>CM057228.1:13763808-15072308 GCA_029891385.1 Erythroxylum novogranatense
TTTCTCCCCAACTACCCAGTATTTATGAACAAACACATAAAGTACATTTTTCATGCCGATGACAGTAATTTAACAACTTTATTTTACAAATCCCTAACAGCAAGGGATTTCTCTAACACTTACCTGCTAAAAACCCCAAAATCTTCAAGCCCTAAACTCCACACGTTTTCATACTTCGCTGAGTGAAATGATCAGCTTCTGGTTTTTCCTTAGAGTAGATGACACAAAAGACAAAGTAAGTTTGGTGAAGGAAAGGAAGAACACAGAAGTCCCTTAGAAGATATTGTAGGAAAATCCCGGGAGGAACATCACATGTTCCAAGAATGAAACAAAATTTTTATTCCCGGACCTTCCCAAAACCCAGATCCCTGTGTCGGTATGAAAACCTCAAACCTGAATAGCCAATAGAGACTATCTCTAAAGGTATTCACGCAGATCAGAAAACCTAACCGAGTCAAACCCTTTGACGGGAATAGCTAGAACAGAATAAAGAGTGCTAGACCCTACCGTCCCCGGAGAGCTGAGATTCACGTTGGCCCTTGCCTTGAGAAGAGAGAAATCGATGGTTGCTAAGGAGAAGAAGAAAATGAACCTTTTAAAACAAAGCTTAACTATTAAGCTTTCATCTTCTTCCTTTCTAAAACCTACGAACCATGCTCTTCTTCTTCCCTTTTATATGTCTTTTAACTAATTAAAAGGCTTCCATGAGATTAGGAAGTTGAGGCTTAATAGCCATTCATTCTTTAATGAATAACTTAAGTAATTTTGAAAAGTCAAAGGATCTCATCCTCTCCTCCCTCATTCCAACGCAAGGTGGCTATATATATAATAATTAATTAATTACTTACTTAATTAATTAATTAGAATATAAATGCTAAGGTCCATCCAACTGGGGTCGGCCCCACGGCCATCGGCCAAATCGTCAAACAAATTCTAAACCTTTCTTAGCAATATTGATGTCGCGATCTCATGGGACATATCCCAATCCCATTGGGATCCATTTAATCCTAATGCTCTCCATAATTGAAACTCGTCCAATTACTATTTTACTGATTCTCCGAGTCACTCTTATCGTGTGACCCTTTAGGTTTCGGTTATGTTGGCCACTTAGATTAACAATTAACTGAGCAAGTCATGAGCGATATCTAGCAACACATCATGACCCCAATTGACCGAAAAGTAATCGGTTTGATGAATTCATCACGAACCGATCACGAACCCTTCCATGTACAACCATCGCAATTCGTCCTTTCATCATCCTATACCCCACTTGGTTATGAGTATGGCTAATATGTCAACTATTACTAGACTAAGTCTAGCCCAAGTGAAATCGGTTCATGTCCGAGGACTCATTACTTTATATGTCCATGAAGACACTCTTCATGACATAGTCATGCTCGCCGAGACTTAAAGTAATGATCCCGACAAGAGGCTGTGGTATCTCTTCATTCTCACGAAGTGATGAATCTTTATTGGTTACTCAATTACCTTGAATACCTCAAACTGCACTCCAAGCACCACCCTATGAGTAACCTCCGAAGGCCACAAGGAATGGAGTCAGTACGTGATCAAGATTCAAGATATCCTCGAGTACCTCAAGTCAAGGATACTGCACCATTGCTATGATGAGATTATCACCGACATTAAATCCATGTGATGATCTTATGGCAGTCATCCAATGAACTTACTACGACTAGTAAGCATCCATATGTCAACTCTAAATATCTCATATTTACAGCTTCGAGATCCACCGCTTGACCCAATCAAGGAGTATGACATATGTTAGTCCGTCCGGATTAATGATGTCCAGCCTCATTAATCCTATGACTAGGAAAATTTAGATAATCGACATAATTGCACATGATAGGAATCTCGTGATTATGATCACATCATAATTTCCTTCACGCTATGTCATATATCATGGACTTCATTAATTTGATTAAAGATCAATATCAATTCATAAAGAATATCAAATAAATGAAACATGCCTTTCTTTATTTATTCATAAAGTCTGCATGACTATGAACAAAAAGCGCTAAAGGGATTGCCTTTAGAACTACTCTAACAATCTCCCACTCGACCTAAAGCCAATCGCCTTGGTATCTAATACCATAAGCGAGTACATGAGAATCAAAATTCTTACGTGACAATGGCTTCGTCAACGGATCAAGAATGTTCGCTCTGTAGGAATCCTCTCGATCACGACATCACCTCTAGAATGATCTCGAATCGATGATATCTGCGAGTACGTGTTTAGATCGTTGGTGAGACCTCGGTTCTTTTGCTCGAGCAATAGCCCCATTGTTGTCACAATACAACCGTATGGGTCCATCACACTAGAAACCACACCAAGTTCGAAATGAACTTCGATCCAAACACTTCCTTTTCACGCCTCGATGCAAAGAATGTACTCGCCTCGGTCGTCAATCGCCATCGTCTCTTGTTTGGAACTCTTCCAACCGACCGCCTCCGTCGTTTAGCGTGAAAACATAACTCGACCGGGATCCGAGTCATCCTTGTCGATTGGAAACCGCATCCAGATGCTCGCTCACTGGAGATTTCCATCTCCATATATCAAGAAAACATCCTTAGTCCTTCGCAAGTACTTGAGGATATTCTTGACACCACCCAAATGACCCTCACCAGATCCGATTGGTATCCGCCGTGACACTCAGAGCATACGATACATCCGGCCTCGTACATAACATAGCATACATGATCGATCCCACCGCAGACGCGATACGGATCCGATCTATGCGAATCCTCTCATCTTGTGTCTTAGGACACATAGATTTTGAGAGTGTTATCCCATGAGTGATGGGAAGAAACCCTCTCTTGGATTGCTCCATGCTAAACTTCTTTAGCATCTTGTCTATGTACGATGATTGTGAAAGACCAAGCAACTTCTTC
Source organism: Erythroxylum novogranatense (assembly GCA_029891385.1). Lineage (NCBI taxonomy): Eukaryota > Viridiplantae > Streptophyta > Magnoliopsida > Malpighiales > Erythroxylaceae > Erythroxylum > Erythroxylum novogranatense. Next base: position 13,766,719 of record CM057228.1, read on the forward strand.
GATCTATCTCTATAAATCTTTATCCCAAGGATATAAGTTGCTTCACCCAGGTCCTTCATCGCAAATTGCTTGGACAACCAAATTTTAATCGATTGATCAATGAGACATCGCTTCCTAGTAATAATATGTCATCCACATATAGCACAAGGAAAACGATTGCATTCCCATTAACCTTTTTGTACACACAATACTCATCCAGATTTTGAGAAAAACCAAACTCTTTGATTGACTCATCAAAACGGATGTTCCAACTCCTGGATGCTTGCTTCAATCCATAGATGGATTTCAAGCTTGCATACCTTTTCGCCATCATTTGGAAGTGAAGCCCTCTGGTTGTGTCATGTACACATCCTCGCCGATTCGTTAAGGAAAGTCGTCTTCACATCCATTTGCCATATCTCATAATCATAATGAGCGCAATGGCTAGGAGTATCCGAATGGATTTAAGCATTGCTACGGGTGAAGGTCTCGTCATAGTCAACTCCTTGTCTTTGACGAAATCCTTTCGCCACAAGCCTTGCTTTAGGTAATCACATTACCATCCATGTCGGTTTTCTTCTTGAAACCCATTTGCACCCTATAGGTTTTATCCCTTCAGTGCATCAACCAAAGTCCATACTTGGTTTATGTACATGGAATCCATTTCGCTTTCATGGCACAAAGCCATTTTTCGACTCAACTTTTCGTAACCTCTTCATAGTAGCAGACTCATCGCCTTCTATGAGCAATACGTCATTCTGTTCACTTACGAAATCCGTATCTCTAGGGAACAATGCGCATCCTACTTGACCTACGAACCGTGTGCAATGAAGGTTGAACTGCTACTTCATCCGAATGAGTGGCAGCCTCGAGTTCAGCAATTGATCCGTGCTTGTTTGAGCATCTTGAACTTCTTCAAGTTCGACTTTGTTCCCACCGTCTTCTTCGCGGAAGAAACTCTTTCTCTAAAAAGACAAGATGCTTCAAACAAACACCTTTGTTCCTCAAAGAAGGTAGAATTGATATCCCATGGTCTCTTTAGGATATCCTACAAACAAACACTTGTCGACTTTGCTTCAAGCTTATCTCGATGAATCCGCTTCACGTAAGGTGACAACCTCATACTTTTAAATGAGAAAGATAAGGTTTTCGTTAGTCCACATCTCATATAGAGTAACATTAATCGCCTTAGAGGGAACTCTGCTTAGCAAATAAACAATTTGTCTCTAGCGCATACCCCAAAATGATTTTGGTAACTTTGCGAAACCCATCATTGATCGTACCATGTCCAACAAGGTTCGATTTCTCCTTTCAACCACACCGTTGTCTTTGCGGCGTAAGGAGGAGTCCACCGAGATAAAATGTCATTATCTCGAGATAATCCTCAAACTGCTGGTCTAAGTATTCTCCACCACGATCGGATCGTAATGCCTCGATACTTTTACCAAGCTGGTTTTCTACTTCATTTCAATTGTTTGAACTTTTCAAACGCTTGATTTGTATCTCATCGGATACAAGTACCCATATCGTGAATAATCATCGATAAAGGTAATGAAGTAATGACAACCACTTCGCATGGATGGACATCGGACCGCATACATCTGAATGTATTAGGTCTAATACTCCAATCGCCGCTCACCCTTTCCTTGAAGGGTAACTTAGTCATCTTGCCTAATAAACAAGATTCGCATGTGTCATATGATTCATAATCGAATGACCCTAAACCGCCACTCTTATGGAGTTTAGCGATGCGCGCCTCATTTATATAGCTGTCGACAATGCCATAAGTAAGTTGACTTTAGATTATCTCTTTTATGCCGCTTGGTGTCATTGACATTTAAAATTGATTAGACATATCTAATATGTAAATACCATTGCACAATGTACAGTTCCATAAAGCATTCCATTAGAATTAATAGAACAACCATTGCTATTAAAATTCATATGGAATCCATTTCTATTCGACAAGAAATGATAATATATTCTTTGTCAAAACAGTACAAAATAACAATCATCCAATTCCAAAGACAAGCCCAAGAGGGGAGACAAAACATAAGTTCCTACGGCTAATGCAAAGAACTCTTGCTCCATTTCCAACACGTAGGTCTACTTCTCCTTCATGAGTTGCTTCATCGTCCTCGAGGCCCCGCATATCATTACATATGTGGGCCACAACCGAGATCAAATACCTAGATGTTGTGATCGATATGATGATTAACTTCAATGACATACAAACCTGAAGTAGTCGAGGCATCCGATGGCTTCTTCGCTTCAACGACTCCAGATAGACTTTGCAATTGCGCCCAATGGCCATCTTTACCATGAATGGAAGCAAGTTCCTTTTGGGGCGCTTCTTTGGTCTTCTTCTTGATGGCGCCTCCTTTGGTTTCTTTGCCTTCTTCTTCTTTGGGTTCTTCTTCTTCGACCCAAAAGATGAAGAAGCAACCACCAAGACTTGCTTACTATCACTCTTGATAGTCTGCTTTCACTGTGTCTTGAGCAGATTGATCACTCAGTATTGTAGTGGATATTTGGTTCATCCGATAGTTTAGCACTTAATCGTGCATAAGCGTCGGACAATCCAACCGTAATTAAGTCTATACTTAATTCATGATCCATTGCAAAACCTAAGACGGCCAATCTCTCAATATAGTCATTCATCTTCGTATGCATCGCATGTGAGATGTCCCTGGAGCCATCTTGGTAGTGAAGAGAAGCCTTGAGGTCTCGAACCTTTCGGACCGGGCTTGCTCGTCAAACAACTCCCTAAGATGAAAAACTATAGTGTGAGCATCCATGGACTCGTCGTCGCTTCGCACTCAGTGACATCGACGCAAGCATAATGCAAGTCGCCATGTCACCATCCTTTAGATGCTTACTATATGCCTTCGATCATCATCGAAGCATCGACAAGAAAGTGCATCCGAAGCGGAAAATCTAGGATATATCCTGACTTTCAGATCCGAGAACTATTCTCAGATTCCTTAACCAGTCAAGAAAATTCGGTCCAGTTAACTTGTTGGAATCCATAAGCGAGCGAAGATTCACACTTGACGACATTTTCAAATCACCTACACGGATAGAGAGGAAGAATGTTAGAATAGGAATAGCTGCATAATCATAAGGACTTGAATGATATGCAAAGCTCCCACTAGTTTCATAGAATCCATAACCCTCATTACGAATCCAAAGAAACAAAGTGACATAATGTCCTAGTGGGTCGATATCCGATATTGCTAAGAATGACCTTGGGTTTACCCAACAAGCCATAACTTAGGTCAATCGGTAGTATCGAACATACCAATTGCATCATCGATAACCGACATTGAGAATGACCTTGGGTTTACCCAACAAGCCACCTTATGTCTCGGGAGGTATCAGATATACCAATTACATCTTAGACACAACTATCGATCAGTGCTATCAACTTGTTGATGTATGCACTTACATTGGGTATCAACTCTTCGATACGCATACATCCGATGTATGCTACCCAATTTCGCCTCTGTCCCGTTGACCTTGAGTTTACTCAACAAACTAACGCTTTCGGTGAAAACCAACCCATTAATCGAAAATCATATTTTCATGGTTCGAACATATCCGTATAGAGTGAGCTTGGGTTTACCCAACAACCCATCCCTATAAGAACTCTGGTTCTTACCATATTAATGGAAGGCGTTAGTTTTCATATACCAAGGAGGGATTTAGAAACTCTAGACTCCAAGCTGAAGGATCATAGTCGCTAGGACTATATGGCATGATTTAGGTTTCATCAATCAAATTGAATCAATCCTTATAATCATCCATCATCCAACTCGAAGCATGTCACAAGTCGACTTTCATCAAATGCAAGTCACCTTATGTACCTCACACACAAGTCGACTTGTCTCGATATAAGTCGACTTATGCTCTCCTTCACGCACAAGTCGACTTGTGCGATATAAGTCGACTTATGCAAAACTTTGAACAAGTCGACTTATCCGAAAACAAGTCGACTTATCTCTCAAACAAGTCGACTTATGTAGCAAACAAGTCGACTTATGCTGAAAACAAGTCGACTTATGTAGCAAACAAGTCGACTTATTCTGCAAGATTGCTATTATTTATAATCTGCTAATTCCTCAATCAATGCAATTCCAATTCTCAACACCATCATACCTAGGGTAATATCTGTACATTGATGCCTCAATGAACACTTCATTGATTCATGAATGCCTTAAATAGTTAAACTATATGAAAAGCTTGAAATGAGTCATAACTCTAAGATTTCCAAATAATTTAGGAACACCCAAATTATCACCCTAAGCATCTCTAGCTTGTGTATATTTTCTCAAAATGACTTCGGCACAAGCCACAAAATTTATGACGGCCAAAACAAACAAGATACTGATATATACTAACGAGACGCTAATATGACATATATGGCATTCAAAAATTCTTGGAAAAGCAAATTCAAGCAATTCAATTTGGCAATCATACTACATCAAGATAACACATTTTTAATCACATTAAAAATTCTGCAAGGCATTGGAATTGAAAAAGCAAACTCAATCAAGCCAAGCAAAACAGTCCCAACAATTTTCACCAAAACTGTCCAGTTCTGTACATTGCTTGAAATGATCAATGAAAAAATTTCAATAAATCATGATAAAATTATATAGGTTACTACATGTTCATAACATGCTACCTGAATTTTTTTAGGATTTTAGGCCATAAAAAACTCAGTCAACCAAAATAACAAAACCGATTCAAAAACTGTGTTCATCAACACAGCAATTCCCAACAGCATAGAATAAAATCGAAAATAAATATCCAATCACCTTGAAATCCAATTTTCATGCTCACAGACATTCACCAACATCTTAGAGACATGTAGGTGAAGGAAAATCCAGAAAAATATTTTTCTAGAATTTATTCTTGATTTTATACTACTGCCTTTTCACAGAATCGTTTCAAAAAAAGCATCTGTAAGCTTAGGGAAATAATTAGCAAAACTTTATCTAATCAAATCGATAAATTCTGAAAATTCATAGACATATTCTCTAACATGTTATGAACATTCCTGGGCAGAAAATTTTCGAAAACCCTATCTCTATAGCAATTCGAAATCTGAACAGAATGCATGCTACAACATCACAAGCAATTAGGGTTATGATCTAGCTTCAGTTAAAGCTTCATACACGACACCAGACGCTCTGATACCACTGTAGGAAAATCCTGGGAGGAACATCACATGTTCCAGCAGCGGAAACAAAAAAAATTTATTCCCGGGACCTTCCCGAAACCCAGGATCCCGGTGTCGGTATGAAAACCTCAAACCTGAATAGCCAATAGAGACTATCTCTAAAGGTATCCACGCAGAGATCAGAAAACCTAACCGAGTCAAACCCCTTTGACCCGGGAATAGCTAGAACAGAATAAGAGCTGCTAGACCCTACCTCTGTCCTGGAGAGCTTGAGATTCACGTTGGCCCTTGCCTTGGAGAAGAGAGAAATCGATGGTTGCTTAAGGAGAAGAAGAAAATGAACCTTTTTAAAACAAAGCTTAACTATTAAGCTTTCATCTTCTCTTCCTTTCTAAAACCTACGAACCATGCTCTTCTTCTTCCCCTTTTATATGTCTTTTTAACTAATTAAAAAGGCTTCCATGAGATTAGGACAAGTGGAGGCTTAATAGTCATTCATTCTTAAATGAATAACTTAAGTAATTTTGAAAAGTCAAAGGATCTCATCCTCTCCTCCCTCATTCCAACGTGCAAGGTGGCTATATATATAATAATTAATTACTTAATTAATTAATTAGAATATAAATGCTAAGGTCCAGTCCAACTGGGGTCAGTCCTACCGGCCTACCGGGCCCCGATGCTGAAACAGCTCCGGAAACCTTTCTTAGCAATATTGATGTCGCGATCTCATCGGGACATATCCCAATCCCATTGGGATCCATTTAATCCTAATGCTCTCCGTAATTGGAACTCTGTCCAATTACTATTTTACAGATTCTCTGAGTCACTCTTATGCGTGTGACCCTTTAGGTTTCCGGTTATGTTGGCCACTTAGATTAACAATTAATCTAAGCAAGTCATGAGCGGTATCTAGCAACACATCATGACCCCCAATTGACCGGAAAGTAATCGGTTTGATGAATTCATCACGAACCAGATCACGAACCCTTCCATAGACAATTACTGTGCAATTCGTCCTTTCATCATCCTATACCCCACTTGGTTATGAGTATGGCTAATATGTCAACTCTTACTAGACTAAGTCTAGCCCAAGTGAAATCGGTTATCTCGAGGACTCATTACTTTATATGTCCATGAAGACACTCTTCATGACATAGTCATGCTCGCCGAGACTTAAAGTAATGATCCCGACAAGAGGCAGGTATCTCTTCGTTCTCGAAGTGATGAATCCTTTATTGGCTACTCAATTACCTTGAATACCTCAAACTGCACTCCAAGCACCACCCATGAATAACCTCTCGAAGGCCACAAGGAATGGAGTCAAAATGCGGGATCAAGATTCAAGATATCCTTGAGTACCTCAAGTCTAAGGATACTTGCACCATTGTTATGATGAGATTATCACCGACATTAAATCCATGTGATGATCTCATGGCGTGTCATCCAATGAACTTACTACGACTAGTAAGCATCCATATGTCAACTCTAAATATCTCATATTTACGTTTCGAGATCCACCGCTGATCCAATCAAGGAGTATGACATATGCTAGTATGTCCGGATTAATGATGTCCCATCTCATTAATCCTATGACTAGGAAAATTTAGATATCGACATAATTGCACATGATAGGAATCTCAGGATTATGATCACATCATAATTTCCTTCATGCTATGTCATATATCATGGACTTCATTAATTTGATTAAAGATCAATATCAATTCATAAAGAATATCAAATAAATGAAACATGCCTTTCTTTATTTATTCATAAAGTCTGTACATGACTATGAACAAAAAGCGCTAAAGGGGATTGCCTTTAGGGCACTACTCTAACAGATATTTTGATGGAAAACTCTGTGTTCGAAGAGAGAGAAGTTTTAGGAAGTTTTAGGAAGATGATAAAAAGGAAGGGGCTTGGACAAGACTTAACCTATCAATTCTCAAGGAATAAAACCTACTCTTAGCTAGAGTACAAGGCCTAAGTGACACTTGTCACTTACCCAATACCCAAGTTCCAACTTAGTTTCTGTTGAACTAACTCCCTTGACTGCCATCTTTACAACCCAACTATCTCCAAAACTTCATTTAATTTATTTCTTGCTCCCTATTATCAATATATCTTTCTCAATACTCCATAACTTCACCAACATATACAAATACAATATTTCCACCAATTACTAATATTTTCAATGCAAAAACATCCGTAACTCTAAAAATTCATAGATTAATCCAATTATACCCGGAATTTTCATGAATGCATGTACAATTATTTCATGTGCAAATAAATTCACTATTTAAGTGAAAGTGTATGGCATATCATGCATGAACATGGAAGTGCATCACTAACTCTCATGAGCCACTCACATTAACCATTCTACCCTTTCCACTAGAAATGGGATGTTACAAAACCATGTTTTCTTATGCATTACAGACGTCAAGTCAATACCCGACCTTTTTATTAAGAGGTCTTATCTTTGATGATTTGCACCCCACATACCAAATTAGCAACAGGCAAATTTAACAATGAAAACGCGCATTAGGTATATGATATGGACCCATTGCAAAACAAAATTATGAGAAAAGAATGTCTACACAAAGGTTAATTATTTAAAAAAAAATCTAATTTTTCAATTATAATTTAAAATTAAAAAAATGACAATTAAATACTTAAATTTTTAATTTTTCACAAATATAACTCAATGTTAATGTTTCTATTAGCGGAATTGCTATGACAAACTATGTTAGATGTGTTTTTTGACATGTAGGATGTCAAGTGTAATAGACATAAAAGTCATAATTCTGTAATTTTTAACTAATTAAAATTAAATAAAATATTGAATTATTTCTCTACACCTTCAGCCTATTTCTTAATTACAACTCTCTATATCTCCTAGTTTTTCAACCCTACTTTGTATCTCTCGCCATCTCGTCTTTACTCTCTCTTCATTTTCTCTTTATTGTTTCCCAACTCTATCTTCCCCAAATTTTGTGAAAGTTTGTCTATCCGGAAGCATGGTAAGAAGAGTGTTAGAGTTGTGAGATAAATATTAAATACAACTCCCATTTTGTTTGGAACATGAAAAGGCAAACCAACGTAGAGTTGAGGTTATAAAAAGGACAACAACTTAAATTTTGAAAATGAAACATTGATGTAAATAATCTGGGAATCTCTCCAAAATTTCTCTCTCTCTACCTTATCTTAATTTCCTTTAGTTTCTGAACAAAGATAATATTAACAAGAAAAAAGAAAGAGATAAAAAGAGATAGATTATATGGTCGAAAAAGAGATGGTAATAAGCAGTTAACGACGAAATAGATTATATGGTCAAAAAAGAGATGGTAATAAGCAGTTAACGACGAAAGCAAAAATACTAAAATGTGAACAACTTTACAAACAAAAAGGTGAGGATAAGCCTGAGGTTTGTTATATATTAAGGGGATGCTTGATTCATGGGTTTGAGAATGAATCAATGGGCATGGAATGAATACATGTGATTAGTTTTATATTATGATTATAAGACATATATGACTTTTGAAGAATCGTCCGTACTCCCGATATATGAGAGGAATGGGTTTCATTGTTACACTACGTTTAGTTACTGTCTTACATTACACTACGTTTAGTTACTGTCTTTCATATGCAGAGACGAAACAAGACAAAAATTTAGAAACAAAACAGAACAAAAATTAGAGACAGTGAAGTGTTTAGTTGTAATGGACAAAACAGTTAAAACTGTCTCCGTTTCGAAGATAAAAATGTGTTTGATTGTAGTTGACAGAACATAAAAATAGTGTCAATGACTAAAATACACCTACAGTATAATATAATTGGGAATATGTAATTCATTGATTATTTTAAAACGAATGATTTGTATTAGTAAAAAGTTAACAAATAATAATAATAACAATAAGAATAAGAAATTAATTTCATATAATAATAATAATAATAATAAATAAATAAATAAATAAATAAATAAATAAATAAATAAATAATAGAAGAAGAAGAGGAAGAAAATTAATAATAATAAGGAATTTAATAATCACAATAATAATAAAAAATTAATTATGAATAATAATGATTATAAAAATAATAATAAAATAAATTTTGTATAATAATAATAATAATAACAATGATAATGATAATAATAATAAGTACAAAATTTATAATAATAATTAATAATAACAGAATAGCAATAATTAATAATTAATAATAATTATTATTATTATTATTATTAAAAATTTTATTATAATAATTATTAATAATAATAACAATAATTGATAATAATAATAATAATAAGATAATTAATTTCGTATAATAAAATTAATAAAATTAATAATAAAAGAATAATAATAAGTAGAAATTTTATAACAATAATTAATAATAATATTAATAATAAGTACAAAATTTATAATTAATAATAATAATAATAAATTATTGATGATAATAATGATGATGATGATGACGATTTAATTGACATTTACGACGATGATGATAATAGTAATAAGTTTAAAATTTCGTATAATAAAATTATAATAAAATAAAATAAACAATAATAATAATAAGACAATTAATTTTGTATAATAAAATTAATAAAATAATAATATTAATAATATTAATAAGAATAATAATAAGTAGAAAATTTATAACAATAAATAATAATAATAATAATAATAATAATAATAATAATAATAAGTTCAAAATTTATAATAATAATAATAATAATAATAATAATAATAATAATAATAATAATAATAATAAGTTCAAAATTTATAATAATAATAATAACAATAATTAATAGTAATAATGATGATGATGATGATGAGTTTAATAATATAATTAAGAATAAAAATTGCTTATGTGAAGGGAGGGATATTTCTAAAAGTTGTTTATGTAATTTGTTTCGAAGATGGAGATAAAAAATTTTGTACCACAGTCTTAAAAGGAAGAAAAATTTCTACTCCTATGCTATAGAGTCGGGATAAAAATAGGTGGGGACAGCAAGCAAACATTACCAGGCACAAGACTTTTGTATTCTTGTCATCTGTTTCTACCTATGAAGATATGAACCAAATGCTACGTTAGGTTTGGTGCAAGCATCATCGGCGTGACAACCTTTGTCGTGCCTGTGACATACTTTTTTTCTTTTTAATTAAATATAATTAATCAAAATATACTAATTATAATATAATAAATTTTTATTTTTTCATTTAGCAATTAAATATAATTAATTAAATATATTAAAACTTGATGTAAAACAAAATTTTAACAAAGTTTTTCCCAAAAATTGAACAAATTTTGATTTCTCAATATTTTAATAAATCAATTAGTTTCAATGATAATGGTAACTATTCCTTCCTCTTAACTAATCATCATAATTATAATGATTATATTCATTCTCATTCCTCACTATATTCATTCTCATTTCTCACTATATTCATTCTCATTCTCATTCCTCACTATATGCATTCTCCATGTGAACTAACCGTCTCCTAATTCTTTGTTAATTTTAAATATTATAGATTATGGTAAAATAATTAAATTAAATTTTATATTTATTTTATAATGTATTGATGCAGAAATTAAAATTTATTTGTCATCCACATGGTAAATATGTTAATTAATGTGGAAAGTCACATTAGTGATGTTAATGAAAAACAAATGTTAAGCTACATTATTTATGAAAATTAAAATTCGAGTATTTAATTGCTATCTTTAAAGTTCAAGTTATGATTGATAAATTATAAAAAGTTTGAGATGTTTTGTAGTTAAGCCTAATAATAATAATAATAATAATAACAGTTATAATTATAATATAGATTGTAATTATAATATTATTGATTTAATTGTAGTTACATTTAATAATTTGAAACCTTATAAATAAGACAACAGAATTAATTAATGTCAGAAACGTGGGAAACCAAATGGTGCTTCATGGAACTAATTAAGAACGTTAAAAAGCATCCCGCGACTTTGACTTGGCGGTGTTAATAAAAAAAAACAAAAAGATTATTGTTCTTTTAGCTGAGAAAATCCATTAGGCAACAGAGGGACAGGAAAAGGTGACTAATCATTAAAGCATTTTTAAAAATTAGCCAGTTTGAAAAGATGGGAAAGATTCATATCAGTGCAACAATAGTGTACTGCTGGTAACGAAAGAGGGACTTAAAAAGCTTGAAGTTGCTGTGCTTGTGATGCCATGCCATGTCAAATCCATGCACGTGAGAAGTCTCCCTCCAGCACCAGCACAGGAAGGGAAGTCAACAGGGAAAAAGGCGTTTGGTGGGAGAGAAAATGTAGAAGTCCGAGAAAATATATTAAAAGATAGGGGGACGAGACAGAATGGATGATTTCCATGCATGTGCAGTGGTCACCTGGAGACTATCTAATTCCAGCAACCCTTTTTCTCTGCGATGTGATCAGGTGCCTTCAAAGCCAAAATACCATTCTAAATCCAGTATTCTCTTAACACCTGCCTTGAGCTCAAGAATTTGACCACCAACCATTTATGGGCAAGCTAAGAGTCATTTGGGTGGTCTCCTTTTTTTACTGTACCACATCTGCAAAATGGTCCCATCCCAACTTTTTAATAATTCTGAATCTATATATGTACACTGCATGGATTTAATGAGATTAAAGACGTTGCTTCGCCAATAAGTTGTCATAAAAATAATAATCTTGGAGAAATATAAAAGTAAATACATACCACTAAGTTATCATGATTATCATTTTCAAGATATGCATGAAGAGGGATTAAGTCTACAGCAGACGACTGTTAAAGAATATTGATTACATGTTAATATGCTTTGAAGTTATCATTAATTTGTTAGTCAGTTAAATTTTAGATTTGTATCCTTAACATATACACTGGACCACTCTTCCATTCCATGTAAGGAGAAGTCTGGTTTCACCATCTACATTTTTCCTTATACAATAAAGAAACACGCTTCTGCCGTGTCTTGTAGAATAAGTTGTTAATTTCTCTAAATTATGGACAACTTGCACTTATGTATGTGAGCCCTCTTGTCTTCCATGTTGAGAATACATGTTTTTTATAATTAGAAATTAGTATCATTGGTTGATGGACAAAGTATAATAATAATAAACATATCTATATATTTTAATTAGAAAATAGTCATATAATTCGATCATAATTATAAAATTTAGAAATCCCAAGTAGACTTAAATATTAATTATAATGATTATTAAAATTCTCCCTGCACAATTAATATCTAATTAATTGTGTCATACTTATAATTTTAGGAACATTTTGTTCAATTCACTTAATATTAAATGGTAATCCTCGATCTGGTTTTAATTCAATATTAATTTATTTTAAATTATATATTTTTATTTGTTAAAAATTTAATTACCTGATTTAGTTCAAATAAGAAATCAAATAATGTTGAAAATCTAGGCACCTAAAAAAACTAATAAGAAGGTTAGGACACTAACCTCACTATTGAAGTATTACTATTTATTAAGTCAAACAAAAATGATTGGTGGTAATATGGGGAACAAGTTCACTACGACAAGTCATGTAACATCACACAAAAAAAACCTTTGGACCTTATCAAATTAACAAGTCCTTTTTACTATTTAAAACTTTAGATTACATATACAAATTTTGAGATAAATTCTTAACAAGAAAAGGAAATAAAGATAAGATTGAAGAAAAAAAATGAAAAATATAATAAATTAGTGAGGACAAAAGGTAAGAAAGCTCACAACAACCCCAAGGATCTGCATTAACAATTGTACCGCACAGGTTCGGGGGGGAAAAAAAAGGGGAGCAATTAATAGAACGAGAGACTGTCACTGAATAACTCACCAACACGCCGAGGCCGAGGCCGAGCCCAACCCCTTTCTCTCCCTCTGCTGTCCTATTGTCAACAGTCAGAGCACAGAGATTAACACCGCGGTGATCGCCCCCAACATCGCCACCACCACCGCAGACCACCGTCTCTCTGGGTCTAATCTAATATCCTCCCTTTTGCCCCTCAGGGGTTCGTGGGTCCCACAGCACGCACGCTGTCTCTGTCTCCTTCTCTGCGTTCGCGGTTTCTCTCTATCTCTTGGTCCTGACGGGCACTATTGCTCAGTTCACTCCCTCGTCGCCGTCGTGACTCGCAAGTGATTGCCCAAAGCCACCCTCTCTCCCACTCTCGTCTCTTGACAGTTCTGTTGGTTTCTTGGTGTTAATTCCCATTCTGCCCCTATCCATTTGACCTCCTCCTCTCTTTAAATGGAAAGATCTCCCCGATTTGGCTCTGGGATTTGCGTGATTTCGTTTTGAAAATAAAAAGGATTGCACTTTTATAATCCCTTTTTTATTTTTCTCTCTTTTGGAGAGTAAATCATCTTGAAAAAGTATTCCCTTTTCTTACATTCTACGACGAAGTAAAGACATCATAAGAGAGAGGTTAATAAGAGACACAACCAAGAGGTTAACAACTACAATACAAGGCAGTATCTTGAAAGAGAAAGAATTGTCGGTGATTGAAGGAAAACTTTTTGAGATTAAACTAATTCTCCCAGGTAATTTACATATAGTATTAGTTCTCTCATCAACTTTCTCCTTTGTTCTAACTTCTATATGTGTATTTCGCTTTCTGGGCTTGTTTTCTTCGGTGTTACTCGGAATCTTGGAAGGATTTTCTTAACCCAGATCGTTAATTCTTCTCATTGTATCAAGATGTGTCAAGACTGTGTTTTTCGTTTGGTTTTAGTTTCGTTGTTTTAACGAAAGGATAATCTTTGGTTTGTTTTGGTAGTTTTCTCTAATCGTGTTGGGAACAGTTTTACCTCCTTCTTCAAGATCCAATGTTATTTCGGCTTTGATTATCGGCTAAAGAAATGATCTTTTTTAATAATAACGAGGCCACCTCTTTTTCCTACAATCGGTATACGAAGCTTCCCAGAATCCTTCGTGCATCTATCTCAGTGACCATCTCGCTTTTCAAAGATTTGATCTTTTTATATGATTATTAACGTTTTTATGTTGAAACTTTCTCTTTCTCTCTAGTTTCTTGGTTTGGAGTTCATGCGGATCATGAAAGATTGATTACTTTTTGTCTTTTCTTTGTATCAAGTGATTTGGTCTCCGGAGAGAGGGAAATGTCGTCGCCGAACTCGCCGTGTGCGGCCTGCAAGTTACTTAGGAGAAAGTGCACTCTTGAGTGCGTGTTTGCACCCTATTTCCCACCAGACCAGCCACAGAAATTTTCTACGGTGCACAAGGTTTTTGGTGCCAGCAACGTTGCAAAGCTTCTCAATGAACTTCAGGCCACTCAACGTGAAGACGCCGTGAATTCCCTTGCTTACGAAGCCGAGGCTCGTCTCCGTGATCCAGTCTATGGCTGTGTTGGTCTGATCTCATTGCTCCAACATAAACTGAAGCAGCTCCAACTTGATCTTGACAACGCAAGAAAGGAGCTGGCGAACTATATTGGACCTCAGGCAATGCATCCCATATTGCAAGCTCCGACCTTTATACAGCCGCAGCTTATGGCTACGCCATCATCATCGATGATGCCTCGCGGTGGCGTGCTACCGATGATGGGAATCCCTACTAGGCCGGTGGGGCCGACTCACGGTGGACAATTGATGATACGAGAGCCACAACCCCAGCAACCTCAGACACAAAGTCAGGAGTTCTACGACGCTCAGCAATTGGCCGTTGCTATGGTTGCCAGAGAACAACAAGAGATGCTCAGAGCCTATGAGCAGCAGCAGCTTGAAAGCGTGAGGTATAATAGTGGGTTGGAGGGAGTTGGCTCGGTTACTGCCACTGGGTTTAACCAGAACCAGATTGGTGCCGGTGCTATGTCACCTTCATTGCAAATGAGCAGTTTTCACAACCCTTTTCACATCCAACCGCAACAAGGGGAGCATCATCATCACCAGGCACAGCTGTTGCTTCAGGCACATGAAGGACAGCCATTGTCACAGCAACAACAGCAACCTCATCAGGTTCACCAGCAACAACAGAGGGAAAAAAGCGAGGAGGGTAGGAGTGGAGGTCCGTCTTGTTAAGGATTTTCCCTCCTGTTTTAGCCCTTATGAGTTCTAGGTACGTTGGTTCAATTTCTTTGCATCTTTGAATAGCGAATTAGTAGTTTAAGGCTATGGGAGCTACGATTTTTGACCACTTGTCCACGTTTAAACATTTTTTCATGAATTTGGAAATTTTGTTTTGGTGAACTAGAAAGCCAAATTTACTCTTTTGCATAGAGCAGAAAGGATGGTGGTGAGAATTATTGTCTCGTCACTGCAAAGGATATTCTTTTCGTCAATATTATGTAGGACCTAGAGGCTAGATTTATGAGCACACGACACATCCAACTGCAGGTTTTTTTCGTCTTGTCCATGTCATTCGTTTTCAACCATCACCAAAAACACCCATTCACTTAAATCTCAGCCATTGTAATTAAGTGGATAATTGACAACTGCTTCGGCTAATTAGACACTCATTTGCTATATGCAACGTGGGGGGTTAAATGATCTTTGGGTAGCAGACTAAAACAATTAGGTATCTAGATGAAACTCTAATTCAATATAATCCTTTGTACTTGAGAGTTATATGCTAACATTTACTAATTTCCTATAATAAACCCAATGAATGATGCTCTTTCAATTTTAGTGTCAATAACATGACTTGAAATCTTTTCAAATCGTTTTGTAGTCTCTAGCTCAGAGACCATCTTGGCTTTACATTGATAATCACATAATTTATGAACAAAAAATTAAATTTTGATAAGGCCTTTTTTCCTCTTTCCAATGAAGAATTTATAGATTGCGTAAACGTTATGGTTAGACATAAAATAAATAGGTTTGTCTTTCTATCCTCGATCTGTAAGAATTTCCCGTAGATTTCTGTTGTCAAGCTCAAAAAAAGAATAAGAGAAGGAACTACTATTTCCTAATGTTAATAAGAAATCATCTTCTGATTAACGTTTGCAGCTAAAAGGCGTGGAAATTTTCTCACCATCATAATTATTTTGTAACGCTGTGCTTTGGGAATAACGTTAGAGGTGGCCCCTCATAGCCATCCAGTACGAGCTAGCGTTTCCTAACTTTCTCTGTCTTTCCTTGTTTTTCATCTATGCAGCCAGAGACAAATTAATAGAGTCATTGTGTGCTTGAGAGAGAAAGATTAGTATTTGCAGTTCTAAGATTTGGACAGACTCACATGACTACGAGGTCTGAAGTCAGCATTGTCTTTTGGGGTTTGAAGAAAAGGACCTCCTAGGAGATGACTTTATGTTTGAAATGTGGGGATTCTTGTTGATTTTCGAGTAAAATTAACATAATATAGTTGTAGAAATAGTTCAGTACTTTACCACCAATGCAGAAGCTGAGAGTTAAAAAGTCTCCGTTATCTCATACTACAATACATTGGATGCATAGAAGTTAGTTTACATGTTATTCATGCTACTTAAATCTCTTTTCCCAAGAGAAAGTTATGCACTTTAGTTGATTAATTATGTGTTTTTTACATTAAATTTATGTTTATAACAACAATAACAACATCCCATATCAATCCTGCCTGCTAATACGCCCAAGTCTGGAAAGATTTAAATAACGACGTTATTTTTGAATAAATTTATGCAAAAAAAAAGAAGAAGACAAGTTCAGAACTGATCCAAATATCTCATCAATTCTAATCTTTTGGTTCATATATATTTCATGATTATAAGTTAAATATGCTATTCCAATTAAAATTCCTTCTTCTATTAATTAAGAAAAAATTAGAAATCCAAACATGTATTCACTATATAAATGGTTATCAAAATGGAGATGTGATCTTCTGACCCCTTTTTTTTTATCCCTATCCTGTCTTTTTGAATCTAAGCCATCCATTTATGTTCTGGCCTCTTCTTCTGTCTTTACCCTGTCCTATTGGATCTAAACCATTTATTTATGTGACCACATAAATGGATGACTTAGATCTAATGGAACAGAATAGCACAGAAGAAGTAGCTAGCTAGAGAATTTGAGGGCATCAAAATGGAAGTCATTGTTCTCCTATTATTTTTATTTAGCCTAGTTCTTCCATATGAATGACGTGATGGTCACGTAGCTAGCAAGAGGGTTTGCTTTCTACTGCCTTACGCATAGCTTACGTAGGTAAGACTAAATGAAAGATTAGTTTTAAAAAAAAAAATTCTAAAGATTAGTTTCAAAAAAATTCTGTATGCAGTCAGATAGAATAGCGACACCTATTTTTTGTTCTCTGATGCATGTGAATACTACGTTAAGTTTTTAAATTGCTTATGATTCCCTATACATATAAGTGTTATTTCTTTTTACATATAGTTTTATTCAACTTGTCATCAAAGCGCATACAATGATAAGTGCAAATTAATTATTAACAGCTCTTACTGTAGTTCTAACTATAATTGTATTGTTTAGTACCTAATTTAAGTATTACGCCCATCGCCATATGCATTTCGCCTTAAAATATAATATTATATAAGTCTGTAAGGTAGAATAGAGAAGTAATATTTATATTAATATTTTAAAAATTGGATTAAAAGTTAAACTGTAAGATATTCCGATGTATCAACTGCCTAGCGACATTAGTTGTTAAGATTATGAAGAAAGATTGAAAACAGAGATCAACTTTGTGTAATCATACAGCTAAAACAAACTAAAGGGATGCAAAATAGAAAACACCCTTTTGTCTGCACGTAAGTTTTTCTACAATTACTGCACATGACAAGGTCTCTTGAGGGCAAATACAAGATCCACATCTACGTCTTTGTATCTTCTTTACTTGTTCATATTCCTAAGTCGTCACCCACCAAAGAATTAATAGCTAAATAAATTAATCATTTTCGCTGCTTTTGTTAGATTTGTGGGAGCCAAAAATCCATAGCTTAATTATTAGAGCTTTGTTTTTATCTTTACTTCTGATTAAGTTCTTCAAAGTGAAGAATTAAGAAACCCTTTTGAGAAGATGTCGTGTTAAGAGAGGCTTAGTTCATCTCTGTCCCACATTACCACTGTAAATTACGTACGATGTGGGTCCTAATTTAATTGGTTTTGTGTTTCTTTCTCTATACTTCAAAGTTTAGGAGAAAGTCACCCCTACGCAATTCTAAATAATTTTAGCTGCCTACCTCACTAATAAACCCATTTACACTATTAATCTATGGAGAGAAACATACGGAAACATAAAGAGATGGGGTAATTTTATGCCAAATGCATGCACGTGATGGATTTGTTGGCATACAGAAAAAAAAAAAAAAACAAGAGTAAGAACGGAAACAAGAACAAAGATTACAATAGTAGGGTGAGAGTTAATGGTACGTAAAGCAGACCTCATTACACTCTACTTCAAAGCACTGCCAGAAATAGGTTCTAAGTACGAAAGAGATGATGGAAGGATAACCTAATATGAAAATGAACTGGGAAATAACATTCACCAAAAGGGTAATAAGGCAGAATCCAAAGCATATGTCAAGTAAATATATTATATATATACAACAAATAAATGGAGGAGTAGGAAAAGAGGGATGGATGGGATGGCTCCACCACCACACTGGACCATATCTGTAGTCAGTAGTGGAACAGTAGCTAAGAAAGAGAAAGGGTATGTGTCTAAGAATATGTATGTGATGAAAGGCAGAGGCAGAAGTGGTGAGGTATTAGCATGAATAACAATTTCCACATCTCTGAGCCTCCATTGTTTACTCCTTTTACTTCCTTTTTGTCCCCTCTCAGGCTCAGGGCATTCAATTCAATTCAATCCTGGCTCACGGATTTTACCGAATCAACATCGTTATTTTGATCCATGATTAGAAGTAACTTTACTGGAAAGTACGCAAAATAAATAAAAAGCACGCCGAGGTTGGTCCCCACCCGCCAATCCGACGCCAAGTTAGTATTTTTGTAAAGGATGCACCGCTTAGAGCCAAAAGAACTAGGGTTTGTGTCGCGACTCTTATCATGGTAGAATAGTCCTTATATCTGACGTGGATGTTAGGTTTAGGTCGTTATGTAGGTCTTTGTGTTAGCATGGAGACTAACTCCCGTGAATGAGCCATGAACGATAGATTGAATGTCTTGGAGTGCAGGCTGCCCAAGACAAACCTAATTCACCAAATCCAATCCTTCCCTCCCTCCTTTAACTTCCTTCACCGTTAAAGATAAGTTTGTACATTTTGCCATTACTGTCCTCATCCCCACCCTGTATACTCCCTGCTCTATAACGTCTCTACCATTACCACCGTTTTCATTTTCTCCACACCCTTCTTTCTTTTCTTCTCACAAAACCCCAGGATCATACATTCTTTTGGTTCACATGAGTAATTACAGATGCTCTAAGTGTTGACTGTCTCGTCAAGTGACTTTTGCATGTTATCATATCTGGTGATTTATTTAGGATCTATCCGGATTCAATCAGGGTTTTTTGATTCTCTACTTTCATTTTACATTTTTTTATTATAAAATTTCATTTATTTTTTCAATTTTAAGCAATGTTAATATTTATTTTTTGCGTTCTTTTCTGTCACAATCATATATAAGTATTTAATATTTACTCATAATATAATTTAATTGTTTAGTTTATTAATTTATTTTAAAATTATATTTAATATTTGATTATTATCATAATTATTTTAAGCTTGCTTTATTTTTTAAGGTTCAGGAATTAAAATTTTTTCAGAAACGTCACCGATTTTTAAATATTGTTAGAACTGGCAGAATCCAAGTTAGAGACATTAGGCACGTGTTTCTATATTTTTTTAATGTTATTGAAAATGGATCAAATAAATCTTTCACATCACATTTATTATAAAGTATATGTGAGAACATCCAATTAGGTTTTAAATTAGTTAAATTAATTTTTACTCAAACAAAATGTTAATTACTGTGTGAAAATACAAAATAAATGTATTTATTGCATTAAAATATTGAGAGCCCTTTCAAGTAATTTCGGGAGGATGTTGTAAGTTTTGTATTAAATAAAAAACCTCATTTTAAAATAATTAAACTCAAGTGTGTATTTGTAATCGTCAAATTATCTTTGAAACGTAACCTGATTCTTTTAGCAAAGATAAGTTTGCTTAGTGTGCACCTCTTCATGAGTCACCAGTTGACTTGGATCATTTCAACTTGGACTTGGGCACACAAAAACACACAAGAAAGCCTCGTAATTTGCGAAAGATCAATAATTAACAAAGAGCGGTCAAAGTGAAAATTGAAAAGAAAAGAAATCGGCCAGTAATTACGTAACTAAACCCGAATGACTGACAAGGTGATGAGATAGTAAAATCAAAATGATTCGTGCTCTTAATATTAGGGTTTGTTTATTCAGTTTGACAAATTGCAAGGACAACACGCGTCAATCAAAAGCACTTAATATAAGGTTTAGTCACCTTGACATCAACCTTTTTAACGTATTCCTCAATCAAACCCACTGTTTTGTATGCGTCTACGGCTCCTTTTCACGTTGCCTTTTCTCTTTCTGTCTATCAACTGTCTCGTGACTCGTGCTCGTTGAAGCTGAGGAGGAGGGGGACAGTACTGGAGGAAGTGATGTGACGAGAGAATCGAGAAACCATGACTAGTCAATGAGGAATGAGTGAAATGCTCATTGTCTGGTTGAGATGACGACAACTGCCGAGCATTAATGAGTGTTTTGTTTATATGGGAAACAGAGAAGCTGCATCGCTTCTTTCAATGGCTGGCACCACCACGGACTGTGCCTGGGTTTAACTCGCATGGTACACGGACGGGCTCTGCGTCAATGCAAAAAGACGCTTGGCCATTTGCCATTTGCCTTTTGTTCTGTTATGTTTTATTTAGGGTCATCATTTTACATTTGGCCCCTAATACGTCTAATTTTGAGTACCATCCATTCTAGCTAAATTGGACATAATGATCATCAATTATTTATTTTATCTTTTTTATTATTTACTTAAATTATTTTATTCCTTACTCTATACATTGGATAGTGAAGCCCCTTTGTGATGAGAATGAATAACAACGAATTTTTTCCCCAAATAAAAAAAAAATTAAAATTTTAGTTTTCACTTAAGATGAGACTCTGAGAGATAACAAAAGTATAATAAAGATAAGTCCTATCATAGCAACCAATAAAAAGAGATACAATATCTGCTTGGAATTCGAAATAATATACTAAAATGAGTAATTTACCCAAATTTCAAAGTTGAACCCTTTTACCCATTTTGAGTTATATCATAAGAAGGCTATTTTATAACTTGTTAATTATAACATGAAGTCAGGAGTTTCTATTTCTTTAACTCGAGTTTGCTACACATATCAAAGCCATTCCTAATTTAGAATTGGTCTTTCACATGCATAATCTCCCCAATTATGGATACATGTTATTGCCGAGTGAAGTTGCTAAAGAGGAGAGCATTGGATTACTAAGAAATTATTGCCAAGCTTCTCAACCAAATGGACGTTGCTTAAGGAGAAGATGCAATGAGGTAACTTGTTTATGAATTTGTCTAATCTCAATTCTTCAACACAGACTATGGCACTAATCTGATCCTGCCCCAGAAAAAAAGGAGCTGGACATTGGTACACAACCAGTGCTTCCAGTTCTGTATCCGCCATACTTTATACCACAAAGACCCTTGAGAAACCCTTAACCGGCGGTGATGCAACATGGGGTTGCCGATGATAGGCGTTCCTACTGGCTGCAGCGGCAGTTGGTGATACGTGAGCCCCAGCTTTGGCATCATCATCAAAAACATATATAACCGTAAGCAACAGCGGCGAATGTTTGGGAGCAGCGAGAGATGTATAGGAGCAATGATCGGTAGCAACAACAACAGCAAGTCTCGGTCAACCACTACCACATCAAGAGTCTCTTAGCTTTAGCACTGCGTTTGAGGGAACATAATCAATAACTACCACAGTGTTTCAATCTTATTAGTTTTGCTGTTGCAACAGCATCGTCAACTTTCGCTTTAGTCACGTTCAACAATAACTACCCAAACTGATCACCAGCATCAGCTTCAGGCACAGCTTTTACTTACCTCACATCCACAGTCACAAGTCGCAACTACAGCTCCTATGACTATGAGCCCAAGCAGCAGCAAAGGTCAGGAAGTGAGGTGAGCGTTGGTCCAGCTCGTTCAGTCTTATTGAAACCGTGTTTCCTCTAGGGTACTTATTTTCTTCACTATCAATGGGTAATTGTTGTTGCCTGCTGGTTTTCTCGTGGATTACACGAGGGTTTGCCAACCCTACTCATTCCAGGTTGTTGCATTCTGTCGATTAATGGGTGATGTTGTGCTCTATATCAGAAGTTTAGCAGTTTTGTTATTCATAAACAGACAAATGTATTTACTAGGATGGAATGATGTTGTTATGAGCTAAGCGAAGGCAGTCTCAAATTGTATATAACTTATACAGCATATTGGTGAGACCCTGCATTTCAGTGGATTCTCACTGTACGGGGTGTTGTTGTTATATGCAGAACGTTGAAAAATTCAAACTTAGTAACCATTTGAGAAAGACAAAACGTTTCCCACACCCGACAAAAATCGCTCAACTGGTGAGACCCAGTCTGCTTTGCTAATCAATCCCAGACACTGACCTAGTTTTCAGCAATTTTGGTTCTAAGATTGATTTTTTGAAGCTAATAAAGGACAATATTTTCTTTGAAAATGACATCATAGTATTAATTATTCAATTATCCTTCTTTTTAAACTCAAGTCAAGAAGAGCTGCTTCCTCAGATTGTTTATTTATGTTCCACTCGAGTTAAATCCTGAAAGAATATTTAAAGAATCGCTTCACAGTTTTATAAAATGAAAACGAACAACGAAGAAAAAAGGCCAATAATTACACTGATTAACGATTTGTTTGTAAGGTGAGGGAGTTCTTAAAACTTCTGGTAGCTGCCTTTTGGCTCCATACCTTTTTGACTTGTTGAAGCGTGAGATAAAAGACAAAGATCGTGACATGTTGCATTGCTTACCATGCATCCACACCACACGGGTTCCACCAATCATTAGTTCTCGAGGTTCATCATATGATTGTGAAAAAAAACCATCATCAAGATTCAATGAACGTTTTGATTCAGGGACACAAGTTAAGCTATTTAGTCTACTGGGGTCACCTGTACGTTGCATGCTTTTAATGGCATCTATTATTTGTGGCCGGTGCAGGAATAATGCCAAGAAGAGAGTACGTAATCACAGTATCAACTTCTGTATCTTGCAAAATGACAAACATTCAGTACACAAGTGGTGGTCAGGGTTCGATATTTCCGTTTAAAGAGGTCTAACTTTCTTGGGAGATCGACTCAACTGGGGAACAGCCTTTTCCATTATCTCATACTAAGAGAGGCCTTGAGTACCACTGTATTACTAGCTCTAATGGTGGAGATTTTGGCATCAATTTAATGATTGAGTAAGGATTCTGTCATCAAAAAATTTAAATTGCGTAATACAAGTTATATTATAGTCACAAGTGATAGCCGCAAGATGAAAAATAGTGAGTTGATTAATAGACGAAACATGAGCTACCTAACGAGTACCATCGAACTTGATCACGAATGAAATGACAATCAAGAGCCACATGCTTCATTTGTGAGTGGAAGACAGAATCGACATACAAATTCATAGCACCCACATTGTCACAGTAAATGATCAATTGATCTTAAAGAGAGAAATGAAGGTTAGCAAACAGAGAACAAATCCAACACAATAAAAGCAATTGACGTATATTCTGAAAAAGATAAAGATAAAGATTGTTTTATTTTTTGATTGTTTATCCTAGTCTATTACACAGTCTGTTACATAGCTTAGCTCTAGCTTTCTTAATTATCTCAATTTGATATAAAACTTAGATTAGCTCTTTCTTACCATTAGCTTTTCTATAACAATCATGTAGCTGTCTTGTATATATATTTGGTCGTCCACATCAATAATATGTTTAAAAAATTTCTATTATAAACTCTTTTATGGTCTTAGAGCCAAAAGTGGTTTAACAACCTATGACCGTTGCTAATATCATTCCAGCCTTCACTACTACAGCTCAAAACACAGTCTCTACTCCACCAAATGTTGTTCAACAATTACATACAAAATTAAATGCCACCAACTACCTATTATGGAAAGCCCAATTAATGCCAATATTAAACAGCTACAAATTACCTCAAGAACATCTCCTCTACAAGCTGTTAACAATGAACCAAACCCTGTATATGATTTGTGGTTCATAATGGATCAACTTGTGCTTTGTTAGATTATTAGCTTACTACAGCAAATTAGACTATAGGCAATAAATAAAAACGTAATCAAGTTGTCAAAAAAATCACATATGATTATTTGTGATGTTTTTTAAACATCACTAATTTCTCATAGCAAAAAATTATAGGGGACATTTCCTAAAATCATAGACAAATATTATTAGCCAGGAATTTTTTTAAACCTAAAATACTATAAGTATGTATCTAAATATGAGTATAAGCCAACATTGAAAGGAACAAATTTAGCCCAAATGGTAAGCAATGGAAAAAAAAAAAAGTAGCCAATACTTTTTAGCTACGTTTTATACATTCTTAGTGATATATGTTTTGTTACGATTTTCTAGTTTCTGTGTTAAATCTTTTAACCACGTTTTTATAATTTCATAAGTAAAGTCTTCTAATTATGATTGTAAAAATGTTGCCAAATATTTTTGTAACTTTTGCATAATCTATGATATTGAGCAATTTACGATGTTTTGTATATAATTTATCAGTATATTTTTTGTTGTGAATTATTTAGTTATTATTATCAAATTAAGTCATAGAGAAACATTATTAATTCAAAATGTTGAACATTCCTTACATAAGCAAAATTATATAAGTATAATCAAATTGTACCAACAAAGTTTGAGCATTCCTTATAATTTGTTTCTACACAAAATATTAATCATAGTTTGAGCATTCCTTATAATTTGTAAACATAAAACTTCGAAGAAGAAACTTCACAGATTGGAATATATCTTAAAATACTTTCAAAGATGTTTAAAACAACACAAAGTTTGAGCATAACCCAGACGAGTACCAAGTGTTGTCTGTCTATAACCTATAACAAATAAAAGGTTAGTTAACGTAAACTAAAATTATTATAAAAATTGATACAATACTTATTTGGTTCAAATTAAAGTAAAACTACATAATTTTATCATTCATAATAGGATCACCCATTAGTAGCATCTTATAATCAATTTTTAATAATAATTTTAGTTGATTTTAACCAACCTTCTTATTTGTTACAGGGTTATAAACTTGGACAACACTTGGTACTCGTCATATATATATATATAGGTAGAGCAAGTGATAGAACAAGACTAGGACCTAGAATTAATCCTCTTCATTTCCCTCATAATTCAGGCCAAGTAAATTTCTGAATAATATATCATGTTTTGCTAATTTAGATTGATTTCTTTTCCCTTGATTACTTCAACATTTAATGTAGCGTTAAGCTTCTTGTTTTTCTCTTCAAGTTGTTCAATAATTGTATTATATGCAGAAGTTAAAACATTTGGCTTAGGACAATAACCAAGGCCTTTAACATAACCCAAATAAGTACCAAGTATTATATCATAAATCTTATTTGCATTGAGCTCATTATCCTCAAATTTAGACTTCTACAATATCTTTTGTATCTTATTCTAAAATAAAAGAAGAAAACCAATGTTCAAACAATATATTACCACTACATTTATAAATGAACAAAATATTTATACTTATATAGTTATTTTGGGTTCTTGTGACAACTATCCTTTACCTTCCTTACAATAAGTGGGTTTATATAATATAATCCTATCACACTCTTATCCATCTAGTTCTTTCTCACTCTATTTTATGAAATAAAAAATCAAGGCATAATAAATAACTTAATGCTTATTTATTAAAGCACAACTTGCAAACATACATATTAATTTTGAACGACTATAGATGATTTAGATTTTAGATAATAGATTATGAGGTGTTTTATTTTTATTTGTTCACCCTTGTCTTCTCACAATTTTTCTAAACTCAAGAAAAAACATAGTTTAGTTGTTAATTCATGTAACAAGATTAATATAAGCAAATGTAAAGACAAAAAAATCAAATCTAAACTTTTAAGTCAAAATAATAGTCACACAAACTATTCCATTTTTGTTCATTCATTCGTTCATAAACATGACTTCATACCTTTGCATTAGAAGCAAAAGACTTATAATACTTATATAACTTGAAATGATGATCCCTACTCCTTTGTTTTAATAATGAAGTAACACAATTTGAAACATTTAGGTTCTCAATATTTACAACATATAATTTCAAATATGAATAATTAATAAAATATAAATAATCTCAAATTCATTTAAACAATATTGTATAAAGTTAAAGATTTTGAAAATTACAGCAACTTTTTAAATGTATTTTCAAGCAACTCATATTCCTTCAAGTCCTTAACATGTTTTAGACAATGTACTTCTATTCTTGCAATAATTTCCGTCTCACTTGAAAATTTCACATATTGGATCTTGTTTACAGGATGACCATGCTATGCATCAATATGTATGGATATCTTGTAATTCATTGCAACATTTTTTCATTGCAATTCACAACATCTAGTTTTACCTCCACCTCTTTTTTCATTACTATTATTGGAAGTTAATCATAAATAGATATGAAAAGAAAATGTTTAAACTATAAAAATATATATTCTAGCATAAGCATACTTGAAGGCATAAAAAAGTCAGAAACTTGTAATATTAGATTCATTGTTGTTTGAGGTAGAATGAAGTTGTTGTGTATGACTTGAAGGCATCGTGTTATTATTGCTATGTTTTGGCATTATACTAGAAAATGGTTTATTTTCTATGGTAATAAAAGGTCATGATAAGAAAATGTTTAAACTATAAAGATACATATTAAAATATATGTATACTTGAAGGCATAGAGAAATTTCAAATCTACATTACTAGTTTTATTGTTTTTAAGGTGGAATGTTGTTGTTAGCTAGAAACTTTTGGCATCAATTGACTGATTTTGTTAAAGTTACATATTGTTGGGCTCTGAAATTTTTTTAGCAGCTGCTTTTTTCCCTTTATTTCAACCAAGTGTTATCATGTAATTTATCTATAAGAAAAATAGGCATCATATAAAAAAGTAAATATAACATATGAATCATATCAAAAGAGTACTTTCAAATACATTCAATCATCATTAATAGCATTGGCAAGATAAATGTTACCAATATTAAACAAGACAATACAAAGAGTAATTTTAAGATACATTCAGTCATCATAATCAAGATCTTCAAAATCAACACCATTAATCATATTAGGAAGATAAATGTTACTAATATTATAATAAGACAATAAAAGGAGTACTTTTAAGATACATTTAATCATCATAATCAAGATCTTCAAAATCAACATCATTAAATGCATTAGGAAGATACATGTTACCAATACTATAATAAAATAAAAGAAAGAGCACTTTCAAGATACATTTAATCATTATAATTGAGATACATTCATCATCGTACTTAAGATTTTCAAAATCATCATCATTAATTGCATTAGGATAAAACTCTTCATCACTATTATATTAAGCCAAAATATCATTATTATCACAAAATTCATCTATGAAATAGTCTTCATCCCTTTCTATGACAAGATTGTCATGTACTTTGGTTGCCTTTAATTTACTGGGATTAACATCTCTCTTATGAAATTATGTTATATCCTCATCTTTAATTTTGAGTGCTACATTATTCCATTTTCATTCAATTCTTAATATGTTTTATCATAATCCACCATTTTCCCTTTCACAAACATAAAAAAGATTTCGGTGCTCAAAATTTTGCCCAACTTGCCAATTGTTGCCCAATATAATGTCATTGAGATAGAATGCTTGCTTTATTTGGCTTGCAAGCACAAATGGTTCCTTTTCATACCAAGTGTTTTTCAAATATTAAAATTAAATTAATAACCCCAAAGGGGAAAATTGGCTAGTAACAAGGTACCCTACAAGTTTGAACTCGTGATATTATGATCAAGTAACTAAAAGGTACATTTTAACACCGCACTTGGAGATTGCCTAAAGATTACACACGCGCACACTTGTTAGTCTGCCCCATTTGGTAATATTTCATGAGGTTGATTTTGTTTTTCCTTGTGAAACACCAAATGTAATTCAGAAATGTAAGTCATCGAAAATGAATGAATGCCGTGCTTCAGGTTCATTTCTTTATATTGATTCTATAAGTTGTTCTTTCTTTAAAAGTAATGATATATTATGATTAGCTACTTCTGCCTTTGTTTTTATAGACTGGTTTTGTGTTTCAAACTAGTTCTCCACTACTTGTTGAAGGAGGCATGGAGGAGAAGGGACCTTCCCATTTATAGCCTTTTTATCTCCATGTAATTAAGTTCATTCTTTTACCCTTATCTCCCTGAATGCATGTATACGTTTTATTTTATGTACTATTATTAAAATAATATTGTATCTCTTTGATTGTCCTCAATAGAATTGGCAAGATAAGGTTATAAATATTTAAGAGTCTCCAAATTTCCAATCCTTGCTCAAACTTTCCTACTGCCTCTTATATAAAGGGCATCTATTGACTAGGTTAATGAATGATAACCTAAAAAAAATGGAGGTACTACCTCATTACACATCATCCATAGATGGAAAGAAGCTTTAGGCAGGCATACATTGATTCCAAATCCATTTATAACATAATACCTTTTTTGCACCCTCCCTTAGCTCTTTCCTGTAGGAGGAGTTAGTGAAACCCTTATATTGATTTAAACTCAAGCATTAGGAATCCTTAAGTATAATACTGGGGGTTATAATTCAGATTGATGTGAAATAACTCTTAAGGTACCTCTCTCTAATAGTATTCCCGCACCCATATGCATACTTTGGCTTCAATAGGAATTTGGTCCACTACTCTAGTCAAATATGTGCCATTTATAGCCCCAAACTTGACCTATTTATCATTGAAAGGAGGCTAGCTTACCATCCCTAATAATACATTTAATATAATTAGAAATTGAGCTTCTTTCCCTTAAAAATTTCCTTTTAGATAATAGTCATGGATTCAACATACCTATAGGGATTATTTGTGAGTTAAGATCCTCCAAATCCTTTTTCCCGTATAAAATTTGATTTCATAACTTGATTATAATAACATCGAAACCTTGATTATCCTTCTCTATACAAACTTTTTTCCGACCTACCTTAGCTTTAAATATTTTATTTCTAGTGCCAGTCCAGAGGAATTGCCTCATCATTTTCTTTATTTTCTTAACCAAGCCTTTGACAAAAAAAAGTGAGCTTCAAAACACATATATAAAGTTGATCACATACTTCTTCCAGCAAAAGATAGGAAAACATTAGTCTAAGAGTTGATTCTCTTTTATATCCTTTCTACTAGAGGCATAAACTCATTAAATAGCAAACTTCTTAAAGCTATTAGAATCCCTAGATAAACAAAAGGAGTTTTCTTCGTCTACATGCCAGTTAAGGCAATAAGTCTTGCTGAGTAGAATAAAGCTCTCATAAAAAGAATAATAAAGCTCTTTTGCCTGTTGATGTCTAACCCAGACCATCCCTTAAAAGTTTGGAGAGTTTTCATAATTAGTTTGATAGATCCTTCATGAGCTTTGGCAAAAAGCAAGATATCATCAGCAAATAATAAGTAAGAAATCCTTAATTTTCCTGCATCTATTGTGAAATTGGAAACCTACACTTTAAGATATGCTATGGCTAAAAAATCTTAAGAAGACTTCCATGTAGAGTACAAAAATGTAAGGAGACAGAGGGTTCCCCTGTCTGATCCCTTTTCCTCCTTAGAACCATTGTGTAAGTTCCTCATTAACCAAACAACGTATGAAATTAAGCTATAACCCATTAAAAACCTAATTCCTAAACTTGGATGGAGAATTGAAAGTAATGAACACCTTTTCAATAAAACCAGCTTAGTGAATTGTATGTTGTGTATGTCAATCTTTATAATATAGTTGGATAATCTCTATTATTATACCCCTTGAATAGCTCCTAAGATAATAATATTTCATCCCCATTGTACTTGCCTTCCAAAAAGGCATATTGAGCTGGACTAATCATAAGTTTAGCACCAATTTTCAATTTCTTAGTTAGGAGTTATATGAAATTGTAGTAAGAAATGACCCTATAGTCTTCAAATCTCTCTTGATTCTATTTCTTTATAATTAAAAAAATGTATTTATTGATTAATTTATTGAGCTTTCTTGTATCAAAGATTTCTAACACAAACTAGAAAACCATTTCTTAAAATTCTAGCCATGTCTTCTAAATTTTTTTTCCATTAAATCTATCTGGTCCAGGGACTTTCTTATCTTTCATTTCAAACACTACTTGCTCTATATCTCTTTCTTCAAAACGGGAAGATAAGAACTTAGTTGTCTAATATGAGAATTGGATAGATATTAAGGAGATTTGTTTTTATTGAACGAAAGTGTGTGTTTCCTATCTCCTCAGAACACCTTTGAAATACTCTTGAACTTTTTCCTTCATTGAGTCTTATGGATTGTGACAAGTACCAAGATGATCCCTTATCCTATTGATCTTGTTGACATTCCATTTGACCAAGATTGAACTGAAGAAGAAATTTGAATTTGCATCCCCTTCTTTAAACTAAAAGATTTTAGACCTTTATCTTAGTAGAGAGAATTGATCATCCAAAGCTTTAGTGTATCTTTCTAATGCTAATTTCCCTTGCTTTTTCCACTAATCTTCCTATGGTTCATCATATATAACTTTCTAGATATTGTATAATATTCCTTTTGTAACACCCGACACCCAATAATGGAATCGACATACTAAGTGTTACCATATTCTTAAATACCTAATTCTTCAACTACAACATTTTCTATTTAAAACCTCATTATTCTGCCAATTATTATTCACTTTATAAAAATTTAGATAGAGTCTCCTTTACATTTACTTAAAACCTCATACAAGAAACTTCAATACACTTTTCATGTATGTTATTAAACTATCCATCTCTATGTCAAACTTCGTGAAAAAAATAATTTACCATCCTCCAATACATGTCAACACATCTAAACCAAATTTCATACACAACTTTCATTTATTCAGATATATTTACAATAAAATCCTGTAAGATCCTTCACTTCTTTATGTGTACATGCTATATCCAAAAACAAAATAAAGATTTGTAGTACATCCACCTCCAAAATTTTCAAGATCATCTATGTGACTCTTATCTTGTAGTAGATCTACCACAACTTTCTTCTAATTCTCTTCAAAACCTACGCGTTAAAAGAAAATCTACACGCTAAGGTCTAGGCTTAATGGTGTTCAAGAAATTCCATTTTATCGAATTATAAAATGATCAATAAATTGTACATTCAATTACTAATTTCATTTGAAGTTCTTTAGTCATTAATCAGGCATTCATCTACTTTCGGTAATTTTCCCAAAGTAAAATCCATTAGAATTGCATCACCGAGCCAGATAAGCAGGATTTTTTAAAAACACAAGATTGGTTCTTGGAACCATACAATCCATTTTTTATATACATTCATATTGGAACTAAATTCTTGGAGCCATGCAATTCATAACACAAATCAAATGTCTTACACCAGATTCGAGCTCTCGGAGCCACACAGTCCGGTAACCTATATGATGACGCGGTCCTACTAACTACTTAATTGGCATGCCAACCTTATCACATTCCTCAAATTCCTATCTATTTTACTAGGGGCAAATTTAATAAAATTCCATTGAAATTTCATAATAAAAGGTTATAATAACAAATTGAAGCTATTTTATATTTGGCCAAAGTAAATGTCTTTTTTTTCCTTCTGTTATTGGTTTTAATTTAATTTATAAAACATTCAAGATATAAACAAAATGTCAAACATTTATTTGACATATAAACCTCTAGAATAGAGCCATAAGGTCAAGCTTTATTATGAACATAATGTTTGAAAGAGCCCAAAAACCTAAAAAAGCATAAAGATCAATAGTTTTTACTAAATAATAACAAAAGACATCAAATGTAGAATTGAAAACAAATTAAATTTTAATCAGGAACATCCATCAAAATTGAATTGGGCCACAAATTTTTTTTCTTGTATGGTAAGTGAATTGCCAAATGCACTATAACATCAAAGAATGATGGCGAAAAAAACTAGTTCAAGCTTTAAAAGGATAAAAGCAATGTCTTTTTTCATTTGTTCAAGTTATTCAAATTTCTGTATCTTACAACATAATTGCTTTATAAAATACTAACCCAAAATTGTCGACATATCCTATTACAAATACTCATATATTCTAACGAGAAGTAACCGTTATAGACGCACATGACAATGATGGCTCTTCGAACCCAGAACCTTTTCCCTGTTTACATTATCACAACAGGCTATATTAGAGGCATACCCATCAAGAAACTTAACTGACTTAAGAAACTCGAAAAAGTTTGTTTCTCCTTTTTTGACATAGTGTAACAAACAAATGGAATCATGTGTGACCCATCATCTCTTCTTTTCAAATGCAAACATTTTCTTATATTCATCTCTTCTACATATAATCTAGCATGAATTATGTACTTCTTCTAATAAGTACATAATTGAAGTGCCTAAAATATTTTTAGGCATTTTATACCCATCAATACCCATCAAAGTGCCTAAAATATTTTTATAATCTTTTCAATACGCATGACATTAAGATTATTACTTAATAGAAAATTTTTCTAATAAGGCAAATTAAAAAAAATTCCAATTGAGACCAACAAAAGTTTTCTTTCACTTTCTCTTACTTGGTTGTTTTTAAGGAATCAACTCTTGCAAATGTGATAATTGATCTAGCACATCATCACCTGACAAGTGCAAAGGAGCTTCACTATGTTCTACTTTGCCATTAAACAATTTGCTTCTTCATCTTCTATGCCCATGTGCTAAGTAAAGACAATGTTCCATGTAACATATTTTGCTTTGTAACGTTATATAATGAGTTTGATGATTATACACAAGGTATGCCATATTCCCTTTAGTACTATGGCCCTTTAGTACGTCATCTAAACAAATTGTTATAGGTTGAAAAATTATTTATGGTTAATAGAACAACCGCCTGCATTTTAAAATTTTCATCTTTTACAATATCATAAGTTTCTAACCTAACTTCCTAAAGATGTTTTAAATCATTAATTAATGGTTGCCTATATACATCAATGTATAAGAAAAAGGGCTTTTTAATGCATTTCTATGAGCATAATTATATGACATAAGAATTACTAACCACGAGTTGTAAGAAGTACTTACATTACTAAATATATTAAATCCATCAAAGGCCAACCTCAGTCAAACATTATAATAATCCTCTGCAAACTATAAAAACTTTTAATAAAAGTGTTTCCATGCCTTTGAGTCTATTGGATGACACTTGACGTTATCATTAGTGAATTTTTTTATGCTCCCTCGTAGCTATGGTTGTTTTTGTTGATGTAAACAACTTTTATAGTCTTGGTTTAACAAGGAAGTATCTCAAGAATTTATGTGGTATCTTTTTACTTTTTCCATCATCCACTTGCCACCTTAATGTGCCTCAAATTAGATATTCGAGAAGGTCTTCAAACTCTTTCCAAAAGATAGTATAATTATACTTACAAGCATGTATTGATATATATCCTAATCCTAGGCCCCTTAATTTTTTTTTTTATAGTAAGATTTGATCAATTCATGGTTGACCAGTAATGTATCTTTGAGAAAGTCAATTAACATGTCAAAAGATTTGTTACTCCACCTATTATGTACATTCAAGTGCAGCAACTTCATGAAAAAAAAGATAGTTATGAGAAATTGGAGCACCCAGAACATAATTCATCTCGGGTTTCTTTCAATAACTTCTCAAAATGATCTTGTGTACTTTTACGAAATATATTAGGCATAGTATCATCATCCATAGTCTCCATATAATTCTACACATCCTCTAAAACTTCTTGGATTTCATTATGTACATCGACATTGTTATCACCATCATCTACATCAGTATTGTTATCACCATCATCACCTAGATCAAAACTTTTTCCATTACTAGCCGGAGAACATTCTCTATGATAAATCCATCGAGTATAGAATTTATCTATGTCTCAGATTAGCAAGGGATTATATACCACATCTTGAATTTGATTGTTGAAACTTAAGCAATCTATGCATGGAAAATGAATTTCACATTCTAAACCCATTTAATCTTTTACAAATTTCATAAAAGTCTTCACTCTTTCTAATTATTGACCAAACCATTTTTCATGAGTCATCCAACTTCTTTTTTCATGTTGTTATTCAATTATAAGTTATTTACTAAATTAGTGAATGCAATTTAAGTTGCAAATAACATAATGGTAAATCGAAATTAACACATGATTTTATATTCTAACAAAGAATGCAGTTGGTCGGTTAACTTTGAAAAATATTGGAATAAAAGAAGAGTAAATATCTGTAATTCAAAAATTAATAAAAGTCAACTTTAAGAGATACATGATAAACAATACATGTTAAAGAACACAAAGTTCTCACTAGAAAAGTACACTTATCATAACAACAATTCACTAGATAAAATAAATGATATTAGGTCCTTAGGCTAAATCTCAAGAAATTGAACAAACCCAAATAGTAACTACTATTGAATGGGTATAGTATTATAAAATTCTCATTCTATATAATAGTAACTATATAAATAATTAACAGCCTCGTCTCTATATCTTATAATCTTTGATCAAGGAAATTCAAAGAGAAGCATATAAAATAACATTATTAATAAGAACTAAAAATAAAATAAAAGAGCATTATCATCGAGATGTTACATTTAACTAATAACCACGCCAATTTTGAAACTATTACCAAAGACATTCATTATCCAAATTTAAATTAGGCATCATATGCCAATTTTAGTAATTAATTGTCATATTTTTATTGTGACAAACATTGGTTGGTTGACTTTGAAAAAAATAATGTCTTACTAAAATTTTTCTTGGTCACTAATATTTTTTTCTTTTTATTACGAAACGGTTAATCGTCACACAATATTTTATTTGTTGTGACAAAAAATTTTGTCAATAAATATTTAATTAATTAGTATCTACTTCATGTTGTCACAATAACCAAACTATAACTATGGTCACAACTATTCGTAATTTAGTGACAATTTTTTGTGACTAATTATTTTTGTCATCACAAATAAGA
The DNA here is from genome assembly GCA_029891385.1 of Erythroxylum novogranatense. Taxonomy (NCBI): domain Eukaryota; kingdom Viridiplantae; phylum Streptophyta; class Magnoliopsida; order Malpighiales; family Erythroxylaceae; genus Erythroxylum; species Erythroxylum novogranatense. Next base: position 13,802,110 of record CM057228.1, read on the forward strand.
TATTTTTTAGTGTCAAGACAATTGATTGACACTATTGTTTGGATTATCTGTAACGATTTATATTTTTGTCACTAATACAATGGTAATTGTGACAATTTAGTATCTTTCACAGTTAAATTGTCACTATTAATATATTAATAGTGTTAAATTTTATCTTATCACTATAATTTTGTCACTAAAAGCGTATGAAATTTGGCACCAAAATAATTTTGGAGGAATTAATTATAATTGTGACAAAACATATGTTGGTAACTAATATTTTACTTATTGTGAAAAAAACTTTTGTCAATAAATATTCAATTAATTAGTGTGTTGGGCCCCGATTTTTTTTCAAGTCAACAAGCTTGATTAAATTATTTTGAGGCATAATTAAACTATTTTGAGGTCTAGATTGATAATTGAAATTTGATTGGAATAAATTGAGGATTTTATTGCTTAAGTTATGATTATTTAATGAAAGGATTTAGTGAACTTTGATTGTTGAGAAATTATTATTTTGTGATATATTGTTAATATTAAAAGAATTATATAAATTGAGGTTGCTATGAATTTAGGTGATGGAGATTAAAATTGAATTAGAGCTTGTATGGATTTTCTAATTCAATGAATAAGAAGGTTAGAGGATGATTGTTTTAATTGATGGAATTGAGAATTCTAATTTAGAATTAGAATTTGAGATTTTAGTGCTTAAGTAAGAATTTGAGGTAAATTAGAATTTTAATTTTGGTATTAGATTTTCAAAGAATAAGGAAATATTAAATTAGGCCTTAAAATATTGTTATGAATAAATTGGTTTTGTTTAAATGGTTATAAGGCTTTAGGTTTATTAAAATGGGCTTTTAGCCTTTGGAATGATTTGTAAATGATGGGGAAGCAATTATATGGGCTAGGGTTGTTATGGTTAAGTAAATGAAAAAGAAGGGAGGCAAGTGGGCTTTTAAGTGGGAGCCCACAAAATTTCAAATGGGAAAGAGGAAATGAAAATTTGGTGAAAGTTGGAAGGAGGGAAAGTTTGAACTTGGTGAAAGTTAGAAGGAGGGAAAGATGGATTTGGGCTTAAGTGGGCTTAACACTTAAATTAATTAGATGATAAAGTAAAAGGAAGCTTGGGCTTAATAGTGTAAATGAGGCCCACGAAATTATGCTTAGGAGTGTAGTTAAGGAAGGAAATTTGTAAAGGAAATGAAAAGTGAATGAGGCAAACGAAAATCTTAAGAGTTGGAGGCATAAGGTGTTGTCGTTTTAGCTTAGGGGAAAAGATAAGAAAGAAGCAAAATTAGGTTTTATTGGGTGAACCATTCGAAAGTGGAAGAGAGGAAGAAGTTCACGATTTTTACAAGCAAAAGGGAGAGGATTTTCGAAACCATCAAAGAGGAGAGAGCAAGGTGAAGGGTCGGCCATCAAGCTAGGAGAAGAAGAGAGGTAGGTTTTCAAGTTTTCCTTAAGTCTTGTAAGATGAGAGTTACGAAAATACCAAAGAAAAGAGAGGGAGAAGGTTATCTTTCATGAGGTTTTCAAGTGGGTTTTCAAGGATTTCCAAAAGAAGAAGGTTAAAGGAAGAGATTATCCTCCATTAGAGTCAAGAGAGAAGATTTCGTGGGTCACTTTCCAAAGGTAAGGATTTCGAAATTTTGTAATTTTTGTAGCTAGAATGTTTCCTTTCTTGTTTTAAATGGGTATTAGAAGATGATTGATAAAAAAAGAAGAAGGTTTATATGAAGGTTAAAATTTCAGATTTGGATGAGTTAGGGTTTCGAAATTTTCCTTAGTTTTTTGTTAGGTTTTTTCTCTTTTTCTTGGTTAATATGGTGATTGAAGAGTATTGGGGTAGGAAAGAAAGGAAAAAGAGAAGAGCATGAATGTTTGAAAAATTTCAGCAAGCATAGGACTTAGGAATTTCGAAATTTCAATTAGTTTTGAAGGGGGTTTTAGTTAATATAGCAAAAGAATGGCACAAGAAAGGTTTTGGTAAGGTTCGGTGAGCTCAATATCAAGTTTCGACAATTGTGGAAAATTTCAGCATGCATGTATGGCCTTAAAGTTGATAATTTTCGAAACTTTGGATTGGTTTTAAAGGGGGTTTCAATTGGAATAGCTTTAGGAAGGTGTAGATAAAGTTATATGAAATAATCCCATGTTTTCCTTGTCTTTGGAAAATTCCAGCATTGGTCATGTTTGGAAATTCATGGTTTTCTAGTAGGATTTGTGTTTTTAATGATGGTTGTGATGATAATGGGTTAGATAAAATATAGGTGAAAGTATGTAAGTTGAATTCAAGTTTTCCAAGGTTGAAAAACAAAATTTCAGCACAGGTTATGTTTGTAAATTCATGATTTTGTTGCTTGGGTTGTTCCTATTCTTGGTTAATATGATGGTTTGAAGAGTATTGGCTTAGAAAAGAAAAGAAGAAGGATGTTAAAAACAAAAGAGAAAATTCAGATTTGTGTAGGTATTTGTTTTTGAGTTGAGATTTTTGCAAATTTGGATTAGGTTTAAGATGAGTTTTGATTGTTATAGCTTAAAAGAGTATAAGGAGGTTAGGTTAGAGGCGATGACAGTTTGTCCATTTTGTTAATAAATTTCAGCATGTGAATTTTTGGGAATTATGAGTTTATTGGTAAGGGTTTTGCTTAACATGGTGGTTTGAGCATGGTGGTTGAAAGAGTTAGTGATGAAGGTCAAGTTTCGACATTTGTTTAAAAATTCAGCATCGCCTTATTGTGTTGATTAGGGTTTTATGGTAGAGTTTGCATTTCTTATTTCAAAATGGTGGATTGAAGAGTTATTTGATGAAAGAACTAGAAAAGAGGAGGAGTTTTGGAAGGTAACCAGAATCAGAATTTTCGTGAGGAAAGTTCTAAACTTAGAGATTTTCAAAGTTTTATTAATTATTTAGATGGGTTTTGATGAGAACAGTTTAGTTAAAGTATAAATGAGCTTATGGAGAGTTAAAGTCAAATTGTTCCATGCTTTTAAAATTTCCAGCACATGTCTCTATATTCATTCATGGTGTTTTGTTAGATTTTGGCCTTTCTTGCTTAGAAAGGAAGGTGTAAGAGGTTTCTTGGAGAGTAAAGTGGAAAGAAGAAGGATTTTAGAAACAAAAGCGTAAAATTTCAGATTTGAGTTGTTGGCTTTAAGGCATGAGATTCTTGAAAATAATTGATAAGATTGAGATAGGTTATGATGGTTATAGTTTAGTAATGAATAGGCAAAGTTGAGTAAGTTTAAAGTCAAGTTCTCGCATTCTTAAAAAAAAAAAAATTTCAGCATTTGATTTTTTTTGGTAATTAGACCTTGTTATGCTTTGATTAGGTCTCTTAAGGCAAGTGAAGATTGGAAAAGAACAATTTGACAAATTGCAAAGCCAAAGGATAAGAGGTGGGTAACTTTTTAATCATTAAGTATTAGGCTATATTCCTATGATTTGTGAATTTTTGAACAAAGGATTATTTGTGATATTTGAGTCTGTACTGTGCACCGTTCTATGCACTATTGTGTGTAAAGATTAGTAATATTGTTTGTTAAGTGATCAAAATTCCGAATATGTGAATTAAATGTTTATGTGAGCGTATCTTGTTGAAATGGCCATTCGTGGTAAAGCTTGATGAAGAATGGAAAAGAATGTGAATATGAGATTTAGGAAGAATGCTTAATATGATCATGTATGATTTTGTGGGTTTGTAGTGATCCCCTCTGTTTCACAAGTGCGCACTTGTCATAGGCTTCACCTACTTTGCGCTAGTGGCATAGGAGTTCAAATCGGACTCCCCTCATTCACTGACTACACATGGTCGCTTGTCGAACATGTGTAGTACGTCCTGTTAGGATCACTCAAACCATTTGATATGTGCTTTTGTGCTGTCATCTGATATTTGATGATTTTGTAATTATTTTATTTGTTAGAAAATGAAATTGATGGTCATCTACTTGACATTATTATTGATGCATGTATTAGCTTATGCTTAATTATTAGACTGTTACCCACGGAGCCGTCGTGCTCACCCCCCTATCTCCCTCCACAGGTTTTAAACGAGAAACCGAGTCTCAGATTCGAACCGAGGCAACTCCTATGCTTTTGGTTTTAGGAGTCATGTTTGAAGAAACTTTGTATGTGTACTTTAAGATTTTGATGTAACCGGCTAAATGCCCTTTGATGTTGTGTCTTGGTTTAATTCCTTGTAAATATAAAGGTTAGATAGTTTCAATGTATGTTGTATCGTTTCTTATGTATATGTGCTTGTATAGTGATTTTGGATATAAAGACAGTGAGTGAAATTGTTGTATGTTTTGAAATCAATTAGAATTCTTAAGATTGCAATGTGGCCCTTTAAGTTGGAGTTAATGTGCTATTGAGTTGGAAGATAGAAGTGGTTTTATGCGGGTTTGGAGCTTGGATGGATAGATTAGGATTTTGGCTAGATCAATTTTAGGGAGATGCTGTCCAATTTTTCTTAAATTTGGGCAGTAACTTCGCTTAGAATTTAGACCTCAAACGATTGAATTGGAACAAGAGGTCTTCGGAAAGTTGTAGAGCAAGTTAAGAACTTTAAAGCGGTATAAAATGGGTTAGTTTTCGACTTAGGATGAAAAAGATATGAGCGTTTTAAGTTTGCTGCCCATTATGCATTTGGGTTTCCAATTACTATTCATGGGCAATTTTGGGCTGAACCTTCGGATGGGTTTTTTCGCTTTAGAGCGGAATTGGAATTCTGTCCTTCATGAAAATTGTAGAGGGTATTGATATCTTTAAATGAGATATGGTGCATCCTAATCGAATTGGAGTAAAAAGATATAAGGGTCGGAAATTGGCCGATTACTATTCATATGGTCAAATACTATTCCTTTGGTCATTTTACATTTTCTCTTATAACTCTCTCGTTTGGCCTCCGATTCACCGAAATTGAACCGGTGATTTCTCATCAAGTTTCCTACCTTTCCTTGAAAAATGTCCAATTGTTAGCTTAATTGAATTTTGTGAATTAGCCCTCATGTTTGTCTTGTTGATTTGCCCTATTTGAATTATACTTGAGTTGTTCGCTTTGCTTCCGCCTTATGCCTTTCGAACCGATGTGCTTTGTTTCCGCTTTTGTTTTGTTTCCTTTTGCCTTATACCTCTCGGTTCGAGTTGCTTTGGCTTCCGCTGCTTGTTTCCATACTTTGTTATCCGATTCGATTCGTTTCAACTGCTTTTGCTTTCGATTTGAGCCTTCGATTTGCTTTGTAATTTGCTTTGATTCAATTCTTTAGTCTTTGATTTTCATGTGCTTCATAATTTGTTTTCGATGTTTCTTCGTTCAATATGCTTTTCTTCCGTTCCGTTCGATTGACTTTTGTTTTTGTTCTTCGTTTAGTTCTCCGGTTAAGACCCGAATCAGAAAATGGAGTTAAGATGAATAAAAAAATTATATCGGATTTTGGATTAGAAATTGGATATCCCAGAACGGGTGATAAGAGTTCATAAGGAATCATGTATACGTATTGAAGGAATATGTATAAGCAGTTGGGTTAGAATACGGATCCAACATTTATAGTATCGAGCCAGTATTATGAACTTGGGCGATATGTTTGTTTCATGAGCAATCTTGGATAGTGTCGAGCCCAAGATTATGGTCTTAATCGGGCATAGAAGATTGATGAGAGTGTAAGGAAAAAAATGAAATTTGTGAGAATATCGAGCCCAAAGATTATGATCTTATTTGGGCTATATGGTTTTTACGATTGAATTAGGGAGAATGTGTTAAATGATTGTTTGGTTTAGATGACCGAATGAGGATTTGAGTTTGAGGAGATGATGATAAGGCTTTAATGCCATTCCATTGGTAGTGTCGAAAGTCTTTGGTTGAGAATCAATCTCGGATCGTTAAGTTGACGTCCTTAACGGCCGATGATTTCGACCTCGATCGAGTACATATTGGCATGCTTTTGATGGTTGGGATACAGATAAGTGATATGTCTAAGACATCGATAAGAGGTTGATTAGATAAGATTGAATTAGTAAGAAAGTGATTGATTATAAGTGGTCTTCAGTGGAAATTTCGAGGACGAAATTCTTTTAAGAGGGGGAGAAATGTTGGGCCCCGATTTTTTTTTTCAAGTCAACAAGCTTGATTAAATTATTTTGAGGCATAATTAAACTATTTTGAGGTCTAGATTGATAATTGAAATTTGATTGGAATAAATTGAGGATTTTATTGCTTAAGTTATGATTATTTAATGAAAGGATTTAGTGAACTTTGATTGTTGAGAAATTATTATTTTGTGATATATTGTTAATATTAAAAGAATTATATAAATTGAGGTTGCTATGAATTTAGGTGATGGAGATTAAAATTGAATTAGAGCTTGTATGGATTTTCTAATTCAATGAATAAGAAGGTTAGAGGATGATTGTTTTAATTGATGGAATTGAGAATTCTAATTTAGAATTAGAATTTGAGATTTTAGTGCTTAAGTAAGAATTTGAGGTAAATTAGAATTTTAATTTTGGTATTAGATTTTCAAAGAATAAGGAAATATTAAATTAGGCCTTAAAATATTGTTATGAATAAATTCGGTTTTGTTTAAATGGTTATAAGGCTTTAGGTTTATTAAAATGGGCTTTTAGCCTTTGGAATGATTTGTAAATGATGGGAAGCAATTATATGGGCTAGGGTTGTTATGGTTAAGTAAATGAAAAGAAGGGAGGCAAGTGGGCTTTTAAAGGGAGCCCACAAAATTTCAAATGGGAAAGAGGAAATGAAAATTTGGTGAAAGTTGGAAGGAGGAAAGTTTGAACTTGGTGAAAGTTAGAAGGAGGAAAGATGGATTTGGGCTTAAATGGGCTTAACACTTAAATTAATTAGATGATAAAGTAAAAGGAAGCTTGGGCTTAATAGTGTAAATGAGGCCCACGAAATTATGCTTAGGAGTGTAGTTAAGGAAGGAAATTTGTAAAGGAAATGAAAAGTGAATGAGGCAAACGAAAATCTTAAGAGTTGGAGGCATAAGGTGTTGTCGTTTTAGCTTAGGGGAAAAGATAAGAAAGAAGCAAAATTAGGTTTTATTGGGTGAACCATTCGAAAGTGGAAGAGAGGAAGAAGTTCACGATTTTACAAGCAAAAGGAGAGGATTTTGAAACCATCAAAGAGGAGAGAGCAAGGTGAAGGGTCGGCCATCAAGCTAGGAGAAGAAGAGAGGTAGGTTTTCAAGTTTTCCTTAAGTCTTGTAAGATGAGAGTTACGAAAATACCAAAGAAAAGAGAGGGAGAAGGTTATCTTTCATGAGGTTTTCAAGTGGGTTTTCAAGGATTTCCAAAAGAAGAAGGTTAAAGGAAGAGATTATCCTCCATTAGAGTCAAGAGAGAAGATTTCGTGGGTCACTTTCCAAAGGTAAGGATTTCGAAATTTTGTAATTATTTTATTTGTTAGAAAATGAAATTGATGGTCATCTACTTGACATTATTATTGATGCATGTATTAGCTTATGCTTAATTATTAGACTGTTACCTACGGAGCCGTCGTGCTCACCCCCCTATCTCCCTCCACAGGTTTTAAACGAGAAACCGAGTCTCGCATCGGAACCGAGGCAACTCCTATGCTTTTGGTTTTAGGAGTCATGTTTGAAGAAACTTTGTATGTGTACTTTAAGATTTTGATGTAACCGCTAAATGCCCTTTGATGTTGTGTCTTGGTTTAATTCCTTGTAAATATAAAGGTTAGATAGTTTCAATGTATGTTGTATCAGTTTCTTATGTATATGTGCTTGTATAGTGATTTTGGATATAAAGACAGAGTGAGTGAAATTGTTGTATGTTTTGAAATCAATTAGAATTCTTAAGATTGCAATGTGGCCCTTTAAGTTGGAGTTGGGCTGTGCTATTGAGTTGGAAGATAGAAGTGGTTTTATGCAGGTTTGGAGCTTGGATGGATAGATTAGGATTTTGGCTAGATCAATTTTAGGGAGATGCTGTCCAATTTTCTTAAATTTGGGCAGTAACTTCGCTTAGAATTTAGACCTCAAACGATTGAATTGGAACAAGAGGTCTTCGAAAGTTGTAGAGCAAGTTAAGAACTTTAAAACGGTATAAAATGGGTTAGTTTTCGACTTAGGATGAAAAAGATATGAGCGTTTTAAGTTTGCTGCCCATTATGCATTTGGGTTTCTGAATTACTATTCATGGGCAATTTTGGGCTGAACCTTCGGATGGGTTTTTCACGCTTTAGAGCGGAATTGGAATTCTGTCCTTCATGAAAATTGTAGAGGTATTGATATCTTTAAAATGAGATATGGTGCATCCTAATCGAATTGAGTAAAAAGATATAAGGGTCGAAATTGGCGATTACTATTCATATGGTCAAATACTATTCCTTTGGTCATTTTACATTTCTCTTATAACTCTCTCGTTTGGCCTCCGATTCACCCGAAATTCGAACCAGTGATTTCTCATCAAGTTTCCTACCTTTCCTTGAAAAAATGTCCAATTGTTAGCTTAATTGAATTTTGTCGGAATTAGCCCTCATGTTTGTCTTGTTGATTTGCCCTATTTGAATTATACTTCGAGTTGTTCGCTTTGCTTCCGCCTTATGCCTTTCGAACCGATGTGCTTTGTTTCCGCTTTTGTTTTGTTTCCTTTTGCCTTATACCTCTCGGTTCGAGTTGCTTTGGCTTCCGTTTTCGTTTGTTTCCATACTTTGTTATCCGATTCGATTCGTTTCAACTGCTTTTGCTTTCGATTTCGAGCCTTCGATTTGCTTTGTAATTTGCTTTGATTCAATTCTTTAGTCTTTGATTTTCATGTGCTTCATAATTTGTTTTCAGATGTTTCTTCGTTTCAAGATGCTTTTCTTCCGTTCCGTTCGATTGACTTTTGTTTTTGTTCTTCGTTTCGTTCTCCGGTTAAGACCGAATCGGAAAATGGAGTTAAGATGAATAAAAAAATTATATCGGGATTTTCGGATTAGAAATTGGATATCCCAGACGGGTGATAAGAGTTCATAAGGAATCATATACGTATTGAAGGAATATGTATAAGCGATTGGGTTCGAATACGGGATCAACATTTAACCATTTAGCTAACTTAGCCAAATGGTAAGAAAGCGTACATGTGGAAGTTTAAAGCGGCGAGGTCGAGGTTGAGTCGCTACTCACCTCGACCAAAGAGACAAGATCTTGATTAAGTTGGATCTTGCAGATAACCCATGCAAACACCGCCGTGATATAACCCGAAACACACTTTGGGTGGGAAATATTAGCCCAGGTGTGGGGGGTGGGGTCCAACATAGTGTCTACTTAATATTGTCACAATCACAAACTATAACTATGGTCACCTCTATTTGTAATTTAGTGACAATTTTTGTGTGCCTAAGTATTATTTTGTCATAGATACGAGGTTTGTTGTGACAAAACAATTGATTGATACTATTTTTTTAGAATTAAATTGTATTAAAAAATAAATTGGTCACAAGGATCGACCAAAGATCTCTATTACACACATTAAACAATACTAACTAAATCACCTAACACATAAACACTAGCTGAAGTGAATCACACGTCAGTATATGATATACAAAGTGCACAAGAAGGGGGGGGTTGAATTGTGTATTCGAATTTTTTAATACAATCCCCTTTTAAAATTTTGCTTTCTTAAAATGATTGAAAAACAATATTATGAAGTATTTATATCAGCAATAGAAACAGGAGTTAAGAGTTGAGAGAGAATCGACACAATAATTTTATACTGGTTCACCCCAAACCGTGGGCTACGTCTATTCCTCAGAATCCCTTCTGAGATTTCACTATACTTCACAAAAGTACAAATATTCTTTTCACCGAGCCTCTTCAGGTCTCGTACAGCAAGTATTCTTTTTCTCACTTAGCCTCTTCAGGCTCTCAGCTATTCTTCTTTCTTACAGAAAGATATTGGGAGCTTTGTTACAGAAAATATAGCTCTCGTGTTTTCACACAAATAAAGTGTTTAGCTTTTGAATATCACTAAAAAAAATCACTAACTCTTACAGTCTTCGACTTCGACTCATATTTATAGTCTTTGTCTTCAACTGCTTCTTGACAACTGCGTCTTTCTTCTTAATTCTTTGATCTTTAAAGAAACGGTTATTCAGTTAAGTTCTGTAACTAACTCAAACTGATTTGATTCTTCGTCTTCGACTCCTTCGTCTCATTTTCTCTTCGCTTCCGTCTCATATTGCTTCCGTCTCATTTTTGCTTTCGTCTCATTTTGCTTTGGCTTCGTCTCATTTTGCTTTGCTTCCGTCTCATTTTGCTTCCGTCTCATTTTGGCTTCTGTCTCATTTTGCTTCCGTCTCATTTTGGCTTCCGTCTCATTTTGCTTCGCTTCCGTCTCATTTTGCTTCTGTCTCATTTTGCTTTCGCTTCCGTCTCATTTTTACTTTCACTTCCGTCTCACTTTTCTTCAGCTTCATCATTATTTGGTTTTCATCAAAATTAATCGTAAAGTCATTTTGACTTAACAATCTCTCCCTTTTTGATGATAACAAATAATCATAGAAATTTTTTTTATCTCCCATCTTCTATTGCGTTCTCCTTTTCTTTTCTTCTTCTCCCCTATCTTTGTCATTTTTTAGTCGTCTTCTCCTTTCTCTCCCTATTTGTTATTGTTCAAAAAGAATCATGATCGCAGATGCTTCATAACTTCATAAAACAATTTTCTCATCTCAATGCGAAGTGACTTGATATCTTGTTGAATATCTGCTACTTCTTTATGCAAGTCACCCACAAAAGCACACAGATAATCAACTTTCTCTCCAATATCTTCATCTAGCTTCTGTTGTATGACTTCAACACCAACAGTCGTAGTATATGCATCTGAAGATGTAACATCTGGTTCGATTATTATAATGGTAGAAGGTTGAACAGATAGGTTAGGTTTTGGAAGATCAAGATCATCAGGGCCAGTTAGTCTTGGAACTTGTCTTCCCAATAAGTGTAGAACATCACCAAATGAAGACACAGTTGATAAAGGTCTAATGTGTATAATGAGATGCACAAGGAACTCTACTGAGTAGCTTCGGTCTCCAACCTTAATGGATCTGTACAACCCTTCTGAAAGTCTTCCACCTACTTGAAAAGAATCTTCAGTGGTTTGCTGACTACACTTGCTTCCTGATGCTGTTGAAATGAAATGGGAAACATACGTTCCAGTCTGTTGGACTGCATGACATGCTTCATCAATGTTTCTCACTTCAGCTTCAATCTGTTCATCTGTCAGATCATTTATCCTTTCAGGATACATTTTCTTCTTCCCTTTATCCTCATTGCAAACAATGAAAGGTCGAGGTTGAATATCAGGCACAACCTTGATCACAGTTTTCCTTGTGATTGAAAAATAGTGTACTTCTGTTTTGTCATCTGTGTGGGGTATGGTCTGGTTCCTTCATCCTTCAGAACATTATACATACTTTTCTCGTCCTCACTCAACAAATGCATGGTACTACTATTTACTAGTATAGGTTGAAATTTTACCTTGACTGACCTTTTTGGGATTTCTCTGATTATTATTGAATTGCTACTCCCGACAGGTTGAATTTCTTTAATAATCTTGACTCTTAAGTCTTCTTTTCTTAACAGTTGAGAAGTATTGACCTGTGATGGACTGCGTTCCACTGTCTTCTTTTTCTTCTGAACAACAGTAGGAGTGCTCTTTTCAGTACTGATTTTCTCCTTTTTATTCTCCTTAATCAGTCTGGAAGTCTGCTGAGGTTGAGGTTTTACTTTCTCAAACTCCAATTTCTTCCTTATTTCAGTCACTTTAGCCAATTTTGGTGATTCTTCTCTCAAAATTGAAACTAAGGACCTGGTTGCCTGAGATGTTGTCTTCTCAGAGTTTTCACCATGAATCAACTCTTTCCTTTTCTTTTCTTCTTGTTGACGCAATATTTGAACTCTAGGTGACCTTTTTGCTTGCTTCGGCTTCTCCGAAAGTAACATATCCCCTTTTCTTTACAAGGTTACTATCTCCTTTTGTTGCACCTGGCTTCCTTCTTTAAGAGATATCGTCCTTCCCATTGATTGTCCTGACGATTCTTTTTCTCCTTTTGCAGGTATCTTCTCAACAGATTGGGATTTTGATTTTGTTGAGGGAGATTCTTTTCTAACACGCTCCCCCTCAATCCTGGCTTTCTTTTTAGAATTAGCTTATACTCTCTCCAGATTCTTCAAGCCCATTTTACCAATTGTTGCAGAATTGATGACACTTTTGATATTCATCATCATCCTGTTTCCCCTATCCAGACGTACTCCAGAGTCTCTGAATATCCTTGTTAGTATCATTCCGTATGGTAGAGCAGTCGAGTCTTTCTTATACTTTACCATATAATGAAAGATAAGGAATGGTAGGTTGATAGGCTGACGATTTAGTAGATTAAATAGGCATTGTTCGTCTAGTGTTGTTACTAAATTCCTTGACCTTGTTCTTGGTATTACACAATGAAAAAGAAGTGAGTGTAATACCCTAGCCTTTGGAACAAGATTGGACGCCTTCTTTTCCCTTGGATCATTGCCTCTATATATCTGGAAATTGATCTGGGTTTCCTTCATGCTGGCTTATGTCATCCATCTAACTTTGCTTATGAGTTTCTCTCCTTCAAATGGACACTCCATGACCTTCTCAATCATCTTCATGGTCACAATAATCGACAAGTTGTCCACCGAAGATACAAGCGTATCAGCTATCAATTCCATATTCTTTCAGAAATCATAAACTTCGTTCATGTAGACTGTCTCTCGAATTTGAAAAAAATTCCTCCATCCGGCTACGACAATCTCTGGTTCAATATCCATGTTGTCTTACTTCAGGGATTCAAAGTTAACAAGTCTTCCGCTTGTCATGGCTTTCTCCATTTCTTGTAGTTAACAACGAATTAAAAATAGAGAAGTTTTTTAAAGAAGTGAAGTAGATTTATGAGGATGAGAGTGTGATCAAGGAAAGTTTGAAATCCAAACAGAGTAATGAAAGGTTTTTGTTGAGGGTTCTTCAAGGGTTGGTTGTCAGAATATATCATGAGTGTTCTAGAATAGGTGGTGTTCTCAAGGCTATGAGAAACCTGCCCTCCAAAACTTTCTTCTAACGGATGTTATCAGTGTAACTCACGATTACGGTTACCGTTAACTCTTGCAACCTTTTCATCTGGGTCATGACCTGTCAGACGGTTGATTACTTAACATCACCATGTTAAGGTTTCGACTAATTTCTCTGAATCTTTCTTCACTTAATGGCTTAGTAAAGATGTTCGCCTACTGATGGTTCGTCTCAATAAACTGAAGACTCATGATCTTCCTCTAAACGTAGTCTCGTAGAAAATGGTGTCTGACTTCGATATGTTTAACTCTCGAATGTTGTATGGGATTCTTCGACAGATTGATGGCACTTATGTTGTCACAGTAGATTGGGATTTCTTCTTCTTGTACTGTGTAGTCCTCTAGCTGGTACTTAATCCACAACGTCTGTGAACAGCAACTTGTGGCTGACATATACTCGGCTTCCGCTGTTGATAGAGCAATTGAACTTTGCCTCTTAATTGACCACGACTGTAGAGCCCCCTTACCGCAGGGTACACACCGGAACGCCCGTAGGTCATTCCGATACATATTCTATGATAAGGGTGAGCTACGAACAGTCACTACTATACTTCACATGGCATCAATAATATAAAACATCAATATAAAAATCACTAATTATTGAAATCAACTTTTTTCTCATTTCATTCTTCAAGGTCAAAGAGTTTATACAACTGTCATTCTGTACTATCTGTACATAAATCTCAAAATCCTAAGACAAAAATGCTACATGAAAGAGGAAAATGACAGATCTATCTAGGTCATCCCAAAAGTCCCAGCTGACCGACCTGTGAGCCATAACTTCTCTTGTCAACACGATCTATACGGCAGGAAAAGTCCCTCTGGAGCTAGGAGTCTACCCTCGGTCCTGAAAAATAGGTTGCAATTTTGGGTGAATTTGCGAACTCAATGAGGTAACCATTATCGATGGTTCGCTCAATTCATGCAACACTCAGGCATATCATAATTATTTCATAAACTCACATTCAGAAGTACCACATGATTATTAACACATAAGTATAAGGCATTTTGCCTTTCACTCAATCAAAAAGATTAAATCAAATGCATATGAAATGCGTATGTGACACTTTTCTAATTTATTACAGTGTTGTGACCGAGCGCCTAAACTGTCCCAATATGGGCGCATTAATTGTTGAGCCTGAGGCTCTGAATCACTGTGAGCTCGAGGCCCAAATACATTGAGCTTTTAGCTCTCGGTGGCTGCTCCGGTCACAACTGTCATTATCTGAACATGCATTCATGCATGGAATGCATATGTAACAATAAAGCAGTACATGTGTCATAATCAACACTTATGTCACAAATTATCACATCTCAAGCAAGTAGTTCACAAATTCCCATACAAGTAGCACTTCTATGTCATAGCTTCTCAATACATCGGATCTTCTGTTTAGAATCCATAATCAGAAACACAATTCATTAGGCCACCATTATTCACCATAATTTTCTAAGCAAATAATAATTGAGAGAACCGTCTAGGTCACTCACCAATAGCTTCTGAGCTAATTCCTGGAAGTCTTGACAACGTCGGTGGGTTGACGTTCCAAAAGCGCCTCTATAACAGTCAAAATATACAAACATTACCAAATGTACAATCAGATATATTTAAAAATGCACATGTAGCAATTAAAATGTGTACAATGCATGTTCATGACATTCCTGACACTTTTCCAAAAATATTTATCACAAAATTTCCTCTAAATATTAGAAATCCAAAGACACCAAAATCACTCAATTCGGACCTCTATAGGTCCAATTATTGATAAAACACGGACCAGAAAAATAATTATTCGGTCCCTCACTTTGACTGAATCAATCCATGCCAATTTTAACTCTAAAAATTCACAATTATACATAGAAATGAAATTAAAGGACTCACGAATCTGATGCCTCGAGTATCAGGTCAATCGGAGGTCAGACGAAAAAGTTATGCACAAAAGAAAGGCATTGGGACAAAATAGATAATAACATAATAATAAAAAAAATAAAAAAAAGAAGTGGGCTGGGTGCGTTTCGCACCTAGCCCAGGCCCTCGCCCTCGCGGTCTCGCAAGGGCGAGACAGTCGGATCGCCCTCGATCTCGCGAGGGTGATGCGTTGCCCTAGCGAGATGCGAGGTTCCGACAATTTCTTATTATTTTTTTATTTTTTTAATAAAACACTTAATATCCTTCTCTTCTTTCCCAAACCCTATCTTTTTACACAAGTATCCAAAAATCACAAAAAAGGTCTCATTGGAAAGATCACAGAAAACCTTACAAGTTTCAAGAAGGGCTTGAAAACCAATTTCACCTCTAAGGGTGTCAAAAATGCAATTAAAGTTTCTGCCTACTCAATATAATCCAAAACAGTGCAACATTTTTCCAAAAATCATATCTTCCCATTCCCTTTGCCAAAAATTTCAAGCTTTATATCAAAAGAAAGATCAAAACATATTATACAACTTTCATGAATAACTTGGAAGCAAGTGCAACCTCTAAACAAATCAATTTCTCAACCAAAACTTCTGCCCATAAAAGTGTCATCCTAACAGTAACACAATCTTCCAAAAATCATAACTTCCTAACCTATTATCCAAATATTCCATACTTTATCTCAATGAAAAGAGCAGAAAACAAGCTACAATTCTCATGAAGGACTTAAAAGCAAATTCAACCTCTAACTAAATCAAATTCACACATGATTGTGCTGCCCTGTTAAAGAGTATTAAAACAACATATCACCTAAGTCATAACCATACTTTAAAAATTCATAACTTACAATCCCTACATCCAAAATTAGCATATTATACCTCATTACAAAGCTAAGACATTCCTATAAAACTTTCCACAAGATCACTTGAGCTAATTTAAACCATAATAGTCCAGAACTAGCTTCGAAGCACAGAAATCACAAAACCTATCCTTAGAGACATTTCACACACAAAGCACATTCATTCTTTGAAAAAAAACACCTGAAAGTTCACAAGTCATAACTTTCAATATCAAACTCGAAAAATATCATACTTAGTGGCGATAGAAAGCTAACAAGAAAATATTCAACTTTCATGATGACCAATTTTACAAAATCTGTCTACTTTAGCCTAGAAAAATTCTCCAAAGTTTCAGGTAACAAAATTCTACCTGCTAGAATTACCACTATTCACTCTGCACATAAATCTCACTTTCAAAGCAAAATTAGAAAACCTTCAAGCCACAATTAGACAACACTTCCTTCATAAAACTTTTATCCAAACTTCTCAAGTTTAATTCAAGCTAAACCTCATCTTAATATCATACCCATATCAAAAGTTATGTCAAAATCATTGGCACATATACAAAGTAAATTTTTCCAAATTTTACACCTAACTCTACTCCTATCATTCTAACATCATTTCTACACCAATAAGCATCCAATTTAGTCAAGAAATCAGGCAAAATTTCATCAAGACTTTCACTTGAATAAGTAGCCACAAAAATGGTAGCACACACACACAATTTTCTTACTTTAATTATCACTCATCTAACATCATTAAAGTCCATCCAAAACACACAATTCAACTATACTATACATGCTATATCATTCCTCCTCAACCAATCTTAAATCAACCAAGAAAATAACCTACCCATATACACCAAACACAAGTTCAAGCAATTAATATACAAGTCATCACAATAAATGCCTTTAACTACCAATTTAAGAACACAAAACATAATTCTTACCTATCAAGCTTCAAAGCTTCAATTCTTCACCAACTCACCAACTTCCCTATTGGACCCCACACCTGGGCTAGCATTTCCTACCTAGCGTGTGTTTGCAGGTTATACCGCGGCATCCAACACAAATCAGTATTGTCCTCTTTGGTGGGAATCGAACACCCAACCTCAAGGTTTTGTTGCTTTTACAAGCACGCCCCGCGGTATAACCCGCAAACACACGCTGGGTGGGAAGTGCTAGCCCAGCACTTTTTTAATGTTGGACCCCACACCTGGGCTAGCACTTCACACCAGCGTGTGTTTGCGGATTATCACATGACATCAACCTAAATCGATGTTGTCTCTTTGGTGGGAATCAGACACTTACCTCGAGGCATTTGGCTCAATGGTAAGAGGCCTCTTGTAAATGCATTTGGCTCGAGGGTGGGTGTCTGATTCCCACCAAAGAGGACAATATCGATTTAGGTTGATGTGCAGATAACCCGCAAACACACGCTGGGTGGGAAGTGCTAGCCTAGGTGTGGGGTCCAACATTCCCTCACACCCCTCACACACACACGACAACCATCATCATAAGGCTTAAGTTGGGTATTTTTCTTAGAGAACACAAGAAGAGCAAGCCAAGAAGAGATAAAGTAGAAAAGATGAGCAACCAATTCCTTTTAACCAAAGAGAAAGCAAGCTGTGAAGATGGATGTAACGCCCCAAATTAGGGATTAGAATATTAAAGAAATTTAGTACGAATTATGTTTGTTATTTGCTTATTAAATATTTGCTTAAATTGTGCATAAGTATTTTGACATGCATTCATGGCATTTTCCGGGTAAATTGGTTTAATGAAACTTCGGATTGATTCGGACCGTAGTAATATAATTTTAGTAATTTTTGTATACTTCAAATATTTTTAGAAATTGATGGTGAATTAATTTTGAGTTGAAAATTTATGTTACGAGTCATTGTTTTATGACGGAATTTTGGTGAATTTTTGGAAGTTGTCTGGAACTTTTGGGTATTTGTTTGTTATAAGAATTCAAAACAATGTATTTGGTTTAAAAAGAATATTTTATTAATAAAAATACTACTAAAAGAAACGAAGAGACTTATTAACAATTGACATTTGGCTTCGTTATATCTATACATATGGACTAAACCTTCTCGTGAAAGGGACACGACTATACACGTTGTTCACATGCAAGATGCCCAGAGTTTCTCTACTATTGTTTTATAAGTGAAAGACATTTAATCAGTGAAAGACATTTAAACACTACCGAAAGGAGTTCTCTGCTTTTGTCTATCAGGTGGTTTTCGTAGCTTAGTCGGTTGGTTTTCGTAGCTTAGTCGGTAAGTAACTCCACTGTGTTTATAATGTAAATATATATATGTTCATGCATGGCTTTGAAGACTTGTTCTATATATACATATCTGTATGTTTTGTTTATGTTAGAAAAACAAGAACACGATGAATTCATCATACTCTGTTTTTATATATAAATATATATATATCATATACCTGAATTATATGTTTATTTTTGGTACTGATTATGCTGGGAATTATGAGAGTCGAAGTTGGTGAGTTTTGAAACATACATGAATATTTGAAAATATACAGTTGTGAGAGAATGATATGTGGCATTTTGGATTTCTAAGTTTTGGAATGTTAGTTTTGTGATCTTGGGAGTATAAAGTTGTTTATAATGATTCCGATAGGTTAGAAATGCTAAATAGGTTAGTTTTAAAGTGATGAAGTTAAAGAAAAATGGAAGAAAAGTCTGCTGTTTCGTATGGTTTGGTGAAGAAGACGATAAACAGTGCTATAAGTCGACTTGTTGTGGTGTATAAGTCGACTTAGATCAACGTTTTGCATGAAATGTCATCTCCGCTCTTCAATAAGTCGAGTTATGCAAGTGTAAGTCGACTTGTGGTGTTATATAAGTCGACTTGTGTAAGTATAAGTCGACTTGTGTGTGCTTTAATGGATAAGTCGACTTGTGTAAGTATAAGTCGACTTGTGTGTGATAAACTTCAATCTTTGAAATCCCAATCCGTAATCTTCCCTCTTTTGACCATATCTTTGTCATCCAACCTCCGAATGACCTGATTCTCGAAGCGTTGGATTCGTAAGAAAAATTTCTACCTCTTTATGTGAAATTTGTAATTTTTCAGATTTAATTAACAATCAAGGATTTAATAATTTAAGTTGTGAATTATGGAATAAAGTTAAGACTTTAGGGTTTGGTCCCGAAATTTGTCATGAACATGCATCCTACATATCCATCACACATTGGTGAATTTTTAATCATGCACAATAGTGATTTGTATATGTGTTCCCTATTATAGAGGAACGACCATCACGGATATTGCCGGACTTGAGGCAATAAGCAGAAGAGGCGTTTTGGTAAATGTCTGGTCGATAATTTCAGTATGTAAATAGGTAGAAAATTTGATAAGTACTTTAGGTAAGTAAATTTTGTTTGATAAATTTTGTGAGTCAACCTAGATGATGTCTAGGATTGATTTATTGAAGTGCTATTTTCCGCGCATGAAATGTCCGAAATGACCTTGTTCGCTTTTAAACTGTTAAGTCCTAGTTGTGGGTAAATAGGCATGCCTAGAGGGTCTGCAATGCCTCGTTATTTGACACTTTGGTGTCTCCTAATATCGAGACATATGTCTCTCCTGCGATACTAATTATGGTATCTCTCTGTATAAGTCCCGTTACTACTTACATTAATGGATTTATAGTTTGATTTGTTCTGTATTCTGATATCTGTTTGATTTTGACATAAACTAAATTATATTTTGATTCTGAAGGATCTCCTGTGTTATGCCGTTCTGTTTAGTATAAAATTCTGTTCTGAAATGCATTCTTTCTGTTTACTGAAATCAGTCAATATAGATTAGTTATTACTCACTAAGCTATATGCTTAGCACGGTGGATTTGCCCCGTGTAGGTTTAGAGCGAAGATATTAAGGACTGGGACAAGTCATCCGCAGTGGTCAAAAGAGTCTGAGCTTTGTGTCGCGCGAAAATGTATTTTATTTGATTTGTTTGGGCCTGTAAATATTCTTTAGATTTGTTTATGAAATTATGAGATGTATTATATGTGTGTTACGTTTAGTTTTTAAAAATGCATGTGTGAAACGTTTTGATTTGTTTGTCCTGTCTTGGGTGGCATCCATGTACCCTCCAAGGGGGTATTTGGGTGTTACAATGGAGGAGAAAAATCATCCTAAAAATCACCTTTCACTCTTTTAAAGGAGAAGTGTCGTGGAAGCTCTTCCAAAATTAGGTTAATAATATAACAATTAAGAATAAGACTAAGTAGGCAAGTGACAAGTGTCACTTTCCACTTCTCTTGTTTTTAAACACTCATTTAGTTCCTTTCCAATTCACATTCAATTTCTACTCCAATTTCTCTCCAAATTCCAATGGCTCAAAGTAATAGATTTTAGCAGTGCCATTGGACAGTCTTTTCCAGTACCGGAAATCCAATTAGTTCATCACTTGGCAATTTTTTCGGTCCGAAAGTTTTCTTCGAAAATTTTCAAAAAATTTCTAAAAATTCCCCAAAAATGTAAAACACACAAAAATCTACTCCAGTCCAATTTTCAAGCACAAAATCATATTTTTCATAATAAACACATTTATAAACACATATGTCGGGAAATGTCATGAATGCATGTACAATCATGTGCATGTGCAAAAATTTCTATTAATGTATATATGGAGACCATATTATGCATGATCATGCCGAGATAAATTTACACGCTTATAACCCATTCTAAATTACTATTTTACCCTTCCCATCGGTGATGGGATGTTACAACGACATTAGGTTATTGCCAAGAAAGTGACATCCTCCACTCGTACTTTTTCTATCAATCCTATCTCCAGCATAATCCGCATCACAGTAGCCAATCAACCTAAAATCTTTACCTTTCTCATACATTAAGCAAAGATCAGTAGTACTTGATAGATATCTCAAAATTCTTTTAACAGCAATATAATGAGATTCTCTAGGATCTGCCTGAAATCTTGCACACAAACACTAAACAAAATGTCAGGTCTACTTGCTGTAAGGTAAAGTAAGGAACCAATGATCCCTCTATACAGAGTTTGATCAACCTTCTTGCCAGTTTCGTCCTTGGACAAATGGTTTGAAGGATGCATCGGAGTTGACATTGGTTTTACTTTTCCCATATCATACTTTATTAACAATTCCTTCACATACTTCTGTTGATGAATGAAAATATTTTCTTCGGTTTGCTTAACTTGCAACCCAAGAAAGAATTTTAATTCACCCATCATGCCCATCTCAATTTTTTATCAAAATTTCAAAATTATCACATAACACTTCAGAAGTAGCACCAAAAATAATATCATCAACATAAATTTGAACAATAATAAAATCATTCTTCATGCACTTTCTAAATAATGTTTTATCCACCTGACCTCTAATGAACTTATTCTCAATAAGAAAAGAACTCGGACGATCATACCAAGCTCGAGGAGCTTGTTTCAAGCCATACAAAGCCTTATGAAGTCTATAGATATGATCCGGTTTCTTGACATCTTCGAAACCTGGAGGTTGCTTCACATAAACTTCTTCATCTATAAAGCCATTTAGAAAGGCACTCTTCACGTCCATTTGAAATAGCTTTATATCGTGACAGACAACATATGCAAGCAATATCCTAATAGCTTCTAATGTTGGCCCCTGAATTTTTTTTATTGAATAAGCATGTTTTTCAAATTTATTTTTGAGGTTTTGTTTGATTAATTGTTTTGGTTAGAGTGTAATTAGAATGTCTATGGGTGGAGGAGTTTATTTCTTAGATTGATGGAATTAAAAGGAGAAATTAAGATTAAGTTAGAGAATTTTATGGTGTTAGTTAAATTAAAGAAACAAGATTGTATTTGGGAAGATCACTTAAGTTGTTGAAGGTTAAGGCTTATAAGGAGGGGTATTTAGGTCATTTTAGCTTCTTTTAAAAGAAAGAAAGAAAAGCATTGTTTTGTCTTGTTTGAAAGAAGACAACAAATTTTACAAGAAAAAGAAAGGGAGAGAGCTTCGGTTGAGAGTGAACAGAAGAAGAGAAGAAGAAGAGGTTAGGGTTCCATCTTTCCTTGCTTTAGAAAAGTGTTTTTGAGAGTTTTACAAGAAGGAAAAAGAAAGAGGAAGGTTTAATCTTCCATTAGAGACAAGAAGCAAATTTCGTGGGTGGAGTTTTGTCAAAATCTTTTGGAATTTTTGATGGATTTTGGTTCAAATGGCTTAGGAAAAGCATGAGTATGGTTGTTCTAGGATTAATTTCATGCTTTTGTTTCCTTAGGTTTTCCAATTTTGAATCTCTAGTGATGTGGAGTTTTTGTGTTTTTGAAGAAGAAGAAGTAAGGCAAGAGGAGCTAGAGGAAAGGCCACTTGAACAAGCCTAGAGAAAAAGGATTTAAGGTGGGTGACATCTTAATAATTGAGTAAATAAGATAATTAAGTTTCTTTCCATAAATGCAATTTAATGCTTTCCAACAACTTTGAAATTATGCATTTATTACTTTTTTGGATGGTTTGAAATTTTATCATGTGTCTTTTGTGTGCGAATGAATTGTGGGAATATTTGCTTATTGGTTTGACAAGTGAAAAAGAATGTGAAAGTGATCTTTGAAAGAATGTATGTTATAAATTTTTCTTTCGGAAAAGTGTCATTTTGGCCGATATATGTGAAAATTGTGAAATGCATGCTTATATGGGTTTGTGGTGGTCCCTTTGTCTGTCTATAGGCTTTTTTCGCCTGCTCGCTAGTGGCATAGAAATCTTCACGGACTCCCATAAGTTTACGGCTACACATGACTGCTTCGTGGGAATGTGTAGTACGTTCTATTTTGGATCCACTCGAACCATTTTTAATGTGCTTATAGGATTATGAATTGTGATTATTTTGATGTGTTCATTATGTTAATTTTGTGAATGACTTGATAAGTTGAAAATTTTGGAAACGATATGTGGTATGATTGATCAATGTAGAGTTTACTTTGAAATAAATGATTAAAGAATTTTTGCTTTTTCTTGGTTATTAATGTGCTACCCACGAGCCGTCGAGCTCACACCCCCTCTTCCCATCCCATCCACAGGCGATGAGCAAGAAAACGAGTGACCGCACTGGGGACAAGGCATCACTCCCATTTACTTTCGTCTTTGAAGCTATATTTTGTAACAAAGCTTTAGTTGCATTTTTGAAGCAAAAGTTACTGTTCATGTAGTTTAATTTGTAATTTGAAATTTTGAGACTTTGGTGTAATTGGGCTAAAAATGCTCACTAAAGCTTTGTAAGAATGCATATTATGATATTAATGAAAGATATGCAGATTTCATAGTGTTTGTGTTGCTTGTTTCCAAATGATTACCTTGTATGTTGTTGCAAATTTCCCCTAAGGATAGATTTTATGTGTACTGATTTTGAGGCAAATTCTAGACTGGTGTACATTGAATTGGAATAAGTAACCTTCTTGAAGGTTATAGAGGAGTTTCATAGCTTTCCAATGATGTATCATGTACTATTTTTGGACGTGGGAGTTGAAAGATGTGGGTTGTTGAAGTTTGGTGCAGGTGCTGTTAAATGGTTTGTGTTTACTGTGCTTTGAGACATATTCTGGACTGATATGGATTGTATTGGGTTAAGTAGTCTTCTTGAAAGTTATAGAGGATTTTCATAGATTTCCAATGATGTATCATATGCTATTTTTGGACGTGGGAGTTGAAGAATGTGGATTGTTGAAGTTTGGTGCAGGTGCTGTCAAATTGCAAGTTTCTGGACAAAAACTTTGAGTGAATTTTTGACCCTCATAGAGTTTGTAATTATTCTTAGGGTCTTCATGAAAGTTGTTGATTATCGTCTTATCTTTCTGATGATATGAAGTGTGAGATTTTTTTCCAATGGAGTGGAAAGTTATGATGTTTAGAAATTCTGTTACTGTTTAAGATGTTTTTGCAGGCAGTCTCTTTGCAGTGGTTTTTAACTCCCTTAAAGACTAAATTCGTAACACCCCACTCCCGTGTGACCTGAACCAGACATCGATAGTGATATCCGAGTCCGTGCCCTGTGAGGGTGACGCGTTACATCACTCAGTCAAAACTCAGTATAATTTTTTTTTGAAACATAAACATACACGTACAATATATATATTACGCGGAAAACAATTTACATAAATAATCATCGGTGAGTTCAATGACCACGAAGGCCCTTTTGTAAATACAATTTCATTCAGTCTGTTAACTATACAACTTGACCTAATTATGTTTAATACAAAAATTAAAAAAAATACATTTCTATCAGACACTAATGCAGACACGAACTGATTCTGACTTCTTCTAGCATTATACGCCCGTTGCTTAACGGGGTATTCTTCTGAGTCCTGAAAAATAATTGCAAATTTTGGGTGAGTTTTGCGAACTCAGTGAGGTAACCATCATCGATGGTTCACTCAATTTATGCAACACATCAATTCACACAACATATATTCACATTGTTGCATTTTTGATCACATTTCACAATTTTACTTGAGCATAGACAATTAGATACATTTCATACGATTAGACATTCATAACCAATTGAATTCACCAAATACTTAAGAAAAATATAGTTGTTTCATAATTCACTTTCAGAGGTACCACATGATTGGTACCACAGAACATAAGGCATTTTGCCTTTCACTTAATCAAAATGATAATGATTAACTTAAATGCAAATAACATGAGCATGCGACACTTTTCTAATTTATTTCGGTGTTGTGACCAGGCGCCTGAACTGTCCCAATAAGGGCACATTAATCGTTGAGCCAGAGGTTCTGAAACTGTGGGGCTCGAGGCCCATATGCGTTGAGCTTTAAGCTCTCGGTGGCTGCTCCGGTCACAACTGTCATTTACTGATTATGCACTCATGCATGGAATACAACTGTCACAATTATGTAGTATCCACATCCCTATTATTTCCAAATTATCACATTCGAACAAACAGTTAACAAGTAATCACATAAAAATCACAATCACATTTATCACATTTAAATCACGGAGATCCCAAATTTTCAGACAAACAACACTTCTATGTCATACTCTCCCAGTACATCGGACCTCCTGTCCGAAATCTAGTCATATACAAACGCACAAGCCCACCATTCTTCTCCACAGTGTTATAAGTGCAAAATATAAACAATTAATAACTGAGAAACCATCTAGGTTACTCACCAATAGCTTTCGAGCTAATGTCGGGAAGTCTCGGCAACGTCCGTGGGATGACGTTCCAACTGTACCTCTATAATAATCATAATAATCACATATTACCAAATGTGCAATCAAAAATATTAAATAATGCACATGTAGTAATTTAGATGTGTACAATGCATGTTCGTGACATTACCGACACTATTTCATAATTTCCCATCACAACAATTTTCTCTAAACATTAGAAACTCATTGACACTAAAATCACTCAATTCAGACCTCCATAGGTCCTATTATAAATAAAAGACGGATCAGAAAATCATTACCCGATCCCCTCACTTCGACCTAACCAACACCCATCCAATTTGACTCTAAAAAAATCCCAATTTCACAAATAAATGAAATTCAAAGTGTCACGAATCTGATGCCTCGAGAATCAGGTCAATCGGATGTCGGACGGAAAAGATATTCCCAAAACATGTCCAGATCAACACACTACACATAACTTCACTCTAGAAATTGAACATCTTAGGGGCTAAATTAAAGTCCAACCTCTTCATGACATTTGTAGATCTATATATCTAGTTTACTTTGCAATAAGAATCAGATCGATCCGAGCTCTAGAGCTTAAGATATCTCCAAAATACTGACGTCTGTTTAGACTATTACAAAACCGAGACTAAACACTACACCTAACTTCCATCCAGAAATTGAAAGTCTTAGAGACTAAATTGTCGATTGACTCCTTCAGATAAATTGTATATCCATGTCTCTAGTTTAATTTTCAAGAAGAATCAGATCAATCCGAGCTCTATGGATCAAGATATCACCAAAATACCGAACGATGTTTAGACTTTTTCCACCGGTCTACTCACTTAGATCGGGTTGATCTTTTTCCATTTAATGTCAAAACTGATCTATTTAGTATGAAAAGATAGAAAAATGTCTTAGAAATCTAACGCTTCAAAAATCAGGTCGATCGGAGGTCGAACGAAGAAGTTATGGCTAAAAGAAGGAAAGGAGGTCGGTCGGTCGATCGACGAGCGCGTGGGCGCCTGCTCGTCCGATCGGGCATGCACGGGGGCTCCGAACTCCAAATTCCAAATTTTACAAACTTGGTACCTTTGGAAAGATAAAAGACAGATCTACGATTTTTTTGAAGGACTTAACAACAATTTCGGGGTCTAAAAAGGTCAAAAAGTCCCCCAAAGTGACTGATCGATCAGCTTCACACTAAACAACATCAGAACTTCCAAAAATCATAACTTTTCATCCCCTTAGCCAAAAATTTCAAATTTTATATCAATTAAAATAGAAAAACAAATGCTACATATTTCATGAACACCTTAGAAGCCAATTCCATCTCTAACCAAATCAACTTCGCAAACAAATGTTTAGCCTACCCAATTTATTCTCAACAGAAACCCAATCTTTCAAAATGCATAACTCCACATCCCCTTGGCAAAAATTTCCATACCATATAGCAATAAAAATCTTAGACAATCTACTACAATTCTCAGGAAGGACTTCAATTCAAATTCCAACTCTAATTAGGTCGAATCCACCCATTAATGTGGCTGCCCTATTAAATAGTATTAAAACAGCATATGACCATAACCATAGCCAAAACTTTACAAATTTATATCTAACAGTCCTTACATCCAAAATTCGCATACAATACCTCATTAGAAAGCTACAACAATCCTCTACAACTTTCCAGAATGTCACTTGAGCCAATTTCACCCTTAACAGTCCCAAATAAATGTTAGAACACAAAAAGCACAAAATCTATACCCTTAGAGCATTTGCACACCAAAACACAATTTGGGCTGAATTACTACCTGAACATTATCAGATCATAACTTGCAAGCTACACATCGAAAAATATCATACTCAGTGGCGTTAGAAAGATAACACATAAATCTTCAACTTTCATTAATACCAATTTCACAAAATCTGTCTCCTTTATCCTAGAAAAGTTCTAAAAGTTTCAGGTCTTCAATAATGGAACCAAGATCTGAATACTATTCATCCAGCACACACATCTCAACTTCCGAGCCAAATTCTAAGCTCTTCAAGCCACAATTGGGCAAAACTTCCTTTATAGAAATTCTAGCCATACTTCTTAAGTTTAATTTAAAGCCAACCTCAACTCAATAGCACAACCATAGCAAAAGTTAAGACCAAAAATCTGAAACCTACACAAAATAAATTTTCCAGATTCACATATCTAGCTCTACTCCTTTCATTCCAACATCAATAAACATCCAATTTAATCACTAATTCAGCCACAATTTCATCTAGATCTTCACTTGAACACTTAATCATAAAATGGTAGCACACATACAAAAGGTTCTTACTTTAATTTCCAATCATCTAACATCATGAAAACCACTCCAACACTTAATTCACATTTTCCATATACCATAACATTCATCCCCACACAAACATAGGCTTCTACCCATAGAAACTACACAAACTTCATGAAATTAATGCACCATAAAGCACAATTTTAACTACTAATTTAATTTAATGACAACAACATGGTATAGAACATATGTCTTACCAAAATAAACTTCCAAAACTTCAAGTCTTCAACACACCATTAACACTCTAACTTCCTCACACCCTACAAGATTTTCATCATCATAAAGGGGGTAAGGTTTTGACTAGGCTTTTTCTGAACACATGAAGAGCAAGAAATAAAAAGATGAGTAACAAATACAAGGAGAAGAAGACTCACGAAGAAGGAGAAAGAGGAGAAACCATGACTTGAAGAAAGAGAACAAATAGGATGAGCTTCTCAAGGGAGAGCATCGTGAATGACCCAAAGAAGCTAAGATATTTATATACTTTAGATAACCACTAATTAGGTGCTTTAGTAGGCAAGTGACATGTGTCACTTGCCACTTGTCTTATTCTAAAACACTCTTAAGGTTCTTTCCAATTCCAATTCAATTTCTAGTCCAATTTGTCTCCAAATTCTAATGGATCAAAATAATAAATTCTAAAATCATGTATTTAATTTTTCAGTGCCATTGGACAATCATTTTCGGTACCGGAAACCAAATCAGTCTGTCATTTGTAAATTTTTCCGATCCGGAAAATTTCTCCGAAAAATTCCAGAAAAATTTCTAAAAGTTCACAAAAATGGAAAACGCACAAAAATCCACTCCAATTCAATTTTCAAACCCAAATAACACAATTTTTATAATAAACACATATGCTGGGAAATGTCATGAATGCATGTACAATCATGTGCATTTACAAAAATTACAATTTATGCATATATGGAGGCCATACTAGGTATGACCACGCCGAGATACGTTTACACATTCATAACTCATTCCAATTTACCATTTTGCCCTTCCCATCGGTGATGGGATGTTACAATTCTCACCTCCTAATAAAAATTTCGTCCTCGAAATTCACTTTTGGTAAAAAGAAGGTAAGGGTACTGTTATCTCATGTACTCCTCCATTTCTTATAACATCTTACTACGCCTTGGCACAGGTGATTCACTCAAAATCTTTCTCCAAATAGTCACAACTTCGATGTAATCCGCCAAAATCCATTCGTCTATCAAAACCACTTTATTCTGATTTTCAATTCATTTTATTCACTCACTAATAGTATCCCGAATTTGTTCTAATTTTTACTCAGGATGATCGACTCTTTTTGTCGTCTCACTGAAATAATGACGATTTTAGTCACTTTGCACTATACATTAATCTTAATCTTATATGCTGAAGCTTTTTGCCTATCTCCAATAGTCAAGACTACAAGGAAACCAAACATATAATCACTCAATTCGATATGCTTAGCCGCCAATTGCTCTTTTGACTAAGACCTCTCTTTATTAGGTAATACACATATTTTATCCCCATCAATTTTTCTCAAATCCTCAATTTAATCCCCTTTTTTCAAATCTGATACTCCTTTACCATTATTTCTTAACTCGTCACTATACACTCTTTCTTTCACTAGAATGAGTAACCTAGTATCCACAAATGTGGCACTCTGCTATGAAATGTTCTATTCGATACCTTTGATTGAGACAATAACTTTATTAGGACAGTTTCCCTCAGCATAGTTCTTTCGATCTTTTCAAATTCCAGATCTGTCTAGTCATATGTATCTCTCATATGTTTCTATCCACATCATGACTCCACGCTTTCAAACCAGTTAGATTTTTAAGTCATAAATCTCAATTTAGCTCATGCAACTATATTTATCTCTTGGTCACACCACATTACCGTATACATTACAACCAATTTCCTCTTGATCTCAATTGGGAACCTTTATTGTCTATACAAAATCTCCGAATCCGAATGGCATACCTAACAAAATAATCATTTTGTTTTCATGTATCGTTGATGCAACTTATATATTTTCCCCTCAAATATTCCAAATTCCATCTTCCTTTGTTAATATAATCATAGTCTCCCCTGTATATCCTTTTGCTTGGATCACATTAACTTTCAATGTCATAATCCCATCGGGGTAAGGTTAACTACAAGAGATATAACCTCAAACTCATTGTGCTTATAGTTAGTTCTTGTAATTCCTTGAGTAACTAATTCCTCAATGCAGCAGTATGATTACTTGCTATCCTCAATTTTTCATTTAACTTCCTTTTTCTCAACGGATTTCAGCAGTTCTATCAATTCCCAATGATTATACATTGACTTATGCTAATTTCTGTTCATTTATACCTGTTGCTCCACACATTTCAATCTATCTACAACCATAATTTCCTGTGTTGAAAGCCCCTTCATCAGAGATAAGTTATGGTTCCCAAATAGATTTAAAAACACAGCCTATGATGTGCACCAAATTTCACCTCACATGAACAAGAATGTCTCCTCGAATTGTTGGATATTTTACATCAACAAAATATATATACTCCCAATAGCCTTTTCTAACCCTTATACTTGAATCTTTGCTATGGAAATAACTCCAATATTCTCATTTTCATTTTTTTTATAAAGGAGACAGTACATCACAACTTTTCCAGGAGACCTATCATCTTATTTCAAAATTCCCTTCATTGCGTCTGTCGATTCCTTTCTGAAGCAAACCCGATTGACTCAAGCGAGGGGCCTTGGCCCACTATGAAAGAATTACTCGATTCCATTGTTGAATCAAGAGAAGAGCTTATGATCCCAGCCACTGGTCATGGAAAGCTTGTCTTCATTGATGATAAATTAAATTACCCAGCTTTCTGACTCTATATCAGTGATTCTTGGTACAAACATATTGTCACTCACCTATTATCCATGTCATTCCTAATAGCTCAAGAAAAGTCAATTACAACATTTCACAAGATCTTCAAAAGATTAATTTGTCTCACGACATCTGTGGTCAATGAATCCTCGATACTAAAGCTCAATGAGGCATTAAGCAATTTCATTTACACTTACACCCTGGCTGGTACCATTCAAAATTTTGACATCTTATTGAAAGATGTCTTTATATAACATAGCCACGTACTCTAATTCGCTATTGCTACTTACATTCCAATTAACTCTAGATAACATTTTTATCCTTGTTCCTGTCCACAACTGGAGATTGCTATCTGATCATAGCAAAAATCTATTTTTGTAGGCCTATATCGTGACCTGCACTTTTACCTCACATTATCCCACATATTGACAGTGATTCTGCGCCAGTTTTCCAGTATTTACCTCCTCTTCTTATGCAACCTCTTATCATAATTATAGAATTTACATTTTGAGTGCATTCACCCTACTCCTTTGTTTTATCATATTTTCCATAATTGCATACACACATACAATCCAAACCTAGGCGCATTTCTAACTTTCTCCATACCACACATTATGTATCATGTATCATCACTTGAAAAGTCATGTTCTTAATATTTTATCGTCCATATGTATATTTTCAATCCATTATACAGAATCATCAAGAAATGTAATCTCTTTATCCCAGACATATTATTACGTTAAATCATAACTCTTATCACCTTTCAAATCCATTCACAGTCATAGAAAAGTTATTTCCTTTGACTGGGCTTGCACACTTTAATCTCAAAACAATATCTTCATTTACGATACACTATATTCCATAATACACAAATCACCACAACTGTAGTAAAGCTTTATCTACCGTATCGACCCAAATATTTTTTTCTCCTTTCCAATTATCCACATTTTATCGAACATACAAGTCCAAATCATAACGACCTAGTCATTCTGAGCTTTTGATCTCTCATAGACATATTCACATATTCTTAAGCTAAATCATAACTCCTATCACTTTTAACCAATGTTCTTCTCATGTCCATATTTGACCTCTCAGACTATCACACATTTCGTTTTCTTCGTTCAACTCGATTTATACTTTTTAAATCTCATTATTTATTTTGATATCACTTCTTTCTAACTCAGCCCTTGCCAATGTATCCACATGCATATCACATTCGAGGGTTTTTAATCACAGTACAATATGAATGCCATTTTTATTATTCCTTTCCCATTTCTAGTTACCCATAAACCTTCATTGGCTCATATTCTGACACATCACCCCTTTTTCTCAGACTTCATCACTTAACACATGTTCAAGCGTATGACCCATACCCATACGACTCAGACTAGGGATCAGTTGTTACGGTCTGCTATGACGTGACTTTAATGTAGGTGACTGTACCCATGTTTCAGTAAATGCCCATAGAAGTTCGTACTTTTGGGCTCTGATACTACCTAAATGTAACACCCCACTCCCGTGTGACCCGAACCCAATATCGATAGTGATATCCGAGTCCGTGCCCTGTGAGGGCGGTGCCTTACTTCACTCAGTCAAAACTCAGTATAAATTTTTTTTGAAACATAAACATACACGTACAATATATATATTATGCGGAAAATAATTTACATAAATAATCATCGGTGAGTTCAATGACCACGGGGGCCCTTTTGTAAATACAATTTCATTCAGTCTGTTAACTATACAACTTGACCTAATTATGTTTAATAAAAAAATTATAAAAAAAACATTTCTATCAGACACTAATGCAGACACGAACTGATCCCGACTTCTTCTAGCATTATACGCCCGTTGCCTAACGGGGTATTCTTCTGAGTCCTGAAAAATAATTGGGAATTTTGGGTGAGTTTTGCGAACTCAGTGAGGTAACCATCATCAATGGTTCACTCAATTTATGCAACACATCAATTCACACAACATATATTCACATTGTTGCATTTTTGATCACATTTCACAATTTTACTTGAGCATAGACAATTAGATACATTTCATACGATTAGACATTCATAACCAATTGAATTCACCAAATACTCAAGCACAATATAGTTGTTTCATAATTCACTTTCAGAGGTACCACATGATTGGTACCACATAACATAAGGCATTTTGCCTTTCACTTAATCAAAATGATTAACTTAAATGCAAATAACATGCGCATGTGACACTTTTCTAATTTATTTCAGTGTTGTGACCGGGCGCTTGAACTGTCCTAATAAGGGCACATTAATCGTTGAGTCAGAGGCTCTGAAACTATCCCAATAAGGGCACATTAATCGTTGAGCCAGAGGCTCTGAAACTGTGGGGCTCGAGGCCCGTATGCATTGAGCTTTAAGCTCTCGGTGGCTGCTCCAGTCACAACTGTCATTTACTAATTATGCACTCATGCATGGAATACAACTGTCGCAATTATGCAATATCCACATCTCTATTATTTCCAAATTATCACATTCGAACAAACAGTTCACAAGTAATCACATCAAAATCACAATCACATTTATCACATTTAAATCACGGAGATCCCAATTTTTCAAACAAATAGCACTTCTATGTCATACTCTCCCAGTACATCGGACCTCATGTCCGGAATCTAGTCATATACAAACGCACAAGCCCACCATTCTTCTCCACAGTGTTATAAGTCCAAAATATAAACAATTAATAACTGAGAAACCATCTAGGTTACTCACTAATAGCTTCAGAGCTAATGCCGGGAAGTCTCAGCAACATCCGTGGGATGATGTTCCAACTTTGCCTATATAATAATCATAATAATCACATATTATCAAATGAGCAATCAGAAATATTAAATAATGCACATGTAGCAATTTAGATGTGTACAATGCATGTTCGTGATATTCCCGGCATTATTTCACAATTTCCCTTCACAACAATTTTCTCTAAACATTAGAAACTCATTGACACTAAAATCACCCAATTCGGACCTCCATAGGTCCTATTGTAAATAAAAGACGAATCAGAAAATCATTACTTGACCCCCTCACTTTGACCTAACCAATACCCATCCAATTCGGCTCTAAAAAAAATCCCAATTTCACAAATAAATGAAATTCAAAGTGTCACGAATCCGATGCCTCGAGAATCAGGTCAACTGGATGTCGGACGGAAAAGATATTCCCAAAACATGTCCAGATCAACACACTACACATAACTTCACTCTAGAAATTGAACATCTTAGGGGCTAAATTTGTAGCGCCCCCTTATCGTAGGGTACACACCGGGATGCCCGTAGGTCATTCCGATACATAACCCACGATGAGGGTGCACTACGAATGATCAATACTATAATCCACATGGCATCAATATAATAAAACTGAAATATCAAAATTACTAACTTTTAAAACCGAAAGATTTTCATTTCATAACCTCAAAACAGAATTTACAAGTTAATCAGTTTCCACTGTCTATACACAATACTCCAAAAAGGAATTGATACACAAACTAACTAGGTCATCAAAAAAAAATCATCCCGGCTGACCGACCTGTGGGCCATGACTTCTCTTGCCAACGCTCACACACGATAGGAAAAGTCTAACTCTGGAGCTAGGAGCCTACTATCTCCGTCCTGAAAAATATTTGCAATGTTGGGTGAGTTTGCGAACTCAGCAAGAAACCATCATCGATGGTTCACTCAACTTATGCATATTCAAACAGTTCACATACTATCACATAGTAACATATTCAGAAATATCACATGCACTATCATTTCACAATTATAAGGCGTTCGCCTTTTACACAGTTCACAATTAATCATTCGTATATGCTATGTACATGTGACACTTTCTATTTTATTACGGTGTTGTGACCGTGCGCCTGAGTTACGTTGGGCTTGAAGCCCTGATACGATGAGCCTGTGGCTTTGAATAACGTTGGGCTCGAGGCTTTGTTGCGTTGAGCTTTAAGTTTTGAAATACGTTGGCTGCACCGGTCACAACTGTCATTAACTGAACATGCCCTTATGCATGGAATGCATATGTCTCAATTCGCATTAAAATCAAGTAATTTCACATTTACACCCAAGTAGCACTTCGATATCAAGTTTCTAATATTTCGGAAACCTGTGGTCTGAAATCAATCAAAAGCAAACACACATAATCCTCCATTCATCTCCACATGGCATAAGCACATAATATTTAACACATAAAGGTTGAGGAACTAACTAGGTTACTCACCTCTAAACTTCCGAGCTACTGCCGGGAAGTCTCAGCTACGTCGGAAGATCGACGCTCCACTTGAGCCTCTAAAACAATCAGAATATACAACATTACTAATTGCACAATTTACAATAGTCAATAATGCACATACAGCGATTTAAAATGCGTACTATACATATTTATGACATTCCTGACACTAAACCCGAATCTTCCCAATTCAACTCTTTTTCTCTAAAAGATAGAAATTCATAAACACCATAACTCATTTAACTAAATTCAGAACTCTCAAAAGTCCAACTCCAAGTCATAGGGACTATCTTTATATCAAAATCAAATTCACTATTCAATTGCCATCTAAATTCGAGAGCTTTCGAGATTGATTCAGAAATTCCATTCTTATAAATTTGCAATTCTTAGTCTCTAACTTGCAATCAATCAAGAACCAACTCATTAGGAATTAAACCTCAAAAATCAACAATTTGAAGAAACAAATCACCTTCGAAAAATGGGCATCCTCGCCACGGCGCAAGATTGCTCGCCGCGGCTAGATGCCTCGCATGCGATATGGCGTATCTTTCAAGACGCCCATAGCGTGCTGCTTACTCTCGTCATGACGTGCGTCTTCACTAAATCACGGCGATGAAGAAGAATCTTGCCCATGGCGTCAAAGGGGAATTGCTCGCCGTGGCATGCGATGAACACGTCGCGGCGTGCAAACCAAGAAACACGCCCGAAACCCAAATTTTCTCCTTCTGTCAAATTTTAATCCATCAAACTCAGTTCAATACACTCAAAACAACTTAAAACACTCAAAGCTACTAACCCCTAAACTCAATTCCATCAAATAACTATTATCTCTCAATTACCCAAAGAAAAACAAGATAAACTCAAAAATTCTTATCATCTGAAACCCATACACATTTCAACAATCATATACTCAAATCAATCATCAAACCAAACTATCTATACTTAAAAGAACAAGAACTTACTTGATTTAAACCTTCAAACCTTCAAAAATCTCGAAGATACTCCAACCCTCAAACTCTAACAACACCCACGGTTTCTCTCAACCTAACACCCAACATTATCTTCTCCTACACCATGCTTAAGGATAGGTTATGGATGAAGAAGGAAGCAATTTAGTGAGAAGGAAATGAAAGAAATCAAACAAAGAGGAGATCCACGAAGAAGAAGAAGAAGAAGATCAAATTTTCTTTCAAAAGGGGAGAGAGTGTCGTGGAAGCAAAATTCAAAAGAGAAGGGTTTTAAACCAAGGAATTTAAAGGCTAAGGCATGTTTGGCAATTTACTTGCCCATGCCCACTTCTTAGGGTCTAAAAATTCAATTCTTATTCTAATTTTCTCCCAATTTTGCAATGTCTCTAAACAATAACTCCTAAAATCATAACTCTAATAATCTCGTGCCATTTGCCAAATAATCTCGAAACCGGAATCCAATTTATTAGTCATTAAGTCAATTTTTCGTTCCGGACCTGTTACTCCAAAAATTTCAGAAAATTTTCCTAAAATCCTCAAAAATATGAAAATTCCAGAAAATTTTCCGGTCCGGACTTGTTCCTCGCTAGAGCGAGTTCCTCGCGGTCGCGAGCACGCGCATTCAGCACACGCCTTGCGATCGCGAGGCGCTTGACGCTCGCTGTGCAACGCGGAATATATGAATTTATATATATATATATATTATTTTATTTACTTTATTTTTTATTATCCTTTTTTGATTCTGACCTCTCTCTGCTCTTTTGGCCACAACTTTTTCTTCCGACCTCCGATTGACTTGATTTTCAAAACGTTGGTTTTTTAAGACATTTTTCTACCTCTCCATAAAAAGTTATAACTTTTGATATTAATTTTGAAATTTATGGATTAAATCAAAGTGAAAGGATAAGATATTTTCTAAACAAATTTCAGTCTTTTGGCGATATTTTGATCTATAGAGCTCCAATTGAGTTGATTTTTGTTGCTAAACAAAATAGAGTCATGGAGCTACAATTTTTTTTGAAGGAATCAAAGATCAATTTAGGCCCTAAAAATTTCAATTTCAAGAGTGATTAGGGTGTAGTATTTCAGGCTCAGCTTAAGTTTAGTCCGGAAGTATTTTGGCCAATACTTCTTTATTTCTGAACCAAATTGAGTGCTTTAGTGTCGTTAGAACCTTAAGGAAATGAGAAACAAATATTATCAAAAAGTCTTATTGAAATTCCTTTATGACCTACCATTAATTCTGTTCGGAGGTAAGTGAAATGTGTTTGTTTTTTAGGTTTGACCTGGTGGGGAATTCCTCCCTTGTGGGATGCGCGTCCAGATGTCTCGTAGGACATCGGGCACGTGACTCACCGGGGTGGGGTTCCAACATCTAGTCTTGCTACAGGAGCATAATTCTCATTGTAGTCTATTCCTTCCTACTGGTGATAGCCTTGTGCTACTAATCTTGCTTTGTTACGACTCACTCTACCTGATTCGTCTTACTTATTCTTAAAAACCCATCTAGTTCCTATGATGGACTTTTTTGGTGGTTTGGGAACTAAGGACCAAACTTTATTCCTAGTAAACTAATTCATCTCCTCTTGCATGAATAAAATCCAAGCTTCATCTTGAAGAGCTTCATCAATTTTCTTAGGCTCTATTTCAGAAATAAATGCACTATTTACTTCTCTTTTGAATTTGGACCTAGCCTGCACACCTTCTGAGGTCTCTTCTATAATCAACTCTTCTGGATGAGAACTCTTATATTTACAATCTCTCTTCAAATCAAGAGTCTCATGAATATCT
Source organism: Erythroxylum novogranatense (assembly GCA_029891385.1). Classification (NCBI taxonomy): domain Eukaryota; kingdom Viridiplantae; phylum Streptophyta; class Magnoliopsida; order Malpighiales; family Erythroxylaceae; genus Erythroxylum; species Erythroxylum novogranatense. The sequence goes on from CM057228.1 coordinate 13,839,359, forward strand.
TCAACTTTGTCTAAGGAAGTTTCTAATAGTGATACTTCTTTATTATCAACCAAGGGTACAGAAAGGTTTTCATTATCAGGATCATCTCTCCTACTTGGTTGAGAACTATCATCAAACTTGACATGAATGGTTTCCTCAACAGTCTTAAAGGTAAGGTTGTAAACCCTATAGGCTTTTGATGATAGAGAATAGCCCAGAAAAATTCCAGAATAACTCTTAGAGTCGAATTTATCCAGACTTTCCTTTATATTCAATATAGAGCACTTGCAACTAAAAGGATGGAAGTAGGATATATTGGGTTTCCTGCCATTTCATAACTCATATGGAGTTTTCTTCCACAAAGGTCGTAGAAGTATTCTATTTTGAATAAAACATGTTGTATTCACAGCTTCTGCCTAGAAGTATTTAGGAAGATTCATCTCACACAATATAGTCCTAGCCATTTCCTGAATCTTCTTATTCTTCCTTTCAACAACTCCATTCTGTTGTGGGGTTCTAGGGGCAGATAAATTCTGAAAAATTCCATTCTTTTCACAGTACATTCTAAACTTTTCATTTTCAAACCTACCACTATGATCACTTCTAATACTTTCTATAGACATTCCTTTCTTAATCTGTAACTTACTTTTTGGATAGGACCTTAAAACACTTAAAAACTCATCTTTATGTGATAAAAACAATATCCAATAAAATCTAGTGAAATCATCAACAATAAGATGACCATACTTCTTTCCGTCAAGACTCAATGTTCTAGTTGGACCAAATAAATCCATATGTAACAACTCTAGGGGTTTAGAAGAAGTTACAACATTTTAAGAAGAAAACGTCATTTTAACTTGTTTTCCTTTTTGACAATTTTCACAAAAGAAATCCTTATTAAAACATATTTTTGGTAAACCTCTTACCAAATCATGTTTAATCAACTTAAACATATGTTTAAAACTGATATGACCAAGCTTTTTATGCCAAATCAATTTTTCTTGATTAGTAGATATAAAACAGGAAATATTTTGATTTTGAAAATCTTCCAAATTGATTTTGTAAAGATTGTTTTGTCTTTTGGTAGAAAAGAATATGGACTCATCCTTGTTTTTGACTTCACAAGAATTTTGATTGAAGGACACTTCAAAACTATAATCACATAATTGACTGACACTAATCAAATTGTGTTTTAAACCATCAACTAGCAACACATTATCAATGCATGCAAAGGAATCTTAACCTATTTTATCGATTCCAATTATCTTACGCTACTGGTTGCCTCCAAAAGTTACCGATCTTTCCTTCTTATACTGAAGATCTAGGAACATAGACCTTCTTCCCGTCATGTGTCGCGAGCATCCATTGTTTAAGTACCAATGGTGCTGGCTGCTTTTTCCAAGGAAGGATATCTGCAAGTGGTATTATTTGTCTCTTAGGTACCTAGATTTTCTTGGGTTCTTTAAGGTTAGTTCGTGCACAATTCATAGTATGATGATGCAATTGATGATATCTCCGATAATGATTCGGTTGATAAAATTTTTTCCTAAAGGGAGCAGAAACCTTTTTATGTTGAGAATGGTTTTTACTAAAACCTAATCCTGTTTTATCATTAAGGTGTCTGTATTTCCCTAGCATATCATTCATTTTTCTCGTACTTTCCGTAAATGTTGATAGATCAGCTAAAAGACTATTTATTATCAGCTTCAGCTTATTGATTTCTTCAGATCTATCTACTACAACCTTTTTCTTCAATTCATCTACTTGTTTCTTTAGGCAGACATTTTCCTCTTCTAATGCTTGCATGTTTCTCAAGTTTTCTACATACTTCTTCTTAAGCAACTTATACTGCTTTAGAATTGCATAAGTGCAACATCCCGTTACTGCGAGCAAGGGCATTTTGGTAATTATGGGTTAGACTGATAGACTGCACTGCATTCACTGATTGAATATGTTATTGGCCTCTAATTATAGAGGAACAGGTCTACTGCATATGCATATTTATTTATTCATTGGTACATGCATTCATGATTTCCGGTATATAATTGTAAATTGAGACTGACTGAATTGACTGGATAATGAACTGAGGACTGATTGGACTGACTGAATCGTGTTTAATTGAGGAATTCGGAGTTATTGGGTTCAAGTGACTGATTTAGAATAGTTTATGAGTGACTGGTATTTTATAGTGGCTTATAGGAAATTTCTGAGAAATTTAGGAGAAAATGCCCGCACCGAAATTTTGATCGATCGATCGATCGATTATTTGTATAATCTTGAAAGAATAGTCCGATGATAATGGAAAAATTTAGAGTTATACTGATAAGAAATAAATGTGTTGAGCCATTGAAAATTTGAGACTGAAATTTGGGTGATTCGGAGACTTAAGTCTATAAATACAAGGTTAGTAATTTGGGGAAAGGTTAAAGGCATTTTGCGAGTTCTCTTCTCCCTCTCGACGTCCTTTGATTTCCTCCCATCGGTGTGGATTTATTGATCTTTCTTTATGGTTTCCCTCTTATTGAGTAAGACTAACATGTTGTTGGTGTTTGATAAAGGGTTTAGAGGCTTGAGAGTGGAGTAATCGTGGATTTTGGAGAAAGTTAGGGTTACGGTGATTTGTGGATCGATCTGTAATTGGTAAGTTTTAAATGGTATTAATGTTGTTTTAATGGATTCTCTGCATTTATGGCATTTATTAGGGTAGATTTGAGGTAGTTGAGGGTGTTAATGGAGGTTTTAAAGGGATGATCGATCGGAGAAGACGACGGAGTTAAATGACGCCATGACTCAAGACGCTGAGCCCAATGGCGATTTAATATATATTCAAATGCGCCATGGCGAAACTAGTGTAGAAGCGCGCAGCGATATATATGAATGATGCTGCGGTGTGTTTCCTCGTCTCATGGCGCGCCAAGTAGCGTTGTTCCCCATGGCGAGCAATGCTCACGCCTGTGACGAAGCGGACCATTTTATGCATGGCGAGGGCCTCAGGCATGGCGAAGGGACTGTTCCATTGGATTTAATTTGGTTTATTGGGCATAACTTTTGGTATAGACCTCCAATTGAAGTGATTCCAGATTCGTTGTGAACTAGGAAAGAGGTCTACGATTGAGAATAATTATGAGAATTAGAATTTAATTATGATGGTACTGATTCGTAGAGATTAAGGTCAATTATGGTTAATAGTGTGACCAAAATATTGAATTGAGACAATTGGAGTTCTAATTGAGTTTTTCACTGTATAATTTGACCAATGGATAGGAAATTGTTATAGGAAGTATGAATTGAGAAAATTGAACTGAGGCGATGATTGAACTAAATCGGTCTTGATCCAATTGAGTGAAGAGTTGAGATCGATCATAGGATATCGAAATGGGGTTTTAGCAGGAAATCGTGATCATGCATTGGACATAATTTCATAGAGACATATGCATTCTTGTCTTTATTTAATTGAGCGATTTTGTAATGGATCTCATCAGATTGTTATAAAGGCACCGTTAGATCGTCGTTCCACGGGCATTCTTTGGGACTTCGAGCGATAACTTCGGAAGTTACTGGTGAGTAACCTAGTTGGTTTCTCAAATTCTCGAGTGTCTAAATGTTCACTTTGTAAATTACTTGATAACGTGAAGTACATGATTCTTGAATTATATGTGATTGGATTGCATTTGTATTATTCTTGAAATGTATATGGTGAGTTGCATGCTCTTCTTGTATTGGATTGAATTATGAATCATCGAATCTTGTTACCTTTGGGCTTTATGGCTATACATCGCAAATTCTTGAATCTTGAATCTTGAATTTACGTATGTCTTCGAAATACACTAGGGCTTTTATAGCCATATCTTGAAACTCTTGAATCTTGAATTTATTGAACATCGCATTGCATGCATAAATGCATGATCGGATAAAAGGCGTGACCCAAGTTGCTAATCTCACCGAAAAGAGCCTAGAGCTCGAACATCGTACTATCCGGGCTTAGCAGGGAGAAATCCTGCGCGCGTCCCCATGAACACCGATCGAGCACTTGGGCACAACATGAATAAGCTGGAAAAGAGTCGCGCGTGCATTGCATCTTATCTTGAATGCCCGAAATGATCAGTATGTGACTCATGTGAATGATTATGAATCACAATGTAAATTATTGTGAATGAATGGTGAATTGTGACAATGACATGATTTAATATAATACTGATAAGTGTTACTGCTACTGTAAATTGCTACATAATACCGCAAACTGTGACGTGATACTGTGAACTGCATTATGTTACTATAATATTGTTACCGATATCGTATCTTGATATAGACTCATCGTATAATCGTTACGTAAACCGTTTCTACGCCATCAGTATTATTGTTATTGATATCGATATCGTCAGTAAATCGTTATAGACCATCGTATGTTGTTATATAATCTTGTTAATTAATATTATTGTCTGCGTCTTGTATGTATTTAATTGGCGTAATGCATGATTTGAGTGAACCATCGACGATGGTTTCTCACTGAGTTCGCAAACTCACCCAACATTGCAACTTATTTTTCAGGAATCGAAGAGTACCCCGTTAGCAAAACGGGAGTATGTTCGCAGGATTCAAGTGAAGGTCAGAAGTTGGGATCAGTTCGCGTCTGCATTGCATGTCTTAACTTTTGTACTAAAATGGTTATTTGTATTCGTAAGATTGATCTCAGTGGCTATTGAAAATGTTTGTACCCAATTGGATAGACTTCCGCGCATTTGTTAGTAATGTACTGATTTCTGATCGAGTGGTTAGCATGCCATTCTCGCGGGGCACGGATCCGGATATCACTGTGGATGTCGGGTTCGGATCCTGCGGGTGTGGGGTGTTACAATAAGAATCTTCTAATAGTTCTGAGTAAGAATCTTGTAATTCATTAAACTTTGAGGTTACCTCCTCGTCACTTTCTTCCTCAGCTACCAGGCAGATATTTGCTTGCATCATTGCTTCTGAGTCCGTATCTGATTCAAACGAATCTACATCTTCCCAGGTTGCCATCATGCTTTTCTTGCCTTCTCTACTCTTCTTTGGCTTTTTTTTTACAATGGACACTCGGACTTGTAATGCCCTGGTTTATTGCATTCATAGCATGTGATGGATGTTTTCTCGCTCTTCCCTTCATCTTTGCTATTCTTCTTGAAGTAGGGTTCTTTATTTCCTTTAGCCTTTTTTCTTCCATATGCGTCTGATCTTTCTTAAGATAAAGGATAGTTCATCATCTTTCTCGCTTGAAGTATGATCTGAGTTACTGGAATCATCATCCTTGACTACCTCAATCTCCAGCGCTTTTGACGATGAGTTTTTCTTCCTTTGATTCTTCTGTCCAGCCTTCAATGCTATGGATTTGTCCCGTCTGGGCTTATCTTCAGCATCGAGTTCAACTTCATGTATTTTTAGAGATCCAAGTAATTCATCAAGCTTCAATACGCTTAAATCCTTAGCTTCTTGTACGGCTGTAACTTTTGGTCTCCGTCTATTCGGTAGGCTTTTTAAGATCTTTCTAACATGATCTTGATTGTCGTACGTTCTACCGAGAGCTTTAAGTCCATTGATGATAGTTTGAAATCTTCCAAACATCTGATCGATAGACTCTTCATCCTTCATTTTGAACAGCTCATATTGGTGTACAAGAATGTTTATCTTGGACCCCTTTACTTGATTTGTGCCTTCATGTGCGATGGATAGCCTATCCCACATCTCCTTCGCAATATCGCATCCGTGAACTTTATCGTACTCATTTCTGCTTAGGGCACAACTCAAGAAGAACTTGGCCTTTGAATTCAGCTAGAATCTTGCTTTATGTTCTGCAGACCATCTGATTCGTGGAATGGCATTTCCTTCTTCATCTACCGGTGTGTAAGGTCCATTTTCTACTATCTCCCAAAGATTGATATGAGTAGATTCAATGAAGAGCCGCATCCTGTCTTTCCAATAATGATAGTCTTCTCTATTGAACACCAGAGGTCTAGTTATTGAGGCACTTTCAGCTATATATACGTGTGACTCTGCCATGGATCTTTATCCACACTTTGTTAGGGGTGAGTATTATTCGGGCCGGCCCGATTACCCAGCCCGGCCCGAATTAATTCGGGTAATAAATTGGTAAAGTTCGAGTAATTCGGGTCGGCTTGGGTATTACCCGAATTTTTTTCGGGTCGGGCCGGGTAACTCCGAAAAAAATTTGGGTAACCCGAATTACCCGAATAAACCTAATCCAAATTAGGTTTTAAGTTTTAACCTTTCTAATTTCTGAAACGCAGGCGCAGCCACCACTAAACACAAACATTGTTCAGTGTTAACGCCGCATCCGTAGAAGAGAAGGCTCATCATCCTCACTTCTGCAGTCCCAGACTCCCAGTCCGCATGCGCCCTCCGCAGTCCGCACGCACTCCGCACTACTGCAGTCTGCTCACGCCTCACGGTCGTCGGTCACGTCACGGTAAGGAGTCGTTTTCTGTTTTCTCTTCTAACTTCTTTTTCTTCTCTTCTCTGTAGTCTGTTCATCGTTCTATGCGATTTCTAGGGTTCATCGTTCTCTGTTCTTCTCACTTTTCAGTTATCTGTTGAATCGTTGATTACTTGCTCACGGTAAAAGCAAAACATCATACACCGATACACGTTTGAGAGTGCTCATGCTCACTGCTCACGGTAAGTTTCTTGGATTTGAGAATTAGTATACTGCACCTAGAGACGGTTTATATTGCTTGTTGATTACTTGGATTTGAACTTCAATGTTCAGTCTCTCCTCCCTGCTTGGGCATCAATAACGTCTTTCCCCTTGTTTTTCTGTTTCTGTCATCGTTTGTAGGACCCCATCTCCCTTTCTAGCTACATATTTTCTTGATCTGGATGAATAGATCATGTATTGGGGACACTTACTGAGTTGAAGGAGGCTTTTCTTAGTATCTTCTCTATCCACAATGAGACATTAAATGTTTGGACGTAAGTTTCCTCTCTTATGCAACACTACCATGATCAGCAAGTAGGACAACATTTGTTTCTGTTGCTGGAACTTTTGAGTTTTGACTTGGATTTTGAAGTGTGCTTGTGTTATGAAATGCTAATTTTTATGGATTTATAGGCGTCCCATTTTGTGAGGTTTATAGAAGATCGACCTCATAATTGTTTTGATATCTCATCCATGTACTCTCAATTGTCTTTAAAATTCCTTTTTATCTTTTGGGCTAGATTCATGTGTCAGTGTAACTTAAACATTTTGGATTACAATTTGAATTGGACCTAGAGATTCGTATTTAAAGGTTCATAGTGGTTCTGAAATACTGATTATGAGGTAATGACTTTTATGAAAGAGGATGTGTGGCTGGACTTTTTTTACCTTTCTAATTCTTCTACATGGTGGAACTTGAAATATCTTTACACTTTGTAAGTCCTAGCTCTATTTTTGGTTTATTAATGGTTGAAACTTTTTAATTCTTCTACATGGTGGAACTTGAAATATCTTTACACTTTGTAAGTCCTAGCTCTATTTTTGGTTTATTAATGGTTGAAACTTTCTAATTCTTCTACATGGTGGAACTTGAAATATCTTTACACCTTGTAAGTCCTAGCTCTATTTTTGGTTTATTAATGGTTGAAACTTTTTGGTTCTCCTATAATGTTAGTCTGACTGAATGATTTAATGAATTAGAGATCATAACCATGTCTACATTTGTTGTTGTGTATGAGCTGTTAAGTCTTCATAAGCCTCCCTAGTTCTTGAAGTGTATAAATAGAACATGTTTGGATTTCGATCTTGAATGTTGGGTTTGTTTTTTTCCTGTTTTTAGATGGAACAAGGAGGGTCAAATAATCCAATGATTCCATACAACGTCGAGTCTCCGAATGAAGAGGCTAGAGAGGCCTCTGGAAAAGAGATGCCTCCAGTTCCACTAGCACCAAAGCGAAAGGCTATGGCAAAACGATATGAGGTATGGCATCATTTTACTGCATTTATGGCTGAAGATGGAACTAGAAAAGGTAGATGCAATTATTGTGGTAAAGAGTATGCTGCCGATTCAAAAAGTATAGGTACTCGTCCACTTATTTATCACATGAATCATTGCACAATGAGCCTCTTCTTAGATCCTAATCAACGTGAAGTTAATGTAGTTAAGGGTGAGGGGGTAGTCAAAATATTATGACAACTTGGAAGTTTGATCAAAATGTTGCTAGGGAGGCTTTGACATATATGGTTGTATTAGACGAACTTCCTTTCAAATTTGTAGAGAACCAAGGCTTTAGACATTTTATGTCTAAAGTTCAACCAAAGTTCATTTTTCCATCCCGATTTACTGTGTCTAGGGACAGCTTCCAACTCTACATAAATGAGAGGAATAAGTTGAAGCAATTGTTAAGGAACTCCATCCATAGGGTTTGTCTGACAACGGATACATGGACTTCTTTGCAAAGAATCAATTATATGTGTTTAACTGTGCATTTTATTGATAATGATTGAAAATTGAACAAGAGGATCATTAACTTTTGCCCTATTGATAGTCATAAGGGTGAGGCCATTGGTATGACAGTTGAGAGGTGTTTGATTGAATGGGGCATTGATAATGTGCTAACGATGACAGTTGACAATGCTAGCTCGAATGATACTGCCATTGCATATTTGAAAAAAAGGTTTAGCACTAGAAAAAATAGTGTTTCCTTTATCAAGCTGCCTTTGTCTGTTGGTTCTAATCTTTCCTGCATGCTTAATTCTTATTTGATAATGCTTTACCACAAATTCTACTGCAGAAGCTTATCAGAATTCGGGATGGTGAGTCTAGTTCAGTTGGCTTGCATGAAAGCACCTTCCTTCTTGTTATGGGCGACCATAGACAAACCCTGAATGGTGATCACGGTGGAGGAAGCGCTGAAGAGGTATATGATTTAACTTTCAAAAGTTCAATTTGGTTTCATTCTTTGTTTTCTTTTTATCAAAATTACATGTTGCAGTTTGAAACATTAATGTTCGGCATGAGTTTTAAGAAATCTTCCTATCCGCTTCCAACTGACTTTGATACATCTTCTTGTGCTCTCGATTTGGTATTGCTTTCTCTTTAAATGATTCTACATTCGTTGTTAATTTCAAGACATCCTTCTTTTCGTTACCTTCGGTCATTTCACAATTTTCTATTGTAGGTGAAAAGATACATTGATGCCTACTCAGCCTCTTCAGTCATTGGGTTTTCTAGTGAAGATTTGTTACACATATCAGATGTATATGATAAGGAATTAGTGATAAATTTATTGTAACATATATTCTTTATTTAGTAACAGCATTATTGTAACATATAACTTTCATACTTGTGACGAAATATGTTATACAATATAGCCACTGATGCAAATTTCTTTTACGGCTAATGTAATTCCATTGATGAATTGATAGTTTTATTTGTGATAATAATAAACACATTAGTGATAATACTTTTTGTAAGAACCAATTTTCATTTTTGCGACGAAATTATGTTGACATTTTTTATTAAAATATTAGTGACCAAGAAGTAATGGACACTAATAAAATTATTAGTGACAAATATTTTGTCACTATTTATAATTTATTTTAGTGGTGATAATGTTGTAACAATAAAATGAAATAATTGTTTCTACTTCATTCGTCACTACTTTATATTATTTGTGTCAATAAATTTGTCATATATATGTAAATTTGTTGTGACCATATGGTGTTGTCACACATTTCATAGGTTTTAGTATCGGCATTTTTGTCACAATATAATGAAGTATTATTACAACTTTATTTGTCACTACTTTATATTATTTGTGTCAACAAATTTGTCATAAATAAGTACAGTTGTTGTGATCTTATATTGTTGTCACACATTTGATAGGTTTATTGTCAACAATTTTGTCACAATAAAATGAAATACTGTTACGACTTAATTCGTTACTACTTTATATTATTTGTCATAAATATGTACAGTTATTGTAACCATATAGTTTTGTTACACATTTCACAAGTTTTAGTGTCAGTATTTGTATCATAAAAGTGTTGCATAATTGTGACCATTTTTTAAATTAGTCACTATTTCATTAGTGACGGAGGTATTTATGACAGGAAGTGATGACAACAAAGATTGGACACTATTAATAATAGTGACAAATATTATTGCTTTTAGTGACAACTTTTACATTCACTAAAAACACAATTTCTTGTAGTGATAAAATCATAACCTAACTTAACAGAAATCAAAATAAAAACTTAGGATAAAATGAGAAAAAAAGGAAAAAAGAAAGAACCAAGATAGGGAGACAAACATCGTGACACAGAGAATTTGAAAACATTAAAAAACTAGGGCTTAAAAATGATGATGGTCGCTAAAGGAAGTGGTAACAGAAAGGTAGTGTGACAAAAGTTAAGACATCAGAGAGAAAGGAAGTAAAAGAGAACAAGAGGGCTTATTTCTTTAATTAGGTGTTGAGTACTTAAACCCTGTTGTTTTTGGCATATAAATACTCACATTATAACTAATAATAATATCTTATTAAAAACCCATGAAATATTTATTTTAGGGCATTGTTTCAATAAGATACGAATTAAAATTTTATAGCAAAATACTTACTATTGGCTATAGATTTCAAAATGTAGCAAAAATATAGCCCATAATCATATTTCTTGTAATGTTAATGATAAAAGTTTTGTTCCTTAAATAATTAGCTCACCAAAAATTTTTGTTTCGAAAATCATTTCTTAGTTAAAAAGATGTAGCTAATAATAATTAGCTACAAAATCTAAAATAGCCTATTGATCAAAATTATTTTTGCCACATAAATTAGGTCATAGCTAATAGTCTTTGAAAAAACCCATGAAATATTTATTTTTAGGGCATTGCTTCAACAAGATATGATTTAAAAATTTTATAGCAAAGTACTTACTATTGGCTATAAATTTCAAAACGTAGCAAAAAATATAGCCAATAATCGTATTTCTTGTATTGTCAATGATAAAAAGTTTTATTCCTCAATTAATTAGCTCAACAATCGATAGGGAAGGCTGGCAACAACCTGTAACCACATATGCCATTGGTTTAAGAGCTTAACTGAGAACCATCAAGTCTAAACTCCTTCATTCAGAGAAAGAGAATTCAGAGTTAATCACTTAGGACGTGTTTGGTAATCAGTTGAATGTTTGGCGAATTGAACCCAATCAGCTAGAAATGAAAATGCTCCTATTTAGGAACATTTTGTTCCTATAGGCAAAATTTAATATACGAAAAGATGAATATTCCCTTTGAGTTCTTGTTGATACTTGTGTTTAAAGCTTTCTTTGCAACTAGAAATCAACAAAAAAAACTAACACCTTCACTGCCTTCTCTTCCAATCATCTTCGTCTCCTAATCAAGTCTCACAGGCAAGAGAAGTGAAAGAAAACAACATTAAGAGAAAATTTGATGAATTAAGAATGTAATTGTAGCATAATTAAAAACTGAATTCTTAATTCATCAACTTCTCTCTTATTCTATGAAAGTGTTACTGTAGTATAATTGAAACTAAATTCTTAATTCATTGACTTCTCTCCTATTGCTGTTTTCTTTCACTTTTATTGCCAACAGTTCACTTAATTCATACATAAATGCGAAACAAGCAGTTACTTGTGTTGTCAAGTGATTAAAGGATAATGCGGTAATGCTAAAAGCTATATGCAGGCGGATCTTGAGACTTCCATAGTTGTTTTAGAATGCATATGAAAGGTTGTGTTCACAACACCTGGCCAATATTCAAGCTATAATTTTCTAGTCATAGATTAGGAATGGAATGCTGACTTTAAACAAAGATAAATATGGAAAGTACTGCATAAAATTTGTAATGAATAATAAAACAGTACAGGTAAATATGACCTCAAAATAACTTGAGATGAGGGTCTAGTAAAAACCATAAACAAATAGGAATACATAAATCCTATTTCAAATAAAAAGTAGTACAGATATACACAGAGGTTGATTCCTTATCTAAACTCGATTCACCATATAATTAATCTTCTGCTAATCATTGAACAATGCATATTTCAAACAAGATTATACTATCAGGAAGCAAACTGAAGTACAAACAAACTAGGCGAGCCATCATCTTGTGGCAACTGCCCTGACTTGAGCTGCTGGTAGTGGCCTAATATAATGAAGATGGATTTCTTGACGTAGAAGGTGATATTTGACACCTAGCTCTTCAAAATTCTTTTTCAACTTTAACATGAGATCAGATCTTCGATTTCCCCTATCCACGATGTTCTGAAAGTTTATTGTGTGATTAAAGAACCATTTTCATCTTTTTCACATCCTAAATTTCCTTAACTTGCAAGCAGTAGCTTGGACGCTAGTGCTGAGGCTTGTTTTCCAACTACCTGAAATCTCAGAGAGGGGCAGGATTTAGAGTATTCAGAAGAAAGAAAGCTTAAACAAAAAGTTTTAAAAAGAGTATTCAGTTCCAACTATGTGAGTTATCTATTGCAAGACCATCAAAATAAGGCAACGAATCCTACTCGTATAGCCTTAAATTGAAATGGTTTATAAAATGGAGAGAACACACGACATACGCTTTTATTTTCCCTTTTAAAGCTCCAATTGTCTCCATAAAGGTGGAAACATCAACAGCAAAATTCCACTGTAACGCTCATTTTAGGGCTCCTGTAAAAGTTGATGGGTTTGTAGCTAGAACTGAATTTGGGTAGAATATTTTCTCATTATCATATCTCAAAAAGACTAGTTCAAATGTTCATCTCTTCAACAACCATCTGCAATTTATCAAAGTTACCCATGTTAGAACATTGCTCAGATAAGATAAGATAAGATATGAACTCTTAGTTAGGTGCTTGCCTGACATGTGGATGTTGCTAATTGACCAAACGCCAAAGCAACTTAGAAACAATCTGAATGAGTAAATCAAGTCTGCTTGCTGAGCTTCATTACTGATCGTGTGGGCGCTATGAATCTATTGTAACTTTGGTCTTCCCCTCACAAATGAAGCATGTGACTCTTGATTATCATTTCATCCGTGATCAAGTTAGCTTTGTAGCTCATGTTTCCTCTATTGATCAACTCTTTAATGCTCTCATCTAACTGCTGAAGTGCTTGATTTTAACTTTTAAATGATAAAATTAGACTTTTTTTTCTCATATCTTTATTTTGTAGATATAATAGAAAATTAATAATATTTAATATTATATTATAATATTTGATTGTAATTTCTTTTGATTTTTAAATAAAATATCTTATTATTATGTATTGTTTTAAAATTTTAGTGTCATTATTTTTACTTGAGAATCGTATAAATTTGATTATTTGTAATGACATAGTAAGCCATAATTTTTTTTCTATTTTTCATCTTGCAGCAATCTCTCGTGACTATAATATAACTTGTATTATGCAATTTAAAATTTTGGATAATAGAATCCTTATTCAATCATTAAATTGATGCCAAAATCTCCACCATTAGACTTAGTAATTTAGTGGTACTCAAGGCCGGTCTTATTATGAGATAAATTTTACGTATTAATGAAAAAGGCTGTATCCCAATGGAATCGATCTCCCAAGAAAAATAGTCATCTTTTAACAAAAATATAGAAGAAACCGACCCTGAACACTACTTTTTGTCATCATTCACTACAAGAAATGATCACATTACCGATGGAAATTTGGCAACAGTTAAGAAACCGTAGCAAATTACCGATGGAAATTGTATATTGTCAGAAAACTAGTTCGAAAAAGGTGTCTTACTGATGAAAATTGTATATTTAGCAATGGAACCAATATCCGTCGCTAAAATTAGGAGAAATTCGTGTCTTACTGATGGAAATTCTATAACCGTCAAAAAGGTGTCTGGAAAATTTTCGATTAGCGACGGACCAAGTATCGTCGGTGAATAAGGTGGGAGAAAATGACAGTGAGTTGAAGATTTGTCATTACTGATGGATTATTAGCGATGTAATATTTGGTTGGTAAAATTTAAAGCAATATGTCATCGTTACTTTGCGATTGAACATTATACGTCTCCTTCCTCCTGCGTCAACTCTTCTCCGCCGGTGACGACTCCCCTTGCTTTTTGATCAGACGTCAAAGTTGTGGTTGGCGTCTGAAGCTCATCCTCTTCTCCCACGACTGTTGCATTTTCATGAGGTATAAGTTGGTTTAGTTTTCTGTTGAGTAATATTTTTGGTTTATTTGATTTGATTGACATGTTTGAGTATTTTGTGAATAGGTAAGATGAATTAAGGTTGAAATGTTAGTGTTAGAAGGTTGTGTTATGAAATTTTGTTGTGATGTTGCAAAAGTTGTTTGATGCATGTTAGGTGTTTGTTGAAATGTCTATTCTTTGTTGTGATTGTTTTAGTTAGAAGATTAAGTTGGTTAATTCTTCCTAATTGTTGTCTTAATTGTTCGGTTTGGTTTGGTCTATTTTCAAGTGCACCTAATAGTTCTTTAAAATATTTGAGCTTGATGAAGGAGGTAGAATAGTGTTTACTTTGTCTTGTTTGTGTACTGATTTACTTAAAAAGTGTCATAAGTTTTACAATTCAACTGAGACTTATCTTTGTATATTCTGTGTTGTTAAGTATAAAGCAAACTAATGAGTTTAAATTGATGTTTTTGGTAACATTTAATTAACCCTTAAGAGACTATAACTCCTCGACAAGGGACACCTAAGGGTTTAAAGATTTGTAACATATGCTAAATATTTGGATAGTATATTGTAGAATTGTTTTTGTTTTAGTTAGTAGAGTCTAAGTTAATAGTTAGGTTTTATTTGTTATTGATTACTTGAGGATGAACAATGAATAAATTGGGAAGAAATTTGATAATTCTATATTTTAAATATTATTAGGAATTAAATTAGTTATTATTTAAATTAGTTACTATTATATGATATTTTCATATGTTTTGTTCATTGTCTTGTATGCGATGATTTGAAGGAGAAAAAAATTTTGAGTTCAAATTTCTCTATACTTATTGGATCAAGGAGATATTATAGTCATTTAGAAGCTAACTTGAAGGGAAAAATTTTTGTAGAAAACATCAAAGGTCAAGTCTAGTTCAAAGATGCCAGAAAAATAGAAAAGTTTTTGGAGAAGACATAATATGTCTAAGACATGATGAAAGAGACAAATGTTAGTAATACACTAGATGAAAGAAGTTGAAAGGAGAACAAAATGGGTGCCAAATTTGTTTATGTAACTAGTGTTGTATTCATCATGCTTTTATATATAAAGTTTTGTACATTACACATTGTCTAGCGATGAATAAATGTTCTAGAACTTGATGCTAATGGGTGTTGGTTGTTATGCATAATTTGTAAGGATGCATAAAAGTTAGAAGTTTAAGTAACTTATGTGTCTATTTTGTAACCCTATCTATAAATACCATTATTAAGTTTAACATATGAGACTTTTGGAAAGTGTTCAATAACCGGCTTACTTGAATTTTCATAGTTTTAGTGTTTCTTATCATAAAAGGAGGATTAGTAGAAAGATTGGAGGAGATTGTGATAGCTTCTCTAATTTTTCTCTTATGTTACGAATGATTTATTTTAATTTTAAATTTATTATGTTTAATGGCAAAAGAGATGTAGCTGAGGATGGATACTTTAATTATTTAATACATGTGTTTAATTATATGTTTGGTTGAATTTATTATCATATTCTTAATTGTTGAATTTTTGCTAGATCACTACAAATTCAATCTTAAGAATTATATGAATGATCATAAGATGCAGCAGTACTTGTGCATTAGGAGGAAAAAAAAATAGATCTAGAAACCAAAGTCCCCTAGACTATTGTTCTATAAAAAAGATTAGCTAGGCTCAATAAGTTTAGATAGCTTGAATTGCAGATTGAGAGATGGTAGTTATCTAATTGATTATACATATGTAATTTAAGAGAAGACATAAATACTTTAAGTTAATTGTTATTTCAATCAATATGATAACTCTTACATTATACTTGGAATTCCATACTAGTGTTAGGACTATTTTATCTAATTTAAATATTTAATAATTATCTAAACAATATATTTGTCATATTTCATTTTTATTCATTAATACTAACTTGAAGGAATTTAAATTCCTCAAATATTATAAAGATTAGAACTAAGTTGAAGTTTTTTAGAAATTAAATCAAAATAGTAGCATTAAAGTATTAAAAATCATATATGCTAAGTTCAAAGACTACTTTAGATTAGCTTAATATCCAAGACTAAAATAGCTATATAGAACATAGCTTGAATGAAAGGAAGTAAAAGCTACGAGTTCCTAAGAATCCATTACAGTGACAATTTATGATGCAACTATAAAATATATCTTTTTGTTATCTCCTTAACCTCTAATATTTAAATTCTTGTTTTACTTTTTTCCCGTAAGACAACTTTAAAACATAGGATCATTTTGTTTAGCTTTAGCCGCTCGATAATGAGTTTGTTAATCTCCATCTATTTATGATGAGAGGCTTGCAACTAAAATAAACTTAATGTCAAATAATGTTATAGAAAACTCTCAATACTTCAAATTTAATAACTTTAACCTATATTGGTCAACTAATAACCTATATAGGTCAATCAATCACTAAACTTCAAATGTTTAAAACTAATTTGTTTAATCCAAATATGATTAATACATTTCATAAAATATATCTAAAGATTATTTGAAAGATCAAGAGGTTTTATACTAAAATAAAAAACATCAATGTGTCTTAATCAATATAAAGATTTATGTAATAAAGTAAGATGAAATGGTTATGTATGGTGAGTCTTTTGGATCATCAAAATAAAATAATAATACAAAATGTGAAATGACCTTGATGAGCCTTGATCTTCTTCGTTTTTCTTGTTTTGATCTTCATTTCTTCTATTGCAAACTTCAATTTCTCTTTTATCAACTTTATACACTATATTCTTGAGTTTATAGTTTTATTTTATTCTAATGTTGCTTTACATCAAAATAATAAACACATTAATAATTATTATGTGTTGTTATTATCAAAACATCAATTGGAACCTTCCTTAGTTCAACAAGTTTCTTTCTCAATTAAGAGGTAGAAGGCTGTGGTGTAATGTTATATGGTTCTCATATAAGTTGGTCACATTCTTTTAGGATATCCTTAATAATTTGATGAGAGAGTTGTGCATGATAGATATAAGAATCACTATTCCTTTACTGTGACTAACAAACTGATCAACCTTGATCCGTTATAACTAAAGTAAGTTTGTGAAGATGTTGATTTCAGGACAAATCCTTTTAATTAGAGGCACAATGACATGAATTAAGCATCAACTCAAGTTACACAAGCTTTTAATCCAAGAAGATATGAAGGTGAGCTTGGACAAGTTGCAAATAATCTAAATTATGTATCAAATTTTATTGGAGACCGGAGAACATTACAAAATAGATAATACATCACTTTCACAATATCATATTAAATTCCAAAATATGATTAGCGCTGGTCATTTTTACCTTTAAAATAAGTTTAAGAAGTAAATTGTCATTGACTGCAGTGAGACCAATGCCAAACTAGTCTTTAATACAAAAACTTAAAATTTCAAAATGTAACCAATGTCAATTATAAGGCTAGATAAGTGTTAAGTCATGTAGTTTAGTTGTTTATAGTCTTGTTATTTTAGTGTTATTTCCTTTTAAGACTCTAATTCCTAGAGTTTTATGTCCATAACAAGTTTCTTATTGTTATAATATGCAGTTCATCATTATTATTAATCAATAGAAAAGTTTTAAAATAGCTTCTAAAATCTTTTGAGTAAATCTTATTTAGGTTTTTCTAGAAGCTTGTGATTTTATCAATCTTGCTAGTAGTCGATAATCTTAGATTCTTATTAATCCTAATCCTTTCTTTTTGAAAGTGTGACTATTCATATAATTTTTTAATGTTTTCGTATTCCTATTTTTAATTCAAACTTATTTTAATAGAATTTCTTGATCTTATTCATATTAGTATTGAATTTTACTAATACTATTCTTGAGTAAGAAGGTTTTGCAAGGAGAAGACTAGAAAGAAAAAAAGTTTGGCAAATTCTAAGAACTAGCTCTAATATTATAAAGAGATAAACGATAAAAGAAAATTATAACTTATCATCTCATTGCAAAAATGCTAAATTTATACAATTCGTTATAAAAATGATGAAAACCCCAAATCTACAAAAGGCAAAGTATAACAATAGGAAAATTTACAAAAATAAAAAATCAAAATCACATAAATACGATGTTAAATGTTATTGATTTTCCCGTATAATTACAAACTATACAAGCGCAATTGCGGCAATCACCGTGATTGTATCAGCTAGCGCGCTTTATTAATAATATAGAAAGGGCCTTTTTTGCTTGTTTAGAAAACTTTTCCAATGCCAGAAAATGAAAATAAAATAGTGTTGATCCGGTCGAATGATAGAATCATGTAAGGAGGTCGTTGGGAATCGATGGTCATTTTATGGGCATACGAGTCACAACCAGCCAGGAGGAGGAGAGATCAATGAACGAGCATAGGAATAAGCTTAACGTTTATGTTTTAATTGTGGTCTGTAAGCAATGCTTCAAAGTAATTGAGTCTTTTACACTACCCATCCTATACCCGAGCGGTCTCTTCATTACAGCACTCACCGGTATGTGGAGGCCACGGGCAGTTAGAACTGGGACATTTTGCACTCCTATCTTCCTGAGTCGATTTGTCATCTTATTGCGGGCACCTTCCCCCCCCCCCCAAACCTTATCTCGGGCAGGACACAGTGATCTGGGGGCCATCAGGCACTGGCTTTTTCACTGTAGCTTCGACCTATTCTATGATCATGGGTCATACTGAGTCATCGTTCGATACTCTTTGGCCTATCATCTGGAAATGGCTAGGTCCTCAACGCATACGCGCCTTTCTCTGGTTGCTGGCTCAGCAGCGTCTTCTCACCAACCATTATCGGTTACACAGATACTTGACTATTGACAGCTCCTGCCCGCACTATCCTGCGAACGAAACTCCCCTCCATGCTGTTCGTGACTGCTTTCACGCGCGCCAAGTGTGGGATTCTCTGCCCCTGGCTCTCTCCACCACGGAATTTTATTCTACACCGCTTCGTCAGTGGCTCCTGACTAACCTACATCATCATCGGCGCGTACAGGGACACGATTGGCCGATCCTTTTTGGCATTACGTGTTGGTTCCTCTGGTCTTGGAGGAACAAATCTATCTTTGATGCTCATTTCACTTGACCTTTGTCTCCTCACATGCTTATCTTCTCTTTTGCAGATCAGATCCAGCAGGCTTCCGTGAGGCAGCACCGAGCAGGCCTGGGCCCCTCTCCTCGTCATCAGCAACTCATTGGGTGACGTCCACCGCCTCCAGGTTGGGTCAAACTTAACACAGACGAACCATGCAATCGCTCCCACCGATCAGCTACGGCCGGAGGCATTTTGCGAGATGAGGACGACAACTGGCTTGGGGGTTTCTCGCAGAATCTCGATTGGTGTGAACCACTGATGGCTGAACTTTGGGGTGTTTATACAGGGTTGTCGTTAGCATGGGACAGGGGCTTTCGTCGAATCGAACTTGAGATCGATTCCATGGCTGCGTATCATCTCATTTCGAGAGCAGAGCTTCGTGCTCAGACTTCCCTCTCCATTGTCACGGGTATACATGAACTCCTTACGCGGAATTGATCTGTTGTTCATTGTCACATTTATCGAGAGAGCAATAGATGCGCGGACTGGCTCGCCACTCATGCAGTACCTCCGGCTGTCGGTCTTATTTTTTTCGATTTTACACCCATCGGATGCCACTGTATCCTCTTCGAGGATTTATCGGAGCTCTGTACCCCAGATTAGTTTTGTAACTCTGTTATTTCTTTCCCTTTAATAAAAAAAAAAAAAGATGAATGCATCATTACAGGCTGAAGAGTCGTCGATGACATTCAGATACGTCGGTTTGGGACATTTGACATTTCAAATAAGCAGTCTCTGCCCAAAAAATAAAAATCTAACATCTTCTTTCGGTATGGTTTGTATGTTTTTGGGTGAGCGTATTAATTACATTCATCCACAAGTTTGGATTTACCTGACTAATGGCAATGGGGTCCCCACATGTTTGCTACACTCACATTATTCCTTCCTCCTCTTGTTTTTATTGTTGGCCACACTCATCAATTTCTGTAGCAAAATTTTAATACCCATGTATATGAAAGGACAACAAGAACATAAGCTTGAGTTTTAATTAGATTTATCAGCATAGAATGATAAGCCTCCAATTCCTCTTGCTATGTTTTGATAATTTCCATCGGATGGTATAAAGTAGCATAAATACATAGCTAAAATGAAGTAAAGCAAAATTGAGATAAAATAGAGAAGACAAAAAGATAAATGACACGCGAGGGTAACCAGTGTGCTAATCTCCTCGCCTCTTTAACAGTTACATCTAGGCTGGGTTTTCAGTACTTACAAGACCCATCATTACTTATCCACGAAATTTTAATTCAAGATTCAGCTTGACTGCGCCATTCTCGCGGTTGCCACTCAAACATCCATGCTCCTGTGACTATGTTTTTAGACTCTTAATATTTTAACTTCCCGAAAAAAAAAAAAAAGATCATGCACCGTGGATATCCTTCCACCGCTGATGGTGCCCACAAAAAAAGAGGAGACGAGGTCTGCTCGATATTGCAGGCAACAAAAGCGCACGTGTCATTTGCCTAATGCTATCTTTGACATCAAGGAATAATAATTTTATAATTAGCAGTTCCATCAACTTGGAAAAGTAAATATTTAAGTGCTTGGTATTGTGTCGAGTCAATTTAGTGTTATAAAGCCAAAATCTCGGGGTGGGCTCATCATATCTTCTCCCGAGGATTGATAAATATTTCCTGAAACGTACAACCGTGACATTAACACTAAGTTGTAGTTGCACACACGTTTTACACGCGAGGAAATGATACAAATTTTCAAATGAACCAACAATTCATTATACTCAAGGCTAACACTACTTTGTATTATTGGCTCATTTTGGTCTAAGCATACGGTACAACTGGTGTAAAATTTGCACAAGGGTTTGAGATCAGGTGGACAGGACGGGATAGGCATTTTGGACAGAACTTGCTGTTGTTAACGAATGTCAGGATTTTGAAACTTAACACCGCCTAAGCTACATCATTTCAGAAATATAGATTACTGTTAAACTAGTAACATTAAGTATATAGCATGTTTCCATGTGGCAACCTTTGAAATTGACAGTTGGGATGGGAAGCAAATTGATTTTATCAGCAAGACTAAGCAATAATTTAGTTGGAACTGAAAGCAAATGAACAAATACCCTTCTGAATTATCAGAACTCAACAGATATTGCAAATAAAACTGCAAATATCTTGAAAGTAGTGTTGGAAAATCATGCATGTGATGTCATCTTTTGTCAATCAACTACCTAGAATTCAGAAATGTGCATTGACTATAACAGGTAAACCACAGCACACAAACGGAAGGACAAAATGAAGCTGGATGAGACTTTTCCATGAAGACAACTCAAACTTCTCCGTGAGACTGGCAAATATCTCATAGCAACTTTCTTGTATTGCCCCAGGGTTAAAGAAACGCAAGTCAACATGAATTCCTGTAATTGTCATCTTTTTTTTTATTGTAATGCTACATGTCTACAATCCAAATTCCCCATGCATATCTGAATCTGCAAAATTAATGGGGACCAGGATCAGACTGTCCCGATGTATGGGTTTCTGTTTGCTTGTGAAGCCTGCTGTTCCAACTGTCACTCTCTGATTTCTCATCTTCTTCATCATCCTCACTAGAGGTGTATTTGGCAGACTCAGTTCCGAGAAGAGGTCCTTGTGGAGAAACAGACTCAGAAGTGCTCGGGTTTGAACGGTCTGATGCCTTCCATAAGCCATTAGATGCAGCCGTTGGACCCGGATGCTTGCGGATATGAAGCCTGTATTTCTGCTCACACAAAATATTATAGTTAGTTCTCCATTATAGGGTGATACTCGGCAGCAGAGGCTGGTTGGAGGTGAATAACTCACTTGCAAATGGCTTTTAACCTCATCATTGGTGAGGCCATCCACTTTCATAAGCTCCCTAATCTGTTTAGGTGTGGCCACTGCAAAAAAAACCTAATTTAGGTCCTTGAAAGTTGTTAGGCATCCAAGTCATTAAGCACGCTTTGGTTGTCAGAACACACACAAGAACAACGCTTTAAAATAACAATATCCCCTATCCTCTTCGCAGGTTTCAGATTTCCAAGTAGATCATTTAAAACATTTATGCTTCAAGAATAAAGAAATTTGGATAAAAAAATGTTTTCCATGACCTTAATTACTAACCTTGAGGTCCTCCAAGTCGTTCAAGAGCATCAATAAATCGATGGTGAAGCTCCGGTGACCAGCACCTCCTTTGTTTTTTGTTACCCTGATGTTGATGAATTGTAGCTTGAATTTTCATTTGCTTATTGGAATTGCCTGTTGATATCCAATTGCAGGAACCAAGTTTAGAGACTGGAGCCATTGGAGAGAGTCCAGTAACTTGTGAAATAACCTCCTTCTCTTCCTTCTTACCAGTTCCATCAAATTCAGGAACAGCCTTAAATGGCAGAAACCCTGTACTTCTGTAGTTACAGAACTGAATTGGGTTCTCGCAAGTTGACCGATCATCGTCTTCATCACTCTTATGCCGACATAATATACAAAAGAACCCAAAAGTTCAATCTCGTAAATCCCAGGAAAAATTGAAATATTCTTCATCTTTTTACGAATTTAATTACCTTTTTTGATTCAGACTTTTCGTCTTGTTTCTGACAATCAAAGTTAATATCATTGCTGCTCCAAAGCTGCACCGAGCTCATCCACATCCTTTTGTCTTTTATATCATCCTCTAACTTAACCTTCTCATCTTCATCACAATTCATTTCCAAACCTTCGGGCTTCTCATTCACTACTCGATCATTCGATTCCTTGCACCGCATTGCCTCACTCTTCAATCTCTCAATAGCTACAAAAGAAAGATAAAAACAAAAAAAAAGAAAGAAAGAAAGATAAAACCCCCATCTTCAGAAGCTCATTAATCAGCCAAATAAGAAAGAGGAAACGACTCGAACCATCATTCAAGAGAAGCATGCTAAGAGGGAGTTCACGTTTAAAAGCATCGATCTTTCTCAGCTCTTGCTCTAATCTCTTCAGGTAATTATCAAGCTTTGACAACTTCTGGGAACCATCTTTAATCCTCGAAACGTCGCAAAGAAAATCGGTGATTGTTTTTGGAGTATAAGACAAGCTTAAATCCAAGCACAGCTCCATTTTTTCTTCAGTAAAAATCTTGTCTTTGACAACAAAAAGCTTTTCCCTTGGTCTCTAACATTGACCAGAGAAACAAGGTAACGTAAAAGAACAGAGGAAGGAGAGATATAAATCTGTATATATAGAGGAGAGGGAAAATCCCAGATTCAGGACGCGAAGATTCGTTTAATTAAATACGAGTCGTCGCATATTTGAGTCCACTCAGTTCCACTCGAGAAGAGGATCATTTTTCCAGGACCCTCCCAATGACACAGCATTTACTTGTGTTTTGTCGTAATTGGTAAGAAATTCAATCCTAAAATTGTAAAAGGCTTTAGAAGACGGCAGGCAAGTGTATGGTGTTGAAAAGATCATTTCTTCTCTTTGCTTTCGTGTATACTTGCAACTTTTTTCACTAATGGGTTCTAAGCTGGAACAGCTCAAAATATGTTGTTAGAATAAATTCCTACCGGTGGATCACAATTGAAATTAACGTGAAAGGGAAAATTGATTTTGGGTTCAAAACAAAGTAATTTACTTTTAAATTCAAACTAAAAAAGAATACACAACCTAAATGATTTTTAAACTCTCAGTTTTGGTACTGGTACTCTATAGTTGGAGAGCATTTCATGGTCTCAGTTTTGGTTGGATATTTGTTAATATTCACTACTGTTTATAAAATCATTTTTATATAATTATAAAATATCTTATAATATTGACTCAATAAATATATTTATTATGCTCAATATATCAAAATATTTTATTTTAGACATAATAATTTTAAAATATTTCTATATTTAAATAACCTTTTAATTTGTCTTAATTTATAAAATTAATTCAATATTTTTAATATTTCAATTTATCAAAATATTATATAAAGTAAAAGATATTTTACATTTTTTCATTGATATTGATCTAAATGTTACGAAGGCTTTTTTTTGTTAAGTCAGAAGATTTTATACAAATATAGAGTAACGTACAACGATGGAATACAACTATATCCAAGACTCTTTGAGCTATAACCTACACAATAGAGTTAGAGGGACAAAGTCCTTTGCTACACAATGGGAACTAACAAGATGCCTTGAGACTACATCACTTCCTTACTCACAACCTGAGCCAAAATTTAGCTCTCCATCTCTCTCACCACACCACACATAAGTGCCGCAATTTACTAGATTCATTTTAACCACAACAAGGCAGAAATTACAATCCAATCTTTTCATTTTAACCATAACAACAAGGCAGAAACTACAATCCAATCTATTGTCATCACAGACATAAGCAGCTAAGTCATTGATATTTGAAATGATGGCTTAGCCTGGAACCAACTTCACCTCAAATTCTTCTGTTGGCCTTGAGGGATGAAGACGACTAATGAAGGTCCATGTGTAGACCTTCCAATTTCGTAGCTGCAGATTAAATGCAATGTGTTTTCTGATTCTGTCCTCTTTGATGCAGTGGGGTCTAAAGAGATGTTGGAACCAACTGCCTCCTGTCTGCTTTCCGAAAGTTGACACACATGATTGAGCCAATTGCTTTTCCTGCATTATCATACCTGCAATGAAAAAGTTAGTAAAATAGCCACTCATTTAATTACCTCCTCTCGTTGTTTGAGCTTAATGTTCCATAACTTGGGAGATTACTTCGAGGTACACACTCCCAACATCCTTGGCTTTATTTTTAAAGATTCTAGCATTCCTTTCAGACCAAATGTGGTAAACAGCAGTAGATAGCAGGATTGGAAAATTTGTAAGGTTTGAAATGCTGGTATTGGAAGTTGTTTTAAACCAAGTGAGAAGAGAAGGGAGGGTAGGCTGATTCGGGCAATGTAAGTAGAAATGTGAAAGGCTTTGATCCCAAACTGATTTAGATTATGTACACTCAAAAAACAAGTGGTCTATGGTTTCACTAGCCGAAAGGCACAATGAACAGTGGTTAAGAGTATGAAGGTAGGGAAGTTTGTCGCAGGTTTGTAACTTTTGAAGAAAAGCAAGCCAAAGGATAAAGGAGCACCTAGGTCTACTACCTTTAGCCCACACTAACTTATACCATGGAACTTCATGTAAAGGAGGTCGCAAGAAGTTATATGTGGAGGCAGTTGTATACTTTCTTGTGGAGCCAGCTAGCCATTCCAGAAAATCATGATGGGAACTGGTTCTGCCGGATTTTGGCTGAACTGTACGTTGCCGTTCAGATCCATAAGTCGGTTACTTCCTGTGATGAATCCGACATGAAGATACCTACAAAACAAAGAAGGCTTGTCGGAGGTTGTGTCCCGATTAGCCCCTCCGACGCTCAAGTCAGTCTTTTGGTGAAGGTGAGGTTTATGAATGCAGAGAAAGAACTAGGTTATGATCGCGTACTTCAATTATGGGAGAATTATACCTTAGATATGATTTTGCAGTTAGGTTTAGGTCTTTACGTGTTTGCATGGGAGACTTCTTTCTACGAATGGGCCAAGGAGGGCATGGGCTAGACTTGGGCTTGGCCTAGGCATAAAACTGATCTTTGAAGAATGGACCGATCGACCCATGGGTCGTTTTGACTGGTTCCGGGCCCAATACGACCTACCCGACCATAAGACCCCTACTCCTCGAGTCTGAGCGAAGAGAAGGATCGGAGGAGTATGTAGAGGTCTTGTAGCTCGTACATAGGACGACTCATAATTGAGGCGATCGGTCAGGCATTGGGATGCAACTCGTCTGTGGGTCAGCTTATGAAGTAGTCGATCGGTCAGGTGTTGTCGTTGTAGCTCGGTCATGGGACAGCTCGGGTAGTGCCGATCGATCGGATGCCGACTGGTTGTGAGTGACTGCTCATACTGGGATCGGTCGACTTAATGCTCCAACCGATCGGTCTCGGCATTTATTGCGCGACAACTCGCGCTGAAGTAGATCGGATGGTTATCGTTGGTGAGCGTGCGGAGCATTTATTGTCGACGGCGCGCGCTGTCTGATAGCTTTCAAAATCTGAAACGTATCGTCTTTGTAACCGTTGTGCAGCTGTCCCGTACGTCCTTTCAACTGTTCGCGCCACTCCGGATTCCGAGTAACCCTAATTTATTCTCCGCCCGGATCATGCCGCGTGTCCGGGCATAGCTCGGATTTTCTCCACGCGTCGAGTTTTGGCTGGATCGCAAGTCGAATGCTTCCTTATAAATGTCCAGGATCGGCAGATGGTTTGGTTTTCTTCACACTCGTTTCATTCTTGCTTTCATCTTGTTTTCCTTTGCTCTTTCTTATTCTCAGTTTCTGGAAGTTTTCTTCGGCATTACACAAATTTTCGATCTCTTACCACTAAATAGGTACGTCTCTTTCCCTCATTTTTCTCTTCTAAATTTTCTCTTAGTGAGCATGTCGTCCACCGGTTCTCGGAGTGGGGTTTCTCCAAGGGATGATGTTGACGGGAGGTCGTCGGAAGTTATGGCTGAGGCGACGGCGATGTCGAGGTTGGGAGATGTTGAAGAGATTACGATAAGAGAGCGGAAAGATGGGCTGGTAGCAAAGGAACTGCCCAAAGGAAAATCGAAGATGTCCACAACGGAGTTGAGTCGGTCAATTGTTAGGAATGGTATCCCTCGGTCCTGGGAGCCTAGGCTGGCCTCAGGGGATGAAAGAATCGACAACAGCACAGGTGGGTGGTTTGCCGTCTCGGAGTATTTCTTCTCGGTCGGCGGCTTGAGGCTACCGTATGTGCCGATCGTGGATGAAGTGTGCGCTGACTATCAATTAAGGCCGAGTCAGATTCCTCCGAATGGGTGGAGGTTCATCAATGGACTTGCTTTGCTGTGTCACCAATTTGGCTATCTGCCTTTGATCAATATCTTGCGCCACTTTTTAAGAATGAGCCAGAGTTCGAGCTCTGCGGGTGGGATCCCTTCCCTGATGTATAAGGATGCCCGGTATCACCCAGCCGGGACGGCTGGCGAATGAAATATTTCTTCGTGAAGCCTCCGGGATCTTTCTCCGAGTCCCAACCGTGGAGGTATCCCCTAGCCGAGCGATGGAATGACTCGTCAAGTCTATTCCTTTCTAGGGAGGAGCGGGAGGTGGTCGGCCGTATAAAGGAACTCGACCAGTATAACTTCGCTCGGCTTATTTCGGGATACAGCGGGGGGGCCTCGGCCAACTCTCTTCTGATTGACCCCCTGCCACAAGTTAACGGGCTAGGAGAGGGAACCGCCCCGCCTGGTTGACCCCTCATGGTTGAATTATTTTCCTTGCTTGTAGGTTTTAGTTCGATTTCTAACCCGCTTTCTTTGTTTGTGCAGCCATGGTCAAAGTTAATACTTTCCCCGGCCCTCCTAAGTCTGCCAAGGGCAAGCACAAGGTCGCAGGGCCTTCGGTGACCAGAGGACAGGAGGGTGTTGGAGAGGTCAGCTCAACTGTCGCTCGGCCCGTTGCTTCCGAGCAGCAGAATGTTCCTTCTACCGTTTCCCGGCCCTCTGCAGGCCCCGCTATGGTCGCCCCGCCTGGTGAGGCCTTGGTGATCATTGAGGAGGAAGAGGAGGAGACTGAGCGACCTCTTAAGTGGAGAAGGGTTGTCAGAGTCTCCGACCAATCTTCTCGTCCTTCGGTAGCCGACCAATCTCCTCGTCCTTCAGGCCAGAGTAAGGGGAAGGAGAAAGTGGGGGATTGGACTACCCCGTCGGCTAAGGGTACAGGGAAGAGACAAATGGCTGACGCCGGGTAGTGGGAGTCTTTGATCAAGCTCCCCATAGACTCCTCAATTGGGGACCTTGACGTGTCCCGCCACATTGTTGAAAGGATTACTCCCCCGGCGGACGAGAAGAAATTGGATCAGAAGGGTAATCAGGAGATGGGATCTCAACTCCTTCGTAGTTGTATACGGAACTCGGTAATGTCCTTTGCGGCGGTACAACGTCTGGAGGCTCTGGACCGGGAAGTTCAGGACTTTCATGAACAGATGCAGGCTTTGAAAAACGAGCTTTCGGAGGTGAGAGAGGAGAGAGACCTTCTTAAGGCTCAGAATTCTTCTTTAGAGGAGGAGAAGAAGGTTCGGGAAGAGGAGCGCGACGCTCTGAGGGCTCAGCTCGCTTCGGGAGAGGAGCGCCTTGAAAACCCGACTCACTGCGGAGGAGGTTGAGAGGGTAAAGGCGATGGCGGCTAGGAACAAGCTGTCTGAGGAATGTGCGGCGTTGCAGGGGAGGCTGGAGTCGGAGAGAGAGCTGAAGGCCAAATTCCTTGAAGATTGTCATGCAGCGGTGAGTGGCCAGTCGAGAGCCGAGGATGAGCTGAGGAGGGAGCGAGCCTTCATAAGAGAGCAAAGGATCGAGGCAATCAGGCGATGACAGAGGCGGTTCTTGCAGGAGGAGTGCTTGGAGTATTCGTGCGACCTAGCCCTCATGATCCTGAAGAATTGCTACGGCTTTAGCGTCCCTGAGGGTTCGGACGGTCCTTCGTTTGATGAATTCGCTGAGTCGATGCTTCCTGCCGTCCTTGGCCTTTCTCTGGAGGAGGTAAGGGAGAGGGCCCTGGAGGATCGGGCGTCAGTCCCGGATGAGGAGTTGGACTTGAGCTCGACTGAGGAGGACGAGCTTCCTGATGAGGATACTTCTCCGGCCGCTCCCTTGAACCCCGTTCCCTTTTCAATTTTACCGCCCGCTTTTGAGGATTTCCCCGTGCCTCCGCCGGCTTCCGATGCTTCTCCTTTTGCTGAATTCTGAATCCCACCTGGTCGGGCTTGTGGCCAGGGCAAATTTGAATGAATGAAAAATCTCTTTGTGTTTCAGTTTTTCGAAGCCAATTTCCGTGTTTGTGTTCTTTGTTTTGGATGTATAGTAGGATTAGATGAAGTTGCTCATGGTCGACCGGTAACGAGGTCGACTTGTAGTCGACTCCGAGTTGAGATCCCAAGGATCTTGTCTTGGTGACCGATCGATCATGGTTGATCTATGGCGATGACGAACTAGGGTCCCAAGGATCTTGTCTTGGCGACCTGGCCGAGCAATAGGCGAGGGCGATCGATGGTCCCGAGGATCTCTTCTCGGCGACCTGGTCAATCGATAGTCGAGCTATGTAGATGCCGGGCGATTACAAGCGAGGATCCCAAGGATCTTGTCTTGGCGACCCGACCGACCGTAGTTAGTCTAAGGAGATACCGAGCGATGGCGAATGAGGGTCCCAAGGATCTTGTCTTGGCGATCCGACCAACCGTAGTCGATCTATGGAGATGCCGGGCGATGGTGAACGAGGGTCCTAAGGATCTTGTCTTGACGACCCGACCGACCGTAGTCGGTCTATGGAGATACCGAGCGATGACGAATGAGGGTCCCAAGGATCTTATCTTGGCGACCCGACCGACCGTAGTCGATCTATGGAGATGCCGGGCGATGGAGAACGAGGGCCCCAAGGATCTTGTCTTGGCGACCTGACCGACCGTAGTCAATCTATGGAGATGCCGGGCGATGGCGAACGAGAGTCCCAAGGATCTTGTCTTGGCGACCCGACCGACCGTAGTCGGTCTATGGAGATACCGAGCGATGGTTGATTGGATTTTTGACTCTTTGCCATATATAATGGAGCTTTTTATTGCCAAGAAATCTGAAAACTCCTTTATTGATGATAATGAGGGCGTGAGCCGTTAAAAAACCTGTCTGGCAGGGACAGGAAAAAGATTCTCACATGCATACAAAAACGGTAATAAGTGAAGATTAACTAAAATAAAACTTATCTATTGGTAGAATGCCTTCAAGCTTCGAGAGTTCCAAGGTCTTGGTAGAACCTTCCCTTTCGCATCGCGTAGGATGTAAGAACCATGCCCGACTTGCTTAATCACCCGATAGGGTCCTTCCGATGCCTGTCCGAGCTTTCCGGGATGTTTCCCAGCCGCCTCGGCCTTTCGCAGGACGTACCCGCCTATCTTTACATCGCTCGGTTTTACCCTTCTGTTGTAGAATTTGGTCGCCTTTTGCCTGATGGCTTCTGAGCGAGCGGCTGCCCTTTCTCTATCTTCACTGAGGAGAACGAGTTCCGCTCTGTCGGCTTCATCATTCTGCTCTTCTTCGTAACCCGACACCCTTTGATTATGCAATGCCACCTCTACTGGAACTAGGGCTTCTGCCCCGAAGGTCATCCTGAACGGTGTTTTCCCTGTGGCTCCGTTCGGTGTGGTTTTGTATGCCCACAATACTTCGTCTAGTTTTTCCACCCAGGTCATTCGGCCATCTAAACGCTTCTTGAGAGCACTCATTATCTTTTTATTGGTGTTCTCCGCAAGACCGTTGCTTTGGGGATGGGCTACTGAAGTTAGCTGTAGCTTGATCTTTAGTCGGTCGCAAAAATCTCTGAACTTATCGTTATCGAACTGCCGACCGTTATCCGTAACCAACACCATAGGCATCCCAAAGCGGGTAAGTATATTCTTCATCACAAAGTTCTCCACCTTCTGCTCAGAAATTGTAGCGACCGCTTCCGCTTCTGCCCATTTGGTGAAGTATTCCACCGTCACTATCAAGAACTTCTTCTGTCCGGGACCGAGAGGGAAGGGCCCCAGTATATCCATTCTCCATTGAGCGAACGGGATAGGATGACTCACAATTTTCACCCTCTCGGTGGGCTGGTCAGACAGGCTGCTGTTTCTCTGGCAAGCCTCACATCGGTCGACTTTCTCCTGGCAGTCTCTTCTCATTGTCGGCCAGTAGTACCCTTGTCTGATCAGTCTGTGAGCCAACATTCTGCCTCCTACATGATTTTCGCACATCCCTTCATGAACTTCGGCCATTGCCTGCTCGACTTCTTCTTCATTCAAGCATCGAAGCAGTGGCCAGTCGTAAGACCGCTTGTATAGAGTGCCGTTAACGACCGTGTACTCGGCTACCTTTATTCTTAGTTTCTTAGCCTCTGACGCGTCTTCCGGTTGTTTTCCCTCCAAAAGGTATTGTGTGATCGGTTCCGTCCAACTCGACCGACCGGTACTTACGTTGAGAACTTCCTTGACTTTCTGGACGCTAGGTCGGTCTAGTCGTTCAACCAGAACATTGTTTATGGCATCGCGGTCGGAAGCCATTTTGGAGAGCGCATCCGCTTTTGCATTTTGAGTTCGTTCGATTCTGCTGATCGAGTACTGTTCGAAATTGCTCAACTCTGCTTTACCGACTCAGTACTTGATCATCTTTGTTCCCCTTGGCCTCATCATCGCTGGTGACTTGGCGACCATCACTGGCTATCATCAGATATCCTTAGGTGCTTTATCTCCATTTCCTTAGCCAGTTGAAGACCGGCTATCAGAGCCTCATATTCTGCCTCGTTATTGGAGGTCTTAAACTCAAGCCGAAGGGCGTATTCCACCTTTGGGTCGATTAATATCACCCCTGCTCCGCATCCTTCAACGTTGGACGACCCATCAACGAACAAGCTCCGTGTAGGGATCGCTTCGTTCTTGAATGGGTTGGCTCATCTCTGCGATGAAGTCTGCCAACACCTGCGCTTTAATGGTCGTGCGAGGTTTGTATTGTATGTCGAACTCTCCAAGCTCTACCGCCCACTTTATTGGTTGACCCGAAGTTTCGGACTTTTGAAGGCACTGCCTGAGGGGTTGATCGGTCCATACCTCAATGGTATGACTTTGGAAGTAGGGCCTTAGTTTCCGAGCTGCCGCTATCAAGGAGAGGGCTAGTTTCTCTATAGGCGTATATCACGTTTCCGGTCCGGTCAGCACTTTGCTGACGTAGTAGATAGGGTGTTGTTCGTTTCCCTCCGATCGAATAAGTACCGCGCTGATCGACCCCTTCGTAATCGCCAAGTATAAAATCAGGTTCTCTCCCTCTACCGGACTTTGCAAGACAGGCGGGCTGGACAAGTATTGCTTTAAGTGTTGAAAAGCTTTCTCGCATTCGTCCGACCATTGGAATTGGGTCACGTTCGCTTTCCTCAAGATTTTGAAAAATGAGAGGCACTTGTCTCCCAACTGAAATGAACACCTTAGAGACTATCTGACCGGTCAATATCTGCACTTCTTTTAAGCATTGGGGCGAGGGCATTTGGATGATGGCTTCGATCTTCTCTGGATTAGCCTCAATCCCCCGTTGAGTGATCATAAATCTTAGGAATTTTCCGGATGCCACCCCAAAAATGCATTTTTTCGGGTTCAACTTCATCTGAAATTTATTCAGGGTCTGGAAGACTTCCTTGAGATCTTCCACATGCTCCATGACCGTCTTACTTTTGACCACCATATCATCCACATAAGCTTCCACCGACCGGCCGATCTGTTTCTTAAAGACCTCCATGACGAGTCGCTGATAGGTCGCCCCCGCGTTCTTCAAGCCGAAGGGCATTACTTGGTAGCAATATGTACCTTGGTCGGTTATGAAGGCGGTCTTTTCTTCGTCTTCCAGACTCATTTGAATCTGATGATATCCCGAGAAAGCATCCAGGAAGCTGAGCAGTTTATGCCTTGAGGTAAAGTCTACTAACTGGTCGATCTTAGGCAAGGAGAAGTTGTCCTTTGGACATGCTTTGTTCAGGTCGGTGAAATCTATGCACATTCTCTACTTTCCGTTCTTCTTTTTCACTAAAACCACATTGGCGAGCCATTCGGGGTATTTGACTTCTCGGATGAACCTGGCCTCAAGCAACTTCTCTACTTCTTTCTCGATCACCCCCTGTCGTTCCTTGCTGTGCCATCGCTTCTTTTTTCTGATCGACTTGTAGTCATGCCGAATACCGAGGGAGTGCGATGCGACTGATCGAGAAATTCCAGGCATGTCGCTCGATACCCAAGCAAAAACTGACCTATTTTCCACCAAGCAGTCTGTGATTTCTTTAACCAGGTCCTTCTGTAGATCAGAACCTAGGTTTGTGAACTTAAAGGGGTAGACTTCGTCCAGTGCGACCCGCTGCGTTTCTTCCACTGGGCTCATCCTATCTATCTCTTCATCGGTTCTCACATCAAGAGAGCTCGTCAGAACTACCGCCCTATCTAATGTCTTCGTTTTCGCTAAGTAACATTCCCTGGCGATTCTCTGCTGATCCCTGACAATACCAACTCCGTGGGGTGTCGGGAACTTTATAGCTTGATAGTATGTGGAGACGACCGATCTGAGGACATTTTGAGTAGCCCGCCCGATTATTGCATTGTACGCCCCTTGAAACTTGACGACTAGGAACTCAACGTCCTTTTCTACCTGACGCGGTTTCTGCCCGAACTTTACTTTCAAATATACTCGGGCGAACGGGTAAGCTGACGCCCCGGTTACCCCTTTGATGGGGTCGTCTATAGGTAGTAGTCGATCTTCGGGTACCTTCATCTGCTGGAAGGCCTCATAATCTGACGTCGTCGACCGAGCTGCCCGTATCAATCATCACCCGCTTCACCTCGTAACCGTCCATATTCAGATTTACCACGAGGGCGTCATCATGAGGGTAACTCACTCTATCAAGGTCGGACTCATCGAATGATACCATCCCGTCATTCTCCCTCGGCTTTTTGGTGGATGAGTCTCTGCCGACCTGTTTGGCATATCTTTTTCTCCCTTTAGCGGTGGATTTCCTTGCTGCGTTTCCACCGAATATTGTGTTAATGACCCCAGTCGATCGGTCGTCTTGTTGCCCGGCATTTCCTTCGTTTCTTTCCCTCGATCGCCCTCTCTCTTCTCGTCGATTATCTGTATTCGCATTCTGTCTCTCTCGATCATTCTTGTCATTTCGCCTCCAGGGTGGTCGCCTATTGTCTGACCGACCTGTCCTACGCTAATTATCCCGATCGGCATTTTGGTCGTGCCTCACGAATCGGCCTAACCTCTCCCTTTGTATGAGGAATTCGATTTCTTTTTTCAATTGCCAGCAATCTTCCGTATCATGACCGACCTCTTTGTGGAAACGACAATATAGATCCGGGTTCCTATCCTTGTAAGGGGTCTTCATTTTATTGGGCTCTCGAATGGATTCCCCGTCCGCTCTCATAGCTGCCAATACTTCCGCATATCATTTGTTAAGCGGGGTAAAGTCTTGGTGATGCCATTGCCGACCAGTCGGCTTCCTCCAGGTCGACTGATCCCTCTGTCTCTTGTGAGACTCATCTGCCCGACCACTCGGCCCGCGATCATCTGCCCTGCGTTTTGTATTCTTTAATACTTCTTCGAGTTGAATATACTTGTCTGCCCGATGTCTGATCTCTTGAATAGATCGGGGCTGATTAAGAGCCAATGACTTTTTGAACTCCTCATCCCTCGTGTTGCTCATGAGTGCTGCCAACATGGACGAGCAAGTGAGGTCGGGGACCTCGACCGCTTCATTATTAAACCGAGTGATGAACTCCCATAAACTTTCGTTTCTTCCTTGGGTCAATTGCATCACTTCCAATGCAATTTTTTGTGGTCGCTTGCTTGTGGCGAACTGGTTGAGGAAAAGAAGCCTAAAATCCTCAAAGCAGGTGATACAACCCGGAGATAGACTATTGAACCATCGTCGGGCTCCCTCTTGAAAGGCCGTACAGAAAGTCTTACATTGGATGGCGTCCGGGACACAATGCAAATTCATCATAGACTGGAAGTGCTGCAGGTAATCCAGGGGGTCGGTCTTTCTAGTGTATTTCTCGGGGGTCGGTATTTTGGTGCCGAGCGCCTGGAGGTTATCCAAGATTTCCGGAGTAAAGGCAGAGCTGTATTGTGCTGTCGGGCGATCTGGGCGGAAGCTCATAGCTGCGTTAATCCGATCATCCACGATTTTTTCTAGGTTTTCGGTCGGGTGGTGATCGGTCGTCATGCTGGTCTGTCGCGCAGCTTGCCGTATAGACGGATACCGTTGTGCTGGCTGAGATTGCAAAATCTGGCGGATCAATAGATCAGCTGCTTCCTCAATCTGTTTCCGGGTGAGGGAGGTGTGCACAGGCGGAAGAGGATCTGCATCCGATCAGTGTCGGAGATTCGGGTGCATATTGAGTGCAGTGTTATCCTCCAAAGCGACACTCTGTTCTTCTTGTTCCAAGTTCTGAGGTTGCGGTTGATCGTTAAGATCTGAGGATTCCGTGCGGGAGACATGTGGTGCAGGCGGCAGAGTTGCAGGTAGCTGCAAACTCATGCGTTGCATCGCCAGAGCCGCGACAGCGGCTATATCAGGGTTCAGCGCCGCCGCCTGACTGATCTGTGTGTTTCTAGACGTGGTGTCCGGAAGTCGGGCCCCACGGTGGGCGCCAATTGGTTCTGCCGGATTTTGGCTGAACTGTACGTTGCCGTTCGGATCCATAAGTCGGCTACTTCCTGTGATGAATCCGACGTGAAGATACCTACAAAACCAAGAAGGTTTGTCGGGGGTTGTGTCCCGATTAGCCCCTTCGACACTCAAGTCAGTCTTTTGGTGAAGGTGAGGTTTATGAATGCAGAGAAAGAACTAGGTTATGATCGCGTACCTCAATTATGGGAGAATTATACCTTATATATGGTTTTGCAGTTAGGTTTAGGTCTTTCCGTGTTTGCATGGGAGACTTCTTTCCACGGATGGGCCAAGGAGGGCATGGGCTGGACTTGGGCTTGACCTAGGCATAAAACTGATATTTGAAGAATGGACCGATCGGCCCATGGTTCGTTTTGACTGGGTCCGGGACCAATACGACCGACCCGACCAGGAACTATTAGGTTGATATCGAGGTACTTCAAGATTTCTGATGAGCTTTATGGAAACTTCTTGCCAACTCCACTCATCATGATTGATAACTTTGGAAACTTTTGCTGTCATTGGAAGCTCCGAACCATTTATCTTCCTCAGTGAGGAGAAGTTCTATAAGATGCCTCTCGGTGTCAGGGGTCTTGCCATAAAAGAGTAGATATACCATTGCCAATCTTAAAACTGAATTGGTTCCTTATTTTATTCCTCACAAAAGTTGGAACATTGCTTAAGGGGAGGAGTAAAGCATCACCTCCTAAACGTAATATATATATATATATATAAATGCCACATTAAAAAAAAAAGAAACATATAAACAAGTAGTATTAAGGTGAATGAGTATTTATAATTGAAAATAAGGTTATTTATATTGTATTCTACCTATTGATATTAGATAGAAAATGATATTGAAATAGATAGAACCATCCTGAATAGTTGTATTAGGATATAAAATGAATCTTTTTTAAGAAAAATTAAATGAATTAATCCTTGAAAATACACAAAAGCACAAAAGTCTCTAAGAACTGAGCTAGAACACAATTACATATTGTAACTATCTAAACTGAAGTTTTTGAAAAGCCTTCCCAAATAACCAGAGAAGTTGATCTATGTTATCCTCTAATTGAATGTGCTTAAGCATGAATAAACTAAAGTGTATTCTAATTTTGTCACTTAGGGACCCAAAGAACTCTTCATCGTTTAATCTAAAATTGGAAAACACTCTTTTGTTTCCCAAACCCCTATAACAAGATAAGATAATGAAATGTAAAACACCTATAGTCATCTTTAGTCTTATTTGTGAGCTTCAAACTTCATTATATTATATCATTCCTATTATTAGTGGGATTCTCTAACTTCCATAGTGTCAGTAATTTCCACCATGCCCTTTTGGTATTTTATGTTAAAACGGCAGGTGTTTATGTGTTTCCAACTTCATCTTACAAAGAATGCACTAGTTGGGGAAGTACAAAAATTTACCTAGCCTATCTAAAGTGGGAAGCTTGTGTTGAATTGCCAGCAATAAGGTATATGCAACTTTAGGGAAGTAATCCTTGTTCTAGACCACTATCCACTATATTCTAGGATACTTGCATAATAGCTTCTTTATATAAGGTTTTATATGAATTATGGATAGTTTTCAGAAGCTGATGGTTTCCAAATAACTTTGTCTTCACTGTTCCTCTAAATTCTAAAGTTAATTAAAAACAAGATTACACCTGATATAGGAAGGGAATTTGAGTTTTAGTTGATCAATGATAAGGCCTGAGCCATATTAGTATTTTGATGAATCAAACTTTTCAGGGATTCGGTAATCCAATTTGAACAAGAGGTCCAAATGGAGTCTAAGTATCAAACCAAAATGTAGTATTCTCACTATTGCCAACCTAGCTAAAGCATTGACTCCTTATATTGTATCTAGCTTTACCAATGAATTTCATAATTGAGAAGGCATTAGTGAGAATTGTGGGGATTCTGAATTTCCAAAAGCTATCATCCTTAACGTAGAGGCATCTCCAATTTATTTGCCTAGAATGTAAGCTCCTTGAATATGAACGATGTGAGCTTGAGGAATATAATTCATTTTATCAACTATTACTTTGGAGATCACTTTGTAGATAGAATTGCAACATACTATAGGATGGTAATCTTTCCTAGTTTTTTACTCCCTGCCTTTAAGAATAAGACTTATAAAGGAGCGATTAATTACCTTAAGCAATCTCCTTTCCTTGAAGAATTCTAAAGTTGCATCCATAATTAGATTATTGGTAATAATCCAAGTTTTAATAAAGAAGTTTGCGTTTAGCGGCCCTAGTGCTTTAAAAGATAGCAGAGATTTTTAATGCATTTATAATTTCTTGGGCTGACATTGGTTTAAAAAGGAGATCAGTTTCTTAAGATGTAATTTGATAATGAATAATTTCTTCAATTAGTCATAGATAAAAGCAAGCAGTAGATGGAGATCCCACATGATTGGAAAACTGCTCCACAACTTCCTTAAGAAGTTAGTTTTGAGTTGTTAAGATTGAGATTGAGTTTTAGATTGAGGAAATTTTATTTTTAGGTAATATGGGGATCATTGCTTTGTGGAAAAAAAAAGTAGAGTTTCTATCTCCTTCGTTTAGTCAAATAATCCTTGACCTTTGTCTCATAAGAGAGAAGTCGAAGTTAATAGCTTAAATAAAGTTATACAATACTTGCCTCTCTCTATCTTGAAGAGTTGATGAGTGATGGTCCTTGTAAAGCTTAGACTAAACTTTTCTAATCTAGCTTTAACAATAAGCAATAGATGATGAGTGTTACCAACATTTTTTTCTATAAAATGCTTTGAACTTTTCCCTTACTTTGCTTTTCTTTTTAGTGAAGATAAACTATTCGATCCCTACAAAGTTAAAACTATTACCTTCATAATTGCTTTACTAAAACATACAAGACCAGCCAAAAAGTTGTTAAATTTGAAAGGAATTTTGCTACAAGTTTTGGTGTTAACAAACCACACTTAAATGGGAGAATGATCTGAGAAACTTGTATTGGGAAAAATGGCTTTAGTATGGGGTAAGGCCTAACACCACTCTAAGTTGATGACTCCTTGATCCAATTTTTTTTTCTGGAGGAAGGTATTTTTCTTTTTTTATTACTCTATGTAAAAAGAGTTACCCCTAAAAGGCAAGTCATTGACTTGTATGTCATTAAGACAATTACTTAAATCTTCACATAATGTTCTAGTAGACTTATTGCCTTCAACTCCTTTTGGATAAATGGTTGCACTAAAATACCCCAATAAAAGCCATAAACGTATCATGCTTGTAGCAATCTCCCTAAGTTCTTTCCATAGGTTAATTCTTTGGAAAGATTAGTTGAATGTATAAATAATGGATAAGCTTATAGGCAGATCAACTCCTTGTAACAAACTTTGAGATGAATTATTTGATCCATCACTAAGGAGTCAAGGATTTGAAACCTATCTTCAGTGAGTAGAACTAGGATTCCGCTATTGGGATGGGCATTGTATTTGCCTACTAGCTTTTAATAACTTAGTAAATTGAGAATATTGCAATTTTTCACATTTAATTATAGATTCCAAAATGCCTAATATAGACAACTTATTTTTCAAAATAAAGTCTTTAAGCATAAGCTTTTTAAAGGAAGAATTCAATCCCCTAACCTTTCAAGCTATGATTGTAATGTGTTTAGATCAAAAGAAGAAGATTTCTTTTTAAAAAAAAAAATTAAAGAAGAAGATTTCTTTTTTTTAAAAAAAATTAAAGAAGAAGATTTCTTCTTCCTACTAAATCTTCACCTACTTACATATTTAAACTCCTATGCTTCTTTCAAGAATGTGGTGGGACTAGTATACTTTCCACTTAGAGAGTCTTTCATGTTATCAAGACCTTTTAGACTAGTTAATTCCAACTAAAGGACATTGTTGACGTATTTGAATTAGAGACCTCAACCTTATTAGCTACATTAGGACTTGAAGTTACTATGTTTAATTATGTAAGATCAATAACTAGAGTTGGAAGCTTCCTTCTCAATGGAATCTACTGGGGTTAGCTAAGATGTTTAGATTTGATAAATCAACCATATGAGGTATCCATGTAACTATATTGTCACTTTCTAGCAATTCTTATAAGAAGTCAAACCCTTCTTGTGGGTTATGTGGTTCAAGTTTAGCATTGTTCAGTATTCAAGTATGAAACCATGCACACAAACCTAGACTAGTACATTAGAGTGTTTGATGTCCTTAATATTGACACATGGTCATCAATTCTGGAACAGG
The DNA here is from genome assembly GCA_029891385.1 of Erythroxylum novogranatense. Classification (NCBI taxonomy): domain Eukaryota; kingdom Viridiplantae; phylum Streptophyta; class Magnoliopsida; order Malpighiales; family Erythroxylaceae; genus Erythroxylum; species Erythroxylum novogranatense. Next base: position 13,879,011 of record CM057228.1, read on the forward strand.
ATTGGCTTGTTTTAAACATAAAAGGGCCCTAACTCTGGTACTTTTCTCGTTAAAGAGCTACTAGCAAATCTAAAGAAGAAAATATCCTTATTATTGATGAGTATGTCTTTGAGTTCAATTTTTTCTAATTATTATAAGCATAAGACTTCATTATCGGAAAGAATACCTTCTTGTCCAAGAAAGAGCCTATAAGTGTCACATTCTACCTTTCTGCACCAACTTTAAGCGTGTCAATAGGAAGAGCTACGACTTGGATATCAAAGGTCTTACTTAAGGGGCACTAGTCGAGCTTGGACTGAAGACTAGTCCTCTATCACATGGAGCCAAGTTTTCCTGATGACTATAGGTTGATTTTCAATTATAGTGTTATCTCGGGAGTTTATTATACCAAAAAAAGTGAAGGATAGGATGGAATTGTTGTAGTTGTTAGAAAGAAATTGGGTGGGTTGATGGTCAAAGAGAGGCAGGAATATTGCGTTTCTTTTAACATTGCCAGAGATGGAAAAGCAGTGTAAAGTAAAAAGTTAGAAATAGATTATAAACAAATTATAGGGTAAAGAAGGAGCTAGAAGGGGTAGGATACTGAAGCAATGAACATAGGTAAACAATTAGAGCAATAGGAAAAAAAATGCAAGGAGTAATTTTGAAGAAAGAGTAAGAATTTAAAGATCAAAGGAGTCAACATGCGATGCATACGAGGAATTTATGAAAGAGAGAAGCTAGAGCTTCTTTGTCATCAATTTACAAATATACAATGAGTTTTTGGCTTGCATTAGTCTTACAAATATACATGTTGAAATATTAAACAAAAATGTATATTAGAAAAAGTTGAAGTATTAAATTGAAAAAATATGTTTTATGTTTAAGTAATTTGAAACATAAAATATTTATAGTTAATACATTATATTTAGAAAAATAAAATATTTTATATTAATTTTAATAAATTTAAATATTGAATCATACTTTAAAATATTTTTTTAATTTTTACATTAAGAGGGGACTATCTTGTATATAAAAATTAAAGGCTATTTATAATTTTCAAAGATTATCTAAAATAATATGTAATATTGATAAGTACTCACTTTGGATTATTAGATACAATATTTGTCACTTTAGTTGACAAATTATATTTCTTTATTTTGACTAGTAATTAATCAAGCTAAATAAAAATAAAATGTATCATCTTGAATTTCTTCATATCATAAACTATATATCATTATGAAGTTTCATTTGTTTCATTCGGTGTATATTTTATGACCATTTTTTCTCTTGTTTGAGTCTCTTATATTTATATATATTTAAATAGGTAAAAGATTGTGTACTTACGGGATTGATGGACAACATTAAAAAAGATATATTTCCTCTTCATGATGATAATTTTACATACGATTGTAGTTTATATATTAAATCCTTAATTAATTGAATAAAACAATAAAATATTTTATTTTCTTTACCATTATTTTTTTACGAAGACACTGCTTAACCTCCTCACACTCGTTGTCCTTAACTCTTTGATCCTACCAACCAGCATATCCTAGGTGGACAGTCGATTGGATTCTTTACATCGAGTTAGGTCAGTTCCAACTTCCTTTCTCCTCTCTTAGTGTGTCATGCCTCAATTTAATCGAAAAGGTTCCTATAAAGGACAGTAGTTCAGTGTTTTTCTACCATAACTATGACGAAGACCAAGATATAAGCGTAGAGCCTTTCCTATTTGTTGCAATGCCCAAGGTCGCTGATCAGGGCACCAGAATGCCCTTGCCAAATTTTGTAAATGGGGTTGTTTTTAGAATTACGATTCTAAATTTTATCTCCATTTCAAAAAGAATGAGATAAAATTTTCATCTCAAATCAACAACGTTGAGAGGAAGAAGTATTCCAATGTGTAGGTTAAAGTAGGACTGTGACTAATAATATCCTCGTGCCAATAGCTTTGATCGCCTTGTCTTAAAAAGGTTAATCGTCCAATCCCAAGACTCTCCACATCTCGACATGAGAATAGTGAAAGAATTACTACCGATCTTAGCCAATAGCTTTGATCGCCTAAATATAGACATAGTGGTGAGCTGAATAACCAACAAAGACAACGAAGCAACGGGGCATGCGAAAGATTCTTTAGGCAAAGAAAGCAGGAGCACCTTAATTTGACTGTTTACCAAAACGAAAACAGTGATAATGTTACTAGTCTACAATCTCCAAAATTGGAATATCCTCGTTGTGTAAAAATAGTTCTAAGTAATGAAAAAGAAAAAGGGTGTCGTCAGCTCCAACCAAGCATCAACACGTGGCAAGAATGAGCTTTGAGATTCTAGATTCTTCCATTGAAGCTGAAGGCCAGTAGTTTCTTGGAGAATAATAAACTAAAAGAGAACAGAAATTTTGGCAATAGGCTATTGATTCCTGTTTCTGAAGATTCTCTCCGTCCAGAGACTGACACGTGGTGGGAAAAAAGGTTGAGGGGGTTTCAGATTCAGACATGTGAAATAAATAAGGAATTTTTTGGATTGATACATTAAATTGATAAGAGAGATGCCCATTCAATATGGAAAATGACAACCCGTTCCAACCACCGGATGTGCCATGCTCTTTTGTTTTCGCTCCTCTCCAACTATTTCAGATTGCTGTTATCCTATACGAATCTTCAATTCTTGTCCGGTTTTGGGGCTGCTGTTGTTTTTTCTGGAATATATTCTGGAGTGAAAAAGTCAGTTTATTATTTGGATTGGATTGGATTTGCTGTAACAGGACTTTCTTCTCATCCATTCAAATCTTGAAATTCACATTCACATGTAATTTCTTTTGGAAACGAAATAGATTTTATGCATCAAAACACAGGGAAAAGTAAAAGAATCTCTTTTTTCCGTTGCCGGGAATCGAACCCGGGTCTCCTGGGTGAAAGCCAGATATCCTAACCGCTGGACGACAACGGATTTCTCACTTTCAGGTTTCACCCCCAGGTAATGATTTGTAATTTGAGATATTATGCTTATGAACCTACTTGCCAGAGCCAACCGAACATGGTGAATGGAATCTTAACCGTGTCGTGTCAGGACTGACTTGAACATGGTCCCACACTCCCCCATATATTGGGTATACAGTACAAGAGCAAGAAGGGGCAAAGCATCTTTGTACAGACGAATGTTTTTATGAATTTTTTATCTAATTTTATAATATTTTATTCTATTTTATAAATTTTAATTATTTATTTATGTAAATTTTATGTGTGCCTCATATAAATGAATTTAAAATTTACATAAATAAATGATTAAAATTTATAAAGCAAAATAAGACACCGTAATATTAAACAAAAAATTCTCTTTTATATTTCACATGTTGCGTCTTGTATGGACGAACGTCTTTTACACGTTTGACAAGGCGAACCCCAGAATGCTGTTCGGAGTCTTCGGACAAACTACATAGTTCACTGCACAGATTATCCGTACGAGACCCGTTAGTGAGATCAGATGTTCAGTCCAATTTAAAACCTTGACTGTTGCTGCTGGTGGTGGGCAAATATAGGATTTAATTAATAACTAGCTCCTTGTAGGAGTTTAACGTATCACGAGGATTGGGGCTTTCGACCTGTGTGAATGAATCATAGAATGATCGTTAATTTATGAAATTCCTAAGAACTTCAGCTTTTTCTTGACTATGAAAATTGATTCAAGACTGATGTTAAGAGTGCCAGGACTACAGAACAAACACATCAAGAGGCTAACTGATAATAGCTGTATAAGCATCACATGCAATTCGCGCAGAGAAATTCCTGAGACCCTAATGTTGTTTAGTCGTGGCTCGTCTTAGTGTAAGTTGGTGCAGGGCCAGCTGTGAGAATTTAGAGGCACAACTTAAAATTCCATTCTAAGTAACATGATCTAATGGCATGAAGTCTTCCTGAATGTAGGTTGTGGATGAGCCAGTGGCTTTGTATATAGTGTTTCCAAGCTAGGGTGGTCAACCAACTTCTCTCCAAAATTCAACCCAACTCCTAATACAACAATTTCAGCCGTACCCATCCTCCCAAATGAGGATAACGCAAGAAAGTAAGAGAAAGAGAGTCTGATAGAAAAGGAAGCGTAAACCTTTGGCAACAAATATGCAACTATGAAGATAAACCAAAACTCCATACAAACAATTCCTATAAGATATCAAATTGTCATAATTCCTAGACGACAGTCCAAAAAAACAAAGATTTCTATTTACCCTGCACTTGGATACTGAAAAGAAGAGTATAAATTAGAGGACAAAAACAGGGTACAAAAACCGGGTACAGAGAGTGACAGTCAAAGGAGTTCAGAAGCTTCACAGCGCTTTTTGCCGGTAAAGTCAGTAGACAGAAGGCCAAAAGCCCCAGTTTCCTAAGCCTAAGTCAAAACATGTAGAAACGTACTATCAGGTCTTTATGAAATGAGAAGACAGAAGTTTCGAGACAGTGAAGCCATGAAAGGAATCCACATCAAAGAGTTCTTTGAGCTTCTCATCACATATGATTCTCCTCTTGTCAGATGGATCCTTCAAATAAGCAGAGAATAATTTGAGTAACATCAAAGCAAAAGGCAACAATAAATAGTAATAAGACAAGGGCATGGGTCATGATATCATATATAAGATGTAACATTGAGGTTAACCAAGTAATTTGGAGTTTGACTTAACAGCAACCGGTGAGAGACTGGAACCAAAAGCGTATCCTCACTCTTCTAGGAGCCATCTTCAAGACTCATTGACATAAAAACTACATGCCAAATAACTACGTACCTGAAGATTGTTTTGCTTTATGTACTCCCACATCCTCTTGATAACATCTGCTCGTGATAATGCAATTTCTCCAGTGCCAAGGAATTTCACCAGAGCATCTGAAAGTTGAAGAGGAGCAAGTAAACCTGATTTTCCTCCTTTCTGCCTCTTCTCTTTTCTGTCTTGTTCATCTGCTCCGAGAATTAATATATCATTAACAATGGAGCTACATGCCATTGAAAAGAAAAGTTGACTACTAACATGCTGCTTCGTGCATGGGTTTCATTCCAAGGGTACATAATATTTCACTTGCATATTTGAAGTTCGTAGAATGTGACCAATGAGATCCTATGTGTAAGGGAAAGCAAATCTCATATTCTGTCCTGAAAAATTAAAAGAAAACGCTACTGTGGACTAAAACTAGCTCCTTGTCAAACATATCATGAGATATCATACCCAAGTCATGATAAAAGTTTTGAATCAAGACAAGAAGCAAAATAATGATCTGAACCAAAAACAACTCTTGAGGATAAACTTAACGAATAAGGACAAAGGCTCAATAAATCTGAATTAGCTACCTTCTTCTCTCTCATGCTTCTGCTGCTTTTCCTTCTGTGCTGACTTTACTGGAATCACTACACCACGAGGAAAAGTAAACTGTTATGGGGACAAAAATAAACAATGAAAAACATGAAAATCAACCTAAGAAAATTAATAGAATTTGTGTGGCTAATGCGATAGATAATCTTTTTTTGTTGCACGGAAAATTAAGGGGACACGTGAGAAAAGGTTTCATCTTTTCTACAGAAGAACTTGTAGAGTCGTATTGGGCATGATCTTTGAAGGAAGATAAAATTGAAGCCTGCTATTCAAGTAGCGGCATAGATTTGTTTCTACCAAGCAGTTGCATAAGTGCAAAGAGGAGACAAGTCACTCATTGAAAAAAAAAGTGAAAAAGAAAGAAAATAGTAGCATACCGTCATCCGATTCCAAGGACCATATATGCTTTGATAGGGCTTTATTCATTTGAAACATGTTGATTGAGTCGACATTGAAAATGGAATGCAATTGTTCATCACATATTATAGTTCGTCTGTCATTTGGGTCTTGTAAGTTGTGCTCTCTGATATGCGCCCAGAGTTGTTTGACAACCTAAAGTAAGATAACAGAGAAGCCACAAAAACATATAGTCTCAAAAATCAAAATCATATCAACTGACAACAAACTCAAAGGATAACTCTCCAGAAAGTTTCATCTGTACCTCCGTCCTAGCTAATTCAGGCACCCCAAGAAATCCCTGGAGTTGAGGAGAAAGGCTACATAGCTTGGTAAAACCACCGCCTCTTTTCTTGCCTTCATTGTTATGCTTCTCAGACCTGACTTGAAGGAAAGAACACGAAATAAATAGATAAACAAGAGAAAAAAGCTGCTATTTGTTTGTTCCAATACATGCCCACTAGCATGCAGATACAGAATACAACAATTTCCATAACAATATTCCTTAAAAAAATGGTAAAGCCAAGTAAAACTTTAAAACAGAGATTGATTGATTTAGTAAGTAAAGAAAACTGTCTCCAAAAACTCTTACCATTTCCCAACAAAAAAAGAGCAGCTGATGATACATTTCCGCATTAATGCTAACAATCCACTGGAAGGCAGATTCTTATTACCAACAAAAACTTCTATAGTCACTTATTCGCGTGCTTTGAATTAAGAGAGAGAGAGAGAGAGAGAGAGCAATATAGGACAAACACCTGTACCAAACAATCATATAGCAAGTGAGAAAAATTTTTAACCTTTTCAAAGCTTTATTAATTTTGACTGATCATTAATTTTGAGTTGCGACATATTGATTAAGGAATCAACATCGGTGGGTTAAGAAATCATTAATTTTGAGTTGCAACATACTGGTTAAGGAATCAATGTCGGTGGCATCACCAGCAGTAACTTTTTTTTCTCGGTAATAACACCACAAGCATCTTGAAAAATGATTTCTTCATTTTGGAAATTGCAAGATAATGAAATGTGCCAAGGTACTTGTCACGAAAACAGAAAGAAGAAACTAAGGTCAAATTGACTACAAGAACTTTGCCAGACCAACCAAGCCCTAAATAAGCAACTCATTAATTGAAAGTCTGTGTTGATAATTGATATTGGTCCAAACAATAGGCAGTGAAAAACCTTAAAATGTGGAAAAAAAATCAAAGCTTTGTCAAGAATGGAAAGTTTAGCAAAATCCGGCAATGGGCAAAAAACCCAAAAGCAGCTCTATTCCAATAATTGATCATGGATGGAGAAGATCAGATCTCCCCAGACCCCGCTTCATTGCAGGATTTCAGACTGGGTGCGTGATGATGGATGGAGAAGATCAACAATTAAGCAGGAAAAGAAAGGAAAGGGGCAAAGTGCAAGCATGGAAGAGTTATATGCGGACAATAACTGAAAATTTAATGATATTAAACAAAAGCTTGCTTTCTCTACTCTCTATAAGTAAGTGGTTAAGCTTGCAGCTGTGAGTTCCACGGCAATTGTTGACATTGATGGAATTAATTGGGGACCTGTTCAAATTCAAACAGATTCTCTTTAATGCTACTTAACTAAAAACCCATCTCCATTTCATGTACGTAAAGCAATATCAAAGCCACAATCTGCTTATTTTATTTACCTTAAACTAAGAAGTCCAAATGTACATGAATATGCAAATAAAAAGGATACAAGCTCACACTTTATCACAGAATCCAATTAATCGAGCAACAATTATTAGTAAAATAAAAGCCGCAGTATGGTATAATAGAACCAACAAGCAATTAATTGTTGGGCTTATACGAGTGAAATTCAAAGCAAAGACTACATTATTCATCCAAATAAAGAGCATGATTTTCATTTTTAAGTCCAAAATGAGCTGAAAAACCTCTCCAAAAATAATTATCTACAATAATATAAAATGGACATAGAAAACTTTCTAAACAACAACTAACCCTCTTTTAGCAGCAGATTTTCCGTTAGTCGCTTCCTCGTCAGCTTCCTCCTCCTCCTTCGCATCACAGCTGACCATTTCATCTGATTTATCCTGCGCCGTCTGATCACCATCATCATCAGCGTGGTCGTCTTCCTCGTCCCCAGCATTCTGAAACTGGCTCTGGAGAAACATATCCACCTGTTCCCTAATAAACAACTTTCTATCCGTCAAATCGACGCCAAAATCCTCCTCCAGCTTCCGGCGGACGATTCCGGTTGTCGTCGTGTTGAGGTCCGAGTTCCGGAGGAACTCCCTTAACCTCTCGATAAGCTCCGAGTCCGACACCATCCTTATGATTCGGGTCTAGAAAAGCGATAAAAGAGGAGAGTTTGAGAGAGGGAGAGAGGAGGAGGGGGGGCGGAGTTCGGCAAGGGACAAGAGTGGAAAGATAAAAATGAAAATGAAAAAGTTTTTCTTTGGTGCTTCTTCTCTTCTCTTCTCTTTCACCTCTTTCTCGTTGCTCGTTGGAACTGAAAGTGAAGGTTTGGGACCCATCCTGAGTCTTCGTGGCTTCCTTGGATAATTTTCTTATGTTGACAGATTTGACCTCCATGGAACCTGAAATTTTCTTCAGTGTCCTCTACGCTTTGTCGTTTTTCCTTTTCTCTATTTTTATTGACGAATTCGTTGTAACGTGCGCCTGCCATCTCAAGTCAAGAACAAGAACCACGTGCCAGTATCCTCATTCAACCGTTATTTGTTATTTATCTACGTCCTTTCTTTTCGCTTAATTTTTAAATCATCAAAAATTAAAATCTCTATAAATGAATAATGTTAAGATCATAGAAGATTGGTTACCTAAAATAAGAATTAACTAATCAACATTTAAATTTAGCACATTAATTCAAATACAGACTAAAGTTATTATTAAATTTATTAAATATTAATTTATAACAAAATTTACTATATTATACAAAAAACTATGAAATTTGTGCTCATTTTTAATTAGACAGCCTTATAATTTAATATTTATTTTCAAGTAAAAGATTGTCATAACTCTAATGGTAGTCTTAAGTGTTGTTTATTGTTTATACAAATTCAATGTAGATGTTTGGACTCTTTTCTAATAACCTAATTCATATATGTTATTAATCATATTTTAAATTTAAAACTCTCACTTTATATAGTTATGAGTTTACAAACTCAATTTTAAACTATACTAAACTGATACATATTTGTTAAAAGGGTTTTGAAAAATTTTTGTTTTAATTTTGCTAGTAAAACTTTTTTGAAAAATGAAAAGAAATTTTAATTATAATAAAAACTAAATCTAAGTTACAACGAGTTCATGATTTTAAGTCTACCATTATATTGCAATATGACCAACAACAAAAACCCCCTAAGTAAGGTAATGTAACTGTCTGCAAGATAGACAACAAAAAGAACCAACTATAGGCACCATCGATATTTCATCTTCATGGAAAAGCTTATTCATCATTTCTAGTTTATGAGGGTCCTTTAACCCCCTAATGTTCCACTATTTGGGGGAAGATTTATAGTGTTTGAGATTTGACTTTCTTTTCCTTGTTAATTCCTTTTTATCGATTTGGATTGCACAGGAAAGGAAAATGGGATACTGTTAATGGAGTATCAAAGTCATCTGCTTGTTCTTAAGAGATGACCCATATCTCCTAATTTTTAAGTTGTCCAACAGTTGTTAATGAAGTCAACATGTTAGCCAAATCTATCTGACAATGCTTCAAATACTGGGAGGTGAAATCATTCGCTCCACTGTCCAGACTCTCCACATTGTCTACACTTGAGTTGTCAAGAATTGGTTATTCCTAGGAGATATTTGTAACAACTTTTTCAAAGCTCAAATCAACTAATTGATTACCATTTTCTATAACTTGAATCATTTGTGCATCTGAAACACCATTAACTACATCCACAGCACCATTAAGCAAGCCCACCACAACAACACTAATATTTTCATTCGTTGCAAGAAGGCTATCTCTAACAACCTTAATATGGGTGGTATTAGAAAACTACACCAGTAATAGCAACCATTCCACATTCAACAGCATCAACCACACTATTAACAACTTCTACAACACTACTAATGCTATTATCTACCTCCACTAAGGGTGATTCATAGACAGCTCCCCTTTCTTCATTTGTTGCACCATTCTTATCATCAACTACACCAAAATCCAATAACTCATCATGCCATCTAGTTTGGAACATTTTACCTGTAGGCTTCTAGACATTGCTATCATTCGTCGGTTTCTAGGATAGGAGATGGGTATGACAATCATCTCCAGTTCACCCTTGTCAGTCAACCAAAGAATGGGAAGTGAATCAGGTAGGGAGGCCTTTATTGATACTTCGATGCACATTTTAATATAGAAAAGTTGTTCCATTGTTGCAGCTTGGAAATCCATACAAATGAGTTTACCCAAAGAGCTAGCCATGTAGCTAAGACCCTCAATGGTCCAGAACTCCATTAGGACGTTATGGAAATGTACCTATAATGGCAAGGTGTCTATCTCACCTCTGTTCATTTCCAATCCCAGCCTCCATTTCTTAATGAAGAGGGGTGCCCTCCCATTTGTCACAGGCCTACTCTATAATCTCGTTAAGGTTGGTGCTATCAGCAAACTTGAACGGAATGGAGTCGTCTTCCCTAAACATTGCTTTCTCAAGTTCCTTCTTTCTCCATCTTGATTTTGCCTAAGCATTAATTACCATAAATGCAGGACTGTAGCACCCTCTTACCGCAGGGTACACATTGGGACGTTCGAAGGTCATTCCGGTACATATTATACGATAAGGACGAGCTACGTTCGATCACTACATTCTGTTCACATGGCATCATATCAATCTTCACTTAAAAGCATCATAAGAAATCAAAATATTTTTTAAACCAACTTTTCCTCATTTCCTTTTTTTTTAAATCGAAATTCTACATTGTGTCTTTCAACCTTTACTGCATATATATTAATAAAACCTAGTACAAAATTACTACATGAAAGAGAAGAATATATCAAATCTATCTAAGCCATCCAAAAATCCCAACTGATCGACCTTTGAGCCATGACTTTTCTGGTCAAAATCACAATCTACACGATAATAGAGCCTCTCAATAGCTAAAGTCGTCTCTCGGTCCTGAAAAGACAACGTTGCAATTTTGGTGAGTTTTGCAAACTCAATGAGGTAACCATCATCGATGGTTCACTCAATTCATGCAACACATTAATTCATATCACAATTATTTCACAATTTTGCATTTCACATTAGTAACACACTTTCACTTAAGCATAAGAAATTTTGCACTTCACTCTATCAAACATACTTAACAAGATGCATATGAAATGCTCATGAGACACTTTCCAATTGTTACGTTGTTGTGACTGGGTGCCTGAATTATCCCGTATCCATTTTGGATACTGAGCTCATTTATACTATCTCTTCTCTGATGAGGATACAGGGCTCATTACACGTTGAGCCTGAGGCTCTGAAACACTTTTGAGCTTGAGGCTCATTTCCACACATAGAGCTTTAAGCTTTGATCATTGGCTGCCCTAGTCCCAACTTCCATTATCTGATTATGCATTCTTGAATGGAATGCATGTAACACAATCAATCACTTGATAAAACACATAGGTCTCACATTCACATTCAAGTAGCACTTCAATATTTCAATCCTCATTACCCAATTATCGGACGTTCTGTCCAAAATTCACAATCAAATCACATTCATTCATTATTCAAAACATAATTATAAGCAAAAAATAATTGGGAGAAACTGTCTAAGTTACTCACTGGTTGCTCCCGAATCTAGTGTCTGGAAGTTCCGACAACGTCTGTGGGTTAACGTTCCAATTGTTCCTCTATAACAAATAACATACACATATATCACAATTTGCACAATCATAGGTGTTTAATAATGCACATGAATGTAATGAAATATTTACAAGACATGTTCATGACAACCCCAGGTATCAATCCATCAATTTTATCACTTGATCAATCCCATATCAAAACTCATCTTTTTTTTCAAGTCACCCCCTTTCGGGTCTACTATTCACATTAAATCAGAAAGTGAAGTTGAAGTAATTGGGTCATACTGTAACATCCCATTACTAGAGGGAAGGGTAGGATGGTAAATGTGACTGACTCATGAGAGTTAGGGATGTATTCTACATGTTCATGCACAACTTACTACATACTTATACTTGATTATTGCACATAAAAATACTTGTACATGCATTCATGAATAATTCCGGGTATAATTGGATGGATTGGTGAATTTTCGAGAATTTTGAATGTTATTACATTGAAAATTTTATGGGTTAATGAAATCTTGATATTTTGAATTTTGGTGGAATTATTGTATTTGTATATGTTGGTGAAGTTATGGAGTATTGAGAAAGATATATTTATAGTAGGGAACCATAAATAAATTAAATGGAGATTTGGAGATAGTTGGGTTGTAAAGATGATTGTTGTATTGGAAAGAGGGGAACTAAATGGAGTTACTTTCAAAAGAAACTAAGTTAGAGTTTAATCATTAAGAAAGTGACATGTGTCACTTAGACCTTGTACTCTAGCTAGGAGTAGGTCATTATTCCTTGAGAGTTGACAGGTTAAGTCTTGTCCAAGTCCCTTCTTTACTCTCATCTTTCTAAAACTTCTCTCTTCGAAACACAGAGTTTTCCATCACAATACCTTTTAAGGGACTTCTGTAATCTTTCATTCTTTCATCAAACTTACTTTGCCACTTGTGTCATCTACTCTAAAGAAAAACCAGAAGCTAATCATTTCACTCAGTGAAGTACGAAAAGGTGTGGAGTTTAGGGCCTGAAGATTTTGGAGTTTTCAGCAGGTAAGTGTTAGAGAAATCCCTTGCAGTTTGGGATTTGTAAAATAAAGTTGTTAAATTACTGTCATCTGTATGGAAAATGTACTTTATGTGTTTGTTCATAAATACTGGATAGTTGGGGATAAATAAATTCAGTTATAGTGTTAAATTAGTTTTGAGAAAACTTTTGGTGTTTGGTGACGTAAAGTGTTGAAAGTTAGAAAATCTGGAAAATTTCTCACTGAGTATGTTTCAGTATTTTAGCTATAACATTTTCTGTGGTTGTCCAAATGAGATGATTCTTAATTTGGAGTAAACTAGGAATATATGACTACAATTCTTATGAAGACATCGAATTTCAGTTCTGTCTCTAAGAGTCTCAAAAGTTGTCACGAAGTTGAGAACTGGGTGTAGGATGTTGAGAGTTGAGCGAAAATTCGTGTTCCAACTTCGGGAGGAAATATGGACCTGATTTAGATAGATTCTGGCAAAGTTGCCTTCTTAAAAGTTTTAGAGCTTTCTTTTATCTTTCCAACGGTATAAAGTTTGTAAATTTTAGATATCGGAGTCAAAAGTTATGATTGTTATAAGTGGAGACAATAGAAAAGCAGACGATGAAAAATGAGACGATAGAAGAGCAGACGATGGAAATGAGACGATAGAAGAGCAGACGATGGAAATGAGACGATAGAAAAGCAAACGATGGAAATGAGACGATAAAAAAGCAGACGATGGAAATGAGACGATAGAAAAGCAGACGATGGAAATAAGACGATAGAAGAGCAGACGATGGAAATGAGACGATAGAAGAGTAGACGATGGAAATGAGACGATAAAAAAGCAGACGATGGAAATGAGACGATAGAAGAGCAGACAATAGAAATGAGACGATAGAAAAGCAGACGATGGAAATGAGACGATAGAAAAGTAGACGATAGAAATGAGACGATAGAAAAGCAGACGATGGAAATGAGATGAGACGATAGAAAAGCAGACGATAGAAGAGCAGACGATGGAAATGAGACGATAGAAGAGCAGACGATGGAAATGAGACGATAGAAAAGCAGACGATGGAAATGAGACGATAGAAGAGAAGACGATGGAAATGAGACGATATAAGAGCAGACGATGGAAATGAGACGATCGAAGAGCAGACGATGGAAATGAGATGATAGAAGAGCAGACGATGGAAATGAGACGATAGAAAAGCAGACGATGGAAATGAGAAAAGTTGCCTTCTTAAAAGTTGTAGAGCTTTCTTTTATTTTTCCAACGGTATAAAGTTTGTAAATTTTGGATATCGGAGTCAAAAGTTATGATTGTTATAAGTGGAGACAATAGAAAAGCAGACGATGGAAATGAGACGATAGAAAAGCAGACGATGAAAATGAGACGATAGAAGAGCAGACGATGGAAATGAGACGATAGAAGAGCAGACGATAGAAATGAGACGATAAAAAAGCAGACGATGGAAATGAGACGATAGAAGAGCAGACGATGGAAATGAGACGATAGAAGAGCAGACGATGGAAATGAGACGATAGAAGAGCAGACGATGAAAATGAGACGATAGAAAAGCAGACGATGGAAATGAGACGATCGAAGAGCAGACGATGGAAATGAAACGATAGAAGAGCAGACGATGGAAATGAGACGATCGAAGAGCAGACGATGGAAATGAGACGATAGAAAAGCAGACGATGGAAATGAGACGATAGAAAAGCAGACGATGGAAATGAGACGATGGAAAAACTAAGACGAAAGCAAGAACTGATTGGAGTCTTTTGGTCATAACTTTTTCTCTAGACCTCCAAATGACTTGATTTTTGAAGCATTGGATTCCTAACACATTTCTTTATCCCTCCACTAAAAAGTTATGGTCTTTGGTATTAAATTGGAAACGATTGACTGAATCAAAGTAAGGGTACCGGTGGAAGGAGTATGAATTGGATATTTTACTGAATGTATTTCAGTATTTTGATGATATCTTGGTCTATAGGATTCCAATTGAGGTGATCCTTGATTTGTAGTAAACTAGAGTAATAGGGCTACAAATTATATGAAGGAGCTAAATCTTGATATGGTCTTTAAGGTGTTCAAATTCTGGATGGAAGTTGGATGTAATACACTATTTTGGGAGAGGAACAATCCAAAAATGTTTGGGGTACATCTTTGAAACTACTGAACCAAATTGAGTGATTTTGGTGTTAATGGAAAGATAAAAGATCGAGGAACACTTTTCTAAGAGAGAGTAGGCTTAAATTATGCAAGTTTTGCCTTCTCATTAAACATGAACAATGGACCCGAGAGTTAGAGTTTGGAGAAAGATCTGAAATGGTTCATTGGGCTATAAAATTGGATTTAAATGGTTTAGGGAGGTTTAAATCCCTCAGAATGAGGCTAGTTAAGTGAGTTTTGATAGTTGAATGCCTTGTGATGGAATTGATGGATTGATAACCGGGATAGTCATGAATATGCATTATACATATTTCATCTCATTCATGTGCATTATTAAACATTTATGATTGTTCAAATTATGATATATGCATATGTTATTGTTATAGAGGAGCCACTGGAATGTCAACCTCCAGACGTTGCTAGATCTTCCAGGCATTAGCTTCTGGAGAAACTTGTGAGTAACCTAGTTGGTTCCTCAACCATTATGTGTTACATTTTATGCACTTATGCCATGTGGAGTTAAGGAAGGATTTGTGTGTTGCTTTTGTTTGACTTCGGATCATAGGTGTCCGAGTTAATTGGAACTTGATATAGAAGTGTCAATTGTGGTACATGGCAATAAATTTGATTTTTATACGATACGAGACATGTGCATTCATGCACAAATGCATGATCAGATAATGACAGTTGTGACCGGAGTAGCCAATGTATTTCAGAGCTTTAAGCTCAACGCATCAGGGCTTTGAGTCCAACGAAATTTCAGAGCCACAGGCTCAACGTATCATGGCTTCAAGCCCACCGTAAACAGGCGCACAGTCACAATAACGTAATAAAATGGAAAGTGTTACATGTGCATTCTGTATATATGAATGATAAATTGTGAACTGTGTGAGAGGCGAAATGCCTTATATTGTGAAATGATGATGTATGCGATATTTCCGAATATGTTATTGTGTGGTATTATGTGAAATTTTGTGAACTGTTTGTATATGCATGAGTTGGGTGGACCATCGATGATGGTTCCTCGCTGAGTTCGCAAACTCACCCAATATTGCAATTATTTTTTAGGACAGAGATAGTAGACTCCTAGCTCCAGTTAGCGAGAGACTTTTCCTGCCTTGTTGAGTGCGTTGGCAAGAGAACTATGGCTCACAGGTCCGTCAGCTGGGATGATTTTTGTGGATGACTTAGTTAGTTGTGTATCAGTTTTCTTTTTGGAATATTGTACTTAGACTTTGGAAAACTGATAGACTTGTACATTTATGGTTTTTTTTTATCTTGATACCATGTGGATTATAGAAATGATCGTTCGTAGTGCACCCTCATCGTAGGTTATGTATCGAAATGACCTACGGGCGTCCCGGTGCGTACTCTACGGTAAGGGAGCGCTACACATACTCTCTTCTAGAAAAGTATTCCTTTATGTCTTATGGATCTATTGGCACCAAAATCACTCAACTTGGTTCGGTAATTAGGAAGATATACCTCAAACAGTTTCGGACTGCTCTTATCCGAAACAATATACTATGCACAACTTTCATCTGAAATTTAAGCATCTTAGAGACTAAATTATATTCCAAGTTCTTCATACAATAGGACATATTACGCATGAACATGGAAATGCATTGCTAACTCTCATTAATAACTCACATGTATGTAACACCCCACTCCCGTAAGACCCGAACCCGATATCGTTGGTGATATCCGAGTCCGTGTCCCACGAGAGTGGCGTACTACATCAGTCGATTTAAAATTTAGTATACATTTTTTTTTAATTTTGTTAGCCATTAACTCCACGTTCACACGGCAAACACAGTAAGTAAATAAAATCCGTGTTTAATATAAACCAATTTCAGTTATTACAGTCATTCAGTATTAATTACAATCAGTCAATGCAGTAAAACATTAATACCACAATGGCTCAGTAAAAATATAAAGCCTTGTTATACAGTGATTGCGGAATACAGTTTACTAAGACACTAATGCAGACACGAACTGATCCCGACCTCTAACCTTTACTCGTCTACAGTAGACATACTCCCGTGTCAACCGGGGTATTCTTCAGAACCTGAAAAAAACAGATGCAAATTTTGGGTGAGTTTTGCGAACTCAGTGAGAAACCATCATCGATGGTTCACTCAAATCATGCATTACGCCCATGGCGTCTGAAGCAAGACAATAATCATCAATTACCAATAAGCGGTCAATAACCATATCGATAACGATAAACCATTCACAGAATACATACCATCACGAAGCAAGTACTTATCACAAAACGGTCATTTATGCGAATGCAATGCATATGTGACTCTTTCGATTATTCGAGATTGTGCCCAAGTGCTCGATCGGTGTTGGTGGGGACGCGTCAGGGATTTCTCCCCTCGGGCTCGTGGCCCGGTCAGTACAGTATGAGAGCTCGAAGCTCTTATCAGTAAAAATAGCAACTTGGGGCACGTCCATTATCTGATCATGCAATTATGCATGCGATGCGAGATTCGATGAATGTACAGCGTTTGGCTATAAAGCCCAGTGTATCAGTAAATCAATGATATGGCTATAAAGCCCAGTATAGCAGTGTTCAGTATGGTGGCTATAAAGCCCAGTCTATCAGTATCAGTAAAATCATACAATACAATCCCATACATTACATGCCAGTATTCAGACAGTAATCATTCAATTCACTTTTGCACGTAATTCACGTTGAGCATGTAAACAACCAGAAATTTGAGAAACCAACTAGGTTACTCACCTATTGCTTCCGAGCTAAAGCCGGGAAGTCTCTGTGACGTCGGTCAATCGACGCTCAATTGGACCTCTATATGAATCGAGAAAAGTACGAGTCACGAAATATGAAATTTGTGCTCATGTTGATGAGATATGCATGTTCATGAATTCCGGTCCTAATTCAATATTTTCTCATAATAAAATTCTATGAAAATTAGAAATCCATAGCGCGACGGCAGCAATTCGGACCTCTATAGGTCCTCAATTAAATAAAACAGTGTTTACATGATCCGTCAATAGGGGCTACGTCAAATTCCCGTCTAAAAATTCCCGTTTTCTCATAATATGAAATTAAATATTCAACGAATCCGATGCCTCTGGAATCAGGTCAATCGGACGTCGGACGGGAAAGAAATTGACAAAAGAACAATCGGATCAATTTATACCAAATAAAATCAAAAACAGTAATATATATATCTATATATTCATAAGTCTGCCTCGCGGGGGCGAGACGCCGCCCTCGCGAGGCTGAATCACCCTTCTTCGTCGAGAGGGCGAGCCGTCGCCCTCGCGACCAGGCCAATTATCTCGCCCTCGCGAGACGGCGAGTTCCCCTGCCTTGCCCTTTTTTTTTTTTTTTCCGGATTTCAATTCCTAATTTCCAACTACTCTAATTCTTAGCACACAAATCAGAAAAATACCCACTATACCTCATTGGAAAGCTTATGAAAAGCGCTACAATTCTCAAGAAGGCCATAAAAATCAATTCCAACCCTAAGGGTATCAAATAACCCATCAAACCTTCTGCCTACTCAAAATCTACCAACACAGGACAGTACTTTGAAAATTCAAGAACTCACTGATTCTTCAGCTAAAAATTACCACATAAATATGGTCAATAAGTTGACAATTTCCTCTACAAATTTCATGAACAACCCAAAATCAAATTCTATTGCTAAACAAATCAATTAATTCATCTAATGTTACTGTCCCTGAAATCCTTCAATGTGGGCAGTAACCTTACAACAAGCATAACTCCATATATACAAGTCGGTAAAATCAGAACTTTATATCCCTGAAAAGATAACATCTCAAACTTCAATTTTCATGCAGCACTTAACATCCAATTCGATCTCTAACAATTTCAAAACTGTTATGGAAGTTTCTGCCATGATCAGCACCTAACTTCCTAAAGCAGATTCAGTTTTTGTAAAATCATAACTCCCAAATCTGACTTCCAAAAATTATAAGCCATAAATCATTCTCAAGATAAATAAGTCATCCAGAACTCTTCAGTACATTTCAAACTCCAACTCAATTCACAAAAATTACTAAAATTCCTCCAAACCCGAATGTGCACTAAATGTGCCCATCCAACTAGGTTTCATCACAAAGCATAAAACCAGCCAATAGTTATCAGGTCATATCTCCTAATATACAACTCGAAAAAGAGCAAGATCAGTAGCAATGGAAATATAATCAAATATTCTACAACTTCCATGAAGACCATTCTCCCTAATTCCATCTCAATTAATTCATAAAAATCAACAAAACTCAGATGTCATGGTTGCGGTTACTGTTCACAGGCAATGGAACAGTAACTTTCCATGCAAAATTTCACCCTTCTATCATTGGAATTCAACAACACCTATTTCACACTAAATTGAAGCCAACATCCCAAAGTTTAATTGGGCACAAACCTTGCCTCATTTTCATATCTACACAATGAGTTATGATTAAATCAGTGTAATAGGTCAAAGTAAATTTTCCAGCACTTAAGTCTAAACCATATTCTATGGTTTCTATACCATTCCCACCCCATTTCTAAACCATCAATCATCCCAAGTAATTAAGAATTCAACCAATAACTCTTCAATACCATCACCTAAGCATTTTACTAAAATTGGCAGCACCTTACATAATCATTTTTTTGCAAGAGAAATCATCTTGAATCATCCAAAATCAAGTTAACAACACATCTTTCAAGCAAGCTTCTTCAAATCATACTCAAACATAACCCAACAATTCAAACTATCTTTTTCATAACATTTAACCATCATAACTCATAATTAATAAACAATAACCCCCTTTAAATGCATCTACTAATCATGATTTATGAACTACATAATCAAAACATCATTAAAAACAAACTTAAAACCTTACCTACTTAAGCTTCCAATTCCTCTCTTCTTTTCAACTCTTTGCCTTAACTATGCCTTCTAACCATTTCTTCTACCCTCCAACAAGAACTCATCATGATGATAAAACAATAAGCATGAAGTAGTTTGGGGGAAGGTGAAGAAAAAAGCAAAAATCAATGAGAATGGAGAAGGAGAAAATCGATGGAGGATAGGCAAATGGAAAAGGGTGCTTTCGGATGAGTTTTCAACCCATCCACTTGCTCTTTTCTTGAATTATTAAGACCAAAACCGATAGACACAAAGAAGGAGCATTAAATGAAGGTATAAGGTGGCCAAAGGTGATTGGTTTAAAGAAAAGTCAAAATAATATATTATAATCCAGTCCAGATCAAAAACTAACCCAATCAACTCCAATGACCCTAATTGCACTCCCACAATAATATACCCAATAATACAGTGCCATTGGGTAGCAACTTTCGCTACCAAAAATCGACCGGTTCGCCAATTGGCAATTTATCCGGTCCGAGAATTTCCCCGAATTATTTTTCTGAGAATTAATGAAATTCCCTAAAATTATAAAGCAGTGTGAATGCACTCCAAATAATTTTTCAATCACGAAAATCACCTTTTCTACCCCAAAACATGTTTAGGCCGATCATGGCGATTTTGCGGTCCGAGAATTTTCTCCAAAAATTCCAGAAAAATTCGACCGAAAATCCTTAAAATCGAAAACGCTAATAATAAGACTCGAATAATTTTTCAAATCCCATAACCACGTTAATCACTGATAAAATACCGTTAGACCCAATTACCGGAATGTCATGAATGCATTTACCGTAATTCCATGTACACAATTGATCGTGTATCAATCCTATTATGCACTAACAAAGTACTAATTATTCCTTACCAATCTCATCCTATGCCAATTTTACTATTTTACCCTTCCGGGAGGGGTGGGATGTTACAATTCTCCTCCTTATAAGAATTTCGTCCTCGAAATTCTCAGTCAACGGTTCACTATGACAGTAATCATATGATTCTACATATCTCATACACTTTTCCACTTAATAATTCACTTTCCAAGTGATCACGGTAACCACTCTCGGTCAGTGGTTCGATTACTAATTTGGCTAACTTCGTTATCACTTAAATACAAGAGAGCGGATTTGACAAGACTATAAGTTGACGATCTCATTTTTCTTAGCTATTTCTCACTTGTCATTTCTAAGATAGTCACTACCTTTGGTTACGGTATGTAGCTCAGTACAGTATTTTCGAATCTATTCACTTATCACATTTTATTCCTCTAATACCTTTTTCCCACAATGCCATATAGTCCTATTCGTATTCCATTGAGGACATCTCCATTTCTTTGGTACCTCCCTTAATCGCGTCAGGGACGATTTACATTCCCTTGGTACCAATACAGTAACATTTAACTCCACTTCACTATAATCAGTAACAATGTACCTAATGCAGTCATTTATTATATGCCATTCACTAAGACAATTCACTTTTCTATAATGTTCACACACTTTATCCGGATATACAGTTTACTCTGTCTCATTTGTCCAATCCGATTCCACTTTAGCTAACCATGCAGTTTTCTCAGTCACTTTCCTTTTTCTCACACATTTTAGTCTCAAACCCATTATGGTCTTTAACTCCCAGTAGGCACTGTGCAGTGTAACAGTATATATTTTCCAGTGAATCAAAACTCTATAACACGACCATAATCAAACCTTTTTTCCTATTGGACATTCAACCTATAAACACTTGAGCCAAGAATCACTTCATTTTATAACTACAATTACTCAATTTCACTTTTCAAATATGTTTACTAGAATGTCTAACTTTGACTGTTCACTTTCTTATTCTAATACCTTTTTATCGGGTACACTTATTTCTCCTTCGACTTTTGTTCACTATAGTTTTCCAACTCCATTCGTATATTCAAACTCATCATAAAAAATTCCCCTTTTACTTTCTGCACTCTTAACCTTTCTTATCACTATTTTTACAACTTCTTTTTTCCAGAAACACTTCACAATTACCCCTGATATGCTTGACATTAATTGAAAACCCTAATATCTGTAATGGATCTATTCATTAAAGCATTATCTGTTCACTAGTTAAGGGTAGTAGGCAGAATTGTTTGTTCATTCTAGCATTGTCGTATCTTTCCTCAAATTAACCCGATGTATCCTTATAGGAATCTACAGTCTCAAGGCTTTCAATCATGAGCATGACACGGTACCATTTATCACGGTCGATTCAATTTATTTCATACCCGTTCAACATATTGTCACAGATTCAACACGCCGCCCACTCTTCCGATGTATGCTTATCATCGATGTCGATTCCTCAATTCATCCTATCGTTCTTTTTACTTTTCCTTTGCTCAACACTTCCAAACACATTCATTTCTAATCACGATTGCTACCATTTGCTTACCTCGGATAATTCCTATCGTGGTCTTATTGACTTTACCATACATCTTTTACCCTTTTCATTGAGTCCACACTTAGTGTATCTGCAATTTCTTTATGAAGGTGTCACTACATCACCTCATTGTCGGTTTCCTTGTTGACCCTCTTGTCTCTATTCAATTACTCTTTTCATTTTCTCTTCCCATTTGTTTTCATATCAACATATGTTAATACCTTGTCATCCATATTTAAACCTCCAAAATTTTCATCTTATTTTAATAACTCACTTCTCAGTTCGGGACTCTTTTATTCTTCGTTTCAAATCTAGATTCCTCAACAGTTTTACATCATAACTGGAGATCGATTCACTTTACATTGCAATTAGATTACCTCCAATTAGAATTTCACTTATGTGGATACTTTACATTTCTGTACATACAATGCAGATAATCTCAGCAGTATGAGCTATGACCCAATTTCACTTTTAATTTTGTCCCTACTTCTATCCATTTGACCATTAGTCTTACTACCATCTTTATACGGTTCACGAAAGTTTCATCAACCAATTATTATCCTAATTGCTTTTCAATCATTCATCACTATACGTACTATCTCAATCAGAACACTTTTATGTCATCATTTAACAGATCAGAACATTCCTTTCGCGAAGGTTCCTTGTGACAGTCACTTAAACACTTTCTTTACCACTTATTCATAAATCTATACCAGAATCACTTTTCAGTTCCTCTCATACAGGTACACTCAGTCCACCTTTGTCTTACTTTAACCTCTTAAGAACTTCACACTTATAATCACTCTAAACATTTACCGCTCATTTCCTCTATGATTTCCATATATCTGTCACATACATTTCATTAGTCACAACCAACATTACCGTCCAATAGATATCCCTAACAGTAAATTGACTTAAATACAATAACTCTTTTCATACACCACTATTGTGGTTTCATTTATTTCAAGATCTTTATTTCATTCTCACCATATCATTAAACTGTATGTCTCATTCCCATATCCGTTACGTGCAACTTGACCTTATAAGGTCATATCAATTTGGCTTATCAGCTTGTGATCATTATTCCATATCTTTTTTTTTTACTTCTGTTTTCTGCTACTTATCTTCCATTTTCCTCAAACAGTCTATGATCGGGTGTTCACAGTCCCCAATACCCGACAAAATCGTTGATACCACTCCATTTTATCTCTATCTATATACCTATCCATTTACCAATTTTGTGTCCATATACACCTAATTCAAGATTTCTCGATACACCATCAAGTAGAAATCATCATACATCTTTTTCCTTTACGATTTTATCATACAATTTCCAACCTCAAGCACCATAATCACCTAACAATTTCAGTCTCAAACTTATGCGGTCTAGTTCATAACCATTTCCCGAATTCATTTCAGTCTATCTGTACACTTTTACATTCTTTCAGTTCTCAATAAACCGTTACAGTACTCTATTGAGCTTCTTTCCATTTCGCTATCATCATCGCTTATAATATTCTTGATCTCCAACTCGAATACTGTGAATCAAAGATGCCCGATTGGATCATCTACATTTTACTCAATTCCTATATTTCCCTTTCATGACATATCTGATGTAATCGTAATTACCTAACCATCCCGAGCTTTTAATTTCATTTAGATCTACAATAACCAATATGCTTCCCATATCTTCATTTTCCGTCACCATAATATTGCCGGTTTAATTGAAATTTCTTAATTAGTCTAAGCCAACACGGTCATTCTACTATCACATATGAGGTTTCTAACCAAAGACAACATCAACCTTCTTATCCATTTTTTCCTTTATCCTTTCCTAATTGATTATCCCCTTTAGGATTTTCACTCTAATCCATCTCACTCTTCTCTCACTTAATCACTTGACACTTATGCACCTTAGGCTTTATCCTCGTGCGACTCGACTAGGGATCGATTACCACGATGCTGCAACGACGCGACTCAAATGCATGAAACCTATGTTCCAAAGCGTGCCCGGATATATTACGTACTCACTGGGCTCGATACCACCTAATTGTAACACCCACTCCGTAAGACCGAACCCGATATCGTTGGTGATATCCGAGTCCGTGTCCCACGAGAGTGGCGTATTACATCATCGATTTAAAATTTAGTATACATTTTTTAATTACATAGCCATTAACTCCACGTTCACACGGCAAACACAAGTAAGTAAATAAAATCCGTGTTTAATATAAACCAATTTCAGTTATTACGGTCATTCATATTAATTACAATCGGTCAATGCAAGTAAAACATTAATACCACAATGGCTCAAGAAAATATAAAGCCTTGTTATACGGTGATTGCGGAATACGGTTTACTAAGACACTAATGCGCATACCTAACCGATCCCGACCTCTAACCTTTACTCGTCTCGGTGAGACATACTCCGTGTCAACGGGGTATTCTTCAAACACGAAAAAAGCAGATGCAAATTTTGGGTGAGTTTTGCGAACTCGGTGAGAAACCATCATCGATGGTTCACTCAAATCATGCATTACGCCCATGGCGTAAAGATGCAGATCTGATAATCATCAATTACCAATAGCGGTCAATAACCATATCCGAGAACGATAAACCATTCACGCGAACACATACCATCACGAAGCGGTACTTATCACAAAGCAGTCATTTATGCGAATGCAATGCATATGTGACTCTTTCCGATTATTGAGATTGTGCCCAAGTGCTCGATCGGTGTTCGGTGGGGACGCGTCAGGGATTTCTCCCCTCGGGCTCGTGGCGGTCGATGCGATATGAGAGCGAAGCTCTTATCAGTAAAAATAGCAACTTGGGGCACGTCCATTATCTGATCATGCAATTATGCATGCAGTACAGTATTCAGTGAATGTACAGCGTTTGGCTATAAAGCCCAGTGTATCAGTAAATCAATGATATGGCTATAAAGCCCAGTATAGCAGTGTTCAGTATGGTGGCTATAAAGCCCAGTCTATCAGTATCAGTAAAATCATACAATACAATCCCATACATTACATGCCAGTATTCAGACAGTAATCATTCAATTCACTTTTGCACGTAATTCACGTTGAGCATGTAAACAACCAGAAATTTGAGAAACCAACTAGGTTACTCACCTATTGCTTCCGAGCTAAAGCTGGAAAGTCTCTGTGACGTCGGTCAATCGACGCTCAATTGAGCCTCTATATGAATCGAAAAGTACGAGTCACGAAATATGAAATTTGTGCTCATGTTGATGAGATATGCATGTTCATGAATTCGGTCCTAATTCAATATTTTCCCATAATAAAATTCTATGAAAATTAGAAATCCATAAAGGCCGACGGTGCATAATTCGGACCTCTATAGGTCCTCAATTAAATAAAGCAGTGTTTACATGATCCGTCAATAGGGCTACGTCAAATTCCGTCTAAAATTCCCATTTTCTCATAATATGAAATTAAATATTCAACGAATCCGATGCCTCTGGAATCAGGTCAATCGGACGTCGGACGGGAAAGAAATTGACAAAAGAATAATCGGATCAATTTATACCAAATAAAATCAAAAGCGATAATATATATATCTATATATTCATAAGCCTGCCTCATGGGCGAGGCGCCGCCCTCATGAGGCTGAATCCCCTTTTTCGTCATGAGGCGAGCCGTCGCTCTCGACCACAAAGCCAATTATCTCGCCCTCATGAGACGGCGAGTTCCCCGCTTGCCTTTTTCTTTTTTTTTTTCCGGATTTCAATTCCTAATTTCCAACTACTCTAATTCTTAGCACACAAATCAGAAAATACCCACTATACCTCATTGGAAAGCTTATGAAAAGCGCTACAATTCTCAAAAGGCCATAAAAATCAATTCCAACCCTAAGGGTATCAAATAACCCATCAAACCTTCTGCCTACTCAAAATCTACCAACACAGGACAGTACTTTGAAAATTCAAGAACTCACTGATTCTTCAGCTAAAAATTACCACATAAATATGGTCAATAAGTTGACAATTTCCTCTACAAATTTCATGAACAACCCAAAATCAAATTCTATTGCTAAACAAATCAATTAATTCATCTAATGTTACTGTCCCTGAAATCCTTCAATGTGGGCAGTAACCTTACAACAAGCATAACTCCATATATACAAGTCAGTAAAATCCGAACTTTATATCCCTGAAAAGATAACATCTCAAACTTCAATTTTCATGAAGCACTTAACATCCAATTCGATCTCTAACAATTTCAAAACTGTTATGGAAGTTTCTTCCATGATCGGCACCTAACTTCCTAAAGCAGATTCAGTTTTTGTAAAATCATAACTCCCAAATCTGACTTCCAAAAATTATAAGCCATAAATCATTCTCAAGATAAATAAGTCATCCAGAACTCTTCAGTACATTTCAAACTCCAACTCAATTCAAAAAAATTACTAAAATTCCTCCAAACCCGAATGTGCACTAAATGTGCCCATCCAACTAGGTTTCATCACAAAGCATAAAACCAGCCAATAGTTATCAGGTCATATCTCCTAATATACAACTCGAAAAAGAGCAAGATCAGTAGCAATGGAAAGATAATCAAATATGCTACAACTTCCATGAAGACCATTCTCCCTAATTCCATCTCAATTAATTCATAAAAATCAACAAAACTCAGATGTCATGGTTGCAGTTACTGTTCACAGGCAATGGAACAGTAACTTTCCATGCAAAATTTCACCCTTCTATCATTGGAATTCAACAACACCTATTTCACACTAAATTGAAGCCAACATCCCAAAGTTTAATTGGGCACAAACCTTGCCTCATTTTCATATCTAAACAATGAGTTATGATTAAATCAGTGTAATAGGTCAAAGTAAATTTTCCAGCACTTAAGTCTAAACCATATTCTATGGTTTCTATACCATTCCCACCCCATTTCTAAACCATCAATCATCCCAAGTAATTAAGAATTCAACCAATAACTCTTCAATACCATCACCTAAGCATTTTACTAAAATTGGCAGCACCTTACATAATCATTTTTTTTTTGCAAGAGAAATCATCTTGAATCATCCAAAATCAAGTTAACAACACATCTTTCAAGCAAGCTTCTTCAAATCATACTCAAACATAACCCAACAATTCAAACTATCTTTTTCATAACATTTAACCATCATAACTCATAATTAATAAACAATAACCCCCTTTAAATGCATCTACTAATCATGATTTATGAACTACATAATCAAAACATCATTAAAAACAAACTTAAAACCTTACCTACTTAAGCTTCCAATTCCTCTCTTCTTTTCAACTCTTTGCCTTAACTATGCCTTCTAACCATTTCTTCTACCCTCCAACAAGAACTCATCATGATGATAAAACAATAAGCATGAAGTAGTTTGGGGAAGGTGAAGAAAAGCAAAAATCAATGAGAATGGAGAAGGAGAAAATCGATGGAGGATAGGCAAATGGAAAAGGTGCTTTGGATGAGTTTTCAACCCATCCACTTGCTCTTTTCTTGAATTATTAAGACCAAAACCGATAGACACAAAGAAGGAGCATTAAATGAAGGTATAAGGTGGCCAAAGGTGATTGGTTTAAAGAAAAGTCAAAATAATATATTATAATCCGGTCGGATCAAAACTAACCCAATCAACTCCAATGACCCTAATTGCACTCCACAATAATATACCCAATAATCTGATTGCCATTGGGTAGCAACTTCGCTACAAAAATCGACGGTTAGCCAATTGGCAATTTATCCGGTCAGAATTTCCAATTATTTTACGAGAATTAATGAAATTCCTAAAATTATAAAGCAGTAACAGATGCACTCAAATAATTTTTCAATCACGAAAATCACCTTTTCTACCCCAAAACATGTTTAGGCCAGTCACCGGTGATTTTGCCGGTCCGAGAATTTTCTCCAGAAAATTCCAGAAAAATTCCTGACCTGAAAATCCCTTAAAATCGAAAACGCTTAACAGCGCACTCAGAATAATTTTTTCAAATCCCATAACCACGTTAATCACAATAAAATACCGTTAGACCCAATTACCGGGAATGTCATGAATGCATTTACCGTAATTCCATGTACACAATTGATACTGTGTATCAATCCTATTATGCACGAACAGTACTAATTATTCCTTACCAATCTCATCCTATGCCAATTTTACTATTTTACCCTTCCAGGAGGGGGTGGGATGTTACATGTACCATTCTAACCTTCCCACAGGTAATAGGATGTTACAAGGACGCTTGGACCAAAAGAAGCCTAGCAGGGACATGGACCAAGCTCTAACTCCTGCCATTAACAGTTCAACCGTTGGAGATAAGACTCCATCCTTGAGCATATTTTGATAATGCTTAAGTGCTTCTTTGTTGTGGACAGTCTTCAATTTATTCCTCCATGCTCCCACCAGATTAGATGTGGTTGAATCTTTGTTTACAATTTCATGATAGTTAGGGATTTTACCATTACAGTCAGCTATCGAATAAGACACTACTGTTTCTTTACTGCACAGGAAAATTGACTTCTGATATAGAGGATTACCCTCTTACAATGCCAAAAAAGTAGGGTAGAAGGCTTACCATTAAGGTTGTAGCCTCATAGGCAGGGGAGGTGTGTCAGAGATGGCAGCTGTGGTAAGGTTTAAAAGGGGAAAAAGATGGGAAAAGTTTAGGCAGAAAAAGAGGGCAGCGGTTTTAGGGCATGAGAGAGTTGAAGTTCTTTAGATCTAGATCTGGATTCAGATTTGGAAAGACGCGATTGATTCGGTATTCTCTCTACTGTGGGGGCTAGGCAGTCTTTTCTCCTCCACGCGAAGCCCAAAATCACCCACTAGTGTTTCCCACCAAACACTAAACCCTGTCGCTCTCCTTTGTCTCCCAAAATTTCCCTTTAAAATCTCCCAGAATCACCTCGCACAACTTGGACCCTCTAAAATCTCTGTCACTCACCCTAATCTCTCCTTAATATTATCAACAACAAAATCACTTATGTAAGCTGAAATAACAAGCGTGAGGCGCAACAACGAGTGGGAGCGATTGATAGTTTCATTCAATATATTATCTTTTTTTGTCTTAACCTTACTTAGTTTATCTCTTAAAAATTCGTAAGTCTATTGTTTCATAAATTATAGATTAAAAAATATGTAAGTTTATTAAGCTATTAGCTTATTCAAAAGTTTGTTAGTATGTTATATTGTAAGTCTATTATTTTGAAAGGATGTGTCGTTTCGAAAGCTCATTAGTCTATCTTTCTGTAAGAAAGTGTTATTTAAGAAGCTCATTGGTATGTTTTATTACAAATATGTTGTTTTCGTTATGACATGTCGATTTATTCATTAGTTTATTGTGTTATAAGTACGTTGTTTTGTTTATCATTTAATGGTTCTCTCTTGTCTCTTATTTAACCTTTTATTAGGTTTGATATGCTTTTGTTTAACATTAAGCATGAGTTATTTCATTCATTTTTATTTAAAAATATAGCACACGGTTGAAGTAAATCACTTGTTAATATAAAAATCCGATATGATATGTAAAGTACACAAGAAGGGAGGTTGAATTGTGTAATTTTTTTAAAAATATTAATCTTTTGGACTTCTTGAATTTCTTTGCGAAAATTCAAATGATTACTAAAATACTTTGCTAAAGTTGATAAGTAATGCAATCGCAAGTAATATTAACTACTCGTCTAACAACAAGAAAATTAAAAGATAAGGGTTATAGAATAGACACTGTGATTTTATACTGGTTCATCCCAAACTTTGGGCTACATCCAGTCCTCAAAGTTAATATCAAATTTCACTATACTCTTTCAACTTTACAAGTATCCTTTCTACACTTGCAGAGTCTTTTTAGGTCTCTCTCACAAAGTATTCTTTATTAACTGTATTAGCTTCTATAGGCTCTAGTCTTCCTTTCTCTTTCTAAGAAAAATATTTTTGAGCTTTAGGTTACAGAGGTATTTGCTCACTTCTTTCGCACTTTGAATACATAATTTTTGCTAATGTATGTGTTGGGACCTGATCCAGAAACCGGATCCCAACCG
Source organism: Erythroxylum novogranatense (assembly GCA_029891385.1). Taxonomy (NCBI): domain Eukaryota; kingdom Viridiplantae; phylum Streptophyta; class Magnoliopsida; order Malpighiales; family Erythroxylaceae; genus Erythroxylum; species Erythroxylum novogranatense. The sequence continues at coordinate 13,909,098 of CM057228.1, forward strand.
GAGAAACAGAAAACGAATACGAATACGAACCAATATGAATCGAATTAAAGCAAGGAAACGAAACATAAGGCGAAATCAAATCAGATACGAATCAAATGACGAATCGGATAAATCAAATCCGAAGGCGAATCGAATAACACAAAGCGGAAGCAAATTGAAACGAAGAAAACTTCGGATCAAATCGAATCGAAATCAATTTCCGACATCCGTGAACAAATATCAAAGAAAGCGTTTGCGTTGGAAACCTTAAGAATATCAGTCGAAACTAATCCAATCCGTGTACATTTTTTTCTTTTTTTCTTTCATTTTCATTCCATCTCTTACAAGTGACTTCAATATCCTCAATCCAATAACATTCACATACAATCGCACTATCCAATGTCCAATACCCGTTCATTCACATTTTCCCATATACAAATCATGCTTATATCTCAGTTAAACATACACAAGTTATATAACATATCCATGTGCAATACCGTAACTCAATAACCTCATCCAAATCTCACAATTCAATTACAATTTATACACCCTTTCATAAACCAAAGCTTTATACAAATCATAGTGGCATTTTCAAGCCTTATACACTACCCATAACCCTAAACTAAAGTACACAATACACAACAATTCTAGACTTCTCAGCAACCATCTCACTTAACAATAATACAATATAACACATGCAAACAGAAATCTTCATTTTGCTTTACCCGATCTTCTTCTCATCACCTGTGGATGGGAATGAAGGGGGGTGAGCTTTACAGCCCGTGGGTAACAGTTTATAACAAATATATAAGCAAAATCCTTGAAATTCTTTTTCTTTTCTGGTCTTAGAAAAACATTTCTTTGAAATCCGTAAAGCACGTTTTGAAAAGTTCTTTTCTTGCTGTAGTCAAATTCGCAATTTGTAAAACGTATGATTCTTAGGCTTTCAGCCATATATCCATAGATTACAAAACATGAATGCATCAACTTGACAATTTATAGATGTAACGTCATATCACATATGCAATGCACACAAATGGCTCGAGAGTTCCGTAAACACGACAGAAACTGAAATTTACCGTAAACACGACGAGTCCATTTTCGGATCTCGTGGGCCACAAACGGGCAGCCAGGAGAAGGCTAGGAGGGGGTCAACGTGCACGTGACTTAACGAAATAGGTTCTCTCTCGCCCAATCACAATCATATAATCATGCTTAAATCAATTTATCGAATGCTCTTTTCCGAATACACAAAATGCCATGAAATCTTTCGAGGCATAACACAATGTATTTTGCAATTCATCAAAAGTTCATGTATTGAATCAATAATGATTTTTCAAATCATTCATACAATGATGCAACATTTATGATGCAATTGAAATCAGAAAATCTTTTTGTTTAAGGAAAGCAGTAGTAGCTTATAAATTCTATTATAAACAGGTATCCACCTTGAATCGATGCTAGGAGCTTGTCCTTAGCTTCAATTTGACCATTTCTTCTTTTATTCTCCCAACTGAAAATTCCCTACACCAATGTCACAAAAATTCGACCTCATAAATAACATAATCCTTAATATTGAACTTAGAAAACACTAATTTCACACATAATCAAGCCATCTAAATCACCAATTTTCCAAAAACCCCAATTCATAAAATTGGGCATAACCCTAATTAATTTCCATCCAAAATTAAACTCATAATACTTAGCAATCACCTAAATTGACTCCATAATACACAAACCCATATCATTTTCCATGATTCTAAACCAAAAATCTTCCAAAATTCACGAATCGAAATTTCGGGTCTTACCTCATCCTTCACAAATTTTCGGATTTCTTAGCTCATGTTGGAGCTCTCGTTATCCTCCACGTTTTTCCTTCATGAAGAAACATGGAAAGTTTGCTTGAAGACCCTTAAAAATCAAACCCTAGCTCTCTCCCCTTTTCTTTCTTCTTCTCTCCCGAAGCTCCTCTCATTCTCCTCTCTTCTTATTCTTTTCTTCTCTTGCTGATTTTCTGTCTAAGTGTCATGCATTCTCTTTATATATACTAAAGCTCACTCTTCTTATTTACCAACTTGCCATTAATGAGTGCATAATGTCCAATTTTCCCTTACATGTAAGTATTATAACATAACAACTTAAGTGATCTTCCAACAATGTCCTTCCTAAGAACTGACATCTTGTCTCCTTTTTTCGATCAGGTAGCTGAAGTCATTTGACAAAACTTTCTTCCATAGAAATGTCCCTCTATGTCTTACAAATCCATCGCTTCAAGAATCAGATCGATCGGAGCTCTATAACTCAAGATATCTCCAAAATACTGAAGTTTGTTCTTCAGACCCAAGGCTGAACACTATACCTAACTTCCAACCCACATTTGGAAGTCTTAGAGGCTAAATTATAACTTGGCTCCTTCACAAAATTTGTAGCCCCATCTCTCTAGTTTAATTTCCAAAAAGAATCAGATCAATCGGAGCTCTACCGATCGAGGTATCTCCAAAATACTGAACACTGTTCAAACTTCTACAACCGATCAGCTCACTATAATTTGAGCTATCTTTCTCCATTTAAAGCCAAAACCGATCTATCTAGTATGGAAAGATAAAAAAATGTCTTAGGAATCCAACGCTTCAAAAATCGGGTCGATCGGATGTCGGACGAAGAAGTTATGCTCAAAAGAGTGAAGGGAGGTCAGAGCTCGGCCAGAACGAAGATCGGTCGTCCAACAGAAGTCGGTCGGCAATCAGAGGTCGGTCGGCCAATAGAGGTCGACCAACAGAGGTCGGTCGGCAATCAGAGGTCGGTCGGCCAACAAAGGTCGGCCAGCACCCAATCCGACCTTCAAACTTCTAATACTCATAAATTTTGACTCCGAGCTCCAAATTGGACAAACTTGGTACCGTTGGAAAGAAAAAAGAGCGATCTATACTTTTCAAGAAGAACTCACAAACAAACTCGGTCTTTAAGGGGGTCAAAAATGAACTCGAAGATAACCAATCGATAATCTCCTCAAAACTTTACACAGCACCTCAACTTGAAAACATCATAACTTTTGAACCAGAACTCCAAATTTGACAAACTCAGTATCTATAGAAAGCTAAAAGAACCCTCTATAACTTTTATGAAGGCCTTAAAAATCAGATCGACCTCTAAATAGGTCAAAAACTCTACACAAAGTGACTGGTCGATCGGCTTCACACTAAACATCATCAGAACTTCTAAAAGTCATAACTTTCTACTCCCTTGTCCAATATTTTCGTGCCTTATATCAATGGAAAGATAAAAACATAATCTACCACTTTCATTAAGACCACTTTGGCTAAATCTATCTAAATCAATACAGATTTTCCATTGAAGTCTCTAAACACCATTCCAATACATAAACTTCACATATCAACACATCAACTTCACATATTCACCCACTATTCATCTCAAACACAATTCACCTCTCCAATAAACTATTCCAAAGCCATTTCCCCACATCAAACTCAACACCAAAGGATATGCGCATATACATTTCTCTTTTACAAAAGTCATACACAATCTTACTCTTAATAGCATTTTTCAAATCAAGTAAAATACACTTAACTTTCAAAGATTATAACTTTCAATCCCGATATCGAAAAATAGCATACTTTATGGCTACGAAAAGCTCTCAACATAATCTACAAATTTTATGTAGATCATTTTCTCAAAATCTGCCTAAATCAAAAGTCAACTTTTTACTCCAAAGGTCAAATTTCTTAATTCTCCAAAATATAACACTTTCCCCAATCATTTCTTGCTTTCCAACTTCCATTTCAATCAACTAGTTCATTTTGACTTTCATAACTCATACAACTCTACTCAAATTTCAAAATTATCAAAACCAATCACTTCATTTCTCATCAATCTCCTTTAAATACAATAACATCTATAAGACAATACCTATACAAACACACTCATTTAATTCCATTTAATATTTCTAATTTCTACCAAAAGTTCGGGGTCCAACAATTCTCTCCCTCTTAAAAGAATTTCGCCCTCGAAATTCCTACTAAGACATTATCAAGTAACACAATCTCTTAACTAATTTCTTTCGAAAAGAGCTTAATCAATCACTTTTCTTATCTAATATCCTCATAATACATATTCTCAATCTCTTCACAATTTCTTAATTCTTAAGTCACATAGCACCCATACCATATCAATACATATATCCCTATCATCAAGCTCATCTTTCAAGTATTCTGCTATTGCATCTCCTATATATTCGAAGTCAAATCATCCAAACTCATCGTGAAACTCGAACCTTAATCTCCATTATCACATTCTTTTATCATCAATCATGCTTTCGACACCCTAATCAAAACATTCTTATACTCCAAATACATGTTAGGTCATTCACATCACTATCACATTCTCACTAATTCAATCATATAACTCATCACCTCAATCATACAATCATTTAGATTCGTCAAATAATTCATGAGAGACAGACACATCATGCTCACATTCCCACAAGATCAATCTTATCCTCACAAACTCTTATCCATTTCTTACTCATGCACATACTCCCAAGTAAGATCATATTACTGGGATCTGATACCACAAATGTTGGGACCTGATCCGAAAACCGGATCCCAACCGGAGAAACAGAAAACGAATACGAATACGAACCAATATGAATTGAATCAAAGCAAGGAAATGAAACATAAGGAGAAATCAAATCAGATACGAATCAAATGACGAATCGGATAAATCAAATCCGAAGGCGAATCGAATAACACAAAGCGGAAGCAAATCGAAACGAAGCAAACTTCGGATCAAATCGAATCGAAATCAATTTCTGACATCCGTGAACAAATATCAAAGAAAGCGTTTGCGTTGAAAACCTTAAGACTATCAGTCGAAACTAATCCAATCCGTGTACATTTTTTTTCTTTCTTTCTTTCATTTTCATTCCATCTCTTACAAGTGACTTCAATATCCTCAATCCAATAACATTCACATACAATCGCACTATCCAATGTCCAATACCCGTTCATTCACATTTTCCCATATACAAATCATGCTTATATCTCAGTTGAACATACACAAGTTATATAACATATCCATGTGCAATACCGTAACACAATAACCTCATCCAAATCTCACAATTCAATTACAATTTATACACCATTTCATAAACCAAAGCTTTATACAAATCATAGTGGAATTTTCAAGCCTTATACATTACCCATAACCCTAAACCAAAGTACACAATACACAACAATTCTAGACTTCTCAGCAACCATCTCACTTAACAATAATACAATATAACACATGCAAACAGAAATCTTCATTTTGCTTTACCCGATCTTCTTCTCATCACCTGTGGATGGGAATGAAGGGGGGGTGAGCTTTACAGCCCGTGGGTAATAATTTATAACAAATATATAAGCAAAATCCTTGAAATTCTTTTTCTTTTCTGGTCTTAGAAAAATATTTCTTTGAAATCCGTAAAGCACGTTTTGAAAAGTTCTTTTCTTGCTGTAGTCAAACTCGTAGTTTGTAAAACGTATGATTCTTAGGCTTTCAGCCATAAATCCATAGATTACAAAACATGAATGCATCAACTTGACAATTTATAGATGCAATGTCATATCACATATGCAATGTACACAAATGGCTCGAGAGTTCCGTAAACACGACGGAAACTGAAGTTTACCGTAAATACGACGAGTCTATTTTCGGATCTCGTGGGCCACAAACGGGCAGTCGGGAGAAGGCTAGGAGGGGGTCAACGTGCACGTGACTTAACGAAATAGGTTCTCTCTCGCCCAATCACAATCACATAATCATGCTTAAATCAATTTATCGAATGCTCTTTTCCAAATACACAAAATGCCATGAAATCTTTCGAGGCATAACACAATGTATTTTGCAATTCATCAAAAGTTCATGTATTGAATCAATAATGATTTTTCAAATCATTCATACAATGATGCAACATTTATGATGCAATTGAAATCAGAAAATCTTTTTGTTTAAGGAAAGCAGTAATAGCTTATAAATTCTATTATAAATAGGTACCCACCTCGAATCGATGCTAGGAGCTTGTCCTTAGCTTCAATTTGACCATTTCTTCTTTTATTCTCCCAATTGAAAATTCCCTACAGCAATGTCACACAAATTCGACCTCATAAATAACATAATCCTTAATATTGAATTTAGAAAACACTAATTCCACACATAATCAAGCCATCTAAATCACCAATTTTCCAAAAACCCCAATTCATAAAATTGGGCATAACCCTAATTAATTTCCATCCAAAATTAAACTCATAATACTTAGCAATCACCAAAATTGACTCCATAATACACAAAACCATATCATTTTCCATGATTCTAAACCAAAAATCTTCCAAAATTTACGAATCGAAATTTCGGGTCTTACCTCATCCTTCACAAATTTTCGGATTTCTTAGCTCATGTTGGAGCTCTTGTTATCCTCCACGTTTTTCCTTTATGAAGAAACATGGAAAGTTTGCTTGAAGACCCTTAAAAATCAAACCCTAGCTCTCTCCCCTTTTCTTTCTTCTTCTCTCCCGAAGCTCCTCTCAATCTCCTCTCTTCTTATTCTTTTCTTCTCTTGCTGATTTTCTGTCTAAGTGTCATGCATTCTCCTTATATATACTAAAGCTCACTTTTCTTATTTACCAACTTGCCATTAATGAGTGCATAATGTCTAATTTTCCCTTACATGTAAGTCTTATAACATAACAGCTTAAGTGATCTTCCAACAATGTCCTTCATAAGAACTGACATCTTATCTCCTTATTTCGATCAGGTAGCTGAAGTCATTTGACAAAACTTTCTTCTATAGAAATGTCCCTCTATGTCTTACGAATCCATCGCTTCAAGAATCAGATCGATCGGAGCTCTATAACTCAAGATATCTCCAAAATATTGAAGTTTGTTCTTCAGACCCGAGGCTGAACACTACACCTAACTTACGATCCGAATTTGGAAGTCTTAGAGGCTAAATTATAGCTTGAATCCTTCACAAAATTTGTAGCCCCATCTCTCTAGTTTAATTTCCAAAAAGAATCAGATCAATCGGAGCTCTACTGATCGAGGTATCTCTAAAAGACTGAACATTGTTCAAACTTCTACAACCGATCAGCTCACTATAATCCGAGCTATGTTTATCCATTTAATGCCAAAACCGATCTATCTAGTATGGAAAGATAGAAAAATGTCTTAGGAATCTAACGCTTCAAAAATTGGGTCGATCGGATGTCGGACAAAGAAGTTATGCTCAAAAGAGTAAAGGGAGGTCAGAGCTCGGCCATAAAATCAGAGCTCGGCCAGAACGAAGATCGGTCGTCCAACAGAGGTCGGTCGGCAATCAGAGGTCGGTCGGCCAACAGAGGTCGACCATCAGAGGTCGGTCGACCAACAGAGGTCGGTCGGCCAACAGAGGTCGGTCAGCAATCAGAGGTCGGCCAGCACCCAATCTGACCTTCAAACTTCTAACATTCATAACTTTTGACTCCGAGCTCCAAATTGGACAAACTTGGTACCTTTGGAAAGATAAAAGAGAGATCTATACTTTTTCAAGAAGAACTCACAAACAAACTCGGTCTTTAAAGGGGTCAAAAATGAGCTTGAAGATAACCGATCGATAATCTCCTCAAAACTTTACACAGCACCTCAACTTGAAAACATCATAACTTTTGAACCAGAACTCCAAATTTGACAAACTCAGTGTCTATCGAAAGGTAAAAGAACCCTCTATAACTTTTATGAAGGCCTTAAAAATCAGATCGACCTCTAAATGGGTTAAAAACTCCACACAAAGTGACTGGTCGATCGGCTTCACACTAAACAGCATCAGAACTTCTAAAAATCATAACTTTCTACTCCCTTGTCTAATATTTTCGTACCTTATATCAATAGAAAGATAAAAACATAATCTACCACTTTCATTAAGACTACTTTGGCTAAATCCATCTAAATCAATATAGATTTGCCATTGAAGTCTCTAAACACCATTCCAATACATAAACTTCACATATCAACACATCAACTTCACATATTCACCCACTACCACAAACTTTTCAACTAATTCATCTCAAACACAATTCACCTCTCCAATAAACTATTCCAAAGCCATTTCCTCACATCAAACTCAACACCAAATGATATGCGCATATACATTTCTCTTTTACAAAAGTCATACACAATCTTACTCTTAATAGCATTTTTCAAATCAAGTAAAATACACTTAACTTTCAAAGATTATAACTTTCAATCCCAATATCAAAAAATAGCATACTTTATGGCTAAGAAAAGCTCTCAACATAATCTACAAATTTCATGTAGATCATTTTCTCAAAATCTGCCTAAATCAAAAGTCAACTCTTTACTCCAAAGGTCAAATTTCTTAATTCTCCAAAATATAACACTTTCACCAATCATTTCTTGCTTTTCAACTTCCATTTCAATCAACTAGTTCATTTTGACTTTCATAACTCATACAACTCTACTCAAATTTCAAAATTATCAAAACCAATCACTTCATTTCTCATCAATCTCCTTTAAGTATAATAACATCTATAACACAATACCTATACAAACACACTCATTTAATTCCATTTAATATTTCTAATTTCTACCGAAAGTTCGGGGTCCAACAGTATGTATATGTATCGTATATTTGTCTTTGACTAGAAGTAGTATTTATAGCCTAAGTCTCCAACTATCTTCTTGAAAACTACTTCTTGAATCTTCTAGAAACGGTTATTAGTTGAGTTCTGTAACTAAATCCAACTAATTGTCTAACGTTCTAGAATATCATCTTTTTGTATCATTTGGAATAATGCTTCTTCTTTTATTATGTTTCGTCTGTTATTCCGCTTCGTCTGTTGTCGCGCTTAGTCTGGTATTGCGCTTCGTCTGATGTCGCACTTCGTCTGATGTAGCGCTCCGTCTTTTGTAGCACTCTGTCTTTATGTAACGCTTCGTCTTATGTAGCGCTTCGTTTGATATCGCACTTCCTTTGATATCACACTTCGTCTAGCATTGACTGCACACCTTCTGAGTTGACTAAGTGTTACATTTTTCTGCACACTTAACAAATTTATCAAAACAGTTCATACATTTCTAAGATTATTATTATTTGATTGTTATCAAAATTAGTAGAAGTGAATTTTTCTTCACTTAACAATCTCCCCCCTTTTTGATGATAACAAATAATAATAATTTTAGAAGATAAAATGATATTTATAGAAGAATAGACGAAAAATATTACGATGAATAATAAAGAAAAAAAACATAAGAAAAGAATTGCATAGTAGATGTATACAATGCTTTCTTTCTGCTTTCTATCTTCTCTTCTCATTCTCCTCTTTGTCTCCTTCTCCTCCTATTTGTTATTAATAAAAAAAGTTTGTTCATCGTAGACGCTTCAGAACTTCAGAAAACATACGTTGCATGTCAGTGCAGATCGTTTTGAGGTCTTATTCAATAGTAACCCGTAGTAGTGTTACTTTCTCATGAAGATCACCTATTGAGTCAGCTAATTCATCAACCTTAGTATGACCTTCCTCAATTTCTTTTGCCAATGCTTCCTAAACTTCCTTCTTACTGTGACTTGCTTCCGTCCAATTTATGAAATGCTTCAAAAACTGCAGATTATCAGTAGGATCTTGTTATATTTCACTAAGTGGATGAAGGTTTTCCACAGCAGATGGTTCTGAAGGTAAAACATCTAACTCTATAATTTTGATAGAGGACAGATTGAAGGTTTGTTTTCTTTCTAGGAGATCAAGATCATCAGGTCTAGGTATTTTCATAATTGGTTGCCCAAGAAGGTGTAATACATCTTTGACTAAAGGTATGAAACCTAAAGGTTTGAAATGTATGAACAAATACACAAAGGTTTCTAAGTTGAAATTAATACCTTCAACCATAATACTTCTATACTGTCCTTGTTTCACTTTGCCAACTACCTTGAAGTTTTCATCGGTGTTTGAAACTCTAAATTTACTTCCTGATGCTTTTGAAATGTGGTGTGAAACATAGATACCTCCAGGTTGAGCTGCATTTCATGCATCATCTATGTTCTTCACAGTTATTTGAATATGCTCGTTTGTAAGATCATCTTTATTTCCCTCAGGAAACATCTTCTTTTTCCCTTTTTTTTCATTTCTCATAAAGGTTGAGAATTTTGGTTGTATGTCTGGTATAATTTTTATTAATATTTTGCTTGTAATTGGATAGATTGTGTACCAATCTTTTGAAATATTCAATGGATATGGTTTTGCCTTCTCATCTCACAAAATACCATATAATCTTTGTTTTTTATGACTTAAAAGATGTATTGTCTGATCATTAATCGGTATCGGTATGACTAGTACCTTGATTGACTTTTTCAAAGGTTCTCTGATAATAATTGAGCTTCTACTTTGAACTGGTACTGATTCTTTTAGAATCTTTATTCTCAAATCTTTTTTGTTGATTGGTGGAGAAGAATTGTAAGGTTCCAATTAGTGTTCAACTATTTTTGCCTTCTGTTGAACATCAGATGAAGAAACCTTATTCTGACTAGGCTTCACCTTCTTTTGTTCTTCTGCCGGTTTAGAAGAAAGTTGTTGTCGAGGCTTCTTCATATCAAATACCAACTTTCTTTTAATTTTTGTCTCTCCAGATGATTTTGTTGATTGGCTTTGTAAAATAGAGACAATTGATCTAGTAGGCTGCTGTCTTTTCTCTTCCTTTTCAAAATCTCCATCAAGAATCAGAGATTTCCTCTTCTTCTGTTCTTGTTGTCGTAAGGTCAATAGTCTTGGTGATCTTCTTTACTGTTTGGATTTGTTTGATTGAAGTGTCTCCACCTTTCTTTTCAATGACACTTGTTGCGATGATTGTTGAACTCGACTTTCCTCTTTTTATAGAATAGTCTTAGGTTTTATTGGTGCATTAGACGATTTCTCAGTCTTTTCTTCTTCAGATGATTTTCTTGTTATCAAGGTTTTGTTTTTCTTATAGACGTACCACGTTCACTTCTTCCTTGTCTTACTATAAGCTCCCCCTCATACCTTACTTCGGGTGTAGAACCTATATCTGCCTTTTCATCAAACTTTATCCCCATTTTGTGAATAGTTGTGACATTAATAATACTCTTCACATCCATCTTTACCTTGTTACCTTTATCGAGAAGGATTTCAGATTCTCTAAAAATCCTTGTCAACAACATTCCATACGGTAAAGAGCTAGAATCTCCCTTTGACTTCATCATATACTTCAAAATTATGTACGAAAGATTAATAGGTTGATGATTTAGTAGGTGATATAGACAATGTTCATCGTTCATTATCACAAGATCCTTCGAGCCTAATCTTGGTAGAACACAATGAAGAAGCAGTGAATGTAGAACCCTAGCCTTTAGAACAACGGTTTCCGCCTTCTTAACTTCAGGAATCCTTACTTCCATAGAGTTGTCGATTAATGTGCATTCTATCTACACTACCTTGAATAATCCATCTTGTATTGTTAAAGAGCTTTACTCTAATATTAGGACACCCACTGACCCTCTCAATAGTATCTTGCATCACGATAACCGACAAACCATCTACCATTGATACTAAGGTATCGTCTACCAACTTGACATTCTTCCAAAATTCATATATCTCATTCAAATAGACTTTTTTACGAACCTTGAAGAAGTTCTTCCAGCCAACTGCTTCAATCTCTAGTTCAATTTCCATTTGATTTTCCTTCAATGATTTGAAATCAACGTGTCTCCCATAGATAAGTGATTGCTCCATTTGTAACATGTAACAAATAAAAACTAAACACACAAAAGTATTTCGTTTAAAGTTTAGTCTCTAAAAGTAAGAATATGAGATGAAATGAACTTGAAACTTAGAACAAAGTATTGAATCATCTTGGTTGAGAGCACTAAGCAAGTAGGTTTCAAAGTATTTCAAGAAAATTCTAGAGTAGAAAGTATTTTAGAATCTTGAGAAGATTTCCTTCTTATACCTACTCTTGAAAAGTTACCATTCATAACTTACCGTTACTATTTACTTGAAAACTTACGACTTTTTATTTTCTTCTTGTATGAATCATCTAGGTTATGTCGTATCAGACGAATGGTCATTTAGCATTAACATATTTATGTTTCGTCTAATTTCCTTGAATCTATCTTCACACAAAGGTTTAGTGAAGATATCCGCCCATTGTTGATTCATCTCAACAAACTGTAGACTGATGATTCTTGTCTATACATAGTCTCGTATAAAATGATGTCTAACTTCAATATGCTTTTTCCTCGAGTGTTGTATTGGATTCTTCGATAGAATGATAGCACTTGTGTTGTCACAAAAGATTGGAATTTGATCTTCTTGTATGGAGTAATCTTCTAACTGATACTTAATCCATAATGTCTGTGAATAACAACTTACAGCTGACATGTATTCAGCTTCTGCAGTAGATAGAGCAATTGAACTTTGCCTTTTGCTTGACCATGAAATTAGATTATGATAAAGAAAGTGACAACCTCCATTTGTGCTCTTTCTATCAATTCTATCTCCAGCATAATCAACATCACAGTAGCCAATTAACCTGAAATCTTTACCTTTCTCCTACATTAAACAAAGAACAGTAGAACCTGCTAAGTATCTCAATATTCTTTTAACGACAATATAATGAGATTCTCTAGGATCTACTTGAAATCTTGCAAACAAACAAACACTAAACAATATATCAGGTTTGCTTGCAATTAGGTAAAGTAAAGAACCAATAATTCCTCTAAAGAGGGTTTGATCAACCTTCTTACCTATTTCATCCTTAGATAAAAGGATTGAAGGATGTATAGGAGTTGACATAGGTTTAATATTTTCCATTTTATATTTGACTAACAATTCTTTCATGTATTTTTGTTGATGAATAAAAATATTTTCTTCAGTTTGCTTAATTTGTAAACCAAGGAAAATTTTCAATTCACCCCTCATACTCATTTCAAATTCATTTTTCATAAGATTTTCAAAACTAGAACATAGCTTCTTAGAAGTTGCACCAAAAATAATATCATCGACATACATCTGTATTATAATGAAATCATTTTTGATACATTTTCTAAACAAAGTCTTATCTACTTGTCCTTTAACAAAATCATTTCCAATAAAAAATGAACTTAGACGATCATACCAAGCACGATGTGCTTATTTTAATCCATATAAAGCTTTATGAAGTCTATAGCATAATTTGGTTTATCAGTATCTTCAAAACCAGGAGGTTGCTTTACATACACTTCTTCATCTATAAAACCATTAAAAAATGCAATTTTCACATCCATTTGAAACAATTTTATATCATAACAAACAACATATGCAAACAAAATCCTAATAGCTTCTAGTCTAGCTGCAGGAGCGTAGGTTTAATTATAATCTATTCCTTCCTGTTGATTATAGCCTTAAACTACTAATATAGCTTTTGTTATGGTTTACTCTACCTGATTCATCTAGTTTATTTTTGAATACTCATCTAGTTCCTATGACAGACTTATTGGGTGGCCTAGGAACTAATGACCAAACTTTGCTCCTTGTAAATTGATTTAACTCCTTTTACATGGCTAGAATCCAAGCTTCATCTTGAAAAGCTTCATCAATTTTCTTAGGTTCTAATTCAGAAACAAAAGCTACATGCAACATCCCACTATCACAAGGTACATACCCAAACATTCAAGCATATTCAAGTACATATGCTATAATAATGACATGTTAGAGCAAAAGCAATACTAACTTACACATGGCATCATCTAACATAATCGAAAGTCACTAAATTTTAAAACCATTCATTGCATTAATCCAAAAAATATTTACACTATTTTCTTTAGATAAAAATTTACATAACCTTATATAGATTCTAACAAAAACAACAAACTGTAAAACACAACACTCCTGAAGCCAGCTGACAGACCTCAGAGCCATAACAAAATCCAAAGAGTCCTTTAATCCTGTCTAAGAACTAGATCTCTTGTCTCGTACCGGAAAAATCACGTTGAAATTTTTATGAGTTTTGCAAACTCAATGAGTGAACCATAATTGATGATTTCATCGGATCACATACACATAATACATATTTTACAGACACCCATTCAAATCATAAACACATTCTATATCATAAGATCACACAGTTCACATTACTAAGTATAGTAAATAAATCGCACCAATTTATCACTCATTCAGCTTTGTAAATCATTCAATAAATTTCAATCTTTTAATGTTATATGCATGAGACTCACATTTTTTTTATTGTTGTGACCGAGTGCCTATCACAAACTTATACAAATACTGGCCCAAAGAGCCCAGTCAAACATAATCACAGAGCATAGCTCTACGCGCAAAATCAGAAATCACGGAGCAAAGCTCTACGTGAAAGCGCTTCATACTGACAACTCAAGTCACAATGCCTTTATCTGAGCATGCGTTTTATGAAATGCAACAATTTCAAAAAATATCATATATCACAATCTTATACAAATGCTCAGGCAAATTTTCACAGTTATCGGACCTAAGTCTGGCATTCAACTTTCGTTAAGAATCAAATGTCAAAATTCATATCAAATTAAAACATTCCCAATACATGCCCAACTATTAAACTCCTCAAACCTCTGGTCCGAAATCCAGAAACAACTCACAAACAGTTCAATAATATTGGAAGTGTAATAAATTAAATTAAATTCAAATCAAATCAATCCTAGAAAATCATCTAGGTTGACTCATAGTACGCTCCAAGAAGCTATTGCCTGGATGGTCAGGCAATGCCCGACTGACATCCGATGTGCTCCTCTAAAACATAGACAACACATTCACAAATATCACATTTTTGCACAAATGTACAAGTGTTCTTTTATGCATATCAATGTATAGAAAGTATGTATAATGCATGTCCAATGAAAATTTCGGGTATCTTTTTGTAACTCTCATCATCAAATTGATTAGATATCAAAGCCCTCATTAACATCATTTGTATTTATAATTTGGACCATAATAAAGCAAATGTGAAATCCATTACATAACTTAATTGACCACTTCAGATTTTCTACCCATATGATTTCAGGTCAACTTTGCATAATTAATCTGATAGGGTAAATGACAAAATTAGGCAACACTTCCTTCTGAAAAGTTGTTCTTCAGTGTCTTAAGTTTCTAATGACTCCAAAAAAATCCAATTTTTTTTTCAGTATTCAATGAGTTATGCACAAAATACCACAGACTATACAGATTTAAACTTTTAGCTAGTACATGATCATACCCACTATTTTCACAACTCTAATCTTTCAACTAATACATCTAAAAATTACAAAATTTATACCAATGTAAAGATAAGAGAATAATATACAACTTTGATGAAGACAACTCAACCTAATTCGGTCCATATCAATACATTTTATTCAATAACCACAGGATATGATTTATGTCCCTGGTCATGCTACAGCCGAAGTTAAAACTCAGTTTCATGCCAATTTTGAAAATCTTAGAGACATAATTAAAATTCTACTTCTTCACAAAAGTTGTATAACTATGTACCTAGTTTAATATTAATTAAAAATCAACTCATTCAGATATCTACAGCTCAAGTTATAATTAGAAAACCGAAGCATGATCATGAAAATTTCCAGTTCATAATATTCCAACAGACTTCCACACTTTCATCCTATTAGTCACTTTCAAAACAATTCAGATAACTCTAAATTTTTATGGAGAGAAAGAAAAATATCTTAGGAATTAATTGGTCCAAGTTTCAAGTTATTTAGAGTTCAGATGAAAAAGTTATAGGCAAAAGAATGAGGGCTATTCAATGAAAAACTCTAGTTTTTAACCACACAAATAAAAATTATAGGCATTAATTGGTCCAAGTTTCAAGTTATTTAGAGTTCAGATGAAAAAGTTATAGGCAAAAGAATGAGGGCCATTAAATGAAAAACTCTAGTTTTTAACCACACAAATAACCCATCACCTTTTCTCTCTATAACACGCTAACTTCATCTTCTTCACAAAACCCAGATCACCGAACTACACTTCTCCTCTTCTTCTTTCTTTCTTTTTTTTTTTTTTTGCTTCCTTCCTACACATCACAGCTGATACATCTGCTACATAAACCACTTTGCTTTCTACTTCCATCACAATTAATCCCAATACAAATAAATTCAACATAATCATTTAAACATCATATATCACTATTCACGCATATTCCAGTTTATTCCTTTCTATCTTTTGTATCTTCCCATTTTCATCAATACAATCCCTTCATTTGACTCTTTTCTACATCAGAACCTCACCAAAATCATTTTCTTTATCTTTACACCCATTTCAAATCATTTCAAAACCATTCACAAATATTCCCGTACACCAAAAGTGAGTAGGAACAGAGCATATGCGTTCACTGATTCCCATTTTTTTCAACTTTCTGTATCATTTTTATTTTAATTCAATCATTAAAACTCATTAAATACAATTCAAGCATCACCCAAAATACCATTTAAAATACTCAACCAAGTCATACACGTACAGAGCAGAGCAAGATAACCTTCTGCATATTTCTGAGTACAAAACAGAGTATATGCTTAACATCAACCATCCACATCTTTTCTGCATTTTTTAACATCAATTTACACATAAAAAGTCTAGTTTTTTAGTTTCCTACAATCAAACAACTCCAGCTTCAAAAATAATCACAAACATCAAAACAAAGCTCTGGGCAACACCATTTTTCTGCTCTCTCTCACTTTCTACAATTTTTTTAACTTCATCGCACTACCAATTGTTTCTGCACTATAAAGAGTTAGATTCCCTCTCATTACCTTATGCTTTCCATTTTAATGCTTATCCCACATTGCAAATTCAAATTTTCATTTAAGTCATTTACCTCATGCATTCACCGAAACTCTACTGCTAAATCCTTTTTATGCATGCATTCATTTCTAAAACTAACCCATCATTAAACTCAATTTACAAAACCCATTAAAGCTCATGACATAACTTATTTGAGTTAGCTAAATTTTCAGCAATTCTTGGAATTCTTACTTCACAAAAGAAATCGTGAACCAGTTCCCAAAACTCACTTTTCAAGTTGTTTCACGGAGGATGAACAAAGAACAGAGAAAGAGTTGGCTTTTCCGTGAAGAACAACAAAAAAATGAGATGCCCTAAATTCATACAGTACGTGACGTTTTGCATGTATATGCACATGTCTCTCAACCCAATTACAAACCATTTGTCTTAATACAATTTAACCATTTGTTACATTTTAATTGGTCTGTTATTTTTTTAATCTAAAAATACCCCAAAATTTCAAAAATTCACCAAAAATCTAAAATAATTAAATTATTCTCCAAATAAATTTTTAGCTAAAATAATTTACCAAAATTTTAAAATATCCAAAATATACCAATATTGTCAAATCACAATTCATACACTCCAATTTAATCCACAATTTTTACTTATAAATTAAATTTACCGGGAAATACCAATAAATGTATGTACAATCATATGAATGTGCAAAATAAATGTGTATGTCACAATTAACTTATGCATGACATGCGTTTTTCTAATTTCACAATATTTTCTCATAAATTACTATTCTAGCCTTAACATAGGTATTGGGATGTTACAACTCTCCCCTCTTAACAAAAATTTCGTCCTCAAAATTCTTATTTGAATGATCAAATAAGTAGGGGTACTAATTTATCATGTGCTCCTTCGTTTTTCATGTGGCTTCTTCACTAGATGATTCTTCCAAAGGACTTTCACCATTGGAATCACCCGATTTCTCAATTGCTTATTCTGATAGCCAATTATCTTAACTGGTTCTTCTGCATATATCAGATTACTAGAGACTTCAATCTTCTGAGTCGGTCTCACATGACTTGGATCTGATCGATATCGCCTAAGCATGCTTACATGAAACACATTATGTATCTGAGCCATTTCCGAAGGTAAGGCTAACTTATAAGCCAATGATCCAATTCTTTCAATTATCCCATATGGACCAATATACCTCGGACTTAACTTACCCTTCTTGCCAAATCTCAGTATACCTCGCCAAGGTGATACTCTCAGAAATACCCTGTCACCAACTTGATACTCCATATCTCTCTTGTGTTGATCCGCATAGCTTTTCTGTCTATCTTGTGAAATTTTAATTCTATCGTGGATCAATTTTACCTTATCAGTATACTCCATATCTCTCATGTGTTGATCCGCATAACTTTTCTGTCTATCTTGTGAAATTTTAATTCTATCGTGGATCAATTTTACCTTATCAGTGGTATCCTGAATCAATTCTGGGCCTTCAACAATTCTTAGACCCTCTTCATCCCAGTATAAAGGCAAACTACACTTTTTTACCGTACAACACCTCTTATGAAGCCATACCAATACTGCTATGATACTGATTATTGTAAGCAAATTCAATCAAAGCTATATATTTATCCCATGCTCCTTGAAGCTTCAAAACACAAGCTCTGAACATATCCTTGACAGTCTTGATCGTTCTCTCACTCTGACCATCTGTTTGAGGATGAAAGGCTGTATTGAAATTCAGTTTGGTATCTAAAACTGTTTGTAAACTACCCCAAAATCTCGAGATAAATCTAAGATCCCTGTCTGAAATTATGGACACTAGAACCCCATGTAATCTCACAACCTCATTCATATATCGGTGAGCTAACTGATCTAGTGAAAGATTTTCTCTCATCGACAAGCAATGGGCCGATTTGGTCAATCTATCTACAATGACTCAAATGGCATCATGTTGCCTCAGAGTCCTCGACAAACTCATAATGAAATCCATCATGATTTGTTTCCATTTCCACTCCGGAATAGGTAACGAATGCAATTTCCCAGCTAGAGCCTGATGCTCAGCCTTAATCTGTTGGCAAGTTATACATTTAGAAACAAACTCTACTACTTGCTTTTTCATTCCAGGCCACCAGTAATATTGTTTCAGTGTGTTATACATCTTGGTAATACCAGGATGCATAGAATAAATTGTTAAATGTGTTTCCTCTAAAATCTCTTTCCTCAAATTATCAATGTTAGGCACACATATTCTTTGCTTTAACCTCAAAATATCATCTCTCACTTCAAACTTAGAATCTGGATTCACTTTCAACTTCTCAATTAACTTCACTAAATCTGGATCTCTGCTCTGAGCCTCTTTGATTCTTTCTACCAAAACAGGTCTCAACTTCAAGGTAGCTATCAATGTATCATTTTTCTCCAAATTTAATTCAACATTCAACGCCCTCAACTGAACTAGGTTCGGTAACCTCGATAACTGTACCTATGCCACATTGCTATATGATTTCCTACTCAATACATCAGCTACAACGTTAGCTTTGCCAGGATGATATTCAATGGAACAATCATAATCTTTTAACAATTCAATCAATCTTCTCAGTCTCATATTCAACCCTTTCTGGCTCAACAGATATTTCAAACTTTTGTGATCAGTGAACACCTGTAAAGTTTCTCCGTATAGATAGTGTCTCCAAATTTTCAAAGCAAATACTATTGCAGCAAGTTCCAGATCATGAACTGGATAATTAAATTCATGGGGCCTCAATTGTCTCGATGCATATGCTATTACTTTACCATTATGCAATAGTACACATCCTCAACCTTGATGCGACGCATCACTGTACACAACATAACATCCAGAACCCGATGGGATAGCTAACACAGGTGCTAAAATTAATCGATGTTTTAACTCCTCAAAACACCTCTGACAATCATCACTCCATCTGAAAGGCACATTCTTTCTCAACAGTTTTATCAAAGGGGCCGAAATCAGTGAAAACCCCTCGACAAACCTTCTGTAATACTCGACTAATCCAAGGAAACTCCGAATCTCAGACACATTCTTTGAAGCCTCTCACTTCATTACTGCTTCTATTTTTTTGGGTCCACCTGAATGCCTTGTCCAGACACTATGTGACCAAGAAATACTACTCGATCAAGCCAAAATTCGCATTTGTTGAACTTGGCATATAACTGTTTCTCCCTCATTGTCTGAAGAACCAATCTCAGATATGCCACTTGATCTTCTCTACACCTCAAGTAAACCAAAATTTCATCAATAAAAACAATTACAAATTGATCTAAACAAGGTTAAAATACCTTATCATCAATGCCATAAAAGCTGCCAGAGCATTAGTCAATTCAAATGGCATTACCAAAAACTTGAAATACCCATATCTGGTTTTAAATGCAATCTTGGGAACATTTGTCTCAACTATCCTCAGCTGTTAATATCCCGATCTCAAGTCTAACTTTGTAAACACCTGAGCTCCTTGTAAATGGTCAAACAAATCATCAATCCTCAGCAGTGGATATTTATTCTTAACTGTTTTTCGATTTAACTACCGGTAATCAATGCACAATCTCAAAATGTCATCCTTCTTCTTTACAAACAATACTGAAGCTTCCCAAGGTAACACATTAGGCTTGATCAAGCCCTTGTCTAACAACTCTTGTAACTAGGTTTTTAGTTCCTTCAACTCAACAGACGCCATCCTATATGGAGGAATTGATATAGGAGGGGCACCAGGGATAATATCAATAGTGAACTCCGTCTCCCTATCTGGGGGTAATCCCGGTAGTTCAGCCAAAAATACATCTAAAAATTTCCTAACAACTGGAATGTCCTGAATGGTTTGTTTATTCTAAGCATTCACCACGTGATCTAGATAAGCCTCACATCCACCTCAGATTAACCTCAAAGCACTCAAAAATGAAATTAGTCCCGCTGGCACTGCCTGACTAACTCCTTGAAATACCACTCTCGGCTGATTAGGAGATTTAAGCACTACCTCCTTAGTATAACAATTGATCACTGCCTTATGACCAGTGAGCCAATTCATACCTAAGATAAGCTATATCTCTCTCAGTTGCAAAATGATCAAATTAGCTTCTAGTTCTACCTGATCAATTCGAACTATACACTTTTTACATACCTCACCGATCACTATTGTACTACCCACTGGAGTGCTCACTACCAACTCACATTTTAGTATCTCTCACTCACAATACAATTTAGATGTCAGATATGGGGTGATGAATGAATGGGTAGATCTTGGATCTACCAGTGCATATGCCTCAAAATTAAAAATATTCAACACACCTACTATCGCATCTGGGAAGTCCTGTGCCTCCTATTTGGTAATGGCGTAGACCCTGGCCTGAGATTTTAACTAGTTGCTCCACACCTCAGTCCTGACATTGCGCCCTGCTGACTGAGTCCTACCTCTACCTCTGCCTCTCTGTGCAGGTCTGCCAGCTCTACTCTGTTGAACTGTAGTCTCAGTCATAGTTCCTCCTCTAGCTCTAAACAGTGTTTCTAACATCTCAAGACAATCTTTGATCGGATGCTCATATAAGCCACATCGAAAATATGCTCCTGTTATCCATCAACACTCACCACCATGCTTTTTTACTACAGTGCTCATATTCAAGAAATTGGTGCGAATGACTGGTAGGCATATGTCCTCTACCTCCCCGAGACTGAACAAATCTACCTCTTCCTTGAGATCCAGATTGTCTCGATCTAGACTAGAATTGAGATGATCTGTTCTGACGCTTCTGCCAAAATTAGCCTGAGACTCAACTTGCCTCTTACCTCTAGCCTCCTGTTTGTTCTCTACCTGACCATCTTTCAATAATTGTTCAATTTTGATCGTTGTCACTCGGATTTCTGTAAAATTGTTCAAGTTAGAAATGTTTATTCTCGTTTTGATCTCCATGTTCAAACTATCCTCGTATCGTCTACATTTTTCTTCTTCAGTTGGGATCAATGCAGTTGCATATCTCATTAGCTCATTGAATTTTATCTCATATTCTACCACTGTGAGTCTACCTTGCTTTAGTTCTAAAAATTCTTTCATTTTCCGATTCATGTAAATCTTCGACATGTAGTTCTCTCGGAACACTCTCAGGAAATCCTCCCAGGTCAAACAACAAGGTCTAATGATACTGCCCAGAACAGTTTTCCACCATTGATATGCGAGACCTAGCAAGAGTGAGACAACATAGTCAAATTTTTCATCTACCTCATAATCCATTTGGTCGAACATTTTTTCAGTTCGCTCAAGCCACTCTTCTGCTTCAGTCGGGTTTGTACTTTCGTAGAAGTCTACAGCTCCTTGTTTTCTCGGCTTATCCTATCTTCTTTCTCACCTCACGAGAATTCTCAAAGACATCTGAGCAAACTCAGGTATAGGAGACTCTATATTGACTCCTACAGACTCCATGTCAGCTGACTCTCCAATGTGATCTCCTATGGAAGGTGACCTATAAAAAACAAAAGTTGTGATCACTATTCGAATATCTCACTAATTATCATATCTCAACTCATAATTGTCCCTAAAAATGTCAAACCATGCTCTGATACAAAAAATGCAACATCCCACTATCACTGTTGGACCCCGATTTTTAAGTGAAATTTAGAAATATGAAGTGAAAGTAAATGAGTGGTTTTATATATGTATTGTGAAATAAAAGTAATTATGCTTTGAAGAAATTCATAAGAAAAGAATGATTTTGATTTTGATACCTTTGGGTTTTGAGTAGATTGGTATGGTTCATGAAATTAAAGTGGATGAGTTGATTGAAATAAAGTTAAATAGCAAGAATTAAAAAGAAAAAGTGTGACAACTTGAAGAATTTAGAAAGTTTGACTTTTTTACCATTGAGAGTTGACTTTTGATTTAGACAAAATTTGATAAAATGGTCTACATGAAACTTGTAGATTATGTTAAGAGATTTCTGTAGCCATAAAGTTTGTAATTTTTCGATATCGGGAGTGAAAGTTAAGATCAGTCAAAGTTTAAGTGTGTTAGGGTTGACTTTTATTATGGTTGAAACTTTGACTGAAAAATTTACCTAGTTAGAGGATAATTTAGCTTTGAAGTTCTTCATGAAAATTGAAGGATTTGATTTGATCTTTATTTTGACATAAAGTATGCAATTTTTCGATCAAGGAATAATAAGTTATGATTTTTACAAGTTTATGTTATGATTTTAGCATAATTATTAGAGGACAGAACGTTTGACTGAAAAATTGACTTCCTTAGAGGTCAAATTGATTTTTATGTTCTACATGGAAGTTATAGAGCTTCCTCCAAGCTTTCCATAGAGATCAAGTTTATCATATTTGGAGTTCGGGGTCAAGAGTTATTATTGTGGAAAGTTTCGGATTTTTTTCGTTCAAAAAAAAAATGAAAATGACGTATCGCCGTAGCTAGGGCGACGCATCGCCCTCGCGAGGGCGAGCGTCCAGCTCGTCATTGCTAGGGCGAGCTCGCCCTCGCCTCGCCCAAAGCGCGGGCGTTTCCGCTGATGTGACGCCGTTTCTGTTTCTCCATGTGACGCCGTTTTGGATTTCTTTATTAGTTTCCTCCTTCAATCCGACCTTCGTTCAATCTTTTGCTTATATCTTTTCCGTCCGACATCCAATTGAGTCGATTCTCGAAGCGTTGGATTCCTAAGACAGTGAATTTCATTTTTTTGATAAATTTGTGAATTTTTGAGATTAAATTAAGGATGATTATTTTAATCAAAGTGAGTAGGAAAATTTTCAGAACATAGTTCAGTATTTTGAGAAATTCAGGATCTGTGGTGATCCGATTGAAGCGATTCTTAAGGCGAAATAAAATTCAGACAGGGGGCTAAAAATCATACAAAGAAATGAAATGTCAATTTTGCCCCTAAGACTTCCAATTTCTGAATGGAAGTTCGGATTTGAGTGCACTTTTTGGATTAGGAACATCTGAGAATATTTTGAGTATAACTTTTGATCTGGGAATCGAAATGAGGTGATTCTTATTTTGAATTAAACTAGAGAGATAAGGCTACAATATTTATGAAGACATCGAGTTTCAATTTTGTGTTTAAGAATGTTAATTTCTGGATGGAAATAATCGTACATGAAAAATGTGTTAGACTATGAATATACCCGAAATGTTTTGAGCATAACTTTTGATGTAGTGCTCCGAATTGGATGATTCTTACGACATTATGAAATTAAGATATAGAGGAACATTTCTCTAGAAGGAAGTTTTGACAAATTCCTTTAAATTGATAGTGCGAATCAGACCCGTAAGGAAGCATGACTAAAAGTAAAATATAGGGGCAAATTTGGAAATTAGGCATATATGAAAGGGTATTTTGGTCTTTAATCAAAATTTAATGACATGGCACCATAATGTGATGAGTTGCCGTGTAAGGAAGAGTCTAGAAAATTAAAGAAGAGAATTAAGAAGAGTGGAAGTCGATTTTAGTGGAAAGAAGAAGAAAATAAGAAGAGAATGGGGAGAAGGCATTTCGGTGGTGGAGAAGGAAGAGAGAAGAGGAAACTAGCTTAGGATTTTCGATTTTTTTGGGAGATTTTAAGAAGATCTTGAGTTGATTTAAAGGAAAGATGATGGAAAATGAGAAAAGCCCCTTTTCAAGCCATGAAGAATCTGAAAATTGAGAAGAGGATGGTAAGAGCAATTTTCTTAACTTTGATTTTTTCTTCAAATTTTGGTTTAGAAGTAAGGGAAATGATATTGGTTCATAGATTATGAGATCAATTTTGAAGATTTAATGATTTATTGGATTTAATTTTGGATTTATATGAGTTAGGGTTTATGCCAAATTTGTGATTTTGGGGATTTTGTGAATTAGTGGTGTAGAATCATAGATAATAGTATGGGTTTGTGAAATATGAAATCAATTTTGAAGAAATTGGGATTTATGATATCGAATTTGTGTAAATTGGTTTAGGCCAATTTTGAAATTTGGGGATTTTTGAAATTGATGATTTAGATATCTTGGAATTAGTATGAATTGATGAATTATGACATCAATTTTAAGGATTAAGTTATTCATGAGGTTGAATTTTGATGAAATTGCTTTAGGGAATGTTAAATTGGAAGGAAGAAAGGAGAAATGGCCAAATTGAAGCTTGGAACAAGTTTCTAGCATCAATTCGAGGAGTGTAATGTATTTATATTTTGAATTATGAGTACTTTATGTGAAATTGAAAAATTATGAAAGGAGAAATATTTCTGAAATTATGTTTTCAAAGGATTTGAAAAAGAATTGGTACAAAGGTTTACGTTAAAATGTTTGTAAATGATTTGGGGAATTTAGAGAAAAATTGAGAATACAAAATTTATGAAAATTATGTTTTCGCATTTTTGAAGAATGTGAATAATGCTGCTTTATGCATTTATATATGTTGATTTAGATTTGAAAAAAATACTTGCATTCATTTTTATGCATTTGATTGATATGAGATTAATTGATTAATTTAATATGATTGTTATATAAATTGATGTGAATATGTGTGCATGTGTCAAGCATTTTGACACGATTTGATATGATGATATGAAGACTTAGAAAATCAAGATTTTTGAAAAGTGCCTTCGGGCAATTTGAATTCTCTTTTCGCTTATGTGTTATGTGAGTTTGGTCAGGTCCTTCTGTGAGTCAGCGCACTGTATCTACTTGTTTATAGCCTTCTCCGGCTACCCATGAGTGGCTTAGGAGTTCGATTTGGACTCCCCTCCGTTCACTTCACTTACAGAGACATTATCTTGAGGATGTGCAGATGTTCTATATGACCAACCCAAACCGTTTGATGTGTTTTATGTATTGATTTATGATTTTATGTGTTTTGTGATATGATATGATTGCATTCATGTTTATGAAAATTTTGAGAAATTTTGAGAAATGAGAAAAAGAGTTTTCAACCATGAAATTATAGAAATTTAATATGAAAAGTTTGGAAAATTGAAAGGTTTGAAGAAAATGCTTGAAAAGTTGCAAAGTTTGAAAAAGATAAGCCTTTTGGCTAAAAGTGATGAAAATGATTTCTGTTTATTATTCAATTTATAAATATGTTACCCACGAGCTTCCAAGCTCACCCCCCCTTTCATCCCGTCTCTGTGTTTTCGAAAGCGGAGATCGGATGAAAAATGTGAAGATGTTTGGTCCGATTTTGCATCATCGTATTTTATGTGAATTGAGATTGGATATTAGTATTGTTTATAGCTTGAATTTCCGTTAAGTAAGTGATTATGATGTATTACAAGCGGTATTTGAATGTATGATGATTACGAATTGATGTATGAGAGTATGGAATCAGATATGAAATTGTGTATGAGTCTGGAAATGAGATTGAATTATGAGACTAGTAGATTGAATTACAATTATGAAAGTGTTTTAGAATTAGGTTTACGTTTGTGTATGCTGAGATCCCGGACGGAGGGTCCGGTGGATTTTGATGTTTGTATATTTGATTGGAAATTTTAGAAGTGTATTTTGAATACTTTGCAGGTTTGGGCTAGGATAAATGCAGCCGTTATGCTGCCAAAATTTCGATAAAATTGGGATTAAAATGTAATTTGGGATTTGTACGGATATATAAGAATACGATCAAGTTTTGAGATTTTGCATGAGAATGATTTTCCAAAGGTGGAAATTGTTTGTTTGATTTGAATGAGATTGCCTAAAGATGTAAGAAATGAGTAAAGAAAAAAAAATTATACCGGATTTTTGTATTGGATTAGTTTTAGGTTTCCAACGCGATCGTTGTTGTCTTTGTATTGTATTCATGGATGTCGGACATTTGTTATGCTATTCGATTTGGCTGCATTTGTATACTTTGATTGTAAGTTTGAATTCGATCCGTATCTGTTTCGCCTTTGATTATAATCGTTCTGATTTGCTTCTTTCGATTTGCTTCCGCTTTCGCTTTGTTTGTCGTTATCGAATTCAATTTATCCAATTTGAATTCACCTCGTTTTTCGTATATGTTTTCGCTTTTTGGTTGGGATCCGGTTCCCGGATCGAGTCCCAACATTTATGGTATCAGAGCCTAGTAATAGGATCTTACTTGGGCGTATGAGTATGAGTAAGAAATTGATAAGAGTTTG
This sequence comes from Erythroxylum novogranatense, assembly GCA_029891385.1. Classification (NCBI taxonomy): domain Eukaryota; kingdom Viridiplantae; phylum Streptophyta; class Magnoliopsida; order Malpighiales; family Erythroxylaceae; genus Erythroxylum; species Erythroxylum novogranatense. The sequence continues at coordinate 13,936,033 of CM057228.1, forward strand.
TAATGATAAGAGTGAATTTGTGAGAATGTACTAAGTGATCATTTGATCTTGATGACAAGAAGTATAATTGGCTTTAGGAATGTGAAATTGATGTGCATGACTTGTCATGAGTTATTTGAAGAATTAAAGTGATTGGTTTGATTTGAGTGACAAGAATTATGATTGATTTTAGTAATGAGTTAATAAAATTAAGATGTGAATTTTCTTGATGAATTGGGATGAAGTGGTTTGGAAATGAGTGGTATGTGATTCAAGAATTGAGAAATTGTGGAGAGATTGAGATATATATGCTGAGGAAATTAGATAAGAAAAAGTGATCGATTATGATTTTTGGAAAGAAATTAGTAAGAAAGTGTTTAATGATCTTTGTTTAGAAAGAAATTATATGTAAGGATACATTACTTGGTGTTTTATCAAATCTGAATTTCGAGGACAAAATTTTTTTAAGAGGGGGAGAAATGTTGGACTCCGATTTTTGAGTGAAATTTAGAAATATGAAGTGAAAGTAAATGAGTGGTTTTATATATGTATTGTGGAATAAAAGTAATTATGCTTTGAAGAAATTCATAAGAAAAGGATGATTTTGATTTTGATACCTTCGGGTTTGTAGTAGATTGGTATGGTTCATGAAATTAAAGTGGATGAGTTGATTGAAATGAAGTTAAATAGCAAGAATTAAAAAGAAAAAGTGTGATAACTTGAAGAATTTAGAAAGTTTAACTTTTTGATCATTGAGAGTTGACATTTGATTTAGGCAAAATTTGAGAAAATGGTCTACATGAAACTTGTAGATTATGTTAAGAGCTTTCTTTAGCCATAAAGTTTGTAATTTTTCGATATCGGGAGTGAAAGTTATGATCAGTCAAAGTTTAAGTGTGTTAGGGTTGACTTTTATTATAGTTGAAACTTTGACTGGAAAATTTACCTAGTTAGAGGATAATTTAGCTTTGAAGTTCTTTATGAAAATTGAAGGATTTGATTTGATCTTTATTTTGACATAAAGTATGCAATTTTTCGATCAAGGAATAATAAGTTATGATTTTTACAAGTTTATGTTATGGTTTTAGCATAATTATTAGAGGACAGAACGTTTGACTGAAAAATTGACTTCCTTAGAGGTCAAATTGATTTTTATGTTCTACATGGAATTTGTAGAGTTTCCTCCAAGCTTTCCATAGAGACCAAGTTTATCACATTTGGAGTTCGAGGTCAAGAGTTATTATTGTGGAAAGTTTCAGATTTTTTTTGTTAAAAAAAAATGAAAATGAAAATGACGTATCGCCGTCGCTAGGGCGACGCATCGCCGTCGTGAGGGCGAGCTCACCCTCGCCTCGTCCAACGCGCAGGCGTTTCCGCTGATGCGACGCCGTTTTTGTTTCTCCATGTGACGCCGTTTTGGATTTCTTTGTTAGTTTCCTCCTTCAATCCGACCTTCGTTCAATCTTTTGCTTATATCTTTTCCGTCCGACATCCGATTGAGTCGATTCTCAAAGCGTTAGATTCCTAAGACAGTGAATTTCATTTTTTTTGGAAAATTTGTGAATTTTTGAGATTAAATTAAGGATGATTATTTTAATCAAAGTGAGTCGGGAAATTTTTCGAACATAGTTCAGTATTTTGAGAAATTCAGGATCTGTGGTGATTTGATTAAAACGATTCTTGAGGAGAAATAAAATTAAGACAGGGGGCTACAAATCATACGAAGAAATGAAATGTCAATTTTGCCCCTAAGACTTCCAATTTCTGAATGGAAGTTCGGATTTGAGTGCAATTTTCGGATTAGGAACATCTGAGAATATTTTGAGTATAACTTTTGATATGGGAATCGAAATGAGGTGCTTCTTATTTTGAATTAAACTAGAGAGATAAGGCTACAATATTTATGAAGACATCGAGTTTCAATTTTGTGTTTAATAATGGTAATTTCTGGATGGAAATAATCTTACATGGAAAATGTGTTAGACTATGAATATACCTGAAATGTTTTGAGCATAACTTTTGATGTAGTGCTCCGAATTGGATGATTCTTGCAGCATTATGAAATTAAGACATAGAGGAACATTTTTCTAGAAGGAAGTTTTGATAAATTCCTTTAAATTGATAGTGCGAATCAGACCCGTAAGGAAGCATGACTAAAAGTAAAATATAGGGGCAAATTTGGAAATTAGGCATATATGAAAGGGTATTTTGGTCTTTAATCAAATTTTAATGACATGGCACCATAATGTGATGAGTTGTCGTGTAAGGAAGAGTCTAGAAAATTAAAGAAGAGAATTAAAAAGAGTGGAAGTCGATTTTAGTGGAAAGAAGAAGAAAATAAGAAGAGAATGGAGAGAAGGCATTTCGGTGGTGGAGAAAGAAGAGAGAAGAGGAAACTAGCTTAGGATTTTCGATTTTTTTGGGAGATTTTAAGAAGATATTGAGTTGATTTAAAGGAAAGATGATGGAAAATGAGGAAAGCCCCTTTTCAAGCCATGAAGAATCCGAAAATTGAGAAGAGGAAGGTGAGAGCAATTTTCTTAACTTTGAGGTTTTTTTTCAAATTTTGGTTTAGAAGTAAGGGAAATAATATGTGTTGGCACCCGATCCGGGAACCAACTACATAAGCAGAACGGAAAACGAAACAAATGGAAACGAAGGGAAAAGCAAGAACGGAGGAAGCGGAATCGGATGGAAACAGAAATGTCACACAAAGTAGCAATGACAAGCATCGCGTTGGAAAACCTAGGACGTTCCAAAATCTGGTATGAAATTTTTTTTTTCTCCTCATAATCTTCTGTTCTCTTTTCCTTTATTCAAACTCAATCATATTCGAATTTCGGGTGAATCGGAGGCCAAACGAGAGAGTTATAAGAGAAAATGTAAAATGACCAAAGGAATAGTAATTGACCATATGAATAGTAACCGGCTAATTTCCGACCCTTATATCTTTTTACTCCAAATTCCGACTAGGGCGCACCATATCTCAATTTAAAGATATCAAGACCCTCTACAATTTTCATGAAGGACAGAAATTCCAATTCCCGCTCTAAAGGGGCGAAAAACCCATCCGAAGGTTCAGCCCAAAATTGCCTATGAATAGTAATCCGAGAAACCCTAATTGCATAATGGCAGTAAATTTCAAACGTCCATAACTTTTTCATCCCAAATCGAAAACTAACCCATTTTATACCATTTTAAAGTTCTTAACTTGCTCTACAACTTTCCAGAAGACCTCTTATTCCAATTCAATCGTTTCGGAGGTCTAACATCTAAGCGAAGTTACTGCCCAAATTTAAGAAAATTTGGACAGCACCTCCCCCTAAAGTTGCTCTAGCCAAAACTTCATTTTAACTTCACCCATACTACAAACCTGCATAAAACTACTTCTATCTTCCAACTTAATAGCACAGCCCATCTCCAACCCAAAAGGGCCACATTGCAATCTTAAGAATTCTAACCATTTCAATCCATACGACAATACCAACTCATTTTTTTTTCTCTGCTTTTCCAATCTTACAAACATACATTAACTTATACATTACATTTGAACTTCAAATATTAAAGGATATATAGATATATAAAGTACATTTGGAACCTCAAAACCTTATGATTTACATGACAATAAACTAATACAACTCATCAAAGGGCATTTAGCCCGATTACAACTAATTTAACAAAAACAAACGAATAGAGAATAAACTAATGCCTTTCTTTTACAACATAACTTCAAAAGCAAGATGCATCGAATTTGTTTCAATCTCGATGCGGAACTCGATTTCTTGTTCAAAACCTGAGGAGGGAGATAAGGGGGGTGAGCACGACGGCTCCGTGGGTAAAAATTTAATAAAAGAGAAATAAGCACGCCGAAATTATCTTAAACAATTAGTTTCAAAATTATTTTTGTCAAAATCATTTTCCAATAAGACAAAACATTTCGAATAAATCATTTTCAAGATAATAATTACAATTATTACAATTATCATCTTTCCGATAAAACACACCAGTTACAAAGTTAACACTTATAACACAAAAACACATATTCACAAAACCAATGGATTTACAAAGTCTACAAAGCACATAACAAAATGGAATATTGACAAAGTCACCAAATATCACGTAATAGCACAAAATCACATATCAAATAGTTTGAGTGATCCTAACAGAACGTACTACACATGTTCGACAAGCGACCATGTGTAGCAGTGAATGAGAGGGAGTCCGATTCGAGCTCTATGCCACTAGCGGCAAAGCGGTAGGCGAAACTATGACAATCTTGCACTTGCTAATCAGAGGGGATCACTACAAACCCACATATTCATGTATTTGCACATTATTCACACATACTTGCCTAACATGGCATCAAAATCTCATAATTCACTTTTTTTTTCATTCGGCAATTTCTTTGACAATTGATTATGCATTTCATTGCACATAATAATACAAAGCACTTAATACAAGTTCATATCATTGCAATTAATAATGTAACCCAACACTTTACAAGTCATCGGAAAACACGTATTAGCATTTATTTCACAACAATTACGTAACTCACATCTCAAATATTAAATAATTACCCACCTCTTATCCTTTGGCTTGCAATTGGTCAAATTGATCTTCCTCAACCTCCAATTGCTTTAATGGCCTTATTCAAAACATAAAAAGTCCTAATTAATAAAAAAAATCATATGCTGAAATTTTCTAAAGAATGCAAAACATGAATTAAAACCTATCCAACTGTAACTATGCCATTCTTCAATTATACCTATCAAATCCCTTCTCAAACGTAATCCAAAGTTTCATCAATCTCATGCTCTACAAAGATCCACCAATGCTGATTTTCTTCTTTCCATTTCCATAATCCTTTCATCCACTAACTCTTCAATCCATCTTCACTAAACATATTGAACACAATAACCCAAATACCTCAATGCTGGAATTTTCCCAAGCATATAAAAACTTAACTTAAACACTAACTAACTTTACCAACACCTTTTCCAAGCTATACCAATCATAACCTTTATCAATTTAATCCATATTTTGTTGAAAATCATCAACTCTAGGCCATCCATACATGCTGAAATTTTTTTCCCCTTTTTCATTCTTTCCTTATCCCCTCACCAATCATTCATTCAAATCACCATGATAACCAAGAAAAACAAATTCTAAGCAAAATCATGAATTAACCAAATAATACACATGCTGGAATTTTCCAAAGACAAGGAAAACATGTAATTTCTTTGCCATCATCTTAGCCATCCTTTATCTAAGTCATTACCATCAAAACATATCTCTAAACTAAGCAAAATCCCATCTTAGATGCACAATTTAACAACAAATCAAGTACTGGAAATTTCCAAGAATGAGAAAACTTAAAATTCATGCAACATCATATTACCTATACTTTAACCTAACTTTTAACATCAAAGCTCAATAGCCATCAACTTTTGAAAAATCCCTTACCTATATGAAAACCCAAAAATTTCAGATTTTGCTTCTTTCTTGAAAACTAAATTCTTTTTCTTTCTTTCCTCATCAATCCTTCATCAATACATTTCAAACCACCATCATTAAACAACCTACCAACAAAAACCATGAATTAACCAACTAATACCAATGCTGAAATTTTAATTCAAGGAAAACATGAAATTTCTTCAACATTCCAAACATCAAGTCTCTTCTCTTTTCCCATTCTTTCCTAACCCAATCATCATCAATCATCATATTAACCAAGGAAAAGGCAAAATCTAACAACATGTTGAGACAATTTCGTAACCCTAACTTATTCAAATCTGATTTTTTTTAAACCTTCCTAATCTCTTCTTCTTTCTTCATCAATCAACTTCCAATCATCATGCTTAAGCAAGAGAGGAAGAACTACAACAAGAAACTAAGAAAATTTCTAAATCCTTACCTTGAAAAGTGACCCACGACTTTCTTCTTCCTTTGGCTCAAATGGAAGACAACTCTTCCTCTTTCCTTTGGCTTGCTCGAAAATCCCTAAGAACTCCAAAGGTCTTCACGTTTTCTTCTTCTTCTTTCCTTTGGATACCGAAATCATCCTCTCTTCTTCTTTTCCTTTTCGTAAACTCCCTTCTCTTTTCTTTCTATTCATCTTCTTTCTTATTCTTCTGCTGTATATCGTGAATTCCAGAAGCTTCATGGGTTGTGTTTTATGCCACCTCATTAAAATGAGGGAAAAGACTATAATGCCCCTCATTTAAGCAATCTTCCAACATTTTACCTGATAGCTTGCGATCTGATTTAGGGCAACTTAACGAAATAATTTGGACAAACTTTCTTCTTAAAAATTGTTTCTCTAGATCATACGAATCCAACGCCACTGACGACGCTCAATTCGGATCTAAAACGAAGAAGTTATGGCCGAATTACTAACTGACCTGCACAAAATCCGAAACTGAACTTTAACATAACCTCAGTCCAGAATTTGACAATCTTAGGGATGGAATTAAATTTCGATCCCTTCACAAGAGTTGTAGCCCTATGTCTTAACTTTATTTGCCCTTAAGAATCAACTCAATCGAAGTTGTATAACTCCCGAAAATCGCAAAATACTGGACCATGTTCAGAAAATTATCCAACTTATAACTTATAACCCATCTCTTACTTGGGTTCAATCAATCTCTTTCCATTTAATCTTCTAAAAATCATAATTCTTCATAAAAATGAACGTAATTGTCTTAGGAATTCAACGCTTCAAGAATCGAGTCAATCGGATGTCAGATGAAGGAATTATGCACAAAAGATTACAAAAAGGTCGGATTGAAAACCCAAGAATAAAATGGGTTTTCCGAAAATCATAACTCCTAACTCCGATATCAAAAAATTACAAACTTTATGGCGTCGGAAAGATCGAAATACAAGCTCCAACTTTCATTAAGACCACTTACTCCAATTCAGACTAAATCCATACGACGAGTGGCCTCGAAGTATAGCACATGCAAATCTATACTTAATAACATTTTCAAAACAAAGCATATCTTCCGAAATTCATATCTCCCAATCCCGACATCGAAAAATAGCAAACTTTATGTCCACGAAAAGCTCTCGACAGAGGCTACAAGTTTCACGTTGATCATTTTCTCTAATTTGACCTAAATCAAATAGTCAATTTTTTACCTAAAAGTCAAACTTCCAAGCCAACTTTGGTGATCATAACTCTCACTCCCGATATCGAAAAATGTCAACTTTATGGCTACAGAAAACTCTTGACATAATCTACAAGTTTCATGTAGCATATTTTCTCAAATTTTGCCTAAATCAAGAGTCAACTCTCCAAGGCCAAAAAGTCAACTATTTCACAATTTTCATATTTTCACTCTTTCTTTCTTTATTTCATGATCTTCAACTTAATTTCAATCAACTCATCCATTTTTGAAAACTTCTTATTTTCACTCAAAGATCGGGGTCCAACATTTCTCCCCCTCTTAAAAGAATTTCGCCCTCGAAATTCACAATTACTTACACTCCAAGTAACTCATTCTTGCATAAATTTCTTTTGAAACAAAAATCATCAAACACTGTCTTACTAATTTCTTTCCAAAACTCATAATCACACCACTTTCTCTTATCTAATTTTCTCATCATATATGTATCTCATATTACTCATATCATATTAACTTACTATATTTATAACTCATTATTTCTTCAGATATGGACACAAATCAATGGTCCATTCTTTAAAGAATCCTAATATGGTTCAATGATCATTTAGCAACTCGTCATCCTTTCATCTTACGGAAGTATAGTCTATATCAATTTCTCCCAATTCATCACAAAATTCAAATCTTAAGTTCCACAAACACATGTTTCTAATCACTCGTATTCGTATCACCCAAATCAAACCAATCACTTGAATTTGAGCGTCAAATAGTCATGCACATCAATTTTGAAATTCCTAAAGACAATCATACTTCTTTCATCAAAATCAAATGATCACTTAGCATATTCTCACAAATTCACTCTTATCTTTACAAACTCGTATCAATTCCTTATTCATACTCATACGCCCAAGTAAGATCATATTACTGGGCTCTGATACCATAAATGTTGGCACCCGATCCGGGAACCAACTACATAAGCAGAACGGAAAACGAAACAAACGGAAACGAAGGGAAAAGCAAGAACGGAGGAAGCGGAATCGGATGGAAACAGAAATGTCACACAAAGTAGCAATGACAAGCATCGCGTTGGAAAACCTAGGACGTTCCAAAATCTGGTATGAATTTTTTTTTCTCCTCATAATCTTCTATTCTCTTTTCCTTTATTCAAACTCAATCATATTCGAATTTCGGGTGAATCGGAGGCCAAACGTAGAGTTATAAGAGAAAATGTAAAATGACCAAAGGAATAGTAATTGACCATATAGTAACTGGCCAATTTCCGACCCTTATATCTTTTTACTCCAAATTCTGACTAGGGCGCACCATATCTCAATTTAAAGATATCAAGACCCTCTACAATTTTCATGAAGGACAGAAATTCCAATTCCCGCTCTAAAGGGGCGAAAAACCCATCCGAAGGTTCAGCCCAAAATTGCCTATGAATAGTAATCCGAGAAACCCTAATTGCATAATGGCAGTAAATTTCAAACGTCCATAACTTTTTCATCCCAAGTCGAAAACTAACCCATTTTATACCATTTTAAAGTTCTTAACTTGCTCTACAACTTTCCAGAAGACCTCTTATTCCAATTCAATCGTTTGAGGTCTAACATCTGTTGAAGTTACTGCCCAAATTTAAGAAAATTTGGACAGCACCTCCCTAAAGTTGCTCTAGCCAAAACTTCATTTTAACTTCACCCATACTACAAACCTGCATAAAACTACTTCTATCTTCCAACTCAATAGCACAGCCCATCTCCAACCCAAAAGGGCCACATTGCAATCTTAAGAATTCTAACCATTTCAATCCATACGACAATACCAACTCATTTTTTTTCTGCTTTTCAATCTTACAAACATACATTAACTTATACATTACATTTGAACTTCAAATATTAAAGGATATATAGATATATAAAGTACATTTGGAACCTCAAAACCTTATGATTTACATGACAATAAACTAATACAACTCATCAAAGGGCATTTAGCCCAATTACAACTAATTTAACAAAAACAAACGAATAGAGAATAAACTAATGCCTTTCTTTTACAACATAACTTCAAAAGCAAGATGCATCGAATTTGTTTCAATCTCGACGCGAACTCGATTTCTTGTTCAAAACCCGAGGAGGGAGATAAGGGGGGTGAGCACGACGGCTCCGTGGGTAAAAATTTAATAAAGAGAAATAAGCACGCGAAATTATCTTAAACAATTAGTTTCAAAACTATTTTGTCAAAATCATTTTCCAATAAGACAAAACATTTGAATAAATCATTTTCAAGATAATAATTACAATTATTACAATTATCATCTTTCCGATAAAACACACCAGTTACAAAGTTAACACTTATAACACAAAACACATATTCACAAAACCAATGGATTTACAAAGTCTACAAAGCACATAACAAAATGGAATATTGACAAAGTCACCAAATATCACGTAATAGCACAAAATCACATATCAAATAGTTTGAGTGATCCTATCAGAGCGTACTACACATGTTCGACAAGCGACCATGTAGGCAGTGAACAGAGGGGAGTCCGATTCGAGCTCCTATGCCACTATGAGCAAGCGGGTGGTTTATGACAATCTGCGCACTTGCTAATCAGAGGGGATCACTACAAACCCACATATTCATGTATTTGCACATTATTCACACATACTTGCCTAACATGGCATCAAAATCTCATAATTCACTTTTTTTTTTCATTCAGCAATTTCTTTGACAATTGATTATGCATTTCATTGCACATAATAATACAAAGCACTTAATACAAGTTCATATCATTGCAATTAATAATGTAACCCAACACTTTACAAGTCATCGGAAAACACGTATTAGCATTTATTTCACAACAATTACGTAACTCACATCTCAAATATTAAATAATTACCCACCTCTTATCCTTTGGCTTGCAATTGGTCAAATTGATCTTCCTCAACCTCCAATTGCTTTAATGGCCTTATTCAAAACATAAAAAGTCCTAATTAATAAAAAAATCATATGCTGAAATTTTCTAAAGAATGCAAAACATGAATTAAAACCTATCCAATCTGTAACTATGCCATTCTTCAATTATACCTATCAAATCCCTTCTCAAACGTAATCCAAAGTTTCATCAATCTCATGCTCTACAAAGATCCACCAATGCTGATTTTCTTCTTTCCATTTCCATAATCCTTTCATCCACTAACTCTTCAATCCATCTTCACTAAACATATTGAACACAATAACCCAAATACCTCAATGCTGGAATTTTCCCAAGCATATAAAAACTTAACTTAAACACTAACTAACTTTACCAACACCTTTTCCAAGCTATACCAATCATAACCTTTATCAATTTAATCCATATTTTGTTGAAAATCATCAACTCTAGGCCATCCATACATGCTGAAATTTTTTTTTCCCCTTTTCATTCTTTTCATATTCTTTCCTTATCCCCTCACCAATCATTCATTCAAATCACCATGATAACCAAGAAAACAAATTCTAAGCAAAATCATGAATTAACCAAATAATACACATGCTGGAATTTTCCAAAGACAAGGAAAACATGTAATTTCTTTGCCATCATCTTAGCCATCCTTTATCTAAGTCATTACCATCAAAACATATCTCTAAACTAAGCAAAATCCCATCTTAGATGCACAATTTAACAACAAATCAAGTACTGGAAATTTCCAAGAATGAGAAAACTTAAAATTCATGCAACATCATATTACCTATACTTTAACCTAACCTTTAACATCAAAGCTCAATAGCCATCAACTTTTGAAAAATCCCTTACCTATATGAAAACCCAAAAATTTCAGATTTTGCTTCTTTCTTGAAAACTAAATTCTTTTTCTTTCTTTCCTCATCAATCCTTCATCAATACATTTCAAACCACCATCATTAAACAACCTACCAACAAAAACCATGAATTAACCAACTAATACCAATGCTGAAATTTTAATTCAAGGAAAACATGAAATTTCTTCAACATTCCAAACATCAAGTCTCTTCTCTTTTCCCATTCTTTCCTAACCCAATCATCATCAATCATCATATTAACCAAGGAAAAGGCAAAATCTAACAACATGTTGAGACAATTTCGTAACCCTAACCTATTCAAATCTGATTTTTTTAAACCTTCCTAATCTCTTCTTCTTTCTTCATCAATCAACTTCCAATCATCATGCTTAAGCAAGAGAGGAAGAACTACAACAAGAAACTAAGAAAATTTCTAAATCCTTACCTTGAAAAGTGACCCACGACTTTCTTCTTCCTTTGGCTCAAATGGAAGACAACTCTTCCTCTTTCCTTTGGCTTGCTCGAAAATCCTAAGAACTCCAAAGGTCTTCACGTTTTCTTCTTCTTCTTTCCCTTTGGATACCGAAATCATCCTCTCTTCTTCTTTTCCTTTCAGTAAACTCCTTCTCTTTTCTTTCTATTCATCTTCTTTCTTATTCTTCTGCTGTATATCGTGAATTCCAGAAGCTTCATGGGTTGTGTTTTATGCCACCTCATTAAAATGAGGGAAAAGACTATAATGCCCCTCATTTAAGCAATCTTCCAACATTTTACCTGATAGCTTGCGATCTGATTTAGGGCAACTTAACGAAATAATTTGGACAAACTTTCTTCTTAAAAATTGTTTCTCTAGATCATACGAATCCAACGCCACTGACGGCGCTCAATTCGGATCTAAAACGAAGAAGTTATGGCTGAATTACTAACTGACCTGCACAAAATCCGAAACTGAACTTTAACATAACCTCAGTCCAGAATTTGACAATCTTAGGGATAGAATTAAATTTCGATCCCTTCACAAGAGTTGTAGCCCTATGTCTTAACTTTATTTTTCCTCAAGAATCAACTCAATCGAAGTTGTATAACTCCCGAAAATCACAAAATACTGGACCATGTTCAGAAAATTATCCAACTTATAACCTATAACCCATCTCTTACTTGGGTTCAATCAATCTCTTTCCATTTAATCTTCTAAAAATCATAATTCTTCATAAAAATGAACGTAATTGTCTTAGGAATTCAACGCTTCAAGAATCGAGTCAATCGGATGTCGGATGAAGGAATTATGCACAAAAGATTACAAAAAGGTCGGATTGAAAACCCAAGAATAAAATGGGTTTTCCGAAAATCATAACTCCTAACTCCGATATCAAAAAATTACAAACTTTATGGCGTCGGAAAGATCGAAATACAAGCTCCAACTTTCATTAAGACCACTTACTCCAATTCAGACTAAATCCATACGACGAGTGGCCTCGAAGTATAGCACATGCAAATCTATACTTAATAACATTTTCAAAACAAAGCATATCTTCCGAAATTCATATCTCCCAATTCCGACATCGAAAAATAGCAAACTTTATGTCCACGAAAAGCTCTCGACAGAGGCTACAAGTTTCACGTTGATCATTTTCTCTAATTTGACCTAAATCAAATAGTCAATTTTTTTACCCTAAAAGTCAAACTTCCAAGCCAACTTTGACTGATCATAACTCTCACTCCCGATATCGAAAAATGTCAAACTTTATGGCTACAGAAAACTCTTGACATAATCTACAAGTTTCATGTAGCATATTTTCTCAAATTTTGCCTAAATCAAGAGTCAACTCTCCAAGGCCAAAAAGTCAACTATTTCACAATTTTCATATTTTCACTCTTTCTTTCTTTATTTCATGATCTTCAACTTAATTTCAATCAACTCATCCATTTTTGAAAACTTCTTATTTTCACTCAAAGATCGGGGTCCAACAATATGGGTTCATAGATTATGAGCTCAATTTTGAAGATTTAATGATTTATTGGATTTAATTTTGGATTTATATGAGTTAGGGTTTATGCCAAATTTGTGATTTTGGGGATTTTGTGAATTAGTGGTGTAGAATCATAGATAATAGTATGGGTTTGTGAAATATGAAATCAATTTTGAAGAAATTGGGATTTATGATATCGAATTTGTGTAAATTGGTTTAGGCCAATTTTAAGATTTGGGGATTTTTGAAATTGATGATTTAGATATCTTGGAATTAGTATGAATTGATGAATTATGACATAAATTTTAAGGATTAAGTTATTCATGATGTTGAATTTTGATGAAATTGCTTTAGGAAATGTTAAATTGGAAGGAAGAAAGGAGAAATGGCCAAATTGAAGCTTGGAACAAGTTTCTAGCATCAATTCGAGATGGGTAATGTATTTATATTTTGAATTATGAGTACTTTATGTGAAATTGAAAAATTACGAAAGGAAAAATATTTCGAAATTATGTTTTCAAAGGATTTGAAAAGAATTGATCAAAGGTTTACGTTAAAATGTTTGTAAATGATTTGGGAATTTATAGAAAATTGAGAATACAAAATTTATGAAAATTATGTTTTCGCATTTTTGAAGAATGTGAATAATGCTGCTTTATGCATTTATATATGTTGATTTAGATTTGAAAAAATACTTGCATTCGCTTTTATGCATTTGATTGATATGAGATTAATTGATTAATTTAATATGATTGTTATATAAATTGATGTGAATATGTGCATGTGTCAAGCATTTTGACACGATTTGATATGATGATATGAAGACTTAGAAAATCAAGATTTTTGAAAAGTGCCTTTGGGCAATTTGAATTCTCTTTTTGCTTATGTGTTATGTGGGTTTGGTCAGGTCCTTCTGTGAGTCAGTGCACTGTCTCTACTTGTTTATAGCCTTCTCCCGGCTGCCCGCAAGTGGCTTAGGAGTTCCGATTTCGGACTCCCTCCGTTCACTGTTTGCATGAACGCTATCTTGGAATGTGCGATATGTTCATTGGGACCAACCCAAACTGTTTGATGTGTTTTATGTATTGATTTATGATTTTATGTATTTTGTGATCTGATGTGATTGCATTCATGTTTATGAAAATTTTGAGAAATTTTGATAAATGAGAAAAAGAGTTTTCAACCATGAAATTATAGAAATTTAATATGAAAAGTTTGGAAAATTGAAAGGTTTGAAGAAAATGCTTGAAAAGTTGCAAAGTTTGAAAAAGATAAGCCTTTTGGCTAAAAGTGATGAAAAATGATTTCTACTTATTATTCAATTTATAAATATGTTACCCACGAGCTTCCAAGCTCACCCCCCCTTTCATCCCCGTCTCCAAGTTTTCGAGCAGGAGATCGGATGAAAAAATGTGAAGATGTTTGGTCCGATTTTGCATCGTCTGTATTTTTATGTGAATTGATATTGGATATTAGTATTGTTTATAGCTTGAATTTCCATTAAGTAAGTGATTATGATGTATTACAAGCATGTATTTCAGAATGTATGATGATTACGAATTGATGTATGAGAGTATGGAATTGTATATGAAATTGTGTATGAGTCTGGAAATGAGATTGAATTATGAGACTAGTAGATTGAATTACAATTATGAAAGTGCTTTAGAATTAGGTTTGCGTTTGTGTATGCTGAGATCCCGGACGGAGGGTCCGGTGGATTTTGATGTTTGTATATTTGATTGGAAATTTTAAAAGTGTATTTTGAATACTTTGCAAGTTTGGGTTAGGATAAATGCAGCCGTTATACTGCCGAAATTTCGATAAAATTGGGATAAAAATGTAATTTGGGATTTGTACGGATATATAAGAATACGATCAAGTTTTGAGATTTTGCATGAGAATGATTTTCCAAAGGTGGAAATTGTTTGTTTGATTTGAATGAGATTGCCTAAAGATGTAAGAAATGAGTAAAGAAAAAAAATTATACCGAATTTTCGTATTAGATTAGTTTTAGGTTTCCAACGCGATCGTTGTTGTCTTTGTATTGTATTCATGGATGTCGGACATTTGTTATGCTATTCGATTTGGCTGCATTTGTATACTTTGATTATAAGTTTGAATTCGATCCGTATCTGTTTCGCCTTTGATTGTAACCGTTCCGATTTGCTTCTTTCGATTTGCTTCCGCTTTCGCTTCGTTTTTCGTTATCGAATTCAATTTATCCAATTTGAATTCGCCTCGTTCTTTGTATCCATTTTCGCTTTTCGGTTGGGATCCAGTTCCCGGATCGGGTCCCAACAATCACAAGGTACATACTCAAACATTCAAGCATATTTAAGTACATATCCTATGATAATGGCATGTTAGAGCAAAAGCAATACCAACTTACACATGGCATCATCTAACATAATCGGAAGTCACTAAATTTTAAAACCATTCATTGCATTAATCCAAAAAATATTTACACTATTTTCTTTAGACAAAAATTTACATAACCTTATACAGGTTCTAACAAAATGCAAGACACAACACTCCTGGAGCCAGCTGACAGACCTCTAAGCTATAACAAAATCCAAAGAGTCCTTTAATCCTATCTAAAAACTAGGTCTCCTGTCTCGTATCTGAAAAACCACGTTGTAATTTTTATAAGTTTTGTGAACTCAATGAGTGAGTCATCATTGATGATTTCATTGGATCGTATACACAAAATACATATTTTACAGACACCCATTCAGATCGAAAATACATTCTATATCATAAGATCACACATTTCACATTACTAAGTATAGCAAATAAATCGCACCAATTTATCACTCATTCAGCTTTGCAAATCATTCAATAAATTTCAATCTTATAATGTTATATGCATGAGACTCACATTTTTTCTTATTGTTGTGACCGAGTGCCTATCACAAACTTATACAAATACTGACCCATAGGGCTCAGTCAAACAGAATCACGGAACACAGTTCTACGCGCAAAATCAGAAATTACAGAGCAAAGCCCTACGTGAAAGCACTTTATAATGGCAACTCAAGTTACAATGCCTTTATCTGAGCATGCATTTTATGAAATGCAACAATTTCAGAAAATCTCATATATCACAATCTTATACAAATGCTCAGGCAAAATTTCACAGTCATCAGACCTAAGTCCGACCTTTAACTTTCGTTAAGAATCAAATGTCAAAATTCATATCAAATCAAAGTACTCCCAATACATGCCCAACTATTAAACTCCTCGGACCTCAGGTTCGGAATCCAAAAACAACTCACAAACAGTTCAATAATATTGGAAGTGTAATAAATTAAATTAAATTCAAATCAAATCAATTCTAGAAAATCATCTAGGTTGACTCACAGTATGATCCAAGAAACTATTGCCTAGATGATCCGACAATGTTCGAATGACATCCGATGTGCTCCTCTAAAACATACACAATACATTCACAAATATCACATTTTTGCATAAATGTACAATTATTCTTTTATGCACATCAATGTATAGAAAGTATGCCCAATGTATGTTCAACGACAATTCCGGGTATCTTATTGTAACTCTCATCATCAAATTGATTAGATATCAAAGCCCTCATTGACATCATTTGTATTTATAATTTGGACCATAATAAAGCAAATGTGAAATCCATTACATAACTTAATTGACCACTTCAGATTTTCTACCCATATGATTTCGAGTCAATTTTACATAATTAATTTGATAGGGTAAATGAAAAAATTAGGCAACACTTCCTTCTGGAAAGTTGTTCTTCAGTGTCTTATGTTTCTAATGACTCCAAAATAATCCAATTTGATTCAGTATTCAATTAGTTATGCACAAAATACCATAGACTATACAGATTTAAACTTTTAGCTAGTACATAATCATACCCTCTATTTTCAGAACTCTAATCTTTCAACTAATACATCCAAAAATTACAAAATTTATACCAATTTAAAGATAAGAGAATAATATACAACTTTGATGAAGACAACTCAGCCTAATTCGGCCCACATCAACACAGTTTATTCAATAACCACAAGATATGATTTCTGTCCCTGGTAATGCTATAGCCTAAGTTAAAACTCAGTTTCATGCCAAATTTGAAAATCTTAAAAACAGAACTAAAATTCAACTTCTTCACAAAAGTTGTAGAAATATGTACCTAGTTTAATATGAATTAAAAATAAACTCATTCAGAAATATACATCTCAAGTTATAATTAGAAAATCGAAGCATGATCATGAAAATTTCCAGTTCATAATATTCCAGCAGACTTCCACATTTTCATCCTATCAATCACTTTCAAAACAATTCATATAACTCTAAATTTTTATGTAGAGAAAGAAAAATATCTTAGGAATTCATTGGTCCAAGTTTTAAGTTATTTGGATTTCGGATGAAAAATTTATAGGCAAAAGAATGAGGGTTGTTCAATGAAAAACTATAGTTTTTAACCACACAAATAACCCATCACCTTTTCTCTCTATAGCACGCCAACTTCATCTTCTTCACAAAACCCAGATCACTGAACTACACTTCTCCTCTTCTTCTTTATTTCTTTCTTTTTTTTTTGCTTCCTTCCTACACATCACATCTAATACATCTGCTACATAAACCACTTTGTTTTCTACTTCCATCACAATTAATCCCAACACAAATAAATCCAAAAATCCAAAATTCAACATAATCATTTAAACATCATATATTACTATTCACGCATATTCCAGTTTACTGCACTTCCTTTCCATCTTTTGTATCTTCCAATTTTCATCAATACAATCCCTTCATTTGACTCTTCTCTACATTAAAACCTCACGAAAATCATTTTCTTTATCTTTACACCCATTTCAAATCATTTCAAAACCATTCACAAATATTCCCGTACACCAAAAGTTAGTAGGAATAGAGCATATGCATTCACTGATTCCATTTTTTTTTCAAATTTTTGTATCATTTTTAGTTTACTTCAGTCATTAAAACTCATTCAATACAATTCAAGCATCACCCAAAATACCATTTAAAATATTCAACCAAGTCATACACGTACAGAGCAGAGCAAGATAACCTTCTACATATTTCTTAGTACAAAACAAAGTATATGCTTATACATCAACCTTCCGCATCTTTTCTGCATTTTTTTAACATCAATTTACACATAAAAGTCTAATTCTGCAGTTTCCTACTCTCAAACAACTCTAGCTTCAAAAATAATCACAAACATAAAAACAAAGCTCTGAGCAACACCATTTTTCTTCTCTCTCTCACTCTCTACAGTTTTTTTTAAACTTCACTGCACTGCCAATTGTTTCTACACTATACAGATTTAGATTCCTTCTCATTACCTTATGTTTTCCATTTTAATGCTTGTCCCAAATCGCAAATTCAAATTTTCATTTAAGTCATTTACCACATGCATTCACCGAAACTCTACTGCTAAATCCTTTTCATGCATGTATTCATTTCTAACACTAACCCATCATTAAACTCATTTTACAAAACTCAGTAAAGTTCATGACATAACTTACTCGAGTTAGCTAAATTTCCAGCAATTCCTGGAATTCTTACTTCACAGAAGAAATCGTGAACCAGTTCCCAAAATCACTTTTCAAATTGTTTCACGGAGGATGAACAAAGAACAGAGAAAGAGTTGGCTTTTCGGTGAAGAACAACATAAAAATGACCTGCCCAAATATCATACAGTACGTGGCGTTTTGCATGTATATACACGTGTCTCTCAACCTAAACAACCACTTATCACCACAAATACAAACAATTTGTTTCAATACAATTTAGCCATTTGTCACATTTTAATTGGTCTTATATTTTTTTAATCTAAAAATATCCCAAAATTTCAAAAATTTTAAAAAATTCACGAAAAATCCAAAATAACTAAATTATTCTCCAAATAAATTTTCAGCTAAAATAATTTACCAAAAAATTCAAAATATCCAAAATATACCAAAATTGCCAAATCACAATTCATAGACTCCAATTTAATCCACAATTTTCACTTATAAATCAAATTTACCCAAAAATGCCAATGAATGCATGTATAATCATATGAATGTGCAAAATAAATGTATATGTCACAATTAACTTATGCATGACGTGCATTTTCCTAATTTCACAATATTTTCTCATAAATTATTATTCTAGCTTTAACATGGGTATTGGGATGTTACACTACATTTGCCTCTCTTCTAAATTTAGACCTAGTTCTCACTCCTTCTAAAGCTTATAATAAGATTTTCTAGGTGAGAGATTTTATACTTCCAATCTTTCCTAAGACTAAAGTTTTTAGGAATATCTTCTACAATTTTTTTTAACTTCATCGCACTGCCAATTGTTTCTTACTAAGGGATGGAAGTAAGAAATATTTGGCTTTCTTACTTTCCATAACTCATATAGAGTTTTATTTAAAATAGATCGCAGAAATACTCTATTTTGAATATAACAAGTTGTATTCACAGCTTCTGCCCAGAAATACTTAGGAAGATTCATTTCACATAGCTTAGTCCTTGCTATTTCTTTAATCGTCCTGTTCTTTCTTTCTACAATTCCATTCTATTGTGGAGTTCTAAGAGCAAAGCAATTATGGAAAATTCGATTCTCTTCATAAAATATTTTGAATTTTTCATTTTCAAATTCTCCACCATGATCACTCCTAATTCTAGCAATAAAAATTTCTTTTTCATTTTGTAACTTTTTGGATAGAACTTTAAAGCACTTAAGCGATTCATCTTTATGTGATAAAAATTGTTGGATCCCACTTTCGAGACCCAATTACATACACTGCACACTATCCTTATCTAAATGTTGGATCCCGTTACCGGAACCCAACTGGAAACAGAACGGAAAACGGAACAAAGTACAAAGCGGAGACAAAAGCTTCTTGCTTACCGAAGAACGGAAAAATGGAATCGAATGGAAACGAAAATTTCGAAAAGCGTGAAACCGCTAATCGGAATATACAAAGCGAAACATAAGGCAAAACCGAAAACAAATCGGATTAAATCAAACCAAAAAGTAAGCGGATCGAATACAAATCGAAAAGTAAATAAGCGGAAGCAAAAGCAAGCGAAGCAAGAACTCATCGAATCAAACGAGCAGTTGCAGTTAAACGGAATCAAAGCGCACACATCCGACATCCGGAAACAATAATCAAAGAAAACTTATCGAATGAACATAATCGCGTTGGGAATCCTAAGACGTTCCAAAATCCGTTATGAATTTTTTTTTTCTTTTCTTATTCTCATTTCTTTCTTTATTCCTTGTCTTTTTCATTCTTAATCACTTTATTCCATTACATACAAACGCATCATTCTTATTCATTCCTTTTCTCTTTACTCAATCACTTTCAAATCATAATCAATCTTCTTAACATTAATACCAATCTCATAAATCCATCTTTCATACGTCTAAATTTTTATTTTTCTTCTTTTCCAAATTATTTTCTAACGAAAATTCTAAAAGATAACGGTTGCATTTATCCTAACCCAAAATTCCTGCAAAGGCAAATAAACACTTCTATAATCTCAACAGACCTCGAATCATCGGACACTCCGTCCGGAACTCAAACACCAAAGAAACACAAACCTAAATCTAATACTTCCATAATTCTCAACCAGTCAACACATCAATCTCATTTTCTATATCCAAATCACAATCATCATATTATAATCAATATACAATCCTCATCATTTATAAATGACAATCTCAATCTGAGTAACCATTAATGAATAACACAATTCCAAAAATCGAATATGCTATACTCAAATCCCTTTCATAACATAATTTCTTATGCAATTTCAATAATTTCATAAGCATCATAATTTAAATTTCTTATAAATCCTTAATGGCTTTTCAAGCCATTTACAAACTTATACAAAGATCCAAATTACTCAAGATACAAAAACATTCACAAATCGAACTGATGTCCTGACAGTCTTTCATCCGATCTCCCGCTCGAAACCTGGAGATAAGGATGAAAGGGGGGGTGAGCTTGGAAGCTCGTGGATAACACATTTATAAATCGATAAATAAGCGAAATCATTTTCATAATCTTTTTCCAAAGGGCTAATTTTTCAAACTTTATAATTTTTCAAACAATTTCCTCAAACCCATTTTTTTCATATTTTCAAACTTTTCATAATAATCTCACTTTTCTCATTTTCAAAACTTCTTGAATTTTTCATAAATATGAATGCAGAACACATAAACAAATCAAAACATATAACACATCGTAATGGTGCTGTTCGGTCCAAGCGAGCGATCGCACATTCCGCATAGCGGTCATGCGATCGTGAAACGAAACGTACTACACTTTCTCGCATATAGCGGTCCAATTGTAGCCGTGAGGGAGTCCGAATCGACTCCGTGCCACTAGCGGGCAGCCGGAGAAGGCTTAACAAGTAGAGGCAAATGACTCACCAAAGGACCTAACCGACCCACATAACACATAATCGAAACGAGATTTGAGAATGCCCAAGGCACTTTTCAAATTCTTGATTTTCCACACATTCACATAATGCATACAATTCGATCAATTCATCATTCAAATACTAATTTCAAAATCAAATCATTCAATCATGTGCATAATTCAATAATGCATTTATGGCAATTGAATTTAAACTTGTACCAATTTCTCGGAAATCATTCGGAAATCATATTTTCCAACTTTAAATCAATTCTTATTTTCAAACATTTCCAATAATCTATCAAGCATACAAAATTTTGCTTTCTTTCATTTTCAAAAATTCATATTAAGCTTACAGATCAAATTATAAATATGCTACCCACCTCGAATTATTGGCGGAAACTTGATTTCAAGCTCCAATTGATCCTTGCTTTTCTCTCTCTTCCAAATTACCAAAACCTAAACCATAATCATCCAATTTTCACATCAGAAAATACTTAATTTTCACAATCAACTTAGGAATTCACCAATTCCATTTACATTCAAGCTATTTCAATCTCCAATTTTGAAAGTCCCCAATTTTTAAAATTGGCTTAAACCAATACACCCAAATTCAATCTCATAAAACATAATTTCTTCAAAATTAATCTCACAATTCATCAATTCACATTAATTCCAAACTATTTAAATCCTCAATTTCAAAAATCCCCAAATCTTAAAATTGGCCTAAACTAATTTATCCAAATTCAATACCATAAAATACAAATTCTTCGAAATTGATTTCATATATCATCAACCCATATCATTATCAATAATTTTACACCAAAATATCACAAAATCCTTCATCATAAAATTAAGCCTAAACCTAAATCAATTTTCCATCCAAAATTAAACCCAGCCTAAAGCATATATTTCAAAATTAACGTCATAAATCATAAACCCATCTTATATGCCATAATTCTAAACCGAAAATTAATCAAAATCTCAAAGTAGAAAAATTTCTCTTACCTCTTTCTCTTCCAAATTCGAATTTTTTTGGTTCCTTAGGAAGCTCTTATGCTCCTCTACCTTTTTCTCTCTTGGAACCATCCCAAAATCCTTAAGAAAACAAGTAGAAAAATCAAAATAACTTCTCTCTCATCTTTTCTCCATACTGAAACTTCCACTCTCTTCTTATTTCTTCTTCTTTCTCTTCTTCTGTAATTTTCCAGACCATTCATCGTTTTTAATAGCTCAAAACGACAATCATTAATGAGTTTCATTAATTGATGGTCAAATGACCATTTTGCCCTCCATTCAAAACTTAAAATTACACTTACTTGCGGTTTGATTCAGACTATCGATTTGAAGGAATTTGTCAAAACTTCCTTCTCGAGAAATGTTCCTCTCACTCATACGAATCCAACGCCACTGACCGCGCTCAATTCGAGTACCACATCAAAAGTTATAATGTAAGCAGTGCGGAAATATCCATATTCTAACACATTTCCTATGTACGATTATTTCCGTCCAAAATTTCACATTCTTAATCCCAGAATTGAAACTCGATGTCTTCATAAAAATTGTATCCTTATGTCTCTAGTTTAATTCAAAACAAGAATCGTCTCATTTCGATTCCCAGATCAAAAGTTATACTCAAATTACTCACAGGTGTTCCCAATCCAAAATTACACCCCAATCCGAACTTAAATTCAAAATTAACAGTCCTAAGGGCAAAATTGACATTTCATGTCTTCATATGATTTGTAGCCCTTGTCTTATCTTTATTTCGCCTCAAGAATCGCTTCAATCGGATCTCTACAGATCCCGAATTTCAAAACACTGAATCATGCTCGGAAAATTTCCCGACTCACTTTGATTAAATTAATCACCATTAATTTAATCTCAAAAGTTCACAAATTTCTTATAAAATGAAATTCATTGTCTTAGGAATCCAACGCAAAAGAATCAACTCAATCGGATGTCGAGCGGAAAAGATATAGGCAAAATAGTGAGCAAAGGTCGGATTGAAAACAAAGAAATCAAAAAATTTAAGAAGCAAAGCGGCGTTGAACAGACGGACGCCCAACTCATGAGGGCGAGGCGCCTTCAGCGAGAGGCGAGGCGCTCGCTAGGCGAGGCGTCGCCTAGCGAGGCGACAACTCGCTGGCGAGCCTGCCTCGAGGAGGCGAAGCGCCCGCCTCGCTAGGCGAGGCGTCGCCCTGAGAGCATCTGGCGCCAGCGTCGCTAGGCGAGCCGTCGCCTAGCGAGGCGCTAAAACTTTTTTTTTTTTTTTTTCACTTAATAATCAAAAACTTCCGAAATTCATAACTTTTACTCCCGAACTCCGATTTTGACAAACTTAGTCTCTATAGAAAACTTGAGAGAAGCTCTAAATCTTCCAAGAAGAACATAAAACTCAATTCAACTCCTACGGGAGTCCATTTTTCGGTCAAAGATACTATCCTCTATACAAACTTATAAAAAATCATACTTAATATTCCGAGATCGAAAAATTTCATACTTTATATCGAAATAAAGATCAAAACTAATCCTTCAATTTTCATGAAAAACATCAAAGCTCAATTAACCTCTAACTAGGTTAATTTCTCAGTCAAAGTTTCAACCAATATAAAAGTCAAACCCGATCAAACATAAACTTTGACTGATCATAACTTTCACTCCCGATATCGAAAAATTACAAACTTTATGTCCACAAAAATCTCTTAACATAACCTACAAGTTTCCAGAAGACCATTTTATCAAATTTTGCCTCAATCAAAAGTCAACCTTCAAAGGCCAGAAAGTCAACTATTACACAATTTTTTTTCTTCATATTTTCACTCTTTCTCGTTTTAATCATGATTTTCACCTCAATTTCAATCAACTCATCCTCTTTATCATTCATATTACTAAGTCAAATTGTCACTCAAGGTTCGGGGTCCAACAAAAATAATATCCAACAAAATTTAGTGAAGTCATCAACAATTACAAGACCATACTTCTTTCCGTCAAGACTTAATGTTCTAGTTGGACCAAACAAATTTATATGTAACAACTCTAGAGGTCTACACGAAGTTACAACATTTTTAAAAGAAAAAGATGTTTTAACTTGTTTTCTTTTTTGACAACTTTCACAAAAGAAATCTTTGTTAAAACTTATTTTTGGTAAACCTCTTATCAAATCATGTCTAACCAACTTCAAAATATGTTTAAAACTAACATGACCTAGCTTTTTATGCCAAATCAGTTTTTCCTCATCTGTTGATATAAAACATGAAATATTTTGACTTTTCAAATCCTCTAAATTAATCTTATAGAGATTGTTTTGTCTCTTGGCAGAAAAGTATATGGAATTGTCCTTGTTTTTGATAGGAGTCACAACCTAATTTACATTCAATTGGTTTGTTGAGCAAGCTCATGATTAAAAGGTTTGAATCAGATCTTCGCCAACTATGAAAATTGAAATTTCTCAATTTAATAATAAAGGATATTATTTTGAACAAAATAGTAATATTTATTAGAGTCCTTTTATTTATTTTTAAGACATAAACTATTGCTTGCTCTTTTGGTTGTTAAATTAAAAAAAAAACCAAGGAGCAACATCTTGGATGCTAATAAGTGTATTAAACTTAATTTCTTGGACTAGTTTCAAAGCTTGAAAATGTTCTTCAACTAAGAAAAGAAATTGTATGTTCTTAATTCTCCAATTCCATTAGAGCCTAATGATCTTAAGAGGTCAGTGAGACATATCGACATCATATTGATGATGTTGAATAAGCTAAATATGTAATATTGACTAACTTACTTTTTAAGCTTCAGAAGCAGTGTGAAAATATGGATGCTCCTAATATAATTATGCATCTTAAAAAGTTGTATGGTGCACGAAATAAGGTGGAGAGTTATGAAACTTCTAGAGATTATATCAATATAAAATGGAAGAAGGATCATTAGTTGAGTCATATGCACTGAAGATGATTAGCTATATTAGACAATTAGGCCAATTTGATTATGTTATAGGGTATGAGTTAAACATTGTTTTGGTGTTTCAGTTTCTTACTCCAAACTTGTTATAGTTCATTATGAACTTCAATATGACTCAAAAGGATGAATATTATATAAATTGTTGAATTTGTTTAAGACTGAAAAGGGATGCTTTAAGAAGGAACCTAATTTTGTTCTTATTGAGGATACTTCTAAGAGTAATGAAAAGGGATATAAGAAGAATAAGAATAATAAATGGGAGGCTTTTGCTAGAGTAGTAAAGTCAAAGAGTGGTGTCAAGAAAAAGACTAATGATAAGGGTATATATTTACATTGTAGAGGTGATGGACACTAAAAAAGAGATTACAAAGCTTATTTTAGTAGCCTAAAAGATAATAAGCTTAAGGAAGCCACTTCTTCATATATGTTTATAATTAAGATCAATCTTTCTACTTCTGTTCCACATTCTTAGTTATTAAATAATGAGTGTAGTTCTCATATTTGTAATAATCTATAAATGTTAACAAGGAGTAAATCATTAAAGAAAGGCAAAGTGGACTTACGAGTTGGAAATGGAATAATAGTTTCTGCATTAACTATAGGAACTTATAGTTCAACTTTGCCTTTTAGCCTTATATTAAAATCAAATAATTGTTATAATGTTACAATTATTACTAGAAACATCATATCCATTTCTTATTTAGATTTGAATGGATTTGTCTTTATTAGAAATAAGAGTTATTCTTTATATAAAGATGATGTTTATTATGGATCTGAATTACTTATAAATGGTTTGTATGAAATTAAAAAGGATAATCCTTAACATAAATAGCAAAAAAGAAGATTAAGTGACTAAAATCTATCTTAGTTATGACATTGTAGGTAGGTCATATCAACAAAACTAGATTTATAAAGTTATATAAATAAGGATATTTGGATCCTTTGATTATGTATCATATGAAACTTGTAAATCTTACTTATTAGGAAGGATGACGAAACTACCCTTTAATGGAGAGGGAGAGCATATTAATAAGTTACTAGTGCTTATACATTTAGATGTATATGGTCCTATGTCTACTCATATAAGGGGTGGATTCTCACATTTCATTACATTCACAAATGATCATTCTAGATATGGTAATTTGTACTTAATGAAACAAAATTATGAATCATTAGAAAAGTTTAAAAAAATTTAAACTGAGGTTAATAAACAAACTGTTAAGAGTATTAAGATACTTAGATCTAATCAAAGTGGTGAGTACTTAGATTATGAGTTTCTTGGTTACTCAAAAGAGAATGGGAATCTCTCACAATAGACTCCTCATAGAACTACACAAAATACTAAAGGGTTTAAGGGGAGAAATTGCATTCTATTACATATGGTACATTTTAGGATGAGTCATGTAATCCTTTATGTCTCCTTTTAGATATATACCCTTGAAATTACTACTTACGTTCTAAGCAGAATTCTATCCAAATTAGTTGACAATATACTATATAAGATATAGATTAATAGTATATTAAAGTTGTTGCACCTAAATATTTGTGGATGTCATGTTTACGTGAAATCTGCAACATCTGATAAGCTTTAAGGTAGGTTAGATAAATGAAAATTTATGGGGTATCTGAAAGAGAGCATCAAATATCAATTTTAACATCATTTTAAGCAAAAGGTGATTGTTTCAAGATATGTTACATTCCTAGAAAGAGAATTTACTCTTAAGGGGAGTTAAAGAAGTTCAAAAATTATAAATTCACATCTAGATGGAACAGGAAACTCAATTTGATATATATATAAGGTACAATCAAGGGCTAAAAAAAACATAGTTTATAAAGTACTAATAGGATAAGTCTTCCCTACATTAGATTAAATATATATATATATTGAACAGGAAAAAAACAATGTATCACTCATAGATGATGATCCTATTACTTTTAAAGAAACCATGGCTAACATTGATTCTTTAGATTGACAAATCCGTAAGATCTTAAATAGAATCCATATACACTAACCAAATATAGACTTTGATGATGCTCTTAAAAGTATTATACATATTAGATGCAAGTGGGTTTTTAAGATAAAAATTGATATGTATAATAGCGTACACGTATACAAAGCAAAGTGGCTAAAGGTTACAAATAAGTAGTTGATTTTGATTAAACCTTTGCTCCACTAGCTATGATTAAATCCATAAGGATCTTACTAGTTATAGCTGCATATCATGATTATGAAATTTTAGGAAATGAATGTTAAAACAACATTTCTCAACAAAAATTTAATTAAGGATGTGTATATCTCATAATATGAAGGTTTTGAATCCAAAAGATTTTCTAATCAAATATACAAATTACAAAACCTATTTATAGACTTAAACAAGCATCATGGAGTTAGAACATCCATTTTATGAGATAATTAAAATTTTTTATTTTATTAAAATATGGATGAACCAGTTTCTATAAGAAAGTTAGTGAGAGTACAGTTGTCTTCTTAATTCTATATATGGATGACATATTGCTAATTATAAATGACACACCAACACTCCAATATGTCAAGATTTAGTTATCCAAGGACTTCTCCAAGAAGGATATGATAGAAGCAACTTATATTTTAGGAATAAAGATCTATAGAGATTTAAAAAAAAAGAGAGATTACTTAACTTATCTCATTCCACATACGTAAACAAAGTACTAAAGGGGTTTAACATGGAGAATTCCAAGAGGGGATTCTTACCTATAACACATTGGATTTCTCTCTCACAAATTGTATATCAAAGACACAATAAGAAAGAGATAAAATGGATTGTGCTCTATTTACTTTGACAATTGGACTAATCATATATGTGATGCTATGTACTAGACTAGATGTTTGCTATAATTTAAACATAAAAAGTAGGTTTCAATCCAATCCTAGTTATGGTAAATAGATGACTATTAAAAAAATATTAAAGTATTTGAGAAGGACTAAAGATATTTTGTTGGTCTATGAAGGAGTTAAACTAAGAGTTCAAGGGTATTCAGATGATAGCTTTTAGTCTAGTCTAGATGATATCATATCATAATCAAGGTACATCTTTGCTCTGAATAGTAGTGTGGTAAGTTGAAAAAGTTCAAAACAACTAACCGTTGTAGATTACACAATCGAGATCAAGTATATTTCAATGTTAGAGGGGACAAAAGAAGCAATTAAGATCAAGAAATTTATTACTGAACTCGTAGTGCTTCTTAACATTATTAAACCAATAATATTGTACTGTGACAATAGTGGTGCCATTGTATAGGCAAAGGAATCAAGGTTTCATCAACAATCCAAACAAAAACTTAGGAAGTTTCATCTAAGTAATGAGATATTGGAACAAAAAGACATAACATTAAAGTGAGTTCCCAATTAAGAGAATATTGCAGATCCTCTCACTAAGTGGTTATCTCAAAAGAAACATGATCTATATATAGGTGGTTATAGTATTAGATATATAGGCGATTGGACTTAGTATAAGTGAGAGATTGTTAATTTATGTCGTTACTACCAACTGATTGGTTGCAATTTTATATATGACATTATTATTTTAATTAATAAAGGCATTTTTTTCTTTATGTAGTTTGCTAATTATATTTGATGATTTAATACTATAGGCAAAACCTTGGAATAATTACTATATAATAAAAATTATGAGATTCAATTTGCATTTATGTATTATTCCTAAATTTTTCTAAGTTATAGTTTCACTAAGATGGGATATTGATGGATCATAAAACTAGAAATCATTAAATTTTTGCCTATGAAGAAAGTAATTGATCTCATAAATTAAAGTATGAAGATGTTTAAATAAAGACATAAGTGTTTATTTGTAGCGCCCCCTCACCGCAGGGTACACATTGGGACGCCCGTGGGTCGTTCCGACGCATATCCCACGATAAGGAAGTGCTACTACGAAAACAATCTCTAAACACTCGCATGGCATCAATACACTAAATTCCACAATATGAAAATCACTGAAATTTAAAACCATAATAATCATTCATTTATAACATCAATCCCAAAATATAGACCGATCTATCGGTTCCCTACAAAGCTAAATACATCTCAAAAGGAAACCGATAAAGCGTCTATACTAAGTCATCCCAAAACAATGTTCCCAAAAGAAGTCACCCCGGTGACCGACCTATGATCCATCACGCCCTTGATCACGAACACTCACTGCGAAGCGTCTATCCCGGAGCTAGAGTCCCACCGACGTCGTCTGAAAAATATATTGCAATGTTGGGTGAGTTTGCGAACTTAATGAGAAACCATCATTGATGGTTCATCCAACACATGCATATACATATACTATATCTCAAATTACACTTTAACGCTTTATAAACACTATTCACAATTTACACATTATATTATATCACACATAATATCACAATGCGCACTTTACCTTTGTCACATAATTCTCACATTACACTTCACAATTTACACAATTACAATATCACATATCAATCCACATTTTCAGTATGTCACTCGCATTCTCCATCACACTATACACTCGAGATGCATATGTATGCAAAGTCTCTTGTTATGACATTGTTGTGACTGAGCATTTATATTCACATTTTGGCAAGTAGGAGAGCCCTCGGGTATACACTACGCCCACTCACTTTAGGGATAGCAGAGCCCTCTGCGTATGCCTATTCCTTTTCACAATGATCACAATTTAGGCAAATAGAGAGCCCTCTGGGTATGCACTCGCCGATTTGGCTCTAGGCCCTCTCATCGATAATCGAGCTCAAAGCTCAATCACTGTGCTTTCTAGTCACAACGGTAAATTTTACCGCTCATATCATGCTAGGCATGCGCCACACTTACACAAATACTAGCACATTTATCTCACTTCACTCACTTGTCACAATCAGAGCTCTTATTCACAATTATATACACTGATTCTCATTCACATGAATTCACATTTATGTAGATCACACTTGGTACAATCACTAACACTTATCGCATTTAGCTCATTCACTTCACATGTATATCACTCACCTTTACACTTAATTTATACATATTCACAGCACATATAATCACTTAAAAGCTGAGGAACCAACTAGGTTACTCACCTGTAACTTCCGAGCTACTGCCTGGAAGTCCCAGCAATATCCGTGTTCTGACGATCCAACGGACCCTCTAAAACAATCAAACAATTTCTCATCACTAGGTGCTCAATTAAAGATATTCAATAATGCACATGTCTTTAATTCAAACTCGTATGATGCATGTTCATGATTCTACCGGCACTAAACCCAATTCGGCTATCGCTCACTTTACAACCAAAATTCACTATTCACTAGGTCAATAGCATTCCCTTTAATTCAATTTCACTCACTCAAACTCTAATCATACTCCATTTAGTTACAACGTAACTCTTTGGTCACATTAGAAACTATAATGGACTCTCTTTCGATACTTGCAATCCCGTAAATCAAAATTCAAACTCTCAATCTTTATCACAATGATAGAACTCTTTCTCTAGTTCATAACGAATCAAGTATCACCTTAATTGGAATACCATAGACCAAGATATCATCACATCACTGAAACATGTTCAGTAAAACATCTAGTTCATGTTCCCTCCACCAATACCCTTACTTTGACTCACTTAATCATTTCCAATTTAATACTAAAACCCATAAATTATTTGTGGAGAGATTAAGAAATGTGTTAGGAATCCAATGCTTCAAGAATCAGGTCATTTGGAGTTCTATAACTCAAGTTATCCTCAAAACTCGATCTATGCACGCATCGTTTTCCTTCCGTCGATTTTTGCTTTGGTGGTTTTCGCTTCAGCTGATTTTTGCTTCAGCTGATTTTTGCTTCAGCTGATTTTCACTTCAGCTGATTTTGCTTCAGCTGGTTTTCTTTCAGCTGGTTTTCGCTTCAGCTGGTTTTCGCTTCAGCTGATTTTTCCTTCCTTCTGATTTTTGCTTCAGTTGATTTTTTTCTGCCCAGAACATGTCCACTTATATAGATCATATCTTTTGACTCCAATATCCAAATTGGACAAACTTGACATCTATCTCATAGAGAAAAGAAAGATCTACAACTTTCAAGAAGGAAATTTTGTCTAAATCTATCGATATCACGTCCATATCGTCTGCTTTTGCTTCAGCTGATTTTCCTTCAGCTGATTTTCGCTTCAGCTGATTTTCCTTTCAGCTGGTTTTCGCTTCAGAACATGTCCACTTATATAGATCATATCTTTTGACTCCAATATCCAAATTGGACAAACTTGACATCTATCTCATAGAGAAAAGAAAGATCTACAACTTTCAAGAAGGAAATTTTGTCTAAATCTATCGATATCACGTCCATATCGTCTGCTTTTGCTTCAGCTGATTTTCCTTCAGCTGATTTTCGCTTCACTGATTTTCCTTTCAGCTGGTTTTCGCTTCGAACATGTCCACTTATATAGATCATATCTTTTGACTCCAATATCCAAATTGGACAAACATGACATCTATCTCATAGAGAAAAGAAAGATCTACAACTTTCAAGAAGGAAATTTTGTCTAAATCTATCGATATCACGTCCATATAAATCTGCTTTTGCTTGACTGATTTTCCTTCACTGATTTTCGCTTCACTGATTTTCCTTTCGGGACATATCACCGAACACTAAAAGTTTTCTCAACCACTCATTTAACACTATAACAGAATTTATTCCTCCCCAACTACCCAGGATTTATGAACAAACACATGAAATACATCTTTCCATGAAAACGATGTAAATCTCTCAACTTTATTTCATAAATCTATAACACTGAGGGGTTTCTCTAACACTTACTGTTGAGAACTCAAGCAGATCTTCAAGCTCTAAACTCCACACTAAAAGATCAGCTTATGGATTCTCCTTAGAGTCGACAACACCAAAGGTAGAGAAAGGTTGGTGAAAGAAAGAAAGAACACCAAAGTCCCTTAGAAGATAATTTGGGTAGGAAAGCTCTATGTCTCCGAGAGAAAAGTTTTGGAAGAAAATGAATAAAGAAGGCTTGGACAAGACTTAACCCATCAGCCCTCAAGGAATAGTGACCACCTACTCCTAGCTAGGGTACAAAGTCCAAGTACACATGTCACTTTCTTAATGAATAAACTATAACTTAGTTACTTTTGAACTAACTCCATTTAGTTCTCCCCTTTCCAATATAACCAAACTATCTCCAACACTTCATTTAATTAATTCTTGCTCCCAACTATAAATATATCTTCCAATACACCATAAATTTACCAGCATATACAAATACAATAATTTCACCAAAATTCATAATCAAGATTTCATTAACCCAATTATTTCAACATTTTAAATAATCACAATTCACAAAATCATCTCAATTTCACTTTTCCAAACACAATCACTATCAAATGCCGAACAATCATGAATACATGTCACTATGTATATGCATGTGCAAAATGATCTATCTCTCTAAAATCAGAGGCCACAAAACACTCGATCACAAATTAAGCACTAACAACTCTACACTCATAACACGATGCTCATCGCATCGGTAACGGGATGCTACAATTCTCCCCTCCTAAAAGAAAATTTCGTCCCGAAATTTCATACCTGACTGGTCGAACAGATGAGGGTACTGCCTCCTCATGTGCTCCTCAGTCTCCCAAGTTGCCTCCTCTGAAGAATGGTTCTTCCATAGGACTTTCACCAATGGAATCACCCTGCTCCTCAATTGCTTGACCCGCGATCCGATAATCTGTACCGGCTCCTCAATATAACTCATATCACTCGCTATCTCAATCTCTTGAGCCGGAATCACATGCGACGGGTCTGAGCGGTATCTCCGGAGCATACTCACATGAAAAACATCGTGTAACTGGGACATCTCACTAGGCAACGCCAATCTATAGGCTAATGGTCCAATCCTCTCAGTAATCTCATACGGGCCGATATAACGGGGACTCAACTTGCCCTTACGGCCAAACCTCAGAACTCCTCTCCAAGGAGACACTCGAAGGAACACTCTATCACCCACAAAGATACTCTATCTCTCGTCGATGCTGATCCACATAACTCTTCTGTTTCTATCCCGAGCGCTTTAATGCGACTCCTAATCACTCTCACGCTATCCATCAGATCCCGGATCAGCTCGGGGCCCTCAAGCATCCTCACACCCTCTTCATCCCAAGAAGAGGTGATCTGCACTACCGCCATACAAGGCCTCATACGGTGCCATCCCAATCTGCGCCTGCATCGATTATTGTACGAAACTCAATCGAGCCAAGTATTGATCCCAAGCACCTTTGAACTCTAATACACAAGCTCTCAAAGATATCCTCAACAGATCTTGATAGTCCTCTCACTCGCCCATCTGTTCGAGGATGAAGCGGCAGATTAAAGTTCACTCGAACCCAGTACGACCGCAGCTCCTCCGAACCTCAAGTAAACTGGGATCTCGATCGACACTATAGACACTGGGACCCCATGCATCGCACAATCTACATCACATACTTCGAGCCAATTGATCGAGAGTATTGTTCTCTCGCCTTGGCAAGAAATGAGCCGACTTGGTCAATCGGTTCACTATGACCAGATCATCATCTTTGCCTCGGCGTCCCTCGGCAACCCCATAATAAAATCCATAGTGATTCGCTCCCACTTCCACTCCGAATGGGCAACGAATGCAACTTACCTGGGGCACGGTGCTCGGCCTTAACTCGCCGGCACGCCAAACATCGAGAAACAAACTCGCCACTTGTCTCTTCATACCGCCACCAAAATGCAACTTGAGAGTATTATACATCTTGGTGACTCTGTGGTGCATCGCATAAGCGGCCACATGCGCCTCCTAAAATCTCTTGTCTCAGCTCACCCACATTAGGCACACACAATCTCGACCCATCCAAAGAGTCCCATCTCTCAACTCAAATTCAGCGATCAACCCCGCCTCGACTCTATCCATCAATCTCACTAACACCGGGTCCCGATCCTCGAATCGCCCGGATCCGATCCCGCAACATCGGTCTCAATCTCGAGTAGCATCAAGGCTCCATCCCGAGCCAAATCCATCTGCACATTAAGTGCTCTCAATCAACTAGGCACGGCAACCTCGACACTGAATCGAAGCTACACTACCATGCGATCTCCTACTCGAGGCATCGCCACCACATTGGCCTTCCACGGTGGTACTCGATAGTGCGGTCGTAATCCTTCAACAACTCGGTCCATCTCCTCTGTCTCAGATTCAACTCGTTGACTCAACAGATACCTCAAGCTTTTATGATCCGTGAAGATCGGAACATCTCCCCATACAAGTAATGTCTCCAGATCTTCGTGGCAAACACAACCGCAGCCAACTCTAAATCATGACTGGGTAATTCCTCTCATGAGACCTCAACTGTCTCGAGGCATACGCTTATCACTCTACCATCTTTGCATCAAGACACAACCCAAACCCCATTGCGACGCATCACTTTGAATACCACATATCCTCCGGACCACGATGGCAACGCTTAACATTTGTGCCGTAGTCAAACGCCGCCGAGCTCCTCAAAGCTCCTCGACACTCATCGCCCATCGAAAACCACACTCTTCCTCGAAGTTTCGTCAAAGGCCGAGATCACCGAGAACCCCTCGACAAACCTCCGTAATATCTCGCTAGTCCGAGGAAACTCCTCAACTCGACACGCCTCGGAACCTCCCAACTCAAGCCTGCCTCAATCTTGTGAGGATCCACTCGGATACCCTCACGGACACTATATGTCCTAGGAACACCACCTCATCAAGCCAGAATTCACATTTCGCAAATTTGGCATACAACTGCCTCTCTCTCATAATCTGCAATACAGGTCCTCGGATGCTCGCATGCTCCTCTCTGGACCTCGAATACACTAGGATATCGTCAATAAACACAATCACAAACTGATCAAGGTAGGGCTGAAAGACCTTATTCATCAAGGCCATGAAGGCTGCCGGGGCATTAGTCAATCCAAACGGCATCACTAAGAACTCGAAATGCCTATACCTACTCCTGAACGCACTCTTAGGCACATCGGCCTCGCTATCCTCAACCGATAATACCCTGATTTCAAGTCTAACTTAGTAAACACTCGAGCTCCCTGCAACTGATCAAATAAATCA
Organism: Erythroxylum novogranatense; assembly: GCA_029891385.1. Classification (NCBI taxonomy): domain Eukaryota; kingdom Viridiplantae; phylum Streptophyta; class Magnoliopsida; order Malpighiales; family Erythroxylaceae; genus Erythroxylum; species Erythroxylum novogranatense. Next base: position 13,971,418 of record CM057228.1, read on the forward strand.
TCGATCCTAGGCAGTGGGTACTTATTCTTGACAGTAACCCGATTAAGCTGCCTATAATCGATACACAACCTCAATGTCCCATCTTTCTTCTTCACAAACAACACTGGAGCTCCCAATAAACACTTGGGTCTAATGAACCCTTATCTAATAACTCCCTGAATCGAGCCTTAAGCTCCCTCGGTTCCACCGGTGCCATCCTATATGGAGGAATAGATATAGGAGCGGTACAGGAGCGAGGTCTATCCCAAACTCGTCTCCGATCCGTGGCAAACCGGTAACTCATTGGGGAACACATCCGAAACTCCACGATCACAGGGACATCCTCTAATCGCCAACTCTAGAATCGATCACATGGGCCAAATAGGCCTCACATCCTCTCTGCATCAATCTCGGGGCACTCATAAAAGAAATCATCCTGGCGGCCTTTGCCGACTAATACCTCAAAACTTGACTCTCGGTGACCAGAGATTCCAACACAACCTCCTTGGTATAACAATCCATCACGACTCTATGGGCGATAAGCGGTCCATACCTAGGATCACATCAATCTCTCTCAAGGATAGCACTATGAGATCTCGCACTCAACTCGCCTCGATCAATCACTATCACACATCCCTTACGGACCTCTCCCAACAACTTTGTCGTACTACCTAGAGGTGTACTCACCTCTAGCCCACACGCAATCTCTCTTTATCACAATGTAATCTACATGCCACATGCGGTGCAATAAATGAATGAGTGGATCCGGGATCCATCAATGCATATGCTTCAAAACGAAATTAGAAGCATACCATGAACAACATCCTGAGACTCACGAGCCTCCCGCCGAGTCATGCATAGACTACGGCACGGGACCGCTCACGCTTTCTGTCCCTCGATCTCACCATCGATCTGCTCGGCCTCGGCCTCGCCTCGACCTCTGAACCCGATCCACCTCCACGGCTCTGCTTTGCACCGTGGTCGCCTGCCAGATCTACCCGTCATAGCAGATGGGCCTCCACAGTGAAAGGACACTTTGAGTGGTGGTCCATTGAACCACACTTGAGACAAGCTCCGTAGCCCTCAAAGACTCTCCACTATGCCTCCTCTCGCAGAACTCACGGCGGGATGCTCTGTCCCGAGCCTCTAGCACCACTACGGCCGCCTGAACCAGATCGAGAAAATCGCCTCTACCTTTCATCGCTGCTGCCTCGCCAGACGACTGAAAGTCTGGCTTGCGCTTACTAGATCCTCTACTCACCGCCACGACTACCGCTCGGTCTTTTGCCATTGGGGCCTCGACCGGACTCACTCGTCTCGTCTCTCAAGTCGCTCAACTCTCACTGCAATGCCCTCAATCAATAAAGGAATCCATATCCGCTCTGGCTGGCAGGAGCGGATCTCAAAATTGAGTCCACCTCAAACTTCTGCATCATCCGGACTCAGGCGACCACGAAGAGGCATATCCCACTAACTCATTAAGCCCGAACCTCATAATCGCCCGCGACATACGCTTTGTCTCATTTCAAGAAATTCTGCATCTTCATCTCTAGATAATCCTTGGGCATGAAATTATCTCGAATGCCCGCAGAAATCATCCAAGTCAATAAGCAGGGCTGGAAGAAGCGCGAGCAGTCTTCCACCAACGGTAAGCTGGACCCTGAAGCAATGACACTGCATAGTCAAAACGCTCCTCTGCATCACAACTCATCTGATCCAGGACTCTCTCAGTCCTCTCTAACCATCCCTCAGCCTCCGCAGGGTCGGTACTGCCATAGAAGTCAACCGCTCCCTGCTTGCGCAATTTATCGAACCTCCGCTCCCGTCTCACGGGAACTTTGGGAGGCAACTCATCAGAATGAGGCATAGGGGACTCTCTACTAGCTCCCACGGATCCTAAGTCAGCTGGTTGATCCACTTGATCCCCAAGAACGGATGACCTACAACACATAAGAATTCGATCAATTACCGCTTTTTTTTTTGCACTGAAATTCAGGCCTAAAACACACTATGCCCAAAAGATGCCAAACCATACTCGATACCACCTAATGTGGCGCCCCTCACCGCGGGATACACATTGGGACGCGGTGGGTCGTTCCGACGATATCCCACGATAAGGAAGTGCTACTACGAAAACAATCTCTAAACACTCGCATGGCATCAATACACTAAATTCCACAATATGAAAATCACTGAAATTTAAAACCATAATAATCATTCATTTATAACATCAATCCCAAAATATAGACCGGTCTATCGGTTCCTACAAAGCTAAATACATCTCAAAAGGAAGCGATACAAACGTCTATACTAAGTCATCCCAAAACAATGTTCCCAAAAGAAGTCACCCGGTGACCGACCTATGATCCATCACGCCTCGATCACGAACACTCACTACTGAAGCGTCTATCCGGGAGCTAGAGTCCCACCGACGTTGTCTGAAAAATATATTGCAATGTTGGGTGAGTTTGCGAACTTAATGAGAAACCATCATTGATGGTTCATCCAACACATGCATATACATATACTATATCTCAAATTACACTTTAACGCTTTATAAACACTATTCACAATTTACACATTATATTATATCACACGCAATATCACAATGCGCACTTTACCCATCACATAATTCTCACATTACACTTCACAATTTACACAATTACAATATCACATATCAATCCACATTTTCAGTATGTCACTCGCATTCTCCATCACACTATACACTCAGATGCATATGTATGCAAAGTCTCTTGTTATGACATTGTTGTGACTGAGCATTTATATTCACATTTTGGCAAGTAGGAGAGCCCTCGGGGTATACACTCTCGCCCACTCACTTTAGGGATAGCAGAGCCCTCTGCAGTATGCCTATTCCTTTTCACAATGATCACAATTTAGGCAAATAGGAGAGCCTCGGGTATGCACTCTGCCGATTTGGCTCTAGGCCCTCTCGCGATAATCGAGCTCAAAGCTCGAATCAACGTGCTCTAGTCACAACGGTAAATTTTACCGCTCATATCATGCTAGGCATGCGCTCACACTTACACGATACTAGCACATTTATCTCACTTCACTCACTTGTCACAATCAGAGCTCTTATTCACAATTATATACACTGATTCTCATTCACATGAATTCACATTTATGTAGATCACACTTGGTACAATCACTAACACTTATCGCATTTAGCTCATTCACTTCACATGTATATCACTCACCTTTACACTTAATTTATACATATTCACAAAGACATATAATCACTTAAAAGTCGAGGAACCAACTAGGTTACTCACCGTAACTTCCGAGCTCTTGCTGGAAGTCTCAAAGAATATCCGTGGTGCGGCGATCCAACGGAGCCTCTAAAACAATCAAACAATTTCTCATCACTAGGTGCTCAATTAAAGATATTCAATAATGCACATGTCTTTAATTCAAACTCGTATGATGCATGTTCATGATTCTACGGCACTAAACCCAATTCGCTATCGCTCACTTTACAACCAAAATTCACTATTCACTAGGTCAATAGCATTCCCTTTAATTCAATTTCACTCACTCAAACTCTAATCATACTCCGCTAGTTACAACGTAACTCTTTGGTCACATTAGAAACTATAATGGACTCTCTTTCGATACTTGCAATCCCGTAAATCAAAATTCAAACTCTCAATCTTTATCACAATGATAGAACTCTTTCTCTAGTTCATAACGAATCAAGTATCACCTTAATTGGAATACCATAGACCAAGATATCATCACATCAACGAAACATGTTCAAGAAACATCTAGTTCATGTTCCTCCACCAATACCCTTACTTTGACTCACTTAATCATTTCCAATTTAATACTAAAACCCATAAATTATTTGTGGAGAGATTAAGAAATGTGTTAGGAATCCAATGCTTCAAGAATCAGGTCATTTGAGTTCTATAACTCAAGTTATCCTCAAAACAACGATCTATGCATGCATTGTTTTCCTTCCGTCGATTTTTGCTTTGGTGGTTTTCGCTTCAGCTGATTTTTGCTTCAGCTGATTTTTGCTTCAGCTGATTTTCACTTCAGCTGATTTTTGCTTCAGCTGGTTTTTCTTTCAGCTGGTTTTCGCTTCAGCTGGTTTTCGCTCATTGATTTTTCCTTCCTTCGATTTTTGCTTGACTGATTTTTTTTCTGCCTGAACATGTCCACTTATATAGATCATATCTTTTGACTCCGATATCCAAATTGGACAAACTTGACATCTATCTCATAGAGAAAAGAAAGATCTACAACTTTCAAGAAGGAAATTTTGTCTAAATCTATCGATATCACGTCCATATCATCTGCTTTTGCTTCAGCTGATTTTCCTTCACTGATTTTCGCTTCAACTGATTTTCCTTTCAGCTGGTTTTCGCTTCAGAACATGTCCACTTATATAGATCATATCTTTTGACTCCAATATCCAAATTGGACAAACTTGACATCTATCTCATAGAAAAGAAAGATCTACAACGTTCAAGAAGGAAATTTTGTCTAAATCTATCGATATCACGTCCATATCGTCTGCTTTTGCTTCAGCTGATTTTCCTTCACTGATTTTCGCTTCACTGATTTTCCTTTCAGCTGGTTTTCGCTTCAGAACATGTCCACTTATATAGATCATATCTTTTGACTCCAATATCCAAATTGGACAAACATGACATCTATCTCATAGAGAAAAGAAAGATCTACAACTTTCAAGAAGGAAATTTTGTCTAAATCTATCGATATCACGTCCATATCGCCCGCTTTTGCTTCACTGATTTTCCTTGGTGATTTTCGCTTCACTGATTTTCCTTTCGGGACATATCACCGAACACTAAAAGTTTTCTCAACCACTCATTTAACACTATAACAGAATTTATTCCTCCCCAACTACCCAGGATTTATGAACAAACACATGAAATACATCTTTCCATGAAAACGCAGAAATCTCTCAACTTTATTTCATAAATCTATAACAATGAGGGGTTTCTCTAACACTTACTGTTGAGAACTCAAACAGATCTTCAAGCTCTAAACTCCACACGAAAAGATCAGCTTATGGATTCTCCTTAGAGTCGACAACACCAAAGGTAGAGAAAGGTTGGTGAAAGAAAGAAAGAACACCAAAGTCCCTTAGAAGATAATTTGGGTAGAAAGCTCTATGTCTCCAGAGAAAAGTTTTGGAAGAAAATGAATAAAGAAGGCTTGGACAAGACTTAACCCATCAGCCCTCAAGGAATAGTGACCACCTACTCCTAGCTAGGGTACAAAGTCCAAGTACACATGTCACTTTCTTAATGAATAAACTATAACTTAGTTACTTTTGAACTAACTCCATTTAGTTCTCCCCTTTCCAATATAACCAAACTATCTCCAACACTTCATTTAATTAATTCTTGCTCCCAACTATAAATATATCTTCCAATACACCATAAATTTACCAGCATATACAAATACAATAATTTCACCAAAATTCATAATCGCAAGATTTCATTAACCCAATTATTTCAACATTTTAAATAATCACAATTCACAAAATCATCTCAATTTCACTTTTCCAAACACAATCACTATCAAATGCCGGAACAATCATGAATACATGTCACTATGTATATGCATGTGTAAAATGATCTATCTCTCTAAAATCAGAGGCCACAAAACACTCGATCACAAATTAAGCACTAACAACTCTACACTCATAACACGATGCTCATCGCATCGGTAACGGGATGCTACATTATTAGAGAATAAGCTTGTTGAAATGACCTAATTACAAGGATCCTAAATGGAATATTACTTATATGTGGATTTCTTTCATTATGAGGTTGTATGATTGATCTTTAGACTTGATATTACTAAGGTATCTTATTTGAGAATTACTGTGTTCTGATACTACTTATGACTTATTTGATTTAGTGTAGCTCAATCGGTAGTACTTGGATTTGAAGTGAATCACACATTAATACAAGGCTTATTATACGATGTATAAATGCACAAAAAGGGTGGGTCGAATTGTGTATTTCCTCTTTTTGAAAATCCTTTCAAAAACGTTTTGTTAAAAGACACTTGTTCTTTTTACAAGAACTACTATAAATCAAAGTTATAAAAGGTTTTTGAAAACTTGTTTAGAAAACTAGTAAGATCAAACTTTGAAAGATAAGAGAGATAAGGATAGAGAGTTGTAGACACAACAATTTTTATACTGGTTCACCCCAAACCGTGGGCTACGTCCAGTCCTCAAAAGTCTTTCTGAGATTTCACTATCTCTCAACAACTTTACAAGTATTCTTTTCTCTCGAGCCTCTTGAGTCTCTTTACATCAAGATTCTTTTACTCTTAGCCTCTGCGAGCTATCTGCATAACTTTCAACTGAAAGATATTTGAGCTTTATTCTGATAAGATAGCTCTAGACAAATCGCACAAAAATTTCTCTTAAGTATTGATGCTTTTGTAACGTTCAAGTGTGTAACTATGCAATCTTGACTTGACTTATATTTATAGTCTTAAATGAAGAAGCGCTTCTTGATTCTTGCTTTTTGCTTCTTTAATCTTGTTTCTTGAAAGAAGCGGTTATTCAGTTGAGTTTTGTAACTAACTTAAACTGATTCTTAAATCAGACGCAATTCGCTTCCGTTTGCTTTTAATCGTCTGCTTTTGCTTCTGTCTACTTTTGCTTCCGTTTGCTTTTGCTTTCTTCTGTTTTTCTTCTTTCGTCTGCTTTTGGCTTCCGTCTGTTTTTCTTTTTTCGTCTGCTTTTGACTTCCATCTGTTTTTCTTTTTTCGTCTTCTTTTGGCTTCCGTCTGTTTTTCTTCTTTCGTCTGCTTTTCAGCTTTGGTCTGTTTTTCTTCTTTCATCTGCTTTTCAGCTTCCATCTACTTTTCAGCTTTCGTTTGCTTTTCTCCTTTCGTCTGCTTTTGTTTTCTTTCATTATTTGTACTTCATCAAAATCATTAATGTAAAGTCATTTTGACTTAACAATCTCCCCCTTTTTGATGATAACAAATAATTATACAAGTAAGATGAAAAACTGTAAGATGATATACAGATAAGAAAAAAATAGCTTCACTCTCTGTCTTCTTTTGACTTCTACATTTTCTGCTTACTCTTCCTCCCCCTATCTTTTTATTTCTTCTTCAAAAGTTCATCTCCTTCGTTCACCCCCTTTGATTTCTGCTTTCCATTCTACCTGTAGCACCCCCTTACCGTAGGGTACACACCGGGACGCCCGTGGGTCGTTCCGACGCATAGCCCACAGTAAGGAAGTACTACGATCACAAACGATCACTAAACACTCGCATGGCATCTATAAAATAAACCACAACATGCAATTCACTAAAATTTAAAACCACAATATTTCTTTCATTTCACAATATCAATCCAAAATATAGACCAGACTATCAGTCCCCTACAACTATATACAACAATCCAAAAAGGGAAACTGATAAAAACGTCTATACTAGGTCATCCCAAAAATATAAATGTTGCTCCAGCTGACCGACCTGTGATCCATCGCTGCACTTGATCACGAACTCTCACTGCAGGAAAACTATCACGAGAACTAGAGTCCTACAGACGTTGTCCTGAAAAATGTATTGCAATGTTGGGTGAGTTTGCGAACTCAATGAGAAACCATCATCGATGGTTCACCCAACTCATTCATATACACATAATATATCTCATAGATATGTTTTAACACAATTTACAACACTATAAACACTTTACATAATTTACACAGTTACACTATCACATATCTCAGACATATCAATTCACACTTTGCACACATCACACGTATTCACAATTTATTTCTACCGACAAATGCATAATGTATGCAATTTCTCATTTTATGATGTCGTTGTGACTGAGCGTCAATGTTCACATTTTGGCAAGTAGGAGAGCCCTCAGGGTATACACTACAGCCCACTCACTTTAGGAATAGGAGAGCCCTCTGGGTATGCACTATTTCCTTTTTGGCCTCAGGCCCATTCACTGATATCGAGCTTAAAGCTCTGATCACTAAGCTCCAGTCACAACTGATTAATTACCACTTATGTTCATGCTTAGCATGCACTAACACTTGCACAGTCTCTAACACATTTATATCACTTCGCTCACTTGTCACAATCAAACACTTACGCGCAATTATATACACTGATTCTCAATTCACAGCTATTCACATTTATATATCACACTTGATGCAATCACAATCACTTATCACATTTAGCTCATTCACTTCACATTTATATCACTCACTTTTACACTTAATTCACACACATTCACAGCACATTTAATCACATAAAAGCTGAGGAACCAACTAGGTTACTCACCTGTAACTTCCGAGCTATTGCCTGGAAGTACCAGCAATGTCCGTGGTCTGTCGATCCAACGACGCCTCTATAACAATTCAAATGAATTATCATCACTACTTGCTCAATTAAATCAATTCACTGATGCATATGTCTCAATTCAAACTATATGATGCATGACCATGATTTCCGACTCTCTAGTCAATTTCACTAACTCTCACTTCATCAGACAATTCACTATTCACTAGGTCCATCTCATTCTCTATTTCATAATTCTCCAATTCATACTCAAATTGGTCACAATCGACAATTCACGATCCCTCTAGATATCATTCAACTCTCAATAATACTGCACTTGAAGACTTCTTTCTCTAGTTCACAATGAAACAAGAATGCTCTCAATAGGAGGTCTACACTAAAAGATATGCTCAAAAGACTCAACTAATTCACTTCAGCATTTCACTCCTCGTCGCGACGTACAGGTTGCTCGTCGCGGCGCCTTCCTACGGTTCGTCGCGACGCACAAGACCACGCTCGTCGCGATGTCAAATTAAGCTCGTCGCGACATCCCAAGCAATTCCCACGCTCACGCTCGTCGCGACGTCAAATTAACATTTAATTTATTCGTCGCGACGTACGACTGGTTCGTCTTCTCCGATTCTCATTTCCGCCATTAATACTCTTAACTCAACATTAAAAACACTCTAACTACCCAGATTCCTCACATTTATGCTCATTAATGCAACAATCACAATAAATATCAACCTTAAGCACATTAAAACTTACCAAATCACCGAATCAGACGAAACCCTAAAACCACCAAAATCCACAGCTCTTCCTCTCTTCTTCCTCAACCACGATGATTCTCCACTAACAAGCTAAACATCAGCCTCTCCAACGATCCAGCAAATCTCTAGCCACAAGGAAGAGAAACTAACGAAATCTCCAAGAGGAAGGAACAAAATCGTCGACGGCAACGAAGGAGGAAGAAGAAAATGAAGGGAAGATATTTTTATCCCTCATTCAAACCTAACACAAATATATATATAGGGTTTAATTTAAACCTATAAATTACAATCCTCAAATTCAGTCAATCTCATTCTCTAAATTCCACTGGCTCATCACAAAAATTCTTAAACGCTTAACTCTAAATTTTCAAACTGATTGCCACTCACTTTCGGAACCGGAATCTAAAATCAGTCTCTAAGTCAATTCCACGGTCCGAGCTCATATCTCTAAAAATTCCAGAAAATTCTCATAAATTCACAAAAATATAAAACACTCGATTCTATGCTCAAATCTCAATTTTCAACTCCCAAAATTCAATTCACACACTAACTCAGCTATACAACTCAATTTCTCTCAAATTCTCAATCAAGTCACAATCCACTGATTTGACTCTTCAATTCTAATTATTCCTCAATTCTCAATAAATCACTCTTCACTCAACTCACAATCTAACTCGAGGGACTACTCAATTACACTTATAAGCAATTCTCAATAACTCATATCTCACACAAATTTCACAATTAAATGCTGGAATAATCATGAATGCATGTCACTATATATGCATGTGCAATTAACTCAATTAATCTCATTTATCACTGATGCAAAACTCACTATGCGAGTAATTCAATCATGAATACACTCACTGCTCACTCATCCAAATTACCGATATGCCCATCACACCGGTAACGGGATGTTACACTACCCCTATTTGTTATTAACAAAAAATGATTAGGACCGATGATGCTTCAACAATTCTTTCACTATCTCCTTAAACTCCTTGACTTCTCTTCGTAGGTACATTACCTCTGCTTACAAGTCAAAAGATAAGGTGGGTTGGTCATCATCCTCCGGGTGTTCTTCTTCAAAAGCAATTTTAGTAACATATGCGTCTGAAGATAGAACATAGTCTTCAAAAATCTCAAAAGTAAGAGGTTGAACTGATAGGTTGGGCTCAGAAAGGTCTAAGTCATAAGGAGCCAGTAGCTTTAACACTTGTCTTCCACGCAAGGGTAGGGCTTCTTCTTCAATCGAAGATGTATTAGATAGTGGCCTAATACGCACTATTGTCTGCACAAAGGATTCAATGAACGTCCCTTTAGTAAGCTTTCCCCCCACTGGACAGTGTTCATCTTTGTTGTAGAATTGCTACTAGCTCTTGAAATATGATGGGAAATGAAGGTTCCCGTCATTGTGTTTTCTACAGAACATGCTTCATCAATGCTTCGCACCTGTTCTGCAATTTGATCTGCTGACAGATCATCTATCACCCCTTCTGGGTATAATTTCTTCTTCCCTTTATTATCATCCATGGGTTTCCTTGATTGAAGGTCTGGTACAACCTTTATCACCGTTTCCTCTGTAATTGGGTAAATAGTGTATGGTTGACTGGTCATCTTTGTAAGGTATGGTTTTGTAGCAGCATACCTCAAAGCTTCATAAAATTCCTTTCATCTTCATTCAATAGATGCCATGTCCTACTATTTATAGGAATAGGTTATAAGTATGCCTTCACTAACCTCCTTGGTGTATCTCTGATGATTATTGAAGTACTCCCTTTAGTCACAGGTTGAACTTCTTCAATCAATCTGATTCCCAATTCTTCTTTCCTCAAAAGTTGGGAATAGTTGTATGGAACCAGACTGAGTTCTTCCGATTCTTCTTGTTGAACCTATACTAAACTAAGTTATGTTGATTCCTGTTGTTGAACCTTAGTAGGAATAACATTTACCAGACTTTGTTCTACTGTTGTCTCTTGTGGAACAGCAATAGGAGTATCCTGTACCAGACTAAGCTCTGCTGGTTTCTCCTTTTGAACAACAATGGGAGTATTCTTTTTCTGACTAACTTCTGCTGATTTCTTTGGTGGAACAACAGTAGGAGTAGCCTTCTCCTGACTTGGTTTCTCAGCAATTGAAATAGTCGTTTTCTGACTAACTTCCTTAACAGTAGTAGCACTCTTCTTCTGACTAACTTCCTTAGTCTTCTTCACTGCCTCAATCAATCTTGGAGTTTTCTGAGGTTGGGGTTTCAGCTTCTCAGACTTCAATTTTCTTTTCCTCTCAGTCTCCTTAGCCTGTTTGGCTAAATCTTCATTTAGAATAGAGACTAGAGACCTTGTAGCCTTCGGTGCGTCTATCTCAGAGACTTCTACATGATTTCGTTCTCTGAACCTCTTTTCTTCCTGTTGTCTCAAGGTTCGAATCCTGGGTGATCTCTTCGCCTTCTTTGGAATTTCACTCAGAAGCTTCTCCCCTTTTCTCTTCAAAGCACCTTCGTCTGTCATCCGAACTTGGCTACATTCTTTTTGAGAAATCATCTTTTCCTTCAAAACTTCTTCAGATGATTTTCTTCTTTCAACCATGGGCATTCTTCCACTATCCTAAGATTTAAAACTCTTTATAGGAGATTTCTTCTTGATACGCTCCCCCTCAGTTCTTGCTTTTAATTCAGAATCTGCTTCTACTTTCTCCAGATTCTTTAAGCCCATTTTCGCTACAGTACCAGCATTGATAAAAATCTTGACAGATATCTTCATTCTATTTCCTATGTCGAGAAGGACTTCAAACTCTTTGAATATCCTTGTTATCAACATTCCATAAGGATAGCTGTTAGTATCCTTCATCCCCTTAACCATATACTAAAAAATCAGAAATGGTAGGTCTATGGGTTGGCGATTCAGCAAGTAAAATAAGCATTGTTCATCCAAAGTAGTCACCAAATGCCTTGAACCCGCTCTTGGTAAGACGCAATTGAACAGTATCGCATGTAAGACCCTAACCTTCGGCACCAGACTCGAGGTCCTCCTCTCCGTTGGGTCATTATCCCCATACAATTGTCGACTGACTTCGTCTTCCTTTATACTAACTTTCATCATCCATTTGGCTTTGCTTGTAAGTTTTTCTCCGACAGATGGACATTCAATCACCTTCTCAATCAACTCCCTTGTTACCACAATAGACAATCTATCTACTAAGGAAATAATAGCACTGTCTACTAACTGCACATTCTTCCAAAATTCGTACACTTCATTTTGATATACATACTCCCGCACCTGGAAGAACTTCCTCTAACCTTCCTTCGGTTTGTTTAACTTGCAACCCAAGAAAGAACTCTCCCATCATACTCATCTCAAACTCATTTTTCATTAAACTCTCAAAACTCATGCATAAATTTTTTGAAGTAGCACCAAAAATGATATCATCAACATAACTTTGCACTAAAATGAAATCATTCTCATAGTTCTTCCTAAAGAGTGTCTTATCTACCTGACCTCTACTAAAACCACTCTCAATAAGAAAGGTACTTAGACGATCATACCAAGCTCTAGGAGCTTGCTTCAAGCCGTATAAGGCCTTATAAAGTCTATAGACATGATCTGGATACTTAACATCCTCGAAACCAGGAGGTTGCTTAACATACACCTCTTCGTCTATAAAACCATTCAGAAACGCGCTTTTCACATCCATCTGAAAAAGCTTTATATCATGACAAACATCATATGCCAACAGTATCCTAACAGCTTCAAATCTTGCTACTGGAGCATACGTCTCATTATAGTCTATTCCTTCTTGCTGATTATAGCCTTGTGCTACTAATCTGGCTTTATTCCGACTTACTCTCCCTGATTCGTCTAACTTATTCTTAAAAACCCATCTAGTTCCTATAATAGATTTTTTCGAGGGTTTAGAAACCAAGGACCAAACTTTATTCCTAGTAAATTGGTTCAGCTCCTCTTGCATGGCTAAAATTCACGCTTCATCTTGAAGAGCTTCCTCAATCTTCTTAGGCTCTATTTCAGAGATAAAAACTACATTAGCTTCTCTTCTGAATTTGGACCTTGTTCGGACTCCTTCTGAGGTCTCTCCAATAATTAACTCTTCTGGATGAGAACTCTTATATCTCCAATCTCTTTTTAACTCAAAAGTCTCTGGAATATCCTCAACCTTGTCTAACTGAGTTCGTGATGATGAAGCTTCTATAGTATCACCTAAGGGCATTGAAGGGACTTTAATATCCATGTCATCTTCCTTACTTGGTTGGGAACTATCGTCAAACTTGACATGAATAGTCTCCTCAACAGTCTTTGAGGTAAGATTGTAAACCCTAAAAGCCTTTGATGATAAAGAGTAGCCTAGAAAGATACCTGAATAGGTCTTTGAATCGAATTTATCCAACAACTCCTTTGTATTCAGTATAGAGCACTTGCAACCAAATGGATGAAAGTAAGATATATTCAGTCTCCTTCCATTCCATAACTCATAAGGAGTTTTCTTCAATAAAAGTCGCAGCAATATTCTATTATGAATATAACATGTTGTATTCACAGCTTCTGCCTAGAAGTACTTAGGAAGATTAATCTCACACAGCATAGTCCTTGCCATCTCTTGAATCGTCCTGTTCTTCCTTTTAACAACTCCATTTTGCTGCGGAGTCCTAGGAGCAGAGAAATTGTGAAAAATTCCATTATCCTCACAGAATATTTTAAACTTCTCATTCTCAAAATTCTCCACCATGATCATTCCTAATGCTGGCTATAGACATTCCTTTTTCATTCTGTAACTTTCTGGAAAGGGTCCTAAAACACTTAAAAGACTCATGTTTGTGTGACAAAAATAATATCCAAAAAAATCTAGTAAAGTCATCAACAATAACAAGTCCATATTTCTTTCCGCCAAGACTTATCGTCCTAGTTGGACCAAATAAATCTATATGTAACAACTCTAAAGGTCTAGAAGATGTTACAGTATTTTTAGAAGAAAATGATGTTTTGACTTGTTTTCCTTTAAGACAACTTTCACAAAAGAAATCTTTGTCAAAACTTATTTTTGGTAAACCTCTTACCAAATCATGTTTTAACAACTTTGAAATATGTTTAAAACTAACATGACCTAGCTTTTTATGCCAGATTAGTCTTTCTTCTTCAGTTGATAAAAAACATGAAACATTTTGATTTTCAAAATCTTCTAAATTAATTTTGTAAAGATTATTTCTTCTCTTGGCAAAAAAGAATATAGACCCGTCTTTGTTTTTGACTTCATAAATATTTTGATTGAACGTAACTTCAAAACCAGAATCACACAATTGACTGACACTAATCAAATTGTGTTTCAGACCATCAACAAGCAGCACATTATGTTGGAACCCGACCCGGAGACCGGAACCCAACTGCTTAAAACCTAACACTATCACTCTTGCTTTAATTCTACATTTATTGGACCCGTCTCCAGAGCCCAATTTCCTGAGTCCTGAAGCCCTGTGCTTATTACCTTACAGGGTCCTTAGCTGTAATTCCACATTCGTGGCGAGCGCACACTATGTAAATACCAAAATAAAAGGTTGACTTATTCATAAGAATTGTAGCTCCATGCCTCAAGTTCGTTTCGCAACAAGAATCACCTCAAACGGAGTTGTATAACTCAAGATATGCTTAAAAAGCCTAAATGAGCTCATACTCTAAATATGATCTCCAAACCGACCTCTCACTTACTTTAATGCAAACTTTTTCAATTTGACTCCAAATGATACAAATTTTTGTGGATAGGAAGATATATGTCTTAGAAATCTAATGGTTCAAGCCTCACCTCAATTGGAGGTAGGATGAGGGATTTATGCAAAAAAGAGTCAAGTATGTTCATGCCCTAAATCAGTTTGAAACTCTTTTGGCGCGATCACTATAACTTTTTATCCATAAATCTAATTTCTTTCGTTTTTGTACCATTAGAAAGTAGACATCTATATATACAACTTTCATGAAGACTAAAAAACGATATTCGGCCTCTAAAATTTCTAAATTGCTCCATCTTTCCCGTAGCTGTCCGTTAAACGGACAGCCATGTCCGTTTAACGGACACATTCGGGGGGAAAGGTATCAAATGCTTCAAGAATGTCCGTTAAACGGACATACAAGTCCGTTTAACGGACATGAGCAGGATAAGGGGTGTTTTTGCACCCGAGGCTGTCCGTTTAACGGACATTCATGTCCGTTTAACGGACATGCAAAACTTCAAAACTCCAAAACCTCCTCCAATGCATCTTACCTAAAACCCAATGTCATAACCACTTATATACTTTACAAACTCACTTATTCTAAAGCATAAACACTTCATATTCCAAGTTCAATCCACCAACTTCACGATTTCCAACTTAATTGGGTTATCAAAACCATGGATTTCAATCATATATCATCAAAGTTACCCTAAATTCATAAGCTATATGAACAACCAAAATGGACTTTCATTGTTATCTTTCAATTGTCATAACTTCTTACTCCAATTCCTAAAAATTTCATATTTTACCTCAATAGAAAGATAGCAAGATGCTCTAAAACTCTCATGAAGGATGCAAATATCAATTCCATCCTTAAAGGAGGCAAAACTCACTCAAAGGTACTGCTCATCTAAAAACCAATGTAACAGTGAAATGGCAATTATGAGCGATGGCGGTATAGCTTTAACCCCCATAAGTTTTTATTCCTAACTCCAATTAAAGCATACCATACACCATTTGAAAGCTCTAAAGATATGCTACATTCTTCAAGAAGACACCTCAACACAATTCCAACACTAAGATGGTCTAAAACCCAAGTGAAGTTCTGTCAAATTTTTGTAAAAATTTGACAGCATTTCCTTTGTATATTGACTAACCAAAACTTTAATTCAATTTAACCTAACTCAAGTACCTGCATAAAACTCAATATCCCACCACATTCAATATATTTCAATTCCAAATTGTCTCCAGATACAATTCCAGGGCAACAACCACACTTTTAGACATCTCTACCATTCCAAAATTTTAAAACAATACAATCTCAATCCTTCTTCTTTTGCTAAATCCAACTATAACAATGGTGCATTTGAAATAAGACATATGCAAATCACATAGATTTCATTCAAACCCAACATTCTTGCCTTTATATGAATAATCTGAGTTATTACAACACTTTAGAGGGCATTTAGCCCGATTACAATCCGAAAGCTAAAAAAAAACAAAGCACAAAGTGTAGCAAATCTCCAAAAGCCACCTAATGCTTCATTTCTAGATACAATTACTTCTAAATTTAGAACATTGAAGTGGTGCCTCAATCTGATACTTTAACTTGGGTTCCCTTCGTTACTGTGGAGGGAAAAGGGGTGTGAGCTCGACGGCTCGGTGGGTAACAACTTAACAATTAAGAAAATAAGCAAAAACGTTCTTTATTTTTCATTCACAAAGAAACTTTCCGATTGATAAAAATCTTTCAAACTTATCAAGGCCAATTTACCTTGATCAAAACACTTTCATTTCATCAAAACTCCTTGTTTTCAAAATCAATATCACATTGATCGAAACTTTATAAATTTATCACAACCTTTTCGAAAACTCATTTCGCCCAAGCAATTTCACGTTAAGAGTACATAAGCATGGAGAAAGCAATAAGTCAATTAATCAAAAGCATTTATCACACCACATAACTTATAAAACCACATAGACAAGCATATCACAAAATCACATATAAGATGGTTTGGGTGGATCCAAACAGACGTATTACACATTTCCAGAGCGGTCATGTAGTCAGTGAACACATGAAGGAGTCCGTGAGGAGCTCCATTGCCACTAGCGGGCGTGGGAAGAAGGCTATAATTTTGACAGGTGCACCTATCACACATGAGGACCACCACAAACCCAAAAAGCATGTATATCACATAATTCACAACAATTCATAATCATTAGCCTCAAATGGCAAAATCACTTTCACATAATCGTTTAAAACACCCATTCGGGTCCTTTTTTTTTCTTGATAAACCAATTCACACATACTATCACAAAGTCTTTACACTCAAAAACATTTCACATGAATTTAAATTATCACAAAAGCAATTCAATTAAAATTGGGAAACCATAGGAAAACATTATATAACATTTATTTCAAAGAAATTTAGTAGCTTATTCACTCAACTATTAAAGTATCACCCACCTTAATTCTTTAAGCTAGGAGCGTGAACACTTGGCCTTTCTTCTTCCTCCAATTGCCTTAATTCACCTTCATCAAACACATCCAACACAAAAGAATCCCATATCAACATGAGATGTCAAAATTTACCATTTCTAGGGACATTAAAGCATGGAAAGAACCTAACTAACCTTACCCATAAATATACTAAGCCATTTATACCTAAATCCATCCATAAAACCAAAAGATTTCACTTTTCTCTTACCTTCAAGAGTGACCCAAGAAAATTTCCTTTTTCTTCCCATGGAAACTTGATCTTTCTCTTTTCTTTTGATAGAACTCTTAAAAACTCTTCCTTAGAGCAAGAATAAACCAAGCTCTAATCCCTTTTTCTTCTCTTTTCTTCTTCTTCTTTCTCTTCTTCTTCTCCTTCTACGAAATCTCCCTTTCTCTTCTTCTTTCTAGAATTTTCGTGAATCCTCTCCTTTCTTAAACCCAACACATGCTTTTTAAAACAACAACCTAAGCTAAACTCTCCAAAACTACGTAGTTTTGGTTGAGCTTCTTAAACAAGCACTTCATTTTCCTCTTCCTCCTCCTTCATACGACCACACCACCTTAGCCTCTTTAATTTGTTTCTAATGATATTTAAAGGACCAAATTAACCTTCCCTCAAAGCCTTAGACTATACAAACATACATGAACTTCCTAAAATGCCCTTACACCATCTTATTCATTTAATTTCTAATAACATACTTCACTCTAATTTACACTTAATCCATCATTTCTTAAGAGCTAAAACCTCAAAATAATTTGGACAATACCTCCAAATAATTTAGACATTCTTAAATAAATAAATAAAAATTTCAGGGGCCAACACATTATCAATGCATGCAAAGGAATCTTTACCTATTTTACCGATTCCAATTATCTTGCTCTGCTGGTTGTCTCTGAAAGTTACCGATCATCCCTTCTTATACTGAAGATCTAGGAACATAGAACTTCTTCCTGTCATGTGTCGCGAGCATCCACTGTCCAAATACCAATGATGCTTGCTCCCTCTTCCAAGGAAGGATATTTGCAGGAGATACTATTTTATTCTTTGGTACCCATATTTTCTTGGGTCTTTTTGAGTTAGTAAAATGCATAGAATGGTAATGATGCATTTTATAAGATTATTTATGAAATTGTTGGAACTTCTTTTTCTAAAAGAAAAACTTTTTTTCATGTTGAGGCTTATTTCTCGTAAACCCTAATCCGGTTTTATCACTCGGATGTCTACTTTTACCTAATATTTCATTCATTTTCTTCGTACTTTCAGTGAAAATCGTTAGATTAGCTGAAAGATTCTTAATCCTAAGCTTCAACTGATTAATCTCTTCATATCTATCTACAAATTTCTTTTTCTTACTTTCCTCTACTTGCTTTTTCAAGCAGGTATTTTCTCTCTCTATTTCTTCTGTATGTTCGAAGTTTTCTACATACTTTTTCTTTAACAGTTTGTACTGTTTCAGAATAGCATGAGAATCTTCTAGTAGTTCCTAATATGCATTATGCAAGTCATCATATTTAGAAGTTACGTCCTCATCACTTTCCTCTTCGGCTACTAGGCAAATATTTGCATGTTTTGATGTTTTGGAGCTTGTATCTGATTCAGATGAATCTAGATCCTCCCAAGTTGCCATCATGCTTTTCTTTCCTTCTCTACTCTTCTTTGGTTTCTTCTTTAGAGTTGGACACTCAGACTTTTAATGTGCAGGTTTGTTACACTCGTAGCATATGATGGATGTCTTTTCTACTTTTCCATCATCTTTGTCGTTCTTCTTGAAGAATTGACTTCCTTTGGACTTCTTCTACATCTATCTGATCTTCTTTGAAATGAAAGATAGCTCATCATCTTCATCACTGGACTCTTGTTCTGACTCACTGGAATCATCATTCTTGGATTCTTCAATCTTCAGCTCTTTTGATGGATTCCTCTTTCTTTGATTTTTACGATTCTTTTGTCCAGCCTTTAGTGCTATCGACTTGTCCCGTTTGGGCTTGTCTTTAGCATCGAGTTTAACTTTATGTATTTTCAACGATCCAAGTAGTTCGTCAAGCTTTAATACGGTTAAGTCCTTAGCTTCCTGCACAGCAGTAACTTTTGGTCTCCACCTCTTTGGTAGAATCCTCAGGATCTTATGCACGTGATCTTGGTTGTCGTAAGTTCGTCCTAGAGCTTTTAATCCATTGATAATTGTTTGAAATCTTCCAAACATTTGATCAATAGATTCTTCATCTTTCATCTTGAAGAGCTCGTACTGGTGCACAAGAATGCTTATCTTAGATTCTTTGACTTGGTTTGTACCCTCATGTGCGATAGATAACGTATCCCACATCCCCTTCGCAGTATTTTTCGTACTCACTTCTACTTCGGGCACAACTCAAGAAAAACTTCGCTTTGGAATTCAGTTGAAATCTTGCCTTTTGATCAGCCGTCTATCTAATTCGTGGAATGAGATTTCCTTCTTCATCCACCGGTGTGTATGGTCCATTCTCTATTATGTCCCAAAGGTCAATATGAGTAGATTCGATAACCAACCACATTCTATCTTTCCAGTAGTGGTAGTCTTCTCCGTTGAACGCTGGAGGTCTAGTGACTGAGGCACCTTCCGCAATGTATGTATGTGATTCCGCCATAATCTTTAATCCACACGTTGTTAATGTGATCCTTGGACACCAAGCTTTGATACTAATTGAAGTGAATCACACGTTAATACAAGGCTTATTATACGATGTATAAATGCACAAAAAGGGGGGGTCGAATTGTGTATTTCCTCTTTTTGAAAATCCTTTCAAAAACGTTTTGTTAAAAGACACTTGTTCTTTTTACAAGAACTACTATAAATCAAAGTTATAAAAGGTTTTTGAAAACTTGTTTAGAAAACTAGTAAGATCAAACTTTGAAAGATAAGAGAGATAAGGATAGAGAGTTGTAGACACAGCAATTTTTATACTGGTTCACCCCAAACCGTGGGCTACGTCCAGTCCTCAGAAGTCTTTATGAGATTTCACTATCTCTCAACAACTTTACAAGTATTCTTTTTCTCTGAGCCTCTTCAGGTCTCTTTACAGTCAGTATTCTTTTACTCTTAGCCTCTGCAGGCTATCTGTACAACTTTCAACTGAAAGATATTTCGAGCTTTGTTACAGTAAGATAGCTCTAGACAAATCGCACAAAAATTTCTCTCAAGTATTGACAACTTTTGTAACTTTCAAGTGTGTAACTATGCAATCTTCGACTTCGACTTATATTTATAGTCTTCTTCTGTAACTGCTTCTTGATTCTTGATTCTTGCTTCTTGCTTCTTTAATCTTGTTTCTTGAAAGAAGCGGTTATTCAGTTGAGTTCTGTAACTAACTCAAACTGATTCTTGAATCGACGCTTGATTCGCTTCACCGCTTTTCATCGCTGCGCTTTTGCTCCGTCTACTTTTGCTTAAATGCCTTTTGCTTTCGTTTTTTCTTCTTTAAATGCGCTTTTGGTTTAGTATGTTTTCTTCTTTCATCGCTTTTGGCTTCCGTCATTTTTCTTCTTTAAATCGCTTTTCAACTTCCGTCTACTTTTCGACTTTAAATCGCTTTTCTCCTTTCGTCTGCTTTTGCTTTCTTTCATTATTTGTACTTCATCAAAATCATTAATATAAAGTCATTTTGACTTAACAGGATTTAATATGAACCACGTGAAAATAATTAAATCAATAAAGGATTTATCATTCCAAAATAATTAAAGAGAATGTTCCACTATTCTTGATTAGTAGTGATTTAAAGCACTTTCTATCCAAAATGAATTGAAATTTGAGAAGGTGCTTTTAAATATCAATTATAAATTAATTACTAATTATTAAGAATGAACATGATTGGATTTAAAAGAGTAAAACTAAACACATACTCTATGTCCAATCAAACAATTGGATGACAAAAAGTTAAATTATACCTCACAATTATGCATAAATAGCTTTATTTAAATGACTTTGACATTCCTAATATTTGGATAGTGATAACATGTTGCAATCTTTATTTATGATTATAAATTGTTTAATTAGAGAATTGAAGATAAATTATTAAAAGAAGTTTTAATTTATCTAACTTTAATGATAATTTATAATCATTTTATATATTAGGAACTTAATGACTCATACATAAAGGCACGCTTAAAAGAGAAAATCAATTTAAGTTAAGTTGTACTTAATTGTGAAATTTAAGAAATTTCAAGAATCAAATATTAGATATTTGATTTTATTAAAATTAAATTATAATTATAATTTAATTATAATTATAATTATAATTACGAAGTCCAATTTTAATAAGAAAGAAATTATATTGTCTTTCTCTATAAATAAAAGGAAGGTACAAAGGAGCAAGCATTCCTATTTTCATCTCTCAAAATTGAGCTCTTTTCTTTACTTTATGGATATTGTTAAAAGCTATAAAAAATTTGTAGGAATTTGAATAAGGTATGATTTAATTACTCATTTATGATTCATATTTTCAAGTTATTTAATTATTGAGATTTGATCGAAAAATTGTAAAAATTTATATTTTTGTTGCGCCTATGATTGACATAGTTAGTTACCTAACTTGAACATCACAACTTTTTACATTGATGAAGATGAATGATGTTGCTTGAGTAAAATACACATAATTTATTTCAAATGGAGCTCCATATTAGTTCAAACACACTTACCAAGCTAATTTTCTTTTCCTGGAGAAAAATTGTCCTATAAGGATTCGTAATCCAATCCTGCAATATTTATGCACTAAATGTTTATTTTAGGTGAGGAGTTATATTAAAGTTTTAAATTCCTATATCAATTAAGGGTAAAATTAATAATAATTTATATAAAAGAGTTATATTTATAAACTAATGTTTTAATAATTAAGTTTTAAGATTTTGGGTGAAAATATATGATGTTTATGTTGCATAATTACCATTACTCCTCTTTTAAATGGAGATTACTTAGAATTTAATATAATTGACGAGAAAAGAATTTTGATTTTGAAATTTGAATAAAAAGTTGAATGACTTCAAAAGTGAAAGAAGCAAAAGGCAAATCTTATATCGAAAAGATATTGTAGGTAAAAATATTAATAAAGAAATGATCTAATATGTTAAAATTTTAATTTGATATATAAATTCTATTATGTATAGACCATTCTTACTCCTAATAAAATGATTATGAATTTAATATAGTATTAGAGTAGGTTTTAGAAGTCAAATATCTAAAATAAAAAATTACTTATCAAATAAGTACGTATACAACTGTTATTGAACAAAAAGTGTAATCAAGACGATAACCAGGCGTTAGAGGGCCATGATGAATTTGAGACCCAATTTGATAAGTTAAGTTAGGAAATAGAGTTCGAGAAAGAACCTCAGGATTCCTACAAGGATCATTAAATCTACGAATATCAATAATGAAAGAGGATGATACTTGGAGGATTACATACATTAAAGGCCATATATGAAGTGGGCTTTTGATGGATGAGTTTTACATGCATCTCTATTCTTTCATTCTGTTATTATTTATGTTAAAGAGGTAAGTGGAATACACATGTTAATGCATGATAGGCTGAGATGTAACGTGCTTTAAATATGTGTAACGGTTTGTAAAGAGTACGATTGCAATATAACAAATTTCTATTTCCTGTCTCATTCTTTTGGAGGAATCTCTAACCTCAAAAATAGAGAAAACACCTAACAATTTTTGGTGCTTCCATTGAGAGGCATGACAATGGCTGAAAATACTGAATCCAAGGCTATTACCGATCACCTAGAAGAAGCTATCACCAAGTTAATGGTGTATCAAATTGAATTGGCTGCCACTCAAATTGCATTAGGCAACAAGTTGGATGAGATCATTACAAAGATGGCAACCATGGAAGGCCACCCATCCTGGCCAATAACCTCGACCCCTACTCAATTAAACTCCTCACCACCAACGATAGCAACGAGACTAACAACTCGTGACTTCCCATTAAGCTTAAGATACCACGCTTTGATGGAACAAATCTTATGGGATGGATCTTTAAGATTAACTAATTTTTTTAGGATCACAGAACTTCACATGAGGATCAAGTCAAGATGGTTTCATTTTATATAGAGGGCTCGACACTGAATTGGTATAATGGATGCATCGTAATGATTTAATAATGACATGGATCCATTGTTACAAGCCTTAGAGATAAGGTTCGCTCCTTTGTATTATGACGACCCGAAGGGAGCATTATTTAAATTAATGCAAAAAGGATAAGTGAATGACTACCTCACTGAGTTTAATAGTTTGGCTAATAAAATTGTGACAATTAGACATTAGGAGAGAAGTGCAGGTATTTCAACCTATTACTTTAGCTCAGGTGGCAGCTCTAGCCAAGTTATAGGAAGACAAATTGATGGATGCGAAGAAATTTACAAGGACCAAAATTTGTAACTCCCTTGATCGTCCAACCACCCACCATCACCATTCCAAAACCACAGTCTGGACTGACAAAGCCACGAGTGGGTTTATTACTAGCCCCACCTTGCACCACATTCAAGAGGTTAACACTAGAGGAGATAAATGTTAAGCAAGAGAAAGACCTCTATTACAAATGCGATGAAAAGTATGGCCCTAATCATCATTGTAAATTGCAATATTTTGTTTTGACAGGTGAAGAGGGTGAAAATGATTTACGTAAGGTTGAGAGTAAGGGAGTTATAGAAGAATCATTATAAGAGGAGACCAATGAAGTGGAATTTGTGTTAATTAGTTTGCATGTTGTCAGAAACACTTAGGGTGAAAGGTCGAATAGCACAACGACTAGTCACCATCCTTATTGACAATGAGAGTATCCACAATTTCATGCAAGAAAGGATTGTCCGTTTCTTGAATTTGTAGATTCAATCAATTGGAATACTTCGAGTTTTGGAGAGCAATGGATCATACATTAATTGCTAACAATTATGTCCTGAAGTTAAAATTTAGATATAAGGCCATGAATTTCATACTGACTTGCACGCAATATACATTTATGGGGCTGATGTTGTTCTGGGGGTTTAATGGCTAAAGCAACTTGAGTCGTTTGTGATGGATTACACTCACCTTATTATGCAATTCATAAAGGGGAACCAATTAGTGAAGTTCAAGAGAACGAGCTCACGAGAATTCGATTTAGCCACAAACAACCAAATAATCCATCTACACAAATTAACCAAAAAGAAACTCCCAAACCGATCCAAACTCTTGTGAACTAGTATTAATACTTATTTCATATTCCCACATCCTTACCACCAACGCATAAAATATACTACAATATACACCTTTACCTAAGTACTCCAATCGTCAATGTACGACTATACTGATACCTATATTCACAAAAAAGAAAGATCGAGAATTAACTGGCCTAAATGATAAAAATCAAAATAATCTAAACCAGCTAAAGTTTGTATTCTTCTCTAGTTATGTTAGTAAAAAAACGACAACTAGTGTTTTTGTATAGATTACCAAGCCTTAAATGTCATAACCATTAAAGATAGGTTTATGATGCCTACCATTAATGAACTCCTAGATGAGTTGAATAAAGCTTAATAGTTCTTCAAACTAGACCTATGTCAAGGATATCACTAGATTAACATAAGAAAAAAAGACATACCAAACGCAATGTTCAAAACACATTTTGGCCACTTTGAGTTTTGTGTCATACCGTTTGGTTTGAGTAACGCACTGACAACCTGTCAAGCAACCATAAGCAGGTTGTTTCAATCTTTTTTACGCAAGTTTGCAATTGTCTTTTTTTGATGACATATTAGTGCACAGTAAGACAATAACCAATCATGTTGATCATTTAGCTCAAACCTTTGACATCTTATGGAAAGAGCAGTTCTTCTTAAAGCTGTTCAAATGTTTATTTGCTCAGTAATAGGTGGATTACCTCAGCCATGTAGTCTCCACCAAAGGTGTTGAGTCAGATGCTTCCAAAATTATAACAATAATTAACTGGCTGATACCTAACACCATTAAGTCCCTTCGCAAATTTCTGGGATTGACGATTTTATTGCTGATTTATCAAAGGCAATGCACACTTGGCAACCCTATTAACCAACTTGTCGAAGAAGGGTCAATTTCGATAGAATGAAGGTACCCAAAAAACTTTTGAAGCTTTGAAGATGGCAATGACAACAACCCTATTCCTCGCATTATTGGATTTCATAATTCTCTTTATTCTCAAGATCGACGCCATATGATTAGGAATGGGGGTAGTACTCATACAGAATTCACAACCTGTTGCCTTCTTTCATAAACCATTATGTCCAAAACTCACGCAAGCTTCAACGTATATCCGTGAATTGCTTACCACAACGGTGACTGTAACATCCCATCACCGATGGGAAAGGTATTTTAGTAAATTGGGACGAGTTAGGAGTATTGAATTAGAACTCGGCATGAATATACAACATATAGCTTCTATGATTGATGGTTTGTTGCACTTGCACATGGTAAACATGCATTCATGACATTTTCCGGCTTAGGTTTCAATTAAGATCTTTTGTGAAATTTATGGGATAATTGTTTTTGAAAAATTATTTTGGAGTGCGTCATAGAGTGTTTTACATTTTTAGAGATTTATGGGAATTTTTCTGGAATTATCCGGAGAAAATTCCCGGACTGGCAAAATCGCCGGTAAATGGCCTAAATGTGTTTT
This sequence comes from Erythroxylum novogranatense, assembly GCA_029891385.1. Lineage (NCBI taxonomy): Eukaryota > Viridiplantae > Streptophyta > Magnoliopsida > Malpighiales > Erythroxylaceae > Erythroxylum > Erythroxylum novogranatense. The sequence goes on from CM057228.1 coordinate 13,997,366, forward strand.
TGTTGTGGAAAATGTGGTTTTCGTGTTTGAACAATTATTGGGAGTGGACTGTCGTATGTTTTACAATTTTGAGCAATTTAGGTAATTTTTCAAAAAAATGATTCGGGGAAATTCCCGGACCGGGAACCACACTCAGTATAACAAATTTCAAATCATCAATCATAATACCGCTCATGGAATCATATTTGTCCTAAGGTGCATAAAATCACTTTATACAATGTCAATAGATCACATCATAACCTTTACTGGAACACTTCAGTAAATATAGTAAAAAAATTTCAAATGTCTCCTTTATGATCATCAGTCATAACATTCACACGTTTTCCTCAAATATTCTTGTCAATTTACTAAAACCAGAAAATCTTTGACAATTTTTGTACGCATCCAGCATTCCGTTAGTTCTAATTAATTCCAAATTCCGCATACACATATCTTTTGAACTTCCACATTTTATCAATACCAATATCTTGATTAATTCTCCCAATATCCCATGTTCCCATACTAATTCATCCCTTATTTCACTCTTATGAGACTTGCATGATACCCAATTTCCTCAACTATAACAATTCATTTATTTCTTATGCTTATATCCATAATCGATTCATATACCTCTTTAATTATCGAACGTCTCCAATGAGGAACAATTTTTCGTATAATTTGTCTTATCATAACATATTTTGCCACATGGTCCTTCATTTCTCCACATAACTCAATTTATTCACAATAGATCACTCACTGACTTGAATAAACAATCATTATATCGATCTCGTACTTTCAGAACATAATTACACAAAGTATACACGAACTTTTAATCCCCTCAAATTCGCAATTAATATTTCCTTAATATGCAGTACTTCTCTTACATAATCAGAGTCATCTCATTAACGTAATGTACACTTTTTCAGTAGCATATTTTATCTCTTACGATTGAGTCTCTGCTAGATTTAATACAGTTCATAAAACTTTATCAATCAACTTTTTTTTTTCATCACTATATAGATATACATATCAGTTACTCTTGATACTTCACGAAGATCAATCTCTGAAGAGCACTTAAACAATTTCTTTTCCTCTACTATCTTGCCATACATCACCATAATCATCACATCTTATCTGACAATATATGCATATATTCCCATCAATTTGCCCGTTAATAGCTCATACTGCTAAGAACACCGTAATCTCATTTAATTTTCGATAACCATTCTCTTTTTGGTACCAATTCTTGATCATGGGGACCTTACTATATTCATGTCCCTCTTTTTATTCCCTCAAGCTCATTACCAATGCGAACATCTTTAACTATCTCACTTCTTTCTCAGAGCATGCTCATGCCTGACTCTAACTCATTCTAAACTTGAGCTACTGACATCATAATCAGAGCTTATGTAATAGGCCACCGATTACTTCCTATATCATATTCACGTAAATTATTCATTTATGCTTGATCATTTCACCCATGATGGTAATCCCACTATCAGATATACACTTACAGTGACAAATGAACACAGCAACCTTCCTGTATACACCCGTCCTCGTTCGTGAGGATCATATACAATCTCTAGTCATTCACAATTGATCATTATAAGCACTTTCATTTCTTATTCTAAATCATAAAGAATTATTTTTATTTTTTTTTCGACAAGAATTTTGGCTAGCAAGTATCCATTAACTCATCAATTGCAGCTGAACATTTTCACTTACCATAGGGCTCCCATAATCAGGTGTATATTAGGCAGATCAATTAAACCCGAACAACTTTTTCATCTACCAATTTCATTGTCATACATATCAAGCTTTTCATTATTGCATTAGACCCATATATTTCCATACTCATATCAATATCACAGATATGAAATCATTCTTGATTTTGCACTTAATGTATAATTTGACTTCAAATCACCAATCCTTATTTATAACACTCATCATGGTAATCAATCCCAAATGTAACTTCTATATCATAGAACACTTTATTGTCATTTACCTTATACCTGGAAATCTTACCATTATCACATCTCTATTTTCCTCTATGAATTCACAACTTCAATGATATACCCAATATAACTCTAATATTGTATTTCACAAGATATCCATCAATACTAGTACACTAACTATTCATCATGTCGGTGAACCATACACTTTTTCCTATTTTGCGATATCAATTACTTCCTTTTATCACATTCTAACACATTATCCTTTTTCTCACCTTTTCTAACCACTTAAACAACTAAGACATACTTATGCATACGACTTCATATCGACCATCGGGATCGGTTGTCACCATGCGTCGTGACATGACTTAAATGCACGTAACTTGACACATTGTTTTTTTCAGAAAGCCCATGTAAGATTGTATTTCTGGGCTCTGATACCACAAATGTAGCACCCACTCCTTGAGACCCGAACCCGACATCGACGGTGATATCCGAGCCGCGACCATGAGGTGGTATCTTTAGAAGCGATCAATCTGATTTAAAACTTGGTAATATATATATATATTTTAAAACCCATCGAGTGCACAAATATCAGCAAATAATTTGGGCCCGTTCTAATACGAAATCATTTTCAATCAAAACATTATTTCGGTAATCAAATTACAATACAACATTAATCAATCGGGCACTCAGCAATACCAGTACAAATCTTGCGGAAATACAAATTTACATATAATTCAAAAGACACAAATCTGACGCGTGGGCGATCCGACCTTAACTCGACTTGCAATCCGTACTCATACTCCCGTGCCCAACGGGGTACTTTTCGATCCCTGAAAAATATTTGCAATATTGGGTGAGTTTGCGAACTCAGTGAGAAACCATCATCGATGGTTCACTCAAATCATGCATTACGCACATGGCGTATCGCATAATACAGTAATATTCAGTCATCAGTATAATATAACAGTTTACAACATTCTATAACAATTTGCAGTAACATGTAACAATTTATAGCAGCATGTAACACTTTACAGTATCATATCGCAGTTTACAGTAATTCATGTCATCAAGAAAGTAGTAATTGTCACAAAACAGTCATTCAGGTGTATGCAATGCATATGTGACTCTTTTCCATTTATTCAGTGTTGTGCCCAAGTGCTCAGTCAGTAAACAGTAGGGACGCGTCAGGGATTTCTCCCCTCGGGCTAAGCGGTCGATGCGATGTGAGAGCTCGAGGCTCTTTTCAGTGATAATAGCAACTTGGGACACATCCATTATCTGATCATGCATTTATGCATGCGATGTAGTATTCAGTGATTCAGTAATTATGGCTATAAAAGCCCAGTATATCAGTTCCCAGTATTACACCGTGATCCAGTCCAGTATAGTAAAAGCATGCAATTCAATCCAATAGATTTCAGTAATCATGTAATAGTCCAATCCAATTCAGTAGTAGCATGCAATTTGATCCTAAACACGCCAAATGATCATACGATTCACCTTTGCAAGTAATTCATACGAGTATGTAAGCAATCGAATTTGAGAAACCAACTAGGTTACTCACTGCACTTCGAGCTAATATCTGGAAGTCTTGGTAACGTCGGTAGATCGACGCTCTAAATGTGCCTCTATAACAAGCAGAGAGGAATCCGATCACTAATTATCCAATCCGAACTAGTAATAATGCACATGTAAGTGTAGAATGCATGTTCATGAGATTTCCGGCCCTAAATCCAAAATTTCCCATAATAAAAATTCCATCTAAAAATTAGAAACCTACTGGCGTTGACGGTGCGCAATTCGGACCTCTATAGGTCCCTAATTAAACAAAACAGTGATTAAAGGCTCCGTTACCCGGGGCCACGTCAATTTTCCGTCCAAAATTTCCCAATTTCTCACAAAATGAAATTCAATAAGTTACAAATCCGATGCCTCAAGAATCAGGTCAATCGGACGTCGGACGGAAAAGAAATTGACAAAAGAATCACCAAATACCACAAAAAAACCAAATAATAATTAAAATAACACCTGCCTCGCGGGGGCGAGGCGTCGCCCTCACGAGGCCGACTGATCCGACCTCGTCACTAGGGCGATGCGTCGCCCTAGTGATGCTGGCCATCCGAGCCTCGTCGCTAGGGCGAGGCGTCGCCCTAGCGACAAAGCGTGATTCAATTCCCATTTCCTTTTTTTCCGATTTCCAATCCAACTTTTAACACCTATAGCTCTCAGCACACAATTCAGAAAATACAAATTATACCTTGTTGGAAAGATCATAAAACCTCTACAATTCTCAAGAAGACCATAAAATCAATTTCACCCTAAGGGTGTCAAAACTCCTATCAAACTTACTGCCTACTCAAAAACTATCAACACAGGGCAGTACATTGCAAATTCAATAACTCTCTGATTCTTCAGTAAACAATTACACAATAATTAAGGAAGTAAGATCACAATGTTATCTACAACTTTCATGAACAACCCAAAATCAAATTCACTTGCTAACAAGGTCAAACAATTCCACAAAGAATCTGCGTACTGAAATCAACCAATCTGGACAGTAATTTTCTAAACAGTAATTCTCTTAGCACAAAAGTCACAAAATTCACTACCTTATATACATGAAAAGATCAGATCTCAAACTTCAATTTTCATGAAGAACTCAAACTCCAATTCAATTTCTAACAATTTCAAAACTGTTATGGAAGCTACTGTCATGATCAGCCATTCACAACCTAGTTTAGGTTCAGTTTTAGGAAAATCATAACTCCCAAATATGACCTTAAAAAATTACATGCCATATATCATTTTCAAGATAATTTCTTCCTCTACAACTTTACAGAAGATCACTCACACCAATTCAGTTCACATAAATTACTAAAATTGCTCCCAAGCAGATTGCTCACAAAATTGACACTTAGGCTAGGATTCTCCAAAAAGCATAAAACCAGTCAATAGTAATCAGTTCATATCTCCCAATATACAACTCGAAAATGAGCAAGATCAGTGGAAATGGAAATCTAACTCAATATGCTACAACTTGCATGAAGACCATTTTCCCAAATTCCATCTCAATTAATTTAGAAAAATCAACAATGTAATCAGGTCATATATGCGAGTACTGTTCACAGACCCTACAAACAGAAACTTCCCATGCAAAAATTCACCCTTCTAAAATTACAATTTAAAAACATCTATTTCACACAAATTTGAAGCCAACATCCCAAAGTTTCATTAGGCACAAACCTCACCTCATTTGCTCACCTACACAATTAGTTATGATCAAAACATTGCAATAGGTCAAATTGCATTTTCCAGCTTTTCAACTACAACCTAACTCCTATCACTTCTAACATCAATAACACATCACTAAGCACCCATTTATACCTCTAATTCAACCAAAAATTCATCAAAACATATATTTATATGATTATACAAAAGTTGGCAGCACTAACACATATTATCTTCCTAAGTTTTCCATTCATCTAACCTTGCAAAACTCAATCCAAACCAAGCCAAAATCAATGGAACTATAGTCATTCATTCATTTACACTCATCCCTAACCCATCAAGAACACATCCTACCCATTTCAACCAACAAAATTCCCATGCAATTAGATGCACACACATCACAATTCATGCATTAATTGAACAATCAAAACTTAAAACATAATCTTACCTAATCAATCTTCCAACTTATCACAACTTCTCCAACTTTCCTATCATATACAACCATCAACACTCAAAGCTTAGCTTAGGATTTTTCTTTGTGAACAAAGGAAGAGGAAGCACATATCATAGGAGGGGTCCTTGTGTGGATGGAAGTGAGTAGCAATTTTACAAGAGGAAGGAAGAAACCAAAGAAAATGGAAAAGAGGGAAAACATACGGATGGAGGAGAAGGAAAGCTTCTTAAGTCACCTAATTTTTTTTTAACTCTTTCCCAATGAAAGTGTCGTGTATGCACTAAAGCTAGATAGGATATTTATACATTACTTACACATAAGGCTAAGTAGGCAAGTGACATGTGTCACTTGCCACTTGTCATATTCTTAAAGGTTCATTTATGTTTCTTCCAAAACAATTTATTTCTAGTCCAATTTCTCTCCAAATTCTGATGACTCAAAGTAATAAATCATAAAATCATGTATCTAATAGTCCAGTGCCATTGGGTAGCAATTTTCGTATAGAAATAGTTTGGAGATGTCTATGAATATGCAAATCGATACCGATTGAGTTATTTCGTGCATTTGAATGATTTGAAAAGGATTCAGCGGCTGATTACTCCAAACTAAGCTAATGGTGCAATTCAAGGGATTGAGCAAAGAAACAAATAAATAGATAAATAAATTCAATTGTAGAAGATCAAAATTTGAATAATAAGGTTATCAAATCTAGTGTATTATTGAGTATTAATAGTCGAACTGACAAAAAGGGGCAAAAGAAAGTATTATTAGTTATGGGAATTTTAAAGTAGGTGTGCATCAAAACGGATTGGTAAAACCCAACGTGAGGATGTAGAAATTGTAAACCGTATCGAAGAACTGAAGATAATTCCAATTGTTGAGGAAAGTGATAGGTATAGTTCAAATTAAGAAATATGGGTGAAACTCATTACGGGAACTGTTAGTGAAAACGTAAGGAATGATTGAAGCTTTATGTTCTAGCAAGAGCGTATTGAAAGAGTAATTGAAAGGTTAGAATGAGAAATAAAATGATTATAAGTGAATGGTTCGAGAAAGCACAAGAAACAATCGAAGCGTTACGTTCTAGTAAGAGTATTGTGGAAAAAGCAATTGATGGTATAGTCTGTCAAAGTGAACGATGACATGTGTGATTAACCAACAGGTATTTTTGGATTTCGTTGGGATATGAGATTGATGTATAGTGCAAAGGGATTATGGCATGACAATCATTATATTGGTTTCACCATTCGAAAAGTGTATAAGGGGTCTTACTGTCCAAAATGAGTCATTATCCCTATATTATGTGATCAGGGCAATAAAGTGATAGGTTAAGTAATTGAAGATGGTGACAATGAGTTAAATTGATTCACACTGAGGTTATAAATCTCATGAGATTTGTGTTTTGATAATAACAAAATCTGATAAGCGATAAATGAAATATTTTGAAGGATATGGCCTTGGCCAAAAGGTACTTAGATAGAAATAAAGGTGTAGTTAAGAGAAATTGAATTCGTGATGAGGGGCCTCTATGTGATTGTGGTGTGAACAGAATTATGGATTGGTAAGTTAGGCTAAAACCTAAAAGATGATTCGGATTCACAAAGTGTTTCATAGATAGAATTGGAAATATTATTAGGATCCGATATATATGTTATTGATATTGAAAGTGACGAATTGCACGTAACCATGAGAAAGCAGTAAAATCATGGAAAGTTTGAAAAGGGAAAAAGAGAAATTGATTGTTTTGATCTCCGTTCATTGACCGAATTTGGTCGGGTAGTGAAAACAGTGGGAAACAGAGGGTATTAATCAAAAAGACTCCCCTGCCTTCCTGATAAATCGTATATGAAATTTCGAGGACGAAATTTTTATTAGGAGGGGAGAATTGTAACATCCCATCACCGATGGGAAAGGTATTTTAGTAAATTGGGACGAGTTAGGAGTATTGAATTAGAACTCGGCATGAATATACAACATATAGCTTCTATGATTGATGGTTTGTTGCACTTGCACATGGTAAACATGCATTCATGACATTTTCCGGCTTAGGTTTCAATTAAGATCTTTTGTGAAATTTATGGGATAATTATTTTTGAAAAATTATTTTGGAGTGCGTCATAGAGTGTTTTACATTTTTAGGGATTTATGAAAATTTTTCTGGAATTATCCGGAGAAAATTCTTGACCGCAAAATCGCGGTAAATGGCCTAAATGTGTTTTTGTTGTGGAAAATGTGGTTTTCGTGTTTGAACAATTATTGGGAGTGGACTGTCATATGTTTTACAATTTTGGGCAATTTAGGTAATTTTTCAAAAAAATGATTCGGGGAAATTCTCGGACCGGGAAAAATCACCAAGTGACAAACCGGTCGATTTTTGGTAGCAAAAAATTGCTACCCAATAGCACTGGACTATTAGATACATGATTTTATGATTTATTACTTTGAGTCATCAGAATTTGGAGAGAAATTGGACTAGAAATAAATTGTTTTGGAAGAAACATAAATGAACCTTTAAGAATATGACAAGTGGCAAGTGACACATGTCACTTGCCTACTTAGCCTTATGGGTAAGTAATGTATAAATATCCTATCTAGCTTTAGTGCATACACGACACTTTCAATGGGAAAGAGTTAAAAAAAAAAATAGGTGACTTAAGAAGCTTTCCTTCTCCTCCATCCATATGTTTTCCCTCTTTTCCATTTTCTTTGGTTTCTTCCTTCCTCTTGTAAAATTGCTACTCACTTCCATCCACACAAGGACCCCTCCTATGATATGTGCTTCCTCTTCCTTTGTTCACAAAGAAAAATCCTAAGCTAAGTTTTGAGTGTTGATGGTTGTATATGATAGGGAAAGTTGGAGAAGTTGTGATAAGTTGGAAGATTGATTAGGTAAGATTATGTTTTAAGTTTTGATTGTTCAATTAATGCATGAATTGTGATGTGTGTGCATCTAATTGCATGGGAATTTTGTTGGTTGAAATGGGTAGGATGTGTTCTTGATGGGTTAGGGATGAGTGTAAATGAATGAATGACTATAGTTCCATTGATTTTGGCTTGGTTTGGATTGAGTTTTGCAAGGTTAGATGAATGGAAAACTTAGGAAGATAATATGTGTTAGTGCTGCCAACTTTTGTATAATCATATAAATATATGTTTTGATGAATTTTTGGTTGAATTAGAGGTATAAATGGGTGCTTAGTGATGTGTTATTGATGTTAGAAGTGATAGGAGTTAGGTTGTAGTTGAAAAGCTGGAAAATGCAATTTGACCTATTGCAATGTTTTGATCATAACTAATTGTGTAGGTGAGAAAATGAGGTGAGGTTTGTGCCTAATGAAACTTTGGGATGTTGGCTTCAAATTTGTGTGAAATAGATGTTGTTAAATTGTAATGTTAGAAGGGTGAATTTTTGCATGGGAAGTTTCTGTTTGTAGGGTCTATGAACAGTACTCGCATATATGACCTGATTACATTGTTGATTTTTCTAAATTAATTGAGATGGAATTTGGGAAAATGATCTTCATGCAAGTTGTAGCATATTGAGTTAGATTTCCATTTCCAATGATCTTGCTCATTTTTGAGTTGTATATTGGAAGATATGAACTGATTACTATTGACTGGTTTTATGCTTTTTGGAGAATCCTAGCCTAAGTGTCAATTTTGTGAGCAATCTGCTTGGGAGCAATTTTAGTAATTTATGTGAACTGAATTGGTGTGAGTGATCTTCTGTAAAGTTGTAGAGGAAGAAATTATCTTGAAAATGATATATGGCATGTAATTTTTGAAGGTCATATTTGGGAGTTATGATTTTCCTAAAACTGAACCTAAACTAGGTTGTGAATGGCTGATCATGACGGTAGCTTCCATAACAGTTTTGAAATTGTTAGAAATTGAATTGGAGTTTGAGTTCTTCATGAAAATTGAAGTTTGAGATCTGATCTTTTCATGGATATAAGGTAGTGAATTTTGTGACTTTTGTGCTAAGAGAATTACTGTTTAGAAAATTACTGTCCAGATTGGTTGATTTCAGTACGCAGATTCTTTGTGGAATTGTTTGACCTTGTTAGCAAGTGAATTTGATTTTGGGTTGTTCATGAAAGTTATAGATAACATTGTGATCTTACTGCCTTAATTATTGTGTAATTTTTGACTGAAGAATCAGAGAGTTATTGAATTTGCAATGTACTGCCCTGTGTTGATAGGTTTTGAGTAGGCAGTAAGTTTGATAGGAGTTTTGACACCCTTAGGGGTGAAATTGATTTTTATGGTCTTTTTGAGAATTGTAGAGGTTTTTATGATCTTTCCAACAAGTTATAATTTGTATTTTTTTGAATTGTGTGCTGAGAGCTATAGGTGTTGAAAGTTGGATTGGAAATCAGGAAAAAAAAGGAAATGGGAATTGGAATCACGCCTGGTCGCTAGGGCGACGCCTCGCCCTAGCGACGAGGCTCGGATGGCTAGCATCACTAGGGCGACGCATCGCCCTAGTGACGAGGTCGGATCAGTCGGCCTCGCGAGGGCGACGCCTCGCCCTCGCGAGGCAGGTGCTATTTTAATTATTATTTGGTTTTTTTGTGGTATTTGGTGATTCTTTTGTCAATTTCTTTTCCGTCCGACGTTCGATTGACCTGATTCTTGAGGCATCGGATTTGTAACTTATTGAATTTCATTTTGTGAGAAATTGGGAAATTTTGGACGGAAAATTGACGTGGCCCCGGGTAACGGAGCCTTTAATCACTGTTTTGTTTAATTAGGGACTTATAGAGGTCCGAATTGCGCACCGTCAGCGCCAGTAGGTTTCTAATTTTTAGATGGAATTTTTATTATGGGAAATTTTGGATTTAGGGCCGGAAATCTCATGAACATGAATTCTACACTTACATGTGCATTATTACTAGTTCGGATTGGATAATTAGTGATCGGATTCCTCTCTGCTTGTTATAGAGGCACATTTGGAGCGTCGATCTACCGACATTACCAAGACTTTCAGATATTAGCTCGGAAGTACAGGTGAGTAACCTAGTTGGTTTCTCAAATTCCTGATTGCTTACATGCTCTGTATGAATTACTTGCAAAGGTGAACTGTATGATCACTGGCGTGTTTAGGATCAAATTGCATGCTACTACTGAATTGGATTGGACTATTACATGATTACTGAAATCTATTGGATTGAATTGCATGCTTTTACTATACTGGACTGGATCACGGTGTAATACTGGGAACTGATATACTGGGCTTTTATAGCCATAATTACTGAATCACTGAACACTACATCGCATGCATAAATGCATGATCAGATAATGGATGTGTCCCAAGTTGCTATTATCACTGAAAAGAGCCTCGAGCTCTCACATTTGTCATCGACCGGGCTTAGCAGGGGAGAAATCACGACGCGTCCCTCTTGCTTATCGACCGAGCATTTGGGCACAACACTGAATAACTGGAAAAGAGTCACATATGCATTGCATACACCTGAATGACTGTTTTGTGACAATTACTGCTTTCGTGATGACATGAATTACTGTAAACTGCGATATGATACTGTAAAGTGTTACATGCTGCTATAAATTGTTACATGTTACTGCAAATTGTTATAGAATGCTGTAAACTGTTATATTATACTGATGACTGAATATTACTGTATTATGCGATACGCCATGTGCGTAATGCATGATTTGAGTGAACCATCGATGATAGTTTCTCACTGAGTTCACAAACTCACCCAACATTGCAAATATTTTTCAGGGATCGAAAAGTACCCCGTTGGGCACGGGAGTATGAGTACGGATTGCAAGTCAGAGTTAAGGTCGGGATCAGTTCACGTCTGCATTTGTGTCTTTTGAATTATATGTAAATTTGTATTTCTGCAAGATTTGTACTGGTATTGCTGAGTGCCCGATTGATTAATGTTGTATTGTAATTTGATTACCGAAATAATGTTCTGATTGAAAATGATTTCGTATTAGAACGGGCCCAAATTATTTGCTGATATTTGTGCACTCGATGGGTTTTAAAAATATCTATATATATTACCAAGTTTTAAATCAGATTGATCGCTTTAGCATACCACCCTCGCGGGTCGCGGGCTCGGATATCACCGTCGATGTCGGGTTCGGGTCTCGCGGGAGTGGGGTGCTACAGTGACAATGAAGAAATTGCGACAGTATTTGTTAGGCCATAAATTCATCATTCACATTGATCACCAAAGTTTGAGAGAATTGATGAAACAAACTTTGCAAACACCTAAGTAACAAGGATACTTAATCAATTTAGTGGGATATGATTTCCAAATTTAGTATAAAAAGGGCCAATTTAACTAAGTAACAGATGCACTTTCCAAAGAGTCATAATCAACTAAATGCCTCACTCTTACCATGCCCACTTTTCATTGGCTTGATTAGTTATGGCAAGAGTTATTACAGACACCGAAATCACTAGAATTACTTTAGTCTATTCGATAGAGCAACCAACCTGATTATCAACACACAAGTGGATTAATTATTTACAAGGGCAGGGCAAAATTTGGCTACCAGTTTTGAGCTCTCTAAAACCAAATTTGTTTTTCAAAACACACTAATTGGGGGTCATATGGGAATCACCAAGACATTTCAATGCTTACAACAAAATTTTTACTAGGCTGGCATGTTTAATGATGTTAAGTGGTTTGTTCAAGAATGTCAAATTTGCCAACAAGTTAAGTACGATACTCAAAAACCAACTAGACTCTTGTAGCCATTACCCATTCCCTTGGCATAATGGGAAGACTTGAGTTTAGACTTCATTACTGGCCTCCCTCCTTTGAATGGGCACTCCGTTATCTTAGTGGTTGTCGATTGATCTTCTAATGGAGCCTACTTTGGTGCTCTTTCTTAGCATTATATAGCTTACAAGGTGGCACAACTATTTATAGAAACGGTTAAGAAATTACATAAGATGCCAAATAGTTTAGTTTCCGACAGAGACCCGATCCTTGTCAGCCAATTTTGGAGAGAACTCTTTAAGATGAATGGCACTGGCCTACTTATGAGCACGACATACCACCCTCAAATCGATGGGCAAACAGAGGTGGTTAACCGCACCTTGGAATGATACCTACGAGCATTTATTCATAACAAACCTTAACAGTGGCAAAATTTTCTTGTTTTTACTGAGTGGTCCTACAACACCATCGTGCATTCAACAATATGAATTTTCCCATTTGAGGCTATTTACAATAACCTCACTATAGGAATCTCACATAATGAAGTTCTGGATTTTTTTCACTTCATAATCGTGATTCATTGCTCGCATTTTTATGGAAGAAGTTTTTAAAAGCTCAGGAGATAAAGAAATAATAAGCAGATTCAAAATGTCGAGATGTTAACTACAAACTAGATGACTAGGTCTATGTTTGTCTTCCTTTTTATCGACAAACTACATTGTTTCCTACTATCCCTCCTAAGCTTGCTAAGAGCTACTATGGTCCTTATCAAGTTTTGGAGAATGTGGGTGTCATATCTTATCGCCTAACCTTACCACCTACTATTCAAATCCACCTGATTTTTCACTATTCCATTTTAAATTGCATCATGGACCTACTACACACATCAATCCTCAAATTTCCTCCCCAATACAAAGATGGTTGTTCATTAATTGAACCTTTGGTCATCCTTGCTTCTAAATTGGATGAGTCAGTTTCTCCCACACGAATGTTAGTTCTCGTCTAATAGACAAGCTTACCCCCGGAAGAAACCACCTGGGAAGATTAGGACCTCCTCTATCGCACTTATCACCTTAAGGGCAAGGTGGCCCTTAAATCGTGGGGGAATATTGATAACCAGGCACCAGAGGGTCACGACAAAATTGAGACCTAATATGAGAAGTTAAGTCAAGAAATGGAGTTCGAGAAAGAACCTCGGGATATGGGTTATCCTACATGGATCATTAAAAGTCCAAAATAGTTGGAGAATTACATATTTTAGAGGCTATATATAGAGTGGGCTTTTCATGCATAAGTTTTACATGCATGACTATTTTCATTCACGTGCATGGTTATTCTTTCATCCTGCTATTATTTATGTTAAAAAGGTTAGTGGAATACACATGTTAATTCATGATAGGTTGAGTTATGATGTGCTTTAAATAGGTGTAATGATTTACAAACAATACGGTTGGAGTACAACAAATTTTTTTTCTTCTTTCTCTTTCTTTTGGAGGAATCTTTGACATCGAAAATAGAGAAAACACCTAACATAAGTTATATTCAAATAGCGTAAAATTTATCAAGAAACAATCTCAAAAGAAAATGTTGGAAGAGAATAATTGTCGAATAAAAGATTTTATATTATGAAAATTGCAGGTTATATTTATAATAAATTAAAACTTTAAGCGTTTGATTACTATAATTTAAATTTCTGAATAACATTAAAATTTGAGTAAAATTTTAAATTTTAAATATAATTTATTCAAAAATTTAAAATGGTTTATATAAAAGAATGATCTCATAATTTAATGTTTTAAAGTTTTGTTAGAAGATATGAATTCTTTATGTGTAAGCAATTTCTTCTTGTTCTAAATAGAGATTGATGAAATTTTAATATGGTATAAAAGTTAATCTTAGTTTGACATTTGATGAATATTTGTACATGTTTAATTCTGTAAATTTCATGCACCATATGATTATTACTAAGGTTAAAAAGATGTATAATGTGTTAAATTCACAAACTGACTAGAAATAAGAATTGAGATTGACTTACATAAAAGAATACTCTTGTAATCCTACACCTTAAAATTTTAGGTAAAGCATTATCTTATATATATATGAATCATTAAGTTTTCTCTTAAACAGAGAGAAATTTTGACAAGAGCATTTCCATTGCGGATGTTACTCTTGTAATTGATAGTCACGAACTTAGAAGTTATAAATATCTCTTCAAGTTTATAGTGTTATAGTTTCTAGAAGGTAAAAGATTTAATCTGCCTCCTAATATGTCACATAAAGTCTAAGATAACTCCTACTATTATCTCTAATATTAATTTGCACTTTATGTCTCCGTCACAACAACGAGTCATGGCATGTCAGTTATGCAATTTTGATCATACGGATGGTAGCATGAAAATTTTAAGGCAAAAAGTGCAATTCACCTAATGTTTCACATAAGGTCTAAATAGCTCATGTCATTATCTCTAGTACTAATTTTGCACCATAACATTTACAAAATGACACATTTTGGGCTCTCAAACTTAACTCTATCAGGTTTCCGTTATATCTCTGTCACGACACTACCAACTCATGACTATGCAATTATTAATTATTAATTATAATGTAAATTTAGATACTACAATTATATTGACTTCTCTATCTGCTATTTCTATTTATAAATACCATTTATCTCTACGAGCAAAGAAATTACGAGAAATTATGCTGCTATGTAAATTTAATTACAAAATTTCCTTGTATCATATCTATTATTAGATAATATTGGTACTTTGATATTTTTATTAGTTATACATTATTGAAAAATAATATTTTCTTATAATATTTAAGAAAGGTGTTAATGGGAAAAGTTGATAAAGAAATAACTTCGTTTTAATATTAAGTTCAAGGAATAAAACGTCCAAAATAACGCGGTTTTAGAAAACTTCCTTGTCTTGAACGACTTGAGTCCGAGTTTGAACATTCGAACTTTTGTCACGTGTAATAATATACTTGAGCGGCAGATCCAAACACGCTGACCAGGGTAGCTTACTTTTCCTGGAAAAGTTTTACCTCCCATTAGAAATGCATTTCAATTTCCGATTATCTTTTTCTCTTCCCAAAGCTTTCTACAATCGTTCCATGATTTGGAAAACAAAGACTTGAAAGCAACTAATTAAAGATTTGGTTTGTTTTGGATTGGAACTTACCATCCATGAAGGTTGGTCCGGTTCCCTTGAATAGTCATCAAACATTTTCGAACCTATTATCTGCTTCTTAAGACAAAGTCATTTCATGGGATTGGTTCATTACAATACGTGAATGCAGCTGTTAATTTGGTACGTGTTCCAATTATAGAGGTTACAAGGATATGAGTTTAGATTATCTGTTTTGGTTACTCTCTACTTATTCTGTTTTGAGCATCCATCCATTTAGTTTATACGTATCTCATTAATTTGGAAACTGTACGATAAATGCTCATAAATCAGTATAAGAGTAGAATAATAAGAACATGTGATGTGATGCGTTAATCAGGCACGGACAGTTTTCCAAAGAAGATACAGTGAGAGCTCCTCTAAATTGATAAATGCAGGTGACATAGGATCTGAAAGTCCTTGGGAGAGCTTTTCACTGTTATAAAAACTTGTCTGGAAAAGTTTGAGCAAATGAAAAGGCCAGGTCACGGGTGAACTCCTGAATCTCAGGGGAGGAATCCTTCTACCAAATGTACACACACTTGCATCATATTGACAATGAAAAGTTAATCAGCCTAGTTGGGTTGGGATGTGATGAGACAAGGGTTGATTAGGTTATAATAAAATAAATATTTTATCATATATTGCAATGTCAAATGTCAAATTATTTATTTAAAATTTGTTATTATTAGAAATAATATTTATTAAAAATATTTGAAAATAATAAATGTTGGCATAGGGGATCGGAATGATGAGATCAGGACCGTGGGATTAATCCCACAACTTATCAAACGGAGCACGTGGATGGGACACCTGATTGTGCAAGTGTTTTTAGCTACAACCCTGCGTTTGGTTACCGTCTTCGGACGTGAAGACGGATGACAAGGACATCAAAGTTGTGTCCAAAGGCGTGTTTGCTTACCGTCTTCAGTAATTTCTGTCCTGACTTTAACGGACAAGGACAAAATATATTGTCCAACTCAAAAATGTGGGACGCTTCGCGTTTGTCCGCAGACAAGAGAAAGAAAAGACCAAAATAGCCCTGCCTTTGGTGAATACCTAAAACCATTCTCCATTGCCAGCAATTGCCCCGAGGCTCGTCAAACCTTCGTCTCCACCGATAGGCGCGGTAAGTAGCGAAGCTTCTCTTCCCCTTCAATATCGCATATGGTCATTGTACATATTCTACTAATCTCTCGATTCTCCATACATTTGCTCACCCTGCGTTTCATTGTTTGCGTCTCGTTCTTCCCTGATTTGATTTTGTTGGTGTCAAAGAACCTCCGTCTTCGTTGAAGCGCGTCGTACCATCTTTCCTCTTTTACGGTAAGACATTCATCCCACCGTTGTGGTTTATGTGGGTTATGTTTCAAATTTTCGTCTTCTTCTTACGGGTGTTTGAGCGTATGTTCTTGATGTTCTTCGGGTTTTTACACGTATGCTCGTCGGGTTTTCAACATATGCTCTTCCTTACCAATTTAATTATCTCATAATGTCACCGTCTTTCTCTTCATATTGAAGTTATTCTTTAGATTTTGGTTGACATTATTTAAGTTGTATCCGAAGTCTTAATCGATATATCAACCCAATATTGTTCCTATTATACAATCTGTGAAATTAGTGGAGCATTACCATTTTCTGGGTTTATAGAATTAATAGTTGTCATTGAACAATTTGGTATCGAGATATCAACCCAATATTGTTCCTATTATACAATCAGTTGGTATGCATTGTGATTTAGGCACTTTTGGGACTTTAGAGGACGAAAAGCAAACTAGATATGAAGAAACATGTTTGTTCATATACATGGATAGATCATAAATGCATCAAACTAGTGAATCCTTTGGATATATTGTTTCATTGAGATTTGGGTAGCGATAGGTGTGTGTTACGTTACATCTAAATTGCACTTGATTAAACTAATCAATGAGTTTAAATTCTTTGTTGCGAGGTGTGGAACTTGCATTAGTTGTGCAACAATCTTCTTGCATTCGAAACTGAAATTTGGATACTTCTTATCAAAGTGGTTAGTCCTTCTTTATCTTACCGTAATATGCCAATATTCTTTGTGTTTGTTGTGTATACATAGCTGAATGTGGTAAGTTCTTAGATTTGCAAATGTAAAGAAGTGTAAATAATTGTGGTTTAGCTCAGATTTAGCAATATCAAACATGCACATGAATTCTTGGGCTTGAAATGGGCGAAAACATTTCAGTTATTATGTTCTTAGCATGGTTGTGAACACGAAGACCAACTTTTGTATCCCATTTTCTGTTACAACACAAAATATATGTCTTTGTGTTACGTTGGGAAACATACTTACCTTGAAGCATATGTATCTAATGAATTATTCATTATGTATTTGAAGCATAATAGTTGAACTCTACTTTTATATAAAAGAAAACTTCTATTAAGTATGAGTAATTATCAAATTTTATAGGTTCACTTAAAACTCATGAAGATCTATTGTTGAGCATGAAGGTATATAGCCGTTACTTTCTTGCAAGATCACGTCTTCTACCTTCTGAAACTACGAAACATAGGACATGAAATTAGGGACAAATCAAAAGCCATAAAATGAAATGCATGTGCACTGCTTGACAAGTTATAATGGTAAGTTAAGGGCTGTCAAGTATTATGCAGTCATTAAAAACGTGAAATTCAACATAGAACACTGTATGTTTGTAATTCCTGGTAATGCAAGTATGTAACAGGTAGATATATTCATGTGCACGATTAGTTGAAAATTTCAAACGGACAACACATAAATGCTAGTTAAAGACTCTTGATTTTGCTTGTTTTGAGTTATTCAACCATCTTCT
Source organism: Erythroxylum novogranatense (assembly GCA_029891385.1). Lineage (NCBI taxonomy): Eukaryota > Viridiplantae > Streptophyta > Magnoliopsida > Malpighiales > Erythroxylaceae > Erythroxylum > Erythroxylum novogranatense. Next base: position 14,015,678 of record CM057228.1, read on the forward strand.
AGATAGGTGTTGACTCTGTTGAAGTTTCATAACCGCTTCCTATTTAATTTCACATGAGTTAAAATATGCCAATGGCAGAGGCATTCACTTGCTATTGATGATTAACCATTGAAACAAAGTAACTTTCAAAGTAACTTTCATTTCTACCATTGATATGATTCGGAAGGTCACTGACAGTAACTTGGTGCTTAAATTGATGAAAGTAACTTGTATTCACTTTCACTTTAATGTTGTAAAATGTTAACTTAAGCATTACGCACTTTGACGACACTGAAATTCAATTTTAATTTATTTGTAATCTCATTGTTTTGCTCTATTTAATCTATTGTGTTTGTGTGATTGTTATATCATTTGTTATTGCTACTAAGTTAAAATTCCAAAACTTTATGCACACTCTTAAATCATAATTGTGAAAACTTTATGCTCATGGTGTCTCATTGTGATCTCATAAAACCGATAGGCTTTATATATTGTTGTGAATCTCATGGTATAGGCTACAATTTGTTGCATTGTTTGTGGTTTGACGAAGCAATGACATTGTAGTGTTTTTGTGCTGAAATTGTAGACAATATGGCATAAACTCCCCTAAACAAAAATCAGTTTCTAACCTTTTGTACAGACAGGCTAACTTTTTCTAGTTAAAGTGCAAATAATAATGCAATTTTAATAGATCAATTATGACATTCAATCCTGATGCATGAAGTTCAAACACATTTCAAAGGTGGTTCAACTTTTAAACATTTCATAACCCTTATCAAAAGAAAGGAAGCACATTGAATTTACATTAACATAAGAGCAATTTCTGACAAATTCCCATGTTGTTATTTTGATTACATACATATGCTTCGGTTTTGTAGACATACATATGCTTTGGTTTTGTAGTTGATGATCATTATATTCATTTCTCTGCGCAGATAGTTGTTGTTACAAATTTGGGCTGAATGGATCATGTTGATATGTTTCAGTTTTTGGCTTTGTTTGAGCTTTGGAATGGGCAATTGAATTTGATGAGAATGTTAATGCTGTTATGCTTGTATGTATACACCAAACAACGTCGTAGAAGTGAAAATGCTGAAGGTTCTAGGGCATTAACAGTTCCTAACAGACAAGCCAATATATATCGGATTTTGCATGAGGGTGATAGGAATAGTCAGTGGGATTTAAGGATGGACAATAATGCATTTACATTGTTATGTCAAATGCTTCAGGGCCATGGTAGGTTGAGGGATACTCGCCATGTGCCCATTGAGGAAAAAGTTTTAATCTTCCTAAGAATATTAGCACAAAACGAATCTAATAGAGTATTACAAGTTCGGTTTATGAGGTCAGGAGAAACAATAAGTAGAGCCTTCCATAGTGTGTTAAGAGTCATAATCGAGGAGCTCGACAAGCTGTTGCTTGTCAAGCCTATACCAATCCCAGAGGACTGCACAGACCATAGATGGAAATGGTTTAAGGTTAGTTAATTTATGTTGCCACAGTGCATTGTGTCATTTAACCTTATGACATAATTTAATAAGACTTTTTGGTGTTTGCAATTTAAAACATAGGGTTGCCTGGGTGCTCTAGATGGGACTTATTTAGATATAATAGTACCAAAAGTAGACAAACCCAGATACAGAGGAAGGAAAGGGAGAATATGCACTAATGTTTTAGGAGTGTGTGATAAGGACTTAAACTTTGTTTATGTCCTCGCTGGCTGGGAGGGTTCAAATTGCAGATTCACGGGTTCTCCATGATCTTTGTGAGTAGGCCACATGGGCTTCAAGTTCCACGGGTATGTAAGAATGTCATGGTTAGAAATTAGCAATGTGTTTTATGGAATGTTGATTATAGAACCATTAAGTGATTGTGTTTATTGCTTATAGGAAATTACTACTTAGTAGATCTTTGGTTATACAAATGGTCTGGTTTTCTTGCACCTTATAGAGGCACAAGATATCATATTCAAGAGTGGGCAAGAGATGGAAGGGCACCACGGAATCCTCATGAGCTTTATAATAAGAGACACTCATCACCGAAATGTGATTGAGCGTGCATTTGGCGTCTTGAAAAAAGATGGAAAATCCTTAGAAATCCCTCTTTCTATAATTCAGCCACTCGTGTGCACATCATTCGGCATGCCTTACGCACAATTTTATTAGGTTGCATATGAGTGTTGATCCACTCGAGCTCGATCCTCTTGAAGATGAGGATATGCCAATTGGGAAGATAGGCGTTGCTGAATTCTCGATCGTGTTGAACCAAGTAATGAATGGACTCAATGGAGAGATGATTTAGCGAACAACATGTTTCTTGAATGGAGAAGAAACCATTAAACACATCAACTTTATATTAGCCTATAATAGTTTGTATCTACATGTTTAGCTTTGTGCATTTGTGTTCATCTTTGGTGCTGCGTTTGTTCTTAATTACATGTTTCGTTTACTTAAATGTTGCCTTATTTCAACCTACACAAATTACATGTTTCGTTTACTTTAGTTCTTGTCATGGATTGGGGTATTACATTGTATGGGTTAGGTACTATGTCACGGGTTTGGATGAGACGATGAAACAAACACATTCGTTACCTTGTTGGAAGAGGCGGTTGTTGATGGCGGAGAACCGAGCAATGGCCAATTTAAGCCTGGGACTTTCCTAGCGATTGCTAAGAAGATGGTTGAGAAGTTTCCTGGGTGTGGAATCGAGAAGAGACATATCCAAAATAAGCATAAAAGGCTTAAGGAAAAATATCAGACAGCGTATGACATGTTGCAATCTGATGGCTTTGGGTGGAGCGAAAGCAAGCAATGCGTCGATGTAGAAAGCAAGCAAGTCCTTGACGAATGGATGAGGTAAGATGTTAGTATACGATGATGATGATATGTTTGGTTATCATGCTAACATTATGTCATTATTTTATGCGAGTCACCCTAATAGGCACTATACCCCGGGAAGGCGTTTCCATTATCATCGTAGACTTGAGTCGATTATTTGGGAAGGATAGAGCCTTTGGTGCAATATCTCAAGATCTCGGAAGATCTTTGAGGTTCGGTTTGATGCGGAAGAAAATGAAGGTGGCGGCGAAGCTTCACCCTTTCATGGTTCCCCATTGAGTGAACCAGGACCAGCAGACACTCACACGGCAACAACAACCATCCGTGTTGGTGGGTCCGTCGCCTCTTCTTCCAACGCAGACGCTGACCCAACAACCTTCCAAGAAAAGGTGAGGGACAATACATGTTGGCACACCTTGCTACAAAGACTTGCCCGCCGCCTTGAATCCAAAGGTCTGAGAGCAGAGCTCATTCGAAGCCATGAATCGAAGCGCAACCTCCCGAACAGCAAATTCCCCAGCAACAAAATCCCTAGCCGGAAATTCCCCAGCTTGGTGACGAGCTTGAGCGGTTAGGTTTCTCCACTGAAGACATTGTTACGACAACAATGATCTTCGCGAGCAATGCTCATGCTGGGACTCTTTTCTGGGGGTTAAAAGCCGAACAAAAGCAGGCCTATGTGCGGAGGCTCTTACGTGATCATGTCTGACGTTATGAGAAATGACCTTATATTTGTATGTTAATTTGTTTCGCTTATATGGACATGTGTAATGGTGACCATCCGTCACACTTACCTCATTTGTTTTCGTACTCGGTGATGTCTATTGATGAGATGATATAGTTGTGATAAGATCATATACGTTGGACTGCATTTGTATCTCTGTTTATTAATGACGAATGGTAGGGTTTTTAATTATTTAATGTTTACAAAGTTTGTCCGTCAATGAATGGTTATCAGATGATTAATTTGTAGGTACAGGTATAATATGGCCAGGTATGGATTCTATGTAGTCTTCACGGACGTCAGTAGGTATTTTCACCAGCTGGGAGGACGTCAAATTGCTTGTTGACGGCTTCCCAAATGCAAGGTTCAAGGGGTTTCGCACCTATGTAGAAGCTGCATCTGCTTTTGCAATGGATCGAAACAGGACCATCCGTCCGAACGACGAAATTCAACCAGACGTCACTGAACCCCAGCCCATCCCGGTTCAATCCACACTGCCACAATCTCAACAACCCTCAGAATCGCACCTCACCAATCCCGCTACAATTTTACGTACTTAACAATTTCGACCACCACATGCAACGGAACCCTCACCATTCGGCTTCAATTTCCACAGCAACAATTTCAACATCCACATGTTACTGCAACATTCAACCAAACTTTGGCGAGCTGTCAAACAATAATCGTATTTGCTGTTGGGATCATTTTCGGCATGATTATCCTCGCAATTATCAATAAATTTTAAGGCATCAACGTATTTAATGTCATGAATGCTTAAATGTTAGCTCAATTATGTATTAGAATTTGGATGGTTGACGACACTTTTCCAACATATTATGTAATTAATTATATTAATGTTCAAATGCTTTGTTAAATTATTTTGTCCTAACTAATTTTCATAATAATAATCATAATTATAAGAAGATAAATAATAGTCATAATTACAATAATAATAATAAACTCAAAATCAAATACATTACTTGATAATAGAAGTAATGCCAAAGAACAATAATAGTAATAATTATTAATTTTCGTTTTATTACAAAATATATACTAAATCTTATTATAAGTAACAACAATTGTTATTAATAATTATAATAACATGTTTAATTTTCTTTAACAAATATCATACTAACAATAAACAAACCAACAAATACTTGTCATCGTAGGTAATAGTGATACTAATAATAAACGTAATAAAATTAATTAGAACCATATTAATAATAGGTAATCATAATAATAATAATAATAATAATAATAATAATAACAATGATAATAATGAAAACAAATATTACTACCTAAATATACTAATAATAATAGCAAAAATCAAAATAATATTAACAATGTTAACTAATTTAATTCTAGTCATTTTAATAATATTATTATTAATATTTAAATTTCTAAACATAATAATAATATTATTATTAAACATAATAATAATAATAATAATAATAATAATAATATACTAATAATAATAATCGTAATTATTATTATTATAATAACAATTAATAATAATAATAATAATAATAATAATAATAATAATAATAATAATAATAATAATAAAATAACAATTGTAATAATAGTCATATTAATAATATTCATACGTTATTATAATAATTATCATAATAACACTAACAAAATAATATTCATAATCTCATAAAAATTATACTAGTATAAAATTATATTATAATAAATATAATATAATTATTCTTTTATTCTTTTATTAAACATACTAATAATTAGTATTATAATTATACATAACAACAATAATAATAATATTATTAACAATATTAATAATAAAATAATACTAAAATTTACATTCTTTAACATGTACAAGTATTTACACTACTGAGGCGTTTATGCCATAAACATTTGTCATCCCCAAGGCAAGAACCAAACACATTTCGCCCTTGGACGCGACAATTATCTCTACATTACACCGCAACTAAACATCTCACCGCTCTTGATTAACATCCGTCATCGCCCTATCTCGTTCGTGCTCGTAAAATCTTTACTCGCTGAAGACGGTAACCAAACGTAGGGCAAAAGAACCTCAAAAAGTGTCCAAACGCCAAACTATCCGACAAAAGAACACAAACCCAAATTCCGCGAGAAGAAGATCGCTGGTAATGGAAAAGCCTCCTTCAGGACAAAAAACGGCGCCGTTTCCTTTCTTTTCAAAGCATAAGAAGTTGCAACTTCGCTTCGTCTCATCGCTCTCTCTCAAGAAAATATCTGTCTCCTGCACATGATATCATAAAAGGAAAAAGAGATATGTCTTCTCTCTCACTTTTTTGGTCAGACTTGAGACCCAGAGACTGATCGCTACTCGCTAGTAATATCTAAGCTGAACTTGGAACCGACTGTCTCCACTCTCTCCCAGTGAGCGATTCTCGGGTTTTCACGTTTTTGATGATTTATCCGTCGGCGGCTGTAAACGAAGACGGTTTGTAAGCTCTCACCTTCAGAAACGGAGATGGATCGGAATCCGGCGATCACTGCGGTACCCGGCATGGATATGCCAATCATGCATGACAGTGACCGGTACGATTTCGTCAGAGATATCGGCTCCGGTAACTTCGGCGTGGCCAGGCTTATGAGAGATAAAGTAACCAAAGACCTTGTTGCTGTCAAGTACATTCAGAGAGGCGATAAGGTCTGCTTTTTCGTTACAGATTTTTTGCTTCATTTTTTTAAGCAGAACTTTTTCTTACACGGTTTGACGAATTTATTGTAGTTAATATCTGCTCCGCTCATTAATGGATGCCGAAGTTGACTTGTAGACAGTTTAATTAGTTCGCTTAGAAATTGCTATTTAATTTCCAAGTAATTATGGTCGGGGAAATCTGTAATTATTGACTTCAAGTTTAGAAATGTTGTGTGAGCAGTTGGATGACTTTCCTCTTTCGTAATTTTCTTTAAAGAATATAAACTCGGGGTTTTGATGGTTGAGATGTATAATTCTTCTATTGGTAATTCGGTTGCGAGTTTCCTTGCGCTTTTATTCTAGTTGTGTTTGAATGCCTAAAACTCTGAAGTGTCGCGTTTGTTGTTGTTTTAGCTTGTAATAAGTTTTCAGCTGGGGGTTAATGTTATTGTTGAATGCTGATAGATTGCTTATCTTGGGTTTTTGTTGCAGATTGATGAGAATGTTAAAAGAGAAATCATTAATCATAGATCACTTAGGCATCCGAACATTGTAAGGTTTAAGGAGGTCAGTTTATTTATGGCGATTTAGGATCTTTTTTCAGGCAAAAATGGTCTTGAATTTCCAGTTTACTATACTTTATATCTACTCAGGTCATTTTAACACCAACCCATTTGGCAATTGTAATGGAATATGCATCGGGAGGGGAGCTATTTGAGCGAATCTGCAATGCTGGACGCTTCAGTGAGGATGAGGTTTGTGTTTCAATTTCACGAGCACAAATTTCCCTTGTCTCTTTTCCACAATTTGTTTGAATGTGGATTTTGGTTCAGGCACGGTTCTTCTTTCAACAACTTATATCTGGAGTGAGCTATTGTCATGCCATGGTACCTTAGACTGCTCTGTTTTTCTTCCCTTATGTGCCGATGCCAGCTGGTTTGTTTGCATAGTTGATTTGTTTTTTATGTTTGCTTGTTGATGAAGCAAGTGTGTCACCGTGATTTGAAGTTGGAAAACACTTTGTTGGATGGAAGCCCAGCTCCTCGGTTGAAGATATGCGATTTTGGGTACTCAAAGGTAGTACTTGTTTCTTGAAAGTTACAATTTCTGGTGATGCCACTGGACATATTTTATTTTTAATTTGAAATAGATTGAGAACAATTCATTTCCAATTACATAGGTCTTGACATGAAAAAATGGTTGGGAGGGGAAGTTCCAACTGAGTTGGTTCTGGAGTATGTATGATGATTCTTTGGTTACTTCCTGTGCATGGACCCACTCTTCTATCAATATTTTTGCTTCTTAGCTTTCTAATGTTTTGTTCTTGATGAGGCTAACTAATTTCAAGCTTTAACTTATTTGTATCATGGTAGAATCTTGCTTTATTTGTTGATTTGACCCTTACTTCTTTCTCTTGTGTCTGCGTGGATAATTTGTTAGTCTTCAGTGCTTCATTCACAACCAAAATCAACAGTGGGAACACCTGCATACATTGCTCCAGAAGTGTTATTGAAGCAAGAGTATGATGGCAAGGTAACTTCTTTAGATCATGCTTATTCTGAATTTGAAATTTGGCTGATGTAGTGTACCCCTTTGAAAGAGATATGCATTTAAGGTTAAGAATCTGGAATGAGATGTCACATTCCCATACGCCCCCAGGAATCCTGCACTTGGCATGAAACAAAAAGCTTGTTTCATCTTCATGTCCAAGGAATGTCTTTGTGCAATAATAATACTTTGTTAATGACTTGATCCCGATAGGCTAATATTGAATCAAAATTTTACTTAACATGGATTTTGTGGATTGTTAGATGAGTGAAGTGCTGATATCCTGTCATGATGCCAGATTGCAGATGTGTGGTCATGTGGGGTAACCTTGTACGTGATGCTGGTTGGAGCATATCCTTTTGAGGATCCTGATGGGCCAAAGGATTTCCGGAAAACAATACAGGTACATTATTGTTTTCTGTTTTCCGTTAATACCTCGTCATATAGACATTGTATATACAAGAAAATGTTCTTGTCTATCCCATGCAGAGAATACTTGGTGTCCAGTACTCTATTCCAGACATTGTTCAGATATCTCCTGAGTGTCGCCATCTGATTTCAAGAATTTTCGTTGCTGATCCCGCAGCTGTAAGTTAGCCTTCATATCAGGAGTTTTTAACTTATTCGAAAGATAAATCTGGAATTGTTTGGAGAACTAAATGGAAAATAAGATACTAAAGTGGAACTTTCTACCCCAAAGTCTGACGCCAAACTTCTTGGATATCTTGTGCATATTTAATGACTCCACTAAGATTCTACTTTGTGTAATGGTGTGATTAAAGGCTCCTTATTTTGGATATTTGGTGATACAGAGAATCAGCATTCCGGAAATCAAGAACCATGAATGGTTTTTGAAGAATCTTCCAGCAGATCTGATGGACGAAATGACAATGGGAAACCAGTTTGAAGAGCCTGATCAACCGATACAAAGCCTTGATGAGATAATGCAGATAATTTCTGAGGCTACAATACCGTCTGCTGGGGCATTTGGCATCAACCATTACATGATGGATACTCTGGACATGGATGATGACATGGAAGACTTGGATTCTGAATCTGAGCTTGATATTGATAGTAGCGGAGAGGTTGTTTATGCATTGTGACGATAGCTTGGCTATATGAGATGTAGTACTCTGGGCATATGGAGGAATCAAGGTCGTGGTCAGAAGAATGTCTGACAGACTGGGGTATGTTATATAGGCAGCAAAGTAGGAAATTTCCATATATGCTGATAGAGTAAGGGTAGGGAATTCCAGTAAAATGATCAATGTGTATTGATGAAACAGTATAGAGCTTTCGCTCCCCAGCCGAAGGCCGTACAGTAGGCAAATATTTGGAATGAAAAAGGTAATAGTCTCATAATTGCTAACTAACTATATTCACCTAGGAAGTTACCCGATGACCCACAATATTCCTTATTCTCCCTAACGGTTAAGCACACATGCATCATATTACCACTCATCAATCTCTACCACTCATCAATCTCTTTCCCCTCGACGTCCCGCTTCTTCTTCCTCCGATAAACCGAGAACGGTTTTGGTTCATGGCTAACAATCGCCCTCCTCGAAATGCAGACCTTGTCCACAAGGTCCGATTCAGAAATTGCCCCAAGATCCGAACAAGCGATCCAAGTAGCTTCATCAGTGCTTTGGCGCCCATTTGACCAATAGTTGGTGACAAGGAGTGGCGGGAGGGTCGAAGGACTTGGCCTCAAGAATGCATTCTGGAATGAAACCTGGCTGATCAGCAATTAAATTGGAAGGAAGCTCACCTGAAACGTGATGGTCACCTGCTGCCTTTTTCAGTTGAGAAATGTGAAAAATGGGATGAACCCGCGAAGTCTGTGGCAAGTCTAATTTGTACACCACGGAACTTAGTTACAAAGACTCTAAATGGTCCGTAATAACGCGGAGTGAGCTTATGATATACTCGCTGCGCAAGAGAGGTCTGTCGATGTGGTCTAAGCTTTAAGTAGACCCAATCATCCACCTGGAACTCAACATGACGTCTATGTTTATTGGCCTGCTTAGTCATCCGTTGCTGCGCTCTAAGCAAATTATAGCGTAGCTGCCTCAAAATTTCATTTCGGTCTTGATGTGTCACGCGCTCGCCGATCTTGAATTCTCCCGGTAAATATTGAACTAGAGTAGGAGGTTTCCGACCATACACTATTTCAAAAGGGGTGGTTTGAGTAGCGCCTTGAAAATTGGTGTTATACCAATATTCGGCCCAATGCAACCAACGACTCCAAGCTTTAGGTCATTCGTAAGAAAAGCATCGTAAGTATGTTTCTAAACATCTATTTAAAACTTCGTTTGGCCATCCGTCTCCGGATGGTAGCAAGTCTCATTTTTGATTGGGTTCCCCATCCTTTGAAGAATTCTAACCGAAATTACTCATAAATAGAGGGTCCCTGTCACTAACAATGGAGTGTGGGACACCATGAAGCCTTACGATCTCCTTAGAAAATACTTCAGCCACCGATCGTGCAGTGAATGGATGGCGGAGACCGATGAAGTGACCATATTTGCTCAAACGGTCGACTACTACCAACACACAATCAATACCATGAGAACGAGGCATACCAGTGATGAAATCCATGGATAAATCCTCCCAAACTTGAGTCGGTATGGGTAATGGCTGTAGTAATCCCGCAGGAGCTTGAGTGTTATATTTGTTACGTTGACAGGTTGGACATTCAGCCACAAACTTCTGAATCTGTTTCATCATTCCCACCCAGTGAACATTTGCGGCCACTCTTCTGTATGTCCTATAGGCTCCGGAATGTCCTCCTTGAGGGGTGCAATGGAATTCCTGAATTAGTTTAGGAATCCACGAAGAAGTAGCAGGTAAGAATAGCTTCCCCATAAAAAAGATTCTGCCATTCACAATCCGATATTTCTTGAAGTCGTGAGGCGATCACTTATCCATAATTTAAGCTTCGATAAGTATCATCTGCGCCAACTCTCTATCCAGATCATCCATTGAGTCCAAAGAGGAAAGAAATAGCAAACAACTCCACATCCTCCGGCGCTGGACAACGAATCCATGACCTTGTTCAATATGCCGGCTTGTATTCTATGTCAAATTCATACCCAATCACTTGGCCACCCAGTTTTGTTGGTAGAGTCGTGATCTGTCGTCAAGTAAATGCTTGAGTTACAATGGTCTCATGCGTCATCAGTAAATTTGCCTCCTACGAGATAAGGTCGCCAATGGCGGATGGCCATCACAAGAGCCATTAACTCCTTCTCATAAATGGTTTAGCTAAATTCGTGATGCCAAATTTTTTTGTAAAAGCAATTGGTCGTCCTCCTTGCATTAACACCTGCTCCTACCCCTCCCGGATGCATCACATTCTACAACAAAGGTTGGTGGAAGTCGGGCATAGCTAGTATGGGTGCGATGGTCAAAGCTGTTGAAGTCGCGAAAAAGTTGCTTGCGCCTCGGTCCAAGAAAACTTTGGGAAGACTCTTTTTAATAACTCGGTCAATGGACGCGCTTATGTTCCCATAGTTTTGTATAAACCGTCGGTAGTATCCGGATAAGCCGAGGAAAGCCCTCACCCCTTTTACTGATCGAGGTTGTGGCCATGTAAGAATACTCACCACTTTTGCCGGATCCATAGCAACACCCTCCCCTGAAATTATGTGGCCCAAATATTCAATTTTGGTCTGTCCGAACTGACTCTTCTTCTCATTGACAGCAAAGTGTTGCTCCTCCAGTATTCCCAAGACAACCAATAAGTGACCCAGATGCTCCTTCCAATCCTTGCTATAAATAAGGATATCATCAAAGAAGACCAGTACAAACCGACGCAAGTATGGTCGGAAAAGCTCGTTCATTGTCGCTTGAAATGTAGCTGGTGCATTTTCAGCCCAAAAGGCATTACCTTGAATTAAGTAATGCCCGAATGCGTCCGAAAGGCCGTTTAGGAATATCTTGACTTGCACTCGGATCGGTGGTATCCGGATCGTAGATCGACTTTGGAATAGAACCTAGCCCATGTAATTCATCCAATAATTCTGTATCACCGAATTGGATATTTATCCGCCACGATCACCTTGTTTAGCTCCTATAGTCGACACAAAACCTCCATCCTCCATCTTTCTTCCTTACTAGTAAGCGGATGGAAAATGGCCCAAAACTTGGTGAATTATACTGTTGCTAGCATCTCGGATACTTGCCGTTCTATTTCATCCTTGCGTGTGACCAGTAGCGATAAGGTTTGGCGCTCACAGCGATAATCCTGTCAGAAGGTATCTTGTGATCAATAGTGCGTCGTGGTGGTAGCCGAAGGCTCCTTAAACAAAGCTTGCGAACTTCAAGTAATTCTTTGTAATTCGACTCTGCCCGGTGAACGTTCCCCTCAACCGAAGTTTAATTCTATCAATGAAGCTCGCCAAAGTACCGGTCCACCACTATTGAGCGTGATTTTTGCAAAACCGAAGCTATCTTTGGGGTATTAACTAGAGAAGGATCTCCATCCACTTTGATTGTCGTCCACCAAACTGAAATTCCATGGTCATCGTCCCGATTGGCTTTAACATCGCCCAACCGTTGCAACCACGAGACTCCTGAATGAGGTCGACCCACCTAAAGGAAACACAAAGCAATCGACCAGAAATTGAGCTCCCCCAATCTCTACAGAAACATTTCGACAGAGACCTTGGGTATCCTCACGTCGTCCATCTCCCAACCGCACGCCAGTACGCACTGTTGGTTCAATGTGGAGTCCCATCTTCTCTGCTGGCCTTTGAGTAACGAAACAGTGGCTCGCCCCACTGTCGACCATAATAATAACGGCGACACCACAACCCAACCCTCGTAGCTTCATGGTTTGATGACTTCCGCACCCACTGAGAGCAAAATAAGGAAGTTCGAGACTCGTGAACTGTTGGTCGTTCGGAATCTCCTGCGGCTCCATCACCGGCGGCGTCTCCTCGCCCTTGTCCTCCGACAGTCGTAAATCCACCAATATCCTTGTGTGTAGTGAGGCCCCGACATTGGTGAAGAGGATGGTAGGGTTGGAGACAACGATAGCAAAGCCCCTTTGCCCTAATTTCTTGAAACTCCTTTTGGGTGTACCGTCGGACTCCTCTGTTTGAGGTCGAACCGTATGGCCACTTGGACCCAATGCTACTCCTTCCCGACCGGTGGCCGGTGGTTCCTTCCAATGACTCCTGATTGGGCCGACCAAAGCATTTGGGTGAGTCCCTCCAGCTCCAAATCCACTTCTCCTTCCTTCAGTAACATGAAAGGTGGTCTGAGGCCCTTTGTCCCCAATCACCGACCTGCTTTCACCCCTAAACCAAAGCCCTCTCGTTGAGGAATTGATATGACGCTCTTCTTCACCTGACACTTCTGTTCATGTTCGATTTCTCTGGCCAAATTCATTGTCCGATAGAGATCGCTGACCTCATGCGAACGGATCCTTGCCCTAATCTCCTCCTTTAATCCATTGAAATTGCCCAATGAAAAACTCTTACAACACCCCTAACTTGCACCGCCTTGCCACGAAATCTGAATAAATTCATCCACTCCCGGTTTGACGAGCAGCCGCTAGAGCTTCAAAGGGTTAGTCGCGATGCACCTCGAACCTAGTGAGCACTTCTCTCTTCACGTCCTCCCAAGTCATTAGAGGTTTAGATCCCGAAGCCAACTTATCGATGGAAAGCATGACCCTCCATGCACACTAACGCTAACGTGACCTTCTTCTCTTAGGGTTTCTTGCACTGAAATATTGCTCGCTTCGTCGGACCCGGCTCATGGGGTCTACACGGTAAAGTTTGGCATTTCAATACGCTTGGCTACTACGCACATCATCAAGAGTCACTAACCTATCGATGATCGCCCAGAACAGGGTACTAGCCGAGCCCCCTCATCATCGATTTAACGCCCACCCAATGTTTCTTCCGCGCTTTTCCTTTCAACGCGACAACGAGCATCGATTCGATCTCGCTAAGTTCGCCATCAAGCCCGTTAGCCGTTGCTCCAACGCTCCCAAACTCCTCTCTACCACTTCTAGCCTATTCTCCATTTCGTGTTGGTCATGGGTTCCACGCCACCGCACCAATTTGATAGAGTAAGGGTAGGGAATTCGATAAAATGATCAATGTGTATTGATGAAACAATATAGAGCTTTCGCTCCCCGGTAGAAGGCCGCATGAAGAGGCAAATATTTGGAATGAAAAAGGTAATAGTCTCATAATTGCTAACTAACTATATTCACCTAGGAAGTTACCCGTACAGCCCACAATATTCCCTTATTCTCCCTAACGGTTAAGCACACATGCATCATATTACCACTCATCAATCTCTACCACTCATCAATCTCTTTCCCCCTCGACGTCCCGCTTCTTCTTCCTCTGATAAACCAGTAACGGTTTTGGTTCATGGCTAACATATGCTCTTCAAAGTTGTGTCACAGTATGAACCTTTTATATCTTGCTGTGTGAAGAGTTGGTAACTGTTGCAAATTATCGGAACCAGATATCCACCACGTTGGATATGGTTCCAAATATTGGTTGTCATTTTTGTACTTGTACCATGATTTATGTTGTATGTTTTGTTTTGGCAAGTATGTATCTCCCATACTGTGGTGCGCGCAACCTTTTCTGCATCTGGCTTCTTCTATTTGTTACTCTTGACATGCAACTGATATTTTCTGTTGGACTTTTTTCACCCTTTTCCAATAGTTTTCTTAACCATATTTCTTTAACGTCATTATGAAAGATAATTCTTTTGGCAGAGTAATTCCCCTTCTGTTAATTCTTTTACTTCGTTTTCATGTTGATACTGCATGCTCGATCCTCGCTGACAAGATAATTCAGTCAACAACTCAAGTTTTTCATCCAAATCATGGTTCGAAGCATCGGGTGGCGCAGGTTAGGTGAATGCTTCACTTTGTCTTGTCCTGATTCCTGATGCATTTGTTAATATCAAAGTTATACGAAGTCTGGCTGGTCATTGATGCGTGAACTTTTCTCCTACCCGTTTCTTCTGACTCCCATGTTTTTTTTTTCAACTCTCCTGTGGCAGTTTCTACCCGTATTTGTCTTATTATCATGGAATCTCAAGTTTGTTCAAGATAAAACAGTATTAGAATTGTTAAATTTTCACGTTAACTAGGAGCTAAGTAATCATGCTACTCGAGACATCCCAATGGTCTTAAAAACTAAGACAATATCTAAGGAACTTAGCCTAAGAACTTCTAAAGCAACCCAGTTACTGATTTCTTTTGGCAGTGTAGTCAACTTAGGACAGTTGGTGATGCTAAGTTTCTTTAACCTGGCAAGAAGACACAGCTCAACAGGCAATACTGTCAGGTTGTAGGAATAGTCAATATCTATCTCCTCTAGGTTTGCCAACGAGTCTGGCAACCGGAAGGTAGAAGTAGTGAAAGCTTGACCTATTGTACACATGACCAAGGTCAACTTTCGTAGACTAGGCAGATTCATGGAGGTAAAGCTGAAGGGAGCTAATATAACCTTCTCCATTCTGATTCTCTTGAGGAGGAAGAGATGACGAAGATTTTCAAAGTTGCTCAATTCAGCAGGGAAGAAACCGTAGTTTATCAGAACTATAACCTTTATGCTGATTGATTTCAATATAAAATCTGGTAAAGTATAGTTCTGCGTGCGAAAATTTAGGACCAAAGCTTCAAGTTTGGGTACTTCCATCATGCACCATTTGGAAGGGAACTTATCACCTGCAGAGAATTTGTGTTGTCAAGTTGGGAAAACAAAAAAGAGAAAAGCAGTACAGGCCAATAACTTTATCTGTAAAGGAGATTGGGACAGAGAATTCACTACCAGAGAAGATGGACAGCAAGCGGGCCTTAAGACTGAGCTGCCTGCCTTCAGTTAACCAGTCAGGCAAGTTGTTTCCAATGATATCTACAGTTACTCTCTCCCTGTTCTCGATTGGTTCCAGGTTGCTTAGATGAATAGCTAGCTCTCTAAGCAGATCATGTTGCATGACAAAATACTGACTGTAGCTGCCACCCAGGTCTTTCCTGTAAAAGATTAAAATGGTTGGTTAGGCAAGGCCTTTTCCATGAAACGTGAACTATATGATTCGTTAACCCTTAGGCACTGCCAATCTTTGCTTGTTTCAATCGGAATGAGTACTAACACCTGCCTACCTTTTGATAATAAGATCCAGCAGGTTCCCGGAGGAGAGTTCCCAAAGGGTGGCAATCGCACGCATGCCTTCATCGTCTTGTCCATACAATTCTGCCCATATATCAATTAGACAAGTAACAGGAATTCTTTGATCTTCGGGGAAGGAACATAGGTCCATGAAACACTCCTTCACTTTAACCTTTTTATCCAAGGCATCCAAACTGCCTTTCAAACAATTAATCAAATCATCATATTCAAAAATAGAACCAGTTTCAGACAGTTGTATCTCTCTGAGTTGCCACACTTCTTTAGGCTCTTCGCGAAGAGACCGACCGACCACATTGAGAGCCATCGGAAATCCTTTACATCCTTTAACAATCTACAAGCAAAGCCCACAAGTACATCAGCCACTTTAAGTCACATGATAATAGCGGTTTTAGTTTTGGTAATTCCTAACCGTGTTCATCTTTCTGAAAGATAAATAAGAAATTGTTTTAATCATATGCATCTGTCAA
This sequence comes from Erythroxylum novogranatense, assembly GCA_029891385.1. Lineage (NCBI taxonomy): Eukaryota > Viridiplantae > Streptophyta > Magnoliopsida > Malpighiales > Erythroxylaceae > Erythroxylum > Erythroxylum novogranatense. The sequence continues at coordinate 14,032,054 of CM057228.1, forward strand.
GATCATGCATGCAGACAAGTCTTATGTTAAGAAGAAAATAACACGAGTACTCCCAATTCAGCCCATTGCAGATATTCTAAGCATCAGATCTCCGTTGCAGCCTTATATGAGGTATAGAATTGGCAATGGAAAGATTGCTGACTTCTGGTTTGATAATTGAGATACAATAGGGCCATTATATATCATGGAAGACATTCAATCACTCAAGGCTATTGTTCCTCCCAACACCAAAGTCAAATCCATCATCTTGAATGGTTCCTGTTCATGACCTTTGCATTCTTCTAGAGACTTTCAGAATATCATTTGTAACTGGTCTTACTATTGTCTTAATAACAACTCTGAAGATTGCTTACGCAGCTGGCTAGGGAACATGTCTCTGCAATTTACAACTGCATCATGCAAGAGGGGAACCTAGAGAGAAATATTAGATACAATCTTGTACGGGATAGCTGGTTAGTTCCTTCACACTCCTCCATACTCTGTTGGGCAACTTCTACGAGGCTTGCTACTATAGATTGACTCAAATTTTCAATTGATTCCAAGGTTTACGTAAAATGTGGTAAGGGGAATGAATCACACAAATCATCTTTTTTTCAACTGTGAATACTCAGCTTATCTTTGGAACAAGCTCAGCGTATTCAATCTTCAATGTCCTTATAATGACTGGTAAACAATTTTGGCTGCAAAAGTTAAAACGTGCAGTAGAGGGGACAAGAAGATCTTCAAATTGGCTTTTGGAATCATAGTGCGCCATATATGAAGTGAAGGAAATATCAAACTACATCAGGCCAAGTTGTTAAGACACAAATGCAAGCTGGACCAGCTTCTACCTGAAGTTTCGAGTGACAATTCTGGCAAGGAGAAGACTTAGAACACTTCAACTCTGTACCTGTCCTTGATTATGTAAATCAAAGGAATCTTAAGCTGCGTGTTGGAAGCTCTTAGGCAGGCCTTAAGTCAGGGTTTATCAAAGAAACTACGAAACATATATTGGTTAAACTGTTTTCAATGGTTGTTAAGGGTGCATTACACTATTTCACTTTTGAATTAATCAATTACTTGTTTACCCTACAAAAAAGGAAACTAACACGAGTACAGAACCTTCATCATTTGAGTGTAATTGCATACCTTGTCCACAACTTCATCTGCAATTTCAGAATTCTGATTTGGCAAAGATGCTGACCTCCGGAAAAGGATCATGGCATTTTCATCATTCAATGGTTTTAACTTGTAAGTGCAATCAAATCTAGGAAAATGAGACCTTGACGTCACCAAAACCTTGTAGCCTGGGATTTTGATGTTGAACTTATCAATAATAGATAATGATTCTGGCCAAACATCATCTAGGACTAACAATATAGGATCTGGCGCTATACTCCTCAAAAATTGTTCCAAGTGGTAGACAACATCTTGGCTTTGAAATCCAGGGACCTGGTAGCACTTTTGCTCGAACAATCTCTGTACAAGGCCCTCCATGGTGGGATTTCTCGAAACAATAACAAAGAAGATGTTATCTTGAAACTTCTCTGCTCAAATTAGAGAAAAGAAAAACTGTCAGGGGGGCAGTAAGTATCTGCACTGTATATGCAAAGCAAACGCATATACTGGAGGCAATCTCGCGAACATCGAACATGAACATAAAAGAGTTACTATCCTGAGGTACTGGAATTTGATTGACAAAAAAAGGCAATAAAGCATGAGGTTCCATCCCAATGCATTTAAAATTGACACACGGTTCAGCAGAAATGCTTACTAGCCAATGGATCTGGTGGAACCAATATAGTTTAATCATTTCCATAAGAACTGGAATATTGCAGAAGAAAAGTTATATCTATTTTACCTTGAACTACCTTGTCATGGCAAAATAATTTAGCCAACGTGGTCTTCCCACAGCCTGGTGGGGCAGATAATACGAGTGTCGAAACCTCGTCTTTGAACAGCATCATCTTCAACTCCCACAGGGGTACTTCCATTCCCACAAAATCCTCTGGAGGCCCTGGGATTGCGTATGAACGGCTAAAACCCTTGAACCCACCTATCCCTGTGTTCAAAATCAATCGTTTCAGGTCAGCATGCATATCTTTTACCTCGAAGAGAGTTTCTGTAATGTCCCTTGCTTGTTGAGCCTCAACAACAATAGCAAAGAAGGTCTTGAGCGATTCCTCAAAGTCTCGAAGCTTGTCTGTGAATTTAGGCTTTTTCCAGTTGGCGTACCACCGCACTTTTGAGCATTCAAGAAGAAGCTTCTTTCCCTCCATGATACGTTCCATAAGCTTTTCCGTCTCGTCCCTTCTACGATTCAAAACTTTGTTCCATTTACTTGTCTCTTCCACCACAGGAATTATGCATCCAACAATGAATTCTATCCGATCAAGTGTAGGCTTGAACATGGCAGCCTTTTCTTTAGCGCTTAGAATTGCTTTCAACACCTCTCCAAACGCCGCTCCTATAGCAGCCCCTCCAAGTAAAGACGCTGCCATTACAATCTTCTTTGCAGATTTCCAAATCAACTCTTCCGACAAATGAGTTGCGTAGGGATGCACAGTTAGACAAGGGCTGATAGTGGATAGAGGAACCACGCAACGGGGAATATTATATATACTTTACAAAAGCCAAGGAATCGTCTATCTCTTTATGCCAGCGAAGACTCAGTACGAAGGAAAACAATTGTGATCGTTGTGGGAAACTTCCTTGTGAAGCAGGACATGCCTCTGAGAAGTCTTGGCCATGTTAGGGCCCCAGGTGTTCCCGGCCAAGTTCACGCGTAGAAAGAACATTATTTTAGTACCAACTAGTTATAAACCCCGGGTTGTTACAATATTAATAAGAATATTAGTTATAATTAATAAATGTATAATTTAAAGGTAAACGCAAGTATAAAATTAACACATTGCATAGCATAAAATCAGATTATGATAAAATAAGAATATGATAAACAAAATGAGTCCCAAAATATGAGAGTCATATTTAGACAAGTTCAAAAGATAGATCATTTACTATTTAAGTACAAAATACTTGCAGGCCTCAAAATAGATACATAGTGTATTAAACAAAAAGTAGCTGACCAAAAAATGATCATCCTTGAACATTTCACTGTTAAGTTAACTTTTGTCTTTTGATTTTTGTGGTGAATTTGGTTGAAGACATTTGTGGTGATATTAAATCACATAAAGGAATATCAGTCTCAGAAGTTTCTGATATTGGTCTCTTCATTTTGAAAATCTGGGGTGTCATTTGAGCTGAAGAAACAATGTCTATTTCTGTGTTACAAATTGCAGCTCTATCATCCTGTAATTAAATAAACCCAATAAGTGGAAGACACAATACATAAATATATTTAAAAAAATAGATGTACATACTTTGTTATCAACTGTACAGACCGAAATACACTCATCCAGAATATTTTCTGAAAAGTAGCTGAGTGAATCAATGCGATTTGAGTCCTGCAGAATGAAAAGTATGTTATAAGAGAAGCAGATACGTTGACATTTTCTATAAGTAACTATGCTGTTGTTTTTTTCATCAAACAACAAAATTCAGCTTTGTAAAGCAAGAGATTATCTTACAATTTCAGATGCAGAAACTGATTGTGGTGCACTTGATTGAATATAATCCTAGCATTAAAATAAATGAATTAAATTAATCATTCATGTGTGATCCACATTATACATAATATTAACGATGTGTACGTACTTGTTTGTTCACAATAGGTAAGGATGGCAAAGGCACAATATCAATAGCAATGTTCTTTAGGGATTCATCCAGAATTGAATCCTGCAAAATAGAACTTAATAATTGATTATTGAATGCCTATTTACATCTAGTTAATTTAACAATGAATGGTTTAACAATGAGATAATATGTATCTGAATTTTTTAATATAGTGTCGATGAAAAGAAGAGAAAACTAATAGAAATACATCTAATTATTTCGGCTATAAGAAATAAAAACTATTCTTTGGACCTAATAAAATAAATGTGCAGTTAATTCGCACTTATCCATAAAAAAAACATGAAGAAGATTAACAAAGACAATCTGTAAATGTATCAACTCAGCAAAGCAACCACACTGCCATTGATCATGAAGCAATGAAAAGAACCATAATTTCGGTAACAGAATGCAAAATGTGAAAAACCCTTTATATCAAATTATGGCGAAAGCAAAACACATAAAGTTCCCAAAACACAAGAGCCAAAAACTTGCATTTTTGTCCAAAAAAACCACAAAAGTCAAGCATCAAACAAACACCACCAATAATAAAAACAGATAGAAAAGAGAATTGAGTCAACAGAACATTGTAACAACCACATTACTTCTAAATGCATCAATCGACTGCTAAATAAAACCCCACCAAAATTAAAACAAAAAATCACAAGAAATGTGTGAAGTGGAGTAATACACGAGGCTGGGTGGAGAATCCAGGTATTTATTGATCAGTTCCTCATTGCAAGTTACTTTCTTGACAGTGAAACTTGAAGATTTGTTGATTTTATTAAATTCTGTGACTTGTACCTTAAAAAGATACGTTTTCTTAACCAAACATTCTAACTCATCAGGAAACCCATCTTCATCTCCTTCCTAATGAACAAATGAATTCAACGTAAACACATGAAAGAGTAGGCAATTTATGATAAAAAAAAATAAAGATTATAATCTTTTACAAACCTTAATTAGACGATTTTTGAGATCATTTGCACTAACTTGAATCAATTGGAAGGCTTGATCATCAAATAACACAAATGACTCTAGACCATCATAAGCATCTTTTACTTGAACATGTATTTTATATCTAGAATACATAAATATATCAAAGATTAGTGTTTATCGTTATAGAAAATTAAGTTTTCATAAAATTAAAAATGATGATATACCTCGTTACAATTCTATTTGGAGTGTTCCGACATTTAAAGCACATGAGTAGGTCATTCTCAATTTTGACTTTACATCCATGAATGGAGCATGCATCAATGTACCAATTCTGCTCAGTTTGGATCTTTCTAATGGTTGCAAGAATAGTATAAATGTCATTCTGTTGTAATGTTATGAAAATATGGGTCAGCTTGTAAGATATAGGTGCATAAATTCAGAATGAAGAAAAGAATTATGTGTTTTCAATTTACCTCACACCGTCTCAGTTATGTAATCTTCTTTCTTGTTTCAAGAGATAAGAAATCATTCAATGGGGGTTGACTTAAGAAAGGATGATCAAGCTGAGAGTATCTTTGGGAAGGTGTTTCCCTATCCATTATCAAACTGAGGCTAAAGTAAAAAAGAATTAAATAAATAGGTAGTGCATATATATGCAATGATACAAATTTAAGATAACATGATAATAAGCCATCATAAAAATATAATAACCTCATTTTAAATTCTTGAACAGAAGGGATGTTGGGGTTAATCAGTAGTTTTGAAGCATTCCAAGCATTAGAAATCTTGATTTCTCCTGCACGGGAAAGCATGATATGTTCTGTTTTTTCAAAAAAATGAACAAAGTGAACTACATAAAATGCTTTGAAAAAAAACGTACCAGCAGAGTTTGATATCATAGCAAGATGAAAAACAATAACGATTGATATTTCTTGTGTATCCCTGATTGTATTCAGCAAAAAGTCAGCATATTCACCAAACAATGTGCACTTGATCTTGTTGTTTCTGAAAAATAACATTAACGTATAGATATTATTTTGCATACAAAGAGTATAATACAATAGTCCTCTTATCTGTCAGATATAGATTCAAAAATTTTGATTTGAGATTATTCCTTTGGAATTCTTTACAAGTTTCATATGAAGTCATCTCTATAAGGACATCTGTTTGACAAGAATAAAGAAATCGATAAAGGCTAAATAAAGAAATCATATCATAAATGACTTACTGGGTAAAAATATAAATGGAGACCATTGAAGAAATATATATATATATATGATTACCAATCAAATAACCCTTAGGAATCTTATCTTCCAGAATATCTGTGAATGGCACGAAATTGAAAGAGAATAGAGGAATATCCAAATCAACAGCATTGACTGTAGTGCCAAAGTGGAAATTAATCTTATATTTGTGCTGACTTGCTCTATAATCTCCAGAATTTTCAACCACAACAAATTTATGTATGATCACATATTTTCCTTCCCCAACAGATTCGCGATGCTTGGTCACCAACTTCTCTGTTCCAATTATAGCCTGAATTTTATCTCCCTGTCAAAATACAACATATTTGTTTATAAACTGTAATCATTTTAACATAGTCAGCTATCAATATCATTAATAAGAAATAGAAAATGAATATACCTTATGATCAAGCAACAACATTTGCAGGTTAGAGACAACATTAGGGGAGTTTCGATAACAAACGTTCCACAGCCTAATAATTCTAACAGCTATTTTCCAAGACTCCTTCTCAGTATGCAACTGACCAATGTAGTTGACTTTCATGGAAGACATTTTCACATTACCTGAAAAGCTATTTAATTCAAGGAAGATGTGTAAGGAAATAAAATCTCAATGAATAGAAACTGAAAAGATAAATTAGTGAAGCATTCCAAATGCCTTTTATTTATAAAAGGCAAATAAGTGAGCAAAATATGAATGAAACAAAATATGGAAAAAAATCACTCAAATCAAAACTAAAGCTCCAATCTATAAAATGTAAATAACAAATATAAGCAAAGAAGCTACATCATAAATGAATCAAAAAAAAGATTTAATAAAGAAAGAACCAAATATATTAGCATGAGGTTGATAATCCAAAAAATATAATATTAAACAAATCATAAATGTCTCAAAAAAATGAAGCATAATGCTAAAGAACTTGAAATATTTCTTTATAAACAACATTGAGTGTCTGAGATAATGCTTCATTTTCTGTATTATGAACCAGGATTTTGAGTCCATGCTTTGATTTCACCCTTGAAACTGCCACATATAATTGTCCATGCGTGAAAATGGGCCTTGGCAGATACAATCCAACATAATCAAGAGATTGGCCTTGACTTTTGTTTATCGTCATACAATATGAGATACTGAATGGAAACTGTCTTCTTTGAAGTTGGAAGGGCCAAATTGACTCTGTAGGTGTCATTGTCATTCTAGAGATGTATACTCTGTCACCAAAGTGAGTTCCAGATATATGTTTAGCTTCTACAACATTAACACCAAGCTGTGTAATAATAAGTCGTGTGCCATTGCAAAGTCCTGCAGATTGATTAATATTTCGAATGAGCATAATAGGAGTTCCAACTTTCAATATCAATTTGTGATTAGCCAAGCCTGAGCACTGCAATGTGTTTAAGTACTCAATCGGATGCAAATCTTGCAAGAATTCACATTGTTCATTTGCTGCAAATATAGAATCAGAGCTTAGGTATTCCTTAGCTTCACCAGGAATAAGAGATAGAATATAATCATTAACTTTATCAACAACATCCAAAGTTGGAGTTAAAATAGCTCTGCCCTTCAAGTAGCATGGATCATTAAATTTATCTTTAATCTGTGGATAAGTTGACTCAACAATAGCTGCAACAGGATCATGAAACTCAGTCAGTAGAAATTCAGTAGGTATTTTCACAACTGCTTCTCCATCATTAGGTTCTGATAATTTTCCATCTCCAATCTTAAGCACCCAATCTGAAAACTCTTTCAATTCATCAGCATCAGTGTTTTGAGAATTTAGATGCAATCGCATGTTTTTTGTCAGAGTTAGGACTTGACAAAGCGGCCATAAGTAAGAAGAATTCATCGATGCATGGACAATGTCAGATCTTGAACCACCACGAATTACAGGTAGTATTTGTCTGAAATCACCACCAAATACAACATACTTTCCACCAAAGGGTTTATGAAGACTATCAGGAACATCAAATCTGAGAATATCACGAAGCGTGCGATCTAGAGACTCAAAACATTGCCTCTTAACCATAGGAGCTTCATCCCAAATTATCAATTTAGTTTTTTGCAACAACTCTACATTGAAACTTCCTTATTTGATATTACATGTTGATTCATCAGTCAATTGAATAGGAATAGCAAACCTAGAATGAGCGGTCAAGGCCCGGCGAGAAGTAAGGTTGATGCAATACCACTGGATGCTACAGTTGAGCACAATATGCCCTTCTGATCTTAATGCACAAGTGAGAGCGTTCCATATGAAAGTTTTTCCTGTTCCACCATAGCCATACAAAAAAAAGTACCTCCCTTGTTTTGAATTATAGATTCCATAATTGTATTGTAGACAACTCTTTGTTCTGCAGTCATTGTGCTCAAAAGAGTACTTAGTTGTTCTGAAAGTAGTTGCCTATTAAAGTTTAACTGATCTGCAATAAGTCTATTGTGCAAATCAAGATCAACATGGCCTTGAGGAATAGGCATTGGAGGAAAATCTTGCAAGCTTTTACCATTGCCTTTGAGGAGATTGTCTATCTCAGCTAGAGCAAAATTTTGCAGTTGAGAATCTGTAAGTCTTAAAGCTGTAAAAAAACACAACTGTTAATATTGAAGTGGTTTTCACAAAGAAATTAGACCGAATGTATGAAGCAGCTCTTAAGATATAACGATACTAATGTATAAACATAAAAAAAATGTGGAATATTGAAAGGAATATTTGATATAAAATAATTCATGGTATGAATAACACAAACTAAAAGAGTATGAAGAGAAATATAAAGAGAGCATGCTTGAACAAAAAAAAATACAGTAGTTTGGAATGATTTCGAAGATTATGCTGCTCACCGTTGCATCCATATTTTTTTTGCTGAGAATAAACAATATCTTCTGCAAGAAGTCTCCATGTCTTGTCCCATACATATTCTGGTCGTGAAATAGAATTGGACAAGAGCATTGTAATGAATAGAGATCTCAAATAATGAGCAGTACCCCATAAAGATGCTTCATTAATAGCATCAATATATTCTCTATCATCACTTAGTAACCCAAGTTGATAACATGCATCCCTAAAAGTTGGATAAATTATTCCATTAACAGTTCTTATATCATCATAGCTTTCTGAGCCTTTCACTTGACTCAATAGAAGTCTAAGATAGAAAAGTTCACCAGCACTTAGTGAAACATGAATCATTCTGCCAATTTTCAGTCCTTTGAGTCTTTTCTTCCATTTTTTATTCCCACTTTGGTAGACAAACTTAGAGGGATACTCTGCATAGGTAAGATGTTTACCTTCTGGGAATTTCTTGTTAGCCTCCATCCAAGCAAGAAACATGCTCTCTTTGTTCCTTGGCTTCTTAGCAACTGATTCAAGTGTTTGACCTTCTGTAAAGTATATTTGTTGTTCATCAGGAAGGTGAAAATAAAGCCTCTCAACAGATGGTTGTCTATAATGAATTTCAAAACCAAATATTCTAGAGCATGCTTCATGAGAAGAAATAAATCGACAATCTAAGAACATTTTAGGTTCATCAATTTCATTATTGCTCAGACTGTGATCATATAAGACAGAAGTAACTCGATCATTTCCCTTGCTCAAATACTTGAAAAGATATTTGATTGATGAACTTTGATTGCAGTACTCAACATTTATATGGGATGCATATTTCAGAAGCAATTCCTAGTTGTAAGGAACAACAAATTGATTATCAAGGTTAACCCCTTTTTTATGTATCAACTTACCATCATCTCTTCTCCTATAAATGGGAAATCCTTCATCATCAAAAGAAGTGATTCTTGCAAAAGATTTAGGATAATACTTTCCACATTTACCTTCATTCATACATGGAGATTTAGGATTTAGACTTCCACAAGGCCCATGCATCATATGGTTTGAGACAATATTATATAAAGTTGTGTCAGTAATAGGATCTGGGATCTCAGCACAAATAATCTTGTCAAGCTCTTCAGGATTATGGTACCTCTCTTTATCATTTAAGAACAGAAGGATGTGAGCATGAGGTAAGCCACGTTTCTGGAACTCAATTGTGTAAACAACTGACACAAGGATGAAAAAAATTATCAAATAATATATTATACAATATTTATATATAATCAGTTAACTATCAGGATCAACTTGAAAAAAGATGTTGATGAAGCAAATTTAAAAAAATGACATTTAGTAATGCAAATGATTCAACGAATATTGGATTACATTGTGTTTATGAATTAACATTTCAGAGGATCTTTAATAAAGGATGGACATTAAACGATTAGTTAAATATACTTGTAACAAATACATAAGAAATGTATAAACCATGAAATATGTACAACAGTACTGATTAACAAATAAGAACAATTCAATGAAGCAACAATTAGAAGACAAACAATTACAAATGCTTCGCAAAATGTCGTTAAAAGGGAAAAAAACAAAGTTAATAGGTCAAACTAATAGAAAGTAATGATACAAATTGAAGAATAATGGAGAGAGAAATTACCAGCTTGAACAGTCCCAAAAATTTTGCCTCGCATTAGCTCTTTCATCAAACAATTTAACTTCATCTTAAAAACACGAACTATTAGATCTGGTCTATCTTGTGCTTTAAAATTCAAATCCTTTAATCGACGTGTCAATTCAGGCCAAGTCGAATTACAAGTGAAAGTGACAAAGATATCTGGATAGCCAGCCCATTTACAAATGGCCATTACATCTTGATAATTTTGTATCATATATCTTGACCCTCCAACAAAAGTTGACGGCAAAATTATACGTTTACCAACAGACGCACTTGATGTATGCCCTTGCGATACTGCGTTTGAAACAGTGTTATAAAGATCAGCTCTAAGATCTTGTTGATGAGTTCTAACATAATTGATTCTTTGATTTTCCATCATTGTGTATCCATCAACAACAAATTGTTGGAACAGTCTCCCAGCATGTAATAGAAGAGAATTTTCATCATCTCTATCTTGCATTCTAAACGCTAAATACTCCCGTAATATGACTTTAGTCTTCTTTTTAGTACTTGACAGTGATGCATTACTATGAGAGATATCTTCTCTATATCCTTCTATACCATAAGGAAATAACAAAGGATATTGCAAAGGAAGATAGGCTGGATGCAAATCATGTACTCTTTGTAATAGCCCACATTGTGTTTGAACAATAATATCCTTCCCAATATCTGAAGTATCGACATCACCAACCACTAATGCTGCTACCTGTGATGTTGTAGGCAAGTTATAAGTTCTGCCATCACTTTCTCTTTTGTGGATTAGTCTTAGCTTCAAATCCTTGCTATTGGAAGTTTGAAATCTATCTCTTGCCATTCTAAAAGCCTGAGTCAATATATTATAACTATCAAGCATCTCCTTCAAATTCATCACAATACTACGATCAAGAAAACTGTCATCATCTTTTGATCTGCAAATGGAACATATAGTTTCATGATTGGAAATGAATAATGAGATAAAAAATAAATGCAAGACATGACGTGAATTTAAAATGTACCTGATTACAGTCATTCGATTATCAATTTCATGTTCTGTATCAAAGATATACATTTGGGAAAATTTTGGTGGCTGGCCTTTAACTGGAAGTAAGCTGCCAATATGATAATAATTCTGACCAGACATAACAAAAGAATAAGGACTTTGACCATCATTAAGTGACTTGTCAACCTTTCCTCCCATAGAAGTGAAACTGAACATCATGTTATAAATCCTGATATGTTTCATAAAATGTTTGGATATTGCCAAATGTTTACTGAATACTAACTTCCTTATATACTTTGGAGGTTGCTTGAAATGTGGTAGTTGAATCTTGCCTTGAACACAGCAAAGACCAAATCTAGGGTTAGTAGTGTGCTTACATTTCTGAATCCTCTCATAGAACCACATTTGAGCTCCACAGTAAGTGCAGACGCATTGAGGATCACCAAGATCAATATATTCTGTAAAAGATAAATAATTCTAATGTTAACTAAGGAAAAAAGAAGTTGTGCAAAAGATGTTAAATAACCTCTGAGATATTAAACCTTTATGTGCAAAGTAAGTACTTTGTTGAATACTATCATCTTGGTTAACATCAGTTGCATAGTTTGCATCATCACTTTCAACTGCAATAATAATAAATGAATTCAAATATGCAATACCTTAAAAGTAGATTGGATAAAAAAAATAGAATGTCTCAACCAAATTATATAAATTAAAAAATTAAATATGTGAAGTGTACCTTGTTCAATAGATGCAATATTCAATTCATTGACAATAGTCGTAATAAAGAAGAAGAAAAATGACATCAAAATCGAAAGACGAAGAATTTAGCATATTTACAATTATATCCATACCATTCACATTATTATCTATTGTGCTGCCATTTTCATCTGATAGTTCAGTTTGTAAATCTTCTGAGGCAAGATCAGTAATGTCATTGGCTTCATTATTTGTATAATCTTCCAGTGGAACATTTAGATCTGGCAATCCAATTTCAGATGCAATGTTTGAAGCCTCAATGTTGTCATGAATTTTGCAATTGCAAGTTATAGCACTACATTTGCCCATACTTCTAATTATATGTCTTCCTGGCTTCATCGCTAAGGGATTTGTAATTTGACTTCTCTTGGAGATAAAACATGGTGAACTTGCAACAGATTGAATATGAGGAACGCTATTAACTTCAAAACTTTTCCTGCATTTGAGCCGTTTGTTTGAGCAACCAACTTCCTCTAAACATAAAAGAAAGTATATGAGATTGGATAAGTAACCAAAAAATTGAACATTTTTTATATACAATCAAACATTGACAAACCTGGAACAGCTAATGAGTTAAAATCTTTGAAAAGGTTCTTAGCACAGTTTGAAAGATCTGTAAATGGACGCCTTTGCTTGAATCCAGAATATGTTAAACTACTCTTGGCTGAACTGGATGCTTGGGTTCCATTTCCTTCAGAAATTGGTATAACACCATTATGTTGTAGATGAGTTTGAACTGATGATATTCTTATTTCCAAAAAAGACGGATTTGGAAGAATTGAAGAGGAAGGTTGTAAACAATAATTCCTCAAATTATTTTCATTAACTCCTAACAATAACAACACAATAATTGAAGGTGAGCAAAAATGGACGAACTTTAAATTAAAAAAATAATGCAAAGACCACATCATATATATATGTATTTAATTTGCATAAAGACTGTCATTGTACCTCCTAAAACACCAGTAGCAGTTGCACAATCTATTTGACAAGTTGATGCATTTTCCTTGAATAGTGGGGACTGTTTTTCTTCAAGATGAAAAGAATTTCTACCATTGGACTTCATAACTTCACTCTTCATACCACATTGGCTTGTCCTTGAAACCACACGGTGAAATCTATATTGGTTGCACATGATCCATTGTCTTCTAAGGCAATTTCAGCAGTTAAACCAAAGCAAGAACATATATAACATCCTGATATCCATGCCGCTAGTTTTGCTCAACAACTTGTGAAAGAAATTATTGTAACCTATTGACCTCACATATATATGCATGCTTGTGCAAACTAATTTTTATGCTTCATATAATTAATGCATATAACTATAATTTTCAATTCAAAAAATATCTGCTCATAGTTAAAAGACTAAATATCTATACCTGAATATAAATATCAATCACCTCGACTCTGCAACTTCCGTCGTTGGTTTCCACCTCGACGCTACCGTCCTACAAAAGCATTCTTCAGTTATTTTGACAAGAAGAGAAATATAAGCAGTTCAGACCAAGCTATAAGGAAGCTAAAAGAAAACCCAAGAATATATAGGAAAACTTTAAGTTCTCACTCATGGGAAGTTTAGTTTGATAATTGACAGGCAATGATTTCAATTCTATTCGGTTTGGTCGTTATCCATGTCATTAATTCTTGATATATAAATAAGCATTTCCCAATTCCTTTACCAATATACCATGGAATATGAGTTAGTATATCCCAATTGTTTTTACCGATATCCAATAACTTCCAATTACTGACACCTAATGTATGTACACTTCATCATTTAAATACATTTTACACATATCATAAATCAAGGAATGACATTTTTGGAGAATGTTAATCAATCTGATGGAATCCACCATAAGAAACAAAAGCACCTATGCCCAAGTAATTCCAAAACAAGCAAAAAAGAGAAACAAAAGAGGCAAGTTCACCTAAAAAATCAAGTAAACCAACTTGGCTATAATATCCTTCCCAATAATTTTAATAAAATAAATGAGTATTTAAAAATGAAATATTTGGCAGTAAAATTCAAATTCAGTCAATTCGATTATTCTAATTATAAAAATTTTAAACCATCTTATCGCAAAAAATGATCAATGAGTTGAAGCCTAAAAAAAATTTTGTAAGAAAAATGATGCTTTTAATTGGTATCAGCCAATGTTAAAGACTAATGTAACCGAGTCCTCGAAAAAAAAAGGATTCCCAATGCCATGACCCTTTTTGTCCCTTTATCCTATAATCCCCTCTCACTGTCTTTGCTGGATTTGGTATTTGATTATCAAAAACTTAAAACCTTTTGACTGTCAAAGCTTAATCTTTCCAACCAAGTCACGTTATACGCATAACTTTTTAACATTACAAAGCCTAATTTTGGCCACCAAACGCACGCACGTTAAGACCAAAACCCATTAGCATAAGAAAAAGTCAGTACCTAGAAGATCTAATTCACCACGAAAGCCAAACTGCAAGTTGGGGGGAGAGAGAGAGAGAGAGTTGCAGTGGACTAATGGCGTCAAAAGCAATCTGGTTTGGTTACCACAGACACGACTTCTAAACAAATAATCGATGATGAAGAAGACCATCCCAGGTGCCTTGTCTGCTTACGAATCATCGATGATGCTCCTGTCTACTTCTGTAAAATGTGTGATGGTATCTGGGTTACGAGCTCATCCCCTACACTTGCCTACATCAGCAAATGAAGGATGATTTTCAGGAAAATGACAGCAGTGCACAAAATCAAGAAGAAAACGAAAACAACAGCAATACCTGCTCAAATCCAAAAACTCCATCAATTGTCGTCCTTGAAGAAGTGCAGATTATCGACGATTTGGGAATTAGGGTTATTTGAGTAGAAAAACATTAAACCATTAAACCACACTGGAGAAGCATTAAATGAGCCATTTAAACCAAAACGCCATTTCAGAAGCAATAGGATTATTTTAGTAGAAAAGCAGTAAACCATTAAACCACTATGGAGAAGCATTAAATGAGCCAGATGATTTGTACTTTGAAGAGCATTAAATTCTCTATTTAAACCATTATTCCAGAAACATTAAATGCTCATGCCACTGAAAAGCTTTGACATTCCGTAAGCATAAGCATTTAATGAATTCAGAAACCCGTTATGTAATTGAAAGCATTGAAATTTTATAGCGGGAAATGGAGGGATAAGGATTGAGTTTTAAGTAGATAAGTAGATTACAGAGTGAAAAGAATCTTGTCGCTATGCAAATTTTGGGAATACCGATAATTTTCATATGCATTTCTACAAAATATGAATGGATGTGACTTTGGGTCTCCGCTGAAGATGATATTTATCAAATTGATTCACAATTTTCAATTGAAAATTATAATACGATACGTGAATCATTGGTATGTGGAGCTTTGGTGACATTTTAAAATTTTTTACTTGTGAAATATATGATTTGATATAATTTAATTTCGTAAGAATACTTTTAATGTTTGTTAATTGAATTAGAGATTGAATATTAAAAAAGTACAGAATTAATAAATTACTATATGATTTAAGACCTTAAAAAGGCAATGGTTGTGCATGCGCTAAACATGACTGCTGAGCCTCTATTAGCCGACGCTAGAATAAGACATATATCAATCCATTGGCTAAGGTAAATTAGTAAGCATCGGTGAATTGGGACAATTTAATCAATGTCAGAATGGATATTCTCATCCCTTAATCTCCGTAAATATGAGGTCTCAAGTTTGAACCCTAAAAATTAAATGACTAACTTAACCAATATTTTATTTCTTACTGGTTCTGCTGGATTCTGGCTGAACTGTACGTTGCCGTTTGGATCCATGAGTCGGCTGCTTCACGTAAGAGTTTCGGTATGAAGTCCCTGCAAGACAAAGAAAGGCGCGTCGGGGGTTGTGTCCCGATTAGCCCCTCCGATGCTCAAGTCAGTGATTTGTAGAAGGCGAGGTTGCTGTAAGCTGGGAAAAATTAGGGTTATGATTATGCGTACCTCCGTTATGAGAGAATTATACCTTATATATGGTCTTGCAGCTAGGTTTATGTCTTTACGTGTTTGCATGGGAGACTTCCTTCTACCGATGGGCCAAGGAGGGCATGGGCTAGACTTGGGCTTGGCATAGGCATAAAACTGATCTTTGAAGAATGGACCGATCGGCCCACGGGTCGTTTTGACTGGATCTAGGCCCAACACGACCGACCTGACCATAAGCCCCCCTACTCATCGAGTCTGAGAGAAGAGAAGGGTTGGAGGAGTATGTAGAGGTTTGATAGCTCGTACATAGAACGACTTGTGATTGGGGCGATCGGTTGAGCATTGAGATGTAGCTCGTCTGTAGGTCAGCTAATGAAGTAGTCGACCGGTCGGGCATTGTTGTTGTAGCTCGGTCATGAGACAGCTCGGGCAATCCCGAACGATCGGGTGTCGACCGGTTGTGCGTGACTGCTCGTATTGGGGTCGGTCGACTGAGTGCCCCAACTGATCGGCCTCGGTACTTATTGCGCGACAGCTTGCGCTGAAGCAGATCGGGTGGTCATCATTAGCTAGCGTGTAGAGCATTTATTATCGACAAGGCCCTTCTCGACAACTTTTCGAATCCGATACGACGTCCTTGTAACCGCAGACAACCGCTACGCGCGTCCTTTCAACTGTTCGCGCCGCTCCGATTTGAATAACACTAGTTCTCCTTGACTAGGATCATGCCGCGTGTCCAAGCATAGCTCAGATTTTCTCCACGTATCGCACTTCGATTGGATTGCTCATTCGACCGTTCCCTTATAAATGTTCATAATCAACCAACTGTTTGGTTTTCTTCACGTTTGTGCTTTCTTACTCCCGTTCTGCTTTCATTTGCTTTGTCTTGCCCACAGTTTCCAGAGCTTTTCTTCCACCGCCGTACAAATTTCTGACCCTATATCACTAAATAGGTACGTCCTCTTCCCTTATTTCCTCTCCTAAATTTCCTCTTGATGAGCATGTCGTTCGTCGGTTCTCGAAGTGGGGTTTCTCCAAGGGGCGATGTCGCCGATAGGGCATCTGAAGTCGCGTCTGAGGCGATGGCGACGTCGAGCTTGGGGGATGTCGAAGAGATTTCGACGAGAGAGTGAAGAGATGGGCTGGTTGTGAAGGAATTGCCCAAAGGTAAATCAAGGATGACCGCAATGGGTTGAGTCGGTCCATCCTTAGAATAATATCCCCTGTCCCTGGAGCCTAGGGTGGGCATGGGAATGAAAGCATCCATAGCAACATAAACGGGTGTTTTGCTGTCTCGGAGAGCTTCTTCTCGGTCGGCGGCTTGAGACTCCCATACATCCCGATTATTGATGAAGTGTGCGCCGACTATCAACTAAGGCCGAGTCAGATTCCTCCAAACGGTTGGAGGTTCATCAACGGTCTGGCTCTGTTATGCCATCAGTTTGGATGTCCGCCTTCGGTTAACATCCTACGCCACTTTTTGAGAATGAGCCAAAGCCCGAGCTCTGGGGCTGGAGTTCCTTCTCTGATGT
This sequence comes from Erythroxylum novogranatense, assembly GCA_029891385.1. Lineage (NCBI taxonomy): Eukaryota > Viridiplantae > Streptophyta > Magnoliopsida > Malpighiales > Erythroxylaceae > Erythroxylum > Erythroxylum novogranatense. The sequence goes on from CM057228.1 coordinate 14,049,680, forward strand.
ATAAGGATGCCCGATATCGCTCAGCCGAGACGGCGTCTAAAATTTGTGGTTGGCGAACAAATTATTTCTTCGTGAAGCCTCCGGGATCTTCCTCCGAGTCCCAGCCGTGGAGGTATCCCTTAGCCAAGCGATGTAATGACTCGTCAAGTCTATTCCTTTCTAGGGAGGAGCGGGAGGTGGTCGGCCGTATAAAGGAGCTCGGCCAATATAACTTCGCTCGGCTTATTTCGGGGTACGGTGGGAGGGCCTTGGCCAACTCTTTGCTAATTGACCCCCCGCCGCAAGTTAGCGGACTAGGAGAGGGAACCGCCCTGCCTGGTTGACCCCTCATGGTTGAATTATTTTCCATGCTTGTAGGTTTTGGTTCGATTTCTAACCTACTTTCGTTGTTTGTGCAGCAATGGTCAAGGTTCATACTTTCCCCGGCCCTCCCAAGTCTGCCAAGGGCAAGCGCAAGGTCGCAGGGCCTTCGGAGATCAGAGGACAAGAGGGTGTTGGAGAGGCCAGTTCAACTGTCGCTCGGCCCATTGCTTTCGGGCAACAGAATGTTCCTTCTACCGCTTCCGGGCCCTCTGCAGCCCCCGTTATAGTCGCCCCGCCTGGTGAGGCCTTGGTGATCATTGAGGAAGGAGAGGAGGAGATTGAGCGACCTCTTAAGAGAAGAAGGGTCGTCAGGGTCGTCGACCAATCTCCTCGTCCTTCAGTAGCCGACCAATCTCCTCGTCCTTTAGGCCAGAGCAAGGGGAAGGAGAAAGTGGGGGATCGAACTACCCCGTCGGCTGAGGATAAAGGGAAGAGGCAAGTGGCTGACGCCGAGCAGTGGAAGTCTTTGATCAAGCTGCCCATAAACTCCTCAATTGCTGATGTCGACGTGTCCCGCCACATTGTTGAGAGGATTACTTCCCCCGCGGAAGAGGAGAAATTGGATCAGAAGAGCAATCAGGATATGGGGTCTCAACTCCTTCGTAGTTGTATACGGTGCTCGGTAATGTCTTTCGCGGCGGTGCAGCGTCTGGAGGCTCTGGACCGAGAAGTTCAGGACTTTCATGAGCAGATGCAGGCTTTGAAGGACGAGCTTTCGGAGGTGAGAAAGGAGAGAGACCTTCTTCAGGCTCAGAATTCTTCTTTAGAGGAGGAGAAGAAGGTTCGGGAGGAAGCGGTGAGTGTTTTGAAAGCTCAAGTTGATACGGGGGAGGAAGAGATGCGCACCTTGAGAGCTCGACTCACCACGGAGGAGATCGAAAGGGTAAGGGCGATGGCGGCGAGGAACAAGCAGTCCGAGGAATGTGCAGCGTTGCGGGGGAAATTAGAGTCGGAGAGCAAGCTTAAGGAAAAATACCTCGCGGATTGTCATGCGGCGGTGAGTGGCCAGGCGAGAACTGAAGATACGCTGAAGAGGGTGCGGGCTTCCATAAAGGAACAAAGGATCGAGGCGATCATGTGATGGCAGAGGCGATTCTTACAGGAGGAGTGTTTGGAGTACTTCTGTGACTTGGCCCTTATGATCCTGAAGAATTGCTACGACGCCTGCGTTCCTGAGGGGTCGGACGGTCCTTCGTTTGAGGGATTTGTCGGCGGTGCTTCTACCGCCTTGGCCTCTCTGGAGGAAGTAAGGGAGAGAGCCATGGAGGACCGGAGGTCAGTCCCGGTTGAGGAGCTGGACCTTAGCTCGGCTGAGGAGGACGAGCTTCCTCGTGAGGATACTTTTCCGGCCGCTCCCTTGGACTCTGCTCCCTTTTCGACCTTTCCGCCTGTTTCCGAGGCATCCCCTGGGTACTCGCCCACTTCTCCTTCTATGGATTTTTGAAACTCACCTGGTCGGGCTTGTGACCAGGGCGGATTCACATTAATGCAATCTTTACTTTTGCTTCATTTTTCTGAAGTCATTTTCCTTATTCGTGTTCTTTACTTTCGATGTATAGTGGAGTTTGATGAAGTTGCTCATAGTTGACCGGCTTCGAGGTCGACTTATAGTAGAGTTCGAACCAAGGTCCTAAGGATCTCGTCTTGGCGACAGATCGACTGCGGTCGATCTATGCCGATGCCGAGCGAGGGTCCCAAGAGTCTTGTCTTGGCAACCTGGCCGAGCAATAGGCGAGGGCAATCGATGGTCCCGAGGATTTCGTCTCGGCGACCTGATCGATCGATAGTTGAGCTATGTAGATGCCGAACGATGGCGAGTGAGGGTCCCAAGGATTTTGTCTTGGCGACCCGACCGACCGTAGTCGATCTATGGAGATGCCGGGCGATTGCGAGCGAGGGTCCCAAGGATCTTGTCTTGGCGACCCGACCGACCGTAGTCGATCTATGGAGATGCCGGGCGATTGCGAATGAGGGTCCCAAGGATCTTGTCTTAGCGACCCGACCGACCGTAGTCGATCTATGGAGATGCCGAGCGATGGCGAATGAGGGTCCCAAGGAACTTGTCTTGGCGACCCGACCGACCGTAATCGATCTATGGAGATGCCGAGCGATGGCGAATGAGGGTCCCAAGGATCTTGTCTTGGCGACCCGACCGACCGTAGTCGATCTATGGAGATGCCGAGCGATGGCGAATGAGAGTCCCAAGGATCTTGTCTTGGCGACCTGACCGACCGTAGTCGATCCATGGAGATGCCGAGCGAGGGTCCCAAGGTTCTTGTCTTGGCGACCCGACCGACTGTAGTCGATCTATGGAGATGCCGAGCGATGGCGAATGAGGGTCTCAAGGATCTTGTCTTGGCGACCGGACCGACCGTAGTCAATCTATGGAGATGCCGAGCGATGGCGAATGAGGGTCCCAAGGATCTTGCTTTGGCGACCCGACCGACCGTAGTCGATCTATGAAGATGCCGGGCGATGGCGAATGAGGGTCCCAAGGATCTTGTCTTGACAACCCGACCGACCGTAGTCGATCTATGGAGATGCCGAGCCATGGTGAATGAGGGTCCCAAGGATCTTGTCTTGGCGACCCGACCGACCGTAGTCGATCTATGAAGATGCCGAGCGATGGCGAGCGAGGGTCCCAAGGATCTTGTCTTGACAACCCGACCGACCGTAGTCGATCTTTGGAGATGTCGGGCGATGGTTGATTGGATTTTTTACTCTTTGCCACATATAATGGAGCTTTTCATTGCCAAGAAACTTGAAAACCCCTTTATTGATGATAATGAGGGCGTGGGCCGTTAAAAAACCTGTCTGGCAGGGACAGGAAAAAGGCACCCACAAGTATTGTACAAAAATATTATTGAACAAACATTAATCAAAATAAGACTTATCTACTGGTAGAACGTCTTTAAGTTTCGAGAATTCCATGGCCTTGGTAGAATTTTCCCATCTGCACTGCGTAGAATGTAGGGTCCTTTCCATGCTTGTCCGAGCTTTCTAGGATGTTTCTCAACCGCCTCGGCTTTTCGTAGGACGCATCCCCCTACCTTTGAGTCGCTCGGCCTTACTCTTCTGTTGCGAAACCTTGTTGCCTTCTGCTTGACGGCTTCCGACCAAGCGGCAGCCCTATCCCTGCCTTTACTTAGAAGCACGAGTTCGGCTCGGCGAGCTTCATTATTCCGTTCTTCTTCATCGGCTCTGTCATCAAGAGAGCTCGTCAGGACTACCGCCCCGTCTAATGTTTTCGTTTCCGCTAAATAGCACTCCCTTGTGATTTTCTGCTGACCCCTGACAATACCAATTCCGTGGGGTGTCAGGAACTTCATAGCTTGGTAGTAGGTGGAGACGACCGCTCTGAGGGCGTTCTGGGTAGCTCGTCCGATTATTGCATTGTATGCCCCTTGAAACTTCACAACTAGGAATTCAACATCCCTTTCTATTTGACACGACTTTTGCCCGAACTTCACTTTTAAATGGACTCGGGCGAACGGGTAGGCTGATGCTCCAGTTACCCCTTTGATAGGTCCTTCTATAGGCAATAGTCGGTCCTCTGGTACCTCCATTTTCTTGAAGGCCTCATAATACAACAAGTCGACCGAGCTGCCCGTATCAATCATCACCCGCTTCACCTCGTAGCCGTCCATGTTCAGATTTACAACGAGGGTGTCATCATGAGGACAACTTACGCCATCAAGGTCAGACTCATTGAACGATATCATCCCATCGTTCTCCCTCGGCTTTTTGGTTGATGAGTCTCTGCCGACCTGTTTGGCATATCTTTTTCTCCCTTTAGTGGTGGATCCCCCCGCTGCGTTTCCACCAAATATCATGTTAATGACCCCAGTCGGTCGGTCATCTTGCTGTCCCGCGTTCCTACCGTCTCTTTCCCTTGATCGTCCTCTCTCTTCGCGTCGATTGTCTGTGTTCGCGTTGTTCCTCCCTCCGTCGTTTCTTTCATTTCGTCTCCAAGGCTGTCGCTCACCGTCCGTCGACCGATTCTATTTTCGTTGTCTCGATCGACATTCCGTCCGTGCTTTATAAACCGACCCAGCTTTCCCCTTTGGATAAGGGATTCGATTTCTTTTTTCAATGGCCAGCAATCCTCAGTGTCATGGCCGATGTCTCTATGGAAACGGCAATATAGATTTGGGTTCCTCTCCTTGTAAGGGGTCTTCATTTTATTGGGCTCTCAGATGGTATCCCCGTCCGCTCTCATAGCCGCCAATACTTCCGCATATAGTTTGTTAAGCGGGGTAAAGTCTTGGTGATGCCATTGCCGACCAGTCGGCTTCCTCCAGGTCGATTGATCCCTCTCTCTTGTGAGACTCATCTGCCTGACCACTCGGCCCGTGATCATCTGCCCTGCGTTTTGTATTCTTTAATACTTCTTTGAGTTGAATATACTTGTCTGCCCGATGTCTGATCTCCTGAATAGATCGGGACTGATCGAGAGCCAATGACTTTTTGAACTCCTCATCCCTCGTGTTGCTTTCATGCGCCGCCAAGACGGGACGAGCAAGCGAGGTCGGGCACCTCGACCGCTTCATTATTGAACCGAGTGATGAACTCCCGTAAACTTTCGTTTCTTCCTTGGGTCAATTACATTACTTCCAATGCAGTTTTCTGTGGTCGCTTGCTTGTGGCGAACTGGTTGAGGAAAAGAAGCCTAAAATCCTCAAAGCGGTGATCTGACCGGAGGTGACTATTGAACCATCGCTTGCCCTCTCGAAAGGCCGTACAGAAAGCCTTACACTGGATGACGTCCGGGACGCAATGCAGATTCATCATGGACTGGAAGTGCTGCAGGTAATCCAGGGGATCGGTCTTTCCAGTGTATTTCTCGGGGGTCGATATTTTGGTGCCGGACACCGGGAGGTTATCCAAGATTTTCGGAGTAAAGGGAGAGCTGTACTGTGCTGTCGGGCGATCTGGACGGAAGCTCATAGCTGCGTTAATCCGATCATCCACGATTTTCTCTAGGTTTTCGGTCAGGTGGTGATCGGTCGTCATGCTGGTCTGTCGCGCGGCTTGCCATGCAGACGGCTGCCGTTGTGCTGGCTGAGATTGCAAAATCTGGCGGATCAATAGATTAGCTGCTTCCTCAATCTATTTTCGGGTGAGGGAGGTGTGCATAGGCGGAAGAGGATCTGCATCCGATCGGTGTCGGAGATTCGGGTGCATATTGAGTGCAACGTTATCCTCTAAAGCGACACTCTGTTCTTCTTGTTCCAAGTTTTGAGGTTGCGGTTGATCGTTAGGATATGAGGATTCCGTGCGGGAAACATGTGGTGCAGGCGGCAGAGTTGCAGATAGCTGCAAACCCATGCGTTGCATCGCCAGAGCCGCAACAACGACTATATCAGGGTTCGTCGTCGCCGCCTGACTGATCTATGCGTTTCTGGATGTGGTGCTCAGAAATCGGGCTCCACGGTGGGCGCCATTTGGTTCTGCCGGATTCTGGTTGAACTGTACGTTGCCGTTTGGATCCATGAGTCGGCTGCTTCACGTAAGAGTTTCGGTATGAAGTCCCTGCAAGACAAAGAAAGACACGTCGAGGGTTGTGTCCCGATTAGTCCCTCCGACGCTCAAGTCAGTGATTTGTAGAAGGCGAGGTTGCTGTAAGCTGGGAAAAATTAGGGTTATGATTATGCGTACCTCCGTTATGAGATAATTATACCTTATATATGGTCTTGCAGCTAGGTTTATGTCTTTACATGTTTGTATGGGAGACTTCCTTCTACGGATGGGCCAAGGAGGGCATGGGCTGGACTTGGGCTTGGCATATGCATAAAACTGATCTTTGAAGAATTGACCGATCAGCCCACGGGTCGTTTTGACTGAATCCGGGCCCAACAGGACCGACCCGACCACTTACAAATTGACCCGATACGAGCAGAAATTAATCTAGACATAAATGACTTCAAAATGACTTAAATCTCTTTCAAAATATCTCGTGAGTATGCCGACCTAAAAAAAAGAAAAGAATGGAGCAGTGAGTGCCATTCTGTTGGCCTGACAGATTAGTTAACGTCTATCTTTGTGATATCTTTGGGTTGACCTGCTGGTTCCTCTGGACATGGAGGAATCAGGCTATTTTTGATTCTACTTTTGTCCGACCTCCCTCACCTGCCTTTCTTCTTTTGTCTTTTGCAGATCAGGTTCAGTAGGCTTTGGGGGCCCGCCGAATAGGCGGCTTCGGACGCCGCACTCGTCAGGAACACCAGATTGGCTGGCGACGGCCCCACCACGGTTGGATCAAATTGAACACTGATGGGGCTAGTAATAGCTCTCAGCTCACGGCTTCCGCTGGAGGACTCCTTCGCGACAGTGCCGGTGTTTGGCGTGGTGGTTTCTCTCAGTTCATTGGGTGGTGCTCCCCACAGGTAGCAGAGCTCTGGGCTGTTTACACAGGCCTTACCTTGGCGTGGCGATTGGGCTTCCGTCATATTGAGTTGGAAGTGGACTCGATGAGCGTGCACCAGCTACTTTCCTCGGTCTCGTCCCGCTCTCCGCCTGACAACCCTCTTCTCATGGCTATCCTCGAGCTTCTCCTCCGGCTGGATCGTTGTTCATCGGCATGTATCGGTAGAAAGCAGCAGATGATGCGGACGGGCTCATTCTCGCCTATCCTGGTGATATTGGGACTACTTATTTTGATGTTCCACCCTTAGGGTGTCAGAATCTTCTTTCAGAAGATGAGTCGGGGCGTAGTTTCCCCGTTTAATTAGTTCTTAATGTACTTTCCCTTCTTATTAAAAAAAAAAAAAGTTGTATTTGCCTTGGTATGATTTCATTAAAATATTGCATAAACGCGTCTTCTTTCCTTGACGTGTATTATGTACATACAATTGCTCTTTGGTTCGCTTGTGTTTTGGGTTACTTCTTTCTCCCAATCGGAATCCTGTCGCGATACTCTTCCTGGCCAGAGTTCCAGCCGTGGTCTTCTCTCTTTGTTTCTCAGAACCATTATTTATATGCCCTCACCGTCGACCATCTTCCCCATATCTCGACCTTTATGTAATGGAGGGTGTTTCTTTGTTATGTTTTTCTGTATAGCCGTGTATTATCTTTACAGAAGTTAAGATTGTTGTGTGCCTTTGTCTTCGATTTGCAGACGATTTGCAGATGAATCGCTAGAGGCCTCCATTTTCGTTTGACTCTGTATAGTGGGAGGAAAATTTTCTTTTGCCTTCAGTTTTCTCACTAGCTGAAACAATCTCTTTTCCGATACCAACAATTTCGTCCTCCTTGCTGAATTCGAATACGCCTGGGACTGGCCACCGCACACGGTTGTCGTTTCATCACAAAGAAATTCAAAACGATAATGGTTTTTCGATTTTGCGTTTTCTGTTCAGCATTTTTACACGATCACTTTTTCTCACACCCTCTTCTTTCTCAAGGCAGTTCCTACGTTTTATAGCCCCGAAAGAAGAAAAACAAAAGCTCCAATAAATCGGCAATGTATAAATTTAAAAGTTTATTTTATTATTAAATTTAATATCTATAAGTGACCCAATTTATAAGTTCACATGCTTAATAAAATATTAAGTAATTATAACATCAGCTAATAATATCCTAAAAATTTTAGTAGCAATAAAATCATTAAAATAGTAACAATAACAACAAAATAGCAATAGCGAGCAAGAGAAGAACACTAACAAATATACAGATAATCATAATTTATGAAAAATAATTTTTCCGAACATTTCTAGATGCAAAATCATTAATAATATTATCAAAATCAATAACATCCAACATATCCTTCTCGATAAATAAAATGACCAAACCATTCAACCTATTAAGATCTTATTTAATTATCAAATAATTTTATTTAATTATCAAATGCATTCAACTATTTACGGTCTTATTTAATTGTCAAATAATTTTATTATTTAATTATCATGACATATTTAATAGAATCATACAAATTTATAAAAATGAAACCGTTTATGTAATCTTTGAATTGAGTAACTTAAATTATTTGATTTAGTCATATTATCACTAAACTTATGTAAACTTATATAAGAACACAAATCCAACAATTATTACATTACTTGTGGCAAAGTATAATGAAAATTATAATTACAAAATTAAATTATTTATTAATGTTTAATTATATTTTTATAAATAATAAGTAATCTAAAAAAGGAGAAATACAAATAAATACGGTATCATTTAATATTAATGTTATGATTTAAAATTCTAATATAATGTACATGTTAATGACAAATTACAAATTAATTATAATATATTCAAATATTTAATAAGCTAAAATATATTAAAATAAAAATTTTACCTTTAAATTATCACTCGAACTCATAAGACAAAATAGTAAAAAATTTTGTCGTCAATTTTTTAGTTGAAGTATCTTACATTCATAAGTTAATGAAAATAAAAAATTAGAATATAAGAATATACTCAAATGCTTCAAATGTATTATTTATAAATTTAACAAGTTAATGTTATATAGTTAATAAAGGAAACTATTTAGCTTCTAAGATTAAATAATATTAACTTTTTCGGTAAGTTATTTATTAGTTAATGACAACTTTATCTTCTCTTCTGACTGACAACTAAAGATTTACTATCCTTCTAACTGAAAAAGTGCCCAAAAATGCTGCTGAAATACATTAAAGGAAGGCCCTGGGCAGGGGCTGGCGGCGGGCACTGTTCCTTCTTCTTTGTGACTCTTCGGTTATCTTTTTTGTTCTTATTTTTGGTAGCTCATTCAGATCTACTTTCTTTTGCGTTTCATACACAAATTTCGCTTAGATTTTATTTTACTTGTATCAATTGTTTATCCACGGTTGATAAGAATATAGAATTCTAGGTTTAATTTACTCTGCTACAAATATTTTGGTTTCTTAGTTATGGGTTTTGTCATGTACCTGCTTATGTGTAACATCTCATCACCGATGGGAAGGGTAAAATGGTAATTTAGAATAGGTTATGAGTGTGTAAACGTATCTCGGCGTGGTCATGCCTAATATGGCCTCCATATATGCATAAATTGTAATTTTTGTATATGCACATGTTTGTACATGTATTCATGACATTTTTCGGCATATGCGTTTATTGTGAAAAATATGTTATTAGTGCTTGAAAGATTGAATTAGAGTGATTTATGTGTATTTTACATTTTTAAGGAATTTTAGAAATTTTTCTGGAAATTTTTTGGAATACTTTTCCGGACCGAAAAAATTGTCAAGTGGTGGACTAAATGAATTTTCGGTACTGGAAATGACTGTCCAATGGCACTAGAAAATTAAATTCATGATTTTAGGATTTATTACTTTGAACCAGTGTTCTGAAACCCGGACCGGTCATCGAACTGGTGGCCTTACTGGTCACCAGTTTAACTGGTTCGATCGGTTCAACCACATTATATATAATATTTAAAATATTTAAAAAAATTCAAAAATTCAAAAAAAAAATAATTATTATCGGTCCAGTCAATTGATCGGTTCAGACTGGGTCAATTTATAGCCGATTTTGAAGGATAAATCGGACCAGACCACCGACCGGCCGGTCTGGTCCGAGTTTAAAAACACAACTTTGAATTGGAATTTGGAGATAAATTGGACTAGAAATTAAATTGTTTTGGAAAGGAAATAGACGAGCCCTTAAAAACATGACAAGTGGCAAGTGACACATGTCACTTGCCTACTTAATCTTATGTTTAAGTGTTGTATAAATATCTTCCTAAGACAAGCTATCCACGACACTTTGAGGTTAGAAAATGAGAAAGGTGCTTTGTGAGATTTTTCTTCTCTCGTCCGTGAGTCCTCCTCCTTTTTCTTCTTCTTTGGTTTTCTTCACTTGTTCTAGCTTATTTGCTACTCTTCTCTTCTACCTTAAGTGCTTCCTCTTCATATGTTCAAGCTTAAGCCTCCTACATCCCTTAAAAATGGAGATGGACGTGTATGTGAAGGGTGAAGTAGAGGATTTGGTGAGTTGGTGAAGCTTGAGAAGAATTGAAGCTTGATTAGGTAAGATTATGTTTTAAGTTTTGATTGTTCATTAATGCATAAATTGTGATGTTTATGCATCTAATTGCATGGGAATTGTGTTGGTTGAAATGGGTAGGATGTGTTCTTGATTGATTAAGGATGAATGTAAATGAATGAGTGAATATGTTTTGGATTGGTTTTGAAATGGTGTAAGTGTTTTGGATTGGTTTTGTGATGCTAGATGAATGGAAATTTAGGGAAGACAATTGCGTGAGTGTGTGCTGCCATTTTATAGCTAGGTGATTAAGTGAGGTTTTGATGAAAGTTTGGTTGATTACTTGACTAATTGGGATGCTTATTGGCTTGGAAAAGGGTATGGAAGTAATAGCAATTGGTTTATGTATAAAAGCTGGAAATTTGATTTTGTATAGATTTCAATGTTTTGGTCATAACTTCTTCTATGGTTGAGCAATTGAAGTGATTGTTGACTGAAATTAAACTTGAGAATTCTGGTTATATTTTATATGAAGGAAGTGATGCTAAATTGTGCCTTGAAGGAGCTTGAATTTGGCATTGAAAGTGAGTTGTAGGTGCTGTATAAACAATAATCCGAACCTTGTGATCTGAAACTTTGATGATTTTTTTTAGGTTGATTTGGATTGAATTTGCTAATTTGGTCTTCATGAAACTTGAAGATGTTCTTGTTATCTTTCTATCGCTACTAAGTATGAAATTTTTCGATGTCTAGGTTGAGAGTTATGACCTGTTGACTTTTGGATGTTAATAGGCTTGGTACTGGAAAATGTGTTACATATATGTTTGGTGGTGACTGTATATTGAAGCTAAAGTCTAGACTGTTGTGATTCTACTTAGGTTAAGTGGTCTTATGGAAAGTTTTAAAGGAATGAATTAGCTTTAAAATAAGGTATAGTATGCAAATTTTGGATGTGTGGATTGTAAATTATGATTTTGTAAAGTTTTGATGTGGTTTAGGTTCTATGGTGACTTCACACTCTTAAACAGGGCAGCCACATTAATGGAGCTTTTGAGCTAGGTAGAGATGGAATTTGCTTCTAAGTCCTTCATGAGAATTTTAGTATGTTGTCTGATCTTTTCATTGGTATAAAGTATGGATTTTTTTGGCCATTGAGTAGGGAATTATGATTTTTAGAAGATTGTATACTGTTCAGGGTGACACATGTGGGCATAAACTTTGCTTGAGAATTTGATGTGTTTCTAGGTTGAATTTGCTCCCAAGTTATTCATGAAAGTTGTAGAACATGTTTTGATCTTTCTTTTGACATAAATTTTGGAATTTTTGGCAAAATGAATGGAAAGTTATAATTTTTGCAAAATGGTATACTGTTTTGGGAAACATTGTGCAGACAGTAAATTTGGTTGCATTTTTGACACCATTAGAGATAAAATTAGTTTTATGTCCTTCATAAAACTTGTAGAGCTCTCTTTTATCTTGAAATTGATACTAAGTTTGTCCAATTTGGAGTTCGAAGTAAAGAGTTATGACTTGTGAAAGTTGAGATGTCGGAAGAAGAAAGAATAAAGCTTCCAGTCGGTCACTGTAGTCGACCTAGTCGATTACAACCTCCGATTAGTCGACTAGGACGTGTATTTTTCCTAAACTTACCTCTCTCCACTCTTTTGTTTATAACTTTTCCATCCGACATCCGATTGACCTGATTCTCGAGGCATCGGAGTCGTGAAATATTTAATTTCATTTCTATGTGACATTGAGAAATTTTAGAGATGAAAGTGACAGAGATTTATTAGGTCAAAGTGAGAGGATCGGGTAATGATTTTTCTGATCCGTCTTTTATTAATAATTGGACCTATAGAGGTCCAAATTGAGTGATTTTAGTGTCTATAGCTTTCTAATTTTTAGAGGAAAATTTTGTTATAAAAATTGTGAAATAGTGTCGGGAATGTCACGAACATGCATTGTACATATTTTAATTGCTACATGTGCATTATTAAATAGTTCTGATTGTGCATTTGGTAATGGTTGTATATTTTGAATGTTATAGAGGTACATTTGGAACGTCAGCACACGGACATTGCCGAGACTTCCAGGCATTAGCTTCGGAAGCAAATTATGAGTGACCTAGATGGTTTCTCAATTATTATGTGTTATAATTCCGTGTTTATACTTCTGTGGAGAATAATGGTGGGAATTGTGTTCTGATTATGGATTCTGGACAGAAGGTCCGATGTATCGGGAGATTATGATATAGAAGTGCAAATTGTCTGAGTATTTGGAACCTTCGTGTTTGAAATGTGAATAAATGTGATTATGATTTTAATGTGATTGTGAACTATTTGTTTGAATGTGATAATTTGGGATTGATTGTGATAGTGACACTGCATAATTGCGACATATGCATTTCATATGCATCTGATTGAATCTTACTGATTGAGTGAAAGGCAAAACGCCTTATATTTGTATGATATCAATCATGTGGTACTTCTGAATAGAAAATTATGATATAACTGTGATGTGTTTGATACGGGTCAGACTATGGTCCGAGAATATGTGAAAGTGAGTGGAAGTGATTGCTGCATTACATGGCATGAGTGCATGACACATAACGGTTGTTGTGACCAAAATCGCCACCGACCAGAGCTTTTAGCTCAACGAGTGAAAATGAGCTTCGAGTTCATAAGTGATTCAGAGCCTCAGGCTCAACGTTTAATGAGCCCTGTATCCACCAATGGATAAGGGACAGTTATTAATGAGCCCTACAAGGGACAGTTGTTAATGAGCCCTACAAGGGACAGTTATTAATGAGCCCTACACTGAACAGTTTAGGCACTCGGTCACAGCAAAGTAATAAATAGAAAGTGAGTCTCGTATGCATGTATCAAATAGGAAAATATGAATGTGGACTTCTGTAAATGTGTGAACGTGAAATTTTGGTGAATGTGTTTTTGGAGATAATGTTAGATGTATTCAAATTGTGTTATGTGACTGAGTTGACCATCGATGATGGTTAACTCATTGAGTTCACAAAACTCACCCAAAATTTGCAATTATTTTTTAGGACTCAGAAGAATACCCCGTTAGACAAAGGGCGTATAATGCGAGAAGAAGTCAGGATCAGTTCACGTCTGTATTAGTGTCTCATAAAATTGTATTTCTTTTGAAGTTTTGTACAATCGTTTTGTAAAGTCAACGGGCTGAAATAAATTGTATTTAGGAAAAGGGCCCTCGTGGCCAATGTACTTATGAATGATTATATGTTCATTGATTTCCGCTTCATGTATGTTTGTGTTTTTAAAAAAATTTATATTGAGTTTAGACTGAGTGATGTAGCACGCCACCCTCGCAAGGCACGGACTCGGATATCACCATCGATGTCGGGTTCGGGTCAAGCGGGAGTGAGGTGTTACATTTGGGTGGTATCAGAGCCTAGAAGTACGAACTTATGTGGGCATTTTCTGAACCATGGGTCAAGTTATATGCATTTAAGTCATGTCATAACAAACTGTGACAATTGATCCCTAGTCTGAGTCGCATGGGTATGAGTCATACGCATGAACTTGTGTTAAGTGTTTAAGTGTGAGAAAAGTGATGATATGTCCAATTATGAGCCAGTGAAGGTTTATGGGCAATTAGGAGTGGGAAAAGAAAAATGGATACTGTGGTTACAAACCCTCGAATGGGATATGAATGTGAATACATTGATATGGGCTGATTTAGGAAAGAAGTGAGATCAAAATGAATAATGAGACTTAAAGTGTATAAATCGAGTTGAAAGAAAACGAAATTTGCGATAGCCTGGAGAGGTCAAATATGGACATGAGAGGAATATTGGTTAAAAGTGATGAGAGTATGATTCAGCACAAGAATAAGTCTATGTGAGATCAAAAGTTCAGGATAACTAGGTATTCCTGAATCTGACTTTTATGTCCGATAAAATGGGGATAATTGGAAATGAGGAAAAAGTACATGGTACGATAAGGGAGAGAAAGATTTACTATAGTTGTGTTGATGTGTGTATTATGGAATATATTGTATCGTAAGTGAAGATATTGTCCGGAAGAAGCAGAAATGGTGAGATTAAAATGTACAAGCCCGGTTAACAGAAATAACTAGAATAGACTTGGATTGGAAATGTGATAAAAGTTTTGATTTAGCGTAATAAGATAACTTGGATAATGAGATTACATTTCTTGATGCTTCTGCATTTATAATTCTGAATGGATTGAGAATATACACATGGACGATGAAATAATAGAAACATGATTTTACAAGTGATGAAACGTGATACATGATGTGTTACTATGGAGACAATTAGATATGTGCTTCGGTTTGAATTGTATTTATGCATGCGCTTATGAAAAAGATGATAACTCAAAAGAGAAGAGTGAATGCACTCAAAATGTTCATTCAATGATTATGATGAGATGCTGTATACGAAGAAGAGTTAAATACTGGAAAACTGAAAAAAGAATCGTTGTCAATATGTGTGTTAATGTGAGGAAAGAGTGCAGGGCACGATATGGGCCTCCAAATCATATGGTAAACCCCAGTCATAGGCAGAAACAGGGATAGAAATGTTATCGAGAGTCAATTGGAGTGTAAGTAGCATTAACGAATGTGAGTAAGTGAAGACATGACATAAATACATCTTTAAATAAGATGTAAGTATTTTGGTTGGTATACCGGGGTGTAGAGTAAAAGAAATTGCTTAATGCCTCATTGAGCCATAGTATCGAGGATGCATTGACCATAGAACTTTTTAAGATAGATGTGAAAATTGATTTTTCCTGAGGTATTAAGAATGACCAATAAGTACTCATGGACAATAGGTATGTGACAATATTGAGGTTTGTACCAAAAAATCACTAGAATAGGGTCAGAAAGCCAGGTAATTTAGTTATGACCAATGAAGGCAGGTTTTCCATGACCAGTAGCTGAGATCATAAACTCTTCTCTCGATTTAAGAATGGAATCTGAAAATTCTTCCATTGTCCAGAGGTCAAAGGCCCATCGCTTGACTCAAGTGGGTTGCGTCAGAAAGGAACCGACTGACGCAACAGAGGGAATTTTGAAACAAGATGATAGGTCTCCAAGAAAAGTTGTGATGTGTTGTCTTCTTTATTGAAAAAAAAAGAGATAAATAAATAGTGAGGCAAAAGTGAATCTTGGAGTTACATCCATAGCAAAGACTTAAGTATAAGAGTTAGAAAAGGATATTGGGAGTGTATATGTATTATAGTGTTGATGTAAAGTATCCAACTATATAAGAGGATTTCAACAAGTTGAGGAGACATTCTTGTAAATATGAGGTAAATTTTGGTCCACATCATAGTCTGTGTAAATATGTTTAGGAACCACAAATGATATCTGATGAAGGGGTTTCCAACACAGGAAGTTATGTTTGTAGATAAATTGAAAGGTGTGGAGCAACAGGTATAAATGAACAGACATTAGAGTCAATGTGGAATCATCGAGAAATTGAAAGAATTGCTGAAATCTGTCGAGAAAGAGGAAGTCCAATGACAATTGAGGACAACATGTGATAATACTACCGTATTGAGGAATTAGTTACTCAGGGAATGACAAGAATTAAATTTGAGCACAATGAGTTTGATGTTATATCTATTGGAGTTAACCATACCCCGATAGGATTATGACATTGAAGGCTAATGTGATCCAAGCAACATGATACCAATAAGTGACTATGATCATATTGGTAACTGAGTGATGTAGCACGTCACCCTCGCAAGACACGGATTCGGATATCACCATCGATGTCGAGTTCGGGTCAAGCGGGAGTGGGGTGTTACATTATGACATATTTTCTTTTTCTCTTCTTTCCTTGCTACTAGTTATGTGAATGAGTGCTTGTTTGTTTCAGTTTTTGGAGGTTAAATAAGCACTTTTTTTCACCGCAAAAACTATTTTTAAGAAAATTGAATGTTTGGCTGTAAAATCCAAAAACACTTTTTTCATGGAAATGGCTTTTTTGGAAATTAAAATATGACTTTTTGAGAAACTCAAATTTGGAACTTTTCAAAAAATATTTTTAGGTAGATTTTTCAGATCAATTAATAAATCTACTTTTAGTCCCCTTTACCCTTATGTTTTTACACATAATTTTCACAATATCTGCAAACACATCTTCACGCTTATTTTAAGATTTATATAATATTATTTGACTTTTTATATGTTTTAATATTTATTTTTATATTAGTTTTACTTATATTATAATCCATATAAAAGATTTGGTTAGATATATTTTCATTTATCTTTCGTATGGTTTAAAATTATATAATAATTAATATATATTTGATTTACATATTGTTTAATATATTTTAAATAATATTTATATGCATACATAATTTTATTACAAAATAAAATATAGTTAAAATTAATATTGCTTTTTATTTTTATGTTGCCAAACAGCCTATTGTATGAAGCTCATTTAAAAAGCTCTTTTTTAAATGACAACCAAATAGCCAACTGACTTCTTAGAAAAATTTTTGCTAGAAAAGCTTTACTGACAAAAGTTCTACTGATATAAGCTCATCCAAATAGGCATTGAAAGAGGCTTATCTCTCCCTACTGGTACCTTTAACCTTAACCGGCCGTTGGCTTGGTTTCTTTGTTTACTAAGTACTTTAGTCTTACCTTTATTACTTTTATATTATCCTGGGCCTATGGGCTGTGAGTTAGAAGCCGTGGCATTTACTAGTGATGGAGCAACAACAATTCCTCTGGTGAGTTTCGATTATAGGAGTAAAAAGATGCCGAAAAACGAATACATTCTTGAAATATTGGAACTCTCATAGGAAAGTTCCTAAAATTAGTAGAGATTTTAGGCAAGTATAAGATTTATATAGTGTGTATTCAGGAAACAAAGTGGTCAAGGGCTAAAGCACAAGAGGTTAGTGGATTCAAACTGTAATATTCAAGAGGTCCAGGATGAAAGAATGAGGCCTATATCTTAATTGTTAAGGACCTTATAAGTCATGTTGTGGAGATAAAGAGGTCAAATGATAAAATTATGGTTGTTAAGATTGTGGTGAGTAGTGTTGTTCTCAACGTGGTATGTGCGTATATACCTCAAGCAGGTCTGAACGAATAATATAAACAAGAGTTTTGGGAGGATTTAGATGAGGTGATTTGGCAGATCCTTATTAAAGAGAAAGTTATTTTAGGAGGCGGTTTTAATGATCATATAGGAGCAGCATTAGATGGATATCTATGGTCTTACGGGGGTTTCAGGTACTAATGTTGTCGGGATTGCTTTATTGGACATGGCGGTAACATTTGAGTTAATGATAGTCAATTCTTTATTCAAGAAGAATTAGGAAAATTTGGTGGCTTATAAGAGTATAACCACGAAAGCTCAAATTTATTATTTCCTTGTAAGGCAGAGTGATCGAATTAGGTGCAAGGATTATAAGGTGTTTCCAAAAGCATGCTTAGCAACTTAGCATAGGTTACTAGTTATGGATCTTGAAATTAAAGGATAGAGGAAGGAAAAAAAATTAGGAGGCGTATTAAAGTTAGATGGTGGAATCTGAAAGGAGACAAGATGAAAAAAATTAAGGAAATAGTAAGAAATGGAGCTGAATGACAATTGGAAGGAGATGCTAATCTTGGAAGTTTCTAGAGGGTCGAGGGGTGGTAAGATAGAATCATGGTGGTGGAATGAAGAAGTATGATAAAACGTTAAGGCTTAAAATAGAGCATATAAAGCTATATCAGAGAGTACCATAAATGCAGATAGAGAAGCCAAGAGAGAAAGGTATAAACTAGCAAGGAAAGATGCTAAGAAGGCAATCTTAGTGGTTAAAGGTGAAGTTTATGAAAATTTGTACAGGAGATTAGATACTAAAAAGGGAGAAAAGGACATTTTTAAGTGGACAAAAGTTAGGGAATAGATAATGTGAGACATAAACCAAGTTTGATGTATAAGAGATGAAGCAAGGTAGGTGCTTATGGAGGAAAAGGACATCAAGTGTATATGAAAAAGGTACTTCTATATCATATTTAATGAAGGCATAGAGGCAGATATCTCTTTAGATGACCTCAAAAAGTTTGAGGGATTTTGTAACATTTCTCGATGTAAGCATATCACAAGAGAGGAAATTAAAAAAGTTTTGAGGGAAATGAAGAGCAAAAGGACAGTAGGATCGGATGAGATACTCATAGAGGTATAAAAGAGCCTAGACATTGAAGGCATTAATTGGCTAGTCAAGCTTTTTAATATGATCTTTGAGTCTTCAAAGACATAGGATGAATGGGGACTGAGTTTGTTAATTCCTCTATACAAGTACAAATGAGACATCCAAAACTGTAACAACTATAAAGGCATTAAACTACTTAGTCCACAACAGAAGCTTTATATCTCCTTAGAATAGTAATGGAATACTACAGGAATAGATAGAGAGATTTGCACATGATTTTTATTGATCTAGAGAAGGCACATGATAGAATTCCTAGGGAAATCTTGTGGAGGTGTTTGGAGGTGAACGAAATTCCTATGACATACATAAAGGCCATTAGAGATATGTATAAAGGGGTAATAACTAGATAAAGGCGATAGGAGGAGATACTGGGAATTTTTCTATTGATATTGGGTTAAACCAAGGCTTTGCATTAAACTCTTTTTTGTTTACAATAGTGATGGATGAGCTTACCAAGGATATTCAAGGAGATGTGTCTTAGTGTATGTTGTTTGTTGATGATATTATCTTAGTAGATGAAACAATAGAGGGGGTCATTGTCAAGTTAGAATGTTGGAGAGAAACGTTAGATTCGAAAGGATCTAAAGTGAGCAGGAGTAAGACTGAATACTTAGAACATAATTTTTCGAGCCATCAGGTGAATACTAGAGTAGAGGTAAAGATTGGATCAAAAGTTATATCACAAAAGGAGTGTTTTAAATAATTAGGGTATATCATCCAAAGCAATGGAGAGATCGATGAAGATATAGTCCATCGTATTAGATAAGGATGACTCAAATAGAGAAGTGTTTCAAGAGTTTTATGTGACAAGAAAATACAAGCTCAAAGGTAAATTATATCGATTAATGATTAGGCCAACCATGCTATATGGGGTGAAATGTTGGCCCATCAAACAAATACATAATAATAAGCTTTTGATGATGAAGATGAGGATGCTCTAGTGGATGTGTAACCTTACTAAAAGAGATAAGATAAAAAATTAAATGATTAGAGACAAATTAAAAGCGGTTGATATAAATGAAAAATTAAAAGAGGCATGTCTAAGATGGTTTGGAAATGTTAAGCAGAGACATTCCGACGTTCTAGTGAGAAGATGTGAGAAAATAATACTCAGGGATTGTAATAGGAGAAAAGGAAGCTCTAAAATAAAATAGGGGGAAGTGATCAAGAATGATATGGACAGGTTAGATCTTATAGAGGATTTGGCCCGAAATAGAAAGCTTTGACGTACTAGGATACGAGTTAAGGGTCTCTATTGAAAGAGGATATTCTCTTTCACGTAGGTTGCCAAAAACCTGTGTCCTTTGCATTTATTGTGTAGTATGTTACTTCTAGGGTGTATAGCTTAGATTGGTTCCTATGTAGCGTAATTAAGTTGTTGACAAACATGATCAAAGTATCTCATGTACGAGTATTTCGTGATTCTTTTTTGGTATGTATTTTACTTAACGTTTATTACAATTCCTAGATATGTTCACAGTTACATTATTTTGTGTTTTATTTATCACTCTTGTTCAGGGTTTCTCTTTAGTAATTATTTTCATTGTGTTGTATTTTTTATTTAGTTGTTTTTCATATCTTTTTGTTTATTTGATTTATTGATTTATTTTACCTTATTTATCTTATATGTATGCACATCCATGTTTATTGTAAGTTCTTCATGACATATTACATGTGAATCTACCAGAAATAACCTTTATATTATATAAGGGTAAGTCTACGTATTATCAGACCTTCTCAAATCTTGCGTCTTAGTGAAACTTCAACTGGTTGTTGTTGATGATGATGATAGTTATGTAGATACAATTGTGGATATCTGTGACTAATATAATAGAAGGGATATAATTATATATACATTATTTTTATTTAGTTAGTATGTACTACATGACTATATATATTTTTAAGGAATCAAAGTGTACAACAAAAGTATAAGAACCTAAATCGATTTTGAGCAAGAACTTATACATCTCAATTAAAGGGTTTTTAAATGGAGAATGATCATAGTCCTAAATTTTTTCTATTGAATTATGTAAGCTTGGCAGATTGTAAGTCTAAACTTGATGATGAGACTTGAAAAGTTAGATCTTACTATTGAATGATATTCTGCCACAAATTCAACTAAATAGACTCACATTTGAGATGTGATAACTCTTTTATTAAGGCTCTCTTATTTAAATTAATAGCACACCTAAAGTTAGTTTTTATGAAAAAGTACCAATCAATCACTTGAGTAAAAATTTCAACAATTTGTTGAAAATGATTCAACCAAAGACAAAAGGAAATATAGACTTAAAATTGAAACAAAAATAATAACTTAAAAATAGTACGTGTTGGGTGAGACTGAAGTGGATTATATTAATTTATGATAACTTGTTCTTTTGTCTTTTCTAACATGTGGACATAAATCAATTTTCTATATTAGCTAAAGAAATGTGGCCAAAGTATACCATAGCATAAGGCAATGCATATTATGCTTTTGGTTCTACTTGTTGAGATGCAACACCTACTTATAGAAACTATATTGCATATGTTCTTTGTCTAAGATATTTTATTTGTTCAATTTAGATTTAAATTTGTTAAGATTTTTTTTATCATTTCCATATTTTTTAGTTGTTAGTTGAGTCATGTAAATATACATAAAAACTAATTAATTTCATTTTTTAAAAAGAGCTTTTTATACAGTAAAGTTCAACATTGTGGTATCAAAGCAGGTTGTGAGAGCATTTCTTTAAAAAGGTGACTAATCTCCAAGTTGTTGGTGGAATAAAAAAGCTTAACAATCAAAATTACAATTCCTGCTCTACTAGTATAAGCTTATACATGCATGCCAAGACTTATGGGAAGTTATGGATGACAATGAAGTTATACAACGAAAAGAAGAAGATGCAAATGGTATGCTATGAAAATGAAAGACTAAAGTTGGCAAAACAATGTTCGCTCTAAAGACGAAAGTTAAAGAGGATGTGTTAGAGCACATCTGGGATGCCACAACTCTCAAAGAAGCTTGGGATATGTTTGCTAAGTTGTTTTGTAGAAGGAATGACTTAAGACTCTAACTTCTTGAAAGTGAGTTGTTGACAATAACACAACATGATATGATAATAACTCAATATTTCCACAAGGTAAAGGTGATATATCGAGAGATTTTAGAGTTAGATCCACAAGCTCCAATTGGAGAAACCAAAAAGAAAAGAATAATCATTCATGAATTGATACCTGAATATAAAGGGTTTGTTGCTGCAATACAAGGGTGGTAAAATCAACCATCACTTGTTGAATTCGAGATTTTGCTTGCGTTGAGAAGCTCTAACTAATCAAATGGGAGGAATTACATCAAAGAGTAAAGTCGAAGCTCTTAATATGAACAAAAGTGCTTCTATCCTACAACAAAGAAATGTTATACTTGACTAGTTGCATAGTAAGATGAACCGGAAGGCTATTAAGTGTGTTTTTATAAGATAAGATGGCTAAAGGAAGGGACGGAGATGCTGCTATCCTATAACTAAGAAATGTTACACTTCTTGAAATGTTGTGTTTGATGAAACTTCTTCGTGGTGGTCTTCCAACAAGGAAGTACTAGACTCAAATAGTTCCAATGATGTGTTACATTCTTCTCAAAGTCAGTTAAATATGGATGATGTTGCTGATACAATTTTCAAAGACAATGTTCATGATGATTCACATTATCTAGCCTGATCAGGTAGCCTGATTTATCTAACCTTAACTAGGGCAGATGTTTCTTATGCAATTGGTGTTTGGAGTCGGTATATATAAAATCCCAAGAAGCCTTATTTGGAAGCAGTTCGACAAGTTTTGTGATATGTAAAGTCTACACTTGACTATAGTATTTTGTAAAAGAAATGTAGCATATGCAAATTACTTGGTTATTGTAATGTTGATTTTGCAGGTGACTATGATACCGATGCTCAACTACATGATATGTTTTTATGCTGAGATTAGGGACAGTTTTTTGGTGTAGTACAAGACAAAAAATTGTCTTTATTTATGGTTGAAAGAGAATACTGAGTTGTAGTAATGACAACTCAAGAAAATACCTGGCTTATTCAATTGTTACAATATCTGTGTTAACCGATTGATTATGTTGTTTAATTGTTTTGTGACAACCAATCAGCAATATGTTTACCAAAGAATCCAGTTGGTTTTACAAAATTCAACACTACTTCAACTTTTCTGATGAATGAAACAACCTTGAAGAATGCAAGAGCTTCATGGTATAACATGATTGAATGAACACAATCCAAGTACAGAAATGTATAAATTGAATGATAAGTCATGAGCCAAAGTACTAATACAGATTTGAAACAGCAGGAGCTCAAGAAATGAAGAAGAAAACTTGGAATTAGAAACGACGGCGGCGATAAAGCCAATTCAAATTCGGAACTTCTTTTCGTACTCTAATCATTATATTCGGGCAAAGACTAGCAAAAGCTTCCCACGACATGGCCATTTCTTCTTCGCAGATCACCTCAAACTGGTGGAGTTTCAAAATAGATATTGGCAACTCACAATTGCTCTGACACCCCATCATATGAAGCTTCATTAAACTCTTTAACCCATCAATCCGCTCTGGTAATTTAGATAAGTCAAAGCAGTCAGTTAAGTCAAAAATTCTCAATCTGTCAAGGTCTCCTATTGTGTTTGGCAACTCCTTCAAGTTGATGCACGAATTGAGTCTCAACACCTCCAACTGTACTAACTTTCCTATTTCTTCAGGAAGTGAGGTCAACTTGAGGCAGTTGGTGACACTGAGCTTTTTCAGTTGGAGAAGATCACATAACCCTAAAGGTAATGCCTCCAGATCATTGCAGTAGTCAATCTCAACCTCGCTTAAATTTGGAAATGCGTCTGATATTTTGGTGGGAGAGTTGACAAAAGCCTGATGAATATTACAGGTCACTAATGATATTTTCTCCAACTTCATCAGTTGTAAACCGTCTAGAAAAAAGGGTGGTACTGTAACCTTCTCCAATCTGATTCTTTTTAGACTGCGAAGAGAGCCAAGTAGATGCAAATTGGTCAACTCAGCATGATATGCGTTGTTATTTGTAGCTGCTAAAACCTTTAGCTTAGTCATCCCTTCGATGAACTCTGGTAAGACGTAGTTCTTTGTCTCGAAATTCAGGACTAAAGCCTCAACTTGGGTTGCTTGCATGCTCCACCAGTTTGATGAGAACGTATCATCTGCAATGAGTGCCATTTCTTATGTTAAAGAACGCAATGTATGCATGTGTGAAGAAATAAGATTGAGAGATTTAACCACCTGTGGTAATGGATAAGAGATTGGCATTGACATCTATCTGCTGTTGATCCATACACCACTCAGGAAAATCATTTCCACTTATTTCTATGAATAGTCTTTTCCTTTGCTCAATCGATCCTGAGTTACTTTGAAGCAGAGCTATCTCTCTAAGCAGATCATGCTGCATCACCAAATGCTCATTGTAACAGCCATCATCTTCGCCTGCATCTTTCCTGGTGAATCATACAAGTTATTTCATTACATTTGAAATGAAAAATTGCCTTAGCGGTGCAAAGGCTAGCAAATACATACCTCATGGTTATGAGATCGACTAAATTGCGCTTGGCGAGTTCATCAAGATAGATAATGGCATCATCATCATTCAAATTATGCAATCCAACCCATAAATCAATAATTGTAGTTGCAGGGATCCTTTGATCCTCTGGAAATGCACCCAGGTCTAAGTAGCTTTCCTTGATTTCAGTGTTGTCATTTAAGGCATCCACACTGCTTTGAAGACAATTAAGCGGCTCAAAATTAGAGATGATAGCGGCTGGAGTAGACCATTCATTTGCTCTCTTTCTCCATTCTGCCACTGATTTCCCACATAGTGAACTGCCAACCACAGAAATAGCCAGTGGAAATCCCTTACAGCTTCTAACTATCTGCATTCATCAATTTGGAAAACAATATATCAAATTGGACCTTTCTTGACTTAAAAAAGAGTCTAACAACAAACTTGAGCTGATGAGAAAAGCACCTTGTCCACATCTTCCTCTGGAATGCAAGGGTGCCTATCAGGCAGGGCTGCTGACTGACGAAAAAGAGTGATGGCATCTTCATCACTTAGTGGCTGCAGTTTATATGTGCAACCAAATGTTGGAAATTCAAATCTTGATGTAACCAAAACCCTGTAATTGGCAATTCGAAAACGAATGTTCTGAAGAATTGATTCAGAACCAGACCAAATGTCATCAAGTATAAGCAGTATAGGACCCGATTCCGAGGCTATCATTCTCAATAATCGTTCCAAATGGTCAGCTACCTCCTCTATGCGATCAAATTCAGGTAGCTCTTTTCCATTATGATGAAATATTCTCTGCGCGATGACACGTAGGTTTGGTGGTTTCGGGACAGTGATAAAGAAGATATTATCCTTGAATGTGTCTGCAAATTACATAAAGAAAAGCACATGAACCAAATTCTCACATACAAATATCTAAGACTATGTAATCCTAAGAAATAAAGAGAAACAATCAAACAGAGTGAGTTGTCAAATTGTACCTTTAACATCAGCTTCTTGACAAATCGCTAAGGCCAACGTTGTTTTTCCGCATCCTCCGGGAGCAGATAACACAATGAAACGGTCCTCCTCCTTGAGCAGCTTGCTCTTCAAATCTGTCAGCGGTTTCTCTAATCCAACAGGATCCACCTTAAGTCCACGAGGGGAGCACACATCCACCAAGATACTTCTTCTAAATGAGTCGCTGTTCGCAACTGTGGTCTGTTTTAACTGACGTTTCACCAAAAGATTTGTCTGTTCCGATTCGAGTTTAAGATGTTTCAGGTCCACCGCCATCTGCACTTGCATATCATAATTAATGTACCTTTGAAGAGACCTGTCAAAGTTGCGTAGCTTCTGATTGTAAAATGGCGTTCGTACAAGATCGTATCTTTTGATCTTTGAACATTTAACAAGTAAAGCCTCGCCTTGTACGAATAATTCTCTTAGCCTCTGTGTTTCTTCAGGACAATCAAACTGCAAGTTTAATTGTTCTATTTGCTTTAGCTTTGGCCCTAAGGAACCTAGCGTAGCTTCGATGAGCCTCAAGGTAGAGCCAAACGCGACGTTCTCCTTCACCAATGCGATAACAAGTTTCAGAATCCCTCCAAAAAGTACCTCCAAACCAGCTCCAGCTGCAGCTTGTTGCCAAAGTGAGGTGTTTGCAGCAGCGAAACTCATTATCACCAAGTTTCAAAGGAATCAACTTTCGATTTCAATCCTACAAATCAAAACAAGCAGTAGAAACCAAACGAAGGGTAATGGCTTGTGCGTGTGTTTTGGAGAATGCAAAAGAGCTGCTATTGTTGCCTTTTGTTTTCAGGAGAAACAACTATATAAAGCACCGTTCCAGACGATAAAGTCTTTAACCAGAAGACGGCAAGAAACGGAAGAGAAATGAGTAGCGAATTTCGTATTATACTTGAGAAGTTGTTTATGAGAAATTGCTGACAAACGCTGTCCTTGTTCAGCCGCGTTCCTTGTTTATGAGAAGTTGTTTATGAGAAATTGCACGAAACCTCTTAGCCGCGTAATAGGAGTCCAAGGCCGTTGGTAATTCAATGGAAGTTGTATTGTTTTTCAACTTTGGATTTTTGTTTAATTGTTGCCCACAATAAGCGGACTATTTGGTAATCGATTGAAACTTTGTTGAACGCTCCTTTAAGAATTTCGTCGTTATTGCGTAAGACAGGGGCACATCCCTCTTTGGCAGTTATTGTATGAATTTAATACTGATAGATTTTTAGTTATATAAAATATCTACATAACATCCTTCTAAGCCAAAGTTTGACAAATGCCATTTTCTTAATCGTGATTGTCTTCAGTACTGCAACTTAATTATATTGTGGAATAAAAAGGTGGAAAATCCTGTAGT
Source organism: Erythroxylum novogranatense (assembly GCA_029891385.1). NCBI lineage: Eukaryota > Viridiplantae > Streptophyta > Magnoliopsida > Malpighiales > Erythroxylaceae > Erythroxylum > Erythroxylum novogranatense. The sequence continues at coordinate 14,076,130 of CM057228.1, forward strand.
TTTCAATTTGGAATTTGAGCTTATGGAGAAGAAATTTTGAGATCACTAAAGTGTAAGAAAATTCCAGATAATGTGACATACTTATATCATTGATCCAATCAAAATCACTTATGAATTTTGATATAATCCACAGGATAAGATACTTGCATAATCCTAAAAGTTGCGTAACTCTTTCTATATATTTTAGTGATTTCAATTTCTTTTCTTTTTCAATCAACTTTTCTTTATGGTAATCATATCTTATGTATGATTTTCTAACAGTACTTGTGATGTTTACAATTACAAACATTTCATTTTATTAACTTATTATCCCTGCTTATCTATTATCTTTCACTCACACATAATAAAGTTAATTGACCATAAAGAAGATGATTCTATATTAATCGAACTTGTCTAATGTTGAGTTTGGCTCTTTGTTGTCCCATATTGGTTGGGGACAACATTTGAGGCAAGACTCTTTCCTATAAAAGGAGGTGGCTACCTCCTTGTTTAGTACACCAAAACTAAGTCAAAGATTTGTAGTACAAATTTGACTCTAGTTAAATTCCTCTTTTGAGGTGTGAGTTGAAAATTTGTCTTGTGTATTTCTTTGTGAGTGTGTTGGTGTATTGAGGGATTGAGTGAGAAGAAAAATTGTGTGAATGTAAGATTTTTTTCACATAGTGGATTTTTCTTCTCAGTGCCCGTGGTTTTTCTCCGGTTTGGGAGTTTCCACGTAAATTCTCTTGTGTTGTTATTTTCTGATATTTTTGTCTATTATATATCCTTGGGTGTGGGTTTGGAAGGTCTAAATTCCTAACAATTGGTATCAGAGCCAAGGTTTGTTTTTCTTGAAAATTCTAAGTATGCTCTGTGGTCGCAGTTTTGACTGATCTTCCACATCAGAAAAGATTTTCTTGAGAAAGGTTCATTCGGTGCGGTGGAGTTTTGGTGTGGTAGTGTGGTAGTACATGTCTAGGAAAGTTTTGGCTAAGGAAAGACTTGGTATTTAAGCGTGTCCGTTGTGACCCACCTCTCTTTCTTGGAAACTTTACTGATGTACTATTCATTCTACGGTAAAATTCATCAAGGCAGAGGAGCACAAGAAAAATGTCAGGAAATAGGGGTTCGAATCCTCTTAGATTTGAGGTAGAGAAATTCGACGAAAAAATCAATTTTGGCTTGTGACAAGTACAAGTCAAGGATATTTTGATTCAGTCGGGGTTACACAAGGCATTGAAAGGCAGGCAAATCCCTGAGAGAGGTAGAGCGGGTTCGGCAAGAGGCTTTGGGTCAGTTAATGGAGAGACTGACAATGTCGCTAACTTTGTCTCCATGGATGATGATCTTGCTCTCTAAGAAGAGGGCATGTACATTCTCATGGCATGCCGCTAATCTCAAAGTTGCCATGATAGAGGATGTGTTAATGTTAGCGGGTCCACAAGTTTGCACACGGGCATTGGTTTGGCATTAATGCAAGGTGTGTGGTGGAATTTATGTCGATGGCTGATGAACTTCCAGGAAAGCCAAACATGGGAGTTGCACCATAATTTTTCAGCAAGGTTATTTTCTATACGCGTCAAGTAGAAGACTTAGAATTGGTTTATTCGAGTGGGTATGCTTTTATGGTGGAGCATGATGTGAAGCATGATAATTCTCTGCGATCGAGAGTTATGTTATTTTCAAGAGATCTTCATTGAGGTGGAGTGTGGTTGTGGGATCAACCAAAGTCGCCAAGTGGAGATTGTTGAGTTTAGCTCTTTGTTGTCCCATATGGTTGGGGACAACATTTGAGGCAAGACTCTTTCCTATAAAAGGAGGTGGCTACCTCTTTGTTTAGTACACCAAAACTAAGTCAAAGATTTGTAGTAGACAAATTTGACTCTAGTTAAATTCCTCTTTTGAGGTGTGAGTTGAAAATTTGTCTTGTGTATTTCTTTGTGAGTGTGTTGGTGTATTGAGGATCGAGTGAGAGGAAAATTGTGTGAATGTAAGATTTTTTCACATAGTGGATTTTTCTTCTGCGTGCGTGGTTTTCTCCGGTTTGGGAGTTTCCACGTAAATTCTCTTGTGTTGTTATTTTCTGATATTTTTGTCTATTATATATCCTTGGGTGTGGGTTTGGAATGTCTAAATTCCTAACATCTAACATTCGGCGTGATTAACATATTATGAGAGCATATTTGTTATACATTTGTTAGGAATAGATGACTTCTCGACTAACAACAAATCAATCCTTAGACAAATTTAGTATGTTGCAACCTAGATCATTTATTGCATCAATCGTCATCTCATTTTTATTATGTAAATATTTTGGGCCTTTTTGAACACATCTTGATGCAAACTTAGAATTGAAATTATCTTTCTTATTTCTCAATCTTTTAAATCAAATTAACTTACTTTTCTAAAATGTATCATTATGATCGAAACATTCATAATTTTCTAATAACATTCTAAGATAACAAAAATTAATTCAATTCTTTGGAATTAGAACTCAAATAAACAAGGTACTTCAAATTTGAGGTTCATACAGCCTCAAAGGATCTTCCCAAAGTATAAGTTGAGAATATGACTTTTATTATCTTTATTGGTCAAAAATGGACGTATGGTATGATTCAAGTGTTACATTATTGACTTTCTTTTATTTTAGCATGTGGCTTTCCTCTAATACTATACAAATGATAGTTCAAGCAAACCTAATGTCTAACTTGAGTTCACTTTTGTATTTGTTTAATCTACCATTCATAACTCACATTTGACATATTAAGACAGATAAAGGAAACAAATCATTTCTTTAGGTTATGTCATTACTAATAACCTCTTTACACTCTTTGATGTACTTCACATCGATACTAGTGTTTTAAGCCTTAAACTCTTGTTTATCCCTTAGTTAAAATAATTAAAACTTGCCTCATCTTCATTCCTATAAAATAATGGAGGTGATTACCCATATCTCATTTCTGTCTACCAAACTTCTTGTATCTAGAACTGAATGTTCAACAATCATTTACATTCACTCTAGAATTGAAAAACTTAATTCAAATCAAGCATTCTTATATTTTTATAACTAAATCTTCATTTAAATTTTATTTTAGAAAATGTTGTTTAATTCTCAATTAAACATATATTGCATCAAATATTTGATAAAACAAACTATTATCATTGATAAGAAGTATCATGAATAGTCACTAGACCTATTCATTTCTCTTTATGTTATTAATTCCTTGATATAATTGTACTTGATATCTATGGGTTTGATTTGATATTGATATTTGAGCTCTTTAGTACAGTCTTTTAGTGTACTTGTTCACACATAACATAATGTGTATAAAACTATTGATATCTTTGAAATAAGGAACCATTTTTATCTCTTATTCTTTCTGTGGCATTTGTAGATGTTACCTATTGCTTAGGTGCTCACCTTTGGCAATTGGTGTCACAAAAGTGCTTTACTATCTTGCATATAAAAACTATTCAAGTATTCCATCGAAATATGCGTAACTTATAATAGTAAGAAAGCTCTACTTGAACAATACTTAGCGATCATAATCGCAAAGGTGTATGCAACCTTAGGCATATTCTTCATTTTGATAATCCTTGATAATCAATTTATTTAATCCCATGACAAATCACTTATTATCATCAGCTACCAAAAATATATCTTGCGTATGAAATGATAAAGTTGCACATTTATTATTGGATCTTTTAACATATATTATGTGGTTTGTTTTCATTCATACTAAAATCATATGAAATGATTATAGTACTAATGTAATATACCATTTACTTTGAGACTATATAAGACAATAGATTAACTTTAACAATTTGAGCATGCAATTCTCTTAGCCCTTCTAAATGAAACCAAGTGACTATACCATATAGATTCCTTTATATAGTTTTTCGCTTAAGAATATAGTCTATATATCCAATTGATGTATATTAAGATCCAAGCCAATTATTTAGGGCTAGAATAAGTCAAAATAGTGTAAATCTTAAAACAAATGAGAATTTTTTCTCATAATCGACCTCTTTGAATATACGTATCCTTTTGCCACTAGACAAGTTTTGTATCTTTCAAAGCTACCATCAATCTTTTACTTAACATTTGAAGAGAATATTTGTTCTTGATGGCTACATATCTTTTTGGAATATTATCTAATTCTTATACGTAGATCCAACTCATTAAAGTTTAATCTTCTTATATTGTCATAATTCATTAATCCTTAGTAAGACAAAATGGAGCCTTTTCATATTACTTAGCTTATTACTTTCTTTTGGAATTACCACAAAGATTATTCATTTCAACTTCAGAATTATATGATGAATAATATGCTTATAATATAGGTACAACGAAAATTCAAGAAATGAATCTTTTTACATTTATATTGCTCCCACTAAAATCCAATGATAGTTAAATCTTGCTAAGAATATTCCTGATGTGTTTGAAATTTATGATTACCGTCTAAGTGCAAACTTTGATTAGACTTCATACTCCACTATAGTTATTAGTAATCTTTTGAATTCTTTGTTTTATTTTCATTTTATCTTCCCATTTTTCCTTGATGGCATTTCTCCTTGCCTCCATCAAGATTTCAGATTAATTAAATACTACGAGTTTATTCCTTAGTTTATTTGGTTAGTTTAATATATATTTAAATGAAATGGTAAATGTAAAAGTTTGTAAGTAACATCAGTGAAGCAAAACTAAAAGATTAGAGTCAATTGATTGATGTATAACAAGTGAAACATGTGAGGGAATATTGAGAGATTATTTCTAACAATCTTTCAAAGGTTGAAATATGATTGATCAGTATAGAGTTAAAGGTGAAAGTAAGGACGATACACTCATGTTGCAAGCTATGTAACTACAAGTATGCATGAATATTATGTTTCATGACATTAAAGATCAACTAAAGTTGCAAGATAGTACTATAACTAATTTACAAAATGGATAATCACTATAAATTTCTAATGCATATTAGAAAAAAAGTTAACCTTAGGATGATTTTGATGAAGATGAAAAGGGAGATGACTTTAGAGATGATTACCAAACTACCAAGAAATAATATAGACATATTTTCACATCAAGGTGACTGACAAGATAGAGGACATAGAGGAGAGCATAGGCGAGATGACAACCTTGGAAACATTAAGAAGAAGATTCCTTTATTTCAAGGGAGAAATGACCCTGAGGCCTACTTAAAGAGGGGAAAGAAGATTGAACTTATTTTTGACTACCGTTATTATACTAAAGAGAAAAAGGTAAAAACTTATTGTTAATAAGTTTGCTTATTATAATATTGTTTGGAGGGATCAAATCATGATAAATATGAGAAAGAATTATAAGAGACCTATTTATAATTAGGAGGATATAAAGCCAATCATAAAGAGGCAATTTATCCTGAATCACTATTACAAAGATTTGTCTAGAAATTATAATGCGTTACTCAAAGGCCAAAGAGTATTAAGGAATAATATAAGGAGATGGAGATTGTCAAGATTCTAGCTAATCTAGAGGAGGATTTGCTAGGTTTATAAGTAGTTTGAATTGTGATATTAATGACGTAGTAGAATTACAATATCATGTAGAGCTAAAAGATATGGTTTACACAACCATAAAGGTGAAAAGAAAATTAAAAAGAAAGGGCAACCGTTCACAATAAAATTTAGTTCACCCTTTTATAAACTAATTTTGAAAAATGATGACAAGAGTGTTTATAAAGCTAAAGTCAAAACACTTAAAGAAGAAGGGAAAGTGCTAGCAAAGTGATAGGTACATATGAAACCCAAACTCATACTCATAATATTAAATGCTTTTGTTATTTAGGGAAAGAACATATAACTTCATAATATCCTAACAAAAGGATAATAGATAAGGCATATAACTTCAAAATATCCTATGAGGCGATTGAGACCTAAGTCAAAAGATGTGAGGATTTCATGCTACCATTAGAATATTATGATGATAATGGCGTTGAGTATCCAATGGATAAGGAGGCGCTTTTGATTAGACATATTCTAAATGTTTAGTTCAAAGAAAATGATGTTAGCTACTAATGAGATATCATTTTCCATACAAGATTTCATATTAATAATAAGATATGTAGCATGATTATTAATGGAGGTAGGAAACAAATGTAGCTAGCACTACCTTATTTGAAAAGTTGAGCTTGTCTACCATAAAACATCTTCCACTATATAAGTTTCAACATCTAAATGAATGTGGTGAGTTAAGGGCCAATAAAAAAATGATGATTTTATTCTTGATTAGAAGATATTATGATAAGGTGTTATGTGATTTGGTGTCTATGTATTTTGACTATATTCTCTTAGGGAGACCTTAGAAATTTTGTAAAGGGCCATAAAAAAAACTACTAATAGATATTTTCCATAAATAATAAATCCATTACCCTTATACTACTAACACCTAAGCAATTGTATGAGGATCAACTAAAGTTAAAAGGAGAGGGTGAAAAAGGAAAAAGAGATGAAAGTTAAAAATAAGAGATTAAAAAAAGGAGGAAAAGAGAAAAATTAAGGGAAAATAAAAAGAGAGTGTTAAAAGAAAAGAAAAGAAATAAATGAGATTTTATGCTTAAGACTACGAGATCAAGAGAGCTTTTTATTTAACTAGCTTATAGTTGTACTCATATGCAAAAAGACTTGTTTTAATACTTAAAATCTTGATGTTTCCTTGCCTAATTTTTTGTCTCTTTACTATAGGATTTTTAAAATGCATTCTTGAATGATGTTCCTTATAGTTTACTATTAATAAGGGCAACAGAACATCAAATTAATTTCATACCTGACATTACCATTCTTAATTGACCAACCTATAAAAGTAATTCAGAGAAGACTAAGGAACATTAACGTCAAGTTGAGAAACTTTGTCAAAAGGGTATATTAGAGGGCACGAGTATATATGTTATTTTAGTCTTGCTTGTTCCCAAGGAAGACAAATTATAATGAATGTGAGTTAACAATCGTGCTGTTAGATATCAACATCTCATTCTTTGGTTAGATGACATGTATAATAAGTTACGTAATTTTATATATTCCCAAATTTTAATTTGAAAATAGATATCATCAAATAATGATAAAATAAGGAGATGAGTGAAAAATAAACTTTAAAATGAAATATGGTTTATATGAATGATTAGTGATGCCTTTAGACTATCTAATACACCTTAAATTTTATGAGGTTAATAAACTATATTTTGCATGCTTATTGAAAATTCATGGTTATTTATTTTTATGAGATTATGATCTATATTTAAACTTTTAATGAGCATATTAAGCACATATTAATCGCTTTGAATTTTATGATATAAGAAAATCATAAGATAGCTTTCACAACTTAGCTAGTTTTTATAAAATATTCCTTAATGATTATAGTACATTAGCTACTTCTCTCTAAAGTTGTAAAAATGCAATTAGTTTTAAATGATTGATGAACAAGAGTGTGCTTTTAATATGATTAAATAGAGGTTATGTTTTGCCCCTTTATTAGCTTTGCCTAACTTTTCAAAGATTTTTGAGATCATGTGGGATGGGTCCAGAATAGGTATTGATGCTATTTTGATGAAATAAAATTGACAAATTGTCAACTTTAATGAAAAACTCAATATAGTTGCTCTTAATTATCAACTTATAATAAGAAGTTACATGTATTAGTACAATCTTTGGAGACTTGAAAATATTATTTTTTACCAAATAGATAGTTATTGACAATGATTAAAAGTCCTTGAAGCATTTGAATAGTAAGGGAAGTTAAATTGATAACATGCTAAGTGGATGGAGTTTATTAAGATTCTTTCTTATATGATTAAGTAGAGGCAAGATAAGAAAAACATCATGACTAATGCATTATCTTGAAGCTTAAATGGCAAAAAGAAAAGTTGAAATGGTGAAGTAATTACATAAAAATGTTTTCAACATATTGAAATGAAAAATGAAGAATATGCATCCAAGGCTAACAAAGGGAGGAAGAAAATTATCTTTGAACTAGGTGATTGAATATATATGTAAATGAGAAAGGAGAGGTTCTCATATTAAAGGAAATCTAAATTGCAAAAAGGATATGGTCCATATTAAGTTGTTGAATGGATCAATGATAATGCTTATAAATTAAATCCTGCTTTTAATATTTTTAACTTAACTTCTTTTGATGTAGGTGATGATTTAAAGACAATTTTTTTAAAGAAAGAAGGAATGATGAGAATAAAGTTACTTTATTCCTTTAACTTTGCTACATAGACCAATTACATCAACAAAGAAGAAAAACTTCAATTTTAATAGGGTGGAAAGAAAAGTGGCTATGCCTATAAGATCAAACAAAATTAAAGAACAAACATCAGTTAGCTTGATTCGATCTAAGGTTAAAGGAGACTTATGGATAATATGATCATGTATCAACCTATATAACTTACTGGATAATTGAACGGTGACACAAAGTCTCTAACATAAGTATGGCACAAATCATATCCATCTTTGAAAGATACAAACACATATATGGTCTCCAACCACAAATATATAAAGTTATAGTCTCCATCCATGTGTGTACCTTAGATCATGCCTAACTCGCAAAAAAATAAGCAAAGAATCCATGGTCCTAGACATGGGCATATTCTGAACTATATTCAATGAAGTTAAAGTGTTGGTAGTCAACATAGCTGGCCTACATCCAAGAATATTTCTAATTGAAATCATAGTTTTCATTTAAGTTTGAAATCTTAGTTTTATGTTTTCTTACTATAAATACTTTATCTTTAATTATTCAAAGATCTTTTCAAACTTATCAAGTTATTTACTTGTGGCATTCAAATCATCTTATAATACAACGATGAGGCAATATTCTTTCATACCTTGTGATTCTATATAACTGTTAGATCAAGGTTCCATCCTTTTAAATATTAATTTAGCTTTTTTGGAGCTTGTTTTAAAAAAATTATGTTGGGTTTCAAGGTTTCATCCTTAGGGTTCACATTAGATCCTATAACTTAAACTTAGTAGGAGCAGTCTAGTACCAAATGAAAGCATAAATATATTCGTGATAGGCTCATTTGATGTTTGTGATCTAAAAGAAAATAAAATAATCTAAACATAATGGTAAGACATTTTTTGTAGCACCCCCTTACCATAGGACAAATACCGGGACGCCCGTAGGTCATCCCGATACACACCCTACGATAAGGGTGCGCTACGGACTACCACTGACACTTCACATGGCATCAATAATCTTAAAGCATCAATATGAAAATCACTAATTTTTGAAACCCTAAATTTTTCTCACATATCATCAAAAGCAGTAATTTACACAACTGTTATTTTCTGTACATTACTCCAAAAGAAAATCAAACATAAAACCTAACTAGGTCATCCCTCAAAAAGTACCAGCTGACCGACCTGTGAGCCATGACTTCTCTTGCCAACTCGATCTACACGGCAGGAAAAGTCTCTCAGGAGCTAGGAGTCTACTCTCTCGGTCCTGAAAAATAATTTGCAATTTTGGGTGAGTTTGCGAACTCAGTGAGGGACCATCATCGATGGTTCACCCAATTCATGCATATACACAGATATTGTATAGTCATTTCACCAAAACACATTCAGAAGTACCACACGATTATTATATCACTCAAAGGAACCAAATCAAATGCACATGAAATATGTATGTGACGACTTTTCTAATTTATTACGTTGTTGTGACCGAGCGCCTAAAACTGTCCCATTAAGGGCGCATTAAACGGTGAGCCTTAGGCTCTGAATCATTATGGGCTCAAGGCCCTATTACATTGAGCTTTAAGCTCTCGGAGGCTGCTCCGGTCACAACTGCCAATTATTGATCATGCAATTATGCATGAAATGCATATGTCCAAATAAAGCAAAGACAATATCATATTCGATCCCAAATGAATACATTCACACAAGTAGTTCACATTAATCAATTAAAATCACATATAGCACTTCTATGTCATACTCTCCCAATACATCGGACCTCCTGTCCGGAATCCAATCATAAACAAACGCAATCGTCCCACCATTATTCTCCACATAGTTATAAGTGCAGAATTATAATCACTTACTAATCGAGGAACCATCTAGGTTACTCACCAAATAGCTTCCGAGCTAATGTCGGGAAGTCTCGACAACGTCCGTGAGATGACGTTCCAACTGTGCCTCTATAATAATCACAATATTCACATGTCATCAAATGAACAATTAGAAATATTAAATAATGCACATGTAGCAATTTAGATATATACAATGCATGTTCGTTACATTCCCGGAATTTCTCATAATTCACATCACAAAAGATTCCCCTATGTCTTAGGAACCTATAGACACCAGAATTACTCAATTTGGACCTCTATAGGTCCGGATATTGCCAAACTTTACTCAATTCTCTCACTTGGATTCAATCCCGAAATCTCAATTAAAATCTCACAAGTTCACAATTTTACATGGATAGGTACATAATTGTCTTATGAATCCGACGCCTCGAGAATCAGATCAATCGGGGGTCGGATGGCGAAGATATAAGCAAAAGAAGCTTTAGGACAAAACAAAAGATAAGAGAGCTTGACTTATTTTCCTCTCTTCCACCATCTGAATTTCTAACATGCATAACTTTTTACAAACTTATCGAAAAATTACAAACAAGATCTCATTGGAAAGATAACAAGAAACCCTACAAGTTCCATAAAGGGCTCACAAACCAATCTCACCTCTAAGGGTGCTAAAAACTACTTCAAAGTTACTGCCCATAAATGACCATATGAACACTAACTGTGTTCTTTCAATCCTCATAACTTTTTACTCATAACTCCAAATAAGGTACATTATACACCATTAGAAAGCTCTAAACATTTTCTACAATCTTTAAGAAGACTCCCCAATCCAATTCAATCTATAAGAGGGTCAAAAATACAAACAAAGGTTCTGCCCAATGAAACAGTAAAACTACCATATGAACAGTAACTGCACTCTACTACAAAAATCCTATCTTTCGATTCCTTATGCCAAAAATTACAAAATTTATGTCAAAAGAAAGATCAAAACGTGTTCTACAAGTTTCATGAATAACTTGGGAGCAAAATCAACCTCTAAACAACTCAAATTCTCAAACAAAACTTCTGCCTATATAAGTCTCATTCTCATAGTAACAGCATTTTCCAACATTCATAACTTTTCAACCCATTGTCGAAAAATTACATACCATACAGAAATAAAAAGCTCAGACAATATACTACAATTCTCAAGAAGGACTTCAAAGCAAATTCCCATTCAAACTAGGTCAAATCCTCTCACTTAAGTGGCTGTCCTGTTAGGGTTTAAGAAAACAGCCTTTAACCTAAACTATAACAAAACTTTACAAATTTATATCCAACAATCCTTACATCCAAAATTCACACAAAATACCTCATTAGAAAGCTACAACAATCCTCTACAACTTTCCAGAAGGTCACTAAAGCCAATTTCACCACAACAGTCCCAAATAAATACCAGAACATAAATAGCACAAAACTTGTTCACATAAAGTCACTTACACACAAAACACATTGTCAACTGAATGACCATCTGAACATTAACACACCATAACTTTCAACGTACAAATCAAAAAAATTCATACTTAGTGACGTTAGAAAGCTAACACAAAACTATTCAACTTTCATGAAGACCAAAGTAGCAAATTCAATCCAATTCAATCCTAAAAAAATCATCAAAGTTTCAGGTCACAAGGTTCGGATACTGTTCACACAGCACCTAACAATTCACTTTGCATGCCAAAATTAAAATCCTTAAGGTCAGAATTGGACAAAACTTCCTTCATATGAAATCTGGCCATACTTCTTACGTTTAATTTAAAACAAACCTCAGCTCAATTGGACAACCATATCAAAAGTTATGAGCCAAAATCTAAAACCTACACAAGGTCACATTTTCCATATTTCCTACTCAACCAATTTCTATCATTCCAATTCCAATCCTACTCCAACTAGCATGCAATTTGGCCAAGAAAATCAGCCACTATTTCATCAAGTCATCCACTTAATCACCTAGCCATAAAAATAGCAGCAACCACACAATAAATTTTCATTTGTTTCCACTCATCTCAAATCACAAAATCCACTTCAATCCATCCTAATTTTCATACAACACCCATTACACTTACATTCATCATTCATCCTCACACAACTTACACTTATACCCAAACAATCCTGTCATTATCTTTATGAAATCAATGCATAAGTAATCACAATAAATGCTTCTGCTACCAAATTAAAGAACATAAACATAAGTACTCACCTAAATAACCTTCAAGCTTTAATTCCTTAAATCTTCAAATCACTCCAACTCTCCACCCCTCACCAACACCTACGGCTCATCACAATCCTCATAAATTCAAAGCTTGAGTTTGTTCTTGAGTGTGACTAAAGGAGAAGCAAATAAGGAACCAAGGAAGACTTCTTTTATGGGGTGAGAAGAAGAAAAATTCGAAGGTGGAAGGAAATGAAGGAAGCTACGGGTGAACGAGGAAATAAAGCTTTCAAAGTGATTTGTTTTTAATTGATTCAAGGAGTGTTGGATCCCGTTACCGGAACCCAACTACATACGCAGAACGGAAAATGAAGCAAACGGAAACGAAGGGAAACGGAAATTTTGGATCGAAAACAAAATGCGAAAGCCAATAGCGAAAACGAATATAGAATCGAAAAGCGAGTCGAATACGGAAACGAAACAACTGAAGCGGAATCAAAGCAGAAGCAAAGCGAATGCGGAAACAAACACGTAGCAAAACGGAGTCGACATCCGACAACAATTTTCAAAGGAAACGATCGACTGAACATAGTCGCGTTGGAAACCCTAAGACGTTTCAAAAATCCGATACATTTTTTTTTCTTTTCTTTTCTATTCCATCTCTTATGACCATTTTTACTCAAACCCATACAAAGCAATATTTATCAATTTCATCATCCCACTAAAATCATAACAAAGTTCTTTACATTTATACCAATCTCATAAATCCATCTTCCATGTATCTAAATCTTATTTTTCTTCATTTTCACTTTATTTTCTAACGAAATTTCAAAGATAACTAATTGCATTTATCCTAACTCAAAACCTGCAAAGGTAAATAACCACTTCTATAATCTCAAACAGATCTCAGAATCATCGGACACTCCCGTCCGGAATCCAAACACCAGCAAAACGCAAACCTAAATCTAACACTTCCATAAATCTCAATATACATTCATAACGCAATTTAATGTCCAAAACTCATTCACATTTATTCTTATACCAGATACAATGCTTTAATTCAATCTAAACACAACCCAATCATTTATGTACATACATCATACTCATCTTTCTACGCAAATCTACTTATCCAAACTTATCTAACTCATATACACATCAACTCACGAATCCAAATGATACAAAATCAAACCAAACGTCTTGACATACTTTTATCCGATCTCCTGCTCGAAACCTGGAGATGGGGATGAAAGGAGGGTGAGCTACACAGCTCCGTGGATAACACATTTATAAACTGATAAATAAGCTGAAATCATTTTTAATAATCTTTTTTTCCAAAAAGGGCGAATTTTTCAAACTTTAAAATTTTTTAATTTTTTTTTTCAAACTTTTCATAGTAATCTCACTTTTTCTTATTTTTCAAACATTCTCGAATTTTCATAAATATGAATGCAACATTCATAAACAAAATTGAAAACACATAACATATCAGAATGGTCTAGCTAGGTCCAACAGAGCGTCATGCCAGCCCGCAGAGCGGTCCTGCAGATCGTGAATGTAACGCATTACACTTTTCCGCATAGCGGTCCAGTGTAGCCGTGAAGGGAGTCCGAAATCGGAGCTCCGTGCCACTAGCGGGCAGCCGGGAGAAGGCTATACACATAGAGACAGCGCTGACTCACCAAAGGACCTACCAAACCCACATAACACATATCGAAAACGGAAATTCAAATTGCCCGAAGGCACTTTCCAAAATTTTACTTTTCTTCAAATTTTCCACAAAATGCATACAACTCAATTTATTCAATCTATCGTTCACTAAATTCAACAATCAAATCATTCAATCAAACAATAATTTCAGCCATTGAATAATGCATACACAACAAATGCATTTTCAGAAATTTTATCAATTTATCAAATCATTTAAAACAATGAATTTAAGCTTATGAAAATTTTCCAGAAAACATTCGGAAATCATAATTTCAAACATTTACAAAACAATAATTTATCAAATTTCACATTTTTGCTTTCTTTAATTTTCGAAAATTCGTAATAAGCTTACAGATCAAAATATAAATATGCTACCCACTCGAATGACGCTGGGAACTTGTTCCAAGCTCCAATTTGATCATTGCTTCTTTCCTTCTTTCAATTAAAATGACCTAAGCCATAATCACCCAAATTCACATCATAAAATTACATAATTCCCAAAATTAACTATCGAATTTCATAATTATCATATTTCCAAGTTATTTCAATCTCCAATTTTGAAAATCCCAATTTTCAAAATTGGCCTAAACCAATACACCCAAATTAAATTTCATAAAACATAATTTCTTCAAAATTAATTCCACATTTCATCAAGTCATGCTATTTTGATGATTCTACATATTTAATTCACAAAATTTGGGAAAACCTCCAAATCTCTAATTTGGCCTAAATCCCCAATTCATAATTTTTTTCAAATTAAACTTCACCTAACGCATAAACATCAAAATTAACTTAGGATATCCCAAATTCATCACTAATTCTAGCCATCTAAAGCATCAATTTTACAAAACCTCAATTTCAAAATTTGACATAAACTCAAATTTCATCCTAATCCAAAATTAAGCATAATCATAGCCTAATCTCTTCAATTAATCCTAGGAAACTTCAATTCATAACTATATTAAGCTAAATCAATCAATAAACTCATCAAAATTTAAACATAAAAATGTTCTCTCTCTTACCTTCTCTCTCTAAGATTCAGCCATGAGAGCTCCAAGCAAGTTTTCATGTTCTTCTTCCCCTATCCTCTTAGAAACAATGAAAATTCCTTAGTATATCAAAGAAAATCGGAAATTTTCTTCTTCTCCAATCTTTTCTCCCATACGAAACTCTCTCATCTTTTCTCTCTTCTCATTTTCTTCTTATTTTCTCTTCTTCCTTCTTTCCTCCACGACTTCTACTCTTTTAATTTTATTCTTTCATTTTCCAGATCCTTCTTACACGACAACTCATCACTTAATGTGCCATGTCATTAAAATTTGATCAAAAGACCAAAATGTCCTTATCTTGTTACTTTAAGTCATGTTCACTTGCGCGTCTGATTTGCACTATCAATTTGAAGAAATTTGTCAAAACTTCCTTCTCGAAAAATGTTTCTCTCAATCATACGAATCCAACGCCACCGACCGCGCTCAATTCGGATCACTACATCAAAAGTTATGCGCAAAACAGTTCGGGAATATCCATATTCTAACACATTTTTCATGTACGATTATTTCCGTCCACAATTTCACATTCTTAATCCCAGAATTGAAACTCGATGTCTTAATAAAAATTGTAGCCTTATGTCTCTAGTTTAATTCAAAACAAGAATCGTCTCATTTCGATTTCCAGATCAAAAGTTATGCTCAAAATACTCTTAGGTGTTCCTAATCCAAAAATTTCACCCTAATCCGAACTTAAATTCAGAAATTAAAAGTCTTAGGGCAAAATTGACATTTAATGTCTTCATATGATTTGTATCCCCTTGTCTTATCTTTATTTCACCTCAAGAATCACTTCAATCGGATCTCTACAGCTCCCGAATTTCACAAAACACTGAACTATGTTCGGAAAATTTCCTAACTAACTTTGATTAAATTAATCACCATTAATATCATCTCAAAATTTCACAAATTTCTGTGAGGATGTAGATAATTGTCTTAGGAATCCAACGCCGCAAGAATCAACTCAATCGGATGTCGGACGGAAAAGATATAAACAAAATAGTGAACAAAGGTCGAATTTGTGAAAGGAAACTAACAAAGGAATCAAAACGCGCCAGATTGGAGAAACAAAACGGCGTCGTTCAAGCGTAAACGCCCGCGTTTGGGAGAGGCGAAGACGCGGTCGCCCTAGCGACGCGAGCCGAATGCTCGCCATCGCTATGGCGATACGCGTCGCCATAGCGACGGCGGCTGGACGCTCGCCATCGCTATGGCGATACGCTCGCCTCTAGCCGACGGGATAAATCATTTTCCTCTTCTTTTTTTTTCATCTAAACTTCCAAAATTCATAATTCTCAAACCCGAACTTCAATTTTGACAAGCTTAGTCTCTATAGAAAGCTTGAAGGAAGCTCTACATATTCCATGAAGGACATAAAAATCAATTCGACTCCTAAGAGAGTTCATTTTCCGTTCAAAGATACTATCCTCTAATAATCCACAATATAAACTTGTCAAAATCATAACTTATTATTCCGAGATCGAAAAATTGCATGCTTTATATCGAGATAAAGATCAAAACAAACCCTTCAATTTTCATGAAGAACATCAAAGCTCAATTAACCTCTAACTAGATTAATTTCTCAGTCAAAGATTCAGTCATCATAATTAAAGTCAAAAGTCAACCTTATCAAACATAAACTTTGACTGAACATAACTTTCACTCCCGATATCGAAAAATTGCAAACTTTATGTCTACAGAAAGCTCTTAACATAATCTACAAGTTTCCAGTAGATCATTTTATCAAATTTTACCTAAATCAAAAGTCAACTCTCAAAGTCGAACATTCTCTCTCCAAAAAGTTAAACTTTCTAAATTCTTCAAATTTTCACACTTTTTTTTAATTCTTGCTATTTAACTTCATTTCAATCAACTCATCCACTTTATCATTCATATTACTAAGTCAAAATGTCACTCAAGGTTGGGGTCCAACATTTCTCCCCTCTTAAAAGAATTTCGTCCTCTAAATTCATACTTACTTAAACTTCAATCGATAAATTTCTTTTAAACAAAAACATCAAGTACTTTCTTACTAATTTCTTTCCAAAAACTCATAATCAATTACTTTTTCATCAAATTTACTCATCATACATATTCTCAATCTCTTCACAATTTTCACTTTCTTAAATCATAAACCACTCATATCATATCAAAACAATATATCTATAACTCATTATTTCTTTATATATGGACACAAATTAATGGTCCATTTCTTAAGGAACCCTAATATGGTTCAATTATCGTTTAATCTTTCTCATTATGTCATCATTCTTTCATCTATATCAATTCATCACAAATTATCAAGAAATTTTAATCTTAAGTTCCTCAACGCATTCCGAAAATCAATCACATTCTTGACATCCAAATCGAACCAATCACATGAATCCTTCAAATAGTCATGCACATCAATTTCACATTCCTAAAGACAATCATACTTCTTTCATCAAAATCAAATGATCACTTAGTACATTCTCACAAATTCACTCTTATCATTACAAACGCTTCTCAAATTCTTACTCATACTCATACGCCCAAGTAAGATCCTATTACTAGGCTCTGATACCATAACTGTTGGATCCCGTTACCGGAACCCAACTACATACGCAGAACGGAAAACGAAGCAAACGGAAACGAAGGGAAACAGAAATTTCGGATCGAAACAAAATGCGAAGCCAATAATAAAACGAATATAGAATCGAAAAGCGAGTCGAATACGGAAACGAAACAACTGAAGCGGAATCAAAGCAGAAGCAAAGCGAATGCGGAAACAAACACGTAGCAAAACGGAGTCGACATCCGACAACAATTTTCAAAGGAAACGATCGACTGAACATAGTCGCGTTGGAAACCCTAAGACGTTTCAAAAATCCGATATAATTTTTTTTTCTTTTCTTTTCTATTCCATCTCTTATGACCATTTTTACTCAAACCCATACAAAGCAATATTTATCAATTTCATCATCCCACTCAAATCATAACAAAGTTCTTTACATTTATACCAATCTCATAAATCCATCTTTCATGTATCTAAATCTTATTTTCTTCATTTTCACTTTATTTTCTAACGAAATTTCTAAAGATAACTACTGCATTTATCCTAACCCAAAACCTGCAAAGGTAAATAACCACTTCTATAATCCCAAACAGATCTCAGAATCATCGGACACTCCCGTCCGGAATCCAAACACCAGCAAAACGCAAACCTAAATCTAACACTTCCATAAATCTCAATATACATTCATAACGCAATTTAATGTCCAAAACTCATTCACATTTATTCTTATACCAAATACAATGCTTTAATTCAATCCAAACATAACCCAATCATTTATGTACATACACCATACTCATCTTTCTACGCAAATCTACTTATCCAAACTTATCTAACTCATATACACATCAACTCACGAATCCAAATGATACAAAATCAAACCAAACGTCTTGACATACTTTTATCCGATCTCCTGCTCGAAACCTGGAGATGGGGATGAAAAGGGGGGTGAGCTACACAATTCGTGGATAACACATTTATAAACCGATAAATAAGTGAAATCATTTTAATAATCTTTTTGCCAAAAGGGCTAATTTTCAAACTTTAAAATTTTTAATTTTTTTCAAACTTTTCATAGTAATCTCACTTTTCTTATTTTTCAAACATTCTCGAATTTTCATAAATATGAATGCAACATTCGTAAACAAAATTGAAAACACATAACATATCGAATGGTCTGCTAGGTCCAAACAACGATCGCATACTCCCATGCAGCGGTCCTGCGGCTGATCGTGAATAGAACGTATTACACTTTCCGCATAGCGGTCCAGTTAGTAGCCGTGAAGGAGTCCGAATCGAGCTCCGTGCCACTAGCGGGCAAAGGGAGAAGGCTATACACATAGAGACAACAATGACTCACCAAAGGACCTACCAAACCCACATAACACATATCGAAAACGGAAATTCAAATTGCCCGAAGGCACTTTCCAAAATTTTACTTTTCTTCAAATTTTCCACAAAATGCATACAACTCAATTTATTCAATCTATCGTTCACTAAATTCAACAATCAAATCATTCAATCAAACAATAATTTCACCATTGAATAATGCATACACAAAGAAATGCATTTTCAGAAATTTCTATCAATTTATCAAATCATTTAAAACAATGAATTTAAGCTTATGAAAATTTTCCAGAAAACATTCGGAAATCATAATTTCAAACATTTACAAAACAATAATTTATCAAATTTCACATTTTTGCTTTCTTTAATTTTCAAAAATTCGTAATAAGCTTACAGATCAAAATATAAATATGCTACCCACCTCGAAATGACGCTGGGAACTTGTTCCAAGCTCCAATTTGATCATTGCTTCTTTCCTTCTTTCAATTAAAAATGACCTAAGCCATAATCACCCAAATTCACATCATAAAATTACATAATTCCCAAAATTAACTATCGGAATTTCATAATTATCATATTTCCAAGCTATTTCAATCTCCAATTTTGAAAATCCCCAATTTTCAAAATTGGCCTAAACCAATACACCCAAATTAAATTTCATAAAACATAATTTCTTCAAAATTAATTCCACATTTCATCAAGTCATGCTATTTTTGATGATTCTACATATTTAATTCACAAAATTTGGGAAAACCTCCAAATCTCTAATTTGGCCTAAATCCCCAATTCATAATTTTTTTCAAATTAAACTTCACCTAACGCATAAACATCAAAATTAACTTAGGATATCCCAAATTCATCACTAATTCTAGCCATCTAAAGCATCAATTTTACAAAACCCCAATTTCAAAATTTGACATAAACTCAAATTTCATCCTAATCCAAAATTAAGCATAATCATAGCCTAATCTCTTCAATTAATCCTAGGAAACTTCAATTCATAACTATATTAAGCTAAATCAATCAATAAACTCATCAAAATTCAAACATAAAAATGTTCTCTCTCTTACCTTCTCTCTCTAAGATTCAGCCATGAGAGCTCCAAGCAAGTTTTCATGTTCTTCTTCCCCTATCCTCTTAGAAACAATGAAAATTCCTTAGTATATCAAAGAAAATCGGAAATTTTCTTCTTCTCCAATCTTTTCTCCCATACGAAACTCTCTCATCTTTTCTCTCTTCTCATTTTCTTCTTATTTTCTCTTCTTCCTTCTTTCCTCCACGACTTCTACTCTTTTAATTTTATTCTTTCATTTTCCAGATCCTTCTTACACGACAACTCATCACTTAATGTGCCATGTCATTAAAATTTGATCAAAAGACCAAAATGTCCTTATCTTGTTACTTTAAGTCATGTTCACTTGCGCGTCTGATTTGCACTATCAATTTGAAGAAATTTGTCAAAACTTCCTTCTCGAAAAATGTTTCTCTCAATCATACGAATCCAACGCCACCGACCGCGCTCAATTCGGATCACTACATCAAAAGTTATGCGCAAAACAGCGGGAATATCCATATTCTAACACATTTTCATGTACGATTATTTCCGTCCACAATTTCACATTCTTAATCCCAGAATTGAAACTCGATGTCTTAATAAAATTGTAGCCTTATGTCTCTAGTTTAATTCAAAACAAGAATCGTCTCATTTCGATTTCCAGATCAAAAGTTATGCTCAAAATACTCTTAGGTGTTCCTAATCCAAAATTTCACCCTAATCCGAACTTAAATTCAGAAATTAAAAGTCTTAGGGGCAAAATTGACATTTAATGTCTTCATATGATTTGTATCCCCTTGTCTTATCTTTATTTCACCTCAAGAATCACTTCAATCGGATCTCTACAGCTCCCGAATTTCACAAAACACTGAACTATGTTCGGAAAATTTCCTAACTAACTTTGATTAAATTAATCACCATTAATATCATCTCAAAATTTCACAAATTTCTGTGAGGATGTAGATAATTGTCTTAGGAATCCAACGCCGCAAGAATCAACTCAATCGGATGTCGGACGGAAAAGATATAAACAAAATAGTGAACAAAGGTCGAATTTGTGAAAGGAAACTAACAAAGGAATCAAAACGGCGCCGTATTGGAGAAACAAAAACGGCGTCGTTCCAAGCAGAAACGCCCGCGTTTGGGAGAGGCGAAGACGCGGTCGCCCTAGCGACGCGAGCCGAATGCTCGCCATCGCTATGGCGATACGCGTCGCCATAGCGACGGCGGCTGGACGCTCGCCATCGCTATGGCGATACGCGTCGCCCTAGTGACGGGGATAAATCATTTTCCTCTTCTTTTTTTTTCATCTAAACTTCCAAAATTCATAATTCTCAAACCCGAACTTCAATTTTGACAAGCTTAGTCTCTATAGAAAGCTTGAAGGAAGCTCTACATATTCCATGAAGGACATAAAAATCAATTCGACTCCTAAGAGAGTTCATTTTCCGTTCAAAGATACTATCCTCTAATAATCCACAATATAAACTTGTCAAAATCATAACTTATTATTCCGAGATCGAAAAATTGCATGCTTTATATCGAGATAAAGATCAAAACAAACCCTTCAATTTTCATGAAGAACATCAAAGCTCAATTAACCTCTAACTAGATTAATTTCTCAGTCAAAGATTCAGTCATCATAATTAAAGTCAAAAGTCAACCTTATCAAACATAAACTTTGACTGAACATAACTTTCACTCCCGATATCGAAAAATTGCAAACTTTATGTCTACAGAAAGCTCTTAACATAATCTACAAGTTTCCAGTAGATCATTTTATCAAATTTTACCTAAATCAAAAGTCAACTCTCAAAGTCGAACATTCTCTCTCCAAAAAGTTAAACTTTCTAAATTCTTCAAATTTTCACACTTTTTTTTAATTCTTGCTATTTAACTTCATTTCAATCAACTCATCCACTTTATCATTCATATTACTAAGTCAAAATGTCACTCAAGGTTCGGGGTCCAACATTTCTCCCCCTCTTAAAAGAATTTCGTCCTCGAAATTCATACTTACTTAAACTTCAACTGCATAAATTTCTTTTTAAACAAAAAACATCAAGTACTTTCTTACTAATTTCTTTCCAAAAACTCATAATCAATTACTTTTTCATCAAATTTACTCATCATACATATTCTCAATCTCTTCACAATTTTCACTTTCTTAAATCATAAACCACTCATATCATATCAAAACAATATATCTATAACTCATTATTTCTTTATATATGGACACAAATTAATGGTCCATTTCTTAAGGAACCCTAATATGGTTCAATTATCGTTTAATCTTTCTCATTATGTCATCATTCTTTCATCTATATCAATTCATCACAAATTATCAAGAAATTTTAATCTTAAGTTCCTCAACGCATTCCGAAAATCAATCACATTCTTGACATCCAAATCGAACCAATCACATGAATCCTTCAAATAGTCATGCACATCAATTTCACATTCCTAAAGACAATCATACTTCTTTCATCAAAATCAAATGATCACTTAGTACATTCTCACAAATTCACTCTTATCATTACAAACGCTTCTCAAATTCTTACTCATACTCATACGCCCAAGTAAGATCCTATTACTAGGCTCTGATACCATAACTGTTGGATCCCGTTACCGGAACCCAACTACATACGCAGAACGGAAAACGAAGCAAACGGAAACGAAGGGAAACAGAAATTTCGGATCGAAAACAAAATGCGGAAGCCAATAGCGAAAACGAATATAGAATCGAAAAGCGAGTCGAATACGGAAACGAAACAACTGAAGCGGAATCAAAGCGTATAAAGCGAATGCGAAACAAACACGTAGCAAAACGAGTCGACATCCGACAACAATTTTCAAAGGAAACGATCGATCGAACATAGTCGCGTTGGAAACCCTAAGACGTTTCAAAAATCCGATATAATTTTTTTTTCTTTTCTTTTCTATTCCATCTCTTATGACCATTTTTACTCAAACCCATACAAAGCAATATTTATCAATTTCATCATCCCACTCAAATCATAACAAAGTTCTTTACATTTATACCAATCTCATAAATCCATCTTTCATGTATCTAAATCTTATTTTTCTTCATTTTCACTTTATTTTCTAACGAAATTTCAAAAAGATAACGGCTGCATTTATCCTAACCCAAACCCGCAAAGGTAAATAACCACTCTATAATCCCAAACAGATCTCAGAATCATCGGACACTCCCGTCCGGAATCCAAACACCAGCAAAACGCAAACCTAAATCTAACACTTCCATAAATCTCAATATACATTCATAACGCAATTTAATGTCCAAAACTCATTCACATTTATTCTTATACCAAATACAATGCTTTAATTCAATCTAAACATAACCCAATCATTTATGTACATACACCATACTCATCTTTCTACGCAAATCTACTTATCCAAACTTATCTAACTCATATACACATCAACTCACGAATCCAAATGATACAAAATCAAACCAAACGTCTTGACATACTTTTATCCGATCTCCTGCTCGAAACCTGGAGATGGGGATGAAAAGGGGGGTGAGCTACACAGCTCCGTGGATAACACATTTATAAACTGATAAATAAGCTGAAATCATTTTTAATAATCTTTTTTGCCAAAAAGGGCGAATTTTTCAAACTTTAAAATTTTTTAATTTTTTTTTCAAACTTTTCATAGTAATCTCACTTTTTCTTATTTTTCAAACATTCTCGAATTTTCATAAATATGAATGCAACATTCAGAAACAAAATTGAAAACACATAACATATCAGAATGGTCTGCTAGGTCCAAACAAAGCGTCTCGCATAGCCCCGCAGTGATGCGGTCCTGCATGATCGTGAGCAGAACGTACTACACTTTCCGCATAAGCGGTCCAGTTGTAGCCGTGAAGGAGTCCGAATCGACTCCGTGCCACTAGCGGGCAGCCGGGAGAAGGCTATACACATAGAGACAAATACGACTCACCAAAGGACCTACCAAACCCACATAACACATATCGAAAACGGAAATTCAAATTGCTCAAGGCACTTTCCAAAATTTTACTTTTCTTCAAATTTTCCACAAAATGCATACAACTCAATTTATTCAATCTATCGCTCACTAAATTCAACAATCAAATCATTCAATCAAACAATAATTTCACCATTGAATAATGCATACACAAAGAAATGCATTTTCGAAATTTCTATCAATTTATCAAATCATTTAAAACAATGAATTTAAGCTTATGAAAATTTTCCGAAAACATTCGAAATCATAATTTCAAACATTTACAAAACAATAATTTATCAAATTTCACATTTTGCTTTCTTTAATTTTCAAAATTGTAATAAGCTTACAGATCAAAATATAAATATGCTACCCACCTCGAATGACGCTGAACTTGTTCCAAGCTCCAATTTGATCATTGCTTCTTTCCTTCTTTCAATTAAAATGACCTAAGCCATAATCACCCAAATTCACATCATAAAATTACATAATTCCCAAAATTAACTATCGAATTTCATAATTATCATATTTCCAAGTTATTTCAATCTCCAATTTTGAAAATCCCCAATTTTCAAAATTGGCCTAAACCAATACACCCAAATTAAATTTCATAAAACATAATTTCTTCAAAATTAATTCCACATTTCATCAAGTCATGCTATTTTGATGATTCTACATATTTAATTCACAAAATTTGGGAAAACCTCCAAATCTCTAATTTGGCCTAAATCCCCAATTCATAATTTTTTTCAAATTAAACTTCACCTAACGCATAAACATCAAAATTAACTTAGGATATCCCAAATTCATCACTAATTCTAGCCATCTAAAGCATCAATTTTACAAAACCCCAATTTCAAAATTTGACATAAACTCAAATTTCATCCTAATCCAAAATTAAGCATAATCATAGCCTAATCTCTTCAATTAATCCTAGGAAACTTCAATTCATAACTATATTAAGCTAAATCAATCAATAAACTCATCAAAATTCAAACATAAAATGTCTCTCTCTTACCTTCTCTCTCTAAGATTCAGCCATGAGAGCTCCAAGCAAGTTTTCATGTTCTTCTTCCCCTATCCTCTTAGAAACAATGAAAATTCCTTAGTATATCAAAGAAAATCGGAAATTTTCTTCTTCTCCAATCTTTTCTCCCATACTGAAACTCTCTCATCTTTCTCTCTTCTCATTTTCTTCTTATTTTCTTCTTCCTTCTTTCCTCCACGACTTCTACTCTTTTAATTTTATTCTTTCATTTTCCAGATCCTTCTTACACGACAACTCATCACTTAATGTGCCATGTCATTAAAATTTGATCAAAAGACCAAAATGTCCTTATCTTGTTACTTTAAGTCATGTTCACTTGCGCGTCTGATTTGCACTATCAATTTGAAGAAATTTGTCAAAACTTCCTTCTCGAAAAATGTTTCTCTCAATCATACGAATCCAACGCCACCGACCGCGCTCAATTCGGATCACTACATCAAAAGTTATGCGCAAAACAGTTCGGGAATATCCATACTCTAACACATTTTTCATGTACGATTATTTCCGTCCACAATTTCACATTCTTAATCCCAGAATTGAAACTCGATGTCTTAATAAAAATTGTAGCCTTATGTCTCTAGTTTAATTCAAAACAAGAATCGTCTCATTTCGATTTCCAGATCAAAAGTTATGCTCAAAATACTCTTAGGTGTTCCTAATCCAAAAATTTCACCCTAATCCGAACTTAAATTCAGAAATTAAAAGTCTTAGGGGCAAAATTGACATTTAATGTCTTCATATGATTTGTATCCCCTTGTCTTATCTTTATTTCACCTCAAGAATCACTTCAATCGGATCTCTACAGCTCCCGAATTTCACAAAACACTGAACTATGTTCGGAAAATTTCCTAACTAACTTTGATTAAATTAATCACCATTAATATCATCTCAAAATTTCACAAATTTCTGTGAGGATGTAGATAATTGTCTTAGGAATCCAACGCCGCAAGAATCAACTCAATCGGATGTCGGACGGAAAGATATAAACAAAATAGTGAACAAAGGTCGAATTTGTGAAAGGAAACTAACAAAGGAATCAAAGCGGCCAGATTGGAGAAACAAAACGGCGTCGTTCAAGTAAACGCCAGCGTTTGGGAGAGGCGAAGACGCGGTCGCCCTAGCGACGCGACCGAATCTTCGCCATCGCTATGGCGATCTGGCGTCGCCATAGCGACGGCGGTCGACGCCGCCATCGCTATGGCGATACGCGTACGCCTAATGATGAGGATAAATCATTTTCCTCTTCTTTTTTTCATCTAAACTTCCAAAATTCATAATTCTCAAACCCGAACTTCAATTTTGACAAGCTTAGTCTCTATAGAAAGCTTGAAGGAAGCTCTACATATTCCATGAAGGACATAAAATCAATTCGACTCTAAGAGAGTTCATTTTCCGCTCAAAGATACTATCCTCTAATAATCCACAATATAAACTTGTCAAAATCATAACTTATTATTCGAGATCGAAAAATTGCATGCTTTATATCGAGATAAAGATCAAAACAAACCCTTCAATTTTCATGAAGAACATCAAAGCTCAATTAACCTCTAACTAGATTAATTTCTCAGTCAAAGATTCAGTCATCATAATTAAAGTCAAAAGTCAACCTTATCAAACATAAACTTTGACTGAACATAACTTTCACTCCCGATATCGAAAAATTGCAAACTTTATGTCTACAGAAAGCTCTTAACATAATCTACAAGTTTCCAGTAGATCATTTTATCAAATTTTACCTAAATCAAAAGTCAACTCTCAAAGTCGAACATTCTCTCTCCAAAAAGTTAAACTTTCTAAATTCTTCAAATTTTCACACTTTTTTTTAATTCTTGCTATTTAACTTCATTTCAATCAACTCATCCACTTTATCATTCATATTACTAAGTCAAAATGTCACTCAAGGTTCGGGGTCCAACATTTCTCCCCCTCTTAAAAGAATTTCGTCCTCGAAATTCATACTTACTTAAACTTCAATCGCATAAATTTCTTTTAAACAAAAACATCAAGTACTTTCTTACTAATTTCTTTCCAAAACTCATAATCAATTACTTTTCATCAAATTTACTCATCATACATATTCTCAATCTCTTCACAATTTTCACTTTCTTAAATCATAAACCACTCATATCATATCAAAACAATATATCTATAACTCATTATTTCTTTATATATGGACACAAATTAATGGTCCATTTCTTAAGGAACCCTAATATGGTTCAATTATCGTTTAATCTTTCTCATTATGTCATCATTCTTTCATCTATATCAATTCATCACAAATTATCAAGAAATTTTAATCTTAAGTTCCTCAACGCATTCAAAATCAATCACATTCTTGACATCCAAATCGAACCAATCACATGAATCCTTCAAATAGTCATGCACATCAATTTCACATTCCTAAAGACAATCATACTTCTTTCATCAAAATCAAATGATCACTTAGTACATTCTCACAAATTCACTCTTATCATTACAAACGCTTCTCAAATTCTTACTCATACTCATACGCCCAAGTAAGATCCTATTACTGGGCTCTGATACCATAACTGTTGGATCCCGTTACCGGAACCCAACTACATACGCAGAACGGAAAACGAAGCAAACAGAAACGAAGGGAAACGGAAATTTCGGATCGAAAACAAAATGCGGAAGCCAATAGCGAAAACGAATATAGAATCGAAAAGCGAGTCGAATACGGAAACGAAACAACTGAAGCGGAATCAAAGCAGAAGCAAAGCGAATGCGGAAACAAACACGTAGCAAAACGGAGTCGACATCCGACAACAATTTTCAAAGGAAACGATCGACTGAACATAGTCGCGTTGGAAACCCTAAGACGTTTCAAAAATCCGATATAATTTTTTTTTCTTTTCTTTTCTATTCCATCTCTTATGACCATTTTTACTCAAACCCATACAAAGCAATATTTATCAATTTCATCATCCCACTCAAATCATAACAAAGTTCTTTACATTTATACCAATCTCATAAATCCATCTTTCATGTATCTAAATCTTATTTTTCTTCATTTTCACTTTATTTTCTAACGAAATTTCGGCAGCATAACGGCTGCATTTATCCTAACCCAAAACCTGCAAAGGTAAATAACCACTTCTATAATCCCAAACAGATCTCAGAATCATCGGACACTCCCGTCCGGAATCCAAACACCAGCAAAACGCAAACCTAAATCTAACACTTCCATAAATCTCAATATACATTCATAACACAATTTAATGTCCAAAACTCATTCACATTTATTCTTATACCAAATACAATGCTTTAATTCAATCTAAACACAACCCAATCATTTATGTACATACACCATACTCATCTTTCTACGCAAATCTACTTATCCAAACTTATCTAACTCATATACACATCAACTCACGAATCCAAATGATACAAAATCAAACCAAACGTCTTGACATACTTTTATCCGATCTCCTGCTCGAAACCTGGAGATGGGGATGAAAAGGGGGGTGAGCTACACAGCTCCGTGGATAACACATTTATAAACTGATAAATAAGCTGAAATCATTTTTAATAATCTTTTTTGCCAAAAAGGCTAATTTTTCAAACTTTAAAATTTTTAATTTTTTTCAAACTTTTCATAGTAATCTCACTTTTCTTATTTTTCAAACATTCTCGAATTTTCATAAATATGAATGCAACATTCGAAACAAAATTGAAAACACATAACATATCGAATGGTGCAGCTAGGTCCAACAAACGCATCTTGCGATCCCCATGAGACCACCCTGCATGCGATCGTGAATGAACGCATTACACTTTCCCGCATAACGGTCCAGTGTAGCCGTGAAGGAGTCCAATCGGACTCCGTGCCACTAATGGGCAGGGAGAAGGCTATACACATAGAGGCAACGACTCACCAAAGGACCTACCAAACCCACATAACACATATCGAAAACGAAAATTCAAATTGCCCGAAGGCACTTTCCAAAATTTTACTTTTCTTCAAATTTTCCACAAAATGCATACAACTCAATTTATTCAATCTATCGTTCACTAAATTCAACAATCAAATCATTCAATCAAACAATAATTTCAGCCATTGAATAATGCATACACAACAAATGCATTTTCAGAAATTTTTATCAATTTATCAAATCATTTAAAACAATGAATTTAAGCTTATGAAAATTTTCCAGAAAACATTCGGAAATCATAATTTCAAACATTTACAAAACAATAATTTATCAAATTTCACATTTTTGCTTTCTTTAATTTTCAAAATTAAGTAATAAGCTTACAGATCAAAATATAAATATGCTACCCACCTCGAATGACGCTGAACTTGTTCCAAGCTCCAATTTGATCATTGCTTCTTTCCTTCTTTCAATTAAAAATGACCTAAGCCATAATCACCCAAATTCACATCATAAATTTGCATAATTCCCAAAATTAACTATCGGAATTTCATAATTATCATATTTCCAAGCTATTTCAATCTCCAATTTTGAAAATCCCCAATTTTCAAAATTGGCCTAAACCAATACACCCAAATTAAATTTCATAAAACATAATTTCTTCAAAATTAATTCCACATTTCATCAAGTCATGCTATTTTTGATGATTCTACACCTTTAATTCACAAAATTTGGGAAAACCTCCAAATCTCTAATTTGGCCTAAATCCCCAATTCATAATTTTTTTCAAATTAAACTTCACCTAACGCATAAACATCAAAATTAACTTAGGATATCCCATATTCATCACTAATTCTAGCCATCTAAAGCATCAATTTCACAAAACCCCAATTTCAAAATTTGACATAAACTCAAATTTCATCCTAATCCAAAATTAAGCATAATCATAGCCTAATCTCTTCAATTAATCCTAGGAAACTTCAATTCATAACTATATTAAGCTAAATCAATCAATAAACTCATCAAAATTCAAACATAAAAATGTTCTCTCTCTTACCTTCTCTCTCTAAGATTCGGCCATGAGAGCTCCAAGCAAGTTTTCATGTTCTTCTTCCCCTTTCCTCTTAGAAACAATGAAAATCCCTTAGTATATCAAAGAAAATCGGAAATTTTCTTCTTCTCCAATCTTTTCTCCCATACGAAACTCTCTCATCTTTTCTCTCTTCTCATTTTCTTCTTATTTTCTCTTCTTCCTTCTTTCCTCCACGACTTCTACTCTTTTAATTTTATTCTTTCATTTTCCAGATCCTTCTTACACGACAACTCATCACTTAATGTGCCATGTCATTAAAATTTGATCAAAAGACCAAAATGTCCTTGTCATGTTACTTTAAGTCATGTTCACTTGCGGGTCTGATTCGCACTATCAATTTGAAGAAATTTGTCAAAACTTCCTTCTCGAAAAATTTTCATCTCAATCATACGAATCCAACGCCACTGACCGCGCTCAATTCGGATCACTACATCAAAAGTTATGCGCAAAACAGTTCGGGAATATCCATATTCTAACACATTTTCCATGTACGATTATTTCCGTCCAAAATTTCACATTCTTAATCCCAGAATTGAAACTCGATGTCTTCATAACAATTGTAGCCTTATGTCTCTAGTTTCAAAACAAGAATCGTCTCATTTCGATTTCTAGATCAAAAGTTATGCTCAAAATACTCTCAGGTGTTCCTAATCCAAAAATTTCACCCTAATTCGAACTTAAATTCAGAAATTAAAAGTATTAGGGGCAAAATTGACATTTAATGTCTTCATATGATTTGTATCCCCTTGTCTTATCTTTATTTCGCCTCAAGAATCACTTCAATCGGATCTCTACAGCTCTCGAATTTCACAAAACACTGAACTATGTTCGGAAAATTTCCCAACTAACTTTGATTAAATTAATCACCATTAATTTCATCTCAAAATTTCACAAATTTCTGTGAGGATGTAGATAATTGTCTTAGGAATCCAACGCCGCAAGAATCAACTCAATCGGATGTCGGACGGAAAAGATATAAACAAAATAGTGAACAAAGGTCGAATTTGTGAAAGGAAACTAACAAAGGAATCAAAACGGCGCCGTATTGGAGAAACAAAAACGGCGTCGTTCCAAGCAGAAACGCCCACGTTTGGGCGAGGCGAAGACGCGGTCGCCCTGGCGACCGCGTCGCCTTAGCGACGCGAGCCGAATGCTCGCCATCGCTATGGCGATGTTGCGTCGCCGAGCGACGCAATGTGGACGTTCGCCATCGCTATGGCGATACGAGTCGCCGTAGCGACGGCGGCTGGACGCTCGCCATCGCTATGGCGATACGCGTCGCCCTAGTGACGGGGATAAATCATTTTCCTTTTCTTCTTTTTTTCATCTAAACTTCCAAAATTCATAATTCTCAAACCCGAACTCCAATTTTGACAAGCTTAGTCTCTATAGAAAGCTTGAAGGAAGCTCTACATATTCCATGAAGGACATAAAAATCAATTCGACTCCTAAGAGAGTTCATTTTCCGATCAAAGATACTATCCTATAATAATCCACAATATAAACTTGTCAAAATCATAACTTATTATTCCGAGATCGAAAAATTGCATACTTTATATCGAGATAAAGATCAAAACAAACCATTCAATTTTCATGAAGAACATCAAAGCTCAATTAACCTCTAACTAGATTAATTTCTCAGTCAAAGATTCAGTCATCATAATTAAAGTCGAAAGTCAACCTTATCAAACATAAACTTTGACTGAACATAACTTTCACTCCCGATATCGAAAAATTGCAAACTTTATGTCTATAGAAAGCTCTTAACATAATCTACAAGTTTCCAGTAGATCATTTTATCAAATTTTACCTAAATCAAAAGTCAACTCTCAAAGTCAAACATTCTCTCTCCAAAAAATTAAACTTTCTAAATTCTTCAAATTTTCACACTTTTTCTTTTTAATTCTTGCTATTTAACTTCATTTCAATCAACTCATCCACTTTATCATTCATATTACTAAGTCAAAATGTCACTCAAGGTTCGGGGTCCAACAAGGAGAGAGTCGTGTAAACTTGAATCACTTAGATTAATATTAGACTATTATAATAAGACATCCCTAGGCAAATGACAAGTGTCCCGATTTTTATTCCGGTTCCAAATTTCATTCCAATTTATCTCCAAATGCCAATGGCTCACAATTCATAATTCCTAAAATCATGTACTTAAATTTCCAGTGCCATTATACAGTTTTTTTCAGTACCGAAAATCCAATCAGTCTGTCCCTTGCAAATTTTTTCGGTCCGGACATTGTTCCCTAAAAATTCCAGAAAAATTACCTAAAAGTCCGCAAAAATGAAAAACACACAAAAATCCACTCCAATTCATTTTTCAAGCATAAATAACACATTTTTCACAATAAACACATATGCCGGGAAATGTCAGGAATGCATGTACAAGCATGTGCATGTGCAAAAATTACCATTCATATAAATATAGAGGCTATACGATGCTTGAACATACCGAGGTATGTTAAAACATTCCTAACCCGTTCCAAATTACCAAATTATCCTTCCCATCGATGATGGGATGTTACATTTTTGTTTTTTCTTTCTTACCAAGATACTAGAAAAATATCTTTGCCTTTATATTAAAATTTGAGTCTCTTTTTTTTTCTTATTTATAAGTGTAAATTTCTAAAACATGAATATCTTATGATTTAATATTTTAAGGTTTGTTTGGATACTAGATTTGGAATTACAATTTATCAAGTATTATGTCTTTGATTGTTATGTATCTAAAAGAGAAATTTCAAAGTTAATGGCTTACATGGTCAATTTTAAAGGTTTAAGAAGCTGAAGAGATTGATGTGGAATTAATAAGGAAATTATAGACTCAGATTCTTGAGCTAAGTTTGAAGATTTTTGGACTAATAATTGAACAAGAAAGAGTTAAATTGCAACCTATATGTATTGTACCTAATTACTATTAAGTTCTGATGCCCATAATAGTTCCCATAAGATAGTGAGACTCTTTAATAACTGATTAACAGTTACTACATACCTATGTTCCATTTTTTAATACTGAATTTTAAAAAGAATCTTTGATAACCTCATTTAACAATATTATTTTGATTTGTTTTGATACAATATTATTTTGATTTGTTTTGATGGGGACTTTAACATATACAAGATGAAAGTTGTGATACTTTTGACCTAATTGGTAAAGATACATGCAATACTATGTATTATATCTTTATTGTAGGCCTATTTCTTCCTATTTCAATATGATTTTTATTTGCCATTATTGCTTATGTATTTTCATTTTAAGGTTATAGTGTTTTAGTATGTAAGCTTAAGGTTATTTTATGGTGAGAATTGTTTTAAGTTAAATCTTACTTTAAGTTATGAAGGATGGTCATCAAGCTTTTTCATAAAGTTGACCTTGATTTTAAGAGCTATATATGGATTTATGAAATGGGGAAAGATCTTGGGTGCCAAAAGGTTAGAAAGGCATATTATAAATTTTCAAGTTTTAGATTTAACATGTTTTATGATTCATTGAATCAAAGGTCATTTGTATTAGATTAATTAGCAGGTTAAGTATAAGGGACAATTTATGTGCATATTACATATAAGCTAGAAACTTTAATTTTGGTTATTACTGGAGATGATGTTAGGCTTGATTAAGATGTTAGGCTTTATAGTGATGTGCCTAAAGAAGTAAATAATTATAGCATTTTGGAGGATTTATATATTGAAGATGCAAATAATCTTGAAAAAGAAATGCTAAAAATAATGATAACAATGAAGACAATTGATTTGGTAATGTTGATTCATATGACGAAGACCATAATAAAGTTGAAGAAGGAAAAACACATTTGATGTGTTAATTGAAGATGTAAAACTAACTAATGGAGATTGATTTTATTGATTGTAGAAGCTTCCTTGACCCTAATGGGGAGAAACTATGACAGTCATTAAGAAGGCCTAATAGAAATATTAAACATCAATCAAATGGTGGACCATCACAGTGGACATTAGGTACGGAATTTTCTAAAGTTAAAGATTTAAAGATGTTATTTTTGATTACTCAGTAGTAATATGATATAATGTCATGTAAAGAATGCGAGTTTAAGTGAATTCAAGTATGATGCATTGAGGCAAATAAATGGGACTTATATGGATCATATGAAACGAATGGCCTATGTTTCAAAATTAAGACATATAGACCCGATCATACATGTTTCGTAACCAATAAACTTAAAATGGTATTAGCTAAGTTCTTAGGTAGACACTTTAATGAAAGAATTTTGGAAAAGCCTAACATAACTATTGCTAAGATAATTGAAGAATATAGAACAAAGATAAATATATTTGTGAATTTAAGTATATACAGATTGCCAAGAGGAAGTTGAGGAAAGAGAAAGCATTATGTTATACTAGTGCATATTTCGAGCTTCAAAGTTATATCGACAAGTTAAAAGTTAGCAATCATGAATTTATTGTGGAATTGTAACTCTTGAGGAATCAATAAACCTCATTAATGTAATTTAAGAGGTTATATATTTGTTTTGCAACTATGAAAGCAAGATAGAGACATATGAGGCTCATTCTTAGAATGAATGATCATTTTTGAAGACAAAATCCCAATGGCAATTAGTTAGTCCAGCTGAAAAGGATTGAAATAAAGGGATATATCCTATAATATGGGCTATAGCGGAAGAGAAAAATATTGAATAATCAAATTGGTTTATGTCATTTTTATCAATTAACTTGGAATTAAAAGATGGATGTAGAGTTGCAATAAATTCTTATATACAAAAGGTAAATGTAAATTTTATTGTAATTTGTTATAATATTTCCTTATATTACCTAAATTTAGACTTATGTTGATTGGCATGTATATGGATTAATAAGAGTTGTTGAGGTCATATTACCAAATATATATATAAGAGAATGTGTGATTATATGCCAAACATATCTATCACAATTGGCATAAAATTTGGAGTATAAAAGACTTAATAAGGCAATTATAAGAATGTGTATAGACAATAGATGTTAAAGACTTAAATGAGCAACTAAATAGACTAGAAAAAACTAAACCTACTCCGCTTCTGCTTTGTTTTAATATCTAAAGGAGACTTGGGCTAGAATATACTAGTTATTTGAATCAAAGTGTCTAGTTGTTGATGATAACATGAGTGAGACTTTTAATTTATGGATTTTGCGAACCATAGATGAAACCATGATTAGTATGCTAGAAAAAATAAGAACCATAGTCATAAAAGACATGATAAAAGAAGGGTCTACACATATGGATAAAAGTCAAATATTATATTTAGAGTTGTCAAGAAGCTATAAAAAAAATAAGAAAGAGGAAATGCAATGAAGGATTGTACGGAATAGGAGTGGAACATATGAGATTAGTAAATGGGATATAAAGCATATTGACAAACTAGGAAGAGACCATTGATGTAGTTGTTGAGTATAAGACACATATAGTTATCCATAAAAATATATTATTAATGTTGTTGATCCCTCTAAACAAAACTTGAAGCATTTTTTAATTGATTGCTATAAAAAGGGCATTTGTATTTGGAAATGTGGAAATGTAAGAAATGTAGAACTTCAAAACACAGTAATAGAAGGTGTAATGTTACATAATCTAACAAATAACCCATCAATGTATGTAAGTTATGGTTTAGCTATCATTTTAATTTAATTATGATGTTGATTGAGTTATTTGGGAGCAATAACAGAGATGCCTATGCAACCTATTTATTTATTGCATATTGCACATCTAATTCATATATTATGCTTTTTTTTCTCAAATTTTGAAAACATATGGTTAGGCTCTATGGTACGCTTCTTCTTTTGTTACAAAATGATATGAGCCTAGAGTTTTCTTTTACTGACATTTTATAGTCAATTAATAAAGGTAAATATTATTTTTTTGGTTGTTTAATAGGCATTCAACTTATACACTTATTTTAATTTTTATGATGTTAATATGATGCATTTATATTTAGGTCTCAACATTGGTGACTTTAGGGCCAATTACTAGAGAAGTAAGCATCAAGAGAGGGTCCAAAATAATTGGAGAAATAGCAATAAAAACAATAACTAGAGAAACAACAATTATAAGATTAGTAGTTGGTGAACTAAAGGCATATTCATGAATAAGAACATACTGCTTTCTTTCACAATAATATGATTATAAGAAATATGTTGCTTAAATTGATAATAGGCAAATTATATTTCATAAACTAACATCCACAGTAAATTATCAGCTAATTAGGAATGTATGCCTAGTTAATAAAGCATAAATGTGAGTTTAATTTATAGCTGCTTATTTTCATTGTATATATTTGGTTCTGCCGGATTTTGGCTGAACTATACGTTACCGTTTGGATCCATGAGCTGGTTGCTTTTTGTGATTAATCTGACGTGAAGATACCTGCAAAACAAAGAAGGCACGTCGGGGGTTGTGTCCCGATTAGCCCCTCCGACGCTCAAGTCAATATTTTTGTGAAGGTGAGGTTGATCAATGCAGAGAAAAGCTAGGTTTTGATTGCATACCTCTGTTATGGGAGAATTATACCTTATATAGGGGGTGGACGCTAAGGTTAAACCTTTACGTGTTTGCATGGGAGTCTCTTACATGCGGATGGGCTGAGAAGAGCATGGATCAGGCTTGGGCCTGTCGTAGCCGTTGGGTTCGAGACTTGTTCTATGAAGAATGGACCGATCGGCCCAAGGGTTGTCTTGACTGGGTCCGGGCCCAGCATCGTCGACCCGACCAATATTAAACTCATTAACTAGTTCGTTAACCAATGTTACATCATAAGTTGCTTTATGGATCAGTAGTTTTATGAATAAAAATAAAAAAATGTGGCCATATTGATCCAAAATATTTCAATTTATCTTTTGTAGGTCTTACGTTCAAAGGTAAATCTAACATTACTTAAAAATAATTTCAAACTATAACAACCAAGAAGAAAGCAACAATTGGGAAAGTCAATAACGAAGGGGAGAGAATCACTTCTTGGATGAGTTGGCAACAATTTGACAAGGAGGACATTCGAATGATATTGACATTAGTATTTATGAGTGTTTATACTGTTTTCCACTGTTTGTACTTGATAGCTATACATAAATTTTCTTATTATCTGTTAATAATGTGGTTCCAATATGAATTAGGGTATCGAATTAACAATAAAATAGGTGAAAAATCAATTAGTACTCTTAACTCTGCCAACCACCTTAAGTCATTGGATTAATTTCCGCTACCTTGAGTCAAAAACGAACGGGGAATGAAGAGTAAGAGTATGTTAGTGAAGTAGGGTTCCTAAGAGGCGTGAGCAGTAAGACCCGTATAGCCAAGTGAGGGCGTTGAGAGGTAAATGAACTGGATCTGAAGAATCCATCACTCTTATACAACTCTCTTCTTTTACGTCCCCCTTGTGGAAAAGATGCGAATGTATGTTTTCTCGGAGCGCAGATCACCTGTCTAAGTTTACCCTGTCCAACTCTGTCCAACTTATAAACGACGGCATTTTTGCTTAAAATTTTAGTAAACCACGTCTTTGTGTCGTGGGATGAGGAGGAGATGAAAGGAAAAAACTCAAGTCGGCTGATGGCTTGGACAAAGATACATTACATCATTTTGTTTTGTATAAATATTTATTATCTAGTTGGATACTTGAATCTCGACACAAAGACAGAACTTGATTATTTTTGACAAAATTTATACCATTTTATTATAATTCACATACACAAATAATTTTGTCTTTGATATTAAGTGTATAATAATTTATATAGTATTATTTATTAACAAAATAATCACGTTATAATAACAAAATAATAGGTTTTAAATAAAACGTAAATTTTATTATTAAATTTATTGTAGAGTATTTGTGAAATTTATTATGATTATTATTATTAAAATACTAGAAGTTGATTATTATTATTATTATTATTATTATTATTATTATTATTATTATTATTATTATTATTATTATTATTATTATTATTATTATTATTATTATTATTATTATTATTATTATTATTATTATTATTAATTTTAATAATTTAGTCTGCTTATTATAATCTTATCTTATTATTATAATTCTAATTATTGTTATTATTATTAAATTTTAATACTAATTATTATTATCTTATTACAATTATAATTCATATTATTATTATTCTTATTATTATTATTATTATCATATTATTATTATTATTATTATTATTATTATTATTATTATTATTATTATTATTATTATTATTATTATTATTATTATTATTATTATTATTATTATTATCATCATCATCATTTTATTATTATTATTATCTTATTTTTATTTTTATTTTATTATCATCTTATAATTATTATTATTATTATCTGATTATTATTATTATTATTATTATTATTATTATTATTATTATTATTATTATATTGTTTATGATTATTAAATTTATTAATTAATCATATTTCTATTATTATAATGAAATTTGTTATAATTCATATTTTCTTCTTCTTATTATTAATTTTATTATTTTGATAAAATTTATATTGCTTATAAAATTTAATTGTTATTATTATTATTTTCCGACTTTAGTTTGTATACTTATTATTATAAATCTTATTAATTATTTAATTAAATTTATTATCAATATTAGTATTAGTATTATTATTATTATTATTATTATTATTATTATTATTATTATTATTATTATTATTATTATTATTATTATTATTATTATTATTATTATTATTATTATTATTATTATAAAATTCCTTATAAAGATTAAATGCATATATCTTTATTTGTAATATATCGTAACATATAAACAATATGTGATAAATAATAACAAACATTTTTTGAAAGAACCATAATAATAAATATAAATATATTATTATTATTATTATTATTATTATTATTATTATTATTATTATTATTATTATTATTATTATTATTATTATTATTATTATTATTACTATATTCGAGATGAATATTAAAAAATTGATTATAATAATTTCTATTATAATCTTAATCTTATTATTAGAATAATAATAGTAATCATTATTATTATAATTATTGTTATGGTTATGATTATTGGTATTATTAGTATTATGATCTTATTATTATTATTATTATTATTATTATTATTAGTAGTAGTACTATCTTATTGTTATTATTATTATTAGTATTATTATTATTATTATTATTACGATTATTATTATTATTGTTATTATGATTACTATAATCGAGATGAATATTAAAAGAATTGATTATGATAATTTCTATTATTATGTAAATATTATTATTAGAAAATAATACTAATCATTATTATAATTATTATTTTATTGTTATTTTATTGGTATTGTTAGTATTATGATCTTTTTCTTATTATTATATTAAATATTATTATTATTATTATATTATTATTATTATTATTATAGTTATGTGTATATTAATATTATTTAATTTAATATTATAATATAAATTTTGGCAATTAAATGTGTACAATGCATGTTCGTGACATTCCCGGCATTATCGCACAATTTTCTGTCACCAAATTTTCCTCTAAAAATTAGAAAACTATAGTGTAACATCCCGTTACTGATAGCAAGGGTATTTTGGTAAATTGGGACAGATTGGTAGGTTTCATTGCATTCACTGATTGAGCATGTCACTGGCCTCTAATTATAGAGGAACAGGTTTATTGCATATGCATTTATTCATAGGTACATGCATTCATGGTTTTCCGGTATTTTAATTGTGAGTATGAATTGATTGGATTGTGAACTGGAAACTGACTGAACTGACTGGATCGTGATTAATCGAGAATTAGGAGTAATTGGGTTCAAATGATTGATTTAGAATAGTTTAAGAGTGATTGGCAATTGATAGTGGCTTGCATGAAATTTTCGGGAAATTCGAGAGAAGATGCCCGAATCGGAAATTTTCGAGTGACAGACCGATTGACTGTATGAGACTGAAAGAATTGTCCAATGGCAAAGGAAAAAAAAATAGAGTTATACTGTTAGGAAATTAAAATGTTGAGCCATTGGAATTTAGAGACTGAAATCTAAAGAAATTAAAGATTGATGTCTATATAAATATATCTAGGTTTCAATTTGGGGATTTTTATCCTAAGGAAAAGAAATCTTCTTCTTCTCTTCTCCCACGGTGATCTTCGATTTCTTCTCCTTGGTGTGAGAGCTTTGATCTTTCTTGCTGGTTCTTCTCCTTGTACTAGCTTGGAGTGTTTAATGTGGAAGAGGAAGTGGATTGAGGCTTAAAGGTGGAGATCGTTGATTTTGAAGGTTTTAGGATTTCTAGAGATTTGTGGATTGAGCTTGATTCGGTAAGTTTAATGGCTTTAATGTTGTTATTAAAGGTTGTTTGATGCATTTATGGTATTTAATGTGTTTGAATGGGTAGATGGGAGTGTTTAATGCTGGGTTTTAGAGAGAGAAATGGGTAGATTCGTCAGAGAAGACGATCGGGACTTCGCACGTCGCGACGTGCGTTGAGGGCTTCGTCGCGACGAGTAATTAAATTATTCGTCGCAACGAGCTCGGTTGGACGTCGCAACGAGCGTGGAGTTATACGTCGCGACGAGTGGCTCTTTCTGCGTCGCGGCGAATGACTCGTTGTACTTCGCGGCGAAGGGGCAGATTTCTAATGGATTGTATTTTAGTTTACTGGGCATAATTTATGGTGTAGGCCTCCGATTGAGGCAATTTCTGATTCGTTACGGACTAGGGAAAGAGGTCTACAATTGAGGATCATTATGGAAGTAGAATTTAAATTACATGGTATTGATTCATAGAGATTAAGGTCAATTATGGTTCCTATTGTGACCTAAGTATTGAATTGTGACAATCGGAATTTCAATTGGAGTTTAATTGGAATTTTCAATAGAGGTTTTGACCCAATAGATTTAGAATTGCTATAGGGTATATGAATAGAGGAGATTGAACTGAATTTTAGGAATGGATCAATTATTGTCGATCAATTGAGCGAAGAGTTAGAATTGGGCCTAAGAGTTCTAAATTGGGTTTTAGCGCCGGAAATCGTGGACATGCATTGTACATAATTTCATCGAGACATATGCATTACTGAATCGTTTATTTGAGCATCTAGTAATAAGACTGTATTTTATTGCTATAGAGGCGTCGTTGGATCGTCATTCCACGGACATTCTTTGGGACTTCCAAAAGAGCTTCGGAAGTTACAGGTGAGTAACCTAGTTAGTTTCTCAAATTCCTGATTGTCTAAATGCTCTATGTGAATTACTTGCCAATGTGAATTGCATGATTACTGAAATGTATATGATCGAATGGCATGCTTCTACTGTATGGGATTGGACTACTGCATGACATTGGGAATTGAACTACTGGGCTTTTATAGCCATATCACTGAATTACTGAACACTGCATTACGTGCATAAATGCATGATCAGATAATGAACGTTGTGACCCAAGTCGCTAATATCACTGAATGAGCCTCGAGCTCTAACACTGTACTGACCGGGTCGCGAGCCCGAGGAGAGAAAT
This sequence comes from Erythroxylum novogranatense, assembly GCA_029891385.1. Classification (NCBI taxonomy): domain Eukaryota; kingdom Viridiplantae; phylum Streptophyta; class Magnoliopsida; order Malpighiales; family Erythroxylaceae; genus Erythroxylum; species Erythroxylum novogranatense. The sequence goes on from CM057228.1 coordinate 14,117,611, forward strand.
CCCTGACGCGTCTACACTGAATACTGAATACTGAATACTGACTGAGCGCTTGGGTACAACACTGAATAACTGAAAAAGAGTCACATATGCATTGTATACACATGACTGATTAATTTGTGACACTTACTGAATTATGTGATGGCATTAGAGATTGCAAATTGTTACATGCTACTGTGAATTGTTGTATAATAATGTAATTTGTTATACGATACTGTTAATTGAATATTTCTGTGCCATGCTGTACGCAATCTGCATAATGCATGATTTGAGTGTACCATCGATGATGGTTTCTCATTGAGTTCGCAAACTCACCCAAAATTGCAACCTATTTTTCAGGACTGATAGAGTAGACCCCTAGCTCCGGAGATAGTCTTTTCCTGCCGTGCGAGCGTGATGGCAAAAGAAGCGATGGCACACAAGTCGGTCAGTTGGGATGGATTTTGAGGATGACTTAGTATAGACGCTTGTATCAGTTTCCTTTTTGGGTTTTGTTTAGGGGACTGATAGACTTGTCTATTCTGCTATTAGATGATAGTATCAAGATTGCTATTATGATTTTAAAATTTTAGTGGTTCCTGATATTGTGGTTTTATTTATTGCGATGCCATATGGATTATTAGCGAAATTTTTCTGGTAGTGCAACTTTATCGTGGGATACGCGTCGGAGCGATCGGCGGCCGTCCCGATATGTACCCTACGGTGAGGGGGCGCTACATATAGCCACAAGAATCACTCAATTCGGGCCTCTATAGGTCCAATTATAAATAAAATACGAATAAGAAAATTTATTTCCCGGACCCCTCACTTCGACCTAACCGATCCCCGTCAATTTCAGCTCTAAAAATTTCTAATTTCTCAAATAAATGAAATTAAATATTATACGCGTCTTTGCAATTTTTTTTTTCAATTTTTTTCAAAATCATTTTTAAACCTTCCCTCTTTCCATAATTCATAACTTTTAGCACAGATGTTGAAAAATCACAAACTTCGTCTCATTGGAAAGATCATGAAAAATTCTACAAGTTTCATGAAGAGTGAAAAATCCAATTTCACCTCTAAGGGTGTCAAAAATGCACTCAAAACTTCTGTCAAATTACAAAATTGCCACAACAGAACAACAATTTTGCAAAAATCATAACTTTTCATCCTCTTTGTCAAAAATTCCAAATTTTATATCAATAAAAAGAGCAAAACAAATGCTACATCTTTCATGAACAAACTGAAAGCCAATTCCATCATTAAACAACTCAATTTCTCAATCAAAGCTTCAACCTATCCAAATCATTCTCAACAGAAACCCAATCTTTCAAAATTCATAACTTTCCAACCCATTATCGAAAAATTACATACCATATAGCAATAAAAAACTTAGACAATGTACTACAATTCTCAAGAGAACTTAGCACCCAATTTCATCTCTAACTAGGTTAAAATCTCTCATTACTGTGGTTGTCCAAGAAAATAGCATTTAACCTAAACCATAACAAAACTTTACAAATTTATGTCTAACAATTCTTACATCCAAAATTCACACAAAATACCTCATTAGAAAGCTACAACAATCCTCTACAACTTTCCAGAAGGTCGCTTAAGCCAAATTCACCACTAACAGTCCCAAATAAATACCAAAACATAAATAGCACAAAACCTGTTCACTTAGGGCATTGCACACCAAATCACAATTTGGACTGAATTACTATTTGAACATTAACAGACCATAACTTTCAATCTACACATCAAATAAATTCATACTTAATGGCATTAGAAAGCTAACACAAAATTTTATCGAATAATAAAATTAATAATAATAAGAAGAAAATATGAATTATAACAAATTTCATTATAATAATAGAAATATGATTAATTAATAAATTTAATAATCATAAATAATAATATAATAATAATAATAATAATAATAATAATAATAATAATAATCAGATAATAATAATAATAATTTTAAGATGATAATAAAATAAAAATAAAAAAAATAAAATAATAATAATAAGATAATAATAATAATAAGATGATGATGATGATGATGATGATAATAATAATAATAATAATAATAATAATAATAATAATAATAATAATAATAATAATAATAATAATAATAATAATATGATAATAATAATAATAATAATAATAATAATAATAATATGAATTATAATTATAATAAGATAATAATAATTAGTATTAAAATTTAATAATAATAATAATAATTAGAATTATAATAATAAGATAAGATTATAATAAACAGACTAAATTATTAAAATTAATAATAATCATAATAATAATCATAATCAACTTCTAGTATTTTAATAATAATAATCATAATAAATTTCACAAATTCTCTACAATAAATTTAATAATAAAATTTACGTTTTATTTAAAACCTATTATTTTTGTTATTATAACGTGATTATTTTGTTAATAAATAATACTATATAAATTATTATACACTTAATATCAAAGACAAAATTATTTGTGTATGTGAATTATAATAAAATGGTATAAATTTTATCAACAAATAATCAAGTTCCTGTGCTGTGTCGAGATTCAAGTATCCAACTAGATAATAAATATTTATAAAAAACAAAATGATGTGATGTATCTTTGTCCAAGCCGGCTCCATCAACCGGCTTGCGTTTTTTCCTTTCATCTCCTCTGTCCACGACACAACACGTGGTTTACTAAAACTTTAAGCAAAAATGCCGTCGTTTATAAGTTGGACAGAGTTGGACAAGATAAACTTAGACAGGTGATCTGCGCTCGTTTTCTCGTACTCTAAATTTTAGTTCTAAGTATGGTCTTTTATCAATCCTGGAGCCCTTAAATATAAGTAACGCAGTTACTGAACGGAGGAAGAGTACTATCAAGTACTCGAGAAGTACAAGGGTTTTAGAATTGTCACAATCTGACAACTTGTTCAACCATATCCAAAGCAACATAAAAGGGCAGGTACTTAGATGTGGGTGACAATTTAGGACTTCTCTGAGTTTCAGCAGGGCCGTTCCTATTATTCTATAGGCTCGGGGCGAAATAAAAAAAGGACCCCAATAAATCGACAATATACTTAAGTTTTCATAATTGTATGAAATATAAATGACTTAATTTATAAGTTTATATAATCAATTAAATATTAAATGATCACAAATACATAGAGAATAATGATTTATGAAAAATAATTTCTCTGTACATTTTTAATATAACACGGTTGGATTAGAAAAAGAACAAAAACAATTATATGAAAGCTGGAAGAAGTAGCAGGCATAACCAAACTCCAATAGCTTTACAATATATTACAAAGATATATAAATGATATTATACCGTGATAAAGAAAAATAAATAGTAAAATTTAATAAATAATATTAAAAATAGAAAACAAAGAGCAAATTTTAATGATAGAAATAAGCTAATATTAGGAAATAAGCTAATATAATGTGCACGTTAATGACAAATTATAAATTAATTATAACATATTCAAATATTTAATAAGCTAAAATATATTAAAATTATAAACTTTATCTTTAAATTATAATTAGGACTCGGAAGGCATAATCGTAAAAAAAATTATCGCTAATTTTGAGTTGGAGTACTTTAAATACATATATTGATGAAAATAAAAATTAGAAGGTAAAAGTATACTTAAATATTTCAAGACTATTTATAAGTATAAAATGTTAACCACAAAGTCCTCAACTTTAACTGATAACATTAAATGATCTTTTAACTTATAACGTTAAACCAATCTTGGAACTTACCCTTCTACTAACTTTGAACTCTTTGAAACCTCCGCAACAATGTTAAAATCATTTATTACTACCTGCAGGTAAGTTAACGTTTAACTCCACGCTACTTTGAAAGATTGATAATGAATTAGTGGTATTGCTTTAATCTATGGGAATCAAAACATGAAACTGGGGCTCCTTCTGACAATGGGCCCTGGGCAGGTGCCCTGCTGGCCCTTGCCCAGGGCCGGCACTGAGTTTCAGACAATTGAAATAACAAAGTCAATTTGAGAATTTGGTAGTAATTAGTTTTTTTTATTAAAATTAAATTAATTATAGTTCAGTTATATTAGGTTTGTTAGTTTTAACTAAGATTTATTATATATAATAGAGTTAAGAAATTTTGATTTAAAGTTAATTTAAATTTAAGTAGAATATGTTGATATCATTTATATACTATGTGACACAAAAATTAAAAACATAAATATGAAAGCAGATAATTCTGTTAATATTTCCGTGTATTTAGGCTTAAATTAGACATTTTACTAATGTTAAAATTAATTTTGAGAACTTTAAAATATTAAAATTTAATTTATATTTTAATAAAAATTCGTTTAAAATCGAAATTCACCCTTAGCCTTTATAATTTTGTCTCACTAGAGGTACTTGGAATTTAGTAGCCCCGTGGCGTGAATCCTTTCTCAGGTGACCCTGGCCCTGGGAAGTTGGCTTTTGGAGTTGGAATAGGCTTAGTTCTTTCGTCAATTTGTTGGAATTGCCGGTCACCATCTGAAGCTCTGATAAGTTTTAACACTGCTAACATTGCTGATTGCTTAAGCGTCGTGAACTTGCCTGAAGGGATTGAGGAGTTTAACAATGGCAATGTTGTGTAATTTGTTTGTTAGATCAATATTATTAATGCTGCGTCTGAAATGGTTCGTGCTCCTAAATTGCGGATTGAAACGAATCCTTTGACGAACTGAAAATGGGCTTCTTCTATGTTTGTCTATAACAGTATCCCTTTCAACACTGTCATTCTCCCTCCAAAAAGATGGGATCTTTATACTTGAAATCCTCTTGTTTGTCATCTTTTTCTCGTTCAAAAAAGATCATTGCTTTTCATTATTCTTCTCAAACCCCATTCCAAGAATCTTCCACTCAGAAAAGCTTCTTCGAAACCAACAACAAAGACCGCCTTATAAATCGCTTGTGCGAGGACAGGAGATTCGAGGAAGCCATCGATATATTGTGCGAGCAAAAGAGAATAAGAGAAGCAATTCGGATACTCTATCAAGTCGATAGGCCCCCTGCTTCTATCTATTCATCTCTTATTCAGTCTTGTCTTAAGAACCGAGCTCTCGAAGAAGGTAAAAAAGTCCATGAACACATTAAGCTATCTGGGTTTGTGCCTGGATTATTTATTTCAAACAGGCTTCTTGATATGTATGCTAAGTGTGATAGTATAGTGAATGCCCATAAGTTATTCGATGATATGACGGAGAGGGATTTGTGTTCGTGGAATATTTTGATCTCTGGGTACGCGAAAACGGGGTTGCTTGGAGAAGGAAGGAAACTGTTTGATAAAATGCCCCAAAGGGACAATTTTTCTTGGACTGCTATGATTTCGGGTTGTGTAAGACATGATAGGCCCGAGGAAGCTTTAGAGTTGTACAGAATGATGAACAGATGCGAGAGTTCAAAATCGAATAAGTTTACAGTTTCCAGTGCTCTTGCTGCTGCGGCTGCAGTTCCAAGTTTAAGAATTGGGAAAGAGATTCATGCTTATATAACAAGGAACGGTTTGGATTCAGATGAAGTAGTTTGGAGTGCATTATCTGACATGTATGGTAAATGTGGGAGCATCGGGGAAGCAAGGCACATTTTTGACAAGATGATCGATAGAGATGTTGTTGCTTGGACAGCGATGATTGATATGTACTTCGAAGATGGAAGAAGGAAAGAAGGTTTTGATTTGTTTGCAGACTTGTTGAGGTCAGGGATTAGGCCTAATGACTTCACTTTTGCTGGGGTTTTGAATGCCTGTGCTCATCAAACTGTGGAAGAGCTTGGCAAGCAGGTTCATGGGTATATGACTAGAGTTGGATTTGGTCCGTTCTCTTTTGCTGTAAGTGCTCTTGTTCATATGTACGCTAAATGTGGCAATATGGTGAATGCAGAAAGGGTTTTCAAATGGATGCCTCAGCCGGATTTGGTTGCATGGACTTCCTTGATTTGTGGGTACGCTCAGAATGGTAAATCTGATGTTGCTTTGCACTACTTTGAGTTACTACTTAAATCAGGGATGCAACCTGATCACATAACTTTTGTTGGTGTTCTTTCTGCTTGTGTCCATGCTGGGTTAGTAGATAAAGGGCTTGAATATTTTCACGCCATAGTGGATAAATATGGTTTAAAACAAACTGGGGATCATTATGCCTGTATCGTAGATTTACTATCACGATGTGGCCGATTTGAAGAAGCTGAGCGGATGATTGACAGCATGCCCATGAAGCCTGACAAATTTCTTTGGGCGTCCTTGCTTGGCGGTTGTAGAATTCATAAGAATCTTAAACTAGCGGAAAGGGCAGCAAAAGCACTATTCCAGATAGAACCTGAGAATCCAGCTACTTATGTTACAATGGGCAATATTTATGCTGCTGCTGGTATGTGGAGTGAAGTGGCAAAGATCAGAAAGGCCATGGATGACCGTGGAGTGGTGAAGAAGCCCGGTAAGAGTTGGATAGAGATTAAGAGAAATATGCATGTGTTCACAGTGGGAGATGCTTCCCATCCTAAGTCCGAGGAGATAATTGAGTTATTAGGGGAGCTTTCAAAAAAGATGAAGGAAGAGGGGTTTGTCGCTGATACATATAATGTTTTGCATGATGTAGAAGAGGAACAAAAAGAGCAAAACCTCTCCTACCACAGTGAGAAGCTTGCAATTGCTTTTGGAATCATTGCTACTCCACAAGGAACCCCTCTCAAAATTTTTAAGAACTTAAGAACTTGTGTAGACTGCCACACTGCAATCAAATTTATCTCAAAGATTGTCAACAGAAGAATAACTGTGAGGGATTCAAGTAGGTTCCACTGTTTTGAAGATGGAAAGTGTTCCTGTAATGACTTTTGGTGATTGAGATCGAGCAACTTCACCGAACAAGCAAAAGATCACTCAACATGCATAATTACATTGCGGTTGCAGCCAAGTGCACTGTTTATGAATGAAATCCAAATAGGAGTTGTGCCCATGTGAAACCTCAAAACAGGACGAAACTTTTAGATCAGATCGTGCACGAATAGAGCGTCACTTGTATCCAAGTCTATCTCCCATCTTTCGTCCACTGAATGCAATTAATTTTAATTGTCAAGTTTTAACTGATCAATGGTGGCAGATCAAGATGTTCCGGGGATGGCGGCTGTCTGTATTAAATTGTTGGATTGTCTGGAAGTAACACAAGATTCTTATGCTCGTAGATATTCAAGACTGGAAGTAACACAAGATTCTTATGCTCGTAGTTATTCAAGATAAGCGTCGTCATGAAATGGGGAACCCGGTAGCAGGCCACGCCGCTAAGGGCCTCTGAATAGTGTTTGAAAGGAGCAGGGTGTCATAAAACTTGGCTTATCGTGATCACAAGAGTGTTGATTCCCCAATTCCCTCTGCCAACCACTATTCGCTCTTTTCTTCTGAAAATGTTAAAACTCAACTGGTGTTCAAGGTAAAAGCGTTGAGTTTGGTGTACACAGTATACTAAAATCAAGCAGAAGACCGATGTCAAGGATTCTACTCCTGTGTTAGTAAATTTAGTTGCTTGATGCGCATCATCTCTGAATTATATTAATCAATGCATAATCTTGAAAGAGTAGGATAAACATTGGCTGAATTTGTATTACGAATCTTAAGTTACATCCATTTGCTTCGGGAGCATATGAAAACCTCAAACTAACCTTGTCCTAGATCCTTAAATATACAAGGAGACTACTCCAGCCACCCTTTTCTTTATTTTTTGAAACAGCTCATCCAACAATTCATAGCATCTTTTTAACTGCTGCTTTATCCACACCAGGAACCTGTGTATCCTGTCCTTGATGATCACGTAAATCGCAGGAACAGTCATGCCGAGGATCATACCTATGAATTTGCATAAAAACTAGGATTATCTCCGAGAGATGGAAAGATGCAAAGGAAAAGAGCACCTTACTTGCACATACCTACGTAGAGAAGTGTTAAAAGGTCAACAAAGCTTCTCACGTAAGAGAGAAACAACAAAACAGCAACCGCTCTGGCGAAGATGAACCACTGCCTCTCTGCACTAACACGAAACATAATAACATAATATAATGCAGAAATATAAAAGTTAAGGAAAGTGAGAGAAGAAATTAGTTGATTGATATTAGTTTCGTTACAACCCAAGTCTATGTTTAATTTTCAAGTATCTAACTTAAATGTTTCACTTTAAAAATTCAAGTAATAATTTAACGAGCTTCTTCAAGTTTATGAATACATATTTTTCAAAGTTCTTCAACCTTTCACATTAGTAATATTTATCGAGTCTCTACAAGCTCACGAGTACATATTTTTCAAAGTTTTCTAATCTTCCATACTAGTAGTATTTTCTTAATCTCTACAAGTTCTCAACAAATGAAGAAGTAATTTGTTCCATATATGCTTCAAAGATCTCTTACAAAAAAGAAAGTACTTTTTACGATACAAGAGATTTTGATTAAGATATGACTTATAAAAATATTGATGCTTCTGAAGTAATGACAAAAATTCTGACTTTTGTTCCCTGTTTGCAAAAATGCAGTAGTTCTTCTTTAAATAGATATTTTTTTAATTAGCCGTTGCTTCATTTCTATTTTGAGTTGACTTTAAATCTTTAATATTATCTTTGCTAAAATCTTAAAATAATCAATCATTAAGAAAAATGTGGAGCCGATCGATTGACGAAATATATGATTAGCAAGATCCTTCCAAATTTTGTAAAATAAATAAGATAAGTTGACAAAGAAAGTTCCTATAAAAAAGGAAACATTTATCTTATGATTTTATTTCCTCTTTAAAATTATTTTTTAAATCTTCATAAGAAAATAAATCAGATTTAAAATTTGAAATATACCGTTAATAAGCCTAACAGCTTTGCAACTAAAAGAACCAATGCACTCAACTTCTTTCCCCTCCACAAGAAAACGGCTTCGGGACTACCTATACCAAATCACTTGTGATCGTTAACATGTAAGATAGTTATGAAAATACAAATCCCAGATCACATATAACAATATTTCAAAGATTAAGCACGAGTAATCTGCATGCATATTATGGATTTTGAAGCAAATTAACCACAATCATCAAATGAAGTCCTAGCTATGGAGAAATTTCAACAACACGAGCTTATTACACATCATAACCTGATGAAAATGACGAAGATTTTGATGTATCAGACATGTCTATAATCTGAATTAATCCAACTTAAGCTATGATGTTCTGCTCAGTCATGTTTGGTTTCTTTGAAATCATTTACAAGTCCGGATAATGACTGAGGACACAGAGAAGAGACAGTGGGGTGTGGTTTACGCGTGGAAGGAAACGTTGTTGGTTCCATGTATCTGCATGCAGGGAATATGGACTACACGTCGATACTACAATCAGTTATTCTGGATGTAACAAACTTAGTTTCTTTCAAGTTTTCAAAATCTTTTCATTTCCCGCTCAGTGTAAGTTTCCAATAGCTATATGTACACATACTCTGTTTTGTACTGTTCAAGGCGAAATGAATAAAGTTACACTTTCGATATTTCTCCTCCCTCTTTTCTTCATGGTATCAGAGACATTGCATCTGTGATTCGTCTGATTAAGCTATGAACTGGAGGAGTTATGTCCAAGCTTTACAGACACAAGAAGAGGAAGGGTCCAGATCCAATGAAGAAGACAGGAACAGACCGATGGATCAAAGATCAGATCCATATGTGGATGATGTCAGTCGAGGGATATCACAACAAATTCGTGAGTTCACAAATAGCGACAACCTAGGTTTGATTCTCGTAAGTTCCGTATTAAATGTGAAGAACTTTATTTCATGGAAACGATCTATGTTATTGGCGTTGAGTGCAAAAAGGAAAACCAGTTTTGTCTTAAAAGACGATGTACCAGATGTTAACTCTGAAGAATATGTGCAGTGGAAAGAATATGACGATCTGGTGTTTTCCTGGATTATAAATTCTCTATCTAGGGAATTAGCAGATGTTTTCTTATTTGCTCCATCTTCTAGGGAGCTGTGGAAAGAAATTGAGCAACGGTACGGAGAAAGAAATGGTTCACTTATTTTTCATCTCCGAAGAGAGATCTGTGTAGCAAGACAGGGAAGCTTATCCATAGTGGATTTTTTAACAAAATAAAAAGAATGTGGGATGAATATGCAGTGTTAAAACCTACGATGATATGCAGATGTGGAGGTTCTCGAACTATAGCCCAAGAAATGTGCTAGGAGGAGCAACTCATGCAGTTTCTTTCGGGCCTAAATGCAGAGTTTGATCATGTCAGAGATCAAATCTTACTCATGGATCCTCTTCCATCAGTCAACAAAGCTTATTCGATGCTTCTAAGAATCGAAAAACAGAGAGATATAGCTTTGGACACACAATATGATTTTGTTAACACTGCCGCATCTACCACTAGATTTCAGGGTAATCAGTTTGACAATAGCGGTGGGAAGAAAAGTGTCAAAACAAGTAAGCATAAGGAGGATAAATACTGCACATTTTGCAAGAAGGGAGGACATGAAAAGTCTGATTGTTTCAGGTTGAATGGATACCCCAACTGGTATAAAGGAAGGAAGTTTCCGAACAAGCCTGGAAAATTTACAGCACAAGCCAACATGACTCAAGAGACACAAACACCACTAGAAGCATCTGACTCAGAATTACACACGGAGCTAGTTTGCAATCCAGCTATGCAGATGCTAATACAAAAGGAGATTCAAAAAATTCTGAAAGGAAAAATAATACAGGATGGTAGTGCAGAATTTACGGCATTTGCAGGAGCATGCGCAGGTAAACAACATCTCATATCTGATTTCATAAGTCTTGAGCGATGGATTATAGATTCAGGGACAACTACACATATGAGTAATTCTCTATCTCATATGACAAATATTACAAAACTGCATTTCCCCAAGCGTGTATACTTACCAGATGGCTCAATCAAAGTTGTGGCTTATGTAGTGGATGTGTTTTTTAGTACAGATCTTCAGCTAACACAAGTGCTTTACGTACCACAATTTAAGCACAACTTGTTGTCAGTCAGCAAATTGCTCCAGGATCAATGTCTGCGGTTTTCTTTCTTGCCCAAGTATTTCATTTTGCAGGACCAGAAATGTGAAAAGGTGGTAGCAGTTAGGAGTTTGATCAACGGATTATATTGCATTAATCAATCTTCTTTTGATTCTTCAACTTTACAACAGTTTAACAGCAGCTCTTATTCTGTTTTTTCTGTAAGCAATAATCTAGAAGGTAGTATTGAGCTTTAGCACAAACGTTTAGGACACACGTCCACAAGGAAATTGCAGCATGTGTATAAGTTTCATCATTTGAATCAGTCGGTTGCATGTGATATTTGTCACAAGGCAAAGCAGACACGAAAACTTTTTTGTATCAGCCGAATTCAATCACAAGAACCTTTTGAGTTGTTGCATATTGATTGTTGGGGACCATACAAAAAGAAATCCTTAACAGTTGATAGTTATATGCTAACCATTGTTGATGATTTTACGAGAGCAGTATGGACGGTTTTGTTTCGAAGTAAGGATCAAGTTGTCCAATTAATTGAAGGGTTCTTTAAAATAATTCAAACACAATTTGGTACACATGTGAAGATGATCCAGACAGATAATGGCACAGAATTTACTGGACACAACATGCAACTTCTTTTAAGGAATCATGGAGTGGTTCACCAGAAGACATGTCCATACACCCCACAACAAAATGGGGTTGTTGAACGCCGACACAGATCCCTCATTACTACTGCCAGAGCTTTATTAAAACAGACTAACTTGTCAACAAAATTCTGGGGTGAAGCTCTACTTCATGCTACTTGCCTGCTCAACGTTGCTCCCACAAAAGTGTTAAATTGGAAAAGTCCGCATCAGGTTTTGTATCACAAGGTTCCTGACTATGCTCAGTTCAAAATTTTTGGCTGCTTAGGATATGTATTGAACACTAATCCACGTAAAGATAAGTTTGAAAAATAGGTCATCTCCAGGCATATACTTGGGCGGCTCTCCTGGGCAGAAGGGGTGGAAGATATATAACATTGAAACACACCAGATCAGTGTGTCGCGTGATGTGCAATTTTATGCAGACCAATTTCCTTATCAATCCAACTTTTCTTCTTCTCACCAAAAGGAGAACGATTCTCACCCAGAAATTGTTTTGCCAAACAGTTTTATTGCTGACTCTTTACAAACGGTTGTAGGAACAGAACCCACTGAAGAAATTGTTTGTCGCGATTTACAAGTTTCGGAGCCATCTAATCTACATTCCCAGACAGCAGAAATTAATGGGTCTCCAGTTGAGAGGCAAACGCCACAGCAGTCTCTCGTTCAAGATGTTATACGTAGGCATTCTACCAGGACGAGTAGGCTACCACCATGGTTATCTGATTTTGTCGTTAATCAGATTAGTGATAACACAGATGTTTTTCAATACACAACGGATCATTCAGCATTTCTTGCTAACATCGTGAAAATCCGTGAGCCACAAACTTATCTTGAAGCCCAGGCAGATCCAAATTGGATCAAGACGATGCAAGAGGAGTTGGATGCGTTGGAAAAAAATCAGACCTGGCAACTGGTTTCTCTACCAGAAGGTAAGCGAGCGATAACATCCAAATGGGTATTTAGAATTAAATATGCTCCTGATGGGTCTGTTTCCCGCTACAAAGCTAGGCTAGTAGCTCGGGATTTTGATCAAGAATTTGGAGTTGATTATCATGACAGCTTCTCCCCTGTTACAAAGGTCGTTATCGTCCGATTATTTTTAGCCATAGTAGCAGCCAAGCGTTGGCCATTACACCAGATTGACATCAATAACGCTTACTTACATGGAACACTTGATGAAGAGATTTACATGCTTCCTCCAGATGGTTACTCAAAAGCTCGGCAGGATCAGGTGTGTAAGCTCTCCAAATCGTTATACGGTTTAAAGCAAGCGGGGAGACAATGGAATAAAGTCTTCACTGATAAGCTTTTACAGATGGGTTTTGTAAAATCCATACACGACTATTGCTTTTTCACTAAAAAGACGTCTACAGATTTCATAGCTCTTATAGTGTATGTTGACGACATCCTCATCACGGGTACCTCTGTTCAGCTAATCCAACGGGTGAAACAATTGCTGAATGATTGCTTCACCATCAAAGATATAGGAGAGGCAAAGTTTTTCCTAGGGATTGAACTGGCCAGATCACAGCAAGGAATGTTGATTTCACAAACAAAATATATACGCGACTTGGTGCAGACAGCAGGATTAATACATGCACAACCAGTGGCTAATCCATTTCTTTCAGGAGCACAACTGACTGCTGATTCTGAACTGTGTACCAACCCAGAACGCTATCGTAGGTTGGTGGGAAAATTGCTCTATCTCGGTTTTACCAGACCGGATATTTCATTTGTGACTCAACAATTAAGTTAATACATGACTGCTCCCACAAAATTCCAGATGGACGTAGCGTTGCATGTTGTTAAATATTTGAAGGGTACCGATACGAAGGGATTGTTTTACGCAGCTGACAACACTTTTGATTTACAAGCATATTGTGACTCCGATTGGGGAAGTTGTAAACTTACAAGACGATCGGTCACGGGCTATTGTGTTTTCCTTGGGCCTTCATTGATTTCGTGGAAATCAAAGAAACAAAATACTGTCAGCCGAAGTTTAGCGGAAGCCGAATATCGTGCGATGGCTACAACATCTTGTGAATTAAAGTGGTTAGCATATCTTCTAGATGAGTTTCAGATTAAGCTAACCTTGCCTATACCTTTGTTTTGTGATAACCAAGTCGCTATTCACATTGCTGCCAACCCAGTATTTCATGAACGGATGAAACACGTTGATATTGATTGTCACATTATCCGGGAACATTTGGTTTCGGGATTCATAAGTACACCTTATATTTCTTCTGACAGTCAGTTAGCTGATCTACTTACAAAGCCATTAACTTCTACACAGATGCATTCCGCATTAGCCAAGAAAGTTACTTCATCTTGAGGAGGGGGTGTTGGTTCCATGTATCTGCATGCAAGGGAATATGGACTACACGTCGATACTACAATCAGTTATTCTGGATGTAACAAACTTAGTTTCTTTCAAGTTTTCAAAATTTTTTCATTTCCCGCTCAGTGTAAGTTTCCAGTAGCTATATGTACACATACTCTGTTTTGTACTGTTCAAGCTGAAATGAATAAAGTTACACTTTCGATATTTCTCCTCCCTCTTTTCTTCAAACGTGGATGCTAGGCAGAGTTGGTGGCAATAGAAGGAGACTGCAGATTATTTCTTGCCTTAGCCATGCATGCATAAACCTGTAAGTTGGCTAACACCTAATACTTTCTTGATGCTAATCAAAACTTCGAAAAATTATACTTTACTACTGTACTTTCGGATTTATGCTAAATAATTTTTTAATTATTTTTGCTTATAATACTTTATTTTACTTGACATGGTCTATTCAATGGTATTAAATTGTTTCATTTTCTGTTTGACACACCAAAAAAATTGTTATTTCTATCCTTCTTTAGCAAAAATCAATGTCTTAAATTTTAGTTAAGATTTTTTTTGATGTTTTGTTATAAAATAATGTGAAGTTTTTGCTTATATATTCTATTTAGTTTTAAACAAATAATGTCAATTCTATGAAATCAAAATAAGTATAATTTTTGTTAATTTATTTTTCAAACGAGTCACAAATTAAGTATAAGTACTTGAAAATCTGATTTATAGTTAAGATAGCAAATGAAGTTATGATTCACGAAAGAGTGTAGGAAACTTATAATAATTTATCCAGAATTCACGTGATTATGTCTAACTCAAATGTTTTAAGCTTGTTACGTACCCTCGAGTAGACAATAGGAAAAGTATATATAATTTCCAAAAGGACTTGCTATTTTCCTAGAATTACAATATAAATTTAGGTCCAATTCAATTGATTTTAATTTATAAAATTTATCATAAAATTATGAACACAGTCGTTTAAAAAATTCTAATACATACTCCAAAAGGAAAAATATTATTACAAACTAAGTTAATAAAGTCTAACACAGTAGTGCCAAAATTATAAAATAAAAAGATAAATCTTTTCAGATGAATGGTTACTAGAATCAGCAACTTATTATTATATTCCTCCGGTGCTTTCAAATCTTAATATGTGAAAAAAAAACAATATAAAGATAATAAAGTACAATTTTCTTTTCGTAGAACATCAACAAGCTCTAGCTTCGACGATGATACTTTCACTTCCACTATTGATTTTGGATGAATTTCTAGAATACTCACAGCAACAACATTGTGAATTAGCCGCATTATTTTTCATCGCCAAAATCTATCTTTTTGCATGTGATTGGCGACGATTAATAGGAGTCAGTCACAAAATGCTCAACATTTTGCAACGGTTTAGCATTTTCGTGGCCAAAAGTCAAGTATTTGGCGACGAATGCTTAAAATCATCACCCAAAATTCAAATAATTATAATATTTACTCAATACATTCAAACTTTATGAATTTATTTAAATCTATAGATTTATATATAAATGATCCTTTAATGATGCCTATTGTACATAATTCACCTCCATTCATACAAATTTTTAGTAAAAATAAAATAAAAATCTAAAATTGTAAAATATTTTCAAATTTTAAACATATTTTGAATAACACATGGTTGGAAATTTTATTTTGAAAAGTAAATATTTTTAATATTAAAAATAAACAGACCTAATTTTTTTAATGTTCATCATATCAAAATATCATAAATTTAAGTTGATTATTATTCTTAATCGTTAATATTTATTAACAATAAAATATAATACATATAAAATTTGAAATATAATAAGCAATATAATATAATGATATATGGTAAGTAATATAAGATTTTAATTAGAAGTTTAATAATTCTTACAGACAAAACAATAAATAAAGTGTCACAATTATTTCATCAAAAAGGAAAAGAAATAGTTATTTTTTTTCTTCTGAATTTCAAATGACATGAGACTCGGAACAAAAAGTAAAGGAATTCACTATGTTTAGATTCCCAACAAAGCTCGTTGCACGTTCGAAAGTGTCAATCGAAACAATCAAAAATCTTCCCTCAGGTGTTAGTCTATTGATATCCTCTTCTATCAACTTCTTGGTTTTAACTAAACTAGCAAAAGATATAGTTAACGAATCCCTATATGCAATATGAATCACTGAATTAGATGAATCACTTGTATGATGTGTTTCACCTAAGAAGCAAATAGTATAGAACTTAAATAGATAATTAAGTCAAAGCATATAAAGAACTCAAATTCAAACACATGCATACCTGATTGAACAAACATAATTTTTGGAATCGACTTCTGTTTCAAAAGAACTGATTTCCCTAATTGTGTATAGACCATCAGGACATTGCCACCGCCTCCATTTTCATCTATCTTCTCTTGAAGATTCAAGGAAGCTTTATATAACATATAGTATATATAATTAAACATTCATCTGATAGCTTCGTAACAGAAAATGAGATATAGATAATTAAAAAACAGAGGTAATTCGAATTGTTGGTTTATGTCCCTGCAGTCAATTTTGGTTGTACATTTAATTATATAAAATTTGTTTTATTCAATAAAATACATTCTTTATCTTTGTGTATTTTAGTTACTTAATTATTAATCATAAAGATACAATCCTCGGAATAATTGTTATGCAATTAGAAATTATAATGTGATTATAATTATGAGATTCAAATTGCATTTTTTATTATTCCTAAAATGTTCCTAGTCTTAGTTTCATCAAGACAGGATATTGATAAAATTGTTAGACTAGCACATATTTGTTTCTTTCTTATGAAGAAAGTAATTGATCTTATAGACACTACAAGAAATTATATTTTTAGTGAAAGTAAAAGTTGTCACTAAAAGCAGTAATATTAGTCACTATTATTAATAGTGACTAATTTTTGAAGTCGTCACCTACCGTCACAAATACCTCCGTCACTGATGAAATAGTGACTAATTTAAAATATAGTCACAATTATGCAACGCTTTTGTGACATAAATATTGACACTAAAACTTGTGAAATTTGTGACAAAACTACATAGTCACAATAACTTTACATGTTTGTGACAAGTTTATCGTCACAAATAATATAAAATAGTGACGAATAAAGCCGTAACAATTTTCCATCTTATTGTGACAAAATTTTCGACACTAAAACCTGTCAAATATGTGACAACACCATATGGTCACAACAACTATACTTATTTATGACAAGTTTTTTGGCACAAATAATATAAAATAGTGAAGAATAAAGTTGTAACAATACTTCATTATATTGTGACAAAAGTGTCGACACTAATATCTATAGAATGTGTGACAACACTATATAATCACAACAACTTTACATATTTATGACAAATTTTTTGACACAAATAATATAAAATAGTGACAAATAAAATCGTAACAGTGCTTCATTTTATTGTTACAACGTTTCTGCCACTAAAATAATTATAAATAGTGACAATGTTTGTCACTAATAATTTTTAACTCTTGGTCACTAATATTTTAATAAAAAGTGTCATCATTTCGTCAAAAATGAAAATTGGTTTTTACAAAAAGTGTTATCACTAATGTATTTATTATTGTCACAAATAAAACTATCAATTCATCAACAGAATTACATTAGCTGTAAAAGAAATTTGCATCAGTGGCTATATTGTCTAATAGATTTCATCATAAGTAAGAATGATATATGTTACAATAATGTTGTCACTAAATAAAAAATATATGTTACAATAAATTTATCACTAATGCCTTATCATATACATCTGATATGTGTAACAAATCTTCACTAAAAAGCCCAATGACTGAAGAGATTGAGTAGGCATCAATAAGAACATCCCAATCTTCTTGAAAAAGGGAAGGAAAATGGTGTTCGATGCACCCATCATAACCTGAAACAATAAATTTTTGGTATATTATGAAATGTGAGGAATTGACAGCGAGAAAATAATCTGAAGCCATAATGCAATCATCAGAGGAAGATCTTTAACATTAAAAGATGGATAGGGATAAGAGTTGTTAAAATGTTGAGGAAATAGAACCCATGTATCATCACCCATCATCACTACACATTTCCCATTGAGAACCATCTACAACAGACAAAATCTTGTGAAAAATGATACTGGAGTAAGAATTTTCACTGTTTGATGGTAATTGAATCAATAATAAAGAAATCAAAATAAAATTTGGAGTGAAAGTGAAAGATGGACCTAAATAATATATGGGAAATGGGAGACATGGGAATAGCAACAACATAATTAACAATAATGAAAAAGTACTTGTTGTATGAAGTTGTCTTCAATAATAGTAGAAGCACCAAAACTATTGCCAACATTTATAAATGTCGACAATCCATCAGTAGTCAAGCCCTGGTATATTTAAAATATCATATAAACACAATCAAAGTGGTACCAAAAAACATGAAAAGTTTATGCCAGGAATCATTGAATAGTTAAAGAATAAAAACTGGAAAAGTTAAAACACCAGTGAAGATGCCAAGTTCTGCAGCACAGTTAGTCTATCCATCCATGGTTTCTTTTCTATGAACCAAAAAAATCAGCAACTTGTAGGTGTTAATTCATGTCAAAAATCAATTCTTTATGTCAGAAATCAAATCTTTCATAATCAACGAGAGAAAATGAGATAGGTAGGGATATGTACCTTGAAAAAATGTGCTAGGAGCAACAAAATCAAACCTGAAAACAACCCAAAAACTCAACTTTAATCACGAGATAGTCCAACTTATGCTTGACTAACAAAGTTAACTTACCTGAGAGCATCAAGAATAATAATGACAAGGCAATCGATGGCGGGTTTGGTCCAACAACCATCCCCATTATTAGAAGAAGAAGAACTAGTGCTTATTGTAGTAGTGGGAGAGAAGAAACAAGGAGACTGAGAAATGATATTGATAATAAATATTAAAAAGAGAACAAAAACAATGGAGATGTGAGGGGATTACCCTATTACAATTCTTACAAGATCATGTAAGAATGAGTTAGCAATCAGTTTTGCAGATTCATAATCAAACATAAGTTTCACAGGTGCAGTGGGCCTTTTATCAGTGAATTCACATCGCTTATTCGGAATCATAATAGTCCTGACGAACTAACAAGTTATGGCTCTTTTTCGTTATGTCCCAAGTATGGGGCATCAAATATCTAAAGTCGACAAGGTTACACCTTACTCAAGTTAATAGTAAAATGCACACATAGCATCCATTTCTAGAAAGAAGGCATGCAATGACTTTACAAAGCATAATAAGAAGAAGCAAGCTGATATTAGGCTCCAGCTTAAAAATAGGAATCATAATAAACCAAGATAAAGCTTCTTACTCTTGCGAGATGTAGAAAGCAAAGAAATATAAGTCAATTGAACATGATGGAGATGTAAAATGCACACTCTTTACGTCAAACACAAAAATAAAGCCATTTTACAGGTGTTAAGAAACTGATGAACAAATAGGAGACCTCATAACCCATACAAAGAATGGTATAGGTCAATTCATAGACTAGCAGGTAGATCCTGATCTTATGCAGGACCTATGTATGAACATGTTTCAGGAAAAGCAAAATGAAGACTAAGTGCCTCTGGCTCTTCAAACCATTTGATAAAAACTTCAATTCAATAATAAACAAGTAGTTGGTTTTCTGCTCCAGATTACAATACAATTGTGAAAGAAGCCAAGAGTTTAATTGAGAGGTTGATCGCCCAGCATTAAACAAAATTAAGGTCCTATCCAGTCAGAGAATTCCTAGTAAGCATTGAAAACAGAATCGAAATGGCAGCAGGCATCACTTGCTAGATGCAGTAACTCGCTTGTCAATTCTTGATATTCTAAAATTGGAATTGACACTAATTTTTACCGCCCAGAAGTAAGATGAGACTTGCAGATTAATAACTGAAGAACAACAACTTGAAATTAAAACCCCTGAAAGTGTTATGTTTGAGCAAAACACGAAGATATGTTTTGCTATGGATACAATGAATAAGAAACAAATTTTCACTTAGCTGAAAATGACCCAAAGGCTCTTTTGAGAGCCAACCTCATATTCCCACAGACAAAAACAAAACGAAATGAGGAAAGAAGCCCCACTATTGAAAGATACCTCCGCACCCAAGTCGAGAATCATAATCCAAACACAAAACCCCCTAAAACCCTAAGGATGCATAGGTCAAAAAATAACGTATACTCAACTGAGACCATATAACAAAATTAACAGAAACTAGAGATAACCCCAAGAAGATAAAGAAAAAGGATCAAGAAGCAGAAAAAGAAAACGAAATAGAAGAGAGAGGCAGAAGAAGAGAGCATTACCCAGAAATCAACAGAGAAACTTGCGAGGAGAGGGGCGGCTACCTAGAGGCATCCTCTTCCTTCGACATCATGACATCACAAGATCTGGAAAGTTGAAGGAAAAAATCAAGCCCTAATCAAGTAGCCTGCGATAGATACATAACATGATTTAGCTATCTGAGTTGAATCGCTGGCAGAGAGAGTGAAAGCTTATAACCTAATCAAGAAATAGGTAAAAGTGCTGAGAAAGGAGCAAGTTGTTATAGCCAAAATGTAATGTTTTGTGTTTTATATGTAAACGTCATCGTTTGTCTACCTAGACTTACTCAAAGAACCAAGTGGTCGAGAATTATTTCAATTTTAAATTTGGCAGCATTCTATCGAAATGGATAGCTTATAAACTTTCCAATTTTTTTAATGACTTAGCCAATCATTTTATTTAAGGCTAACTGGTGGGATGTTTATCATAAAGATGGATATAAGGTTGACAAGCCATATGTTTTAACTTCTCAAGCTGAACAAGTTTACTGTGTAAGAGATTAAGCAGCTCAATTGGTGAGTTGTTGTCAAGATAAAGCCTCGTGATTTGTATAATCTTCCTGATGATGATATAGGAGATGAGTCATGTCAAGAAAATGAAAATTTTGGCTTTACACACCGCGAATCTACTTTAGAGGATGATACTTATACAATATCTTTCGATAGATCTGATCTAGATGCTACAATTGTTGAAGGAAATTCGTTAAATGTTGATACTATGAGTGTTGGAGAAGATGACGAAACTGATTGTGATGAAGATATTTTTATGGGTGATGACAAAACAAATTCAGTAAGTGAAGATGAGGAAGGCGATGATAACAATAATTAAGCATTGGTAAGAACATTGTTTTTAATTTTCAATAGGTTAAGGGTTTTGCTAAATATTTTGGGACAAGATTTTTATTATATTTCAACATTTAATTATTTTGATTTTTTGACGAAATTTCAAAGTTATGTATACTAAATATCTATGATATGTAAAATATTACTTTTGGATTCTTAATATATGTAGTTTGAATATTTTATAAGAGAATATTTAAATTTGTTTGCAAATAATCATATTAAAGAAAAATCATGACAAGTAGTTTCGGTCTCTAAAATTTTTACAATAATGACAAAATTTATCTTTGTAGTAGTTAATTTTAATAATTTATTATAAAAATATTTATCATTAATTTGTTACGTTTATATTGACAATAACTTTTGTAACAAAAAGTTGATCAAATGACAATAAAAATTTTTGTCACTAAAATTACAAATAGTTGTGAGCATAGTAATAGTTCGATTGTTGTTATATTGACAATAACTTTTGTAACAAAAAGTTGATCAAGTGACAACAAAAATTTTTGTCACTAAAATTACAAATAGCAGTGAGCATAGTGATAGTTCGGTTGTAGTGACAATATTAAATAGACACTAACTAATTAATTTTTTAACAAAATTTTTCGTCATATCAAGTACATAGATTTTTAATAACAAAGCTTAGTGATAAAAGAAAATTTGATAATATTAATATATTAATAGTGACAATTTAATTATAAAGGTACTAAATTATTGCAATTCCCATTGCATTAGTGACATAAACATAAATCATCACAGTTAATCCAACAATAGTATCAATCAATTTTTTTGTCACAACAAACCTCGAATCTGTGACAAAATAATACTTAAGCACAAAAAACTGTCACTAAATTACAAATGATAGTGATCATAGTTATAGTTTAGTGATTGTGACAATATTATATAGACACTAATTAATTGAATATTTATTGACAAAATTTTTCGTCACAACAAGTAAAATATTGTGTGACAACAAACCGTTTCGTCACAAAAAGAAAAAAATATTAGTGACCAAACTATGTTTTGTTACAACAAAGAGAAATATTAGTTAACAACATATGTTTTGTCACAATTACAATTAATTATCGTCAAAATTAATTTGGCACCAAATTTCATAGGCTTTTAGTGATAAAACTTAGTGATAAAATAAAATTTAACACTATTAATATATTAATAGTGACAATTTAACTGTGAAAGATACTAAATTGCCACAATTACTATTGTATTAGTGACAAAAATATAAATCATCACAGATAATCAAAATAATAGTGTCAATCAATTGTGATGACAAAAATAGTTAGTCACAAAAAATTTGTCACTAAATTACGAATAATGGTTGTGACCGTAGTTATAGTTCGACTATTGTGACAATATGAAATAGACACTAATTAATTGAATATTTATTGACAAGATTTTTGTCACAACAAGTAAAATATTGTGTGACGATTAACCATTTCGTAACAAAAAGAAAAAAATATTAGTCACAAAACTATGTTTTGTCACAACAAATGAAAATATTAGTCACTAACATATATTTTGTCACGATTACAATTTATTCATAAAATTATTTTGACGTCAAATTGCATAGGCTTTAATGACAAAACTTAGTGACAAAAGAAATTTTGACACTATTAATATATTAATAGTTACAACTTAATTGTGAAAGATAATAAATTGTCACAATTACTATTGTATTAGTGACAAAAAAATAAATCATCACAGTTAATCCAAAAAATAGTGTCAATCAATTTTCTTGTCACAAAAAACTTTGTATTTGTGACGAAACAATAGTTAGTCACACAAAAATTGTCACTAAATGTCTTAACTCTTGTAGTCGATTAAAGTGTAGAGATACTTAAACAAACAGGTGGGTACTTATTAGAGAATAAGTTCATTGAACTGACCCAATTATGAGAATCTCAAATAGAACATTACTTGTGTGTCTGTGGATTATCTCATTATGATAGTTATATAATTGATCCTTAGACTTGAGATTACCAAAGTTATCTCATGTAGGAATTACTATGTTTTGATGCTACTTACGTTCTATTATTGGAATATTTCAATTCGGTAGTTATTGAATATAGTATGAACTATGTGGAGATAGTTGAGTAAAACAATAAATAATTCGTTGTCCTAAAGTAATTAGGAAGAATGCTATACTGTTCTTGATTAGTAATGATTTTGGGAATCTCTGGCCAGAGGAAATTGAAATTTGAAAAAGTTGTTTTCAAATATCAATTACAAATCATTTAATAATTATCACGAACAAATATGATTGGATTAATTAGAGTAGACACCAATTCCATACTCTAATTCTAATTGAAACATTAGATGACGAAATGATTTATTTATACAAGATAGCCATGCATAGACAGGTTAAGTCAAACCACTTTGACATTCCTAATATTTGGGTGCTTATGACATGTTGCTAGACGTCAATCATGATCTACGATTGTAAATTATTTAATTAGGGAATTATAGATAAATTAAAAGGAGCTTTAATTTATCTGATTCTAATTATGAATTAAAATTAAAATTTATAATCATGACTAACATATTAGGAACCTAATGAGTCACACATAAAAAGGTCTATAAAGGAGAAAGTAAAATTTGAATTAAGTTAGACATAATTGAGAAGTTTTAGAAACTTTAAGGGTCAATATGTAACATTTGATCTTATAAGGATTTATTAATAATTATAATTAAAGTTTGACTTTAGTTATAATTTTAATAAAATCAAGGATATGATAAATAATATTTTTCACATAAAAGGAAAAATTAGAAAAAAAATGGATGCTAGCACTTCTAACAAATTTTCCTCTCAAATTTGATTTGAGTTTTCTCTGAATAGATCTGTAGATACCGTTAGAGGCCAAATGAGTGAACGGCTTGTGGTTTTACAGATTCACATAAACAAAAATTGTAATACGAAATCGCAACAGGTTAGTATTTTTTATCAATTTCTTGTTTTATGTTTCTTAATAAATTCAGTTAAAGTTGATTCTGTGGAAAAAAAAATTATATTATTTCCTCTGCGCTAAGATTTGATCTTGCGTAATTTTTCTAATAGTGGTATCAGAGCCAACTTTAACAGTTTTATTTTTGATTCATAAGCTTGAATATGTTTTGATTTGGTTATAATATGCAAAAGTTGCATATTGATTCGTTAAACCTGAAAAGTGTTTTCAAAAAGTTTTGTTTTTCCGGTGGTGATTAACGCTTACTGCATGGTTCTGCATGGGTTTGTGTATATGATAATTGCACTAATGTTTCGTGCATGTTCTACTTGATTAAATATTTTTCAGAAAAATATTATATTCTTTGTGCTCATCTGAAAGTGTTTCTGGACATAAGTAGGACATGTTTCATATGTTAGTAATTTGTTGTTAATGCTTGCATTAACAATGTCTAAAAAAGGATGTAAAACATTTGCATGTGTTTTATAAGTTTCTGGAAATTTTCCAGTTTTTCTGGAATTTTGGAAAAGTTTCATACGGTTCTAGAAATCTTGAAAGAGTTTCAAGTGTTTCTGGAAAAGTTTTTATTTTTATCTTTGTTACACTTGTTTTTCTACTTGTGTGAAGTTTTTGAATCAAACGAAGAGATCCGTGCATTTATTACAGATGAAAAGTTGCATGCATGTGTTATTAACGAACGATGAAACCGACAGATTTTTAGTCTTCTGTGTTTGCATTACGTATGCTTAAGTGGTGGTTTCATAACTGCAAGTTGTTGCATTTATGATAATGAGTTCTGTTCTTTTACTCAAGCTTTTATGTTCATTTAATCAACTTTGTTATTAAACGTAGGAGGCATTTATCTGTTTTATTCAATGCTTTTAATAAACTTCAGATGCTAAGGTCACGATTTTCTTCAATGATTATTGAATGTTTGATGAAGAACAGAACCACCAGAGGTAGTAGTAGCTACTGGTGGTTAGTGAACCACCACCCTCAGTGGTGGTGGTTTCTCTCTCTAGAGGCTTTTATATCTCTAGAGTTTTATGTATATTTATAAGTATGTTATAATTATACTAATGGGGTAGAGTGCCTTGAGATAGTCTGAAGGTAGAACTAGTATAATAAATTGTTATTCTAGTTCTTTAAAAAAAAGTTGCAAAGTTCGCTGGAGAAGATGGGGCGCATGCATCTGCGAAGGCTCTCCTGGAGACGCACGTCTCCTGGCTAGACCAGGAGCCAAAAGCCAAGAGACGTGCATCTCCTGGCTTCTGGGCTAGTGGCCAGGAGATAGTCTCCTAGCTAGTCAGCAGGCCAGGAGACTGTGGTTAACAGACCAGGAGACAGTCTCCTTGCCTATGGGCCTTGTTTGTTTATTATTATTATTTAATTTTTAATTTTTCAAATGTTGATTAATTAAATTATTTTTTATTAAAAAATCTCAATTTATTTTTCATAATTAGATTATGTCAAATAAATTAATATAATGAGATTATATTATTTCGAATGAGATTTTATTTTTATTTAAATCCCTCATTAAAACATTAAGTACATATTTAGAACATGAATAACGCTTTCCATTATTATAGCATTAAACTAAAGTTTTGTTTATTGCTAGGCTTGTTGAGTAAACTCAAGGCTGTTTTAACTCGAACATATTTAGTCTTATAACGATAGGTTTTACTTAACTAAATTTATATGATTTGGATGAGTAAACTCATGATCATATTTATTTAGAGGCAAGGTTAGGATAATATTATTATATATGTTCATGACAAAGAGTTGTCCCCTAACGGATCTAGGAATCACATAGGATGTGATTGATAAAATGTTATCTACCTAATTTAATTTAATTGATTTGTTGAGCAAACTCAAAATCAATTAAATTAAAATGGGATCTTAGCCCAATAGAAAATTATTTGATAATTTCTCAAATTAATAGTGAGGACTATTAATTTGTTTAAAATAGTGGGAGTGACCAAATTTTAAAAGTCCTTATTTATGTGGTTTTATGGCATAAACTAATTTATATTTTTTTGACGAATCAGTTTTTGAAAATGAGTACGAACTTATCCCTGAGGAGTATCATGGATGCAAACAAATTGATTGGATCAAAATTTTCTGACTGGTTGCGTAACCTTAAAATTGTTTTAAGGTAAGAGAAAAATTGTACGTTCTTGACAATGAGCTTCCACCTGAACCTGCTCAAGATGCTGCCAATGAAGATTGAGAATATTATCAAAGTCATATAGATTACAATGAGCAAGTGACATGTGTGATGTTAGCCAGTATGTCTCCCGAGCTTCATAGGCAACATGAAAATATGAATGCAAGGGAAATCTTCCTGCACCTTCAAGAGTTGTTTGGTGCTCAAAGTCGGGTAGAGAGGTTTGAGACTGCGAGAGCCCTGTTTCAATGTCAAATGGCTCTTGGAACATCGATAGAAATTCATATTCTACATATGATTGGCTACATTGAAAATTTAGGTCAATTGGGGTATGACCTGAACCTTGAGTTGAGCATTGATTTAGTGATATAGTCTCTTACCCCGAGTTTTTTACAATTGATTATGAACTTCCACATGAACAAAAAGGAAAAGTCATTGGTTGAATTACTTAACATGCTCAAAACCACTGACGGATGTCTTAAGAAGGAATCCAGTTCTGTTCTTGTTGTTGGCTCTTCTTCTTCTAAGAATAAGGGTAAGACCCCTTAAGAAGAAGAATAAGAACAAGAATCAGAAGGCTTCTGCTAAAGTAGCAAAGCAAACAAGGGGTGTCAAGAAGAAGAATGACAAGGGCATCTGTTTCCATTGTGACATAGCTGGACATTAGAAGAGGAACTGCAATGCTTATCTTGCTAGCGTGAAGCAAAAGAAGTTAAACGAAACTTCAACTTCAGGTTTGTTTATGATTGAAATCAATCTTTCTACTTCTGTATCACAATCTTGGGTATTAGATATCGGATGTGGTTCTCACATTTGTAACAATGTGCAGGTACTGACAGACAGTAGAGCATTGAGAAAAGGCGAAGTGGACTTACGAGTAGGTAATAGATCTCAGCATTTCTAATAAGGCCAGATGCATCAATAGATTTCAAAAACATAAAGCCATTTGAAGAATAAACCAAAAAAATTATAATAGGCTCTTGTCTCGTATTTGTCCAACCATCACACATAATTGAACAACCATAAGTAGCCCAACTCACTCTTCTTTTAGCCAAATAAGTTATAATTTCAGAAACAGCATAACTCAAAAGTTTACCTCTTAAGTCATCAATCGATGGCCCTTTGTATCCTGGACCATAAGAGGCTATTGCATCCATCATAGGTTGATAATAATAAGACTGAGAGGCATTGAATGACAAACTTGTATCATACCACCATCTGGCTACTACCATATCGACATTGTGAGCTGCATCTCTTGATTACATTGCACTATGAATTGAAGGTTGGGCTCTAGGAGTTGTCTGTGGTGTAAAAAAACTAGTCACCTGCCTTCTTCTCTTCCTCACATCAGATTCTTTAGGATCCTGAGGCTGACATGGAATACTACTGGTACCACTACCACTACCACTTCCACATGCAACATTTCTATAATCACCACAGAAATCAGAAAATAAACTTTCACTACCAATTTCAAATTCCAATCTTCCCCTTTTAAATCAAATATCAATTAATGATTTAAAAATCTTTGAGTGTTGTGAAAGTCCCTTATAATTAACCGTGAGTTGAGCTACTAGAATGAATTTGCTTAATCAAATGTCATAGCTCATTTCTCTAAAATGCAAAGTTAGAGTCATAAATAAAAGAGATAGGTGTCTTGTAGTTTTCTATGATGAACACAAGTAACATTGATGAGTTGATCAAAAGAAATAATGACTACTCTTATATCAAAAGTAATAATAATTTTCCTATAGTGATTTAGGTATGATTAAACAAAAAGGCCCATCATTTTTCTAAGAATTCTAATAATTTCAAATTCTCCAATCTCCATACTAAGCTTAGTCTCAATTAGTTCAATTATTGCATACTTATTCTAAAAAAATTCTTATAATGTTATTTATTTTTTAAGGTGGTTATTACTTATTACTTCTAAGTTCTAACATTCCAATAAACTATAGACATATGGATAATTTCACATTTGATTATTAATTTTACATTTAGTTTTAAATGTTAATTATCAACTTTTAATTTTAAGTTTTAACAATCTTTATTCTTTGCATAATACATAATTAATTAATTACATACTAATCCCATTTTAAATTTCCATTTTCAATTCCAATTCTAATTTTCATGTAACAAATTCATAACAAAATAACATAAATTACTTACCCAAACCCAATACCCACTGTATTCTTCAACTTCAGTGCAACAATTTCAAATTATCAACTTCAAAATTTCATTCCAAAACAATTCCAATTTCCATCCAAACATTCAAAAATTCAAACTTCAACTTTGGTATTCATAAATCAAAATCCAAATCCATTCCTCCACAAACAAGTCCACCCACCGATAGCATTTTCATCAACTCATCAACCCTAATACACGACAAACGCAAATCCAATCCATTTCCAAATTTCAATCCACAACACAAAAAATAAAATCCATTTACTATCAAATTTTGGAGTATCAACAGTCAACACACACCCAAAAAAAATTATTTAACCGTCAAATGTCTCATGTCTTCACTTGGGTATTCGGGTTGGGGCTTCGGGTCATGCCTCGTGGGGTTGTCCAGGTCTAGCCGTCCACCTGTGAGCCGTCGGAAGGTCGACGATGGTGCGGCGAGGAGAGATGACATCGAGGAGGAGCTGTCAAGGCTAGATCTACACGGATGAGGCCAGATCTACATGGAGAGGAGGAGAACAACTGGGGCGAGGAGGAGAACCAAGCGTCAACGATGGTGAGAGGATCCAGACGTCAGCGACATAAACGGTAAGAGCGAGAGAGTGAGAGAGAGAGGGTTAGAGAGAAGAAGAAGAGTAGAAGAAATGAATGAAGTGAAGAATAAAGAGGTGGTAGCATAGCAGAGGGTCGGGGGGGGGGGGTTGGGTAAAAATTAAGTATAAAAAATTTTGCAGATAAGTCCTCAAAATTTTTTAAAATTTTGAAATGATCCGGAATGTTGGGTACCGGCCAGTACCCAACAGAAAACCCCGATACCGGCTGGTATTCTGTTATGACGTCATCTTCTTCTGTGTTTTGTTTCTTCTGTGATGATGTCATCTTCTTCTGTGTTTTGCTTCTTCTGCCTTTCTGTTTCTTCTGTGATGATGTCATCTTCTTCTATGTTTTGCTTCTTCTGCTTTTTTTCCTAGCCTATCTTCCATTCCATTTTTTACCCTTTAGAAGATAGAATTTGTCTTCGAGGTCTTATGAAAGTTGTAGATCTTGAAGTCTTCTTTCGAATCACATAAAGAACGTCCTAATCCGATATCTATATGGAAAGTTATAGCTATTTTCCTGATTCTTCTGTGTTTTTTCCATTAGTCTGTTTTTCCATTGGCTTCGTCTATACCTATTTTCTGTTCCACTTTTAGCCCTTCATAAGAAAGAATTTGTCTTTGAGGTCTTCATAAAAATTGTAGATCTTAAAGCTCTCTTTCTAATCATATAAAGAACACCTAAATCCGATATCTTTAGAGAAAGGTATGATAATTGTAAAACATCTTCTGTGTTACTGTTCATAAACTTCTTCTGGATTACTGTTCATCTTACATCTTCTGTTCCATTTTTTATCCTCCAAAGATGGAATTTGTCTTAAAGGTCTTCATGAAAGTTGTATCTCTTGAATACTTCTTTCAAACCATCTAAAGAACACCTAAATCCAATATTTGTAGAGGAAGTTATGACAATTGTAAAACATCTTTTGTGTTACTGTTCATAAACTTCTTCTGGATTACTGTTCATCTTACATCTTATATTCCATTTTTGATCCTTCAAAATATGGAATTTGTCTTCGAGGTACTCATGAAAGTTGCATCTCTTGAAATACTCTTTCAAACCATCTAAAGAACACCTAAATCCGATATATGTAGAGAAAGTTATGTTAATCGTAAAACATCTTCTGTGTTACTGTTCATAAATTTCTTCTGGGTTACTGTTCATCTTATATATTCTGTTCCATTTTTTATCCTTCAGAAGATAGAGTTTGTCTTCTAGGTCTTCATGAAAGTTGTAGTTCTTGAAGTCTATTTCGAACCATCTAAAGAACACCTAAATCCAAAATATGTAGAGAAAGTTATACTAATTGTCCCACGATAGGTTCAAAATGATTGAGGATAAAACCAGATTGGATTCTTTTAGCCATAACTTCTTCTCTAGACACTCAAATGACTTGATTCTTGAACCATTAGACTTGTAAGCCATTGCTCTACATCTCCACCAAAAATAGTAACCATTTTAAATGAAGTGAGAGAGATTGAGTGAAAAATGTGGGATGGGTACAGTGTGTGTGTTTTTAAATACTATGAATTGGTGTTATTCCACTAAACATACTTCAGTATTTTGATAGTTTTTGGATCGGTAGAACTCCAAATGAGATTATTCCTAATTTGTGGTGAGCTAGAGACATGGAGATACAAATGGTATGAAGAAATTAGAATCTAATTCAGTTTTTAAGATGTTTAAATTTTGGATAGAAGTTATGCATAGTATACTAATTTAGACAAGAGTAGTCCAAAAATGTTTAAAGTATATCTTTCAAATCACTGAACCGAATTAAATGATTTTGATGTCATTAGAAAGTTAAGACAATGAGACGCATCTTCTGGAAAAAAGTGTTATGTTAGAATGTTCAAGGGTACTGCTGACAAGACACTTAAGTATAAAAAACATAAGGCATAATGGGAAGGGCAAATGGGACAATTCTTAATCATTAAGGGCATAATTGGAAGAAGAAGTGTTGCCTTGCTTATAAATGAAGAAAAAAATGTGAATGGAAGGATAAGAAGAAGAGAACAATGAAAATGAGAGAGAAAGAGAAAGAGAGTTTGGTGGTTTGAGAGAAAAAAAGAGAGTGGGTTAGGGTTTAATTCTTCTTAGTCTTCAAAAAGATTTTGAAGCTGTCCAAGAAGAGAAAAAAGAAGAGGAAGGAAACAGCTTCCATTTGAGCTAAAGATCTCTTCATTTGGTGAAGAATCAAGGTAAGTTTATTTTGAATCTTTTAGATTTTTGGAAGGATTCTAGTTTATGGAGTTTAGAAAATGCTTCGGTTTAAGTATTCTAGAATCAATTTTAGTGATTTTGCATTATGAAATTTTCAATTGGATTCCTATTGGATGAGAATTTGAATATTTTGAGATCATATGAGGTTAGAAAAGAGATGACAAGAAATTAAGTTATGATATAAAGTAACCAAATGTTCTTGAGGTGTAAGCTTATGAATAAGCTAGACATATGCAAAGGGTAAAGATTGAAAGGAGAATTTAGAAAGATTATGTACAAATGAAGTGTAAAGCTAAGTTAAATTAGACACATATGAATTATGAAATGGGAATAAGCATAATATGTATTCAAGAACATATGCCTGGGATTGTCATTGAGCATGCATTGTACATAGTCCATTTATATAATTGTGTATAAATAAATGTTTATACATGTGCAATTATTGATGAGCGTGCAATGTGTGTCTTGCATAAATGGGTTATGCAGGGCAAGTGTCCGCATTCAGGCATTCCCAAAATTTGAAAGTAAATGCTAATCTGGAGCGTACTATGAGTAGACCGAGATGGTCTCAATTTATTATTCGTTATTTGAAATTTTGTATTATATGACTATTGAATGATTATGTAGATGTGATTGCTTATGTTGGTTCCGGAAAGAAGGTCTGATGATTGTGATGTTTGATTTGGATATTGAAGTGTTACCTGAATTTGAATTGGATGAACTATGTGTACTTAATGTGATTGTTAAATGTGTCCTGAATGAGCATTTGCATATGAATGACAGGGTGTCATTTAACTAAATGTTGAATGTTGAATGTTGAATGTTGAACTACGGTCCGATGATATGTGAATATGAATGAATGAGATTATGCAAATGTGAGTGATGCATTCCATTTCATGAATGCATGAAGCGTAAATGAGTTGTGACCAGAGTAGCCACCGATTAGAGCTTAAAACTCAACGAGTGTAAAAGAGCATCGAGCTCAAAAATGATTCAGAGCCTCAGGTTCAACGTTTAATGAGCCCTATATGGGATAGTTATCAATGAGTCCTATATGAGATAGTTATCAATGAGCCCTACATAGGACAGTTAGGCACTCGGTCACAACAAAGTAATAAATAGAAAGTAGGTCTCACGTGCATTGCATATGCATAATATGAATGATTAAATTGTATTAGATATGAGATATTGTGAATTATGTATTATGTGATTAGGTGAGCCATCGATGATGGTCACTCATTGAATTCGCAAAACTCACCCAAAATTTGTAATTATTTTTCAGGATCAGAAGAATACCCTGTTAGGCCAACGGGAGTATATCTACAGCATTCAAGTGATGGATAGAGGTCGAGATCAGTTCGTGTCTGCATTGCATTTCTCTATTTTGTATCGAATTATATATTCTGCAACTTTTTGAATAAAATGGTATTTCGAAATGACTCAAGTGTATTGTATTTGTAAATGGGCCTAAATTTGTTATAGATTTCCGCATAATGTGTTTGTGATTCAAAAAAAAATTATACCGGTTTCTGAACGATTGAGTACTTTAGCATACCACCCTCGTGGGGTACGGATTCGTATATCACCCACGATGTCGAATTCGGGTCCTTGCGGGAGTGAGGTGCTATAATCTAACTATATTTGACAGTGATAGTGTGTCTTCTAGAAGTAATTTCTGGGTTCATGAATTTGGTAATGATGGTTGCATTTTGAAGGCAAAAAGGTGGGACTTATGCCATTATTGTTTCTATGAGTTTTTTGTAAGAAACTAATAGCATATTATAATGCTTGCTGGATCCAAGATACCTTTTTTTATACTATTTCTTACTTTCAATGAGTATTTCTTTTGGAGAATTTCTTCTTTGAGAACTTCTTAAATTTTCTAGCGAGTAAGTCAATGTCTTCTTATTCACTTTCACGAGATGATATCTCTTCCTGTTTGCTTGATTGTTCTTTTAAGACTTTAAACAAT
The DNA here is from genome assembly GCA_029891385.1 of Erythroxylum novogranatense. Lineage (NCBI taxonomy): Eukaryota > Viridiplantae > Streptophyta > Magnoliopsida > Malpighiales > Erythroxylaceae > Erythroxylum > Erythroxylum novogranatense. The sequence continues at coordinate 14,150,921 of CM057228.1, forward strand.
AAATTATTTTTTTAGAAGCGTCGTTTCTTTTTGCATTTCTAGAAGTCTCATTTCATATGTAAGAAGAGATCTAATACTCCTTTAATAGTAGTGTTAATAGATACTTGGCTTCTTATATAGCTATTACTTTAAATTTTCATGTCTTCAAAAGTGACTTAAGAAACTTTCTTACAATTTAAACATTAGTATAGGTCTTTCTAAAACTTCTGAGAGCATTGATAATATCAATAAATCTAGTATACATGATAGGTCATCATGCTTCATTTGAAGCAATTCACATTGATATGTTAGCATGCGTACTTTGTTCTCCTTAATTTACTTGATTTATTCCCTCATGAGTGATTTCTAAAGTTTGTCAAATTTTATAAGTCATTTCACGTATAGAGACGTTATTGAATTCATTTCTTTTTAATACAAAAAAATGTTTATGTATGCCCTACTATTTAAGGAAACCGATCTTGATTCCTATTATTTTTTAATTTAGGTACATTTAGTTATTTACAATTTTTGTAAAATAAAGGGATCATTTGAAACTATTAACAGATCTACATTTTTGGCCATTAAGAAGAATCTCATCCTAGTTTTCTAATAAAGGTAATCATTGTCATCAAAGAAACGTATAATGCTAATGCGTTCTGCCTCTTAGATGAATAATGACAATGAAGCTCTTAAATATGTTATTATGATCTTTGTATATGATTTCGTTAGAAATGTTAGCTAATAGACCTACTCTAAAACTATTTGTTAGTCCCTAATAAGACCTAATAGGGATGAATTAGGTATTTATAAAATTCAAAAAATTCTAACCAATGTACTTGATTAATAATAATCAATATAAATATGAACGATTAAACTACTTAATATAAATTAATCAAACAATTGAATAATAATTTAAAGAGGATATAGAAGAGAGAATACAAATTAATTTATAGTGATTCTATAAACAATCATTGCTTACATTCACTTATAAGATTCTTCTTAGAATTTCATTATAATTCTTGCTTCAAAATGAAGAATAACCTTTGTACAGTTTTTCTAGGTAAAAATAACCCTTCTTACAACCTTCTTTCAAAGTGAAGAGGAGCCTTAATCCTATTTACAACACTCCCAAGTATAATATCCAACACTTGAACAAAGTTTTATAAATAAAAAATATCTCACTTATTCACTTGATAGCTCCAAAGAGACTTACTCACAAATATGAAACAATGCTACTCAAATAATTGAAAATTACTAAAAATATGTGTAAAATACACCTAAAAGCTAAACTTCTAATGCTAAAAACCAACGAGAAAACACATATACATAGTGATTTAAGACCTTTCCTGGTCATTGGAGCCGAGCAATAGTCGTTACAAAGGCTATATACAAAGCATTAGTCAACTAATATGACATAATGGTCAGTTAGTATGCATTAAAGGCATCAAATTCATTAATCATTAAAATACTAGTCAACTAGTAGACATATAACCAATGTTATAGCAAAATTTTGGTATATCAAATTTAAGAATTTTTAGTCAACCACTAATCCATATAGGTAGAACAATCACCTTAAAGACATGATTAGCAATTTGAAATGCTCAAACTCAATTTATTTAATGCAATTATAATTTAAACACTTTTCAAAATGTTCCTCAAAGTTTATTTGAAAGATCAAGAGACTTTTATATTAAAACCAAAAGTTTCAATATCTCTTAATGAATAATAAGACTCATGCAATAAAGTAAATGAAATGTTTATGTATAGTGAGCTTTTAAAAATTCAACGTGATCAAATGAGATTACAATTAATATTGCAAACTAAAAGAATAAGCTTGATAAGCCCTGATCTTCTTTTGTTTTGAGTTTGATCTTCATTTCGATGGTTAAAAACTTCAACTTCTCATTATCAACTTCTTCAACTATCTTCTTTAGTTTATGACTTCATCTTGTCTCATATTGCTTTTAGTCAGAATAATACACTTCTTAGTAATAATTATATTGTATTATAATTAAAACTTTAATTAAAACCTCCATAAATTTAACAAGTCATAACTCGCAGTGAAATTAACTTTAGCATTAAACATCATATCGAAAGCCATAACTACTTGAACCCTGCGTGCTTTTTCCAATACAAGTCCAGGTTTTTTCAATTTGATACTGCCAAATCAATGAAGATTAAAGCTCAGTTCTATGTTTGTGCAAACACATTAAGGTTGAAAATGAGTCGATTTTAAAAACAATCAAGTTCGATTGAAATTAAGTTTTATTTGATTTATTAACATTAGATTGACATACTTCATATTCAAACTAATTTATTATAAATAATTCCCTCAAAAATTTTATTAATTTAAATACATTGAAATTCAAACTATTAAGTATGATTAAATTAAATTTATCTAATTATTTTTGGACTGTGTATACCAAACCAATTTAACAAGGACATTGCCATATTGCATGCAGGAGGCAACCTACTTGGTAAGTTGTGGCAGTCTTTTCAAGTAACAAGGATCTACCAAATACTACAAGAGATTAATTGTTTCGGAGGTTTCAAAACCAGATGAGAAAAGTCAGAGAGATACATAAGAAGTAATGTTGTTCGACTGTATGAATTTATCGCTATATAGTTATACTTGGTACATTTTTTTGTGTCAACGTAGCTCTAGAACCATGTGTTTGTGTTATAAATGGTTCTCTTTCAGGAGAAGTAGCAGAGCTATCGTTCAATCAGATGTTCTAAACCCTGCCGTGAGCATGGTAGTGGACGCAGTAATGTGTAGTATTCCTATTCCCCTTGGAATGTGAAACAATTGAACAAGATGTTCTTCAGAATTCTTCGAGCAAATGTGGCCCTAATTACCGGCACCTTCACAGGAATACAATGTGCACTTTCATGGCAACCGCTAATCTGTGAAAAAGCTTTGGATTCGAATTCAATCACGACAGTTTTCTTTTCGCTGTCACGCCCAATGTCAATTACGTGTGGCGCCCACTAACATCGAGTGCTAGGTATATTTTTCACCGACCGGTCACATGGGGGCTGGGCTCATCATTGACGAACCTTCTCTCTCAGTTTCTATTACGAGTCTTCTCTCATTCTAGTGTACGCACCTTCCTAGAATATAATGTGCATGTTATTGTTTGTTTGTTAATGGGGAATTTTAAGTTGCAGGCAAATATTCTTTATGTTACTCTAATGTTCGTCTTGGGTAACAGGAACTGAGGAAGTCTCCTCCGTCTATTATAACTACAAACACACACAACACAACCCATTAAAAATATAAGAAGAAAGTTGACGAGTAAAAGAAGATTGGAATTTTGCAAGAAATTATTTTCTAAAGTGAAACTGAAAAGGCAAGCGCAATTAGAGGGTCAAAGGTTTTCTCCAAATTATAGCTGGCAGCAGCAAGGCTCCACCTTTCTCTTAAAAGAAATGAAACAGCTTTGTTTGGCCGGAAACAACTATCATAACGCGTTAACGCGTGAAGTGCGCCGAAAATCATCTCAATTTGCAGCCTCAAAATACCACACAAGAACATCTAGTCGATATGTTTTTGTTATAAAGTGGAAATAGAGTTCATTTTGTACAAAATACAAGCATGCACCTTTTACGCTAACCCAGTTTAGTACTTCAGTTAGTTTTCGCGCCTTCTCCTTATTTAAGCATCACCGGTCCCTGAACTACTCTTAAGAGATCACGAAGGTGTCGTAAAGACTACAGATAGGGTAATCTGTCATTCCCTTTTTTCCTGCAAGGAGTCTGAGTGAATCTTTCAGAGTGATCTCTAGCTTTGTTTTGTTGCTGCATTTAGTAACTTGGTCAAGTGCCATTTTCGAAGATCTAAATGGGCAAAGAAGCAATCTTTTTGTACTTGTTCTGTGGAGTTTTGGCTGCTTTGAGTGTTAACGTGGCCAATGCAGATGACCCGTATAGGTTCTATACCTGGACCGTGACTTACGGGTATATTTCTCCTCTTGGTGTGCGCCAACAGGTAAATTGTCATTCTGGTGTGGGATATGTTCTTGAATCGTGTGCCTAGGAGGGTGTCTAGTTCTTGGAAGCTAAAGTTGTGGCTTTTGTTTTGTGAAGGTGATCCTAATCAATGGCCAGTTTCCTGGTCCTAGACTTGATGTGGTGACTAACAACAACATTATCCTCAATCTCATCAACAAGCTCGACAAGCCTTTCCTTTTAACATGGTAAAGTTCGTGTTTTTTAACGTTGCTCACTTTGTTCTGCTTAGAAACGGGCCTGTGGAAGTTCATCGCTCCTTATTCATGTTACTTTTAGATTCCATTTACCTTCAATAATGTGGACAGCTCCCATAGAACCTATTCAGAAAATGTTGAGAATCTTTTCTTTTCCTTTCGGTTTTGGTTATGAGAATGAAACATAAATGAGTTCATACAGTGCCTAGTAAACTGCTGCTTTAGAGTTTGCTTCCTACAAGCTTGCTGAAACGAACCCAGAAAGATTCTTGCTTTATATCATTCCCCTGCATTCTGCACTTATAAATTTCTAACGAAGTTCCTGAATTTGATTCTTGCTTGTGTTTTTATCGATGAAATTTGCTAAGTAGGAACTTCCAATGCCTACTGATCAATTGGATTTCATATTCTAAGCGAGACATTCTTTTGACATATTGTCACAACCAGGAATGGCATTAAACAAAGGAAAAACTCATGGCAAGATGGAGTGCTGGGAACCAATTGCCCCATTCCCCCGAACTCTAATTACACCTACAAATTCCAAGTCAAGGATCAGATTGGAACCTTCACTTACTTCCCTTCCACACAATTTCACAAAGCTGCTGGAGGATATGGAGCAATCAATATCTACGCAAGGCCTCGGATCCCAGTTCCGTATCCATTCCCTAATGGAGATTTTACTCTGCTCATAGGAGATTGGTACAAGAAAAGTCACACGGTAAGGAAGAGACGAACAACTTCTTGCTCATAAAATTTTTCAATTTGTTTCTTGGATACACAACGCTACTTTGTGTTTTGGCTAGATGTTCGATTGGTTCGCTACATCTTTTATAGCACATTAGATATGATTTCTATGTTTAACTTTTGAACTTTAGGCCTCACTGGAACTTTATAGTTATGCGAAACATGGAAGCAGCTCCAGCGACTGAAAAAAATGCTACAGGATGTCTAAACTGTGTGCATTATGAGCAGACCTGATTTTTGTTAAAACTGTGAGATAACTTAGAGATGAAAGATGCTGCTTTATTTTCTTGAGCCTGCTTGTAGCTCCACTCTCTCCGTCATCCTTCCAAGTTTTGAGCTGTAATTGAATGCCTTTATCTTTGGAAAAAAATTTGCGTTTTGCAATCAGTGTTGGACTTGATCCTGGAATTGGAATTTATAATTTCCATTTTGAGATGTCAGTCTAAATTTTCCAATATTTTGAGTCCAAATTATCAGATAAACTTTCAGTAGAAGCTCATTAAGCTATTTGGTTCTTCTTTTGGCTGGATAAAGTCATTGGTTCTACGTATCACTTAACCACTTTGTTATATCCCTGACGTTCACCTTAAGCTGTCTTGATATTTGCAGACACTGCAGACATTTTTGGACTCGGGAAAATCTCTCCCATTCCCAGATGGACTCATAATTAACGGCCAGACTCACACTACCTTCACTGGTGATCAAGGTCAGTGCTAGAAAATTTATCATATTAATAATCCCAATATCCAACGTATGAAGAACTTTATGTTAGTTACTTGTGCTTTTTTACCAACATCTTCTTTGCCCTTCAGGTAAAACCTACATGTTCAGGATCTCAAATGTAGGATTATCTACCTCACTGAACTTCAGGATCCAGGGCCACACAATGAAGCTAGTGGAGGTTGAAGGATCTCACACTATTCAGAACATTTATGACTCCCTTGATGTGCATGTTGGCCAATCTGTAGCTGTCGTAGTTACCCTAAATCAGTCTCCAAAAGATTACTACATTGTTGCTTCAACACGTTTCACCAAGCAAGTTCTCACAGCATCTGCAGTGTTGCATTACTCCAACTCTAAGGCCCCAGCCTCTGGACCCCTGCCTGTTGGTCCTACTTACCAAGTGCACTGGTCGATGAAGCAAGCTAGAACTTTCAGGTATTGATTACAATTGAAATTGATGCTTTTGATGAGATATGGGACTCAGATATTTTTATATGGTTGGTGATTTGTGTTCATAATTTTATCCTTTTCTTTTTCCCTTGAAGGTGGAATTTGACAGCAAATGCAGCTAGGCCAAATCCTCAGGGTTCGTACCATTATGGAAAGATAGCAATCACTAAAACGTTTGTGTTGGGCAATTCAGCACCTTTAATAAATGGGAAGCAGCGATATGCAGTCAACAGGGTTTCCTATATTAATCCAGATACCCCACTAAAACTTGCTGATCACTTCAACATCCAAGGAGTCTTCACCATGAACTCCATCCAAGGTCTTCCCTCAGATGGTCCTGCATACATATCCACCTCCGTTATCCCCACCAACCTCCATGATTTTATAGAAGTTGTTTTCCAGAACAATGAGAACACCATTCAATCCTGGCATCTTGATGGTTATGACTTCTGGGTTGTTGGGTAAGTAGACATGTTCTGTTACATCCACTTCTTGCGAGTCTAATGAGCTCTTAACATTTAACTTTGAACATGCACAGTTTTGGTTTTGGACAATGGACACAAGCCAAGAGAAGAACTTACAACTTAGTTGATGCCCTTACCAGACATACTGTTCAGGTAAATGAGATACTTTTGTAACATAATATTCCCATCAGCGAAGGATCCGGCATAAACGATTCCTTCCATACGCCAACAACATTTTATAGCTTGTAATTCATGCATTATTTCCTTGCAGGTATATCCAAACTCATGGTCCACCATATTGGTCTCGCTGGACAACCAAGGTATGTGGAACATGCGGTCTGCAATATGGGAAAGGCAGTATCTAGGGCAACAATTATACCTAAGGGTCTGGACTCAAGTTAAAAGCTTTGCTAATGAATACGACATTCCTTCCAATGCTCTACTTTGTGGCAAAGCCATTGGACGCCATCAGTAGAATGGCCGGCTATTCAATTGTAATCTGTCTTCTGAGTCATAAGGGTATGACTATGGAGGAAAACAGAACAATAGGAGAGGAAAACAAAAGGCGGGTTTAATTGATCATTTACATGTTTATTGTACATCAGTCAAATTTTAAATCGCAATTCTATTGGTATTCTTGGTTTAGATATAAATGTTTGTGCACATTTTAGAAGGTTTTGCTTGGAGAATGCTAAAAGGCCATATGGTATCTATATAGCTTGTGGTTTGAACAAGTTCATGATAACTTCATGTTGTATTCATCATCAAGAACGCAAATGAAACGTTGCATAAAGTCTATCCTAAACATAAAAACAGAAAAATAATCCAAAAGATAAAGTCATACTATTCCAATCTATAGATATTTAGGTAATTTTCAACACTCCTCTTTATCTTAATAGTTCTAGACTCCTACATTGCTTATCAATTCTTCAAATCTGGCTTTTGAAAGTGAATTTGTTAGGACATGTTGATCATCAATCCTGCAATAAAGTAGACATATTTCACCTTCTCTCCGCACTTTCCTTAAGAAAAATAACTTAATCTTAAAATGGTTATCATGCTATAAACAATAGGATTGTTAGGATTGTTTAAAATTGAAATGGTAGCTTGATTATCAACAAAAATCCGAGTTGGCTCATTTAGCTCCATATATAAATCTGTAAGGATATTTTTGAGCCAAATTGTTCGATTTACAATAGCAGTGATTGCCACATATTCTGCCTTAACTGTGTTTTGAGCCGCAACATCTTGTTTCTTTGAACATCATGAAAACACCCCGAAGCCAAAGCTAAAATAGTGACCTGTTATACTCCTCATATCATCAACCGAACCTTCCCAATCATTATCTGAATATCCATGAAGTTTGAAATTCTAACAATGAGTGTATTTAATTCTATAAAATTTTTTTACATATCTTACATTTCTTTTGGAAGCGTGAAAATGCATTTCACTGGTACAATGATTAAATCTTGAAATCGTACTTACTACAAACATAATATCAGATCTAGTAGCAATAAGATACATTAAGCAACCAAATAGGCTTCTATAATGATGTTAATCCATTTTATCAGCAATCATTTTTGTTGAACTTTTCCTTCTAGTTCATTGGCATAGTGGTGCTTTTGCAATCCTACATATGAAAATTTTTAAGTATTTCCCTTGCATTCTTCCTTTGGCATATGAAGTCCCCATCTTTATCTTACTTTACCTCCATTCTAAAAAAAAGTCATTAAGCCAAGATCAGTCATTTCAAATACTTCGAGCGTTGTAACTTTAAACTCCTTTATTAGCTTCTCATCATCTCCTCATATAAACAAATCATCAACATAAATAGAAACTATCATTAATGTAGAATATGTTTGCTTTGTATATAATGTAGCTTCACTTAAAATGTTAATGAATCCAAGGTTTTGAATATGATCATCAATTTTGTTGTACAGGCTTTAGAGGCCTGTTTAAAAATGTACAAGGCCTTTTTTAACTTATAGACCTTCTCCTCATGTCCTTTGACTTGGAATCCTTCTAGTTGCTCCACAAATATCTCCTCCTGTATATAACCATTCAAGAAAGCAAATTTTACATCTAAATAGTAAACTTTCCATCCTTTATGCATAATCAAGGCTAACAACATTCTAATCATATCAAGGCATGCAACTGGAGCAAATGTTTATGAAAAATCTACCCCAAATACTTGAGCATATCCCTTTACCACTAATCTACCCTTGTATTTATTTATAGAACCATTTGCATTAAGTTTGGTTTTATAGACCCACCAACATTTTTTTGGGGGTGAATTGTCTTTTTTCAGTGTGGAAAGGTGGAAAAGCCTCATCCTCTTGCTTGTTGGAGCCTTCAAGTCTTATGATGTTTATCCTTCGTACAACTTCTTATCTCCAATTTCATAAAATAAATTTATGCCCTTATAACAACAAATTGATATCAGATCCTTCTTCTTGAGGGATCTGTGAGTTTAGTGAAACCATAATAGAGGATGATACAACATCCATAACTATTGCACCACCATTTTTTGATGGTGACAACTATCTTTGAAGCTTTGGATCTTTGGGAGGCTGTAGAGGAAGACTATAAAGTGTTTCAATTATTTGAAAATCTTACAACGACTCAGCTGAAGAATCACAAAGAGAGGAAAACAAAGAAGTCAAAAGTGAAAGCTTGTCTTTTTTAGTTGTGTCAAGTGTGATTTTTATAAGAATTATAAATCTATAATTTGCTAAAGATATTTGGGATTATCTCAAATCTGAATGTCAAGGCAATGAAAGAACCAAAGGTATGCAAGTCCTTAACTTGATCAGAGAATTTGAGATGAAGAGCATAAAAGAGACATAAACTATTGAAGGCTATGTTGAAAGGTTGCTAAGCATTGTTAATAAGGTATGACTTCTTAGCAAGGATTTTCATGATAAAAGAATTATGCAAAAAATTCGTGTCACTATACTTGAAATAAGAATCTAAAGATTTGTCAAACATTTCTTTAGGAGAATTAGAAAGTGCTTTGCAGGCACTAGAGTAAAGAAGAATTATGAGACAAGAGGAGGTAGTACAAGGTGCTTTTCGTATAAAATCACAAAACCTAGGAGGAGCAAAGACAAAAAGAATAATAAGAGGAAAAATAACAAAAAAAACTTGAAGGCTCCAACAAATAGCAAGATGAGGCTTTTTCCATCTTGTCCACACCACAAAAAGACAAATTGGCCTCTAAGAAAATGTTGGTAGAGGCTTGATGTCAAGTGCAAAAAGTGTGGTAATATGGGGCATATAGAATGGATTTGTAAGTGTTAACCTGATGAGACAAAGGTGTCCATAGAGCAAAACCAAGAGGACTAACTCTTTATTACCACATGCTTTGCCACAAGTAACAATTACAATGATTCTTAGCTGATAGGCAGCGGTTACACAAACCATATGACCAATGAGCAGAGCCTGTTTAAAGAGCTTGATAAAACCATTGTTTCCAAGGTGAAAATTGGAAATGGTGATTTTATCTCAATCAAGGGAAAAGGAATTGTAGCTATTGAGAGTATGACAAGTTTGAAGAATATCATAGATGTTTTATATGTGCTTGACAGCCAAAATTTGCTTAGTGTTGCACAACTAGTTGAAAAAGGTTTCAAAATCATATTTAAAGACAAATGATGCTTGATCACATATGTGAAAGGAAGAGATGCATTTAAGGTGAAAATGATACCTAAAAGTTACACCCTAAATCTGATGGAGGAGGAGCAAATAGCTTTTTTAAGCATTGTGAGCAATGTTGAATTATGACACAAGAAGCTTGGACATTTCCATCATGCTGGACTTCTCTACATGCAAAAACATGCCTTAGTCAGAGGTGTACCATTACTTGAAGACAATTTAGTTGATTGTGTGGCTTGTTAATATGGAAAGCAAGTTAGAAAATCATTCCCTTAAACAACATGGAGAGCAACATACAAGTTACAACTAGTGCACACAAATGTTGAAGGACCTCAGAAAACATTATCCTTAAATGGTAATAAATACTATATTACATTTATTGATGATTTTACCATATTTTACTGGATTTATTTGTTTAAATCCAAATATAAGGTTTTTGATATATTCTGGAAATACAGAGCCTTTTTTGAAAATCAAAGTAGTTGTAGGTTCCATATAATAAGATCTAAAAAGGGAAAGAATATACAAATAAAGTTTTTGACATATTTTGTGAAGAAACTAGTATTGAACACCAACTTATTGCACCTTACATCCCACAACAGAATGATGTAATTGAGAGAAAAATTGAAGTGTTATAGAAATAACAAGGCATATGCTATATGAAAAGGAATTACCAAAGAAACTATGGGCAAAGGATATAAACACTGTTGTATTTTTGTTGTTATTAGAGCATAAATTTATTTATGAAATTGGAGACAAGAAGTTATATGTATAATAATATTAAACTTCCTTTGTAAAGCTCTTTAAATAGAGCTAGAGTCTAAAGTTAGAGTTTAACAAAACTCAAATATATTCCTTATTCTTAGGCATTTATTTAGATAAAACCATCATAAAGATAAAAATAGAAAAATAACCTAATAGATAAATTCATCCTAATCCAATCTACAACACAAAATAAGGTACACCTCAAAATCCTTATAGTGATTATATCTACATGTATAATAAATTCTTTATAACTTCTACATATTTGACCAACTAGTGACAAGGCCATTTGCATATACCCTTAAAAATTATTAAACAACTTTATAAAAGATCTTGACATGAAACTTCAATCTCTATGGTCATGGGAAAGAAATAATGTTGGTAGTTGATGATAAACTTCAACTACCAACATTATTTCATAAAACTTTCTAATATCTGCTCATTTGATTCCTTACTTACCACTAATTCTCATCCTTCACAAATTCCTATTTTTCTTTTCCATAACACATCTCACTTATATGTAACAACAATTTGTATTCAAAATTTATCATCTCAAATCAATAACTTCCTCAAGTATACTTAATTTCAACTCAACCTCATCCATGCACAAACTCATATTTCATTAACCTCAAAAGGAAAGAGTTTTACATAGCTTTAATGACATTTTAAGCCATAATACATCAATGTCTCAAAATCTCAAAATACAAAAGTTACATGAACTAATAATCCTTAAAATATGACTAAAGATTTGTTTTTACAAATTCTAGCTTAAAATATAAAACATGCAGAATTCGGAACAATGCCTTGATTCTTGATCACCCGATCTCATTCTCTTCACCTGAAGATAGGACGGAAGAGGGGTGAACTTAAAGCTCGTGGGTAACAAGTTTATATTAGAGAAACAAGCAAATCCTTGAAAATATTCATTTGTCATAAAAAAATTCATATTGAATTTATAAAGCACATATTTGTCAAATTCTCGTCATGTAATTCAATTAACAAACAACACAATTTATGCATTCATCAACTTATTCATAAAATCATAAACACATAAGCACATCAAAATTGTTTGAGAGGTCCATAAACAGAATGAACTAATACATTCTCACAAAGTGGTCATTTGTAATCGTGGACAAAACGAACTAACACAATCCCACATAATGGTCTTGCGTAGCCGTGAGCTTATGGGAGTCCCTAAAGGAGCTCCATGTCACTAGCGGGCAGGCAGGAGAAGCCTTTAGTCAAAGTGTACTTGACTTAACTTAGGAGACTACCACAAATCCACAAAACATGTATTTCATGACTTGAAAATAGATTGCCCAAATGGAACATTTCGAAAACATAATTTTTCTTGACGTTTTGCCGCAAAGGCATATTTTAGAAACACAATTGTTCATGAACATGAAATATTTCACATGCATTTCCATCAACCAAATTCATATACCAAACATATAACAATTTCTCAAGTCATTCAAAAGCAATAATGCAACAATTATGAAACAATTTGAAATCATTTTATTTTCTTGTTTTAAAAGAAAACATTCATGGCTCAGTACTAAATTATAAACATGAAACTCACTTAAAAATCCTTGCTTAAACCTTGGTCAAAGATGCCTCTCATCTTGATCCTCTTGTCTTCCTTGATTTCCTTTATTAATAACAAAAATTCTCATTCAATAGGAATACAAATTGAGGACCCATATATAGCATATTCATTAAGATAAATTCTAAATACTCAAACTCTTCCAAAAGTCCCAACCTTCGGGTCAATTTTCCATGATCATTTTGATCAAGTAAATGAAGAAATTTGATAACACTTCATTCTAAAAAAATGTTCCTCATTGTCTCAAGTTTCTAATGACACCAAAATCATTTAATTTAGTTCAGAAATCTGAAAGTTATATCCCGAAAAGTTTTGACTGTTCTTATGCTGAAATAGTATTCTGTGTTCAACTTTCATCAAAAAATTGAAATTTTTAGAGACTGAATTAATACTTGATTTCATTAGACAATGAGTTTCTTGGCTCTAATGAAAGGCCTAATCTTTTTCTTTTTTTTTACTTCTTGAACAACTTTAAAATCACTCTTTAAAACTAGAAAAAATTGAAACCTAGCTTAGCTTCCTCTTCTTTTCTCTCCTTCCAAGACACTCTCTCTTTTTCTTTCTTTAATTTTTGTTTTCTTCTTCTTCAATTGTAAGACAATCATTCTTCTTCCCCTTTTTACCCTTAATGAGCCTAAAAAGTCCATTTTATCCTTCCTTATAAGCTTATGTTCTTTTAACCTTAAGTGATCTTCCAAAAATACCCTTGAACATTTTTATTACCTTAGCACTTTAATTCCATTAACCCATGCAATAAATCCTACTAATTTTGACATAATAATTAACTCAAAAAATTTATCCATCAAAACCTCATAATTCATTTAAATCATGCTTAATTAAAAGAAAAAAATTCGGGAGCTAACACTATGGTAAGACTACAGAAGGTGATTAGGCATTTCATACCTACTGGAAATTTATCCGACACAAAACATAAGCCACGGTATAATTGCAAAGAAAAAATACAATGATTAAATCATCAACCATGTAGTTTGATCATAACAAAATAACTCACAATACAAAGAAGTTGTCTTTGTTCAGGGTTTAGTTCCTTGATTACCAAATTTGGCTTCCAAAATAACAATGAGTGCAACATTATCCTGCAAGCAGAAGAAAATATCCATGAGACTACTAGGATGATGAAAATCATAAAACTTCTACATGCAGATACACATCTGTAACAAACTCAACTGCAAGAATACTACCTTAACCAATTTACTCAAAGCAGTTTTCCTCCAGGCATTTGGAACTATAGGATCGGTCAAAGACTGTGCAACTTTATTAAATTCAACCTGAATAAATATAGTTTCATAAATAAAACATTAGAGAAAGTATATTTAAATGTCCAATAAAAGAAAGGAAACTATTATAACCTCATTTTTTTGACATATGAGTGTTTATCCCTGTGAAAAAAGATGGCACAACCATCAATTGTACGAGTTTTCCCATTGCAAACTTGCTATTACCAACATGAGTTAGTAGAATATATATATGATAAGTATAGCTACCACTTAATAAATGTTATCAAATAACCTCCTTGGTTTTTCTTTTGTATAGAGCTCAATAAACATGTTTGTCCAGTAGCATCTGTAGCATCTTTTCCTTCCTCTTTCTTTCCCTGATCTTTAGTTACTCCCTGAATCGTCTTCCTAAAGGTTTTACAATCTAAAAAAAGTAACAAATGAACCTTGCAATGAGAAATATTAGAAAAGAGTTATATGAGATATAGAGGCACGCAATTGAGAAAAATCCTTAGCACAAGGTTTAGTACTATAGATGATAAGCCTTTAATCTCATTTCAGAACATGATTTGACAAATTGAAGTCAATAAGACAATAAACACAAAAGAAATATGTAACATTTGTTCTAGTACTCATAAACCCCACAAAAGTACCATGCAAATAGGTCTTAATGAATGTTCCACCTCAGCAAATTCTCCATAGATTTTCATTATTTGGGAAACGTATGATCTATCCGCTAAGATAGCGACTTTAAATAGGAGTAACAGACACTCCTGCTACTTTCTCTCATTTCCTTAAAGCATGATAAGTGATGCCACCATTTTTATTAAACTTATTACACCTTACGTACGTTAGGGAAGTATATCCCATAACAACTTGAGGATAGAACAAAGATCTACAAAATTTCATTGAACAAAAGCTGAAGAAATCATAGGGAAAAGTGAAAAAGAACTCTATACGCATGACCATACAGAGATACTACTAGACATAGACACTATGAAAGTGAAGGACATACTCTTAATTTGCAAATCTGATGCAGAAAGGCTCATCCTTCAATTCCCCATCAGTAAAATCAATAGCATGCCACACGAATGATTTATCATTTGTATGATGCTCTTGCACATTAATTGATGGTAGAACTGAAATATGCATTGACAGATATTAATTCTATAATACAACGAAGTGCGGAATAAAAAATTGGAAAAAAAAGAAGAAGAATTGGTCACATTGATTTGTAACTTGAATCATGACAATAGTATTGATTATCTTGAGTGCAAAAGATTAAGCATTAAAAAATACAAAAACAAATGAGATCAAATATAGCATAGTTAAACATTTCTAGGAGCAACAGCCAAGCAGAAGTTAAACCAAAGAATGTCATTATAAATTAATAAAAAACAAATTATTCACTCGTGCGTGCGCATAAACACAAAAACACATACATAAAGAGAGAAAAAGATTTATTTCCTTTTCAAATCGATACAGTTTCGTCTTCCTTCAAATTTTTAAAGAAGAGAACCATTAAGAACTTGAAAACAGATTAAAAAAGAACAATCAAATAGACATTAACTAAGAACTAAATGAAAACCTATTGTACGCGACAAAATGTGAATCAAAAACCTAGAAAACATAGTCTAAAGAATGAATATGCAGATACTACTCACAGATCAAGAATTAGATCTTTTCTCCTTCTCCTATGGTTACGACAACCTCTTTTATCTTGACGATTGGAGCTACTTGAACACCATTGTCCTCGTCATCAGTGGTTGGCACATTCTCTTCCTTTGCCTGCTCTTTGCTCTGTTGCTCTGGCTCGTTAGTTGTAGTTGTAATTGCAGTGCTCAACATTTTTACAGTTATTGGTTCTTCTTCACTGCAGAGAACGAGCAATTTGGAAACAGAGAGAAATTTGAGATAAAGGATCTTGATGTCTCTTTTCCCAATTGTAACATTCTTTAGTTTTTATGTGTGAATTTATGGTCTACTTTGAAAAACGTGATTGATGATGGGAAGAGAATTTGATATTACTTTGAAAAAAGTGATTGATGATGGGAAGAGCATTTGATATTAAGTATTGCCAATTTCCTAGACCTGGACTGAACGGTACTTAAATAGTTAAATGATTGCACTAACCAATGCCAAACTACATTGCCACATTAATCTCCCAAAATCACCAACCATAAAAGCTAAAAACAAATACTACTAACAAGAAACAAAACACAAAGAACCAAAATATATATATTTAAACCTCGAAGTTAGGAAGAAACAGGGGTTCTTGGCAACAAAATAATAGAGGTTACGAAAATATATACGATTAAATCTCGAAGTTAGTAAGAAATAGAGGTCAATGGCGACAAAATAACAGAGATTTCATTCTAATAAACAATTATCATGCAATCTAACTCAAATGATCATCCATTATTTCAAATAGCTCACAAAATCATTGAACCAAAAAAAATTGAACTTGCACATAGAAAACTCATAAACCTGAAAAGTTAAAGCTAAGGTCAAAGAATCAACGAGAAGCAGGAGAATAAAAAAATAATATCACTTTTAGTAAGTATAATAACAATCAGTTATGCAATTTAGAAACGAGTAAGAACCATATAGATAACTCACACATGTTCCTTGACCATTGTGTTATATACAAACTAACCTTACTAATCGCCAGTTTTATGCAATTATTCACAATTGCATCCTTCTCAGAACCCAAAAGTGATAAAAAATAATAGTTACTCATCTCACAACAGCTATCAGGGAAGAAATAAGAGCTATAACATTTGCCAAAGAAACCAATTATTTCTCCTCAAGCTCTTCTCTAGGAACTGTCTTCCTTGTACCTCCTGTCACACTAGGTCCTTGTATTACAAAGAAAAAGTGGGCTAATAAATCAATAAATAGTCATCACTTTGAAAGCCACCCCATTTACTATCAATCGTCATATATCCATATAGTTAAGAAAGAATAGAGAGGACAAATAATTTTTACTTCTTGGGTCTCCCGAAATAAATAATCACACATAGAAAATATCTTAATTTCTATCAACAACCTTTAAATACCAAACCCAACACATTACTTAACATTACTAAAAAATAAAATAATGTTGAAATTATGAAAACCGATAAACGAACTATAGCATTCGAGCAAATTCCTCATCGGGCTTCAAAAATCCTCACTACATGATTCTTGCCCCTCACTACATTCTCTCTCTTCATTGATTGGAAAGTAACTTGATTCGGTCGGCAAAATCAAATCCATCCGAAACGGTTTTATCATTATCTTCTCAAAGAATCTACACAAGCACATAAGATCATCAATAAAGCATAGCCGAAGGAAAAAAAGACAAACAAAGAAAGGAAAACGATAGTGTTTTTTGGTCGGGAGGAAGTGAGGTGAGTGAAAAAAGCTAAAACTTGAAAGCTTCAAAGCCATTATCGGAGTCATAATCGACGTAAAAAGTGGAGTTACGATGACCAACCATAGTTTCTCTCTCTTGGACTTGTTTGTTGGTCGCTTGCTTTTTCTTTCCCTTTAAAGCCTTGTCTATTAACCACTGACCATCACCTTCTTTCTTATCCTATTAGAGTCAGTAAAAGTACCCAACCGTGAAATTTATGTAGAAGGCGCTATGTTAAACTTCAACGATTCCTTCTGCGAGTCATTTCTCTTCGTCTTTTGATGCTTTTAATACTTTTTCTATTTATACTCCTTTTTTAATATCAATTCTATCTGGCTTGACAGCTGAGAGCATTTTGATGTTTAATGTTGATCCTTTTTTTCAAAAATAGTTCCGATCTAAGAGTACGAGGAGTTTTGGTAGAGAAAGGAAAGGAAAGAGCTTTGACTTTATTCATTGACAGAAAAGAAAAGTAAAGAAGTAGGAAGAGAACGTCAGAAAAATAAATAAATAAAGTAGGAAGAGAACGTCAGAAAAATAAATAAATAATGGCAGTCATGACTATAATTATTTAAGTCACATTGTGATCGGGAAACAATCCCAGTCTTTCATGAAATAGACGTGGGGATAGAATTTCGTAGTCGTCCATCACATTCGTCCTTAGTATATATATATACTTAATTAAGGATTACAATTCCATACAAATATTTATGGTAAAATTTTCAATTTATTAATCTTTTTTTGCATCCATCTTTTTTTAATTTTTCTTCTCTTTGAAAATTTTTTTTAAGTTAAACTTTTACGTACATCGTTGAACACGACTGCATTCCAGAAATTTGATTTCTAGTTGACATATATATAGTTATGTATAAATAGTAAAATGATAAAATCCTTTAATATGTAAACAAATATTAAATTGATTATATAAATTTTAATATCTTTAATTCCATATATATCTTTACACGTATGTATTAATTTAAATTTTAAATTAATAAATAAATTGAAAAATAAAAGTTCATATTTGGACAATTATTAATGATGACATCCTTGAATTTTGGAACATCAATAGGATATTATCACTTTTTCTTTGAAATGTAACATGGACATATGAGATATTATCATCAATCCTAGTATCTTACTTCCTCTTGTACGTAAATGACTCTCAACGTGGACCTACGCCTACCATCAAATACTCAAACTTAGATCCTTGATTCCGAGAATTAAATATGAATTATGAGATTTAATTGTTAAAATTATATTAAATAATTCATTCAAATCAAATCTCATTAAACTAAACAAAATTATTTGCTGGATCAAATACGAATTTTACGAAGCTAAAAGTTAAAGCGTCGTTCTAAATTCTTTGAACTGAAACGCTGTACATATCATTTTGGGTGTGGCAAGTGTGCTAGATAACAACGTAGATCATGGTAATGAAACCGATGCAGTCAAAGGAAATCGCAATAAACATTTGCAGAAACCCTAAAAGACGCAAGTGATCCACTCGACACCCTCGCTTCTCTTCGGTCTTGTTCAATCATATAATTCGCTTCTTTATCATGTGACTAACATGATTAAAAATTAGGACAAGTTTTCTATACTATTATCTGGGTGTCACTCTTCTCATGCATTAAGCAACATCACATGCATCAATTACATATACGCGGTTTCTTGAACCCATACACTAATCTGTTGACATTTAAACAAGTTGATTGAGTTGCAAAGGATTAATGTTATCATCCGCTCCCACCGCAGTGGCTTTCGCTTCCTTGCATCTTTGTTCTAACCGCCACCAGGAAACCAAATTCTTCCATGCATGTCTTAGATTAGTTTTTCATATTTTATTAGTCTTTTTGCATTCCCAAAATTTTTATTAAAAAAAAAAGTAAACTTAAGAGGGTTGACATTGTTTGTCATGTTACTTTCCAAGAAATTAGTTTAAAGCACATGATATTATGAGCTCAAAGTGAGTTGTGAAGGAGTAAATATGAGTCTTGATGCGTAGGTTCCAGGATCTTGACACGCTTCTTTTATATAGAGGTTTGCCTTGTCTGTTCACATGTACTTGTAAGCTTCATCCTCTCATTCAAGGAACTTAGCATCTTTGAGGGAGTCAGTTTGCAGTTCTTACCTTGGTACATGTCTTTTACTTATCTAATTCTCCTTAATTACTTAAAATGTGAGTTGAGTTTGAAGATCATATTCCTCTTAAGTTGTGATGATTTTACATACGTCTAAATGAACAGGACTCTAGGAATCGGGGGAACATATTACATTCAGATGAGGCAGGGCAGTATCCTGTGTTTTTGTATTGGACTATTGTTGTCTCTGCTGAATGGCATTGGTGTGCAAGCTGAAGACCCCTACAGATATTACACATGGACAGTGACGTATGGAGACATTGCTCCACTCGGTAGTCGCCAAAGGGTAGGTTAATATGAGCCCTTAACTCGTTTATACATTTCACGCAAGTTTGTTCTAATCTTCCATACTAAACTACAATTTTTAGTGATTTGTTACACTTTCTATTCCCCATGTTTAGCCTCATCCGGATTGTACCTGTGCAATTATTTCTTGCAGGGAATCCTTATCAATGGACAATTTCCTGGCCCGACTATTGATTGCGTGACTAACGACAACATAATTGTAAATGTCATCAATAAGTTGGATGAACCTTTCCTCATAACATGGTTAGTGCACAATACAATGTTACATAACCAGGACTTCGTATAGTTTGTGCGTAAAATATCGTAAAAAGGACTCACAGGCAAGACCTTTCTGGTGCTAATTAATCAGGAATGGAATTAAACAAAGAAAGACTTCATGGCAAGATGGAGTGATGGGGACCAATTGTCCTATCCCTCCTAACTCCAACTGGACCTACAAGTTCCAGACAAAAGACCAGATTGGAACATACACCTATTTCCCTTCTACTGCACTGCATAGAGCTGCCGGTGGCTTTGGAGGTTTCAATGTCCAGTCAAGATCTGTGATTGCAATTCCATACCCCATTCCTGACGCTGAGTTCACCTTGCTTATCGGTGACTGGTACAAGACCGACCACAAGGTTTGACATCGAATTATCTCTCTCATTTCTTTACTGAAACTAATGTTGCTTTCTATAATGCTAACTTGTCCCAAAAAAAAAACACTTCCGGTCCATACAGAGATTGCAGCAAAACCTGGACAATGGCACTTCTCTTCCTCCTCCTGACGGTCTTCTTATAAATGGGCTCTCCCAAGGTGCAACTTTCACTGGTGAATCAGGTAATTTTAGTCAAGTTACACTTGAACTACTCTTCAGATGCGACAATTAGGACGGCAGAAACTAACTGTGAGAGTTCTGAATGTACCAACCTTTTTTTTCAAGGTAAAACTTACAAGTTCAGAGTCTCAAATGTTGGAATTGCGACCTCAATAAATTTCAGAATCCAGGGTCATGTAATGACCCTTGTAGAAGTAGAAGGGGCTCATACCTTGCAAGAACAGTACAGTACTATTGACATTCATGCCGGTCAATCCGTGGCTGTTTTGGTCACATTAAGTGAGAATCCAAAGGACTACTACATTGTTGCCTCTACCCGTTTCACTAAACCTTTCATCAACACCACTGCAATTCTTGCCTATGCTGGTTCAAACACTCCACCGTCTTTACCATTGCCTATTGGTCCAACGTACCATGTTCACTGGTCTATGAAGCAGGCAAGGACCATCAGGTAGCTAGAAAGATTTTCACCAAATAGATATCATTTTTATTCATTGTGTTTAAGGTATTGATAAATTGTTGGTTGTTTTGTCAGGCAGAACTTGACAGCAAATGCAGCGAGGCCTAATCCTCAGGGTTCATTCCATTATAAGCAAATAAATATTGTCAGGACAATCATTTTAGCCAACACACAAGCTCTGATCAACAACAAATTGCGTTATGCTGTTAACAGCATCTCCTATGTGGATCCAACCACGCCATTGAAGCTCGCCGACTGGTACAACATTTCTGGTGTCTTCGCGCTGAATTCTGCTCCTGATAAACCAACTAACAGCAATCCCGTGCTGGGAACATATGTCATTGGCACTACCCTTCATGACTTCGTAGAGATTGTTTTCCAAAACACAGAGAAGAAGATCGTCCACTCTTGGCATTTTGATGGATACAGTGCCTACGTTGTCGGGTAAAACTTCAATATCTTGGTTTGCTAACTTCGTTCTTTGCGGAAATTAATTAATTAGCATATTTCTAGGAAATGAGCATGTGGGTTGACTTTAATTAATGTTCAAATATGAATATTGAATAGAGTTATGTAGCTTTTTACTCTTAGTAAATATAAGTAACTATATACAATATTTATGGTCATGCACAAGATTTTGTGAATAAATTCTTACCTGTGGCTCCAAAATTCTGTAGATACGGGTCTGGTGTTTGGAATGAAACCATGAAAGAACGCTACAACATGGACGATGGTATTCCCAGACACACCGTTCAGGTACTTAAATTTCGATTCTAAAATGAAATAAACTATAAGACCCTATACTATATAGCTGTAAAAAGTAAACAAATAATTTGCAATGTACAAGACATTATTAATTAGGAAGGTGGAGGAGTTAGTAATTTTGTTTTATAAAAATAATAAAATTGAATTATATTATGAGTAAGGTCTTATATTGAAATTCACAATAAATCATAATACTATAGTGTCGACTTATATTAGTATTGTGAGCTGTCTATTACTTATTATCTGCACATGTTATGTGCATTTCTCGTAATTATTTTTAATTATATTATAGCTTGCAATTCGCAATTTAAAACTTCAATTACGATTAAAGGGACAAGTAAACATAGAATTGAGATCCGCCAAATGCACCTCTTCAACTCTAACAGTTGATCAAAAATCACGAAAAGAAGTTTAAGGCAATAAAGATTAAAGAAGTTTAAGGCAATAGTGATTGTGAGGATAAAGAAGATTAGCTGAGGCACGTTGAAATTGGCACTTGACAGGTATACCCTCTATCCTGGACAGCAGTATTGGTGTCTCTGGACAACAAAGGAATGTGGAACTTGAGGTCAGCGATGTGGGCTCAGCGATATCTAGGGCAGCAACTGTACGTGCGAGTTTGGAATAACGAGAAGAGCTTGCTCCTTGAGAATGACATCCCGGCTAATGCATTGTTCTGTGGCCTGGCTAAACATCCTTAGAACTTTCGATTCCTTTTATTTATTTTATTTTTATTTTGTAAGAGTGTGTTCTTGAATCAGTTACGAGGGTGTTACTGTTTCAAGACAATTGGAGATAGGTGCAGTGGAAATTGATAGGAACGAAGTTTCCATAGTTTATTGTGCAAGATTCCTTCCTCTTCATATTTTTGCAATAAATCCATCAACTTTAGCTTGTGGGTTCTTTTCTTATATTACATCACGAAATTCAATCAATACATTAATTTACTGTGGACTTGAGCAAGATATATAAGGACTGCATGGGACCTACTAACTCTTATACTATAAATTAAATCAATGCACTACTTCATGTAAAAGATTAGACATAAATGTCATCTAAATTCATCAAGACCAATTAATTACTAACAACAACAACAATATTTCAATACTGACATCAATTAATTACTAATTATTCTGAAATAAGTCTTTTACAAGTTAAGCTATAAAGAAAGTTAATCAAATCAAACAACTGAATAAATAATATATATATATATATATATCTTGTTAAATTTAAATGGAATCCCAACAATTTATTGATACTAAGGAAAGTTTAACCTGCATGCGTATACTAAGAAACTAAAAATCATTGAACTGTAGAACTATTACAAATTAGTTGCAGCATCAGTCTAACATAGCCTCGTTCAACATCTAAGTGCTCACTTTTCACTACTACTACCCCTCTAAATGCTTGGCCTTTTAATTACACTTGGAGCCATCGATATCTTGTTAACTAAGTATACTAATTCTAACTAACCAAGTGACTTGGTCTTTCATCCATATCGTGAAAATCCGTTAGCAGCTTTTGTTTACTTTCTGGCCATTATGTTTGTTAGCAAGAAATAAAATATCAACGTGAACTGAGATGTCAAATGATACTACATTAAAAAATTATATAAATTAATAATATAAGATTTATTAATTAAAAAAATATTATTATTTTAGGAGCTCTGATAAAATTATAAAAATTTATTATATGATAGCAGTTATTAATTTACTATATTCTTCACCCTAATTATTCAATCAACATTGTAATTGATGCCTACTTCAAAGTTAAGCTACATTATTAAGATTAAAAGTTTGACTTTCAAACCAAAGGAAGGGATCCCAAAAATGGCCATCAAGTAAGGATGCAATTTCTCCTTACCTTGCAATATTGGCTCCGATTTAAATAACCCTTTTTTGGAATATCGAGAAGTGCAAAAGTTTATTTCTTTTTCAATACTAATGCAGGAACAAAGTTTTCGTTTGAATCCGATCGTATAATAATGTATTACAGATACGTATTAAAGAGATAACTAAGCTGGAGCTATATGATATGACTGACGCGAAATGATATGATACAATCGGGTGAGCAATACGGATAGGGACTTGGCTGCTGCTGATGACTAAACTGCAGTTGTTGTGAAACGGGAGCGTCTGTTTCCAAGAGAATGGAAATAGCAGAGCCACAAACAGAAAGAAAGAGAGAGGCAATGGCTTTAATTAGATAAGGCTGCAGAGCGGAATCATTCTTTCCAAACCTTGTCAGAATCAAATTGCTGTTTCTGGTAAACTGTTCCCAAATGCTGCTTTTTAAGACATACCCATTTATCTTCAATACAAATTCATGAAAGATTCTTCATGTTTATGTCACCCAGCAGCATACCACTGCCCATATCCTCATATAATATATGAAAAAATAATTGAACCAGCACTAAAGTTGGAGTCAACCTAGAGGAATACATTAAGTAAAATCATGTGAAGGTTTTACTCTTTGTTCTTACTAGGAACGAAATGGTTTTGATGTCTTTATGCTAAAAACCTAGCAGAACTCTAAGTTATATCCTCATAAATCTTTCGTCTTTCTTTCTTCAAAGAATATCAACCCACAAAAGGTTCAGTTCCGGTGGTTTTGGGACAGTTTCCGACGATAAAGAAGGCAAACAATTGCTGATATATATGCAAAAATGGATTCACTCTTCAGGATTAAGAGTAGTCAGTACTAAAGAAGCACTAATATATACTACCTTTACCACTTCTTGGTCCTTGGTTTGGTAGTTGGTACAGCCTCAAAAGTTAAAAACACACCTTAAGAAACACCCCATACATAATTAAGACATCAAAAAGAAACTTGTGATCCTACGACCATATCCATATACCACACCCCAATGTAACATCCTAGAGAAATGAAGGAAAGATTTAAAAACATAATATAAAGCAAAATAAAATTAAAGGTAGATATGCACCATTAGTTGGGAAGATCAGACCATGAAAATGCCGGATTCCAGTAACCCAGTTCACTTCCAGCCACCTGAGCAGACTCCAATATCGTTGATGATGCTGACGTTGATGAAGAAGCTGCATTTCCTAGAACAACCTGAGGGTTCTCAGTATAACAATTAGTCGATGACTTGAGCCTTTGATACAGTTCTTGTAGCCCTGAGTTTTGAGCTTCATCAACTATGAAACCATTTTGATGGTGCTGTTGTACTTGGTTTTGACAATTTTTCCAAAAAGGGCTACAAAGACCAAGAGAAGGAACTTGGCCGAGAGGATCCAAGCATAGGGTTCGAGCATTTAGCCCAACTGTTGTAACTGTTGGTTCAGTTAACATGTGAGTTCCGATTATACCACCTTCCTCTTTCACAGAAATAGAACTAGATAGTGCACTAGCGTTAGGGTTAGGGTTTTGGTTGCCTCTAAGTAGGGAAAAAAGATGAGAACTTTGAGGTGAAGACCACATAATTGGGCTAGACGAAAGCTCATGAGCAAACCCATTTCCAAAACCCGATCTTCCAATCTCAGACGCGAAAGTTTTCATCTTGCTAGTGCTAGGTTTCCCAACTGATGCAGCAGATACGCTCGTGTTCTTGTTCTTTCTGCAACCACCCCCAATTGGAACATTCCTCAGAGCACCGCCTTTAGTCCAATAGCGGCGGCAAGTTTTGCAGAAATGACGAGGCTGAGTCAGATTGTAGTTGTTGTAGTAACAGAACTTGGTGTTTGTAGAATCACATCGCGGACATCTCAAGTTCTCTGAAGCTGAAGAAGTAGCAGCAGTAGTAGGTGTAGTGGTGCTTGTTGAAGAGCAAGAAGAAGATGGAGAAGGTGAAGGAGATTGAGAAACAGAAGCAGAAGGTGTACCCTCTAAAATGGTTGGAATTTTCCTCTCTCCTCCAATTAAACCAGCGCCTCCCAAGAGCTCTTGAATCATCTTTACTACTTTGTGGATCTACAACAATCCAAAAACAAGAAAAGCAAAGAAGTTGAGTCTTTTCTTTTTTGTTAGTGGGTAAAGCTAAAGAAAGAAAGTAGATTTTGTTCCATGTATTAGAGAAAGAGAAGATGTAGGTGGAAACATGACTTGCCTTTGTAAGCTCAGTTGAATGTGGCTTTGTTGGCAGCCAGTGTGTTTGTGGGTGTAAAGGAATAGATGATAGAGGGATGGGAACTCTATTATAGACATTACATTCTTAAAGCAGCCACCTTTAATCTAATCACATAAAAACAAGTGCTTTTGGATTTGGAAGTTTGTGGTAGGTGGTTTTTAGAGGCTAGCGAATGGAGTTATCTTCGTTGCCTAGTGTACCCTTTGTGTTCATCCGAAATTCATATTCAAGTATTCAACAAGAGAAACCATTATTATGCTAATGATTCCATAATAGTCAGAAAAACGATGAATAGCTGTAGATGATCGATTATAAGGTTTTCTTTTGAATTTAAATATAAGCAATTAAACAATAATTTCATATTCGCATGACAAATATTTTTTTACTTTTTATCATTTTCATGTAAAATCTATCTATTTGATCTCTATTTAATTTTTTTGCCTTTTGGGTAGCTAAAACTCAAATCAATTAGAGAAAGAAGCACTTAAGCGGTATACTAGGTTAGACATCATCATCTTTCATACTCTTTATTTTGAGATTATTTTTCATTGCAATTGATAAGGAAATAAGGGAAAAACAGTGCAGGAATGGTCTTTACCAATAAGATGATGGGTTTTTTCGTAATTAGGATCGTCCATATGATATGTTGCATCATACCTGCATACGATTTTCTTGACATAAATAAACTGAGACTCGAGTAAGTGGAGTAGGGAGAATTTATAATGATTATAGTAATCAAGTTTTCTAAAAGAATAATCTTTGTTGGGGCTTTGTGTTTCCTTCCTGAAGATGCTGTTCAAAAACCATCATTACAAGTTCAAGGAGAGGGCTAATCGCATGGAAAAACGTGTAAAGCCAATTGTCCCTACCCTCAACTATAAAGCCACTGCCCCGAGAGTTATGGCTTGAATTTAGCTTTCCCTACAGACAACAGCAGGATCAGGATATGACAACCATTGTGAGGGAGTGTGCGTGAGTGTGCTACTACTTAATTATACACATTTATGAGTGACTCTAAATCCACAGATAATGATTTACACGTGTTTAATTATTGATTTTAAATATGTGCATTAAAGTTGATTGGCATGAATCATATATCTTGCTTGGATGCTGGACATCATGCTTGTGGCAGTAGAGAGAAATGATCATTTCTGAGAAATTTCAATACATTTATCTAGTTCATTGCTTCAAAACCATTTTATGCTTTCATCAACTTTCCTGGAAAGAAAAAAAAAAAAAAGTAAAGTATCTTGCAATTTCCAGGAAAGCTTGTGGTAGAACTATCCATGGACAATTTTCTCCTCTTAAATGTACGACGGAGATGAGCTGCTGGGAAAAAAGATGAAGTCGGACTACAAGATCAACCCAAAAAGCGGATCATATGTGAATTGAAGTGAAGGTGACAACGTGGGATCTTTTCAACAACCATAAGTTGTTGGGATAGGATTGAGTCATGTTGTAGTTAATATTAATTTGTGCAAATTGTAAATTTCAGCTAACTCAATGAGGAGAAAATTGAGTTTGAACACATGTTCTAATTTCTTTATGGGGAAAAAGCTCTTCTATGGTAGTTGGTGTCTTAAGCTATTATGTTCAGTTCCCCATCGTACCTACCACTATCCTCAAACTAAATCGAAAAAACAAAGTTGTGTGTATAAAATGATTGCAGACCCAGTGTTGTTTATATGGTCATTAAGAATTATTATTACAATTTAGAATTACTTTAATTGGGTCAATTACTATATACGTACCGTAACATACCATAATTTGTACTTTTATTCAGGATCTGATTCTTAGTTCTTGACTCAACTCTTTACTGTACTAAGTCAAAGCATATTAGTAAAGATGTTCTGCAGCAAGCTAAAGAGGAATTTCATAAAATGACGGACTAAAGAGAACCACAAAAAAAAGATTCAAAAGAAGCTAGACTTGGACTTGAAGACTAGATGTAATTGGGTTTATATCTACACTGTTTTACCTAACACTGGGCACATAAGACAAATTGAAAAATCACCTGTGATGTAACCCTTATCTTCTTCTTTGATGGTAAAGTTTCTGTTAGAAGTGTTCAATATAATTCAACAGTCAACGTTAAAACTAGTGTGAACTAATTACCACCTTCCATTTACGTGGAGTGAGGGTGTTAATAAGCGTCAATCGTGTGAATGGTAATTAAAGTCGATGTGTGAAAAGAGAAACTAGATGGATTGAGCCATGGGGTAAATAAAGGGGCCTACATGTCTCGAATATGTGGAACCATTTTTCAATCACCATCGATCAACATGGAGATCATTAGTCGTGTGGACTAAATCTTATCACTTGGATTGCAAGATAATATGTTATTTGACCAATCCCTTATTGCCCAGTTTCATCTCATAATCGACCTCCTAATAAGTACTCCTAAAGTCTTGACATTAAAAAAAAAAAAAAAACTAAGAACGTATAGTAAACAGATTAACTTTTGGACCTACCTACGTTAAATTAATACAAATCGAATACTATATGTTTCATCTGTTGGGATTAATCAATGGTTGTCTTAAGCTTTTGTTCTCTCAATACTTTCATGTTCACACTAATTAATCAATATTCTTTATTGTTGACAACTAGTAAAAAAAAAAAAAAGGCAACTGTCCATTTCCAACAATCAAGTTCTATGAAATGTCCATGAACGTAAAGATAAGGATATTAGTGGGATTCTTCCAGTTTTCCTTATCATGAACAGAGACATATGCGAATTATTGAATGAGTATCTTACAATCAAAGACAAGACATAACAGTACCGTATACACTATAGTGCACCACGAGAACGGAAGATATTGGTCTAATTGTTTTGACAAAGACCCTTGGAATGTGTTAACGAATTACAAATCCTTCTCTTTTACAACAAATTAAAATTAAAATTTTCAATAACCCTAGAAACACGAAATCAAGTACAAAGTTAATTTGAGATTAATTTATAGTTATATTTACATAATTCATCTATAGACCCAAGTACAGTAAATGTGAAATTGTTGAAGTGATAACAAAGTTAAGCGAAGCAATTCAGTACTTGCTTTAAAAAGTAAATCAAGAAAACATAAGTTGAACCCCAAAACAAGGTTTCTATTGGAAACAACGTTAGAAGTAGACCAAAATAGCCACTAATGTTGAATCATTCTGCAGCCTGTTCAAGTTTGCAGGAAAAAAAAGAGTGCCTTGGTAGTACTAACAAAACGTTGACTGCTCGTCATACACATTGTAGATTGAACATAACAGGGAGCCCCCCACCACACGGCAGAGGCGAAAACGAAATGTGAGTGCAGAAAGAAAGCTAAAAGCAACGTGTGAAAGAAATTGTATGTCTTTGCAAAAGTAAATATACCTGTCTTCTTAGTTCTGTCCACAATTCTGCAGCTTTTCCCTTTGGATTATCTTATTCAATAACGTAATCTTAATTTTGGTTCTAACAAGATCAATGGAAAGTTCACAATTCTCATTTGGATCCCCTTGAAGTTTGAATTCCTAAAACTATTACTTAATTCAATTCTATCACTTTTTTTTTAATCATTCATACATTAAGTAGTTTATTCATAACTATACTTTATAAATAATTATGTACACTTAAAATTTTGTTTTGTAATATTTGAAAATCCTTCATTAATAGAATTAGCACAACAACCTTATAATTCTGATCGAACCTATTTTTGTTCACACGAGTGAATTTATTTAGAAAGTTTCTTCGAACTTGAGCTTAGACTAGTATATATGGTCTATTGTGTTAGTAGATTAGTTAGAATTAATCAATTAAACATTTTACCTAATAACCACAAATGGCAATCTAGCTTTAGAGTAACATTGTAAACTTTGTCTTCAAAAGAAATAACATTGAGAATTATTCTAATTTATGGGTCTAAAAGTAATATGCTACTTTTTTGGGGGGTGGTATGTTATAAGTACAAAGATAGATACATACAGTACCTGACCGCGCGTGCCGTCCGGAGACAGAACACAGAACGTGCTGCCCGACTTTCGCTGACTCAGGCCGGGCAGTAGAAAACGACAAGACAGGAGCTGATTATCCTCCACCCTTCTGGCAGTTTGGGCAGCCCAATCTAGTCGCCGTCAATTCTCAGTAAGACCTGTCCAACGTTGGGCAGTCACTATCAACAGCTTTCCTTTTTCCTAACACGATTGATTGATTTCCCGCCTAATTATCACCAGAACCTAACTGTTTTATTATTACTTTTTAGGTGCATTCAAAAATATTTGTTTTCGTATTTATAAAGTTGGAGACTAATAAATTTGACTAGTCAACAGGCTTCACCCATAATATGCGAAGAATTAAAAGCTCAATACAAATCAAGGCAAGGTTACGTTGCTCCTTTTCGGTTCATGATATATTGGCGAAATTAAAATATATTATCGACATGTTAGATGATCATGGCCTTAAAATTAAAATTTATAAAAAGAGGTTCATCTGAAACATTAATTATTCAAAAAAGATAGGTCAAAATTATGTATTTATTATCATACTTCAAATCAGACAAACTATCATAACAAATTTATCTTTTCATTTTTATAAGTATTTAATCAACGCGATATCATGAATCTTATAGAAGAAATGCTCGTTTAACTTTGGCATACTAATAAAACTATATCTAAGACACGTGATCATCAATTTCAATGGATTATCTTGTTAACAACTGAATTATTTGAAATCTTGGAGTGTGTTATTTTGGTGCATATTAAATTAAAATTTTGTAACAATTTATAAATTAAACATGTTAATAAATTATCTGCCAAATTAAAATTTTAAAATTATATAATAAATTTAATTTAAATAATATATAAATTAAAATAAATTACAATCTTTCTCGTTATAATTCTAATATTTTTAATTAAAAACTCTAAAAGAGCTTAAATTCACCGTTTTAATCACCATAAATTGGTAGCCAATATGTGCCACCCAGGATAATGATATGACATGGCAACCATATATAGTACATTGCATGACACCCACATTCTACATGGACCCCTCTCCGTGTTTCCCCTTAGGCGGCAAATACTGCTTTTCTAGGACTTCTCAACTCTCATACTTTTTTTCTTTAATCTTCTTTTTTCTGTGGCTAGTGGAGAGTGGAATAGGTACATTCCTTTATCCAATAATGCATTTGGTACGGCCATCTTACTTTGACCACTGCCACTGCCACTGCCTTTGGCTGTATCTCATCCTATGCACCAAATGAAAGAACCAAAACATGGATTTTGATTTTGGTTCCATCCAAAGACTAGCTCAACTAATTTAGCCTGTCGTCATGCTAGTACGAGGAACTAAGATTTAATGGCTTGTAGGTATTGGTCTCGTTCTTGTCTTAAGTAGTAACTAGAAACTTAAACAAACCTACACATGCAAGATAGTTTTTGCACTGCACTTCAAATGATTTAGATAAATTCTACAGCTTGGCTCTCACTGATCTAGTAAAGGTTAAAAACTTGAAATAAGATAAATCAGCTTCTAATTAATTCTAAGTCGGTTTGCACATTCGTATTTAAAAATAATCTTTTTATTAACCAGAGGTAAAACTGCATATTTCTAAAACTCTCAAAACTCAATGCTTTAACAAGATTTCTATTGGTATTGTTATTATTGAATTATTCTGTCACACCTAGACTAATCTGTTTTCTTAGTAGTGATTAGCTAATATTTTATTTGGTAAAATTTTATAGAGTTTGATTTAATAATTAGATAAATTTGTTATTTACGTCATTATTTTTATTTGAATCTTACTAGTAGGGAAAACGAAGTTAATTTTCTTGGACATTAAATTTTTTTGTTAAAAATGGCATAATGAAAATATGTGTAGTTCCGAATGAATTAGTTTATGCACTTAACTCTACATTGACACAGAGTAGACCCTCTCGTGGTGATTTGCCTTGGATTTTATAATTATAGGTAAGACGGGGAATCGATACATGCAAATTTTCAAGAAGTACAAATTCAATAGAAAGACAATACATTGAAAAGTGAAAAATGGACATGTTTCCCAATGCCCACAACCTAGTTAGCTACTATAGAGCTAAGGGCCATCCCTAAGCCAAATGCAACCGAATAGGTCACCCCCACCAGAGGTTGGAATTCCAATGAAGAGATTCAACCTGACAAAAGCTACCATGGACAAGATCCATCCTGCAGGACCAGCGCAGATCATGTCTCTGTACGAAGCTAAGCATGTGGGTTGTTTATTATTGGAGAGCTTGGAATGTTAAACTTAAACCTAAGCAAAAGAGTTGAGTGATTGATTAACTTCTATTGGCATGCACAGAGAATTTTCCTGACAGCTCGAAGGCCTATGGTGACTGAATCCAAAGAAAGTCTCTTATATCAAGACTAGATTTGGTTCCGTATATAGGAGTTTGCAAATTTTATGCAGGCCTTAGCAATAAAATAATCCAATTCATGTGCTAGTGTTTCTTCAATAAATTAAAGGCGTGAGTTCATTTCAATGTGATCAAAGCATACGAGTGATACAGTGATCTTCATTGAAGATCCCAACAATCATAGGAAATTGCAATACAAAATCTTTTCGTGCTATTCCATAATCATGTTGAAAAGATTTACGTGGTTCTTAACATTGGCACTGCAATAATAATATTCAGATAATGTTAAAGAGAAATCACGTCTATTGGTGTTATGCTCTTACAAACTCCTTTCCTATGGATCCCACCTTAAAATTATTGGGAGAGAAGATCGAATCCCATCACACACTAATTGAATGGCATGGCACTTACAATAAAATAAATTAAACATAAAGTTGGGTTTGCATGATGATTTAGCTTTTTCTTACACCAAGTCCCACCCAATGCTCTCGCATAGACTTGACCGGCTTCTAAGTTCAAGAATATTCCAACTTTCAGTCCCAAAGATTCCTCGATCTGTAGCACTGCAACCATTATCACGAGACGAAACAAAGGATGGCGCGGAGTTACACCGAGAATCGATAAGATGTGTTAAGGTACGTCCAACAGTTTTTGATTAGATTAAAAACACTCATTGCCTAATTTTTAGATTCGAGACTTTCACGTGCGTAGGGTGCATCTCTGTTTTAAAATTCAGATTGGACCGGTCGGTTTGACCGATCGATTGATCGATCGATCGGTGATCCAGTCAGGTTTATCCTCAAAGCGGTATTCAATTGATTTACGTCTGAATCGGTCAAAATCGGTCAATTGATCGATTTTTGACCGGTCCGGTTCGACTGGTTAGACAATTTTTTTTTATTTTTTTTTATTTTTTAAAAATATTTTTAATATTAAATATAATTATTGCATAATTATTACGTCACACCGGTTCGACCGGTAGTTGAACCGATCGAACCGATCAAACCGATGACCAATAAGGCCACCGATTCTATGACCGGTTCGGGTTTCAGAACATTGGAGTGCACTATTGATATGGACTCAATTTGTTGTAGGTTTAATGAATTGATCTAAACTCAACAAATTTGCAAAAATGAATATTGATAAATTGGAATTGAAGGGTATTGAGCAATGTTTTGAAAACATGATTGGATATTAAATCGGTCAGAGGAAAAGTTTAAATTTAAAGGTTTAATTAATATTAAACTACTATGAAATTAATATATAATAAAAAGAAGTAAAAATTATAAAATAAAATATTTTATTGAAATAAAAATAATACTCCAATGTTTATTATTGTATAATAAACTAATAATAAATCAAATCTAATACTTCAAACTAAATAGAAATCTAATATAAAACTTAAAATAACAATAAAAATTAAAGTTATATTTTTGAAGAAGGTTGTATCTCACCATTGTCAAAAGTTCTAAATTATTTAACGTTTATAAAGACTTGTAAGCTACTTTGTCATTCAAAGTATTTATATATAAGCTTTTTACTTCATTCAAATAAATTACAAATTAGTGATGTCGAAATTATTCTTAATTGTACATTTGTAATATATTATACTTTTAGGTTAAATATGATCAAAACAAAGTATAAATTGACCATTAGTAGATGTTTTAATTCAATTATTGTGACATATGTATTTTCTTCATAAATAACCTTTTAAGTTTCTTTGTAATTAAGATCAGACGATGGTTCTTCTTCTTCAATCCAAAAATCAGTATGATTAATACAATCAATATCAACTAAATCATACAGTCTTTAATGTTCCAAATGATTTCATTTCTTTGTATAAATATGTTAAAAATGCTCTAATTATGTTCATAACCTGGTGTAAAAATTGTTTAATTGAGTAATCTAATAATGAGCTTTCTCGGTGTTGGTGCACTTTTATCGAATAATCCCCATCACTCATCTATATTTTAAATTAATAATTATGAGAATTAAAATATATATTATTAATAATTAAAAGATGAATTAAAAGTATAAAAACTTACTAAGCTGAATTTTTTAATCATAAGTTCTCTCTTTATAGATGAACTAGCAAAACTCTCTAAACTTTTATAATACAATTTAATTTCATTTGTCGCCCATGATTGCTCTTTAATAGAGAAAATATCTTTACATTCAATCATATCAAAGAGACTACCCATAATATCATTTGTGCATATGTCGTCACTATATAAGCAATATGGATTAAGAAAATAAGCTACTAAGTGGATATTTTGACTAAGATATTTATCCCATCATTAGTTAATAATATCTATATAAGACTTATACAATTTCTCCTTTCTTTAAAAAGACTCATATTTGTTTTTCAAGCTCTATGTATACAACCATATATATACCCCAAAGATGACTTCTTATCTAAGTCAATGATCCTTAACAACCTTTATAAGGAGAGTCATAATCTTCACAATGATCAAGCAAGCGTCCCCAATTTTTTTATCAAGAGTAATAGCATAAACTTCTTTTCTTTTACACTCTTTAGTAACTTATGACTGGATAAATGTTTACTTGTTACTAAATTTTGAAGTAGTTGTTTATGTTCATAAACGTTTTCAAAGTAATAAATTTAGTTGCAAACTTAGTAGTATCAGGATGCACGATCTCGACCAATCTTCTTACTTTTTTAATCAAGACAAAAATGTAATATGATTATGTACAAAAATTGTGATCTTAAATACACGTGAGCATAACTAGAAATATAGTTCATATCACCAATATCTTTTAAAATAATATTTATATAATGAGTAATGCATATAAATATGCCCACAATTTGATTGTAAAAGGTACCTAACTAATATATAATTAGTTGCATTATTTGTAATAAAATGCACAATATTCTTTGGTTCAACCTCCTCAACAATTTCATGAAATAACTTAGATAACGCATTCACACTTTTTAGTATCTCAGAAGCATCAACTGACTTAATCAAAGTTGTTCCAATATAACTAAGAAATTAATCAAGGTTCTTTGTCTTTGATCAGTTTTCTCGTCTTTCATAATAATGCATCATGTTGGTTCCCAGCTAGGATTATATGTATCTAAAACCAACTCACATTCCTTTTTTAAATCTTGAAGTAAAGGTACACAAATTTCATAATAAGAAGGTACCTTAAATCCTGAACCTATCATTGCTATAGCATTTATTACTTCTTAAAAATATGGTGAATTTAAGCATTTAAAGGAATATAGGAATGATAAAACAATCTAGCTCATGCTTTTTTACATCACAAAATAATATCCTTATCAACCAAATTACTATTTAAACTAGGTTGAGAACCAAAATAGTTTTTGGAGGAACATAAGAATTAATGTTAATAGTAGCTTTCCTTTTCCTTTATCTAATAATTACAATGCCTTATCATTTTCAAAAGATATCATGATCCACTTATTTTTATTTTTATTTTTATTATTTTGATGTGAACAATTTCTAATCATCCCATGTACATCAAATGGTACTTTTTACAAGAAGCAATAATACCCTTAATACCAACAAGATATTCTTTCATTCTATAAATTCCTCCCCTTTAATTATTCAACCACAAAACATACAATTATATTAGATATTCCCATTAAATTGTTAAGAAGAAAAAATACTTCCATATTGGATTAGACTTACCATGAGTAGATGATGCTAAGTTTATTGAATCTTTTTCGATGATTCCATATTCTTCATTATAATTTTAACCTGAAAATATGAGGAAAATAATTTTATTATTTTTGTACAAAAATAAGTCACAATAATAACTAGAAAAAATAAGTCACAAAATAATGAACCAAAGAATAAAGATGAAATGAAAAGATAAAAGTCTAAAAGTGAAAATACCCTTAACTTTATCTTCTTGATTCTTATAACTCTATATCTTTTGACAATATGAAATTTAGATTTCAATCATCCTAACAAAAAAAAGAAATAATAATAAAAGGGAGTTAAATTGTGATCTTGACATAAGGAATCAAAGTATATGTAGAGGAAACATAAAAGGTTGAAAAGAATTGAAAACATCAAAGAAAATTAATTCAAATATGAAATAGAAATTGAATATTTTCCAAAATTTAATAAATCTAAAAGTCTAAAAAATTAAGTATGTTTGAAGAAGGACATTGAAAATTCAGTATCCTTCTCTTAACCTAATTCTTTAAAGTTTAAACATTACTTTTAACACATTCTTAAATTATCCTAAAAAATTATTTATCTATACTAAATTACTAATTAATAACTTTTCAATTTCCTTCTTTAAACATACTTTTTAAAGTTCAAACATCGCTTTTTAACATACTTTTATCTTAAACAAAGTTACATATCTAACTAAATTACTAATTAATAACTTCTTTAGTTTCCTTTTGTTGGCCCCCTAAACTTTTCTTGAGGATCAAGTATGATTTGAATAAATTATGAGGTCCTTAGGGGGTTATTTTGTGGAGTTAATTATTATGTTAATGTTGGTAAGATTTTATGACATAGATTAATTGAATTGAAGTATTAATGTTATAAGAATGAATGAAGGGCATTGTTGGAAGTTCACTTAAGGTTATAAGGCATAAGGCATTTAGGCAAGGGGCAAAATGGACATTGCACACTTATTAAGGGTATAAAAAGAAGAAGAAGTTATTGTCTTGTATTTTTAAGAAGAAAGAAATCGTGGGTGAAGAGAAGAAAAGGGAGAAAAGAAGAAGAAATGAGAGAAAGCTAGGGTTTTTAGGATATCTTGAAGATTTTGAAGACATTAAAGCTTCAACAAGTAAGTTATGCTTTAAATTTCATGGGTATGGTTAAATGAAACTCAAAGGAAGTTGATTATGTGTGGGAATTTGTTGATGAATAATAGAGGCAAATGTTTTAATCTTTTAGGTTTAATGATCAAGGATAGATTATGATGTATTTGTGAATGATTTTGGTTTGAAATGGAGTTAAAAATGAAGTAGAAGAAATGATTTAGGTTAAGATGAGTTCTGTATGAAAGAGGGGAGGTTAAAAGGTTAAAAATGGAGCGAAACACGTTCTCGGAGCATGCTTCTGGACAAGTTCACTGTGGCAAACTCTTGACGTCGCCGCGGCGGACATGTCAATTTTCACGCGAACTTTTCCTCTATGGAAAAGTTCACCGTGACGAACTTTTCAAAATAGAATATGCTTGAGTATTTTGATGATAACTTTTTTCTGTAGTAATCCGAATGAAGTTATTTTTAATTTGGAGTAAACTAGAGACATAAAGCTATAAATTGTATGAAGGAATTTAGTCTTAATTCAGTCTTTATGAATTTAAATTTTCAGATGGAAGTTGGGCATATAATATTTTTTCAACAAAAGAACAGTCCAAAAATGTTTGAGGTGTAACTTTTAGATTACTGAACCAAATTGAATAATTTTGGAGTCATTAGAAACTTAAGACAATAAGGAATATTTTTCTAGAATAAAGTATTATCAAATTTCTTCATTTACTTAATCATACATTGAAATTCCTATTGAATGAAATTTTTGGCTATTGTTAAAGGAAATCAAGGAAGGCAAGAGGAGCGAAGTATGAGGCATCTTTGAGCAAGTTATAAGCAAGGATATTAAGGTGGATATATGTTTATAATAGAGCAAATAATCCACTACTGTTTTTCTTTTAAAAAAAGAAATTTGCTGATTTCAATTGCATCATAAGTGTTGCATCTTTTGCTTTTGCATGATTTGTGAAATCTGCTATATGTTTGCTACATGAACTGTGTAATGATTTATAAAGAGATTTTTCAAGTGATTTTTGAAAAGAATAGCAAGTTTATGAAATCAAGTTTTGAAAGCGCATATGAAATATTGTATGCTCATGAAACTCAAGTTTTCAAGAAGTGCCATTTTGGGCAACACAGTTTACAAGATTATGAAATAGATATTATGTAGGTTTGGTTTGGTCCATTTTGTTGTCAAGTGTACTTTGACTAAAGGCTTCTTTCGTTTGTCCGTTAGTGGCATGGAGCTTCCCTCATGTTCACGACTACACAAAACTACTATGTAGAATTGTGTTAGCTCGTTTTGTTCATCACTACACCAGACCCTTTGTGGGAAATGTGCTAGTTCGTTCTGTTTATGGACCTTCCAAATTATTTTGATGTGCTTATGTGTTCATGATATGATTGACAAGATGGATGCATACATGATTTATACTGTTGTGAATTGTTTGACAAATTGATAATTTCATGAAATAAGTGTTTAATGATTTTTAAATGCAGAATTACTATGGTTATGAAAAGGTTCAATGAAAATGAGTTTTATAAAAGGGTTTTTTCTTGTTTCTTGATTATAAACTTGTTACTCACAAGCTTCAAGTTCATCCCTCCTTTCATCCCCATATTCAGGTAATGAGCAAGAGGGCAAGTGATCAAGAGCATAAAGGCATTTGACAATTACAAGATAGTTTAGCTTTTGTACTAAGTTAGTTTGATTTTTGAGTAGTTTTAGTGGCGTCTCGAACATAAGTGTCCATTTATAATTTGTATTGAGCGAATGACGTCATGTTTATAAGTGATTAAAGCTATGTAAAACTCCTTCCTTTTGAGGTTATTGAATGCGAATTGTTGTTATTTATATAAGAGAGACATGTTATAGCAAAGAGATATAGGAATTTTGTGAAGGATGAGAATTAGTTGTAAGAAATGAATTAAATGAAAAGAGATTGGAGAGTATGATGAGATAATATTGAATTTTTATGAAATGATGATGCATTTAAGGGAGTGATTTTGGCATAATGTAAATTGAAAGAAAGGTTAGGAAAGATGGAATTTTAGGTTAAGGGGTTGGATTCCAGGGGGTTTCGTCGCGGCGAAAATAACATTGTAGGTTCGTCGTGACGAAAGTTAACTTTCTCGCCTCGACGTATTTATCCCAAGAGGTGCGGGAGGGAAAATTTTAGACCTTCGTCACGGCGAAGTTAAGAATTCGTCGTGGTGAACTTTTCCCGAAAGGTTTCCGCAAAAGTGCTCGTTCGTTCGCCGCGGTAAAGCATGAAGTTTGCCGCGGCAAACTTCTGGACCCAGGACCCAATGTCTATGGTTTCATGACTTAAGAGTAGGATTCCAGAAACAAAGCCCACATGTTATGATATCGAAGCATGAAGATGAATCGATAATAGTTCAGGTGTTTTTAATTTGGAAATAGCTCAAGTCTTATGATATTCCGCAGGAGTTTGACTTCAGAAACGGGGTCCAACACCTTCTCTAAAAATACTTCTTTAAAGCTTCAACATTACTACTTAACACACCCTTAAATTATCCTAAATAAAATTATCTATTTGTAACAAAATATACTTTTTTAAAGTTTAGACATCACTCTTTAACATACTCTTAAATTATCTTAAATAAAATTACTTATCTATACTAAAATTACTAATTAATAACTTTTTAGTTTCATTCTTTAAATATTTCTTTAAAATTTAAACATCATTCTTTAACATATTCTTAAATTATCTTAAACAAAATTACTCATCTAATATTTATACTAAATTACTAATTAATAACTTTTAGTATCCTTCTTTAAATATATTTCTTTAAATTTTAAATAAACTTTTGGTTTGTTTTGATCAATAAATACTATTATTCTTAATGTCTTAAAATAATTGAAAATTATGTCTTCTTATTTTTAAGTTTGTACTATTTATTTCAAATACGATCTAAAATAAAACATAATAAGATCCCAAAAGAAAAATTTTAATTGTAAGGGAGGCCACAAAAATAAAATAAACAAAAGCAACGCGCATAACTTTTGTCTTGACGGGTGTTCATATGCTCATCACTAAATATCATTGGCAGAAAGTTCCCCATGTCTCTCATTTCTTCTAGATTTCTCTTCTTCCCTTTAGTGTGTGATTTGTTCTCTACGCAGAAGGCGATGATAGTGGAAATTTTAAGAGGGTGTAGGTTTGTATTTTGTTTAACCTTAACCAATAGATGATTCTTTATATTGTTCTCTATGTCTTCTTAGTTCTCTATACTCTCTATTTTTTAGTTTATTGTGTCACTTCAAGCTTTCTCTTTGCATGATGTGAGGTTCCTTCTTGTTATATCCTGGATTTCTATCTGCTACATATTAAAAGATTCCAACTTGCTATAATGATTGAACTAATACTGGCTATGTAATTTGCCTATGATTATAACTTCTTAGATACTACTCAAGATATGTTATTCAAATGTTTTGTTTCCTTGTTTAATTTCATGATTGTATAGAAATCTCACTGATTCTCCACCCTCTTGATAAAGCAGATCTCAAAGCATCTTGTTAGAGGAATTTTGCTCAAGCTTTGAAAGGAAGACCACTCATTGTTGTGCCTATAAGTGACCTAGTTCTCGCTGAAAAAGAAGAATGCACAATTTATGATTCTTCACGATTCAGAGAAAACCAGTCGGGTTATTATTTAACCAATTGATTTTCATTCATAATAGTTAAAACAAAAATTAAATAAAAAATCAAGTCAAATTTTGGTTAAAACTATCAAATCAATTATTTCATTTTGATTTTAAAATCATTGGTATTAAGTATGTAGACAAATTTTAAAGTATGCTAAATAAAAGTGGTTATGATAATTTATTTTAAAATATCTCTTTTTATGGAAATCATTTTTGAAGTATAATTGAACTATAACTACCTTTAGTAGAGTTAAATCAAACTTCTACTAAGTAGTTTTATTCAAATTTTGGGTAGGTTAGAACCCTCAGCTACTAGAAAATAACTTATTAATTAGCTACCAACGTACACCATAGTTCTGTATGCGACATACACAACATAATCTAAGAATATTCCCTAAAAAGTTGATAATGAATCTTAATAGGTTTGTTGAAGACATATGCAAAGGTGACATAAAACAAATAACTAAAACCAGTTCAGTAAAAAAAGGTTTATATTAGAAAGTTGTCTTTCATGTTTAATAAAATCTATATACTTTTACTTTGACATGTATAGTTATGATTGATTTTCAACTATCTTGCACACCTTTTCAATCTTCTTGGTAGGTTTATAAGAGTATATAGTTGACTTTGACTTGATATATTAACAATTATGTCCAAGATAGAAGGCTAGCTAGAAGTTTGACTTAAATTATCCATATATGTCTCACTACTCTTATCTGTCCTTTAATAGATCTATATGAGGTAGACTAAGGTTCTAATACGAATCACTTTTGAAAACCTCAACTTCTCTAGTTTTGCTTTGATAGGCTTAATATAGGTAGGTTGATGTTTTGAAAGGAAGCTTTACTGGGAAGATTTGATATAGTGTACAACTATCATAGAGATGTTCTTACTACTCATATAAAGGCAAAGTATCACTCTGTTGGACCCCGATCCTTGATTGAAATGTAAAATTATTAAATGACAATTACAGGAGAATTTAGGGGTAAATTATGCATGTACAAAGGAAAGAGAAATGCAATAATTGAAATGATTGTGTTTAATGTGCTATTTGAGCAAATTGGATTGATATGATTAGGGTTGCATGAAATTAG
This sequence comes from Erythroxylum novogranatense, assembly GCA_029891385.1. Classification (NCBI taxonomy): domain Eukaryota; kingdom Viridiplantae; phylum Streptophyta; class Magnoliopsida; order Malpighiales; family Erythroxylaceae; genus Erythroxylum; species Erythroxylum novogranatense. The sequence continues at coordinate 14,192,608 of CM057228.1, forward strand.
TGTTTTTGGGTATATGGATATGTTATGGGTGGTTTTGAGCTTTAATAGAAATGATGTGAAAAGAGTGATTTTTGGGTTTTTGATGACTTTGAGGTTTTGAGGAAATATGTATGTGTTATGAAATTTAGAGTAAATATTTTGATTGAATGGAAGTTAAAAAGCAAGAAATAAATAATGAAAGTGTTAAAGTATAGGGAATTGAAAGTTTGCCCTTGTGAGATGAATAGTAACAGAAAAATTGACTTTTTGGTCTGAAAACTTTGTGACTTTTTCTGGCTTGATCTAGGCAGATTTGGATCAAATGATCTTCATGAAACTTGTAGCTTCTATTGAAAGCTTTCTATCGCCTTAAAGTATCACATTTTTCGATATCGTAATTGAAAGTTATGATCTTTCAAAGTTAAGGTTATTTTGCTTTGTTTTTAAAAATGCTATTAAGTGTACATTTGTGTGTATTGTGCTTGGAGGCAAATTTTGTACTGATGTGGTTTGAATGAGATAAAATAGTCTACATGAAAGTTGTAGCTTGACTTTCAATCTTTCCAACACTATAGAGTATGCAATTTTTGGATGTGGTAATTGAAAGATATTAAATTGTGAAGATTGGATGTGATATAGGATGACAAATTTCTGGGAAGAAGCTTAGATTGAAAATTTGACCTAGTTAGAGGTTAAAATTGCCTTTAAATTCTTCATGAAAGTTTTATATTATGTTTTGATCTTTCCATTGATGTAAAGTATGGAATTTTTTGACCATGGAATAGGACGTTATGATTTTTATAAGTTTCTGTTACTGTTTGGCATGGTCATTAGTGGACAGAAACTTTGAGTGGATTTTTGAATCCCTTAGGGGCCAAATTGATTTTTTTGTCCTTCATGAAAGTTGTAGGTTGCTTTTTGATCTTTTTATTGATATAAAGTATGACATTTTTGGACCTTGGAGTTGAAAGATAGAAATTTTAGAAGTTATGATACTGTTTAGGGTGACATAAATGTGGATAGAAACTTTGATTAGGATTTTGACCCCTTTAGAGATGGAATTAATTTTTAAGTCCTTCATGAAAATTGTATAGCTTTCTTTTATCTTTTCATTGATACTAAATTTGAAAAATTTGGAGTTCTGAGTCACAAGTTATGAATTTTGGAAGTTGTAAGGTCGGAAGAAGAGAAAGAGAAGCGCTCGGTCGCTCTGGCGAGCGACCCGCTCGCGAGCGCCTCGCCCGCTCGCAAGTGCGAGCTTCGATTTGAAATTTTTCCTGACCGACCTCTCTCTATTCTTTTGGCCATAACTTTTTTTCCGACCTCCGATCGATCTGATTTTTGAAGCGTTGGATTCCTAAGATATTCCTCTATCTGTCCATGAAAAATTGTAGATTTTTGAGATAAAATTGAGGATGATTGATTTAGTCAAATTGAGTTGGGAAATTTTCTGACCATGGTTCAATATTTTGGTGAATTCTTGGTCTGTTGAGATCCAATTGAACTGATTCTTATTGCAAAATAAACTAGAGACATGGGGCTACAAGTCATATGAAGGGATTGAATTTCAATTTAGCCTTTAAGACTTTCAATTTCTGAATTGAAGTTGGGTTTCGTGTTCAGTCTTGGATTAGTAAGAACTGAAAGTATTTTAGCTATAACTTTTCCTCTAATCATCCAAATGAGGTGATTCTTAATTTGGATTAAACTAGAGAAATAAGGCTACAATTTGTCTGAAGAAAGTGAATTTTAATTCAGCCTCTAAGATCATCAATTTTTGGATGGAAGTAAAGTTCTGGAAAATATTTTAGCATAAGAATAGTCCGAAATGTTTGAGATGTAACTTTTGGAGTAGTGAACCAAATTAAATGATTTTGGTGACGTTATGAAATTGAGACAATGAGGAACATTTCTCTAGAAGGAAGTTTTAGCAAAATCTTTCAATTTGATGATTTGAAAAAATGTCCTAAGCAAATAATGATTTAATGTTATTTGAGACTTTGTTATATTTTATGATTTTGAGGATTTAATTAGCATGTTAATGTGAGTAATTAGCATGTTAAATTGAGCAATAGCTTATAGCATAAATTGATTGAATTAAATTAAATTAAAGTGTTAGAAAGTAAAGTGTTAGAAATGCATAAAGGGCAAAATTGGAAGAACACTTAAGGTTTTAAGTTATAAGGCTTTGAAGGAAGGGCAAATGGGTCATTTTGCATTCATTAAAGACAAGTAAGGTGGGCTGTCATTTAAGAAGGAAGAAAGGCACAAAAATGAGGAAGAAAAGAAGGAAAAGAAGAGAAAGAAAGAGTGAAGCTTTGGTGGAGAAGAAAAGAAAAGAAGAAGAGTGATGATATGGTTCGATTTTTCTACAATTTTAAGAGGGTTTTTGATGTTTGTTCAAGAGGAAAAAAGATGGAAGAAGATGAGAGCTCCAATATGAGCCAAGCAATTTCGAATTTGGAGGAGATTAAGGTAAGAGAAGATTTTTTATCTTTGAATTTTTAAAGAGATTTTGGTTTAGATAGCTTTAGAATGGTATGAGTTTGTGATTTCTAAAGTTAATTTTAGTGATTATGCCCTATGTGATGTTCAATTTTGGATTTTTATTAATTCGAGAATTTTGAGGATATTAAGAGAAGCAATGGAGAAATTGAGGCTTTGAATAAGTTTCAAGCATGGAAATGAGGTGGGTACCATGTTTATAATTTGAATTATAAGCTATGTATGTGTTTTCGAAAAATCAAGAAAGTGAAAGGGTTTTCAAATTATTGTTTTCGAATGGTTAAATTCATTGTTTTGAATAATTTGATAAAATTGATGCATTTGAATGATTGTTTGATTGATTCGAAATTGTTGTTAAAATGTTGCATTCTTTGTGTGATTGAAATATTGTTATGTGAATGTTAATTGAAATTGTGAATGACATTTGTATGAAATATGACAAGATTATGAAAAATTAAGTTTTTGAAATATGCCTTCGGGCAGTCTGATTTTCAAGTGTTAATTGTCTGTTATGTGAGTTTGGTTAGGTCCCATAAGAGGGTTAAGTGCACTTGTCTAGGTTTCGCCCGCCTACCAGCTAGTGGCATTGGAGCTCCGTTAAAGACTCCCATAAGTTCACGGCTACACCGGATCGCTATGCGGGAAGGTGTAGTACGTTCTGTTCATGGCTGCACAGGACCGCTATGTGAGAATGTGCAATACGTTTTGTTTCTGGACTAACCCAAACCAAATTTGTGATGTGTTATATGCCTATGTGTGTTATAATGTGCTGCATTTATGTTTTGAAATTGTTCATGAATTATGAAAATTTTGAGAATTTTGAGAAATGAGCAATTGAAGTTTTCAACCGTGAAATTTTTGAAATTGATTATGAATGATTTGAAAAGTTGAAAAGTTTTAGAAATAAGCATTTTGCCAAATTACTACTGTGAAATTTCCATAAAATGGCAAAAGTTTTGAAAAAAATAATTTTTTCTTATTTTTCTGTTATAAACATGTTATTCACAAGCTGTAAAGCTCATCCCCCCTTTCATCCCCATCTCCAGGTATCGAGAAAGAGATCAAATGAAAGCGAGTCAAGACCTCCGTTCATTTGTATATATGTTGTAGGGTTGAGTTCATTATTTGTAAGAATAAGGTTTTAGACTCTTAATAAGGATTTTGGGATTTATGTATTCTTATGTATTTCGGATTTTGAGATTAATGTTGTATCATGGCTTGAAAATGTCACTTTTGTTTAGTGATGTATTTCTTTTGGAGTATGTAAATGAATTATGGATGTGTATATAGAACAGAAAAGTGAATTATCGTTTTGTGTATAAATTGCATATGATTATGAATGGGATTGAATGTGTTTGGATTCCGGACAGGAGGTCCGATGATTCTGATTGTTGATTGAGAATTATTGAAAGGTATATAAATGTGTTTGTTTGTGTTGGGATTCCGGACAAGAGGTCCGATGAATTGTGTTGATTGAGCTGGAAATATTGAAGTGCTAATTGTTTGAGAATTGATGGTATTTATTTTTGTATGTGCGAGATTTTTATGGAAAATGACTAAAAAAGAATAATGAAATAAATTGAGGTTGGGGAATTGATAAATTCCATTTAGAAATTTGTATTGTTTTGAAACGTGGGCACGCTTTTGAAACATGGGCACGCCTTTGAACAAATTGTGAAAAATGAAAAAAAAATATACCGGATTGAATTGGCTTAGATTAAATGTCTTATTGGTTTCCAACGCTATTTTTCCTAAGTTTTTGCGTTTCTTGGATGTCGGAAATTGCCCATAAGTTTAATTGAATCCTTTTGGTTTCTTTGATTTTGAGATGTTGTAAATCCGTTTCTTCGAGTCCGCTTTTGATTGGTTTCCGCTTTATGATTTCCGAATTGCATGCGCATTCGATTTCCTTCGCTTTATGATCCGTTTGTTTTTGGCTGATTTTCGTTTGTGTTCCGTTCTTTCGGATTAGATTTCCTTCGTTTGCTTCCACACGTGTTTTCTGTTTCCGTTCCGTTTTCTGTTTTTTCGGTTGGGGTCCGGTTCTGAAATCGGGTCCCAACACACTCAATCTTAGCCGTTAACCTTGGACAATCTTGATCATCCATCCTCTTCTATAAGGGATTCAATATGCATGATGATTCACTTTTATAATCTTTAGAGAATTGTTAGGTACAGAAAACATGCATGTCATTGACAACTAACCTATCTTTTTAAGAGAGTTGCAATATTGAAATGATGAATAAGACTTGCCTTTTCCTATATCCTTTCATTATCAGTCTTACACAATATTTGCTCTACTTGATCGTCACCATTTTGCTTGATCTTAAAGATGTATTTACTTCCAAATGGCTTTCTTCTTTCTTACAATGGTAAAAGCTTCTAACTTTTGTTTTATAAGAAATGAAATTGTCATATTGCCCTCTATTATATAATTCAAGTGCCAATTTTGTAGTCTTTTGTGCTATCTAATCGACAAACTTTTAAAGTTTCAAAATCAACTTGTTCTTGAAAATCTTGCTTTGATGCTTTAAAATAAATCCTCTTGTTCAAAATCTTTTTCACTTCTATTATAGTCTTTAAACTTTTTGTGAAGTGATGTTGTTTTCTTCTTTCCTTTGTAAATTTGCTTTTTTAAAGGTGATGTCCCTATTAACATTAACCTTATGGGTAGGGAGATCCCATATGTGATAGCTATTCACTCTATCAATAGATCACATAGGTGATGTCTTGAGTTTGTGATTTTCGTGTTATACATCATGTACACAAGACTTCTAAATACATAAATGTTAGACTAATCCAATTGCTTCCTAATCCAAATTTTCATTGGGATCTTTAACTTAATTGTAGTTAATAGAAATCTATCCACATCTATTAGATGTTATTAATTGTTTCTATCTAAACTTATCTAGGCCTGTAACTCTCAACATTGTTCTTGTTCTTTCTAATAGGGTTTTATTTATTCACTTTGCCTCTATTTTATTGAGGAACATATGTAACATTGTTCGTCCTTTGATCTATTTTTTTCTTACAAAATGCATCAAAATCATTTCTAGCATATTGTCCTCTATTTTCATCCTTAAATACTTGATTTTTTGCCATAATCAAGTTCAATACATTCTTTAAAAACTTTGAAAATGGGGAACACATGTTTTCTTTTTCATTAAGTATACCTAACACCCTCCTTAAATAATTATTATTGAGAAAGACAAAGTACATTGCTCCTCTTAAGCAAGGAATTGGTGCTTACCTTATATTAAAGTAAACCAATTCAAGAATAACCTTGCTTCTTGAATTTGATATTTTAAAATTTACACAATATTGCTTACTTGTAACTCAATCTTTATAAAAAATTGTAGTGATACCTCTGTGATTACTGGAATAACTTTCACTTAACAAGTATCTTCATTCCTTATTTAGATATATGGACAAGTTTTTGATGCCATAACATTGAATATCTCATGTGCTTCTGCTTCTATTAATGTCTCTCCTTTTAACTTGAACAAGTTTTCACCTATTGTTTCTCCCTTTGTAGGTACAATTGTATCTCAAATTATCTTTAAAATCTTATTAACAATTTCTATGTTACACCCAGGATGATTTAGTCATCCTAAGGACAACAAATTCTTCTTCAAGCCCTTTGTACTTCCTTAATAATACAAAACCATTATACATCATTAATTTGATGGTTCCAATACTAACAATCTTTAGAGGATAATCTCCACAACTGTATGTAGGTCCTTTTGAAATAGGTTTTTGATGATGAAACCATTCCCTTCTAAAGATCCTATGAAAAGAAATTCTTGAGTTGAAGAGCCATGTATTAATTAGTGACTTCTTTAAATTGTTGTTGCTACTTTACAATACAAAGCATTCTCATCATTGTAGTAATTGTAAAATTTTCTTAAGGACTAGAAATTTTCTTATGTAAATTCTAATAATCCTTTTTTAGGTAACCTTTCTTGTCATAAGTATAGTATTTAAAATGTATCTTACCTTTTAATTTTGAGCATTTTTGGCTCCTATTTGGGTCATATTTTGTTGGTAAAAGAAAGTAAATAATTTCTTCCACAAAAGAAGTTTGTTTTCACAAGATGTAACTAGAAATTAGTATTTATTTATTCTTGACTAACAAAACAAAAAAACTATTTCATTCTTATATATATATATATATATATAAGTTAATTTAAGTATTATATATGTCATTAGTTGGATCTTTCCATATATCTATATAAAATATATATTTTGTTTCATTTGAAAATTTATTTATTTCTTTTAATATATAATTTAGATTTATATACATATAAAATAATCATAAAAATATTTTGAATATATTGAAAAGAAGAAACACTTAATTATGACATAAATCCCACTTTTTTTTTAAAAAAAATTGGATCGAAAAGATATACATAAATATCTTTTTAGGTACCATCTCAATGGTGGTGAACTAAATAGAGTCAATTACAATAATCTTGCTATTGTGAAAAATATGTTAGCCCTTAGATTGTTGTCACATACTCAACTCTTATTACAACTGCTACTATTGTTTTTCACTCTCTTATCACCATTAAGGATTCAACTTTTTAGAAACTAGACTAATTATCTTCCTTATTCTTGCACTAAATTTCTTCCTCCAAAATTGTTATTGTAACATTATTGAAGACTAGGTCATTTGTAAGAAGATTATTAGTTAAGTTGATGATAGAACTTCAGTATATTCATGTGACTCTATTGTATAACCCAACAAAATGAACTTAAGAGAATACAGTATTCAAAATATTAATATGCTCGATCATTAGAGTGGATTCCATCATCCAAAGAGTATTAAATTTTCTCTTAAGGAAAATTTTATCATAGAGCAACGTGACTTCGTTCAACTTTGTAAGATGATTTTATAACTTTGTTATTTTCTTCTCCTTTACGCTTGATAAAACTTCACCAACTGAAATTAGGTGAGGATTTGTAATAAAATTCATGTATATTCATTTCATTTGGTATCGTTAGTGAAGTTCTTTGGTTTTCCACTAATTGCTATAAGCCAATTATTATTTGTGAAAATGACTCATTTGCAAATTTCATAGCAAGAAATTATTCCTGTTGAACTTTTCAATTTTAAATTTGATTATCATTACTTTTATCTCAAACTATTTTGAGTTAAGAGAAATTGCTCCCACTAGTTTACATAAATAACAATTGTACATGTGACTAGTTATTAGTACTTTCAAAGGGTGAATAATATCTAACTTATTTTTTGACGTAGAGGAGCCACTTATATACATTCTGATTAGACTCTGATACCACATATTGGAATAATTATATGGGTGAAGTAAGATTGCAACTTAATTAAGATTAGAAGAGATAAGATACACAAATATTATAATGAGTACAAAAATGTTATAATACTAAGTACCTATTTGTTTCAATTTTTAGAGGGTGAATAAGCACTTTTTTTACCGCAAAAGCTATTTTTAAGAAAAATGAGTGTTTGACTGTAAAATCTAAAAGTATTTTTTTTTTCATAGAAATAGCTTTTTGGAAGCTAAAATACAACTTTTGAGAAGCTCAAATTTGGAGCATTTCAAAATGTATTTTCAGATAAATTTTCAGATCAATTAATGAGTCTATTTTTAATCTCCTTTACCCTTATGTTTTTACATATAATTCCCACAATACTTATAGACACATCTTCACATTTATTTTGAGATTTATATAATATTATTAGACTTTTTATATTTTTATATTTATTTTATATTAGTTTTATTTAGATTATAATCCATATAAAAGATTTGTTTAGATATATTTTCATTTATATTTCATATTGTTTAAAATTATATAATAATTAATATATTGTGCTTTACATATTGTTTATATTTGAAATAATATTTATACACATAAATAATTTTATTACAAAATAAAATATAGTTAAAATTAAAAGTGTTTTTATTTTTATATTATCAAACAGTTTATTATATGAATTTTTTAAAAAACTCTTTTTAAATGATAATCAAACAATCAATGACTTCTTAGAAAAGCTTTATTGAAAAAAGCTCTACTGAAAAAGGCTCTACTGATATAAACCTATCCAACAGACTCAACACTTACTAACTATAAGTTATTAATATTAAATTGTAACTTAACACTCCTAAAATCAAAATCATCGAAGCTCTATTCTTTAATGATTAAATTTATTTTTGATATACAAAACAAGAAGATTAATGAGAATTTATAGGTGAATCAAACTAATTATAATCATAAATTTTAATTTATTATAATTACTACATATTTTAATTTTAACCTTTACATTATAAGTTATTTATCTTTATTTGAATATTTTGTGAATAATATCTTAATTCTTATGATATGAATAATATTTAGATATCTAAAATTTTGTTATAATTGTAATTGCGTGTTAATTTTATAAAGCAATAAGTTGAATCTCATATTAATAATTAAAAATGTAGACATTTTATGGAATCATGAATCGCGTGTTAAATGCATGTTTGTTATCACAGTTTTGGCATAAACCACAATTAGCTTCATGTGTGCATGTAGCTGTACCTAATCAAGAGTGACAAGAGCCTGCAATGAGTCAATTTTGGGTGAACTGGTTTGAAGGTAATCAATCAATTCATTAAAAGTAAGTGTATGCATCCTGACACACTGATCTAGGATGAGACTACTTCCGGCGCATACACAGTCAAATCCGGGTATAAATTCGTAACACGTCTGCCCTATCCTCCCGGGTCTCCTCATATTTGGCAACGCATATGGAAGTTAAACATTCCTTAAAAACTCCGTTTCTTTCTCTGGCAACTTCGGTGGCACCGTCTCAGTACCAACTGGCTTCGGCATGAGCGCCATCGCCTTTTTGCTCTCGATGCGGATCTGCATGGGAATCCATTACCTACACCCTCCGCGACTATCGATGGGCGAAACAAGTATGGTTAATCTTTGAGTAGCTTGACCCATCGTTCTTTCTCTCCCCTTTGGATGACTGGCTTCATACTAATGTGCTCGACCCATCCATAGCCCCTCGCTCTTCCCTCAAATTTACCCTCATGGCATGGATTATTTGGTGTGCTCGTGTAGCGCCCCCTTACCGTAGAGCATACACCGATACGCCCGTAGGTCGTACCGATACATACCTTACGATGAGGGTGCACTACCAAACAATCGCTTCTATTAAAACCCCATAGCATCAATATAATCAAAGCAGTAGGATCACAATCACTAAATTTCAAAACCAAAGAGTACTTCTTATTGCATTCATAAATCCTAAATACAATATCTGGTCATAATTTACAACTACATATGTCTAAAATAAGCAGAAGCTCTATCTAGGTCATCCCCAAAATATCCCAAAGGATCCCCGGTGACCGACACATGGGCCATGCTCCTCTTGCTAAGCACTTGCAGCGGGAAAAGTCTCAAAATCCGGAGCTAGAGTCACACTACCATTGTCACGAAAAATAGTCGCAATTTGGGTGAGTTTGTGAAACTCAATGAGTAACCATCATCGATGGTTTACCCAGTCATGCATTACAAAATTGCGTACAAAGCAACACATATCATAACTCGAAATTCACAACATCAAAATCACACATTGGCGGTTAGTCGATAGCACATTCATAGCATGAACACGGTATGTATGCACAATGATTTTCGATTCATTATTAGTGTTGTATTTGGGCGTCGAGTTATCCCATTTCGGGCACATCACACGAATCGCGTTTTCGGGGTGGGAGAGCCCTCGGGTATACACTACGACCCCGCGCGCACTAGGGATAGGAGAGCCTACGGGTATTCACTAATCCCTTTTCACTTATCACAATTGATGAGCTTGTAGCTCCACTCGAGATCGAATGTGCTCCGGTCCTGGCTATCGATTCTTGATTTCTAATCATGCCTAGCATGCTTTCACAATTTATACCGATATATCTCATGCAAATCATTTAATCGAATCACAAATAATTCACATACAAGGCACATATACATTAGAGATTGAGAAACCAACTAGGTTACTCACCTCGAACTTCAGAAGCTCTTTAGGAAGTCTCGCCTATGTCGAGACGATCGGCGATCCGCTTGAGCCGCTATATCAATCAAAATATACATAACATTATTCTGGTACCAATTCGATGCTTAATTATGCATATGAATCAAATCATGTATATCTTATGCAAATTATGACATTTCAGACCTAATTACGAATTTCCGATCTCAATCCTTAAGTCCGAACTAAATTTCTAATTTCCAAATTCAAAATCTCCAAATTGAATTTAATCCATAGCCAATAGATCCTCAATTGCCTAAACCCCAAATATTAAAACCCTAATTTCATTATCGGTGAAATAACTTGCGGCGAATCGGGCATCCACGTCGCGGCGTATACACGCGTTAGTTCTGACGTATGCCTTGTCCTCCTCGCCATAGCCTCGCCATTACGTCGCGGCGTCTGAAGCAATTCTGCTCGTCATGGCGTGTTCTTCGCTGCGTCGCGCGCGTCGCGGCGAGCAATTGCGAATCGCCCGAAAACCCAGATTTTCGACGATTTCGATTCAAATCCAGATTTTCTTCTCACAAACCACTCTAAATAAATCCATACATATCATACAACAAGTCTTTAGTTTCTATTTCATCAAACAATCAAATTCCTAAAATTCAACCCTAAAACCACGAAAACCAACTTTGAAAATCCTAAACCCAAATCCTTAGATTTTCATGTTTAATCCTCTAATAAACTCATAAATCAACCAATCAAACTATATAAAACAAGTTAAGTAACTTACTTGATGAAGAACCTCAAATCTCCAAGAGAAATTGATCGAAGAGGAAGAAGAAGAACGAAGAAGAAGAAGCAAATGTCGTGGGAGAAGAAATTCAAAGGTAGGGCATATATATATATATATATATATATAAAGACAAGGGCTTGTTTGGCTAGAATGCTTACCACCGGTCAGGATCCAAACCACCTCAAATCAATTTCAAATTCTAATTTCTTCCAATTCTAATGGCTAAACCATAATTCCTCAAATCAAATTTCTAACCTGTCAGTGCCATAGGATAATCAATTTGAACCGGATATTCAATTAACGGTCATTCATCAAATTTTTGATCAAGCCTATTATAGAAAATTCCGAAAAATTCCTATAAATCCACAAAATAAAAACTCATTAGCATATACTCCAATTTCACAATTCAACTTCCCAAATCTCATTTCTAACTCAAATCAAATTCTCGAACCTAATTTGACCTAATTATCATACTTGCCCTAATCATTTCGATTTCATTTTACAATCTCAATTTCTCATTTCTTATACCAATTAAATTTCTCACGAGATCAATTAACCCAAATAAATTTCCAAATCAAATCGAAAATATGTCATACATGCATATGCGTATAAAGGCCAATTATACAATATACTATAATGCATGCACATGTACAAATCTGAATGCAATAGGCGTACACATCCCATCGATGACGGGATGTTACAATTCTCCCTCTAATAAAAATTTAGTCCAGAAATTTTCTTACTGATCGATCAAGCAGATGAAGTGCGCCTCCTCGTGTGCTCCTCGGTTTCCCAAGTCGCCTCCTCGGATGAATGGTTCTTCAAAGGACTTTCACCAATGGAATAACCGGGACCTCAGCGCTTGACCCGCGATCCAATAATCCGCACCGGCTCCTCAATATAACTTTCAAGTCACCGCAATCTCTATCTCTTGAGCCGGAATCACGTGAGTCGGGTCTGATCGATATCTCCGGAGCATGCTCACATGGAACACATCATGCAACTGAGACATCTCACTCGACAACGCCAACCTGTAGGCCAACGGTCCTATCCTCTCGATAATCTCATACGGACCGATATACCGAGGAGTCAACTTGCCCTTATGGCCAAATCTGAGAACTCCTCTCCACGGAGACACTCTAAGGAACACTCTATATCCCACAAAGATACTCCATCTCTGCGCGATCTTGATCCACATAACTCTTCACTTTGTCTTGAGCCGCCTTAATGCGACTCCGAATCAGCTGTACCTTATCAACTGTGTCCTGGATCAGCTCGGGACCCTCTAACATCCTCATACCCTCTTCATCCCAGTAAAGAGGGGATCTACACGGACGTCCATATAATGCCTCGTAAGGTGCCATACCAATGCTACTCTGGTACTGATTATTGTATGCAAACTCTACCAGAGGCAAATACTGATCCCATGCACCTCGGAACTCCAACACACAGGCTCTCAACATATCCTCAACAGTCTGAATAGTCCTCTCACTCTGCCCATCTGTCTGAGGATGAAACGCTGTACTGAAGTTCAATCTCGTACCCATAGCTGACTGCAGACTCCTCCAGAATCTAGAAGTAAACCTGGGATCCCTATCTGACACTATCGAAACTGGGACCCCATGCAGTCGAACTATCTCTGCCACATACTTGGGCCAGCGATCGAGGGTATTACTCTCCTCATCTGGCAAGAAGTGGCCGATTTAGTCAATCGGTCCCTATGACTCGAGATAGCATCACTCTGTCTCGGCGTCTGGGCAACCCCATGATAAAATCCATCGTGTCGTTCCCATTTCTACTGGAATGGGCAGCGAATCTGATCTCAAGCGGGGCACGGTGCTCGACCTTAACTTTCTTTGCACGTCAAACACGAGAAACATACTCCGCCACGTACCTCTTCATGCTCGCCACCAAAATGCAACAAAATGCGATACATCTTGGTGACTCTGGATGCATGGCATAAGCGGCCAAATGAGCCTCCTCCAAAATCTCACGCCTCAGATCATCTACATCGGGAACACACAACCTCTGGCCCATCCACAAAGTGTCATCCCTCGGCTCAAACTCGGTGCCATCCCGATCGACTCTATCAATCAATCTAACCAATCTTGGATCACGACATCGCACTCTCCTAATCCGCTCATGCAACATGGTCTCGACCTCGAGTCGCAATCGAACTCCATCGACTCAAATCTATCGCACATTAAGTGCTCTCAATGAACTAAGCATGGCAACCTTGAAACTGAATGCAGAGGCTGCCTTTACCATGCGATCTCCTACTCAATGCATCAGCCACCACATTGGCCTTCGGGGTGGTACTCGATAGTCTGATCGTAATCCTTAGCGACTCTAACCATCTCCCTCGCCTCCATTCAGCTCCGTGACTCAACAAGTACCTCAGCTCTTATGGTCGGTGAAGATCCGAGCGTCTCCCATACAAATAATGTCTCCAGATCTTGAGCAAACACCACGACCGCTAACTCCAAGTCATGCGGGATAATTACCTCATGGGCTCTCAACTATCTCGATGCATCTGTTATGACTCTCCCATCTTGCATCAAGACACGGCTAAACCTAGCTGCGAAGCATCACTATAAACCTCGAAACCTCCGATCCGGATGGCAAGGCTAACACCGCACCGTAGTCAACCAATGTATCAACTCATGAAACTCCTCAACTCGAGACCGTTCCTCGGAATCTCCCAACTCCTCACGCCTCAATTTTGTGAGGATCCACCGGATACCCTCACCGGACACAATGTGGCCTAGAAACACCACCTCATCCGGCCAAAATTCACACTTAGTGAATTTGGCATCTGATCTTCTCTCATGTCTGCAAAGACCTGACTCGGATGCTCTGCGTGCTCTGTCTGAACCTCGAATATACCAAGATATCATCAATGAATACGATCACTGGCGATCGGTATGGTGAAAGACCTATTCATCAAGGCCATGAAGGCTGGGGTATTAGTCGACCCGAGCGGCATCACTAAAACTCGTAACGTCCATACCGCTCGCGAAAGCACTCTTAGGCACATCGGCCTCTGCGATCCTCAGCGATAGTAACGGACCTCAAATCCAACTTGGTAAACACAGAGCTCCCGCGAATCGATCAAAGAGATCATCGATCCTAGGCGGTGGGTACTTATTCTTGCGATAACCCGATTAAAGCGCCTATAATCGATGCAAAGCCTCATAGCCCGTCCTTCTTCTTCACAAACAATCCGGAACTCCCACGCGACACACTCGGCCGATGAACCCTTATCCAATAACTCTGAAAGTGAGCCTTAAGCTCCCTCGGTTCCACGGTGCCATCCTATACGGAGGTATCGATATAGAGCGGTACACTGGGCGAGGTCAATCTCGAACTCGTCTCCGATCCGTGGCAAACCCAGTAACTCCTCGGGAAACACATCAGGAACTCCGGATCACGAGGACATCCTGCAACCTCTGCTGCACTCTAGAGTCTACCACATCGCCAAATAAGCCTCACGGTCACCTCGCATCAATCTCAAAGCACTCACAAGCGAAATCATCTGGTGGCCTTTGCTGACTAACACCTCGGCGACCCTCGGTGACCGGGAGACTCTAATACAACCTCCTTAGTATAGCAATCTATAATCGCCTATGGGCGATGAGCGATCCATCCCAAAATCACCTCGATCTCGAAGAGGCAACACAATCAAATCGCACTCAATATCACCGAATCTACTAGAATCGGGCATCCCTACAGATCTCACCTAAAGCGGTGGTACTACCCAAAGGTGTACTCACTGCAACCCATCTTGAAGCATCTCTCTATGCATATGCAATCTACATGCCTGGCGGTGCAATAAATGAATCGTGGACCACGGATCTATCAATGCATACACCTCAAAATCGAAGCGAAGCAAACTGCGACCACATCTGGAGAGTCTGGGCCTCCTGCCTTGTCATGGCGTAGACCACGGCACGAGGATGGCCGACTACCCCGACTCTCCGACCCCGTATAAAGAATCTCCAGCTCCACTCGAAGCTCGCCTCGCCCCTGAATCCGGGTCCACTACTCGGCTCTGCTGCTGCAGATCGTCTACTACCAGCTCTCCCACTCAGGCGGTGAGCTCCCACGATCTCGGACAATGTCGAATCGATGCTCCATCGAGCCACATCTCAAACAAGCTCCGGTGAACCTCCAACACTCCCACTATGCCTCCTCTCACAAAACTCACACAGAGGAGGAAGGTGGCCGAGCCTCGACCCCGCCATTGCTACCCGACCGCCCAAATCGCCTCTCGAACAAGACCGGATCGCTGGGACCTCCCAAAATCTGAGCACCTTACGGCGTGCGCTAAAGCTCCTCCCGAGCTACCACAGCTATCTTTGGATCTCTTACTCAAGATCACGACCAACCTCAACTCGCTCTGTCTCAAAAGTCGCCGATCTCGATGCGGTGACCTCGGCTCCACAAAGGTGCCCATATCGGACGGGCTAACACGTGCGAATATCGATTCACCCTCCTCAAATCTCGGCATCGATCACCTCGGAAGAAATCAAAACAGACGCATATGCCGACAACTCATTAAACCGGACCTCATAATCGGCCACTGCCATAGACCCCTGTCTCAAATCCAGAAACTCCTGCATCTTCATCTCCATATAAACCCTAGGCGTATAATTATCTCGGAAAGCTCTCAGAAAATCCGCCCAAGTCAAAACACAAGGTCTGGTGGAACTCCCCGGAACAGTCTTCCACCACTGATACGCTGGACCCTGAAGCAAAGAGACAGCGTAATCGAACTTCTCCTCAGCATCACAATCCATCTGGTCCAGGACCCGCTCGGTCCTCTCTAACCAACCCTCACCTCAAGAGGTGCATCTTCTTCGCCAGAAATCGACACCCCCACTTACATGAGCGATCATACCTCCGTTCAAGTCTCATGGGAACTCGGAGGCTGCTCCTCATACATAAACGAGAGGACTCTCTCTAGCTCCTACTAACTTGGTCACCGGTGGTGATCGACACGATCACCAAAGACGGATGACCTACAATAAAATCACAATTCGATCAATTTCTTGCTTTCCTCACGAAATTCAAGCCTAAAACATACTATGCCCAAAGATGCCAAACCATGCTCGATACCACCAATGTAGCGCCCCACTGCAGTAGCATACACCGATCGCCCGTAGGTCGTGCCGATACATACCTTACGATGAGGTGCACTACCAAACAATCGCTTCTATTAAAACCCCATAGCATCAATATAATCAAAGCGGAGGATCACAATCACTAAATTTCAAAACCAAAAGTACTTCTCATTGCATTCATAAATCCTAAATACAATATCCGGTCATAATTTACAACTACATATGTCTAAAATAAGCGATAGCTCTATCTAGATCATCCCCAAAATATCCCAAAGGATCCCCGGTGACCGACACATGGGCCATGCTCCTCTTCGCAACACACAGCAGAAAAAGTCTCAAAATCCGGAGCTAGAGTCACACTACCACGTCACGAAAAATAGTCGCAATTTGGGTGAGTTTGCGAAACTCGATGAGTAACCATCATCGATGGTTTACCCAATCATGCATTACATAAAATTGCGTACAAAGCAACACATATCATAACTCGAAATTCACAACATCAAAATCACACATTGGCGGTTAGTCCATAGCACATTCATAGCATGAACACGCATTGTATGCCTGATGATTTCGATTCATTATTAGTGTTGTGGATAGGCGTCGAGTTATCCCATTTACGGGCACATCACACGAATCGCGTTTTCGGGGTAGGAGAGCCTCGGGTATACACTACTGACCCGCGCGCACTGGGATAGGAGAGCCCTACGGGTATTCACTAATCCCTTTTCACTTATCACAATTGATGAGCTTGTAGCTCCACTCGGATCGAGAATGTGCTCCCGGTCCTGGCTGTCGATTCTTGATTTCTAATCATGCCTAGCATGCTTTCACAATTTATACCGATATATCTCATGCAAATCATTTAATCGAATCACAAATAATTCACATACAAGGCACATAGCACATTAGAGATTGAGAAACCAACTAGGTTACTCACCTCGAACTTCCGAACTCATTGCAGGAAGTCTCGCTTTATGTCGAGACGATCGGCGATCCGCTGAGCCGCTATATCAATCAAAATATACATAACATTATTCTGGTACCAATTAGATGCTTAATTATGCATATGAATCAAATCATGTACATACTATGCAAATTATGACATTTCAGACCTAATTAGAATTTCCGATCTCAATCCTTAAGTCCCGAACTAAATTTTTAATTTCCAAATTCAAAATCTCCAAATTGAATTTAATCCATAGCCAATAGATCCTCAATTGCCTAAACCCCAAATATTAAAACCCTAATTTCATTATCGGGCGAAATAACTTTCCTCGTAGTAGCATCGCCATGGAATGAATCGAGCATCCACGTCGCGACGACGACGCGTCGTTTGCGACGTATGTCTTCTCCTCCTCGCCATAATACCATTACGTCGCGGCGTCTGAAGCAATTACGCTTTCGTCGCGGCGTGTTCTTCGCACGTCGCGCACATCGCGGCGAGCAATTGCAGACACGCCCAGAAAACCCAGATTTTCGATAGATTTCAGTTCCAAATCCAGATTTTCTTCTCACAAACCACTCCTAAATAAATCCATACATATCATACAACAAGTCTTTAGTTTCTATTTCATCAAACAATCAAATTCCCTAAAATTCAACCATAAAACCACCGAAAACCAACTTTCGGAAATCCTAAACCCAAATCCTTAGATTTTCATGTTTAATCCTCTAATAAACTCTATAAATCAACCAATCAAACTATATAAAACAAGTTAGAAGTAACTTACTTGATGAAGAACCTCAAATCTCCAAGAGAAATTGATCGAAGAGGAAGAAGAGAACGAAGAAGAAGAAGCAAATGTCGTGGGAGAAGAAATTCAAAGGTAGGGCATATATATATATATATATAAAGACAAGGGCTTGTTTGGCTAGAATGCTTACCACCATCCGGATCCAAACCACCTCAAATCAATTTCAAATTTTAATTTCTTAGAATTCTAATGGCTAAACCATAATTCCTCAAATCAAATTTCTAACTTTGTCAGTGCCATAGGATAATCAATTTGAACCAGGATATTCAATTAACTAGTCATTCATCAAATTTTCGGTCAAGGCCTATTGCTAGAAAATTCGGAAAAATTCCTATAAATTCACAAAATAAAAACTCATTAGCATATACTCCAATTTCACAATTCAACTTCCCAAATCTCATTTCTAACTCAAATCAAATTCTCGAACCTAATTTGACCTAATTATCATACTTGCCCTAATCATTTCATTTCATTTACAATCTCAATTTCTCATTTCTTATACCAATTAAATTTCTCACAGATCAATTAACCCAAATAAATTTCCAAATCAAATCGAAATATATAAATACATGCATATGCGTACAAAGGCCAATTATCAATATACTATAATGCATGCACATGTACAAATCTGAATCTGATAGGCTATCATACATCCCATCGGTGTCGGGATATTACTACCGCAATGAGGAATCCATACAGGGTAAACTCATATCCACAGTTGGTCAACTGCATTGATTTCGCTCGATGTTTGCCGCCTGCAACAGTGCTTTCCCACTCGGCTCGGAACCGGCAACGAGAGCGGAACACTGGATCTCTGGATCCCCTTCGCCGATAGGGTATGTCAAACTCAACGTGGATGGTAACGCACTTGGCAATCCGAGACCTGCAGGATATGGTGGCTTGCTTCGCAATGCCCACAACACTTGGCTTGTTGGCTTTTCTGATTTTTTAGGCCACGCCACCAATACGCTTGCTGAATTCCAAGCGATCTTTTTGGGCCTGGAGCTCGCGTGGGACCGTGGTATCCGCTGTCTTATTGTTGAATCGGACTCACTGGAAGCCATTCAACTGATCCGAGGCTCGGCTGCCCCATATCATCCTTATTTTACCGTTATTGCAGACATTCGCCTTATGCTGACTCGAGCATGGGACTGCTTCATCACACACACCTTGCGAGAAGGCAATACTTGCGCCGATTACTTAGCGAAACATGACTCCTCCCATCTCCAGCGATGGCAACTGTGGGAGACGTCGGATTCAATGTTCCAATTTCTTTTGTTATTTGATGCAGGTCCTGGTGCGCTCTTGCGCCCATAGACTGCCTTACTTGCCTTGTCTACCAAAAAAACATATTATACACTCTCGTCCCTTCATCACGCGGTATGCCACTTTATTCTGTCACCATACTTGGCAAATGGATATCTGTCGTTTTATGCAATCTGCTCCTGACGTGGGTAAATAAATCTATATTTTTTACGTTTCCTATTTACTTCTACGATTTATTAAATTAATATAAAAAGTATAGATGTAGTGTAGCTAGATGGTTAGTGGCATTGAAGACGATATAATTCTGAAAAACATGGGCCCAATCCTCTAGTCCTTGTTGGGTTAAGCCCAAGATACAAACAGTCCAACCTGAATGAGGCCTGGGCAAAAGTGGTATTTCGGAGAGCCGTAAACTAAATGACGCGTGCAGAAGTTGCAATCAGGAGCAGAGATTCAGTACAACACGCCACCCCAACCCCACACCACATCATCGATTACTAGCATCCTCCACCGGCGAGAAACTCATTCCGTATCTAACCGCGGTTCACCACCGACTTTACGATTTCATCTTCCAAGACCTCTGAGTTTGACGGGTTTTCTACTTTTGCCTGCCGTCATGAACTGCGAAGTCTGTCAACTCAAAGAACTGGTAATTTTATCTTAAGTACAGAGTAATTTCCCTGATCGGAGGTCCGATCAAGAATTTTTGCGCCGTCTACTCTTTCTCTTTTTTGTTTATATGACTTGGTTGGACTGTTCAAAATGTATGTAGGAAGTGGAGCACTTTGAGATACGGGAAGTTCTACGTTGTAAGTGCTGTTCTTGTCGCCTTTTAATTGTACCAATTGTCGCGTTTTAATATGGACTACCTTTTACTTCTTCAAAGCAATGTTAAGTGAATCGATTTCTGGCCTCAGACTCAGTGAACTAGTGATTTCTTGAGTTACTTTTTCGTATTTGTGGTTTTAGTTTTAATGGCTGAATTATGTGCAGGCATATTACACACGATTGTGTTTCATCGAGCTTTAGGTCTTGTCCGCCCTAAAGACGTTGACTTGGAACTCTTTGACATCACATACGTAAGTGACTCTAATTTCCCATCTCATCTTGCGCAGATATAGTTCCAGGACTTGACGCTTTATAGTTTTTGGTAATGAATTTGTTGAAAGTAAAAAGCTTGGGAGAAGGACTAGTGCTGAAAAAAATGATGGACTTGTCTCCAGAAAAGAAAAAGTAGTTATTTGTTATTTGGTCTTTGTAGTCATTTCTTTCTCTACATTTAAGGACTGGCATTTTAAGATGATGGAAGCTTTTGATGTTTGTATTTTCGCACTGCTCTGTTATTTTTAGGTGCAATGCGGGGATGGCGATCTTGAAAAGAAAATAGACGAGAAGATTGAGCAATTCATAAGTTGGGTAGACAAACACCCAAATAAGAAGAGTCAGGTCGATTGTTTGTAGCATTCTTTAAGAACGTCCCAATGCTTTGGTTTATTTTCCCATCAATCTCTCATAGCTTCTGGTTTATCATGTATAATGTTATTTGGTGCTAAAATCATGAGAAATATTTATCTGAAGTACATGGAATATGATAAATTGGAACCTTGTTTGCTTTTGAGGCCTTAAGTCATCATATGCATCATTTGAAGAGTTAATCACGGAAAACTTTATTTCTCTGCATAATGAATGTCTCATGCTTTGTAATGGCATCATTTTTGTAGAACATCTGCTCTGCTTTTACTACTGATAGCAATTTGTTGTCTTTGTACAATATTAAATTTGCTTATTGATTTTCAAGCTAATGGTGCAGATATGTCTTTCTTTTTATGAAGTGAAAAATAAAAAAGAGTCATGGTTCACCAACAAAACTGAAAGATTGTTTTGGGAAAACTGGTACATCAATTTGAGTGTAACTCAACATCCGAAGGCTCACCCTGGAAAGTCTCATCATTCGAAAGTAGTAGTGGACCCTGGAGGTATATTTGGTTGGTTTGATGATTTGTTGAAGTTCAATCCTTAAGCCTTTTCTTTATTTCATCCTTCTACTCGTGAATGTAGAAAGTGCATCTGAGGAGAGGAGTGTTCGCAGGGCAGCACTTGAAGCATCTCTTCGTGAGGTCTTATTCCAAATCATTAAATTTGTTAACGAGAAAAAGGATCATGTTCCACCCATATCAGAAGCGGTCATCTACTTCCCCTATGAAATTACAATCCCTAGGTCAGCTGTGTTTTATTTACCTTTGATCCTCACAAGCTGCTTACTTCTGTTCTTATTCTATAGTTTCTACTTACTATTTGGGCTTAAGTTAATAATATAGTCCTGGTGTCAACTTTTCTTTCTTTAATCTTACCTGTTTTCAACCTTCTGTGTCTTAAGATTTCTTGGTATGCCATCATGCTTGAGCATAAGTGTTTATCATTATCTCTGTTATGAATGTTTTCAAGTAGATTCATTTCATTGTTGGTCATTCAAGATTATGGGTGAATACTTGAGGATTGTTTCTCTTGAACCATTTACCATTCCGCCTTAATTTCTGATCTTGGCAATTTAGAACTCTGAATAATTTAATGCATCTTTTTGCCTATCTGAACTCGTTTAAGTGATCAACACAGAATAGATTTCTTGACATTCTGACATGATAGTTGCTTCATACTCTGATTATGGGTGACTCGGTACCTACATTGGCTCTAATTTCCATGTTTTTTTTTCTTTATTTTAATAGATTATCATTTCATGCTATAGTTGGAGCATAGAAAGTTTATGTTTTATTGTGCATGCAATTGTATCATGTCATAAGCTTTCTGATTTTGCTGTGGGAGAGTCTGTGAAGCCAATTTCTTAGTGTAACACCGATTACTATGTTTTCTGCGTTTAACTAAACTTGTTTTTCATGCAATTAATTGCTGTGATAATGATTAAAGTCGCCAGTCTGTGAAGTAGGCTAGACTTGACTTCATCTGTTAACTAAAATCAGGACAAACCTTCATATGTATAGGTCATGCAAGTTATTGTAATGAGGGCAGCCTGCTATAACATAACAACCTTGAGCACTAGCCAAAACCATCTTCTATTCTTCGAGCTTTGAGTCAGCAAGGTGGCATTTTTTTGAAAATATTATCGTAGGAAACGTGTTACTTATTTTATTCAATTAGTGCTTAATAGGTTTTATGGAATAAAGTTAACTGAGGAAGTTTTGTGAAGTCTCATGATTTGACTGTACTGCCTTTGCTCAGCTCCTCGGATTCTGCCTTTGGGATGGACATGCTGAAGCGGATGCTACATTCAGGAAATCCAACAATACTTGGCTGATTATAATAGTCGGTGGACATTGTAGAAAGGGTTTAATACTGCCGTCTAAAGCACCACCGTTGTGGTTTGGTGGCTGTGAACGTGAACAGCGATAGGTTTGAGGCGAATGAATTGGTTATGCTGTTGACTACTTAAATGGCTCCAATTGTAATTATACTTGGGTTCATTATTATCCATTTCTGACCTATCTTGTTGACATTTTCTTTTTGGTAATGCTTAACTCGCTCGTTACATATAAACACAACAGCCTCAGCTGAAGCCACATATACTAAATGCTGTTGATGACAAATTTATATTTGCGGGACATTTTCATTAAGATCTTCTTTGGATGGAGCACAAATCTGTAGTCTTAGATTGCTATTATTGGGAAAATATGTTTGTAATATGAGAAGGAAAGATTAATTTTAGATAATGATTGTTCTTATCCGCTTATTGCCGCTTCGTTTCATTTCCAAAATGCAAGTATCAGTTTTGTCTTATTCCTACTGGAATCTGGTCTTACTTCGATTTGTGGACAATGTTTTTGTTAGTTTGTTCATGTAACAATCAAGTTAGTCTTGATGGAATCGGATACAGTGATACTCTCGACCGACAACCTCTTATCATTGGCTAAGCTCTTAAAATTCCATTTATGTGCATTTTAACATCTGAACTAGTTAAAACTCGCTATTTATTTGCGACAAAAACAAAGGATAATGACCATTTCATGAAATGAAAAGCTTTAGTTTTGTAAAGAAGCAACGGCGGGTATTTCTTTTTATTTTACGTTGTATGGTAATTCAAGTTCTTTATAAATCGCGTTTAGAAACAAGTAAATAAATAGCGAGTTAGTGCGAGAAAGCTACACTGTTAGTGCGAGAAATTGCTTGTTAGCGTAAAGGTGACGGGTGCTGTTAGTTTGTTGTTCGCAGAGCCTGCGGCGAGAGCTCGGTCGGAGGACTGGAGAATATGTCTCCCAATGACTCGGAGGGTCACCAGGCTAAGAAGAGACGTACTCGGAAGTGTGATGACAATCAGTCCCACCTGAAGTAGTAACAGGGGGCTCCACTGACTCTGGTGCTGCGGAGACGTCTGCATGGCCAGAGGAAGTGCCAATCGACGTTGTAGAAGAGGATATCACGTCGGTCTTCGATGAGCAGGGAGGCAGTATCCTGCTATCTCCGACTCTGAAGGGCAAGCTGGACAAACAGTGGGAGAAGGCGGTGATCCTGAAGGTGCTGGGCCGTCGTGTGGGTTTCATCGTGCTTAGTAACCGCTTGCGCTTATTGTGGAAGCTGCGTGGCAACGTGAAGATGGTGGATTTAGACAATGATTTTCTCCTAGTTAAATTTCAAGAGGAAGGCGCGATTATATAAGGGTGTTTACAGAGGGCCCATGGACGATATTCGGGCAGGTTATCGCCGTCCAGAGATGAAGCTCCTCTTTCCGTCCCTCCCATGCCGTGATCACCAGAGCTGTCATCTGGATTACGATCCCAAACTTACCAATAGCATGCTACCATCCACAAATTCTCGAGGCTCTGGGGAACCTTGTGAGGCACACGGTTCGCATAGATGAGACAAAGCTGCATGGCAACCGTGGGAAGTTTGCCCGAATTGCAGTAGAGATCGACTTGAACAACCCCTTGAAGCCTAGCGTTGAGTTAGGTGGCGAAACCCTGTTCATCTCCTACGAAGGGCTCCCACAGGTGTGTATCAAGTGCGGCGTTTTAGGCCACTCTCCGAGTCCCAGTGCTTGTGCCAAGAACGTTCCTGCAGCAGTTAACGCCTCAACGTCGGTGGAAAGCATGGGAGCAGATACGGCTGAGCCTAGCAGACCGTTGGAGGTGACAAGAGGGCCACCGGAGCCAGTGGCTATTAACAGCTTTGGGCCGTGGATAAATGTCCAATGCCGACGTCCAAAAGCTGCTACAGGTCAGGTGAAAGACAAGGCAAGTGCCGTACGCGGGGGCGCAACAACTCGAGGCTCACGTTATGCAGCATTATTAAATGAAGCTGCTGTTGAAGATGCGACAGGCACCAGCGTAGAGGGGACTATAGAAGGGGCTCCTGTTGGATTTGGACAAAAACTGAATTTGTTCAGTTTTCATGGAACTGGACAGTCCTCGAATCAGTCCAGGGTTCCTAAGCCCGTTGAGCGATTCAGGAAGGCTACACAAAATGCTAAAGGTAAATCTATATTGGAGCAACCCACGACTCGGGCAGATAAGGGACAGACCAGTGAAAGTATCAAAAAAGAATTTGACCCGTTTTTTTCAATTCGTCTTAAACCCACGACCTCTAAGAGGAACCTCGCTGTCACAATTCCGTCCTACTCTGAAATGATCTGCGATAATCAAATCATTGTGGCCCAGCCTCAAGTGACCGAGGAGAGGCCCCGGAGTATGGAGGGGTTGGAGGATATTAGGGATGCCTCAGCTATCCCAAAACTCCCCCTTGGATCCTCCCGATATCGTGATGGCCTCGGTGGGAAAGGAGGAATCAATGAGCCCACTCCCGAATGAGGCAGAGCTACTAGTCCCTGCTATCGGGGAGCATAAGGTCGACTACATCGGGAGCCTGGTAGAAGACTCGAGGTAGGTTTCTTTTCTACGGTATTTTATGTCTATTATATTATGGAATTATGAAGGAGCAGGAGGGGCGAAGTTTCAAACCCTACTGTGTAACTATACTCGTAGCTATAAATTGGGTATCTTAGCCTTGTTGGAATCCTGTATTAGTGGAGATAGGGCCCAGGCTGTTATTCTTGCCTTAGGATATGATTTTTTCTTTCAAATTGAAGCAGAAGGTTTTTCGAGAGGTATTTGGTTACTTTGGGAAGAGGCTTATGATATCTTTGTCATCATAGTGCATAGGCAATTTTTGCATGCTTTTGTTAAGTATCGATCTCATTCCTTTGCCTTTACTGTTGTGTATGCTAGTCCACCAGTTTCCTCTCAGTCTAGTCTATGGGCCGCATTCACTTGGCTAGGCAACTCTACTTCTAGGCCGTGGATTGTGGGGGGGCGGGGATTTTAACGCGAAATTGGAGAACTCGAACAGACGGGAAGGAGCCCTCGCAAATCTGATTGTGAGTAGACGATTTAGGGATTGGGTGCATCATTATGGGCTTCACGATTTAGGGTACGTAGGGTCAAAATTTACTTGGAGGAGAGGGCAGGTGCAGGCTAGGCTCAATCGTGTGTTTGGGTCGTCTGCTTGGGTCTAGCAGTTTCCCCACACGATTAATCAGCATCATCCTTTCCTCTGTTCCGACCGTAGGCCTATGCTCCTCTAGCTCTTTCCGCCTCCGCCGAGGCCTATTGGCCCACCGTCGTTTCAGTTCCAGAATGCCTGGTTAACGCACTCGGGATTTTAGGAGGTAGTCGATGAGTATTGGAACCCGATGGTGGACACGATGAGCCACTCCTTATCCCAGTTCTCCACCCATCTCCATAGATGGAATCGACAAGTGTTCGGTAATATTTTTCACCGAAAAAAGAAGTTCATTGCCAGATTGGAGGGGATTAAGCATGCCATGACGGATGGTCCTACAGACTCGTTGCTGGCATTGGAGGACAAGCTCAACAGCGAGTTATTATAGGTTTTGTGTGGGGAGGAGATGTATTGACATCAGAAAGCCAGATGCGAATGTCTTTTCTAGGGGGATCGAAATACCAAGTACTACCATATGATCACCCTCTCTAAGCGGCGAAAGCTGCGTATCGGACAACTTATCTGTTGGCCCCAGAATTTTTTTAATTTAATTAAGTATGATTTAATGAATTTTAAGGTCTTGATAGATTAATTTGTATGGGACCTTAATTGACATGTTAATATTATTAAGGTTAAATGGCTTAGGTGATTTAAATTGAAGTATTAGAAGGGATAAGTTGCATTAAAGGCATTTTGGGCATGTCACTTAAGCATTTAAGTTCATAGGCTAATAAGTAAGGGCATTTAGGACCTTTTAGCATTAGTGATGGTATAAAGGGGAAGAAATAAGGCTTGGCTTGCAAAGGAAGAGAGGGAAAATGAAAACTGAGAGAAGAGAAGAGAGAGAGGGTCGTAGGTGGAGAGGAGGAAGGAGAAAAAGAAGAGTAAGCTCGAGTTTCATGACTTCGCAAAAGAGTTGGGCTCCGGAAGCAAGCGAGGTCTAACAAATTTAGTCTTTAAGACTTTCAATTTCTGGAGTGAAGTTGGCTGTAGTGTGCACAGTCTTGGTTTTACAATAGTCCGAAAAGCCTCAGGCTATAATTTCTAGATTATGGAACCAAATTTAATGATTTTAGTGTCATTGAAAAATTGAGACAATGAGGAACATTTCTCTAGAAGGAAGTGTTAGCCAATTCCTTCAATTTGATGATTAGAAAAATTTCTTAAGTTAAGCATGATTTTGAGGTTTTGTAATATTATATGATTTTGGGGAATTAATTAGCATGTTAATGTGAGTAATTAGCATGTTAATGTAAGTAAGCTCATAGGACATGGATTAAATTGAAGTAAAGTGAGAAGATATGTATGAGGGCAAAAGTGGAAGGTCACTTAAGCATTAAGGTTACAAGGCTTACATGTAAGGGTATTTTGGACATTACTCATTTATTAATGAGATTTTTGTAATTAAAAGGGTGGCCTTGCTTCTTAAAGGAAGGAGAAGCACGAAAGTTTGAAAGAAAAGAAATAAAGAAGAAAAGAGAGAATGAGAGAGTGTTCGGATGGAGAAGAGAAAAAAGAAGAAAGAAAATTAGGGTTTTGATTTTCTAAGTTTTTAAGAGAGATTTTGAAATTGATTCAAGAAGGAAAAAGAAAGAGGAGCATGAGGGCTTTCATATGAGCCAAGAAACTCTTCATTTGTAGAAGATTCAAGGTAAGAGTGGATTTTGATTTTTGGATTTTTAGAGAGATTTTGGTTCTTATGGCTTAAGAATGGTATGAGTTTAAGTTTTCTAAGATCAATTGCATGATTTTGCGTTATGGGTTGTCCAATTTGGATTCCTATGGATTAGGGTTTTTACCATTGATGAAGGAGTTTAAGAAAGGCAAGAGAAGAGGCTTTGAACAAGTTTCAAACATGGAAATAAGGTGGGTACCATATTTATAATTTGAATTATGAGCCACTGATATGTTTTCAAAAAATCAAGAAGATAAAATGTTTTCGAATTCATTGTTTTTGAATGATTTGATAAATTATTACAATGGTTAAATTCATTGTTTTTGAATGATTTGATAAATGTCTATAATTGTTGCATTACTTGTTTTTGAATGATTAAGAATTTGCTATGTGAATTTGATTGAAATTGTGAAATTATGAATAGCAATGTGTTTGAAAGATGACATGCGTATGAAAACTAAGCTTTTGAAATGTGTCTTTGGGCAATCCGATTTCAAGTGTGAAAATATGTTATGTGGATTTTGTTAGGTCCCATAAGATGTCAAGTGCACTTGTCAAAAAGGCTTCTCCTGCCTGCCCGTTAGTGACATTGGAGCTCCTTTGAGGACTCCCATAAGTTCACGGCTACAGAGATGACTATCTGAGAAATGTGTAGTACGTTACATTTTCGGACCAACCAAACCATTCGATGTGCTTATGTGCTCATGTGTGTTTATAAGTTTGATACATACATGATTTGAAATTGCTCATGAATTATTTGATAAATTGAGAATTTTTGAGAAATAAGTATTTGATGATTTCTACTGTGAAATTACTATGAAATGGCAATGAGTTTTGAAAATAGTTTTTGCTTATTTTTCTGTTATAAGCATGTTACCCAAGGGCTGTAAAGCTCACCCCTCTTTTCATTCCCATCTCTAGGTAATGAGCAGGAGATCGGATGAAAGAAAGTCAAGACATCCGTTTGTTTATGTATATGATGTGTTTTTAAGTTAGATTGTTGTAAGAATAAGATCTAAGACATATGTTAAGAATTTTGGAGTTTTGTATCTTTTGTATTTGGACTTTTGAAATTGGTGATGTAACATGGCTTGGAATGCCATTAAAGTTTGTAATAATTTATTTTAGGAAGTTAATGAGATATGGATTTGAAAGATAAATTTGTGTATGAGATATGGATTTGTGTATGGTTTTGAAATATGAATTTGTGTATGGATATGTCATATGAATTTGTATATGGATGAGATGAGTTGAATTCGAATATTTGTGTATGGATATGTCATGTGAATTTGTATATGGAAGAGATGAGTTGAATTCAAATGTAAGGTATCGGAAGAAGTTTTCCGTTTAATTTGTTGAGTTTTGTATATAAATTGTGGGTATATATACGTGTGTGGGAGATTTTTATGGAAAAAGAAAGATAAGTGTTTTTTTAAAGATGAGATATGAGATATGATTGAATTGGAGGAATCATATAAATTGAGGCTTGAGTGCGATTGATAAATTCCATTTGGCATTTGAAGTTGCTTTGAATGAGGGTGGATGAATCTCACATTTGAAATTGAAATTGTTTTGAATGATATTGAAAAAAAAAAATACCGATTTGGATTGGTTTAGACCAAGTGTGTCTTTACAGTTTCCAACGTTTTTCTAAAGTATGTGTTTTCGGATGTTGGAGTTAAGAGTTTTGTCCTTAAGCGTTTTGTTTTCTTTGAGACCGCTAAGCCTTTTCGATTTCTTGATTCCTTAAGCTTCCGCTTCCTTTGGTTTCCACTTTTTGATTTCTTTGGTTTTCGCTCACATTTGCATTTCGAAAAATTTTGCTATCACGCTTTTGATTCCGAAAGGTTGGGTTCCAGAAATGGGGACCAACATTCAATTCCTCCAGTCTGTTATGTAAAGGTAAAGAGTTAGTTTCAAAAATAATTATAGACTTAGTACTTACCTTCGAGCTAAAAAATGTGTCCTTTTCGACTTCAAGCTCGTTCTCAACTTCTTTGGCACAAACAATTCGTTGAGGGTTGACCTCAAAATTCTCAAGCTCCTCATCACTTTGTAAAGTTTCCGTACATACTTCAATTAGATACACCTTGGGTTGATACGACGGATCCTTTTTGCTTTACGATTCTAGGAGATCAAGACTTAATTACCATCTGACCCAATTAGTGTTCCATGTGTTGTTGGCTTGCTTTTATCTCCTGTTGGAATTCTTGCAACTGTTGTTGCATATTTTGTAGAAATTGCAAATTGTTAGAAGCAATATTATTAACAAGTTCTTCTAAAGAAGCAATTGAATCCTATTGGCTCTCCGAATCATGGGCATTAGACCATGTGTTTTTTGGAAATTGCCTTTCATCCTTCTGGAATTGTAAAGTATTCTCCTGTAATTGGGACATCAACTTTTTCAGAGATGGACCGAAGTTATTATAGGAAGCTTCTGGTCTGTATGAGAATTGTTGTGCATCCTGCAAACTACCATGGAAGTAATTCTGATGATTATTCCATCCAAAAAAAGTTAGGTTGATCAGTCCAAACATTGTTATAGGATTGAAAATATAAGTTGTAAAAGGAATTACTTCCGTCCATATCGAATTTTTTTAACACGAAACAAAAAATGAAAAGATCACAAAATAACATAAAAGAAATCAATCACGAACAAATATATACAAAACACCAATTAAATTACAAACAATAACTAAAACATTGCACTCCTCGACAACGACCCCAAAATTTAACTACGCGTTGTTACGCTAGTCAAAATAAAATAACTAGACTACTACTATAGTAGTAGTGAGCTTAGGTCGATCCCATAGAGAGTGTGTGTACAGTTTATGAAATGAAATTAACTGATGTTTAGAAAAAAAGGGGCTTTTGGATTTTTAAAGAAGAAAATAAAATAAAACTAACTAATAAAACAAATTAAGGAAAACATGCAAAAAATGATAAAAAGTGGGGAATTCGATAGGGACCCGATTCTTTAGTTCAATCTCGATCTACACCCTAATTAAACATATTTTATTAATTTGTTATTCTTTAACATCTTCTAGCAATTATTAATCATGGGTTAATAATTAACCTGAGTTTTTCCTTAGGTTTTGTTTAATCAAGATATCAGAAGACTTAGATGAACTATCATTTTCCATGTCAATAACAAAGAAATCAGCAGGAAAAATTAATCCATTAACTTGAACTAGCACATCCTCTAAAACACCTTCAGGATAGACAATCGATCGATCGCCAATTGAATTATAACTCGAAGACTAGTTAATGGACCAAGACCGTGGAAGTATAAGCAGATAAAGGCATCACATTAATAGAGGCTCTAAGTCACACATAGCCTTACTTATACCAATATTCCCAATTTTGCAAGGAATGGAAAACATACCTTGGTCGCGACACTTAGGAGGTAATTTCCTCTGTAAGACAGCTGAAACATTTTCACCCACACTCACCCATTCATTACCTGTTAACTTACGCTTGTTTGTGCATAATTCCTTAAGAAATTTGGCGTAGCGCGGAACCTGTTTAATGGCCTCTAGAAGCGGGATGTTTACTTCAACTTTTCGGAATAACTCCATGATGCTTTTATCTTCCTTTTCCTTCTTGCTCTGGGCCAGTCTCTGGGGGAATGGGGGTGGAACCACTAGAGGTTGAGCTTCGAGGTTTTTCAATTTGGGCCGAATCTCGATGTGGTCACGTTTAAGCTCCATTTCGGTTTTCTGTTCTGTCTCTTCTCGGGAACCCTGGGCGTGGTCACGTTTAGGGTTCTTGTCGACTGGGGGCTGCAATTCCTTACCACTTCTTACGAAAATTGCGCTCACATTATGCCTCGGGTCGAGTGTCTGAGACGACAGCTTGCCTTGAGTCTCCATTCTGCTAACGGAGGATGCTATCTGACTCATTTGAGTCTCTAGGGTCTTCATGCTCTTTTCTATCTTTTGAAATCTGGTTGTAGTGTCCTGTTGAAATTTTGCAGTATTAGTAGCTAACATATGGACAATTTCTTCAAGAGGCTTACCAGAGCCCGAAGGCTGTTGCGATGGTGGTGGTCTTTGATAGTAATTCTATTGGGTCGGTTGGCTGTTAGCATAACTGAAGTTTGGGTGGCTTCTCCAACCGGGGTTGTAAGTGTTTGAATAGGGATCAAACTGCCTCTGTTGGAACCCAATAGCATTCACATTCTCCTGTATTTCATCGTGGAGTGTTGAGCACGCATCAGTTGGGTGAGCTAGGCTAGTGCAGATGCCACACGCCCTCGCAGGTGGAGGAGTACCTACATTCAATTTCTCGACCAAAGTTGTTAGCAAAGATTTGACCTCATTGAGAGAAGTAACATTTACCTCGTTCACCCTTCGCGGTATATCTGGTCGGGCACCGAATTGCTGGGAGTTTGCTGCTATGGTTGATATCAACTCCCGGGCTTCAGCTGGGGTTTTGCTGACGATGGCCCCACCACTTGTGGCGTCCATCATTCTGCGCTCCATTAGAATTAGACCCTCGTAGAAATACTGAATGATCAATTGCTCGGATATGCCATGCTGCGGGCAGTTTGCTAAAATTCTCTTGTACCTCTCCCCGTACTCGTAGAGGTTCTCTGAATCCTTCTGCTTAATGCCACAGATTTCACGCCTGATGTTGGCGGCTCGGGATGCTGGGAAATATTTCTCTAGAAACTGTCAGGACATCCTTCCCAAGTGTTGATTGTCCCCGGAGGTAGGTAGTTGAGTCAGTCCTTGGCTGCATCCTGTAGCGAAAATGGAAAAGCTCTCAGTTTGATTTGGTCCTCCGTGACATTGCGGGGCTTCATGGAAGTGCAGACGAGGTGAAATTCCTTCATATGCTTATTCGGATCCTCGTTCTCCAATCCACGGAAGGTGGGCAGCAAGTGGATGAGTCCGGATTTCAATTCGAACCCTTCTTGAAGTTCTGGAAAATCTATGCACAGCGGATGCTATGCTTCAGTGGGTCTACCCAAGTCCTGGAGGGTTCTGTTAAGGGTCATATCCTGCGCGTGGTCACGGTTAAGCTTCCTGTCAGGCTGCTGTTCAACTTCAATCTCCTCTTCGTACTCCGTTTCAGTGTTCGACTCAACCGGGGTCTGTAATCCACTAGCTTTTCCTTGCTTCTTCCTTAGTTTGCTCAACTTCCTTAGCCTCTTAGCAGTCTTTTCGATCTCGGGGTTGTACAAGATGGAATCTCTCGTACGAATGTTCCTAGACATAAAACAAAACAAAATCAATTAGTTACCAAATCCCCGGCAACGACGCCAAAATTTGATGGGTGTCGAATCTACCAAAAATAAATCCCAAACACTAAACGAAAATAAATTAAGCGATGGTAAATGGGAATTCGATCCACGAGAATGGAATAATTGATTCTATTTAAATGCCAAAGAACGAATGAAAATAATTAAAATGGGGGGTTTGGAGTTTTCTACTGGAACTACTAATTAATTTGACCACAAATAAATGATTAACGCAATGAAAATCAAATAAAATAACAACTACGATTAGACTAGCAAAGAACACAAATAAAATTGATTAACTCAATAAACGACAACTAGCCAGGAAATTTCTAATTATTATGCAGAGACCACGATCATTGACTCAAATATTTTCTTTGGTTTAATAATAGGTTAGCTATGGTTATCAACTTCCTCTGGCTCCCTCGTTTCTTCTTATTCTTAGAACAATCAAAGAAACTCCTTTAAACTGTTCCCTAATTAATTAATAACCCCTTCGAGACTCTCTCCGAGATTCAATTAATTAACAGCATTAAACTCTAAAGAAACACTAACCCTAACTGACTACGCACTGACTCATGCTTCATCTAATTAGATCGCAAGTTCTTCCACACGAAATCAGACAAGTACTATGTCCTAGTGTCAATTGCCACAAACACCGATCACCAGTTAGACTCCACCAAGTAAATCGGTTGGCGATATGTAAATTAGCTAACTCTACAATCGAGCCTCAATCGCGAGAATCAATTAATAAACAATGACGATAAATCGAAGCGAGACGAATATTATAAACCAAATAATCAGAACAATAGTCTCACGAGTCAAAGCATAACAATTGGAATTCCCCGACTAAAAATAACTTAGCTACTCATAACGAAATTAAACCTAACAAAGTTCTTAATTAACATAGTTTAAATAAAAGGAAGAGAAGAAAAAAAACTAAATAAAATCTCTAAGTCACGTTGCTGTCCTCTCTTGTGCGTGCGTCAATGCCTCTTGCTCCAGTCACTGTTCTATGCGCAGCCGCCAGACTTGTTTTCCCTTTGTTGTGTCTTGCTCTTAATTAAAAACCTCCTTCTTTTTCCTTCATCCACGTCAGCCCACTTGTTGCGTGCGTAATCCTCCAAATTCTGTTCACCTAATTGCTCCTCAACGCCGCACTACACGCTTCGTTTTTCTGGTGGCTGCCTCTTGTTTTGTGCGTGATTGTTCTTAATTAAGAGCCCTGCATAAAATTCCTTTTGAGCCCATTAATTGCTGCCCAGTCCATTAGTTTGTGCTTCTAATTCCTTTTATTCTCTTATGCATTAAAACTCTCCTTCCTCTAGTCTTGTCTCTTCCAATTTATTTCCTTCTTGCGCCTATGTCTCCTGTCTTTTGATTTAATTGCTGTTTTCCTCTTAAATTCCCACGTTATGCAAAGATTGTAATTCCCTACAAGGAAATATTAAATCAAATTAAGTCCCAATAATTTCATCAACAAGAGGAATAAAAAAGGATAATTAAAACATAAATATTAGGCAAATATGCACTTATCATTTTATCTCCTGTTGGAATTCTTGCAACTGTTGCTGCATATTTTGTAGAAATTGCAAATTGTTAGAAGCAATATTATTAACAAGTTCTTCTAAAGAAGCAATTGAATCCTATTGGCTCTCCGAATCATGGGCATTAGACCATGTGTTTTTTGGAAATTGCCTTTCATCCTTCTGGAATTGTAAAGTATTCTCCTGCAATTGGGACATCAACTTTTTCGAGATGGATGAAGTTATTATAGGAAGCTTCAGTGCGTATGAGAATTGTTGTGCATCCGCAAACTACCATGGAAGTAATTACGATGATTATTCCATCCATAAAAAAAGTTAGGTTGATCAGTCCAAACATTGTTATAGGATTGAAAATATAAGTTGTAAAAGGAATTACTTCCGTCCATATCGAATTTTTTTAACACGAAACAAAAAATGAAAAGATCACAAAATAACATAAAAGAAATCAATCACGAACAAATATATACAAAACACCAATTAAATTACAAACAGTAACTAAAACATTGCACTCCTCGACAATGACCCCAAAATTTAACTACGCGTTGTTACGCTAGTCAAAATAAAATAACTAAACTACTACTATAGTAGTGGTGAGCTTAGGTCGATCCCATAGAGAGTTTGTGTACAGTTTATGAAATGAAATTAACTGATGTTTAGAAAAAAAGGGGCTTTTGGATTTTTAAAGAAGAAAATAAAATAAAAATAACTAATAAAACAAATTAAGGAAAACATGCAAAAAATGATTAAAAGTGGGGAATTCGATAGGGACCCGATTCTTTAGTTCAATCTCGATCTACACCCTAATTAAACATATTTTATTAATTTGTTATTCTTTAACCTCTTCTAGCAATTATTAATCGTGGGTTAATAATTAACCTGAGTTTTTCCTTAGGTTTTGTTTAATCAAGATACGATCGTTAATTAAATCTAACCATCGAACAACCTAGGATATGATCTCTAGATTTAATTAGGCAATAACATTACAAATTAGGAAAATCGATTAATAAAGACAACAACCATATATGATGCGTCATTTAACCTAGATCATGTTATCCCTAATGATTATGAATCATTAGTCGCTACACATGAATTTCAACATAACAATTACAGATTACATCGAAATTCTAGCAATGGGTTTGAAATTAAGGATTCAATGAACGCATTACAATCATCAATTCACAATACCCAACAGGTTCATACACAAATAACCGAACAACAAAGAAAATTCGATTATCCATATATAATACCCAAATTAATTAAAATAGGATAACATAATCAATTCCTAATGAGAGAAAGAAACAACAAAAAAATAAAAAATTACTTAACACGGGTCATTGATGTTGATGTTATTTCCGAATCGATGTCGGGACGTCTAGTCCTTCATAGGTATGTTTTGAAAAATTTCTTCAACCCTCCTTCTAAACCCTAACAAAAAACCCTTTGATTTTGCCTCTTACGCAGCCCTCTTCTATTTATTGTAGCATCTTCACGGTTGTTTGATGTGACAAATTAGCTTTGGGTTTCAATTTACTACTTCAAGCCTTTCCTTGTCTGCGGTTCTTCTCTAAGCCTACACCACGCCTGCGCCAGCTTTGCAACTTTTCCAAGCCACAGTCGTAGCTCTCTAGCTCCACGTCGCGCCCCACGTCTCGACTCACCCAGTTGTTGCCCTCACGTCTACACTGTTGATTCATTAGACAATTTAAGTTTGTTGCTTCTTAAAACCTCCTGCGCCTTTCTCCTGCCCTTTTGCTTCTAGCTCCTGCCCTTTTGCTTCTTGGACGCAGCATTTCACGCTGTGCTGCTGCGTGAAACGCTGCATTTGCATTTCACACAACACACGCTATGCTGCTGCGTTAAAAGCAGCGCACGCTGTGCATTACTGTGTGAAACGCAGCGCACAATCCACCGGCTTAAATCCTTCTTTCAAATTTTTTTATCTTTTTTGAATTCAATTTTTCTTCTTCTTTTTCTCCCATTTTTTGTTTTTTAATTTTCTTTGTCTCACTTCATGACAGAAAATGTCCCAAATGGAGTGCTTTCCACTTACTTTAATTTCTTTGTTTTCAAATTGTACCTAAAATCATATATAAATTAAAATAAGTATCTTAAGCATTTTCATATCAATAATTGCTAAGTGTAAGTGATTAAATATATCAACAATTAAACACATATCATTAATATAGAAATCTAATATGATATGTAAAATACATAAGAAGAGGGGTTGAATTGTGTAATCTTTTCGAAAATATTAATCTTTTGAGGGAGACACGCTCGTGTAGGGTACTAAATGCTTGTGACCTTAATTAACACTACATGTGGATCAACCGTGTAAGTCTTTGAAACCTTGTGAAGAAAGAAGTGAAGGGCGAAGACATACATGGTCGTGTACACGCTCATGTTCATGACATATCCGGCCGTGTATGATGATTGTATGACTCTTTATAACTATATATATCTATGACTTACGTGATGCTAAAAGAGACACAATCACTTACACAGTTGTGCATGTGATCGTGTATAATGCAGAACAACTATTACGATATAAAAGAGGAAAAGACATAAGTTGGAGTATAAAGTGGAGGCCAAAACACTAAAAAGGGAAGAAAAATCGAGAGAGAGCAAGTAGTATAAGATTCTTATCTTTTTTGTTGTTTTTGTGATTGGTTTGAGAGTTTGTTGATTGATATATCAACTTTAAGTTCAAAAAATTTTGTGAGACAACTTGTAGTTGTGGAGTGAGATATTAAACTTTATAATTCTTTATTTGAGCTTAGTGAATTTACTTATCAGTTTGACCTATAATTTTTTTCCTTTATATTGAAGGATTTTTTTTTACATAAATCAATGTTTGTTACTTTATTAAGTTTTGATTCTATACTAATATTTGTTGATTAAACTTGAAGAGTATATTATTGTTGCTTTTGGATGATCTGTTTGAGAATTATATTTTTCCTCTCTCAATCAATTCAAATGAAGATGACCCTTTTCCTGTTGAAACTTTTACATCATAAAATCTTTAAATTCAAGATATTCATTAACTAATATGATTTACACTTCTCAACTTTGAAATTTATTAAGAGCCAAAGCACTAAATTAATTTTATGTAACAAAAGAGCATTAATATTGCTGAATTTGTGGGCTTTATTTTTTTCACTTGACATGGCAACAACAAAGTAACACATATATAATCATTCCTAATAACACTACAATTAATATTTTCGTGCTATCTTCAAGAGGCAGTGTGCGACATCTTGTGGTCGGGAGAGCATAGCCATATGATCGGTCCCTTTCATCTCCATAACCTCGTCAACTGGACTATTCTCTATCATCCAGAGCTGGAACTCTTTAGGTAACGCTTTATCTTCGGAGGCTACTATGAAAGCCCGTTTAACCGACCCGTATCTCTCCTCAGTAAATTTCTTTGACTTGGACAAATCGTGCACAAACAATGAGCTGGGCCTCAATAGTGACTTTGCCAAGTCAAGGTCCTACAAAGAACTAATGTTTACCGAGCTATTGTTGTGTAGGAATATGACGTTTACTAAAGGGCCAGACTTCATCCCAAATTTTGAATCGAACCTTAATAGATTTGTTCGAATTTTGAGCATATCTAAAATTTTAAATATGTTTAGTGGATTAATTTTAAACTTCTTTAATCTGAGTCTAACTCAAATTTAATTTAAATAAATTTGAATAAGATTATAACATAATATAAATCTATGATATTTATATTTTAAATAAAATTAATAAAGAATAAATAAAATAACTTTGAATATTGAGGTTCAAGAAATTACCAACCTCGAGAGGGCTGAGTTGATAAAGCTTTAACGATAAGAACTCAGGCCCGAATAGCACTGCCTTGAGTTGCAATTCAGATTTGCCGTAGGGGGAAGACTTGGTGTCCAACCAGTCGACTTCTGGCACCCTTCGATTGTACTTTAAGGCAATAAAAATCATGTCGTTAGAAAATTCATTGTTGTAGGCTGCTCTACGATTGATGAACTTCATATGACCGACTAGAATTGAAAGCTTAAAATCATGTAAATCATGTCCTTATTCGGATACTTTTGATTTGAACCCACTTGTAGCGTTAGTAATAAAAAGACAATAATTTGACCTCCTTCTATGTATCTATTATAAGTTTGATGTGATTCAAAATGACTCGAATAGCAATAAATAAAACTTACAAGCTACAACCAAAATCCTACACTTGTGTTTAGGATCAGATGATTATGTCAAACAGCATACCAATCACAAGAAAGAAGAATAGGGTTTTGGAGCACAGTACCTCTTCGAAGACATATGAAGGCTGATTTTTGGTGTCTGGCATGTACGCTGTGAGGAAGACAGCCACGTCAATCTTCTCTGGGAATTTCTCCATAGCAAGAGATAGATTCATCCCTCCTAAGCTGTGGCCAACTAGTATAACCTTTTCATTTGGTTGCACTGATGAGCTCAGGAAATCCAACAAAGGTTGAGTGTACTCTGAAAATGAGTAAACCTCTTCTATGGAATTCGGATTGATGCCTGCACCAGTTAGGTCCAACGCCGTGACACGGTGGCCAGAGGACTCCAATAGCGGTTTCACCTTGTACCAACACCAAGCCCCATGACACGCTCCATGTATTAGAACAAAATGCTTCTTTTGACATCCCACAAAATCTTCCATGCCTTTCTATTTTTCTCAAAGGAAAATGAGACTATTTCAGTGATGTTGACAATTAACTTTTATTATAATTACCTTGAAAATAGGTTTTTGTCAACAAAACAAACTCCCTATTTTATTGAAAGAAAAACACAAATATTAAAAACTCAATAAACCCAAAACCCGTTATGAGTTAGCTTGTTGAAGCTAACCAACTAAACCCTTTAGTATGCTCACTAGTACACACCTCACTCAACTTTCTTTTAATAACATCTATGGATGCAATGGCCAAATGGCTATATTTATAGGTGATTAAGTCGGTTGGCCTCTTTGGTGGCAATAATTGACAACTTAAAATTGTCAACTAGCAAAAGGAATAGAAAGCCAATTTGAATTAAAAATTTGACCAAGTAAAAGCTATCCTTTTACAACTCATCATAGTCTCTAGATTTCCAATATTAAACCAAGTTTAATCCTTAACATCCTCCTTTAAACTTGGTTGTCATTCTGTGCATGTTCTTCAACTTGTAAAATGTCTCAGCCTTCAAAGGCTTTATGAAAATGTTCTCTATTTGATCTTCAGATGTGAGATACTCAACAATAATCTCTTTGTCTTTAACTAAACTTCGAATGTAATGATGTTTAATATCAATGTGCTTACTTCGACAGCGATTGCTGATTTATTATCACAATAGATTATCGTGGGATCATTTGATGGCTGTTGCAATTCACTAAGCATCCTTCATAGCCAAATTACTTGAGTAGCATAATTTGTTGTAGCTATATACTTTGCTTCAGTAGTTGAAAGGGCAACTCCTTGTTGTTTCTTAGAAGATCAAGAAAGTGCTCCAGAACCTAAATGAAAAACATAACCTGAAGTACTTTTTCTCTTTTCAACATCATCGGCCCAATTGGTATCTGTATATCCAACTAGTTGTATATTTTTATTGTTTGAATAAGATATGTCATCATCACACCCTTTTTTATGTCACTCACTATGCACCCATCTTTATTGAAACGTAAATCATAGCCCGTTTCTAGTAATTGTCCAACACTCAAAAGATGTTGGCAAAGAGTAGGAGCATAGTATACATCAAAAATATAATTTGAAAACCCATTCTTCAATTTTATAGCTATCTTTCCTCTTCCCAAAACTGGAATCTAATAGTCATTGGCAAGCTTTACTAAAGAATGAAAGGATTCATCTAATTCAAAAAAAACTTCCTTGCTTCCACTTAAATGATTGTTGCAACCCGAGTCTAAAAACCATTTACAGTTATCACTGCTACTAATTTCATAAGCGATCATTAACAAGGTTTCTAGGCTATTATTCACAGCAACTCCAGCTCAATTATCTTTATATTCTTGTCTTCGAACACGACATTTTCTATTATAGTGACCATATTTTTTGTAATTATGGCATTGAATATATGACCTGCACTCAGATTGATATTGACCAAACTTTTTGCACTTGTAACATTGAATATTGGATCTATCTTGAGGAGATTCATTCTCTTGCTCCTGGTCTAGAATTGGTTTTATAAATTTTTCCTTCTCTACCTCTGAAATTTGAACTTCTTTGAATATGTTTCGTTTTGCCTATTGCACTTTCCTTTTCATTTCTCAAATTTTCTTGGGCTTTTAAAACTTGCTCCGTTATGTTTGGTAATCTTTTATTCATTCATATTTCATGAGACTCTAGTGAGGCTTGCAAATCATTAAGAGTCATATACTCTAAATTTTTAGACTCTTCAATGGTTGTGATAACATAATCAAATTGACTTGTCAACGTGCGCATAATCTTTTCCACGATATCCTTCTCCATAACCACATGACCATTATTTTTCATCTCATTAACTAATTTTTCTACACGTGAAAAATAATCCCGAATACTTTCGTCCTTGCCTTACTCCATCAACTCGTATTGCTTTTTAAAGCCTTGCAGTCTTGTTCGTTTAACTGTATCTACTCCTTCATACGTTTTGAGCAAAATATTCCAAGCCTCCTTTGCTGTTTTAGCATGGAATATTATTTCAAGAATCAACAACTCAACTGATTAACAAATTAAAAACAAGGCTTTCTCGTTTAACAAATGATCACAAACCAATTGTTGTGATTCTTCGTCCATTGGTTTTCTTTTTCTACTATGCCTTTTTCCAAAATTTCACCATACTCATTGCTTCTCAAGTATAGCTCCATCAAGTGTTTCCACATCGCAAAATTATTTTTGCCATCAAACATGAAAATTGTTAATTGCATTAGTTGAATTTCAGGTGTTGAATTTGAAGCCATCTTGATCTACTTAAGCTCTTTAATCGAACTCTGATACCAAATGTTAGCAATTAACTTTGATTATAACATCTATGGATGTAATGGCCAAATAACCATATTTATAGGTGATTAAATTGGTTGGCCTCTTTGGTAGCAATAGTTAGCAACTTAAAATTGCCAACTAGCAAAAGAAATAGAAAGCCAATTTGAATTGAAAATTTGAGAAGTCAAAGCTACCCTTTTATAACTCATCATAATCTAGATATTTTTCAATATCAAACAAAGTCTAATCCTTAACAAGTGACAAAAGTAGAAGGGGAGAACAGAGAGCGCGAGAAGGGACATGACGTAACACATTTGTTTACTCCTTTATATGGTACGTTGCACACGTAAAATGTGCTTCGTGCGTTGACCATCCCTACTTTCAATGAGACTTAAATCCTCCAAAGCATCAATAATATCAGTGTTTTAAACATCAGAATATCAAAGAAAAAGTTTAAGATTTAAAGATTTGGATTGTATAATCTTTAGCGTTAAAGATGATAAAATGAAGTTGAAAGCGATGAGTCTCCCTACCAAACCGCCCTCCGACAACACTCCTCGGCCGGTGGCCGAGGACGGAAACATGCTAGCTACGATGAAAGGTAAGAATCACGAAGCTAACAAATCCTCCTTCCAGGATATTCTCATGTCCCAAGCCAGAATGGATGAAGCGATGGAAGAGTTGTGCCCCATCATTGATGTCCTAGAGGAAGATGCTTTTTTTTGTTACAAGAGGAAGACGCTTTGACAACATACAATGCCAGTATTTCATCAATACAGTTTTCGAATCGTGTGTCAAATCTTAATGGCTCAATCAACGCGACTGGTAGTGGTTGTAAGGTTACTGGGTCATAACATTGGGTATATAATGCTCTATAACAGAATTATGAATATATGGAAACCCAATAAAGATGTCAAGGTAATCGATCTTGAAAATGGATACTACCTGATTAGTTTATCATCAACAGATGACTAACGGCTTTGCTTAATGGTCATTGGACAATTTTGGGTCATTACATGACAGTCCGACCATAGAGTCCTCCTTTCAACACAACTGAGGAAAACATAGCTACAGTTGCTGCTTGGATTCGTCTCCCCAGTCTTCCCATCCAATACTATCAACTTAATCTGTTGAAACCTATAGCACAAATGGTGGGGAACTTTATCAAAGTTGGTCATAATACTGAATCTGCCCAGAGAGGAAGATATGCTCGTGTTGCTGTGGAATTAGACCTAAGGAAGCCTCTTCTGTCTTAGATTATGGTGGATGGCAAACTCCAAAAGGTGCAATATGAGGATTTGCTAATGATTTGTGATATGTGTGGGAAATATGGTCATGTTTGGGATAAATGTACAGATTCGCATCCGTCTCCTGCCCAGGAACAAGGTCAGGATTCCCGTCTAGTGTCAGTTCACTCTGCAACTAAGGCGGATCAATTTGTCTACATACCATCAGACGTTGCTCCGCCTACCGAAAGCGAACTGGAAATGATTGCAGGTACAAGCGCTAATTATTGCCTATGGATTCATGCGCCTAAATCAAGAAGGATTTCTACAAGGAAAAATAGACTTGTTAACAAAGATGACAATACTACAAGGAGAGAATATGTTGCTTGACCGAGGAACGCTAGAACCAATCCCCAATCCCGCTCAAGATTCACAATCCTTGAAAATATTGATGAAGAGAATATAAAAAGGGTCCCCAGTCATGGATTAGATACAAGCAGTTCAGGACAGGAGGGATCTACATCTACACAAAGCCAACAAGGAATTCTTGAGGATTTAAATGTTTCACCAACAGAAGATTTAATGAAGTAGGATGATTCTCCAACCCCAACAGACTTGAGCCTCGAGTATAAGGATCATACGAACATGTTAATACTGGACCCTTCTACCTCTGCTTCAACCCAGTCTACCAAGTCCAGTGAGGTCATACTGATCAATGGGCATGTTGTTATTCCAAAGGAGAGCCTAATTGCGAACATTTACAAAAACCCTGATTCCATCACATCTGAATCCAATCCATGAGGAGCCCAACTATTCAGAATAATTCGTCCATACACGATAAGGCGAAAACTTCAACTTTGGCTGGAAAAAAAAATTTAGTGGCTAAGAAATGGGATAGAACACGACGGGGAAACCCGCACATGATGGTCATCTTGGAGCGTCCCACGTCCATGACAACTTCAGTGTCTACTCAACAATTGAT
The DNA here is from genome assembly GCA_029891385.1 of Erythroxylum novogranatense. Lineage (NCBI taxonomy): Eukaryota > Viridiplantae > Streptophyta > Magnoliopsida > Malpighiales > Erythroxylaceae > Erythroxylum > Erythroxylum novogranatense. The sequence goes on from CM057228.1 coordinate 14,236,165, forward strand.
CATTTCCACAGACCTCTCCATTAGTTCACCCTTATCCCAAATGCAAAGATCTGGGACCTCTAATAGACCCCAAACAGGCCAAATGTTATCAACCTCAGAGGTAAACTTAAGGTTAATCATCTTGGCACTAAGAATACCTCTAGAAATAAGACGAAGAAGAATGCTGATTGGCTCAAAAATCTAGTAAGTGAAGGAAAGATTGGAGATTTTGAACTAGGAATTGAGCCCCAGAATGAACTGAAAGATGTCTCCGGAGGAGGCAGTACACCTTTAACCTCTTAATCTTATCTATAGATTGCAATATTATTTCTTGGAATTGTCAAGGTGCTGTAAACAATCCTTTTCGACGATTTTTTAAATCTGTTGTTGAATTGCATAATGTTAAAATGGTTGCACTTCTTGAAACTAGAATTAGTGGTGTTAAAGCTTTTGATATGGTCGACCAACTGGGATTTAAATTTTCCCATCGTATTGATACTTGTGGTTTTTTTTGGAAGAATATGGTTATTATAGTAGGATGATTTTGATGTGCGGATCATATCCAATAATTGGCAATATCTCCACTGTTGGATTGAGTGGAAGGGTCTCCACGGGTTCTATTTCACCATTGTCTATGGCTGCCCAACAATTAAGATTCCGAGATAACTGTGGCTAGAATTAGCTTGGCAATGAACATACACGCTCCTTGGATAATAGCAGGGGCTTTTAATGCCCTTCTTGAACATGATGACAAGGTTGGTGGCAGCAACAATATCGTCATAATTTGCAAAAGGTTTAGGGAACGGGTGACTAATCACAATCTTTTGGACCCTGGTTAAACTGGTCCTCGCTTTACTTGGGCGAGAGGGCTTTGTCACGAAAGAATAGACATGGTTTTTGTGAACAAATTTTGGGAAGGAAACTACAACAAACCAAATGTATCTCATCTTCCCAGGATACATTCGGATCATTCACCAGTTCTAATCTCGTTAAAAGGGCAATCTCAACAGATGACCAGAAACCATAGGTTCAGGTATGTGGCTGCCTAGACAACCCATGAAGAGTGGGACTTTTTCATTCGAGAGTATTGGGACCCCGGTGTAGACTTTCCTTCTGTTTCACTTAATTTTGCTCAGGAAGCCTTGATATGGAATCAAAGATCTTTTGGAAATATATTCTACAGCAAAAGGAGGGTAATGGAAAAACTATATGGTTTACAAAAAGCTCTCTCATCACGCTCTTCAACCAGTCTTATTGAGTTGGAATTGGAGTTGAGTGGGGAATACGAACGCATCCTAACCTAAGAAGAGTAACTTTGGAGGCAGAGAACCAACACTGAGTGGATTTCCTTTAGGGATAGGAATACACACTTATTCCACAGATTTGCAAATGCCAGAAAGAAGAAAGAGAAATTTGTAAAAATCCACCTTCCTAGTGGTACTTGATGCTCGGATCACAAGAAGTTGGCTGAAAAGGCTATGCGTTTCTTCAGAAATATCTTCCCGACAGAACCCTGTTCTAATTCCTTATACAAAATTCGTGGAAGATTTCCTACTATCCTAGACCAAAAGAGACGACTACTTGGTCGAATGGTCATCAAGGAAGAAATTTATGCAACTATAAATGAAATGGGGGCTATTAAGGCTCTAGGGGACGATGGATTCCCCACGCATTTCTATAAAAAACATTGCGATATTATTGTCTCGTCCCTATGTGATATGATTCAACAGGTGTTCAACTCTGAAGTGGTGGATCCAAGAATCAATAACTCACCGGTAAGCCTATGCAATATGAGTTTAAAAGCATTGTATAAGGTTATTACCAATAGATTAAGGGAATTAATGCCTCTCTTGGTGCACCTGACCTAGACAAACTTCGTTAAAGGAAGGAATATAGTAGACAATATTGTAGTAGCCCAACAGGTTATACACTCCATGAGGTCACAACGGGGAAAAAGGGTTGGGTGGCTTTAAAGATTGATATAGAGAAAGCTTATGAATGAATGAATTGGTTCTTCATAAAATATTCATTACTAGTTGCAGGAATACCAGAGAGCATATAATGAAAGTTATTATGGGATGTCTAGACTCCAGTACCATGCGAGTCCTTTGGAACGGAATCGCAAGTGAACCATTCAAGCCGTCACAAGGAGTGCGACAAGGCTACCCGATCTCCCCGTATGTATTTGTTTTATGTATGGAACTTCTCCCTCAAGCTATTTCTGAATCAATTGATAAAGGGGCATGGAAACCTTTCAGGTTTGGTAAACGCAATCCGCCAATATCCCACCTTTTTCGCTGATGACAATATTGTTTATGGAGGCGTCTCTACCACAGTTTGAAAATGCTATGGCTATCCTCAATGAATTCTATAAGGCATCGGGTCAAAAGGTTAGCAAAGAGAGGACTCTTCTTTATTGCTCACCCAATATGTTACAAGAGAAATCAAATGAATTTAGTGGGAAAATAGGGGTCAAATTGGCATCAAACTTGAGGAAATATCTTGATGTTCCCTTACTGTATGGACGGGTGACTAACAAGACATACCAGGATATCCTTCAACAACTTGAAGAGATAACTAAAACATGGAATCCATCTCGCTTCTCATTGACTGGCCAAGCAACACTTTGCAAATCCATACTTGCATCCTTCCCTTTATATACAAAACAGTCTACAATTCTTCCAAAAGGTATGTGTGGGAAAATGGAAAAGTTACAGAGACAATTCTTATGGGGATCTAACAAAGGTAAGAAGAAAATCAATCTAGTCAAGTGGGACACTGTCTGTAAGCCGAAAGAGTTAGGTGGCCTCGGTTTTCGCAATTTAAGGACTTGAAATGAAGTTTTGATCATGAAGCTCGCATGGGGTTTAGTCTCAAATGAATCAGCCTGGTGGGTAACGGTGCTTTGAGTCAAATATGAAATGCCTATGCACGATATCATCTCTTCCTATAAAATAAGGGTGCATTTTCTAGCGGTGCACAAGATCATCTCTTCTTCGGATAACCGCTCTATGTTGTTAACTCTATAGTAACGGATATCTACGAACTGTTCACTTAAAATTGTTCTATTGTTCATCGACATGTATATCGATAGAGCAACAAATGCACTAACTGACTTGTTACTCAGGCAGAACATTTTAATATTAGTGTCACATATTTTGATACTATACCTATTGGATGCCAACGTATCCTATTTGAGGATATGTCGAGTATCTATTTCCTTAGATTTATTTTGTAATATGTTTTGTCAATTTCCCTTTAATCTTAAAAAAAAAACCTAACCTCTCTGTCCTCTAAAATCCCTCACACTCATGGTGACCATTGTTTAGGATTCCATTACATTAAGTAGGAATGTTCAAGATTAATTTCAAATTTGATGCGGATTTTAAAATTTGGTACCGGGTTTAAATATCGGTCGGTACCAGTCAATTTATTTCGATCGATCGATACCGACCGATATTCAAAATCTGGGTTAAATCTGATCTAGCAGTAGAAAATTTTAAAAAATTGGGAGACTTTTTTGTAAAATTTTCAAAATTTCCCTCCTTCCCTCGTACCTCTCCTTCTCCCCTTTTTTTCAAAGTTTTTAAAATAATAATAAATATTTTATTACTAATAATAATTATAAATTAAATAAAACTTAAAAATAAATAAATTAATTTTTATTAATAATAAATTAATTTTTATTAATAATAAATTTTATTTATATTTATTTTAATATTTTATATAATATTTATTAATAAATAAAAATAAAAATAAATAATTTTATAATTATTATTTATAAAATAATATTTATTTTATATATTTTCAATTATTAAATCAAAATTTATATATTTTAAAAGTATATTTTAAAATTAATTATATTTATTAATAATTATTAAATTAATTTTATTATATATAGATAATTATTATATATAGAAAAATTAAAATATAATAAAGATATGTATAAACTAAAATGAATAATATATAAACAAAAAATAAATTAAATAATTTACAACTTTACAATATGAAAATGGACTATTTTGTAATTTTAAAAAATTCAGGGACAATTTTATAAATTCAAAAATATTTTATTTTATTGTAATATTTTAAATACTTTAAATTATTCTTAATTTTATAATTGTATGATGATAATTGTCTTTATTTATATTAATTATAGCTATTATTTATATGTAAAATATTTAAAATTATTATTATTTCATATTAATTATCATTATTATTTATTATTAAGATTTTTAAAAGTATAGTTGATGTAAGCGATAAACTAGTAAAGTATCTGATCTGATTGTATAATATCCAATATAATTTATTTTGCAAATTTTAAAATTTTAGGAACTATTTCATAAATTTAAAAATTCTTGAAACGATACGCAGTGTCTTGATTTAAGTCTTGGTATAGTTTAGATTCTAAAGCTTAATCCGATCTAGAGTTTGATGCAGTATTTACAACATTAATGAAGACACCTCTGCACTATTTGGAGAATTTTTTTGACTGGTATTAAAGGGATAACTACTGTATACCTATTTATTATTACCTCATGGGATGAGTGTAGCTGTTTATACAAAAAGAACTTATTTATAATATTATAGAGATAAAGGGAGATTTCAAAATTTTCTTAAATTAAATTCAAATTTTAAATTGATAATGTCGTAAAATAAATATATAATAAAAATACAATTGAATTAAGAATTTAAAATAAGATTGAAGAATGAGACTATCTTTTAAATTAAAGTTTATTTAAATAAAAGAATTTCAAATAAAAACTAATTGATTTGTGTTGATTTAGATTAAAAGGATTTTATCCAAAATTTAAGTTTACCCTTAATATTTTAGATAGAGTGACCTAATATTTTAAAGCATTAAAGTTAACTCCAACATTTACGGAACTTTGGACAGAAAATCTAACAAAGGATAGACTCATCAGCTAAATGCCACAAAACTTTTTTTTTATTTGCATCGTGGGCCCTTGGTAAGAACAGGTAGAGTTGACTCATCCAAAGAATAAAATATGGTATGTTTTTTTTAACTTTTTCAAAAATAAAATAAGATAAACGAACTTTTAACCTTATTTTACTTTATTTTGATATTTATAAATTCTATTCTTAATTCTGGTGAAGAACAAAAAAGAAAGTAAATTTGAGGTTGCAAAAATCCTATAAAATGTTAATAACGGCCCTCGTCTGTATCGATTCGAGTACGCTCACAGTAAACCAGGAATGTACAACGTAAAATAACAACCATTAAACACACTAGTAACGAGAAAGTAACACACCCGAGCTTGTCGCATGTCATCAAGCGAGGTCTCGACGACTTCTGAGTTGGCTGTGTCGTTGTAGTTCACAGTTTTGGCATCACTAACATTGGCAGTGAAGACAGAGAGCCAAGAGAAGTTGTTGGCACTTCTTAAAGAATTGAAAAGGGCAGTAACTGGTGTAGGAGCTTTTTTAGTAGAGGAAAAAGAAGAACGAGCGTAGGTTGAGAAGAGATGAGAGAAAGAAGGTACTATGACTGACCCTTGTATTGCAGTTAACATTTGCATGGTTTTGGTGGGTTTATGTGGAAACTGGTTGAGAAAGTGAGAGTATACGTGAATGGTTTCCATGGAAGCCAAGAAGCTTTTGGATTTGGAAAGATGGAAGAAGATTGCTGTGAAGAAGAGTGCCAGGACACGATGTGTCCCTTTTGTGACCATAAATAGAAGATAGTCTTAGCCTATTCCTACTCTAATACCATTTTATCTACTTAATTTTTTTTTAAATGTACAAACTTTACTTTCGTGTAATTTTCTGTTTGATGGTTATTAGTTTATTTTTATTTTTAGCTCTAATATAAATATAAAAAAGCTTTGATATTTTATTTATTTGATAAAATTCAAGTGGTCTGATATATTTACCCGTTAAAATGCGATTCTTAAATCTTTGTAAATTTTTTTATGAGATTAATTAAGAGCATGCTTTCTCTTTTTTTTTTTCTTTTCTCTTTGTATTAACTTTGACAAAGTCACGGACTGTACTAAATTTGACAAAGACACTAACTACCGCAATTTATACAAACTGTACTAAAATTGACATTTAGTTGGACAGTGTCAATATTCGTCGAAATGTTGAAGCAATAATAGTGCTTTTCTGGTTCTTGTCAGACATTAGCAAGTGACAATACGATTCCATTTGAAGCGATAATAGCGCTCTGGTTCTTGTCAGACATTAGCAAGTGACATACGATTTGATTTGAACCGATAATAGCGCTCTGGTTCTTGCCAGACATTAGCAAGTGGCATACGATCGATTCCATTTGAAGCGATAATGGCCCTCTGGGTCTTGTCAACCATTAGCAAGTGACATACGATTCCATTTGATAGGAAGTGTCTTCGTCAAGTTTGGTATAGTTGGTATAAATTACGGTAATTGGAAAGTGTCCATATTCGTGAAAGTGATGACGCAATAATATTCCTGTCAAACATTACCAGCGCTACGAAATGATATAAAAATTTGAAAACATAATAAAATAAAAATTAGAAAAATGAAGTGTTTAATTGTGATTGATAGAACAGAAAAATTATTTTCGTCTCGATTACAAAAATGTGTTTAATTGCAGTAGATAAAACATAAAAATAGTGTCAATAACACAAATGTCCATGTTGTATAATATGATTGAAAAATGTAATTTATTGATTATTTTAAAACAAATGATTTGTATTAGTAAAAAGTTAACAAATAATACTAATAATAATAACAATAAGACATTAATTTTGTATAATAATAATAATAATAAATAAATAAATAATAGAAAAGAAAAGGAAGAAAATTAATAATAATAACAAATTTAATAATCATAATAATAATAAAAATTAATTATGAATAATAATGATTATAAAATAATAATAACAAGAACAACAACAACAACAATAATAATAATAATAAGTACAAAATTTATAATAATAATTAATAATAACAACAATATCAACAACAACAACAACAATAATAATAATAATAATTACAAAATTTATAATAATAATAATAAATAATAATAACAATAATTGGTAATAATAATAATAATAATAATAATAATAATAATAATAATAATAATAATAAGATAATTAATTTTGTATAATAAAATTAATAATAACAACAAAATAAATAATAATAATAATAGATACAAAATTTATAATAATAATAATAGGATAATTAATTTCAGTATAATAAAATTAATAATAATAATAATATTAGCAATAAAAGAATAATAATAAGTAGAAAATTTATAACAATAATTAATAATAATAATAATAAATAAGTACAAAATTAATAATAATAATAATAATAATAATAATAATAATAATAATAATAATAATAATAATAATAATAATAATAATAATAATAATAATAATAATAATAATAATAATCATAATAATAATAATGATGATGATGATGATGATGATGATGATGATGATAATAATAAGAAGTTCAGCGCTATAATAATATATAATAATAATAACAACAATAATTAATAATAATGATGATGATGATGATGATAATGATGATGACGATGAGTTTAATAACATAATTAAAATAAAAAATTACTTATGTGGGGGGAGGGGTATTTCTGAAAATTACTTATGTGTTTTATTTTGGAGACGGAGATGAGAAATCTTGTACCACAGTCTTGAAAGAAACAAAAGTTTTTATCCCTGTGTCCTGGAGATGGGAACAAAATAGGTGGGGATAGGAAGCAAACACTACAAAACACAGAATTTTTGTGTCCCTGTCATCCGTCCCCACGCATGGGGATGACAACCAAACGCTACATAAATGACAAACGAATCCATTTCACAGCTAGTGTCGTTAGTTTGTATAAATTATGTGTAAACAAACCTAAAATGGAACACCCTGCTCCCATCCGATAAATGCATGTGCACTATTTGGTCACATGTGCACATGCCTTGTAGCACTGCACTCCCGCGCGATCCTAACCCGAAATCGACGGTGATATCCGAGTCCGTGCCCCGCGATGGTGGCGTGCTAAAACACTCATTCAGTTATCGGTACATTTTTTTTCAAAACAATATATGCGGAAATCAATGCCCAAGTTGGGTCCTCATTTAATCATATACAAATTCATTATATACAATTTCCAATAGCCACTCGGGCCTATTTCCCAAATACAAATATACACTTCAATACATAATTAAAGACATGCGATGCAGACGTGAACTGATCTCGACTCTAATCTTTCATTTAAATCCTGCAAATATACTCCCGTTGGCTTAACGGGGTATTCTTCTGATCCTGAAAAATAATTGCAAATTTTGGGTGAGTTTTGCGAACTCAGTGAGTGACCATCATCGATGGCTCACTCATCACATATTACATAAGACACATATATTTCATAAATCACATTTCATTACACATTTTTCCAACGTCGCACATGTTCATATCATTTCACATTCAATCACTGAACCAGTCTCACTATATTTCCTATATCACAATATTTCCCATGTTCATATCATTTCGTTAACAACCATATTGAATCACATAAACTTTTTCAGTTATTTCACATTCAATATCAATTAATCATTTATGTCATGCATACCCAGTATATATGAGACTCACTTTCCAATTGTTACTCTATTGTGACCGAGTGCCTAACTGTTACATTTAAGGACTCATTAGTATTTGTCCCTTATCCAATAGTGGATACAGGGCTCAGTAATACATTGAACCTGAGGCTCTAAATCACTCATGAGTCCAAGCTCATCTTCACACGTTGAGCTAGAAGCTCTGATCGGGGCAACTCTGGTCAACAACCATTATAATTTATACAACACAAGGCATATCACTATTCTCGAGTCTCACGGTTATAAAATACCCCGTATACATTATCACATCAGCATATGGCAATTTGCAGTGCATTCAATCAACTATCAACTATATCAAACAAAAACAGTATGTAACCCTTTTCCAATTTCTACCAGTCTCGTGACCGAGCGTCTGTACTGTCCCTATAAGGGCACATTTATCGTAGGCTCTGAAACTGTCCCCTTTTTGGGGCTCAATAATCATTAAGCTAAAAAGCTCTGAAACTGTCCCCTTTTGGGGCTCATTAATCGTTGAGCTAAAAAGCTCAAGCTGCCCCTTTGGGGCTCATTAATAGTTGAGCTAAAAGCTCAACTGTGGGTTCTCGTCACAACTATCAATTTTCTGTTCATGCATTCCTATAAAATTTCATATACCACGATTTATCACTTTATTTATGTATGCAATGACTACAATTATTTCCAAATTACCACAAATGCAGATAAATGATTCACAATTTGTCACATGAAAAGAAACACCATCACGGTTTCACTTTCCCATAACACTTCTATATCATATCATAACAATACTCCGGACTTTCGATGCGGAGTTACAATTGATCACGGTCCACCATTATTCACCACAGTTTTATAAAGGCGAATTGAAACACATAATAATTGAGGTATCGTCTAGGTCACTAACCTCATATCCATGCTTGAAATTATCCAAAGCATCAATTCCTTCATTATTTCTTTCTTTCATATAAGTTAAAATTCCCTAAGCTAAAATTACCTAAATTCAACATTACATATTGCATAAACACTAAAATTGAGCTTAGGAAACGCAACCCTATACCAGTCTTAAGCCATATGAACCAAACCCCCTTCAAAATTTAATAAATCAAAAATCTCAATTTTACCTTGATCTTTCACCCATCAATGAATTTCTTGGCTTGGATGGAAGCTCTCATCATCCTCCACGTTTTTCTCTTCTTGAGCACCATGGAAATCCCTCTTGAAGGGCTTAGAAAATCAATACCTAGTTTACTCTTTCTTCTTTCTTCTTCTCCCATCCGAAGGCTCTCGACTCTGCTCTTTTCTTCTATTCTTTCTTTTCTGTTTTGCACAGCCTACTTGCTTTTATAGTGCCATGTCATTTAATAAATGAGGAATGACCCATATGCCCCTCCATTTAAGCCTATACACTTAACCCTTTAAGTGATGCTCCAAAATGCCCTTCCTTTTTGCCCTAAAACTGACATCTTGTCTGATTATTTCGATCAAGTAAATGAAGCCATTTGACAAACCTTCTTTTATAGAAATGTCCCTCTATGTCTTACGAATCCATCGCTTCAATAATCGGATCGATCGGAGCTCTATAGCTCAAGATATCTCCAAAATACTGAAGTCTGTTCTTCAAACCCGAGGCTGAACACTACATCTAAATTCCGATCCGAAATTGAAAGTCTTAGAGGCTACATTGTCAATCAGCTCCTTCATAACATTTGTATCCCCATGTCTCTATTTTAATTTGCAAAAAGAATCAGATCGATCGGAGCTCTACCGATCGAGATATCTCCAAAATATTGAACACTGTTTAAACTTTTACAACCGATCAGCTCACTTTAATCCGAGCTATCTTTTTTCATTTAATGCCAAAACTGTTCTATCTAGTATGGAAATATAGAAAAATGTCTTAGGAATCCAACGCTTCGAGAATCGGGTCGATCGGAGGTCGGACGAAGAAGTTATGGCCAAAAGAGCGGAGGGAGGTCAGAGCTCGGCCAGAAAATCAAAGCTCGGCCAGAACGAAGATCGGTCGTCCAATAGAGGTCGGTCGGCCAACAGAGGTCGGTAGGCCATCAAAGGTCGGTCGGCTAACAGAGGTCGACCAGCACCCAATCCGACCTTCAAACTTCTAATACTCATAACTTTTGACTCCGAGCTCTGAATTTTACAAACTCGGTACCGTTGGAAAGATAAAAGAAAGATATACAATTTTTATGCAGGACTCAAAAGCAAGATCGGTCTCTAAAGGGGTCAAAAAGTCCCTCAAAGGTGGCTGGTCGATCAGCTTCGCACTAAACAGCATCAAAACTTCCAAAAATCATAACTTTTCATCCCCTTATTCAAAAATTTCAAATTTTATATCAATAGAAAGAGAAAAACAAATTCTACATCTTTCAGGGATAACTTAGAAGCCAATTCCATCTCTAACCAAATCAAATTCGCAAACAAATGTTCAGCCTACCCAATTTATTCTCAACAGCAACCCAATCTTTCAACATTTATAACTCCACATCCCCTTGGGGAAAATTTTCATACCATATAGCAATATAAAGCGTAGACAATCTACTACAATTCTCAGGAAGGACTTCAAGGCAAATTTCAACTCTAATTAGGTCGAATCTACCCATTAATGTGGCTGCCCTGCTAAATAGTATTAAAACAGCATATAACCTAACCATAGCCAAAACTTTACAAATTCGTATCTAACAATCCTTACATCCAAAATTCGTATAAAATACCTCATTAGAAAACTATAACAATCCTATACAACTTTCCAGAATGTCACTCAAGCCAATTTCACCCTTTACAGTCCCAAATAAATGTCAGAACACAAAGAGCACAAAATCTATGCCCTTAGAGCATTTGCACACCAAAACACATTTTGGACTGAATTACCACCTGAGCATTTTCAGACCATAACTTACAACCTACACATCGAAAAATACCATACTTAGTGGCATTGGAAAGCTAACACATAAATCTTCAACTTTCAGTAATACCAATCTCACAAAATTGTCTCTTTTATCCTAGAAAAATTCTCAAAGTTTCAGGTCATCAATAATAGAACCAAGATCCGGATACTGTTCATCTAGCACACAAATCTCAACTTCCGAGCTAAATTCATAGCTCTTCAAGCCAAAATTGAGAAGAACTTCCTTCATAGGAATTCTAGCCATACTTCTCCAGTTTAATTTAAAGCAAACCTCAACTCAATAGCATAACTACATCAAAAGTTATAAACAAATATCTGAAACATACGCAAGTTCCATTTTTCCAGATTTCAACCACAACTCTACTCCTTTCATGCAAGCATCAATACCACATCAATAACCATCCCATTTAACCGAGAATTTAACCACAAATTTATCAAGATATTTACTTGAGTAATAAATCCTAATTTGCAGCACAAACATATTACTTTCACTCTTTCAACACCTTCTACCCATAAATTTGAGGAATTCACATTCCCTATCTTTAATTCCTAGCAATAATCAATGAATGCATGTACCACTTAAAGAGCCGCTAATCATTATGTAAATGCATGTATGCTAATAAGATGCATGAGCAAAACCAATGCATTTCCTTTGTCTCTCCTTGAGCACACTTGTACAATATTTCGGGTCCTCACCCATCATTTGGGGACGGGATGTTACATGCCTGATAGAAATGACATGTTAACAATCTCATTTTCTGTTCATCACATTGTATCATGATTAAAATCACAAATCACACATTTGGTAAAATTCAAAATTGCCTCATTTTATATCAAAATCCATAATTACATTGTAGTATTAAGTTCAACATCATCCTAAGAGCATAAACAACTCAGTCTGTATAGTACGTTACAAATATGAGGAATAAACAAAAGATACAACAACTAAGTTCTCAATCCTAGCTGACCACCTTTGAGTCATATCTAACTGTCAGGTTGCACAAAATCTACTTCTATGGAGTATTAGAAGCTAGGTCGTCTTGCTGTCAAACCTAAAATTGTCAACGGTGCAATTTTGACGAATTTTGTGAATTCATTAGAGTAACCATCTTCGATGGTTCACTCAAGTCATAAAACACAATCAATCATAAACATAATATCACACAGTTCATATCAACTTGATTAACATCAAGTTCTATCACAAACAAGTTGTATTGCAGTCAAACAGTTCATTCAATCTATCGTTTCATTACAAATTTGTAAATCATTCAATGAATTCAAAACATATGTGAATGCTATATGTAAGAGACTCACAATCATTTTTACATTGTTGTGACTATGTGCCTTTTCAGCCTCCCGTATCCGTTGCGGACACCAGACTCAGTATTCAGTGTGAGCTATAGGCTCAAATCATAGAGCTTTAAGCTCTTTTCAGTAACAGTCTCAATTAGTCACAACTGCCTTTATATTACATGCATTGAAATGAAATGCATGCCACAGTTCAGTCACTTTCATTTGCATGTATTATCACAGTAACAGTAATCATCGAAATAGGTCCGACATTCAACTTTTCAGGTGAGAATAAGTGAATCAATTAGGTAGTCATATTCACATATAAGTAGCACTTCCAATGATATTTATATGCATCAAACACCTAGGACAAGTATTGTCTATAATTCAGTACACAATCAGTACATATCAATAAAGTTTAGTAATATTTCAATGCAATTCAGTCATATATAGAACAAATAAAGTGAGACCATCTTAGGTTACTCGCGGATGCTCCCTGATCGTGGCTTTGTCGATGCGATCTTACGATCGATCCTTGGAAACCGGTCAAATAAAATAAATTCCAAGATTGCTGTATAGAATGCAACCTCGGGTCGTCTCACTTAATTGGAACCAAATAAAAATGGTCTAAACTAGCCTAAATGTCAAAAATTGCAATTGAAGTTGATAAACGGGGGTTTGGTATTTTGGTCAAAACTGATAAAGTAATCAAAATCTAACAAAAAGTATAAAAGAATATTTTTGGGATTTTTGAAATAATGCAATAAACAAAGAATCAGATAAAAATCAAATTGATAAAATCCTCTTGAAAATGAGGCTCAGGCTATCACAGATCAAAAATGATTTTTAGGGATACAATCCACTAAGTTTCGAAAGATCAACCCTAAAGGGTCCAAAGTTTTAATTAATGAACTCCATCATTTAAATCTTTGTTTAAAACCTTAGTGTGAGAATAGACAAGCAATTGCAACCGGTCTATTGAATAAAACACAACAATCTCAATCAAACACAACTAGGCAGATAAAGACCGTAAATGCAATATTCAATGACATATATGAAACTTCATATATTAAGCATCAAAAGTTCTACAAATTACTTAGTCCAAATCTCAACATAGTTATCAGCACACGGTTAAACTATAACAATGCTAATCTAGAAATATCGATGCAATCCTCTAACTTAGAAGTTACACAAATATAACTAGATTTCAGATACTATGTGATTTCTCCCCTTCGAAGCTTCTGTGAACTCAAGCCATTGCTACATCTTCAAGAGGAAAGTTGACTCAGCCACGCATGACTCTGGTTGATCCCTCAGATACTGGAGATGTAACGATGCTCATTTTGGTAGAAGTAGCTGACGGTGGTGATGATGGTAGACGATGATGGAAACGTGGAGATGGAATCGAATGTCATCTCCTTCTTCCGCTTCCCGAGTCTGCGTGTTCAAGTTTTTTCTCTATCTCCCGTCTGCGTATGACCTAAAAATGGCAAGTTTTTATATGATGGAGCGCGGGCCGGGTCGGAACAGTGAGACGAACTTTCCATAAAAAGTCAGATATCCGCTCGTACGTCGCGACAAATAAAATAAATAAATCAAATTAAATCGCGACGTGTGTAATCGCTTGCTTTCGTCGCGTCGTGCATCGTGGCGTCTTGAAGTCTTTGTGCTCGCGCGGCGTCGTGTGAGATGCCATGCGTCGCGACGTCTGGAAAGACCTATGGCTATTGACTTCCTGACGTTGACTCCTTTGTTCCTGCAATAAGATAATAGCAACAATTTGCAGTACCAATTGTCCCAATAAAAATTGTAGAGAAATAAGTATCAAATCATGACAATTTACTGACAAATTAAGAATTGAAAGAACTTGGTATGAGGAACCAATTTAAGCACAAAAATCATCAATTAGGAGTCAAAACATGCACAAGCAACTATAAAAATGTAGCCAATTCATAGTATAAACTTGGCTCAATCAAATTCCCCCACACTTAAACCTTTGTACTCCTGGACAAAGTTTACAAGAGTAAAAAAGAATACAAGAGAAAAAGAAAATAGCAGCCATGCTCAAAACAATAAAATGAAATTGACTTGAAGTCACTTCCTCGAAATTCAACCACAATGAAAATGAAAGAGTGTTAATAAAATAAACATTGAAAGAATTCAAGTACAAGAGATTGAACAGAAGAGATAGCACTCAAGATATAATGTTTTCGCTCAGCTTACTTGTGTCTAGGGATATTTTTTTTCTCTCAATCTACTTAATCCATCTCTTACCATAAGCTTGTGTCAATTCTATTTCTCCACCATAAAAACTATCATTCTGAAGATCAAGAGGACTTTGAGGGTTGTAATGTATGGAAGGCTAAATGAAATGGATGAATGGAAAGAAAGAAAATATGAGCATATGCACTAAACGCGAACTGATGTCAACAGTGGAATGCAAACTAATCATTTGCATAAACAGAATGCAACTTTTTTTTTAAACATTTTAGAGACATTGTCTCTTTCTGGACACACAATTTTTTATTTTTATTTTATTTTATTTCATTTAATTTTATTTTGACATAGGAAAAATAAATGATGACACCACAATGATATGAATGCAAATGCTCATAATAGGAGGGCTCAAAGGGGCTAGTAAGGGATAAATGTGTAGTGGACAGTGTTTAGGAAAATGGGTTGAGAAAGGAACGCCTCTATCATATCAACAAAAATTCAGTCCATTAAGCTTTAAGTAAGAATTGAAACAAGTTCTAGAAAAGAATGAAATAAGTAGATGCACACAAAGATAGAGGAAAAGTTATGGCTCAAATATCCTTCCACAAGGGTATAATCTCCATGAACAATCTCAAGTCTCAAAAACTCACAATACCACTTTGTTAGCATGCTTCCATTCACTTTGAATTGAGAACATTGAAAGCAAGATTTTGTCAAGGTCAATTATCATTAAAAGGATGGAAGGTGTTTTCAAAAACTTAAGCATCATTTTGAACCTAGTAAAACTTTGAAAACAAAAGCCACAACAGTCTAGTGCGAGATAAATTTGAAATGAGTGGAAGAATTAAGCACATAATCATTCATGCATGAGTATTGCATCGCGACGTGCAGAAGCAGACGTCGAGACATATGGACGTCGTGACGTAACAAGGATGACGTCGCGACGTATACAAAATTTAAAGAAAATTTCGCCGCGACGTGTGGACACTCGTCGCGACGAAGAAATGCAGAATGACAGAAAGATAGAAAATTCACCAAGTTTATCAGCAGAATGCACCAATTAGCCAACGATTCATATTGTCCTCAATATCAACAGTCATACAATGTGAAATATAAATGAGGAAACAACTCCCCCACACTTGAAGCACACATTGTCCTCAATGAAAATGTATAAGAAGCACAAATGCAAAGAAACTCATGAAGGGACAGAAACGATGATAGGAAAATGAAAAGAAAACAAAGAAAGCTATCTATCTAAGGGCTATAAAAAGTAAGTCGAAACACAAAGCGAAAGAAACAAGCAAAGGAGGCGGAAAAACACGATATTCACGGTGATTTCGGTTCTCATAATAGAGCTTCAAAGATGGCCATTGACCTTGAGTCGGGTTCCAGTTGGTTCATGTAAAAGCTCTACCATACCAAAGTTGTGCACCTTTGTGACCAAGTACGGTCCCTCCCAACGAGTATTGAAAGTCCCATGTTTGAAGGTGAAGCGAGCTTTGAATAACAGGACTTTATCTCCTTCTTTGAAACTTTTCCTCCGAATGATCTTGTCATGCATCAATTTGGATTTTTCTTTGTAGAGTCGTGCATGCTCATATGCCTCTAACCTTAATTCCTCGAGCTCACAAGTTGCAACTTCCTCTCCATTCGGAAGATTCCAAGTCCATATTGCATTGTTTGATTGCCCAATATGCTTTGTGCTCCAATTCTACATGTAAATGGCAAGCCTTTCCATAAATCAAACGGTAAGGGGACATACCTATTGGGGATTTATAAGCGGTCCGATATGCCCAAAGTGCTTCCTCGAGGAAGGCTCCAATCCTTCTTGGATGGCTTTACTATTTTCTCCAAATGTGCTTCAACTCTCTGTTAAAAACTTGGCTTGTCCATTGGTTTTGGGTGATACGTGTGGAGATTTTGTGAGTGACCCCAAATTTCAAAAATAAGTTATTAATGACTCTATTACAAAATGGGTTCCCTATCACTCACTACTGACTCTCGGTATTCCAAATCGACAAAAGATGTTGGACTTAAGAAACTTAGACACGGCTTGAGCATCATCTTTTCTAGTGGGGATGGCCTCATCCATTTTGACACATAATCCACACCAAAAGGATATACACAAATCCAAAGAGGGAGAAATGGACCCATGAAATCAATTCCCAAACATCAAAGATTTCACAAAATAAGAGAGGTTGTTGTGGCATTTCATGTCGTTTTCCTAATCCTCCAAAACGTTGACATTTATCACATGGCGATAAAAGTTAAATGAATCCTTAAAAGGGTAGGCCAATAGAAACCAGACTTGAGGATCTTCTAGATGTTTTCTTGCCTTTGAAATGCCCACCACAAACCATTGAATGACAAGCCGAGATTATATCATCATGTTCTTCATGAGGAACACATCTTCGATCACTTGGTCCTGCACATTCTCCACGTAAAAGGGCATCCCAAATGTAATGTCGAGCTTCACTCTTAAGCTTCTGAGCTTGTGCCTGAGACATAAACGGAGGAGTCAGTCTAGATATTAGGTAGTTAACAATGTGAGCATACCAAGGTTCTTTAACAATTGAAGCATATAGGACCGAATCAGGAAATGAATCACAGGTAAGGTCAGAAGAATCCACTCCCTGTGTGTCATTGGGTAGCCTGCTCAAATGATCAGCCACGTGGTTCATTGCCCCCCATACGATCCTTAATCTCGATATCAAATTCTTGGAGCAACAATGCCCACCATATCAACCTAGGCTTGGATTGTGGTTTCTTGAGGAGATACCGAACAGCTGCATGATCAGTAAAAATGGTTACATGTGAGTTCAACAGATATTGCCTAAATTTTTCTAAAGCAAAAACTACTGCAAACAGCTCTTTTTCAGTGGTAGTATAATTGATCTGAGCTGGATCCAGTGTCTTCGAGGCGTATGCAATAACTCTTGGTGACCTCTCCTCTCATTGACCCAGCATCTGTAGCACCCCACTCCCGATGAGACCCGAACCCGACATCAACAGTGATATCCGAGTCCGTGACCCGCGAGGGTGGCGTACTAGAACAATCACTACCTTTTTAAAACTCGTTAAACATTTATCTTCTCTTTAAAAAACAGTTGAGTGCGCAAAACAATAATGATTTGGCCCAATTATAACAAAACATTTGCAATTACAAAACAATTTCAATTATAAACCAATTTCAGTTATACCATACAAGTACACATAAATCAAAAGGGGCCCACTGAAATAATTCACTACTCTAATGCAGATGTGACGACACTGATCCCAACCCGATACTCTGCCTTGCTAGCGGTAGACATACTCCCGTGTGTCTAACGGGGTACTCTTCACTTCCTGAAAAATAGATGCAATGTTGGGTGAGTTTGCGAACTCAGTGAGAAACCATCATCGATGGTTCACCCAACTCATGCATTCACAATCATATACACATAACACATAGAAGCATTTACAGTAATATCGCATGCAATTTCCTTATTCACATTTCACAGTCATTACAATCAATTTACAATTTCAGTCAGTAATATACATATGCAATGCACATGTGACGCTTTCATTTTCTTTTCGTTGTTGTGACCGTGTGCTTTGAGCTCATATCGTTGAGCCATTGGCTCGAAACATTGGGCTTGAAGCCACGAAGCGTTGGGCATAGCCACAATCATCGAAGTGAGGCTCGAATCGTTAGACACGAGGCCTCGTGCGTTGAGCTTAAAGCTCTGAAAGCGGTGGCTGCACCGGTCACAACTGCCATTATCTGATCATTTATTATGCATGAATGCACATGTCACTAACCAATTTCCAATCTCAATCATTTGTCACTTGCATTTATTTTCCGTTTCTCATTTCAATATCACTTTTCATTTCTTCGGACCTTTGGTCCGGTATTTCATTCAAATACATTTCCATTCATTTTTCACTAATGCATGTGACAATTTAATTCACTCATGCATTCATACACATTTACAATCCAATTTACTCATGCATTTACACATACTTATTCACATTTGCACTTCAATATCACAATCCAATATTTCGAACACCCATGGTTCGAAATCAATCAAATCACTCAATCACATATATCCATCCTTGCTTCCTCATAGCAATCAATGCATATAATTAATAAACACATAAGGTTGAGAAACCAACTAGGTTACTCACCTGCACTTCCGAGCCTGACACTCGAAGTCCCAATTCGTCCGTGGAATGTCGATCCATGAACCTCTATATCAAATCAAATAAATCGCACATTACCAAATATATCAATTTCAATAACCAATAACAAATACGATAAATACTATACATGTTATGACATTCCCGATCCAATTCCCGAATTTCTCATTTAGATCACTCTCACTCTAATTCATTATCATTCCAAATACCATAATTCAATTCACTAATATCAATACTCTAAGGTCACATTTCCATTAAAATCACATTCACTATTCATTTTCCACTCAACTCTGATAATCATCTAATTACGTTCCGAATTTCCATTCTTATCAATTTAATATTCTTAGTCTCCAAAATTTCAATTAATCATTTGGGGACCAATTCCTTTAAAATCAACCTTAAACTCATTACTTGTAACAATCATCTTATAATCACTTAATTTCATTTCTCCTAAATTCCATTTTACTCCAATTCCATAATCAAAACCTAATTATACACTTATTACTAAATTTCCAATTTTCACAACCAAATTTTCATCTGTACGATTTTGATCAATTTTCCAATTGTACAATTAAGTCGATTCTCAATCTGTCCAATTATAACCAATTTCGATTTCACAATCAAGTCGGAATTGTCATACATATCGTATATATATATATATATCTCATACTATAGAAACAATAACACATGTACGATGCAACACTTGCCTGTACCAAATCCTAAACCCGATCCAAATTGCCAATATACCCGTCACTTCGGTAACGGGATGTTACAACATCGCCCCTACAGCACAATTAGATGCATCACATGAAAGCTCAAAAGGTAAATTCCAATCAGGAGAAACTAGAATAGGTGGAGAAATGAGTTTTGATTTCAGCATATTGAAGGCACTCTTGCAAGAATCATCAAAGTCAAACTTTTCATCTTTTTGCAAAAGCTTGGAAAGAGGTAACGCAATTTTGCTGAAATCCTTAATGAAATGCCTGTAAAATCCTGCATGACCCAAAAATGAATGTATGTCATGAATACAAGTAGGGCAAGGCAAAGAAGATATAACCTTAATCTTAGCTTTATCCACCTCAATCCCCTTGCTAGAAATTAAATGGCCAAGCACAATACCTTCACTGACCATGAAATGACATTTCTCAAAGTTCAAGATCAAATTTTTTTCAATGTATCTTTGTAAAACTTTTTCAAGGCTGGACAAACAAGCATCAAAAGAATCGCCATAGATTGTGAAATCATCCATAAATACTTCCATACATTCCTCTAAAATTCACGAATCTGACCATCACACAATTTGGAAAGTTCACGGGGCATTACATTAAACCGAAGGCATCCTTCGATATGCGAAGGTGCCAAAAGGACATGTAAGCGTGGTCTTGTCACGGTCCTCCGGTCTGTCGGTACTGAAAGTATCCGAAAAACCATCCAAGAAACACTAATGTGATTTGCTGCAAGCCTTTCTAGCATTTGATCAATAAAGGGAAGAGGGAAATGGTCTTTTCTTGTGGCATCATTTAATCTTCTATAATCTATACACACACGCCACAATTTTGCACTCTAGTAGGAATAAGCTCATTCCTATCATTTTTGACCATCGTTATTCCACTCTTTTAGGCACTACATGAATTGGACTAACCCACTGCCATCGATATGGGATATATTATCCACGCACTCAACAACTTCGTGATTTCCTTTTTAACAACATCTAAGATGAGTGGGTTAAGTCTTCTTTGAGGTTGCCTCACCGATTTTGACCCCTCACTCAATAGGATCCGGTGTGTGCAAATGGCTGGGCTAATACCGGGTATGTCTGTTAGAGTCCACCCTATAGCTCTCTTGTGTTTCCTCAAAACATTCATGAGTCTCTCTTCATCAGTGTCAGGCAAGGTACTAGCGATTATTACAGGTAGTCGCTCATTAGGCTCAAGAAAGGCATACTTTAAGGTTGGAGAGAGAGGTTTGAGCTCAAGTTCAGGAGGTTTCATAACAGAAGGAGTTAATTTGTGAAGTTCAAGAGAAAAGAGATCACTCCCTCGTTCTTCTGGAATTAAGTTTGGCTCCTTGTAGATGGTCGTGGCTAATCCCTCCTGCTTCCCTGAAACATAAACAGAGGGCCTTTTTCCAAGATCAAGTGAATGCATTTCAGAATTCAAAGAATCTTTTCGTGACTCATATTTTTGGCAAGCATTTTCCTCAACTAAGTCAATCATGTTCACACCCAAAAGTGAATAATCCTCATGTGGGTGCTTCATTGCCTCATACATATTAAAACTCACCTGTTGGTCACCCACCTCCTGTTAGAGTAATGTCCTGAAGACAATCGCCTTTAGCGCGTTTTGTACAAATTTGTGTACAGTCTTTATGAATAAATAAAGAAAGACATATTTCATTACTTTGCTGTTCATTATTTATGAACTGATATTGATCAATAAACAAATTAATGAAGTCCATGATATATGACATAGCATGAAGGAAATTGTGATGTGATCATACTACTGAGATTCCTATCATGTGCAATTATGTCAGTATCTAAATTATCCCTAGTCATAGGACTACTGAGACTGGACATCGATAATCCGAAAAGACTAGCACATCTCTAGCTCCTTGATTTGATCAGCGGTGGATCTCGTGTCAGTAAATATGAGATATTTAGGGTTGAGATGTGGATGCTTACTAGAGGTAGTAAGTACATTGGATGACTGCTATGAGATCATCACATGGATGTCCTATTCTAATGTCGGTGATAATCTCATCATAGCAATGATGCAAGTATCCTTAGACTTGAGGTACTCGAGGATATCTTGGATCTTGATTACGTGCTTTGACTCCATTCCTTGTTGCCTTCTGAGGTCGCTCATAGGGTGGTGCTTGGAGTGCGACTTGAGGTATTGAAGGTAATTGAGTAGCCAATAAAGGATTCACCACTTCTGTGATAGCAGAAGATGATACCCATGGCCTCTTGTCAGGGTCATTACTTGGAAGTCTCTGGCCGGAGCATATATGTCATGAAGAGTGTCTTCAGTGACATATTAAGTAATGAGTCCCAGGACAAGAACTGATATCACTTGGACTAGATCTGACATAGTCAGTCTAGTGAGAGTTGACACATTGCCCATACTCATAACCAAGTGGGGTATAGCATGGTGAAAGGACGAATTGCACGGTAATTGTCTATGGAAAGGTTCGTGATATGGTTCATGATGAATACATGTTCATTCGTCAAACCAATTACTTTCCGGTCAATTGAGGGTCATGATGTGTTGCTAGATACCGCTCATGACTTGCTCATATTAAGTATTAATCTAAGTGGCCAACATAACCGGGAACCTAATGGGTCACACGCATAAGAGTGTCTCGAAAAATTTGTAAAATAGTTTTGGATAGAGATCCAATATATAGAGAGCAAACGGATTAAATGGATCCCGATGAGATCGAGATATGTCCCGATGAGATCGCGACATCGATATTACTGAAAAACGTTTCTGGGAGTTTTCCCATCTTTGGGACCGGGTAGGCGGTAGGACCAACCCAGTGTATTGGACCACTTGACATTAATATATATATATATATATTATTAATTAATTAAAGAATTAATATATATATATATATATATATATATGTGTCACGTGGATGGAGGAGGAAGCTTTAAGCTTTAACTTTATATATATATATATATATATATATATATATATATATATATATATATAAAGAAGCTAACGTGGGTCAATGACTCACTTTAGCATTTATTACATCTTTAATTGTTAAAGATATAAAAGGCTTAGGAAGAAGGTTTGAGAAGATTGATGGTCGTTGGAAGAGAGAAGATAGGTTTTAAAAGGAAATAGTTTTCTCCTCTCATATCTTCATCTTCATCGAAGATCATCAACTCTCAAGCTCTTTTTCTCCTTCTTCATCGTGATTCCAAGCTCTCCAAGGACAAAGGTAGGAGCTAGCACTCTTTACTTTGTTCTAGCTATTCCCGGGTCAAAGGGTTTATCCCGGTTAGGTTCTCCGATCTCTGCGTGGATACCGTTAGAGACGGTCTCCTTTGGCCGTTATGGTTTGAGTTTGTTGTATAGACACATGGATCCTGGCATTCGGGAAGGTCCCGGAACAAAAATTTTTGTTTTCCGCACCGTGGGCATGTGATGCTCACACCGGGATTTTCCTACACCTCCATGGTGATCTTACCTTCTGTCATACTGATCATTGTGCCAGTTGTTCGCAAAAATGGTCATCCGAGAATTAAGGAAGTATCCTGCACAACTTCAGTAGACATGTCAAGAACATAAAAATCGGCAGGAAACACTAAACCTTTAACTTGCACCAAGATATCTTCAATTATCCCCACTGGATGCCTAAAGGATCTATCAGCCAACTGGAGGACAACAGATGTAGGCTTAATACTCTTCACTCCTAAGGCCTCATAAACTGACTTAGGCATCACATTTATTGCTGCCCCAGATCTAACAAAGCTTTACCGATAGTCACCTTCCCTAAGGTGCAAGGGATGGTAAAAGATCCGGGGTCTTGACACTTGATAGGTATCTGCGGCTTAAACAATGCAGACACATTGGAACTTACTTGCACTCTCTCATTCGGCCTAAACTTCCTCTTGTTAGTGCACAAATCCTTTAAATATTTTGCATAGGCCGGAACTCTCTTCACTAAATCTAGCAAAGACACATTCACTTCAACCTTCCCAAACAAGTCAATAATTTCTTTTTCATGTTGTTTTTCATTTAGGCGCTTGCTCATCAAATAAGAGTTTGGAAAAGGAAGGTCTTGAATACTTACCTCCTTACCTTTACCCGCTTGCTTGCTTGACTCTCCATTTCCTGCTTGATCATTGGAACTCTCTGAAGTAGTTCTCTTGTTCCTTGAAGCTTGCTTTCTCTCTCTCAGAAGTTCTTCTTCCCTCACACTTTCTGATCTCTTAATCTTATCCTGTAGTGGAGGTACTGGCTCACTCTCAATCTTATCCTCACATGGCTCTTCATCATCTTGAAGCTTAAACCTCACTTGCTTCCCACTCCTGAGGGCAATGGCATTCAAACTCTTCGGGTTCATCACAGTATTTGAAGGAATAGTTCCACTGCTTTTTGCTTGATTTTTACTCATGTTGTTAGACAACTGAGTAACATAGGAATTTATGTTCTCGCTTTGGTCTCCCATTGCTCCATCCTCTTCTCAAGGCATTGAACACAGTAGCGAGTTTTGAGGAATCTGTTGAATCAAAGAAGCAATAACATTAAACTGGTTAGCATTAGAATCCCTCTCTTCCTTCATCAAGGTCATCATACTGTGGAGCAACTGATTAGTATCCTCTTTTGGTGGGACTACCAGGGCTTGCTGTTGATTAGGGAACTGGCTAGTGGAAGTGCCAACTCCTCCCCCTTGTGAAAATCTGGTAGGTGCCCTGTTCTCCTCATTCCTCCAATTGAATCTAGGATTAGCCTTCCATCCTTCATTGTATGTATTGGAGTATGGGTCCCATTTCTGATTCTGTCTGCCTTGATACATTGTCGAAACTTCCTCATATCGTCCTGGGCAAACACTCGAAATATGCATTATCGACCCACAATTTTCACAACTAGGTGCGGTAAGCTTTGTTGAAGTAGTAGAACGATGCACATTTAAATTTTTCAGCTCAGCCGTGATGCAAGACAGCTGTGATGTTATCCGATTTTCCAAAGAATCCACTTTCGATTATAGGCTTTCCATTCTTTTAGCTTGAGAGTCAAGGCTCCCAACTCATGCACTCCTCTTTGATCTCGACCTTTGTCATCGCTGATGGTTTAAAGCCATCCTCTTAATCGAGATCCCATGCTTCCAAGGTCAGAAGGTCAATCAGAGAGCCTCCAGATCTGACATCTAACATACCCTTCTCCTGACTCTTCAACCCATCATAAAAGTACTGCACCAATTGTTCATCAGGAATTTGGTGATGGGGGCATCTGGACAAAAGATCTTGGAAGCGGTTCCAATAATCATACAGTGACTCATCGTACTCCTGACGGGCTGAGTAAATCTCCTTCCTCATGGAAGATGTCCTGGAAGCTGGAAAGTATTTCTCCAGAAAGGCCTTCCTCAGATTAGCCCAGCTATGGTAAGCATTGGCCACATGCCTAGGAAGACTCATATACCACTCTCTTGCTTTCCCTTTTAAGGACAAGTGAAACACCTTCCAAAGCACTTGATCCAAGGTAGCTCCCACTGGCTTCATACTCTGGCAGATCATTGTCAAAGCCTGTAGGTGCATATATTGATCCTCTCCTGCCAAGCCATGAAATTTAGGAAGAGAATTAATCAACAAGCCTTTAATCTCAAAATTAACATCAAAATTAGGCAAGCGATAAATGAATCATAATGAACATCGAAGTTGTTGCTTCCCTAATTGTCCCTCGCCTCTGGTTCTCATTGTTTTCTCCACTCTCTCATGCTCACCATTTCCTCCATTAGTCCCATTTCTAGGTTGGTGAGCAGGATAATCGGATTCGGAAAATGTTTGGATTCTCACCATATTCTCACTATCCGCTCAACTACTCTCCGTCTCTCTTGTTCTTTCCTTTCTTTCCTAAGTCTCCTCAAATGTCTCTCAACTTCGGGATGGAATTGAACAAGTCTACCTCTCCTGGGCATGCACAAAAAAATCAATCCAAAAATAAAATGAATGGTAACAAAATTGCTCACAGTCACACAAGATCGGATAAAAGTGAAATGCGATGAATGCGAGAGTATGGATGTATGAGTGTGTATGTGTGAAAATAAAAATGTGCAAAGTAAAAGGCAAAAATCAAAGTATGATGCGTTTGTGTGCAAAAGGGAATCAAACCTATACTATGAACAAGCGTAAAGATCAAACTATACTAAATGCAAGCAAAAACAATGATTCCTATTATCAATGACAAGTCAAAAGAATGACAATGGCTATCCGATGGTAAACCAATTTCTTGGTTCCCCGGTAACGGCGCCAATTTGATCGCGGCTCTGTCGATGCGATCTTACGATCGATCTTTGGAAACCGGTCAAATAAAATAAATTCCAAGATTGTTGTATAGAATGCAACCTCGGGTCGTCTCACTTAATTGGAACCAAATAAAATGGTCTAAACTAGTCTAAATGTCAAAAATTGCAATTGAAGTTGATAAACGGGGGGTTTGGTATTTTGGTCAAAACTGATAAAGTAATCAAAATCTAACAAAAGTATAAAAGAATATTTTGGGATTTTGAAATAATGCAATAAACAAAGAATCGATAAAATCAAATTGATAAAATCCTCTTGAAAAAGAGGCTCAGCTATCACAGTTCAAAATGATTTTAGGGATACAATCTACTAAGTTTCAAAGATCAACCTAAAGGACTCTTTAGGTCCAAAGATTTAATTAATGAACTCCATCATTTAAATCTTTGTTTAAAACCTTAGTGTGAGAATAGACAAGCAATTGCATTTCGGTCTTTATCGCTAGTTGTGTTTGATTGAGATTGTTGTGTTTTATTCAATAGACGGTTGCGATTGCTTGTCTATTCTCACACTAAGGTTTTAAACAAGATTTAAATGATGGAGTTCATTAATTAAATCTTTGGACCTAAAGAGTCCTTTAGGGTTGATCTTTGAAACTTAGTGGATTGTATCTAAAATCATTTTGATTGATGATTGAGCCTCATTTTCAAGAGATTTTATCAATTTGATTTTATCGATTCTTTGTTTATTGCATTATTTCAAAATCTTAAAATATTCTCTTATACTTTTGTTAGATTTTGATTACTTTATAGTGGTGAGTATTTCCGCCTGTCATGCGGACGACCCGGGTTCGATCCCCGACAACGGCACCAATTTGATCGTGGCTCTGTCGATGCGATCTTACGATCGATCCTTGGAAACCGGTCAAATAAAATAAATTCCAAGATTGCTGTATAGAATGCAACCTCGGGTCGTCTCACTTAATTGGAACCAAATAAAAATGGTCTAAACTATCCTAAATGTCAAAATTGCAATTGAAGTTGATAAGCGGGGTTTGGTATTTGGTCAAAGCGATAAAGTAATCAAAATATAACAAAAGTATAAAAGAATATTTTGGGATTTTGAAATAATGCAATAAACAAAGAATCGATAAAATCAAATTGATAAAATCCTCTTGAAAATGAGGCTCAGGCTATCACAGTTCAAAAATGATTTTTAGGGATACAATCCACTAAGTTTCGAAAGATCAACTCTAAAGGACTCTTTAGGTCCAAAGATTTAATTAATGAACTCCATCATTTAAATCTTTGTTTAAAACCTTAGTGTGAGAATAGACAAGCAATTGCAACCTGTCTATTGAATAAAACACAACAATCTCAATCAAACACAACTAGGCAAATAAAGACCGTAAATGCAATATTCAATGACATATATGAAACTTCATATATTAAGCATCAAAAGTTCTACAAATTACTTAGTCCAAATCTCAACATAGTTATCAGCACACGGTTAAACTATAACAATGCTAATCTAGAAATATCGATGCAATCCTATAACTCAGAAGTTACACAAATATAACTAGATTTCAGATACTATGTGATTACTCCCCTTCGAAGCTTCTGTGAACTCAAGCCATTGCTACATCTTCAAGAGGAAAGTTGACTCAGCCACGCATGACTCTGGTTGATCCCTCAGATACTGGAGATGTAACGATGCTCATTTTGGCAGAAGTCGCTGACGGTGGTGATGATGGTAGACGATGATGAAAACATGGAGATGGAATCGAATGTCATCTCTTTCTTTCGCTTCCCGAGTCTGCGTGTTCAAGTTTTTTCTCTATCTCCCGTCCGCGTATGACCTAAAAACGGCAAGTTTTTATATGATGGAGCGCGGGCCGGGTCGGAACAGTGAGATGAATTTTCTATAAAAAGTCAGATATCCGCTCGTACGTCGCGACGAATAAAATAAATAAATCAAATTCGTCGCGACGTGTGCAATCGCCTGCTCATCGCGTCGTGTGCATCGCCGTGCGTCGCGACGTGCGGAAGTGCTGTGCTCGCCGCGTCGTGTGAGATGCCATGCGTCGTGACTTGCGGTAAGACCTATGGCTGTTGACTTCCTGACGTTGACTCCTTTGTTCCTGCAATAAGATAATAAAAATAATTTGCAGTACCAATTGTCCCAATAAAAATTGTAGAGAAATAAGTATCAAATCATGACAATTTACTGACAAATTAAGAATTGAAAGAACTCGGTATGAGGAACCAATTTAGGCACAAAAATCATCAATTAGGAGTCAACACATGCACAAGCAACTATAAAAATGCAGCCAATTCATAGTATAAACTTGGCTCAATCACTCCCTTATGCCTATTGCCTTGATGTTCCCGCATATCGGGAAGCGGTCGCTCTATTTGCTCTTCTATATGCAATAAAAACAATTTCATATTACTAGTGCCCTTATATAATAGAATAAACACATGTATCAATGTTTCATGTCTTATGCATGTTTAATGACAAATTCTCAGGTATATTTTTGTAATACACTGATGTACATATCAATTGTACTCCAATTATACCAAAATTCAATCACTCATTCACTATTTCAACTTTTCTGAAAACATTTCATTTGGGTCAACTTTGCATAATAAATAAGATCAAAAAATGAAAGATTTAAATAACATTTCCTTTTAGAAAATTGTTTCTCTATGTCTTAAGTTTTTAATGACATCAAGATTATTCAATTTGATTCAATATACTGAAAGGTATACTCAAAATATTTTAGTCTATTCCTAAGATACAACAGAACTCTTAACTCAACTTCAAGTCAAATTTTGAAATCTGTAAAGCCAGAATTGTAGTTTGACCTCTTCATGGTAATTGTAGCTTTATGTCTTTATTTTATTGTGAATTAATAATCATCTCATTTTGAGCTTTATAGATTAAGATATAATCAAAATATCGAAGAACATTTAGTGACATTTCTAGTTCATTGTATTCCAACAACTTCCCTCACTTTTATTCAATCAATTTTTTCCAAATCAATTCAAAAAGCTGCCAATTTTTATGGAGATATAGAAAAATGTGTTAGAAATTTATTGGTTCAAGAATCAAGTCATTTTAATATCTATAGAAGGAGTTATAGCCAAAAGAACCAATGTTGTTCAATATGTAAAAAGGCTCTTGGGCCCACGATCGTGCACTTTTGAGCCACCTTCTTTAGAAAAGTGATGATCGTGACTTTAGACATCTAGACACAGCCTATTTCTTTCTCTCATTGCATGATCATTCATTTGTTCATGAATAAGCATCTCACAAATTTCAGCCACGGGTGTGCAATCCTCACGCACGCTCGTGCATTCTGTGCACGGTTGTGTACAGTTCTCCAGAGACATTTTCTTCCATTTTTTCTGTATCTTCCCACTAATTTCCCATTCATAATTCATATATTTTGTATTTCTATACCCAATACAATCTCTAAACAACTCAAACACAAGCTTATATGGTATTCATCATCAAAATCGAAACCTCACAAAAGCTTTCTCTCACTATTGTGTTTTCACTCTTTCAGCAATTCTTAATTTCAAAACATTGATTAAACTTAGATGTATTTTACTAATTCCAGATACACTTATTGCTATCTCCATACATAAATCATTCAACATATTCATTCACTGAAATTATATTACTTAAACCTCTCATACATGTATTCCTTTGTATAGTAAAACATCATCAAAAGCATTCACACAACATTGAGAAAACTTAACCACAACTTACTGGATGTTTTAGCAAAATCTCCATTATTGACAGTAATGAATAGGGATTTGGTGGTTAGGGAAGGAAAATACTAAAAATCCATATAATCATGTACTAGTCAGGTTGGTATCCAGTGGTCAACCAAATGTTTCTTTCTCTTCTCTAGAAATACACCTAGTAATGTGTATGCTTTGTATGTGAGCCATGCGCAAGACTGCCAAATGGTTGTAACACCCCACTCTCGCAAGGACCCAAACCCAACATCGTGGGTGATATCCAAGTTAGTGCCCTACGAGGGAGTCGTGCTAAAACACTCAATCATTCAGAAATCGGTATATTTTTTTTGAACCATGAACACAATATGCATAAATTTATAACCAATTTAGGCCCATTTATAAATACAATACACTTGAGTCATTTCGGAATACTAATTTATATAAAAAGTTGTGGAATATACAATTCAATACAAAATAGAGAAATGCAATGTAGATGCGAATTGATCCTGATCTCTATCCTTCACTTGAATGTTGTAGGTATACTCCAGTAGGCCTAATGTAACATCCCATCACTGATGGGAGGGTTATTTTGGTAAATTAGGACGGGTTAGGATTTGACATTTGCATATTATTGATATGAGCATTTTTCTGGCCTCTAATTTTAGAAGAATGAGTCATTTTGCACATGCATTTATAGGTACATGCATTCATGGCATTTTCTGGCATTTAATTGTGAACATGATATGATTGGTAAATTTTTGAGATAAGTATAGTTGATTGGGATTTGTTTGAGAATTTTCGAAATAATTGGGTTTGAATAGTTGAATCAGAATGTCTTTAGAGTGTTTGCCAGTTGATAGTGAATCTTAGGAAAATTTTCTAGAAATTTGGGAGTAAATGTCCGGACCGAAATTTTTCGAGTGACAGACTGGTTGACTAAATGATACTGAAATAAATATCCAATGGTAATGGGAAAAATAGATACTTGATTTTAGGAATAAAAAAGATGAGCCATTGGAATTTAGAAACAGCTTAGACCGGAAATGAGTTTTTGAAAAGAGTTAGAGTTTTAAAAGAGTGTTTGAAGGGAAGAGAGTAACCCTTTAAATACCTTAGGTTTTAAATTTGGCCTTAAACTCATTTCCTCCATCTTAGGGTTTTTTTTCTTCCTTTTCCCTTGGTGATTTTCGACCACTCTTCGCGATCCTTGCTTGCTTGCTTCTCCTTGTGCAAAGACAAGTCTAAACCTTAAGGAAGAAGAGGATTGTTGTGGCTTTGGGTGAGAACCGTGAGTGTAAGGGTTTGGACAAGATTTTTGGGTATTTGAAGATTTGAGGCTTGATTGGTAAGTAAATTGGCTTTAATGTTGTTTTATTGTTGTTGAAATGCATTAATGGGTTTAAATGTTAAAGATTGTGGCAGTTGAGTTGAGTTATTACTGGTTTTAGAGAGAGAAATTGCGAAAAAAATCGGTCAGAGAAGGCGACCTGCGACTTGCACGTCGCGGCGAGGATTTATGTCCTCACTGCGGCGAGCCCTAAAAGGCCACACCGCGGCGAACTTCTTTCGACGTCGTGGTGAGCTCGAGTTTTTGCGCCATGACGAGTCCTTTCTGTGCGTCGCGGCGAGTGATCTGCTGACGCCGCGGCGAGCTCCAATTTTTTGAATGGATGTGTTTTAGTTTATGGGGCAAAAATAACGGTGTAGACCTCCAATTGAGGTGATTTTTGATTCGTTATAAACTAAAGAGAGGGGTCTATAATTGAGGTAAAGAAAGAAAGTTTGAAATCAAATTAGTAGGATCTTAATTATTGAAAAAAAGTTGAGTAAGGTTTCCTATTTCAACCTAAGGATAGTTTCTTGATAATTGGGGTATAATTGTGAGATTTCCGAATGTAAATTCAATGCTATTGGAGTTTTCACTAGGTGAATTTGATCTAGTTTAAGATGGATTTGGTTTTGAGGTTTTCTTGGGAATATTTTAGTGTGTTTGATATGGTGGATTTGAAATGAGTTATTATCGATCAATTGGGTGAAAAGTTAGATTTGGTCAAAAGATAGTGAAATTTGGGATTTAGCGCCGGAAAGTCACGAATATGCATCGTACATCTTTTTCTTTAAGACATGTGCATCATTGAATTGTTCTGATTTTTGCATCTAGTAATGGGAAATTATCTGACTATTATTGAGGCACCGTTGGATCGTCGTTTCACGTATATTGCTGGGACTTCCAGGTAGTAGCTCGGAAGTTGTAGGTGAGTAACCTAGTTGGTTCCTTAATTTTTGATTGCTAAATCCTCTGTAAACTGTCTGCGAATGTGAATTGTATGATCATATGAATGATTAGGATCGATACGTTTACTTTTGGTAAATCGAATTTGACTGCTATGTGATTTTGAAGAATAGTGATGAATAGGTTGTAATGGCAATGTGACTGTGAATTATTGGGCATTTTGCATTTCATACACAAATGCATGAACAGATAATGATAGTTTTGACCTGAGTCACCACTGATACTGAAACGAGCCTCGAGCTCGAAGGGAGTTAGTGCATACCCAAAGGGCTCTCCTACTCCCTAGACGCGTTTATTGAATACTGTCCACTATTTAAGCGCTCGGTCATAACACTGTAATAAAATGGGAAAGAGTCACATATGCATTGCATACACATTGTGATGGATTGAATTCAGTGAATGGAAAATAGGCAAGAGTGCATGCTATAATTGTGATAACTGATTTGCAAAGTTTCTGAGTTCTATGATTGTATGAGAAATTGTAAATTGCTATGGTATTCTGAATGTGTTATTGTGATATGCTGTACGCTATTTGCGTAATGCATGAATTGAGTGAACCATCGATGATGATTTCTCATTGAGTTTGCAAACTCACCCAAAATTGCATTATATTTTTCAGGATCGATAGATTAGACTCCTAGCTCCAGAGATAGACTTTTTCTGCCGTGTGAGCGCGTTGGAAAGAGAAGTTATGGCACACAGGTCAGTCAGCTGGGATTGTTTTGAGGATGACCTAGTTATATTTTTGTATCAGTTTCCTTTTTGGGGTAATGTATTTAGACAGTGGAAATCTGATGGACTTGTCTATATTTCTATTTGATGATTTGAAATGAGAAAGTATCTTGGTTTTAAAATACAGTGACTTTTATATAGCGGCTTTTATTACTGATGCCATGAGAGTACTGTAGTGACTGACTGCTCGTAGCCTCCCTTATTGTAGGATATGTCTCGGGATGACTCATGGGCGTCCGGTGCGTACCCTACGGTAAGGGGGCGCTACACCTAACGGGGTATTCTTCTGATCCTGAAAAATAATTACAAATTTTGGGTGAGTTTTACAAACTCAATGATTGACCATCATCGATGGCTCACCCAGTCACATCACACATATTTCACAATATTTCATAATCAATTCAATTTAATCATTCATATTATGCATATGCAATGCACATGAAACCCACTTTCCATTTGTTACTTTGTTATGACCGAGTGCCTAATTGTCCCATATAGGGCTCATTAATAACTGTCCCATATAGGGCTCATTGATAACTGTCCCATATAGGGCTCATTAAACGTTGAGCCTGAGGCTCTGATTCACTTTTGAGCTCGAAGTTCATTTTCACTCATCGAGCTTTAAGCTCTAATCGGTGGCTACTCTGGTCACAACAACCATTATGTCTCATGCATTCATGAAATGAAATGCATCACTCATATTTGCATGCTCTTATTCAATCATATTCGCTTATCATCGGATCGACGTCCGGCATTCAACATATAGTTGAGAATTCACACTTTCACTTGCATGCGATTACACATTCCGAAAACACTTAGCAAACACTTCAATACACTTAGTTCATCCAATTCACATTCAAGTAGCACTTCAATATCCAAGTCAATCATCACAATCATCGGACCTCCTATCCGGAAACTAACATAATCAATCACATTTACAAAATCATTCAATAGTCAAATAATACAAGAATTCAAATAGCAAACAATGAAGTGAGACCATCTCGGTCTACTCACAACACGCTCCAGACTAACATTTGTTTTCAAATTCTAGGAACGTCTGAATGCAGAAATTTGACCTGCACAACCCATTTATGCAAGACACACATTGCACACTAATCAATAATTGCCCACGTATAATCATTTATTTATAGACAATTGTATAAATGGACTATGTATAATGCTGCTCAATGACAATCCCGGGCATATGTTCTAGAACACATATTATGCTCGTTCCCATTTCATAATTCATATGTGTCTAATTTAACTTAGCTTTATACTTCATTTGTACATAATCTTTTTAAATTCTCCTTTCAATTTTTACCCTTTGCATGTTTCTAGCTTATTCATAAGCTTACACCTCAAGAACACTTGGCTACTTTATATCATAACTCAATTTCTCCTCATCTCTTTTCTAACCTCATATGATCTCAAAATATCCAAATTCTCATGTAATAGGAATCTAATTGAAAAATCCCATAATGCAAAATCATTAAAATTGATTCTAGAATACTTAAACCCAAGTATTTTCTAAACTCCATAAACTAGAATCCTTCCAAAAATCCAAAAGTTTCAAAATGATCATACCTTGATTCTTCACCAAATGAAGAGATATTTAGCTCAAATGTAAAGTCTTTTCTTCCTTTTCCTTGTTCTCTTCTTGGATAGCTTCAAAATCTTCTTGAAGACTAAGAAGAATTAAACCCTAACCCACTCTCTTTTTTTCTCTCAAACCACCAAACTCTCTCCCACTCTCTTTTTTTTTCTCTCAAACCACCAAACTCTCTTTCTCTTTCTCTCTCATTTTCGTTATTCTCTTTTGCTACCTTGCATTCACGTTTTTCTTCTTCATTTATAAGCAGGACAATACTTTTTCTTCCAATAATGCCCTTATTGATTGAGAATTGTCCCATTTGCCCTTTCATTTATGCCTTATGTCTTTTACACTTAAGTGTCTTGTCAAAAGTACCCTTGAATATTCTAACATAACACTTTATTCCAGAAGAATCTTCTCTATTGTCTTACGTTTCCAATGACATCAAAATCATTCAATTTAGGTCAGTGATTTGAAAGATACACTTCAAACATTTTTGGGCTGCTTTTGTCCAAGTCAATATACTATGCACAACTTCTATCCGAAATTTAGACATCTTAGAAACTGAATTAGATTCCAATTTCTTCATACCATTTGTAGTTCCATGTCTCTAATTCACCACAATTCAGGAATAATCTCATTTGGAGCTCTATCGATCCAAAAATCATCAAAATATTGAAGTATGTTTAGTGGACTAACACCAGTTCATAGTATTTAAAAACACACACATTGTACCCGTTCCATAGCCCACGTTTTTCACCCAATATCTCTCATTTAATTTCCGATGGATACAATTTTTGGTGAAGATGTAGAGCAATGTATTATGAGTCCAATGGTTCAAGAATCAAGTCATTTGAGTGTCTAGAGAAGAAGTTATGGTCAAAAGAATCCAATCTGGTTTTATCCTCAATCATATTGAACCTATCGTGGGATAATTATTATAACTTTCTCTAGAGATATCGAATTTAAGTGTTTTTTAGATGATTCGAAAGAAAACTTCAAAAGATAAAAATTTCATGAAGACCTTGAAAACAAATTTCATCTTTTGAAGGATCAAAAATGGAGCAAAAGATGTAAGATGAACAGTAACCCAGGAGATGTTTATGAACAGTAACACATAAGATGTTTTATAATTAGCATAACTTTCTTTACAAATATCAGATTTAGGTGTTATTTAGATGGTTTAAAAGAGGACTTCAAAAGATACGAATTTTATGAAGACCTCAAAGACAAATTCCATCTTCTAAAGGATAAAAAATGGAACAAAACATATAAAATGAACAGTAAACCAAAAGAAGTTTATGAACAATAACACAGAATGTTGGCCCCCGTCGCCGAGGCCCAACATTCGGACCACACAAGCACACATAAGCATAGAAGACCCATAACTCACCATAATAGGGGAAACTTGCAATAGAAAAGTTGGATAATCTTTTTAAGTAAATATGTTCCTTACACTCTCACGGTTCCAACGCCACTGAAAACTCTCAAATCGGATTAGAAATGAAGAAGTTATGGTTAAAGTACTATTTCAAAGAAAACAGTCCAGACTGAGCACTACGGACTTCAGATCAAAATTTGAAAATCTTAAAGGCTTAATTGTCCATAGGCTCCTCCATAAAACTTGTAGGTATATGTCTCTAGTTTAATTTAAAATAAGAATCGCCTCGATCGGAGCTCTATAGCTCAAGATATTTCAAAATTAGTAAAGCATATTCAGACTTGATCAGCCGACCTCCACATTTTGTTTCAAACCACCTTTTTCAATTTAAAATAAAAACTGATAAATCAAGTGTGGAAAGATAGAAAAATCTCTTAGGAATCCATCGCTTCGAAAATGGGGTCGATCGGAGGTCTACACAATAAGTTATGGCCAAAAGAAGGAAGAGAGGTCGGTCGGCTCGGAACCGATCTCAAATCGCTCGCTCGCCCGCGGGACGAGCGATCGCCTCGCTCGCCCGCTGGGCGAGCGATCGAGGGCGCTCGCATGCCGAGCCGAACGACCTGCCCAGCGATCCGACCTAAGAGACTTCTAACCTTAATAACTTTTGACTCCGAACTCCAAATCAGACACGGTTAGAAGCGTTGGAAAGCTAGAAGAAAAAACTATATTTTTCAAGAAGGACTCGCATGCAAGATCGGACTCTAAGGGAATAAAAAATTCTCACTAAGACAGACCGACTAGCTCTCCACCAACAGTACCAGAACTTGCGACCAACATAACTTTTGACCCAGAACTCCAAATTTAACCAACTTAGTGTCTATGGAAAGGTAAAAGAATTATCTACAACTCTCATGAAGATCACTGACCTATATTCCCACTTTACAAGGGTCAAAAGTGGACTCAAAGCTCTGCCTAACAATCTGCCATTTAGACAACACCTCCATTCAATTCCAACGACTCACACCTACCAATCAACACATCAAAAATTAATTCATACAACATCCTGGAAGAGCTCTACAGCTCACCTAACACCATCAAGGAGTCACAATAATCCCAAATGACCTATAGCAACACAGAAATTGCAGAAAACACAACCTACACAGAATTTGCAGAAACTTCCACAACTCACAAATTCTGGCACATTTCCAGCGAGCTCTCTCCCAAAGCAACCTCATCAGCAACTCAACAATTAATAACATTCATACACATTATTCCAAGGCCATACACAGTACACAAATCAACATCAACACAAGAAAAGAGAGTATTGGAGCTCTCACACTCTCTTCAAATCATAACAAAGATTTATGCATAGCTTTGGTTACATATTGACATATTCATCAAGATCAAGTACAAAATACAAAAGATGAGATGCTCAATGATCAATATGCTTACAAAGCTATTCCAAAAGTTAGATACTAACTTAATATAAAAGTAGCTAAATTTCTTGGAGTAATGCCCGAAGCTTTTTGCAAGGTTCAGCTCTCAACTTGAGTTTGCACCTGAGGAGGGAGAAGGGGGGGTGAGCTAACATGGCTCAGTGGCTAACATGTTTGTATCCATCGGGTAATGAGCCACACAATACACAATAACGAATCCAAAGCATTAGCAATCATCAATATGCATAAATACCCAACTTTATCACATAGATCATAAGTAGTCGAAATCGTCACATAACGCATATTATGTAAACTTCTATCACTTAAATCACATATTATGCATCATAAACACCATTAAAGAATAGAATGCACACAATAGGCTCGAGAGTTTCATAAACACGACGGAAACCGAAGTTTACCGTAAACACGACGAGTCCATTTTCGGATCTCGTGGGCCACAAGCGGGCTACCGGGAGAAGGCAAAAAGGGGGTCAATGTGCACGTGACTTATCGAAGTAGGTTCTCTCTTGCCCAATCACAACCAATTTATGATCACATATTCAAGCACAAGACTAGCATTTTATGCTTCTTTCATTCTTTCGAATCATCATAGTTTCACACTTTACTTTCAAATCAAAGGAAATACACTTTCAATATGCAAATAATTATCAAAGATAGCACACATAGGGCATTTGCCCATTACACAACAACTATAAAAATGTTACCCACCTATCGTCGGATTCCGAATTCAAGATTGCCCTTCCTCCTTTTCTTGAGTGGGGTTCTCTTGATTTCCTTCAATTAAATCACACTCTATTCAATAAATACATTTTAAAGGAAAACATAGCATTCATAAAAATCAAGCAAAATAAAAGTCTACTTTAAACCTAACCTACCCATAAGTCATTTAAGCTAGAATACCCAAGACCTTAGCTTAAAAGTCCGCAAACTCCATAGATCTCACCTTTCTCTCTATCTTTCTTCAATCTCTACACAAACCCTAACTTCCATCTTACACCATTTTCGAATCTAACATAAATAAAGATGGAACTAACCTCTAAAAAATCGATTCCTCTTCTTTTCCTCTTCTTCAAGCTTCCTACGAATCCCTTCCACTTAGTCAAAGTTCTCTTTTTTTTCCCTCCTTGCTCACGTTTTCTTCTCTTCTCCTTGGCTCTTACGACACCTGCTTCCTCCTCTTCTCCTTCTTTAATTCACTTATTCTCATTTTAAAAGCCTACCACCAAAACTACATAGTTTTAAGTCTCCCTCTTCCTTTCAAAGCTTTTGGGCTCTCCTCCTCCTCACAAGCCCACTATACCCTAATCCACTTATCCTTATTCCATTTATTCCTAAAGCCCATATTTTCCAACATTAAGTCCAAGCCTTTATTTAAAGTCCCAACTTCTAATTTCCAAGCCCAATATAAAAATATCTATATAAACACATAATTAAATCAATTAAGACAAAATAAAAATAAATAAAGAATAAATTCATAAATCAATAAATAATTAATTCAAATAAAAAAATAGTAAAAATTTTTCGGGGCCCAACACAGAAGATGTTTTACAAATAACATAACTTTCTCTACAGATATCAAATTTAGGTTTTCTTTAGATGGTTTCAAAGAGGACTTCAAGATATGCAACTTTTATGGAGACCTTGAAGATAGATTCTATCAGTTGAAGGGTTGAAAATAAACCAAAAATAGCAAAAAAAAAACAAAAGAAGCAAAACACATAAGAAGAAGCAAAACAAAGAAGAAGCATAAAGACAAAAGAAACAAAACAAAGAAGAAGCAAAAAGACAAAAAAAAAAGATAGAAGAAGCAAAACACATAAGAAATAAAACATAGAATGAGCAAAACACAGAAGAAGATGTCTTCATCACAGAAGAAACACAGAAGAAGATGACGCCATCACAGAAGAAACAAAAAGGTAGAAGAAGCGTCTTTACTCTTGAACATCCCGCCTTATAAGGACCATAACTTTCATCTTGGATGTCTAAAATTTTTCATACTATATACCGTTGGAAAGAAAAAAGAAACGTCTACAACTTTTAAGAAGACATATTTACCTAAATCAGCCTAGATTAATCCAAAATTTCCCCTGAATAAAGAATATGAATTTTTATATTCATTCAATGTACTGCACCCAGTTTTGAACTTCATGACAACCTTTGAGATTCTTAAAGACAGAATTTAAATTCGATGTTTTCATAAGAAATATATCCATATGTTTCTAGTTTAATCCAAACAAAGAATTGTCTCATTTAGATAACTAGAGAAAAAACTATGGCTAACAGACTGAAGCACACTTAGTGAACATTTTCCAGATCACTACTAATTTTGTTTCCAACTCCTTCCTTATCACAACTCATAACTAGATCACTCTTTTTTATGTGCAAAGATTCAATATTTATGTGCATATATGCTAACATTATGTATGAGCAAGAAAAATGCATTTCCTTAATCTCTCTTTGAGCTCACATGTACTGAAATTTTAGGTCCTAACCCTTAATATGGAGACAGGATGTTACAATTCTCCCCCTTAATAAATTTCATCCCCAAAATTCTCATATGATTGACCAATACAGTAGAGGTATTAATTCCTCATATGCTTCTCCATTTCCCATATACTTCATCAGATACCCTTCCAAATGACCACAGCTGATAACTAAATAGGTCCTTTAATCACTGATTCAGCTATCACACTATCTTGACCATTTCATTGGTATATTTCAGATTACTCACCAACTTTTACCTCGTATATTGTCAATCTATCTCTATTGATCATACCATTATTTCTTAACCTATTCACATATCACATATTATGAATCTAAAACCTCTTTCACCAGTAACACTAACTCATAATAATTTTCATACAGACCAATTCATAATAGCTTAACTTATCTTTTTTCCAAATCTGAGTACACTTTGTCAAGGTAGTACTCACAAAAACACTTCATCTCTCCTTTGATAAATCACTTCTCTTTAATGTTAATACATTCAACTCTTTGATATGTGTGTAATTGTTGATATATTTAATTATTTACACTTAGCGATTAATAATACAAAAGTGCTTAAGATACTCACTTTAATTCATATTTGATTTTAGGTACAATTTAGAAGCAAAGAAATTAAAGTGAGTTGAAAACACCCCATTTAGGACATTTTCTGAAGATTAATACTGAATTGTCTTCACGGAGTGAGACAAAAAAAAAATAAAAGATAAAAACAAGAAGCCAAAGAATTAAAGTTGCCAAGCTTGGAAGTCAAGAGTAACACAAAAGACTTGGAATGGAGCTTAAAACGTGAAAAGCAAATGAAGAGTGGGCTTCCTGTCACAAGTGTCCCACTAATTTGAAAAGAAAAGACAAAAACCATTAAAGACTTTGCAAAAACGATATAGAAGACCAACGTTTTCAAGGACCTGCACACAATGTAGCTTGTTGTGCGTTTCACTAAAAAATGCATAGGAGTTGCGTGCATACAAGGTGTTTAAGAAGAGAGGCAATGTTTATTTGTCACATCGAATCAATAGTAGACATATGCTACAGTACTTGGCAACATCAAAATGCAGTGGAGAAGGTTTTAAAAGGTGAACAAAATGCCAACGTGGAAGCAAGGAGAAGCAGCATTGTTTTGTGCAAAAGGCACGTAGGAGCAGTCGGGTGAAGACAAAACAAGAGAAGAGCAGAGGAGAGGTTTAAGGATGGAGACCTTTATTCGTCACATCATATAAAATAGTAGAAGAGAAAAGCTACAGCGGCATGGAGGCGCAACAGCTGCGACTGCAGGCGTGAGGCATGGGCGTGAAGCTCGGCTTGATCCTGCGACTACAACCGCGGCTTAGAGAAGACAAGAACATCGTAGGAGAAAATCACGCAGCCAGCACAAGAGAGGAGAGCAGAAGGTTTTAGTTGATGTGTGACCTTTATTGGTCACATCATCAATAGTAGAGGAGAGCTTGCCAGCAAGGGATCTTCGGTGGGAGGGACAAACAATACAGGGGCTGAAATATTTTTTCGAAAGAGACTCATGGAAGGGTGAAATTTTGACACTGGTTTGGAGGTAAAATTAACGTCAACAATTTGAATTAGGTATTTTTATTATTATTTATTTCTTTCTTTCGTTAGGAATTGATTGTGTTATCCTATTTTAATTGATTTGAATTTTGTGAATGAATAATCGAATTTTTGTTATTATTCGATTATTTATGTATGAACCCAATGGGTATTGTGAATTGATGATTTTAATGCGTTCATTGAATTGTTAATTTCAAACCCATTGCTCGAATTTCGATATAATCCGTAATTGTTATGTTGAAATTCGTGTGTAGCGACTAATGATTCGTAATCATTAGTGATAATATGATCTGGGTTAAATGGCGCATCGTATGTGGTTGTTACCTTGATTAATCGGTTTTCCTAATTCATAATGCTACCGCCTAATTAAATCTAGAGATCGTATCTTAGGTTATTCGGTGGTTAGGTTTAATTAACGATCATATCTTGATTAAACAAAACCTAAGGAAAAACTCGTGTTAATTTTTAACTCACGATTAATAATTGCCAGGAGAGGTTAAAGAACAACAAATTAATGAAATATGCTTAGTTAGGGTGTGGGCCGAGATTGAATCGAAGAACTGGATCCCTACTGAATTCTCCACATTTATCATTTTTGCATGTTTTCTTTAATTTGTTTTTATTAGTTAGTTTTATTTTATTTTCTTCTTTGCAAAATCCAAAACCCCCTTTTTCCTAAACACCGGTTAATTCATTTCATAAACTTTACACACACTCTCTATGGGATCGACCTAGACTCGCCACTGCTACAGTAGTAGTCTAATTATTTTATTTTGACTAGCGTAATGATGCTTGGTCACTCTTATGTCCATTTCACTATATTCCCTAAATCTGGTGTTGATCCACCTACCTCATTTATCTTTCATGAATCCCTTTACTCTTATTTCAGATTCATCTCACTCACTAACAGTATTTCACATTTATTATGGCCTTCTATCATTTTAGGCCCTCTTTATCTCAATGTAAAGGTGAATGACCACCTTTCTATCATACAATGTCCCATATTGCTTCTAATGATGCCATTATGGTCACAATTGTAATGCCTGCACTCAATTTGAATTATACCTCAATTTCATCTTCCTATGAACTCAAAAGCTTCAAGCATATTCCCAATAGTTAAAACTATTGGTAGTTCAAACATTCAACCACTTGTTTCTACATCCTAAGCAGCTAAAATACAATCTTAGCGTATTCCTACTAGGATGTCTAACTTAGGTTGTTACTTAGGCTTCTCTAACACTTTCTTTACTCAATCATCTTTATCGGGTACACATACTTTTTATTTCGATCACCAAATATCATTCTTTCGATTTCACTCAAAAATTCAGATTTGTTTTCACTTCTTCTATGGGAGTCACAATTTTGAATCCTT
This sequence comes from Erythroxylum novogranatense, assembly GCA_029891385.1. Classification (NCBI taxonomy): domain Eukaryota; kingdom Viridiplantae; phylum Streptophyta; class Magnoliopsida; order Malpighiales; family Erythroxylaceae; genus Erythroxylum; species Erythroxylum novogranatense. Next base: position 14,278,957 of record CM057228.1, read on the forward strand.
AGCTTATAGGTTTTCTTACTTCTTTCCAGAAGAATTGATCTTAAATTTCAATGCAACTAGTAACACTTCAATTTGCCCCATATTCACTCAACAATTTGCACTCTTCATTGCACTAGATTTGGTAACCTCAATATCTGACTTTACACTATTTCATTATAGAATTGTCTGTTCAATGTGTCAGATTACACACTACCTTTACTAGTATAACACTCATTTGTACATTCTAAAATTGACTTTGTACATCTAATATCTCCAAGACCTCAAAACGATGTCTATCATAGCAATTCTAAACCATGTATCAAAATAAACTCATAAGACCTTAATTGTCTTTATGCATACAAAAACTACTTTATACTATTACAACAGATTGTATCTTAATCTCTGATGTGGAATTTCATTATATACTGCATAATCTCAAAATCCAATTGATATTATTATCATCAGTGTCATATTCCTCAAATATTCAAAAAGTCCATTTGTACTTTTCAAACACACTCAAAATACCCTCTATGATCATAGTCACTAATTGATACAATTTTGCTTGGATCACTTAAAACTTCAATATCATAAAGCTATTGGGTATTATTAATTCCAACAGATATCACTCAAATTTTCCTTGTATCCTTAAGTGACTAATTCCTCAATTAAGGTAATATTATCCCATGTCATTTTCAGTCTCCCATTTGACTTCTTGTCTCTAATGATTTTCTCTTTTCATTCAATTTCCTTTAATTCACATCGACTTATTCAAATACCTATTCAATCGTATTAGTTTCTCCACATATTTTCAATTTATTTGTATACTTCACTTTGTGTGTTGGTATCACTTCCTCAAATTCAATTTGTATTTCCCGGACATATTTACATTGAATAAAATGTGGACCTATATTCTCCTCACATTTGCAATAGTGTCACCTTGAATTTAAGATTCACTCACGTAGTTGGTTACTTTATTCATTCCCAATTAATCACCACAAGTACTCTCATGTCTTACTCTAACTCATCTTGAAATTTGAACTATAGGAACTATGATTAGCACTTATTCAATAAGTCACTGATTGCTTCCTCTATCATCTCCACGTATATAATACCCATATGCTTGATATTTTCAATTGTCATGGTGATCCCACTATCAGCTGTGCGCTCACAATGTTAAATCAACCAAAACTTAACAACTTTTTCATATATCGCTCATCATCTCATCTTCCAATTGTCATTTATTTCATCTCACACATCTATATTCTCAATCAATTTATAATTATAGGGGCATAACCCATATGAAGCTTAAATCTCCATTCCACAGATATATTCTCATACTGAACCATAAACTCTTATATCAGTAATCACACAACCATTCTAAGTCCAAGTTCAACCTTTCAAGGTCCTATCAACTTGGCTTACACACTTTAATCTCATCATTTCTACTTATATCCTTTTTTTTTCCTCAAACAATCCATGACAGTGTATTCATAATTATATCACCTTCGAGGACATATCACCATAATGCAATATCGATTTCATATTCAATGGTACATCCACCGATACAAATACACTGAATCTTTATCTGTTATATCCAAAAATATACTATTTTTTAATATTACTTATTTATTTTGAAGTCCTTCAACTTTCCTCTTCTCTCATTCTTGCCTAAAATCCTATTTTAGAAGCATTTCTAACTTTTCCCTAGTATCTCCTTATACTGATTACAAACTCTTATCACAATACTCACCTAACCATTTCGATTTCCAAATTCATCATTTTATGATTAGATCATAACATTGATTTCATTTCATTTTGTCTGTACACTTTAGCCTCCTCATTTCTACTCATATTCTCATTTTTCTCAATCAATCCATGGCAATATATAATATACCTACTCACACCTATATCACCTTCAAGGCTACCTACCCCCATTTGGTGAACCTTTATCTATCATACAAAACCAGATACTATTTCTCATTTCCAAAATGTCCATAAACCTTTATATTCTTACATTTAGCTAAATCATCATTTTTTTCTAAATGCTTCTAACAACTCAGACTCTTAAGGAATGCTCATGCATGTGACTCGTACTGGGGATCAGTTGCCGCTGTCTGCTATGACATAACTAATATGCATGTAACTTGACACATATTTCAAAATGCCTATATAAGATAGTACTTCTGGGCTCTGATACTACATAAATATAGCACCTCACTCTCGCAAGGACCCGAACCTGACATCATGGGTGATATTCGAGTCTGTGCCCCGCAAAGGTGACGTGCTAAAGCACTCAATCATTCAGAAATTAGTATAATTTTTTTTGAATCACAAACACAATATGCGGAAATTTATAACCAATTTAGGCCCATTTACAAATACAATACACTTGAGTCATTTCGGAATATCAATTTATATAAAAAGTTGTGGAATATACAATTTAATACAAAATAGAAAAATGCAGTGCAGACGCAAACTGATCCTGATCTTTATCCTTCTCTTGAATGTTATAGGTATACTCTCGTTGGCCTAACGGGGTATTCTTCTGATCTTACAAAATAATTGCAAATTTTAGTGAGTTTTGTGAACTCAATGAGTGACCATCATCGATGGCTCACCCAGTCACATAACACATATTTCACAATATTTCATGTCCAATACAATTTAATCATTCATATTATGGATATGCAGTGCACATGAGACCCACTTTTTATTTGTTACTTTGTTGTGATCGAGTGCCTAACTGTCCCATATAGAGCTTATTAATAACTGTCCCATATAGGGCTCATTGATAACTGTCCCATATAGGGCTCATTAAATGTTGAGCTTGAGGCTTTGATTAATTTTTGAGCTAGAAGCTCATTTTCACTTGTTGAGCTTTAAGCTCTGATCGGTGGCTACTCTGGTCACAACAGCTATTATGTCTCATGCATTCATGAAATGAAATACATCACTCATATTTTTGGAACCCCTCCCCGGTGAGTTGAGTGCCCGACGTCCTACATGACATCTGTACGTGCATCTCACGAGGGAGGAATTCCTCACCACGAAAGAAACCTCAAATCGAACTTAATTTAACGTCATCCGAACAAAACTTGATAATTTCACCCTAATTATCCTCCAATAAAATTGATTTTCTTAGGGCCCATAACTAGATCCGATTCCTAAGCTAAAATGAAATTCCATATCGCTAGGTCAATTAGAATCAGAAATCGCCTCAATCGGATCTCTATAGCTCACAAAATCGCCCGAAAATGGAATTACATTCAAAACCGTTACGTAATTTACTCTCTTTAATATTATCCGTAAAGTCTGACCAAAACCCGACACTCTCATTTTACCAAAAAGGGGTATAAATTTTTTTTATAGAAATCTAACGCTTCAAAAATCGTGAAAATCGGAGGTCATACAGAGGAGAAACGAATAAAATAGGAAACGAGGTTTAATTTCTCCAAATTGAAAATTCAACTTTTAAAACTAATGAAAACTTCTCTAACTTTAAACTTTAATAACTTTTCACCCTGAAACCCAAATTTCGAAAATTCGATATCAATAAAAAGGTAAAAAAAAACTCTACAATTTCCTAGAAGGATTTAAGAACTAATTTGGCCATTAAGGGGATCAAGAATTGCTTCAAAGTTTCAGCCTAAACTCAAATCTTCCTACACAATGCCAAAAGTTTGTAATTCATATCTTTTAGCACACAAGTCTAAAAATGGCATATTTTACCTCGTTGGACAGATAAAGAGATAATTTACAACTTTCATGAAGAGTGAAAAAGTCATTTTAGTCATTTAAAGAGGTAAAACACCCATGAAAGTTTACCTATAAAAATACCAATGGAGCGATAAATTGACCAAGTGAGCAAGATTACTGTATTCTTTCTAAACTTATAAATTTTTATTATTAAATCCAATAATTGCAAATGATACCTCATTGGAAAGGGGAAAAGACAATCTAAATTTTCTATAAAGAAAGAAAAAATCAAATCTGTCTCTAAGAGGGTGATAAACCCCTCCAAAGGTTCTGCAAAATTTTAGTGGATAACAACAGTAGCTGAAACCTTTAAGCCCTGATAACTTTTTCATTTTAAGTCCAATTGTGACGAATTACATATCATTAGAAAGCTCTTAATATGCACTACAATCTTCAAGAAGGCATCTCACTTAAATTCAAGTTCTATCATGGTCTAAACTTCAGTTGAAGGTTCTGTCCAAATTAAGAAAATTGGACAGCACCTCCCCTAAAAATGTAACTAGCCAAATCTTCAATCCAACTCAATAACCTACATGAAAACTCAATCTTCCAACTTCCATAACACAACTCAAACCAAAATATCCCAAATTCCAATGGCAGTAACACACTATTAGGCATCTATCCATTTCAAAACCTAAAGAAATACAAGCTCACCCTTATTTTTATCAAATTCAACCATACATCAATACATGTTTAGAAAACATATCGCAGATACATTTGAAATTTAAAACTCTTACATTTACATGGAAACAAGTAAATACAAAGCTTTAGAGGGCATTTTAGCCCAAATACATCAAAGTCTCAAGGAACAAAAATACAAAGTACAACATTAGTTCCAAAATGCATCGGAGTATGCCTCAATCCCGATACGGTAAATCAGTTTCTCGCTCGACACTTGAGGAGGGAAAAGGGGGTGAGCTCAACGGCTAAGTGGGTAATAACTTAATAAACGAGAATATAACCAAAAACCATTATTCATTCTTTCATTTTCAAAACAATATCACATTAAGGAAAACATTGTCAATTTTCAAATCTTTTTATAGAATTTATCACATCAAACAATTTACAAATATAACACATCACAAAGAAATCTCTCATTTCACAAAATCACAAACAAGGTGGTTCGGGTGGATCCGAAACGGAACGTACTACACATTCCTGCGAAGTGGTCATGTGTAGCCGTGACGGATAGGAGTCCCTGAGGAACTCCAATGTCCTTAAGCAAAGTGAGAAGCTATGGGTGAGCAGGTGCTTTGAGTCAGATGGGACCACCACAAACCCAAAGAAAGCACATAATTCACACAATTCGAAAATTCAGTGGCCTCAATTGGCTTTTACAAAACTTCATTTTCACATAATTTGCCAAAATGGCAATCTTTTTCGAAATCCCAAATTCTCGTCTTTTTTATTTAACAAAACATGCTACACATAATTTCAACATAAATTCACCATTACTGAACATCACATACAAGTGAAAAACATCACAAATAATACTTCATACAACAATTCTAAGTCATTGGAAAGCATTAATTTGTATTTGTTATAAAAATTCTAATAGGCCTATTATCTCAAGTATTAAGAAATCACCCACCTTAATTCTTTTAACTTTGGGATTGATCAAAAGGCCTCGCTTCTTCCTCCAAATGCCTCACTTCACCTTCATTAAGCATAATTATCCCATAAGAACATAGGATATCAAAATGGGAAAATTTTAAGGATGTGAAAGCATGGAATTTAACCTATCTAACTTTACCCATAACCTTTTTAAACTCTTTAAACTAAAACCTACCTAAATAAATCAAAGAAAATTCGAAATCCCTTACCTTAAGAAAACCCACGAATTTGTTCTTTTTGTTCTAATGGAAGTTTAAACTCTTCCTTTCCACTTCCTTCTTGCATAAAACTCTTAAACCCTCTTTTTTCAAGCATAAAAGCCTAAGCTCTTACTTCTCTTCTTCTTCTTCTTCTTCTTCAACCGAAAGCTCCCTCTCTTTTTCTCTATAAGTTTCGAAAGTCTCTCTTCTTTGATAGTTTCGGTGGTTTTCTAGAAAATGTCTCAAGAATAGGCCTTTCTAACTTAAAAACCTATACTAAAATGACATAGCTGTTAGTAGTGTGCCCTAGGCCAATGGATATTTGTGATTCATGTATTAACATTATGACTTGTTAATAATATATTAAGAGGTATTCCTTCATATATGCATGTATTTCATGTAATGTGATTTACATTCCATGAATGGTATTAAACTTATGTCATCAATTATGTGACTTGATAGTAAAACCATAAGCGTTATAATACTATTCTAGACTGTCCCTGGTCGATCATTATTGGTGGAACAATAATGAATTAAGACTAGTATGTGTTCTAATTGATGATCACGTTTCTCGATCATGGATATGAGATATCAAATCGAAACATAGATATATGTTAGAGAACATATATTGGATCGACCCACATAAAGAATACTACATGGTTTCATGTCATTAGTGATTCTTTATATGGTTTGACTTTAGTCCTTTGACTGAAGTCATCATGGTTCCCTACATGAGGAATTTAGTGTTTTGATATTAGACTAAGTTATTTTTAAGAATAACATATAGTCTTATGTTGGACACTAAATGAATCATGCGAGAGGGATGAATAGCGTAGATGGGATTTGTACCTCTCTTAAATGAGAGAGATATCATTTGGGCCTCTTGATAAGTGTGATTGAAGAAATGCATGGCCGTGCTCAAATGAATTGATGAAGAGTCATCAATGTCATTTGTTATAATCATCAACTTGGAGATCAAGAAACTATGATTAATCAAAGGTTGACATGTACCATGCCTTGTGATTAATCTTGATATCGTGTTACAAAGGATGAGCCTATAACCATAATTCTGAGTTAAATCGGATTATCGATCCTCATTTGATTTGGGTAGTCATAATGTCTTGCTAGAGGCGCTTATGACTTATGAGCCTTGAAGTGTAATCAAGCCCATTGCCAACATCAAATGAGCCTCTGGTCGCATACAAAGAGTGATGTGATCTGGGCTTATTCTCTTGGGCCTAATTTATTAGGTGTTGAATAAATATATTTAGATATATTTATTGGGTTAGATTTAATTAAGTTGTCGGGCTCTTATTATATATGATATAATGGGCTGAAACTTAATAAGGCCTGAATGAGATTAGGGTTTCTCTATAAATAGAGAAGCTTAGGTCTCATTAGGTTGACGACACAATTGTCAGAAAATCCTAGCCGCCATCCGAGAGAATAATCGTGCGGTGTTCGGAAGAGTTTCTGAACGTGCTAGCACACAACAGCCGCAGCCCGGATCGTGCATGCTCGTGTGGATACCGGTAGAGGACATTAGTGATTTGCAGTGTCTTGGAATCCGAAAAGAAGCAATCCATCCACGAAAATAAGGTATTTTCATTAATCCTCGTGTTTTCGATTATACTTGATAATTTTGTATGGTCTCTTCCGCAGCGTATTGTGAATACTCGGACCATATGCGATCCAAGAATAGCTTCACTTAAGTCTCCATATACATGATATTTTCGTTTTCTCCTCCTCACCATACGGCAACCTCACTTGTTTCCCATTTAATTCAATTCTTCTACTCATTTAATGACATTTGAAATGGGCTAAAAGCCCATCTTATAAACCTTAAGCCTAAAACAATTATGGACTTCCTCAAATGCCTTCACACTAAATTATTCTTTTAATTCTAACAACTTATTAAACTTCTAATTTTTAACTAAATCCCTTCAATTAATTTCCATAAACTAAGTACTAAAAATCCTAAATTATTTTAACTAGAAGGAAATTAGCAAACTAATCCTCAAAATGATTAAAATATGTTTAATGCGAATCGGGGCCCAACACATATATGCATGCTTTATTCATTCATATTCACTTATCATTAGAACGGCGTCTGGCATTCAACATATAGTTGAGAATTCACACTTTCACTTGCATGTGATTACACATTCCGAAAACACTTAGCAATCATTTCAATACACTTAGTTCATCCAATTCACATTTAAGTAGCACTTCAATATACATGTTGGACCCCGAACTTTCGGTAGAAATTAGAAATATTAAAATGAATTCAATGAGTATTTTCAGATATGAATTTTGTTATAGATGTTATTGTGCCTTGAGGAAATTGATGAGAAAAAGGAATTTATTGGTTTTGACGACTTTGAAGATTAGTTTTGGTTATGAAAGTTTAAATGAATGAGTTGATTGAAATGGATTTGAAGAATATGGAATAAATAGTGAAAGAGTGAGAATTTGGAGAATTAAGAAATTTGACCTTTGGAGTAAAGAATTGACTTTTGATTTAGGCACATTTTGAGAAAATGATCTACATGAAATTTGTAGATTATGTTGAGAGCTTTTCGTAGCCATAAAGTATGCTATTTTTTGATATCGGGATTGAAAGTTATGATCTTTGAAAGTTTAGTGTATATTACTTGATTTGAAATGCTATTAAGAGTAAGATTGTGTATGACTTTTGTGAAAGAGAAATGTGTATGCGCATATCCTTTGGTGTTGAATTTGATGTGGGGAAATGGCTTTGGAATAGTTTGTTGGAGAGTTGAATTGTGTTTGAGACGAATTAGTTGAAGAGTTTGTGGTAGTGGGTGAATAAGTGAAGTTGATGTGTTGATATGTGAAGTTGATGTGTTGGAATGGTATTTAGAGACTTCAATGGCAAATCTGTATTGATTTAGATGGATTTAACCAAAGTTGTCTTAATGAAATTGGTAGATTATGTTTTTATCTTTCCATTGATATAAAGCACGAAAATTTTGGACAAGAGAGGAGAAAGTTATGATTTTTAGAAGTTTTGATGCTGTTTAGTGGAAAGCTGATTGACCAGTCAGTTTGTGTTGAGTTTTTGACCCATTTAGAGGTCGATTTGATTTTTAAGGCCTTCATAAAAGTTGTAGAGGGTTCTTTTAGCTTTCTATAGACACTAAGTTTGTCAAATTTGGAGTTCTGGATCAACAGTTATGATGTTTACAAGTTTTGATACTGTTAAGAGAAGCTAGTCGATCGGTCTTGGAGTAAACTTTTGATTCCTTTAGTGTCCGAGCTTGTCTTTGAATCCTTTTTGAAAATGGTAGAGCTGTCTCTCAGCTTTCCAACGAATCAAATCGCGTCTAAGTTGGAGCTCGGAGTCAAAAGATATGAAGGTTTGAAGTTTGGAGGTCGAACCGTGTAGGCAATCGCTCGCCGCTCGCGTCCGCTCGCCAGCCCGCGCGGACGAGCTTCAGCTAGCAGCCCGCGAGCTTCTGCACACAGCCCGCACGGATGGGCTCTTGCTTCTGCCGCGCGACCTTTGGGGTCGACTAGCGGCCGACCGACCTCTCTTTCCTTGTTTTGGCCATAACTTCTTCGTTCGACATCCGATTAAGCCGATTTTTGAAGTGTTGGATTCCTAAGACATTTTTCTATCTTTCCATACTAGATTTATTGATTTTACCATTAAATGGAAAAAGATCGACCTGATCTAAGTGAGCTGACCTGTGGAAAAAGTCCTAACATCGTCCAGTATTTTGGATATATCTCGATCGATAGAGCTCCGATCGATCTTATTCTTTTTGGAAATTAAAATAGAGACATGAGGCTACAAATATTATGAAGGAGCTGAGCTATGATGTGGCCTCTAAGACTTCCAAATATGGGTCGGAAGTTCAGTATAGTGTTCAATCTCGGTGTTGTAATAGCTATAATTTGTAAGTGTAAGTCGACTTGTACGATGTGTAAGTCGACTTATGCTTGCTCGGTACTGATAAGTCGCCTTGTTCACCAGTGTAAGTCGACTTATGGATGTCCAGTACCGTTAGATTGTTAGAGTAGTGCCCTAAAGGCAATCCCCTTTAGCGCGTTTTATTCAAAGTCGTGTACAGACTTTATGAATAAATAAAGAAAGGCATATTTCATTAATTTGATATTCATGAACAGTGTTTATGAATTGATTGGATCTTTAATCGAATTAATGAAGTCCATGATAAATGACATAGCATGAAGGAAATTATGATGTGATCATACTACCGAGATTCCTATCATGTGCAATTATGTCGATATCTAAATTTTCCTAGTCATAGGATTAATGAGGTGGACATCATTAATCCGGTTAGACTAGCACATGTCATATTCCTTGATTGGATCAGCGGTGGATCTCGAAGCTGTAAATATGAGATATTTAGAGTTGACATGTGGATGCTTACTAGCGGTAGTAAGTACATTGGATGACTGCCATGAGATCATCACATGGATATCTTTTTCTAGTGTCGATGATAATCTCATCATAGCGATGGTGCAAGTATCCTTAGACTTGAGGTACTCGAGGATATCTTGAATCTTGATTACGCTTTGACTCCATTCCTTGTTGCCTTCGAGGTCGCTCATAGGGTGGTGCTTGGAGTGCGACTTGAGGTATTCAAAGGTAATTGAGTAGCCAATAAAGGATTCACCACTTCTGGATTAGCAGAAGAGATACCCATGGCCTCTTGTCGGGATCATTACTTGTGAGACTAGCCAGCAAATATGTCATGAAGAGTGTCCTCATTGACATATAGAGTAATGAGTCCTAGGACGAGAACTAATTTCACTTGGGCTAGACTTAGTCTAGTGAGAGTTGACACTTTGACCATACTCATAACCAAGTGGGGTATAGGATGGTGAAAGGACAAATTGCACGATAATTGTCTATGGAAGGGTTCGTGATCTGGTTCGTGATGAATTCATCAAACCGATTACTTTCCGGTCAATTGGGGGTCATGATGTGTTGCTAGGCGCGCTCATGACTTGCTCAGATTAATTGTTAATCAAGTGGCCAACATAACCGGAACCTAAAGGGTCACACGATAAAAGTGATTGAGAGAATCGTAAAATAGTAATTGGACAGAGTTCCAATTATGGAGAACATTAGGATTAAATGGATCTGATGAGATCGGGATATGTCCCGATGAGATTACGACATCGATATTGCTAAGAAAGGTCTCGAGTGTTTTGATGCGGGACTGGTAGGCAGTAGGACCCGACCCAGTTAGATTGGACCTTAGAAATTATATATATATATTAATTAAGTAAATAATATATATATATATATATATATATATATATATATATATATAAATAAAAGCTATCTACGTGGGATGAAGGAAGAAGCATGAGAAGCTTCTTATTCTATGTAGTCACCAAGCATTAAATGGATGAAGACAAAAAATGAAAAGGTGAAGTGAGATGATCGTGCCTTATGAATAAGGAGAAAGAAGAGTTTCTTTTGAAAAGAAGATGAGGTTCGTGGCTTTCGAAGAATAAGAAAGGATTTTGTGAAAATCCAAAAGAGAAGTGGTTCTCTCATCCACGATCATCTCCTCCTATCTTCATTTTCAAGCTTTTCATCCTCCTTCTCCATTAATCCAAGCTCTCTAGAGGAAAAAGGTAAGGTCTAGCAGCCTTTAATTTGTTCTAGCTATTCCCGGGTCAAAAGGGTTTGTCCCGGTTAGGTTTTCTGATCTCTGCGTGGATCCCTCCTCGGTATATGAAAACTAACGCCTTCCATTAATATGGTAAGAACCAGAGTTCTTCTAGGGTTGGGTTGTTGAGCTAACCTCAAGCTCACTCTATACGAATATGTTCGAACCATGAAAATGAGATTTTCGGATTAATGGGTCGGTTTTCCTAGAAGCGTTGATTTGTTGAGCTAACCTCAAGGTCAACATGGACAGAGGCAAAATTGGGTAGTGTACATCAGATGTATGCGCATCAAAGAGTTGATAACCCAATGTAAGTGCACACATCAACAAGTTGATAGCACTGGACGATAGTTGTGTCTAAGATGTAATTGGTATGTCTTATACCTCCCGAGACATAAGGTGGCTTGTTGAGCTAACCTCAAGGTCATTCTTAATGTCGGTTATCGATGATGCAATTGGTATGACCGATACCTACCGATTGACCTAAGTTATGGCTTGTTGGGTAAACCCAAGGTCACTCTTAGCAATGTCGGATATCGACCCACTAGGACATTATGTCATATTGTTTCTTTAGATTCGTAAAGAGGGTTATGGATTCTAGGAAACTAGTGGGAGCCATTTGCATGTCATGCAAGTCCTTATGATCATGCAGACATTTCTATTCTAGCATTCTCTCTCTCTATGGTTAGGTTGATTGAAGATATCTTTCAGTGTGAATTTTTGCTCCCTATTCTGGACCGAATTTTCTTGATTGGCTAAGGAATCTGAGAATTGTTCTCGAGATCCGAGGAAGCTGGGATCGTCTAGATGTTCCACTTCCGGATGCACTTTTGTCGATGCTTGATGAGGATCGAAAGCATATCGTAAGCATCTAAGGATAGTGATATGGATACTTGCATTATGCTTGCTAGATGTCACCAGAGTGCGAGAAGCGACGAGTCTATGGATGCTCACACTATAGTATTTCATCTTGGGAGTCGATGAGTAAGCTCGGTCTGAAAGGTTCGAGACCTCAAGGCTTCTCTTCACCACAAAGATGGCTCCAGGGACATCTTGTTGGATCCCGTTCCGGAAACCGGATCCCAACCGAATAAACTTAACACTTTCACTCTATGCTCTGATACCATAAATGTTGGGACCCGATCCGGGAACCGGATCCCAACCGAAAATGGAAACGGAAGCGAAAGGAGACAGAAATTTCGGATCGAAATTGCGAAATGCGGAAGCGAACAAATCCGAAAGTAGCGAAGCGGAAGCAAATGCAAGCGGAAGCAAATACTAATCGAATCAAACGAACAGATTCAATCGAATATAGCGAAGCGAAATGATCGAATACGGATCACAAAGCGGAACGAATAAGCGAAAGCGGAATCGAATCGAATGCAAATCGAATTCGGATAGAACACAAAGTAAGCAAACAAATCAATGTAAACTGAAACACTTTCCGACATCCGTGCATAAGCAAAGAACAGGAAACAGAAACGCGTTGGGGATCCTAAGACGTTCCAAAATCCGTTATGATTTTTTTTCTTCTTCTTAATCTCATTCCTTATTCATTTCTTCTCTTACTCAAACACATTTAAAACATAACCATGCATACAATTTCCAAAATTACACTTTTATCCCAAATCTTATCGAAAATTCGGCAGCATAACGGCTGCCTTTATCCTAACCCAAAAATTCTTGCAAAGGCAGAATACACTTCTATAATCTCAAATACAGCTCAAAATCATCGGACACTCCCGTCCGAATCCAACACCAATGAAACGCACATTTAAACCTAACACTTCCATAATTCTCAAATCAACATACCAATCTCATAACTCGATCAAATTCTCAAATCAGTCATACATATATATTCCCAAATTATTCATAATTTCATAAACAAATTTCTCATTCATTCACAATACTCAACTTTATACACAAATACATTTTTCCCAAACTTATCTCAAGTCATGAATATATTCATACTAAAGATTCAAATTACACAAAATCTAACTGACAGAAATGTCGAAACTGATGTCTTCACATTCTCTCATCCGATCTCCTGCTTGAAACCTGGAGATGGGGATGAAAGGGGGGGTGAGCTCGAAAGCTCGTGGATAACACATTTATAAATCGATAAATAAGCGGAAATCATTTTTCATAAGCTTTTTGCCAAAAGGGCTAATTTTTCAAACTTTATAATTTTTTCAAACAATTTCTTCAAACACTTTTTCATATTTTCAAACTTTTCAACTTTCAAATATTTCTCTCAAACTCTTTCCAATTTTCCCAAACTTCTCGTAAAAATATCATTTTCTCATTTTCAAAATTCTCTAATTCTTCATAAATATGAATGCAACATAATTTCAATTTTCGTTTCTCACTTTATAAACAAGAATGCGAACACGAAACAAAACACAACACATAACATATCGAATGGTGCAGCTAGGTCCAATAGAGCGTCTTGCACATTCCGCATAAGCGGTCTGTGCGATCGTGAGCAGAACGATACTACACTTTCCGCATTGCGGTCCAGTATAGCCGTGAAGGAGTCCGAAATCGACTCCGTGCCCTACTGGGCAGCTGGAGAAGGCTATACATAGAGGCAATGACGACTCACCAAGGGACCTACCACACCCACATAACGATCCTGGCGAAAATCAAATTGCAGAAGGCACAAATTTCAAATCTTGATATTTTTCACACACGTGTCCTCACGGACATATTTTCATTCATAAATTCACAATCTTCAAGCAATACAATACACATAACACATTCTCAAAAAGTCAATAATGCACAACCATAGCAATTATTAAAACTTCATATATAATGATGCAAATTTTATTCAAAACTCATTTGGGACTCGTAATGCCAAACGATAACAAACTTTTATTGTCAAATATTTACAAAAACCTTAATTCATCAAAATCCAAATTTTACTTTCTTTAATTTTTCAAAAGTTGCATATTGCTCACAAATCAAAATATAAATATGCTACCCACCTCGACTTATTAGGAAACTTGATTTCAAGCTCAATTGATCCTTGCTTTTCTCTCTCTTCCAAAATACCAAAACCTAAACCATAATCATCCAAATTTCACATCAGAAAATACTTAATTTTCACAATCAACTTAGGAATTCACCAATTCCATTTACATTCAAGCTATTTCAATCTCCAATTTTGAAAATCCCAATTTTCAAAATTGGCCTAAACCAAACACTCAAATTCAATCTCATAAATAACTTAATTTTCAAAATTAATCTCACAATTCATCAATTCACATTAATTCCAAGACATCTAAATCCTCAATTTCAAAAATCCCCAAATCTTAAAATTGGCCTAAACCAATTTATCCAAATTTAATATCATAAAATACAAATTCTTCAAAATTGATTTCATATATCATCAATTCATCATATTTCCTATAATTCTACACCAAAATATCTCAAAATTCTCAATCATAAAATTAAGCCTAAACCTTACTCAATTTTTCATCCAAAATTAAACTCAGCCTAAAGCATATATTTCAAAATTAATTCCACAATCCATAAACCCATCTCATATGCCATAATTCTAAGCGAAAATTAATCAAAATCTCAAAGTAGAACAATTTCTCTTACCTCTTTCTCTTCCAAATTAAGTATTTTCTTGGCTCATGAAGAAGCTCTCTTCATTCTCCACTCTTTTCCTTCTTGGAAAAATCCCAAAAGCTTGAAGAATTGAGTAGAAAAATTAAAACTAACCTTTCTCTCTCCTCTTCCTCCATACCCGAAACTCTCTCTTCTTCTTTTTTCTTATTTCTTCTTCTTTTCTCTGGAAATTTCCAGCCACTTTCGTGGCTTTTAATAGCTCAAAACGACAATCATTAATGAGTTTCATTAATTGAAGGTCAAATGACCAAATTGCCCTTACATTTACTTTATGCCATTCTCACTTGCGGTTCTGATTTGCACTATTAAATTGAAGGAATTTGTCCAAACTTCCTTCTCGAGAAATGTTCCTCTCACTCATACGAATCCAACGCCACTGACCGCGCTCAATTCCGAGCACTACATCAAAAGTTATGCTGAAGCAGTTCGGATATATCCATATTCTAACACATTTTCAAGGTACGATTATTTCCGTCCAAAATTTCACATTCTTAATCCCAGAATTGAAACTCGAAGTCTTCATAACAATTGTAGCCTTATGTCTCTAGTTTAATTCAAAACAAGAATCGTCTCATTTCGATTCCCAGCTCAAAAGTTATACTCAAATTACTCACAGGTGTTCCCAATCCAAAATTTCACCCTAATCCGAACTTAAATTCAAAAATTAAAAGTCCTAAGGGCAAAATTGACATTTCATGTCTTCATATGATTTGTAGCCCCTTGTCTTATCTTTATTTCGCCTCAAGAATCGCTTCAATCGGATCTCTACAGATCCCGAATTTCACAAAACACTGTATCATGCTCGGAAAATTTCCCGACTCACTTTGATTAAATTAATCACCATTAATTTAATCTCAAAAGTTCTAAATTTCTTATAAAATGAAATTCATTGTCTTAGGAATCCAACGCAACAAGAATCAACTCAATCGGATGTCGGACGGAAAAGATATAGGCAAAATAGCGAGCAAAGGTCGGATTAAAACAAAGAAATCAAAAATTTGAAACAAAGCGGCGTCGTATCAGACGGACGCCTAACTCATGAGGCGAGCTTCATGAGGAGCGAGACGCCGCTTCGGGCGAGGCGTCGCCTAGCGAGGCGCAGACACATGATGGGCGAGCCTTGCCTCATGAGGCGAAGGCACGCCTCGCCGAGGCGGCGTCGCCTAGCGAGGCGTCTGGCGCCCGCCTCGCTAGGCGAGCCGTCGCCTAGCGAGGCGCTAAACCTTTCCTTTTTTTTTTTTTTTTTCTAAACTTCCAAAATTCATAACTTTTAATCCCGAACTCCGATTTTGACAAACTTAGTCTCTATAGAAAGCAAGAAGCTCTAAATCTTCAAGAAGAACATAAAACTCAATTCAACTCCTAAGGAGTCCATTTTCCGTCAAAGATACTATCCTCTATACAAACTTGTAAAATCATAACTTAATTTTCCGAGATCGAAAAATTGCATACTTTATATCGAAATAAAGATCAAAACAAATCCTTGATTCTTATGAAGAACATCAAAGCTCAATTAACCTCTAACTAGGTTAATTTCTCAGTCAAAGTTCAACCAATATAAAAGTCAAACCCGATCAAACATAAACTTTGGTGATCATAACTTTCCTCCCGATATCGAAAATTACAAACTTTATGTCCACAAAATCTCTCAACATAATCTACAAGTTTCATGTAGATCATTTTCTCAAATTTTGTCTCAAACAAAAGTCAACCTTCAAAGGCCAGAAAGTCAACTATTACACAATTTTTCATACTTTCTCTCTTTATTTCATGATCTTCAACTTAATTTCAATCAACTCATCCACTTGATCATAGTCAAATTGTCACTCAAGGTTCGGGGTCCAACACATCTGCTGTCCAGTATGCCCTGAAGATGAATGGCTATATTGAGAGATTGGGTGTCTTAGGATTTGTAATGGATTATGAGTTAAGTATAGACTTAATTCTGGTTGGATTGTCGACGATTATTCACGATTAGTGTTAAACTATCGGATGAACCAAATATCCACAACAATTCTGGTGATCAATTTGCTCATGACGGTGAGCTATCTATCAAGAAGGATAGCAACAAGTCTTAGTGGTGGATGCTTCTTCTTACGGTCGAAGAAGAAAAAGGCCAAGAAACCAAATGGAAGTGCCATCAAGGAAAAACCAAAGTAAGCGCCCCAAAAGGATTTTGCTTTCATTGTGGCAAGGCCGCCACCAGAAATGGCTGTAAAAGTCTATCTGGAGTTCTGAAGCGAAGAAGGCATCGGATGCCTCTACTCCTTCAAATATGTTTGTCATTGAGGTTATCTTGTTTCGATCAAAACATATGGGTGTTTTATACGGTTTTGGCTCATACATATGAAATGATATGCGGGACCTCGGGGACGATGAGACAACTCATAAAGGAGAACTAGACTTTCGTGTAGGTAATGCGTGAAGAGTTGCTACATTAGCCGTGAACACTTATGTCTTGTCACTCCCTAGTGGGCTTGTATTCAAATTGGATGATTGTCATTTTGTACTGTTTTAACAAAGAACATATTATACATTTCTTGTTTCAATAGATTTGGTTTCCATTGGACTTTTAGTAGCAATGGTTGTTCTATTAGTTCGAATGGAATGCTCTATGCTCTTTGGTACATTATGCAATGGAATTGACATATTAGATATGTCATATCCGAGCTCGAATGTCAATGACGCGAAAAACATAATCGAGATAATTTAAAATCAACTTACTTATGACATTGTCGGCTTGGCCATATAAATGAGACACGCATCGCTAAGCTCCATAAGAGTGGCAGTTTAGGGTCATTTGATTATGAATCATATGACACATGCAAATCTTGTTTATTAGGCAAGATGACCAAGTTATCCTTTAAAGGAAAGGGAAAACGAGTGAATAGAATATTAGACCTGATACATTTGGATGTATGTGGTCCGATGTCAATCCATGCCAGAAGTGGTTGTCTTTACTTCATTACTTTTATCGATGATTATTCACGATATCGGCATTTTGATGTCGATGAGATACAAATCTGAAGCGTTTGAAAAAGTTCAAATAATTCAGAAATGAAGTAGAAAACTAACTTGGTAAAAGTATGAATACATTACGATCTAATCGTGGTGGAAAATGCTTAGACCAACAGTTTTGGATTATCTCAGAGATAATGGTATTTTATCTCAGTACACTCCACCTTGCACGCTGCAGCACAATGGTGTGGCTGAAAGGAGATATCGAACCTTATTAGACATGGTGCGATTAATGATAGGTTTTGCTGATTTTTGGGGTATCTTTCGAGACAATTTGTTTACTTGTTAAGCGAGTTCCATTAAAGACGATTGATGTTACTCCATATGAGATGTGGACTAGCTGAAAGCCCTATCTTTCTCGGTGAAAGTTTGGGGTTGTCACTGCTTATATGAAGCGGACACGGTCAGATTAACGATGCAAAGTCGACAAGTGTTTGTTAAATAGGATATCGTGGGATATCAATTCTACCTTCTTGAGGAACAAAAGTTGTTTGTTTTAAAGCATCTTTGTTTTCTTAGAGAAAGAGTTTCTTTTACAAGAGGGCGATGGGAGCAAAGTTGAACTTGAGAAAGTTCAAGATGCTCGAACAAACGCAGATCAATCGCTGAACCTACAATCAGTAACTCATATAGATGAGGTAGCAGTTCAACCTTCTATTACACAAGAATTTCAGAGGTCATGTAGGATACGCTTTGTTCACGAGAGATATGGATTTCTCGTGGGGACAGAATGACGTATTGCTCATACGAGATGATGAGCCTACTACTATGAAGAGGTTACGAAAAGTTGAGTCGAAAAATGGCTTTGTGCCATGAAATGAATGGATTCCATGTAAGAAAACCAAGTTTGGACTTTGGTTGTTGCACGAAGGAATAAAGCCCATAGGGTGCACATGGGTTTTCAAAGAAAACCGACATGGATGGTAATGTGATTACTTATAAAGCAAGGCTTGTGGCCAAAGGATTTAAATCGAGACAAGGAGTTGACTATGACGAGACCTTGATCCGTAGCAATGCTTAAATCCATTCGGATACTCCTAGCCATTGCCGCTCATTATAATTATGAGATATGGCAAATGGATGTGAAACGACTTTCTGAATGGAAATCTTCCCGAGGATGTATATGACACAACGGAGGACTTCACCTCTATGATGGCGAAATGGTATGCAAGCTTCGTAAATCCATGTATGGATTGAAGCAAGCATTCAGAGTTGGAATATCCGTTTGATGAGGTACTCAAAGAGTTTGGTTTCTCACAAAATTGGATGTACATTGTGTATATAAGAAGGTTCATGGGATTGCAATCGTATTCCTTGTGTTATAAGTAGATGACATATTAATACTAGGAAAGCGATGTCTCTATCTTCAATCGATTAAGATTTGGTTGTCCAAATATTTTGCCATGAAAGACCTTTGTGACGCAACTTATATCCTTGGGATAAAGACTTATAGAGATAGTTCAAAGAGATTGCTTGGTCTTTCACAATCAACGTACATAGATAAGATGCTAAAGAGGTTTAGCATGGAACAATGCTATGTCACGAGACCCGATGTATCATATGCTCTAAGTGTTACGGCGAGATACCAATCGGATCTTGGTGAGGGTCCTTTGGGTGGTGTCAAGAATATCCTTAAGTACTTGCGAAGCACTAAGGATGTTTTCTTGACATATGGAGATGAAAATCTCCAAGTGAGTGGGCATACAAATGCCAGTTTTAATCTGATAAGGATGATTCTGAATCACGATCAGGTTATATACATTCACATTGAACGGCTGGCGGTCGGTTGGAAAGAGTTCAATCAAGAGAGGACTGCTGATTCAACAACCGAGACAGTACATTGCCACATCGGATGCAAAGAAAGAAGCGGTTTGGATCGAAGTTCATTTCTGAACTTGATCTGGTTCCTAGCTGTGATGGGCCCATAGGGTTGTATTGTGATACAATGGGGCTAGTGCGCAGGCAAAGGAACCAAGGTCTCATCAACGATCCGAACACGTACTCCGCCGATTCCATCTGATTCGGTAGATCATCGATCGGTGATGTCTAATAGAGAATTCCCATAGAGCAAAGTGTTGCTAATCTGTTGACAAAGCCATAGTCACAAAAGAATTGTGATTCTCATGGACACGCTTATGGTATTAGATACTAAGGTGATTGTCTTTAGGTCAAGTGGGAGATTTGTAAGTGTAAGTCGACTTATACCATGTGTAAGTCGACTTATGCTTGCTCGGTACTGATAAGTCGCCTTGTTCACCAAAGTGTAAGTCGACTTATGGATGTCGAAAGATTAGATTGTTAAGTAGTGCCCTAAAGGCAATCCCTTTAGCGCGTTTTATTCAAAGTCGTGTACGACTTTATGAATAAATAAAGAAAGGCATATTTCATTAATTTGATATTCATGAACAGTGTTTATGAATTGATTGGATCTTTAATTGAATTAATGAAGTCCATGATATATGACATAGCATGAAGGAAATTATGATGTGATCATACTACTGAGATTCCTATCATGTGCAATTATGTCAGTATCTAAATTTTCCCTAGTCATAGGATTAATGAGACTGGACATCATTAATCCGGTTAGACTAACACATGTCATATTCATGATTGGATCAGCGGTGGATCTCGAAGCTGTAAATATGAGATATTTAGAGTTGACATGTGGATGCTTACTAGCGGTAGTAAGTACATTAGATGACCTGCCATGAGATCATCACATGGATATCTTTTTCTAGTGTCAGTGATAATCTCATCATAGCAATGGTGCAAGTATCCTTAGACTTGAGGTACTCAAGGATATCTTGGATCTTGATTACGTGCTGACTCCATTCCTTGTTGCCTTCGGAGGTCGTTCATAGGGTGGTGCTTGGGTGCGACTTGAGGTATTGAAGGTGGCCGAGTAGCCAATAAAGGATTCACCACGGATTAGCGGAAGAGATACCCATGGCCTCTTGTCGGGATCATTACTTGTAAGGCTGGCCAGCAAATATGTCATGAAGAGTGTCCTCATTGACATATAGAGTAATGAGTCCTAGGACGAGAACTAATTTCACTTGGGCTAGACTCAGTCTAGTGAGAGTTGACACTTTGACCATACTCATAACCAAGTGGGGTATAGGATGGTGAAAGGACGAATTGCACGATAATTATCATGGAAGGGTTCGTGATCGGTTCGTGATGAATTCATCAAACCGATTACTTTCCGGTCAATTGGGGTCATGATGTGTTGCTAGCGCCGCTCATGACTTGCTCAGATTAATTGTTAATCAAGTGGCCAACATAACCGGAACTAAAGGGTCACACGCATAAGAGTGATTCAGAGAATCTGTAAAATAGTAATTGGACAGAGTTCCAATTATGGAGAGCATTAGGATTAAATGAATCCCGATGAGATCGGGATATGTCCCTATGAGATCGCGACATCGATATTGCTAAGAAAGGTCTCCGGAGCGTTTTTGGTACCGAGGCCAGGTAGAGGTCGTTAGGACCAACCCAGTTGGATGGACCTTAGCAATTATATATATATATTAATTAAGTAAATATATATATATATATATATATATATATATATATATATATATATATATATATATATATATAAGCTATCTACGTGGGATGAAGGAAGAAGCATGAGAAGCTTCTTATTCTATGCTTAGTCACCAAGCATTAAATGGATGAAGACAAAAAAATGAAAAAGGTGAAGTGAGATGATCGTGCCTTATGAATAAGGAGAAAGAAGAGAGTTTCTTTTGAAAAGAAGATGAGGTTCGTGGCTTTAGAAGAATAAGAAAGGATTTTGTGAAAATCCAAAAGAGAAGTGGTTCTCTCATCCACGATCATCTCCTCCTATCTTCATTTTCAAGCTTTTCATCCTCCTTCTCCATTAATCCAAGCTCTCTAGAGGAAAAAGGTAAGGTCTAGCAGCCTTTAATTTGTTCTAGCTATTCCCGGGTCAAAAGGGTTTGTCCCGGTTAGGTTTTCTGATCTCTGCGTGGATATCTTTAGAGATAGTCTCTATTTGCTATTCAGGTTTAAATCTTCATACAGACACATAGATCCTGACCTTCGGGAAGGTCCCGGTAACAAAAATTTTTGTTTTCCGCACCTTGTACATGTGATGTACATCCCGGGATTTTCCTACATAATTTAGACTCTAAGATGTTCAAATTCAGGTCAGAAGTTAGGTGTAGCGTTCAGTCTCGGGTCTGAAGAACAAACTTTAGTATTTTGGAGATATCTTGAGTTATAGAGCTCCAAACGATCTGATTCTTGAAGCGATGGATTCGTAAGACATAAAGGGACATTTCACTAAAGTTTTTAAGGCAAAAAGGAAGGGACAATTTTGGAAGTTTACTTAAAGAGTTAAGTTTTAGGCTTATATGTAAGGGCAAATAGGTCAATTTTAAGTCATTTAATGGCATGACACTATAAAAGAAAGTGGGCTGTCATTTTAAGAGGCAACCCACGACACTTAAGAGAAAAGAAGAAAAGAAAGAAGAGAAAGAGAAGAGAATGAGAGAAGCTTCGGTGATGGAGAAAAGAGAGAGAAAGCATAGGGTTTTCGATTTTCGGGAGATTTCAAGGGAGTTTTGAGTTGATTCAAGGGAAAAAGGATGGAAGATGATGAAAGCTTCCTTCCAAACCAAGATATATCCGAAAATGGTGAAGGATAAGGTGAGACCCGAAATTTTGATTTGTGAATTTCAGAGAGTTTTTGGTTTAGAATCATGGAAAATGATATGGGTTTGTGTATTATGGAGTCAATTTTGGTGATTGCTAAGTATTATGGGTTTAATTTTGGATGGAAATTAATTAGGGTTATGCCTAATTTTATGAATTGGGGTTTTTGAAAATTTGTGATTTAGGTAGCTTGATTATATGTGGAATTAGTGTTTTCTAAATTCAATTTCAAGGATTATGCTAGTTATGAGATTGAAATTGTGGGAAATTGGTGTAGGGAATTTTCTATTGGAAGAAAGAGAGACGCAATGGTCAAATTGAAGCATTGGACGAGCTTCAAGCATGGAAATGAGGTGGGTACCTGTTTATAATAGATTTATAAGCCACTACTGCTTTCCTTAAACAAAAAGATTTTCTGATTTCAATTACATGATAAATGTTGCATCATTGTATGAATGATTTGAAAAATCATTATTGATTCGATACATGAACTTGTGATGAATTGCAAAAGAGCATTCGATAAATTGATTTGAGAATGATATGTGCTTTGTGTGGGCGAGAGAGAACCTGTTTCCTTAGTCTCGTGCACGATGAACCCTAGCCTTATCCCGGCTGCCTGTTTGAGGCTTACGAGATTCGAAAAATAGATTCGTCGTATTTACGGTAAACTTCGGTTTCCATCGTGTTTATGAAACTCTCGAGCCAATTGTGTGCATTGCATATGTGATTTGCCATTGCATTTATGAATTGTCAAGTTGATGCATTCCTGTTTTGCAACCTATTGGTTTATGACTGAAAGCCTAAAAAATTATACGTTTTGCAATTGTGATTTGACTACAGCAAGAGCGGATTTTTAGAAAATGTGCTTTACGGATTTCAAAGAAATGTTTTCTAAGACCAGAAAAAAAAAAGAATTTTAAGGATTTTGCTTATATATTTGTTATAAACTGTTACCCATTTAGTCAGAAGCTCACCCCTTCATTCCATCCACAGGTGATGAGAAGAAGATCGGGTGAAAGAAAATGAAGATTTCTGTTTGCATGTGTTTATATTGTATTATTGTTAAATTAGATGGTTGCTGAGAAGTCTAGAATCGTTGTGTATTGTGTACTTGGTTTAGGGTTATGGGTAATGTATAAGGCTTGAAAATGCCACTATGATTTGTATAGAGCTTTGATTTATGAAATGGTGTATATATCGTAATTGTATTTATGAGGTTTGGATGAGGCTGTTGAGTTATGGTATTGCACATGGATATGTTATATAACTTGTGTATGTTCAACTGAGATATTAGCATGATTTGTATATGGAAAAATATGAATGAACGTGTATTGGACATTAGATAGTGCGATTGTATGTGAATGTATTTGGGTTAAGGAATGAGAAAAGAGAGAAAAGAAAAGGAAAAAAATTTATACCGGATTTTGGATAGTTTAAGTCTAAGGTTTCCAACGCGACAGTGATTTCTAAAATATTTGTTCACGGATGTCGGAAATTGGTTTCGATTTGATTTGCTTCCGATTTGTGATTAGACTCATATTGGTTCATATTTGTATTCGATTTTGCTTTGCTTCCACACTTCGTTTTTCGCATTCATTTTTTGTTTCTCCGGTTGGGGTCCGGTTTTCGGATCGGGTCCCAACAATACAAGTTAACCATCACAATCATCGGATCTCCTGTCCAAAAATCAAAATAATCAATCACATTTAAAAAATCATTCAATAGTCAATAATACAAGAATTCAAATGACAAACAATGAAGTGAGTCCATCTCGATCTACTCACAGTACACTCCAGATCAGCATTTGTTTTCAAATTTTGGGAACGCCTGAATGCGGACACTTGACCTACACAACCCATTTATGCAAGACACACATTGCACACTCATCAATAATTGCACACGTATAAACATTTATTTATACACAATTGTATAAATGGACTATATACAATGCATGCTTAATGACAATCCCGGGCATATGTTCTAGAACACATATTATGCTCGTTCCCATTTCATAATTCATATGTGTCTAATCTAAGTTAGTTTTACACTTCATTTGTACATAATCTTTCAAAATTTTCCTTTCAATCTTTACCCTTTGCATGTGTCTAGCTTATTCATAAGCTTACACCTTAAGAACACTTGGTTACTTTATATCATAACTCAATTTCTCCTCATCTCTTTTCTAACCTCATATGATCTCAAAATATCCAAATTCTCATCCAATAGGAATCCAATTGAAAATCCCATAATGCAGAATCACTAAAATTGATTCTAGAATACTTAAACCCAAACATTTTCTAAACTCCATAAACTAGAATCCTTCAAAAAATCCAAAAGATTCAAAATGATCTTACCTTAATTCTTCACCAAATGAAGAGATATTTAGCTCAAATGGAAGCTCTTTTTTTCCTCTTCCTTTTTCTCTTTTTGGACAGCTTCAAAATCTTCTTGAAGACTAAGAAGAATTAAACCCTAACCCACTCTCTTTTTTTTTTCTCTCAAACCACCAAACTCTCTTTCTCTTTCTCTCTCATTTTTGTTATTCTCTTCTGTTTCCTTCCATTCACATTTTTCTTCTTCATTTATAAGCAGGACAACACTTTTTCTTTCAATTATGCCCTTAATGATTGAGAATTGTCCCATTTTCCCTTTTATTTATACCTTATGTTTTTTACACTTAAGTGTCTTGCCAAAAGCACCCTTGAATATGCTTACATAACACTTTATTCTGGAATAATCTTTTCTATTGCCTTACATTTCCAATGACACCAAAATCATTCAATTTGGGTCAGTGATTCGAAAGATACCGAATTTTGGATAGTTTAAGTCTAAGGTTTCCAACGCGACAGTGATTCCTAAAATATTTGTTCACGAATGTCAGAAATTGGTTTCGATTTGATTTGCTTCCAATTTGTGATTAGATTCATATTGGTGTATGTGTATGAGTGAGAAACTGATAAGAGTTTGATTGGATAGTGGTGAATTAGTGAGAATGTGATATTAATGTGGATAAGTTTGCTTTGAAGAACAACAGTGATTATTTGATTGATTTTAGGAATATGTGAATGAATGAGAGTGAAATTTCATGATGATTAGGCTTCGGTAATTTTGTGAATTGATTTTGGACATTGATGACTTGAATAATGAGATTAATGATAGAAATATATGTATGAAAGATCAATAGGTTGATTTTGAATGATAGAGATATAGATATATATAAGGAAGTTCAAAAGGATTAATTGAATGGTATTGGTCCATATTAAGGTTATTAAGAATTGGACCATTGACTTGTGTAAATCTGTTAAGAAATACTGATATGATATGATATTGGTGGTATTTGATACAAGAAGTGATAAATTGTGAGTAAGTTGAGAAATATGTATGATGAGGAATTAGTTAAGAGATTGTGTTATTTGATAATGTCTTAGTAAGAATTTCGAGGGTGAAATTTTTTTAAGAGGGGGAGAATTGTTGGACCCCGAACTTTCGGTAGAAATTAGAAATATTAAAATGAATTCAATGAGTGTTTTCGGATATGAATTTTGTTATAGATGTTATTGTGCCTTTAGGAAATTGATGAGAAAAAGGAATTTATTGGTTTTGATGACTTTGAAGATTAGTTGTGGTTATGAAAGTTTAAATGAATGAGTTGATTGAAATGGATTTGAAGAATCTGGAATAAATAGTGAAAGAGTGAGAATTTGGAGAATTAAGAAATTTGACCTTTGGAGTAAAGAGTTGACTTTTGATTTAGGCACATTTTGAGAAAATGATCTACATGAAATTTGTAGATTATGTTGAGAGCTTTTCGTAGCCATAAAGTATGCTATTTTTCGATATCGGGATTGAAAGTTATGATCTTTGAAAGTTTAGGGTATATTACTTGATTTGAAATGCTATTAAGAGTAAGATTGTGTATGACTTTTGTGAAAGAGAAATGTGTATGCGCATATCCTTTGGTGTTGAATTTGATGTGGGGAAATGGCTTTGGAATAGTTTATTGGAGAGTTGAATTGTGTTTGAGACGAATTAGTTGAAGAGTTTGTGATAGTGGGTGAATAAGTGAAGTTGATGTGTTGATATGTGAAGTTGATGTGTTGGAATGGTGTTTAGAGACTTCAATGGCAAATCTATATTGATTTAGATGGATTTAGCCAAAGTGGTCTTAATGAAATTGGTAGATTATGTTTTTATCTTTCCATTGATATAAAGCACGAAAGTTTTGGAAAAGAGAGGAGAAAGTTATGATTTTTAGAAGTTTTAATGCTATTTAGTGGAAAGCTGATCGACCAATCAGTTTGTGTTGAGTTTTTGACCCATTTAGAGGTCGATTTGATTTTTAAGGCCTTCATAAAAGTTGTAGAGGGTTCTTTTAGCTTTCTATAGACACTAAGTTTGTCAAATTTGGAGTTTTGGATCAACAGTTATGATGTTTAAAAGTTTTGATACTGTTAAGAGAAGCTAGTCGATCGGTCTTGGAGTAAACTTTTGATTTCTTTAGTGTCCGAGCTTGTCTTTGAGTCCTTGAAAATGGTAGAGCTGTCTCTCAGCTTTCCAACGAATCAAATCGTGTCTAATTTGGAGCTCGGAGTCAAAAGATATGAAGGTTTGAAGTTTGGAGGTCGAACCGTGTAGGCGATCGCTCGCCGCTCGCGTCCGCTCGCCAGCCCGTGCGGACGAGCTTCAGCTAGCAGCCCGCGAGTTTCCGCGCGCAGCCTGCGCGGACGGGCTCTTGCGTCTGCCGCGCGACCTTTGGGGTCGACTAGCGGCCGACCGACCTCTCTTCCCTGTTTTGGCCATAACTTCTTCGTCCGATATCCGATTAAGTCAATTTTTGAAGTGTTGGATTCCTAAGACATTTTTCTATCTTTCCATACTATATTTATTGGTTTTAGCATTAAATGGAAAAAGATCGACCTGATCTAAGTGAGCTGACCTGTGGAAAAAGTCCTAACATCGTTCAGTATTTTGGATATATCTCGATCGGTAGAGCTCCGATCTATCTGATTCGTTTTGGAAATTAAAATAGAGACATGAGGCTACAAATGTTATGAAGGAGCCGAGCTATGATGTGGCCTATAAGACTTCCAAATATAGGTCGGAAGTTCGGTATAGTATTCAGTCTCGGTGTTGTAATAGCTAAATAGTGTTCAGTATTTTGGATATATCTCGATCGGTAGAGCTCTGATCGATTTGATTCTTTTTGGACATTAACATAGAGACATGAGGCTACAAATGTTATGAAGGAGCTGAGCTATGATGTGGCCTCTAAGACTTCCAAATATGGGTCGGAAGTTTGGTATAGTGTTCAGTCTCGGTGTTGTAATAGCTAAATAGTGTTCAGTATTTTTGATATATCTTGATCGGTAGAGCTCCGATCGATCTGATTATTTTTGTACATTAACATAGAGACATGAGGCTACAAATTTTATGAAGGAGCCGAGCTATGATGTGACCTCTAAGACTTCCAAATATGGGTCGGAAGTTCGGTATAGTGTTCAGTCTCGGTGTTGTAATGGCTGAACAGTGTTCAGTATTTTTGATATATCTTGATCGGTAGAGCTCCGATCGATCTAATTCCTTTTGGAAATTAAAATAGAGAAATGGGGCTACAAATGTGATGAAGGAGTCGAGCTATGATGTGGCTTTTAATACTTCCAAATTCAGGTCGGAAGTTCAGTGTAGTGTTTAGTCCAGGTGTTGTAGTGGCTGAATAGTGTTCAGTATTTTGGATATATCTCGAACACTAGAGCTCGGATTAAGTTGATTCTTGTTGATAATTAAACTAGAGACATGGGGATACAAATGTTATGAAGGAGCCGAGCTATAATTTAGCTTCTAAGACATTCAAATTCAGGTCAAAAGTTAGGTGTAGCGTTCAGTCTTGGGTCTGAAGAACAAACTTTAGTATTTTGGAGATATCTTGAGTTATAGAGCTCCAAACGATCTGATTCTTGAAGCGATGGATTCGTAAGACATAGAGGGACATTTCCCTAAAGTTTTTAAGGCAAAAAGGAAGGGGAAATTTTGGAAGTTTACTTAAAGAGTTAAGTTTTAGGCTTATGAGTAAGGGCAAATGGGTCAATTTTAAGTCATTTAATGGCATGACACTATAAAAGAAAGTGGGCTGTCATTTTAAGAGGCAACCCACGAAACTTAAGAGAAAAGATGAAAAGAAAGAAGAGAAAGGGAGGAGAATGAGCGAAGCTTCGGTGATGGAGAAAAGAGAGAGAAAGCATAGGGTTTTCAATTTTCGGGAGATTTCAAGGGAGTTTTGAGTTGATTCAATGGAAAAAGGATGGAAGATGATGAAAGCTTCCTTCCAAACCAAGATATATCCGAAAATGGTGAAGGATGAGGTAAGACCCGAAATTTTGATTTGTGAATTTTAGAGAGTTTTTGGTTTAGAATCATGGAAAATGATATGGGTTTGTGTATTATGGAGTCAATTTTGGTGATTGCTAAGTATTATGGGTTTAATTTTGGATGGAAATTAATTAGGGTTATGCCCAATTTTATGAATTGGGGTTTTTGGAAATTTGTGATTTAGGTAGCTTGATTATATGTGGAATTAGTGTTTTCTAAATTCAATTTCAAGGATTATGCTAGTTATGAGATTGAAATTGTGGGAAATTGGTGTAGGAAATTTTCTATTGGAAGAAAGAGAGACGCAATGGTCAAATTGAAGCATTGGATGAGCTTCAAGCATGGAAATGAGGTGGGTACCTGTTTATAATAGATTTATAAGCCACTACTACTTTCCTTAAACAAAAAGATTTTCTGATTTCAATTGCATCATAAATGTTGCATCATTGTATGAATGATTTGAAAAATCATTATTGATTCGATACATGAACTTGTGATGAATTGCAAAAGAGCATTCGATAAATTGATTTGAGAATGATATGTGCTTTATGTGGGCGAGAGAGAAACTATTTCCTTAGTCTCGTGCACGATGACCCCTAGCCTTATCCCGGCTGCCTGTTTGAGGCTTACGAGATCCGAAAAATGGACTCGTCGTATTTACGGTAAACTTCAGTTTCGGTCGTGTTTATGGAACTCTCAAGCGAATTGTGTGCATTGCATATGTGACTTGCCATTGCATTTATGAATTGTCAAGTTGATGCATTCCTGTTTTGCAACCTATGGGTTTATGGCTGAAAGCCTAAAAAATTATACGTTTTGCAATTGTGATTTGACTACAGCAAGAGCGGATTTTTAGAAAATGTGCTTTACGGATTTCAAAGAAATGTTTTCTAAGACCAGAAAAGAAAAAGAATTTTAAGGATTTTGCTTATATATTTGTTATAAACTGTTACCCACGGGCTGTAAAGCTCACCCCCCTTCATTCCCATCCACAGGTGATGAGAAGAAGATCGGGTGAAAGAAAATGAAGATTTCTGTTTGCATGTGTTTATATTGTATTATTGTTAAGTTAGATGGTTGCTGAGAAGTCTAGAATCGTTGTGTATTGTGTACTTGGTTTAGGGTTATGGGTAATGTATAAGGCTTGAAAATGCCACTATGATTTGTATAGAGCTTTGATTTATGAAATGGTGTATATATCGTAATTGTATTTATGAGGTTTGGATGAGGCTGTTGAGTTATGGTATTGCACATGGATATGTTATATAACTTGTGTATGTTCAACTGAGATATAAGCATGATTTGTATATGGAAAAATATGAATGAACGTGTATTGGACATTAGATAGTGCGATTGTATGTGAATGTATTTGGGTTAAGGAATGAGAAAAGAGAGAAAAGAAAAGGAAAAAAATTTATACCGGATTTTGGATAGTTTAAGTCTAAGGTTTCCAACGCGACAGTGATTTCTAAAATATTTGTTCACGGATGTCAGAAATTGGTTTCGATTTGATTTGCTTCCGATTTGTGGTTAGACTCATATTGGTTCATATTCGTATTCGATTTTGCTTTGCTTCCACACTTCGTTTTTCGCATTCATTTTTTGTTTCTCCAGTTGGGGTCCGGTTTTCGGATCGGGTCCCAACAATACAAGTTAACCATCACAATCATCGGATCTCCTGTCCAAAAATCAAAATAATCAATCACATTTAAAAAATCATTCAATAGTCAATAATACAAGAATTCAAATGACAAACAATGAAGTGAGTCCATCTCGATCTACTCACAGTACACTCCAGATCAGCATTTGTTTTCAAATTCTGGGAACGCCTGAATGCGGACACTTGACCTACACAACCCATTTATGCAAGATACACATTGCACACTCATCAATAATTGCACATGTATAAACATTTATTTATACACAATTGTATAAATGGACTATATACAATGCATGCTTAATGACAATCCCGGACATCTATCCAAAATTTAAACATCTTAGAAACTGAATTGGATTCCAATTTCTTTATACTATTTGTAGCTCCATGTCTCTAGTTCACCACAATTCAGGACAAATCTCAGTTGGAGCTCTACCAATCCAAAAATAATCAAAATATTGAAGTATATTCAGTGGACTAACACCAGTTCATAGTATTTAAAAACATACACACTGTACCTGTCCCACGTTTTTCACTCAATGTCTCTCACTTCATTTCAGATGGGTACGTTTTTTTGTGGAGATGTAGAGAAATGTCTTATGAGTCCATTGGTTGAAGAATAAAGTCATTTGAGTGTCTAGAGAAGAAGTTATAGCCAAAAGAATCCAATATTGTTTTATCCTCAATCATATTGAACCTATCGTGGGACAATTAGTATAACTTTCTCTAGGGATATTAGATTTAGGTGTTATTTTGATGGTTCAAAAGAGAACTTCAAGATCTACAACATTCATTAAGACCTCAAAGAAAAATTTCATCTTTTGAAGGATCAAAAATGGAACAAAATATGTAAGATGAACAGTAACCCAGTAGAAGTTTGTGAATAGTAACACATAAAATGTTTTACAATTAACATAACTTTTTCTAAAGATATCATATTTTGGTGTTCTTTAGATGATTTGAAAGAGGACCTCAAGAGATACAATTTTCATGAAGATCTAGAAGACAAATTCCATCTTCTGAAGGATCAAAAAGGGAACAGAAGATATAAGATAAACAGTAACCAAGAAGAAGTTTATGAACAGTAACATAGAAGATGTTTTACAATTAGCATAACTTTCTCTAAAGATATTGGATTTAGGTGTTTTTTAGATGGTTTGAAAGAGGACTTCAAGATATAAAACTTTCATGGAGCCCTTGAAGACAGATTATATCGTTTGAAGGGTCCAAAATAAACCAGAAGATAGTAAAAAAAAAAAAACAAAAGAAACAAAATACAGAAGAAGAGGCAAAACAAAGAAGAAACAAAAAGATAGAAGAAGCAAAACACAGAAGGAGTGAAAACACAGAAAAAGCAAAAAGACAGAAGAAGCAAAACACAGAAGAAACAAAACATAGGAGGAGCAAAACATAGAAGAAGATGACATCATCACAAAAGAAACACAGAAGAAGATGACGTCATCATAGAAGAAGCAAAAATGCAAAAGAATATGCAAAATTGCTATAACTTTCCCTACAGATATCAGATTAGGATGTTCTTTATATGATTCGAAAGAAGACTTCAAGATCTACAAATTTCATAATACCTCAAAGACAAATTCTATCTTTTTAAGGGACAAAAGTGGAACGGAAGATAGGTATAGATGAAGTTAATTGAAAAATAGATTAATGGGAAAAAGACAGAAGAATCGGGAAAATTGTCATAACTTTCCCTATAGTTATCAGATTAGGACGTTCTTTATATGATTCGAAAGAAAACTTCAAGATATACAACTTTCATGAAGACTAGAAGAAAAATTATATCTTTTGAAGGGCCAAAAGTGGAACAGAAGATAGGTATAAATGAAGCCAATGGAAAAATAGACTAAAGGGAAAAAGACAGAAGAATTGGGAAAATTGCCATAACTTTCCTTACAATTATCAGATTAGGACGTTATTTATATGATTCGAAAGATGACTTCAATATATACAACTTATATGAAGACCTAGAAGACAAATTCTATCTTCTGAAGGGTCAAAAATGAAACAGAAGATAGGCCAGGTGAAAAAACAAAAGAAGCAAAACGAAGATAACGTCATCACAGAAGAAGCAAAACACATAAGAAGATGACTTCATCACAGAAGAAGTAAAACATCGAAAAAGAAAATCACAAAAGGAGTAAAAAATAGAAGAAGATGACGTCATCACAGAAGAAGCAAAAAGGCAGAAAAAGCATCTTTACTCTTGAACATCCCGCCTTATAAGGACCATAACTTTCAGCTCGGATGTCTAAAATTTTCATGTTATATACCAATGGAAAGTTAAAAGAAAAGTCTACAACTTTTCAGAGGAAAATTTGCCTAAATCAGCATAAATTAATCCAAAATTTCCCCGAATACAAAACATGAATTTTTATATTCATTCAATGTATTGCACCTAGTTCTCAACTTCATGACAACCTTTGAGATTCTTAAAGATAGAATTTAAATTCAATGTTTTCATAAGAAATGTAGCCATATTTTTCTAGTTTAATCCAAACAAAGAATCGTCTCATTTGGATAACTAGAGAAAAAGCTATGGCTAACAGACCGAAGCACACTTAGTGAACATTTTCCATATCACTACCAATTTTGTTTCCAACTCTTTCCTTATCACAACTCATACCTAGATCACTCTTTCTACTCCCTCTACTTCTCATTTTTTTAACAAAAATCACATTTAACATCAATTATACCTAAAATTTGTTAATGAATGCATGTACCACTTTTTTATGTGTAAAGATTCAATATTTATGTGCATATATGCTAACATTATGCACGAGGAAGAAAAATGCATTTCCTTAATCTCTCTTTGAGCTTACATGTACTGAAATTTCAAGGCCTAACCATTAATATAGGGATGGGATGTACAATGAAACTGCTTCATTGGTCTATGCCCTAGTCCAGAAATACTCCAAATTTTCAGAAATTTCCTAAAATTTACCAAAAAATTTGAAATAATACCAATAATCTCCAAATAAATCTTTAACACAAATAATTCACAATTCACATTTTAATCACATTAATCAATCAATTGTACTTGAAAAATGTCAATGATGCATGAACAATTATTTTAATATGTCAACAATAAATATTCACATGTGTGTGAATATACAATATAATGATACATAAGCATGTAGTGCACTTCTACTTTCTCATGTTAAATTCACAATTCTGGGGTTTAACCTCGAACATGGGATGTTACAATTCTCCCCTCTTAAGAAATTTTGTCCTCAAAATTCTTACCTGATTGATGAAATAGGTGGGGATATTGCTTTTCCATATGCTCTTTAATTTCCCACATTGCTTCTTTAGTTGAATGATTGTGCCACAGGACTTTTACCATCAAATTTCTCGATTTCTCTATAGTTTTATTTGATATCCAACTATCTAAACTAGCTCTTCAACATAGCTCAGAATATAAGCAACTTCAATTTCTTGAGTCGGTATTACATGTGTTGGAACAAACTTATATTTCCTGAGCATACTCACGTGGAAGACATCATGTATCTGTGTCATCTCAATAGGTAAGGCTAATCGATATGCCAAAGGTCTAATTCTATCAAGAATTTCATAAAGACCAATATATCTCGGGCTCAACTTGCCTTTTTTGCTAAACCTCAATACACCTCACCAATGTGACATTCTCATAAATACTTTTTCCCCGACACTGTACTCCATATTCCGTCGATGCTGATCCACATATCTTTTCTGTCTATCTTGAGTCACTTTTATGCGACTCCGGATCAGTTTCACCTTATCTACAATATCTTGGATCAATTCAAGGCCTTTTATAATTCTTAAACCTTCTTCATCATAGTATAGAGGTGATTAACATTTTCGCCATACAATGTCTCATCTACGGGGCCCTCACCCAAATTATATAATCAACTTTCACTCAAATGCAAATATTATTATACAGGAGACTTCCCATCATTGTTGTCTCCATCATCCATTCAGATCTATTTTCCAATGTATTTCCATTTTTATCTATGTATAGAATTGGAATAGCTATTTAGATAGGATTTATGAATGTTAAGGATTGTCTAAACTCACCTTCCAGTTATTTTTATCTTTGATTCAATTTAAATATTATTATTAATGCAAAATGGATTCATTGTGATTGATTTCTGCATTTTCATAAATCGATAATAGATTGAGAGGGTGAACTGATGAAAAATATTTAAATTGGGCTAACGGTAGTTAGGTAATTTAATAAGAACGAGAAATAAATCAAATTGGTAATTGTGCGATGAGAGATCTTACATAGTTTCTGGTAGTCTAGTGGAAAACTTCATATTTAATTAGGGTTTTGATAAATTGTGAATTGAGAAATTGGATTTTCCATAATCTGATTAGGGTTTATAATTTAGGGCTTTTGGTTATAACTTAAGAGAGAGTAACCAACCCTAGGATAGTCCAGGACCAATAATCCCACATTTCATAATTAATTAAGTTAGTGTTGAAGATAGGTAAAAATTTCTCTTTTCTCTCAACTGGTAGTTCCTTAGGTTGATTCTTGGTGTGTGCATTACAATTTACTGATTTGTTAATATTTCGTGATTTATTTCTTGAGTTGAATTGGTTTGATTAAATTGATTGATTGAATTATGTTGTTGTTTTAGCTTAGTTACAGTTGAATTTTTTCAATTTGTTTTAGCCTTAAAGTTTAGGATTAGATTAATCCTCCTCGTGGGATTGACACCTTAGATACTACATAAATGACCCGTATATTTGCAGAGTATCGAGGTTAAAATATTAAAACTAAAACTATAATCAAGTTTTTTGGAACGGTTGTTAGGAAGATGACTAGTTTAGTTCTGTAGTTTAAGGTGTTTAATTTAGTTTTTTTAATTTTTATTGTTGAACCCTATTTTCGGAGCCCAACAATCGTTCTGATACCAAGCAATGCTGGACCCCGTTTCTAAAGCCTAACATTCGGAGTAAAAAAGATGTTGGGTCTATCTCTGATACCACAAGATGTTGGGTCTTCATTAACTTATATTTTTGAAGTCCAACTCTCTATCTCTGATACCACAAGATGTTGGGTCCCATTTTTGAAACTCAACTATCATTCCGAAGTCGAAAAGCATGATCGGGTCTCCTTATAGGATTATTCCAATGAACCCTCACTTTGCCGTTATCTCATAATGGTGGTTTGCCCACAGCAGCCCATCACCAACATCACAATTTGACTTCTTTAATCCAATTGTAGCTCTATGCCTCTAGCTTATTTTGAAACAAGAGCCTTCTCATTCGGAGCTCTATAGCTCAAGATATGCTTAAAAATCCAAAATGTTTTCATAACCTAGTTATGCCACTCCGATCGATCCTTAGTTTTTCCTTCCATCAACCTCTTTCAAATTGACCCTAAAAGCTACAAATTTATTGAGAGATAGTAAATTGTGTTGGGAATCTATTGCTTTAAAAATCACTTCATTTGGAGGTCGGGTTTTATGAAGTTATGGCCAAAAGAATCAACCATGCTCATGTCCTCAATCACGTTGTACCTATCTCGAAACAATTGACTTTTGACTCCGTGATCGCGGCTCTTCTTATCGATCTAAAGATCAATCGTTTGGAAAGCGAGTCAAAAATAAAAATTCCAAGGATTGCAATAAAGGATGCAACCTCGGGTCGTCTCACTTAATTGGAACTAAGTGAAAAAGGTTTAAGTTAGCCTAATTGTCAAAAATTGCAATTAAAGTTGATAAAATGGGGGTTTTGGTCATTAAAAAGAACTAAGGAAATTTAACTAAATTGAAGGGCAAAGTATAAAAAGTATATGTTTGGATTTTTAAGAAGTAAATGGAATTCAAAATTTGAGTAATGAGCAAATGATAATAAATCCTCTTGAAAATGAGCTTAGGCTATCATGGTTCAAAATAATTTTCGGGAAGTGAAATTCACCAAGTTTTCAAATAACAACCTTAAAGACCTCTCCTCAAGTCCAGGATCTTGATCAATGAACTCCATTTCTCAAGATCCCATTAAGTGCTCTTAAGCCTTAGAATCTTGAGGGATTCTTCAAGTCTAAGGTTTTAATCAACGAACTCCGTTAACTAAAACCTTGTTAAATGCATCTTAGTGTGTGAAATGGACAAGTTAATGCAATTGATCAATTGGTTCAAGCACAATCTCAATATCAAACACAACTAGGCAGATAAAGAGGGTTAACACAATCACCAAAAGTCATATATGAGACTTCATATATTGAGCATCGAAGTTCTACATTAACCAATCCATAACACAATACATCGTTCAACACTTGATTAAACTATAACCAAGCTAATCTAACTACAAGAAGTAAACCCTAACTCAGGAATTTACAACACTGTAATTAAACTTGACGATGTAAGATTAACTCCCTTTTTAGAACCGTTGAACTCAAGCCGATGCTACATCTTCAAGAGGAAATGTGGTTTAGCTACGCATGTCTTCCTGGATTGCTCGCTGCGGCGTGTTACTTGATCCTCGCCGCGGCGTGCACTTCTTGGATCCTCGTCGCGGCGTGCTCCTCTTGATCCTCGCTGTAGCGTGCAAACTTCTTCTCAACCTTTTGACTCTCTTTGTCCCCTACAATATCAAACAACAATTTGCAGTATCAATTTTCCTTGGAAAAATTATGATAGAATTAATGTCAATTTGTGACAATTTAGTTATCAAATTGTATAAAGTGTAAGCTCACTGTAAGGGACTAATTAAGGCACAAAAATCACAGATTAAGAGTCAAAAAGTACATTAAGAATAGTAAAAGTGTAGCTAATTAATAAGATAAACTTGGGCTCAATCAAATTCCCCCACACTTAGACCTTTGTACTTCTGGACAAAGTTTATAAGAGTCAAAAAGATACAAGTGTAAAAGAAAATTCGTCCATGCTCAAAACAATAACAAGAACTTGGCGCAAATCACTTCCTCAAAATTGAATCAAAGCAAATTGAAAGAGTGCTAATAAAATAAACACTAAAAGAATTCAATTCAAGAGATTGGATGTTGGGCCCCCAATCTTTCTTAATTGATGTCATTAAGCATGAATTGTGTTGATTGTGTGATTCTGACTTAGTTTGATTAAATTGAAGGTATTTATGGATAATTGAGGTTTATTTGAGTTTAGTATGAATGAGCATGAAAGGGGTAAAAATGTTTGAGGGCATTTTGGGAAGATCACTTAAGTTGGTTAGATTAAGGCTTTACAAGGAGGGGCATGGTGGTCATTGCGTTTCCTTATAGGCTTAAGGAAAGAATTTAGAAAGAAGAAAGAAGGAAAGTGAGAAAAGAGGAGAGGGAGTGTTGTGAGCTTGGAGAAGAGAAGAGAAAAATAAGGTTTTGCTTTCCTAAGGGATTTCGACAGATTCGGGACATTTTCGGGTAAGTTTAGCTTCTTTTAATCTTGTTGTAGTTAGATTAAACCTTAAGATAAGTTAAAATGTGTTAAAATTTGTTTGTTGAAAGGTTTAGGGCAAATATGGTTAGAATCCTTGGGTTGATGAGTTTGTGATTGTTTTTTAGGTGTTAATGGGTTAGTAATGTAGTATGGGACTTGAATCAAGGTGTAAGTGTGTTGCTTTTGCAAAAGGGGAGGATTGAGGTTGGAAAATGCTGGAAAAATTGGGTTCAGAGACGTTTTCCAGACCCGCATGTCACGACGTGCTCATAAGCACGCCACGACGTGTGAGGAAGGTGTGCACGTCGCGACGTAGGATTTTGTGTTCATTGCGACGAGCACGGGCCGTTTGTCGCGACGAGCGTGACCTTCGCCGTGGCGAGCCCCCAGTTTCCAGCAAAGATAAATTTTGGGTATTTTGGGCATATCTTTTGCTATAGAAGTCCAATTGAGGTGATTTCTGAGTCGTTGTGGACTAGAGATAAAGGGCTACAAGTTTTATGAAGAAAAGAAGTTTTAATTCAGTCTTTAGAGATCTCAATTTTGGATGGAAGTTGAGCATAGAAATTTTTGTTTCAGCTTTAGTTATAGTTTGAATTGTTAAAGTTTGACTTTTCGATTTTTACACCAAATTGATTGGAATTTTGGTTATTGATTAAGGAAATGAAGTGAGGCAAGAGGAGCTAGAGGAACAAGAGGAAAGGCATTCCTAAGCAAGGAATTCAAGGTGGGTTTATGTTTATAATAGAGTAAATAAGTTACTCATTGTTTTGTTCAAATCAAGAAAGATTTAATGCTTTTAATTGCATCATCAATGTTGCCTTATGTGCTATTATGAATTGATTATATGGTTGCTATATGATTTGCATTCATGATTAATGAAAAGGTTTCAAAAAAGGGTTTTCTCTTTTCAAGAATACATACTCATGAAATCATGTTTTTCCAAAATGTATGGAAAGCAAGTTTACAAGCAAGAGCCAGTTTGGCAATCAAGTTTACAAGATTTTGAATAATGCATATTATGTGGGTTTGTGGTAGTCCCTCAAGAACTATCACGTGCACGTTGACTCATGAAAAGACTTCTCCCGCCTGCCTGCTAGTGGCACAGAGCTCCCCACAAGGACTCCCTCAAGAAACTACGACTACACATAACCATTTCGATGGGAATGTGTAGTACGTCATGAACCCGGACTAACCCAAACCATTATGCTATATTATGTGCTTATGATCTGTTGTTCTGTTTCATGCATTCATGTTTTGAACTCTACTCATGAATTGTTCAAAATCAAGCATTTCAAGATGATGACTTTTACATGCTCAATTACTATGATTTCAAGGTATATCACAGTAATGAGTTATCTTTTGAAAAGTTTTGCTTATTTCTATATTATAAATGTGTTCCCATGAGCTTTATAGCTCACCCCCCTTTTACCCTCCCCATTCAGGTGACGACCAAGAGACCAAGTAAGTCAAGGGTTATGGCATCACTCCGATTTATTGTGTTTATGTATTTTCAAGTTGTACTTTTGGAAGTCAAGGCTTTAGTTACATTTCAAGTATTATTGGTTCAAGGGTATTTTGTATTTTTGGCTCTTGAACTCAAAAGTTGTAATTTGGTTTGAAATGTTATTAAAGCTTTGTAAAACTCATCTTTTGGATATTAATGAGTTATGATGTTTATCTTTCGCATTAAATCATTTACAAGTTGCTTGAGTACATGTTGTTAAGTTTTGGGATGGGTTGTTTTAATAAAATGAGAGAAAGTATTAGGTTTTGTGTTTCCAAGGGATTTCCTTTCTTCTTTTAATTTACATGTTTCAACTGCAAGGCCTCCCCTCATGTACCAAGCACTGAGCTTTCATGTCCGATGTTGGGCTCCGGCAACGGGGTCCAACATTGGACAAAAGGGATGTTACTCAAGATAAGGTGTTTGCTCTCTCCTCACATATTAGGGATATTTCACTCTCAATCTACTTAACCCATTCTCTACTATAAGCTTGTAGCAATTCTATTTTTTCACTACAAAAACTATAATTTGAAGATCAAGAGTACTTTTCAGGGTTGTAATATACAGAGGGCTAGATGAATGGATGGAATGGAAGAAAGAAAAAGTATGAACGCATGCATTACAATTATGAACTGGATGTCGAAAGATAAACTAATATTGACACTTTTTGTTTTTGTTTTTATATATATATACTGCTTGAATTGTTATTGCTATTTCTTTTCTTTTCTTTTTGTATTTCTTTTTATAAACACTTCTCTGTCCCTTTTTGGAACACACTTTTTTTTAATAATAAAATTAAACTACTGACATCATGTAGGGGTGCATACATGCAAGTGCTCGTAAATAAAAATGGCTCAAGGAGCTAGCAAGTGATAAGTGTTTGTGGGACTGTGTTTAGGAAAAGGGTTGAAGAAAGAATGTCTCTATCATATCAACGAAATTCTAGTCCACAAAGCTTTGATTAAGAATTGAAACAAGTTCTAGAGAGATATGAAATAAGCAAATGCACACAATATCGAAGGAAAAATTTGGCTCAAATATCCTTCCAACAGGGGTAATATGCTAATGAACAATCTCAAGTCTAAAAAACTTAAAGTGTTACTTTGTTAGCATGCCTTCATTCACTTTGTATTGAAAACATCAAAAGTAAG
Organism: Erythroxylum novogranatense; assembly: GCA_029891385.1. Classification (NCBI taxonomy): domain Eukaryota; kingdom Viridiplantae; phylum Streptophyta; class Magnoliopsida; order Malpighiales; family Erythroxylaceae; genus Erythroxylum; species Erythroxylum novogranatense. The sequence goes on from CM057228.1 coordinate 14,319,599, forward strand.
ATTAGCCAAGACCAACTATCATTAAAAGAATGGAAGGTATTTTCATAAACTGAAGTACCACTTTAAAACCTATAAGGTCTTTGAAACACAAAAGTGACAAGAGTCAATGCGGAAAAAGTTAGAATTGAGGAAAAAGTTCTTACAAGCCTTTTGTAAAAAGGGTGGGTGTCGTGACGTGAAGCATGCATACCGCGACGTGTAGGTGTGAACCGCGACTCACCGCGACGACGTGCAGCATGCATGCCGCGACGTGTTGGCGTGAACCGTGGCTCGCCGCGATGTATGAACTGTTGCCGCGGCGAGAAACAACAGAAAGGCAGAAAAAAATAATTTTCACTAAGTCTAAAATGTGTAACATTATGCAAGATTGGCTAACACATAAATAAAAAATGTCAATATGGAGCAGAACAAAAATATGAACATAGGAACAACTTCCCCACACTTAAACAACACATTGTCCTCAATGAAAATGAAGCAAAAACTTAAGCACAGATAAGGCATGAAGAGATAAAAGGTAATGTTATTAGAAAGTGAAAGGAAAATAAAATAATCTATCTATCGAAATGGCTCTTCTTCATACTGGTTAAGAAAAACAGTACATCCAAAACTCAAAAGTAAGAAACAAGTGAAGGAGAAAAAAAAAACCTGATGTTTATGGTGGTTTCTGGTTCTCATGATAGAGCTTTAAAAGATGGCCTTTCACCTTGAGTCGTGTTCCAGTTTCTTCATGTAAAAGCTCTACCATACCAAAGTTGTGCATCTTCGTGACCAGATACGGTCCATCCCAACGGGTATTGAAAGTCCCATGTTTGAAAGCGAACCGAGCCTTGAATAATAGGACTTTGTCCCCTTCCTTGAAGCTTTTCTTTTGAATGATCTTATCATGCATCAATTTTGCCTTTTCCTTGTAGAGTCGAGAGTGTTCATATGCCTCTAACCTCAACTCCTCTAGCTCTTGAAGTTGCAACTTCCTCTCCGTGCCGAAAGATTCTAAGTCCATATTGCATTGTTTAACTGCCCAATATACTTTATGCTCCAGTTCCATAGGCAAATAGCATGCCTTTCCATAAATCAAGCGATAAGGGGACATGCCTATTGGGGATTTATAAGCAGTCCGATATGCCCATAGTGCTTCCTTGAGGCGAAGGCTCCAATCCTTCTTTGATGGCTTCATAATTTGTAGGAAAATCCCGAAGGTACATCACATGTACCAGGTGCGGAATTTTTTTTTTTGTTACCGGGACCTTTCCGAAGGCCAGGATCTATGTGTCTGTATGAAGATTCAAACCTGAATAGCCAATAGAGACTATCTCTAAAGGTATCCACGCAGAGATTAGAAAACCTAACCGGGACAAACCCTTTTGACAGGAAATAGCTAGAACAAAGTAAAGTCGCTAGAACCTACCTACGTCCTGGAGAGCTTGAAGAATCGATGGAGAAGGAAGGAGGATGAAGCTTGGAGATGATGAAGAGATCGTTGGAGAAGAGTAAAGAACCTTTGAAAACACTTTTCTATCTTCTTTCTCAACCCACGATCAAGCTCTCTTTCATTTAGGTTTAAAACTTGTTTTAAACCTTCTCACCATCATCTACGAGCATCATCATCTTTCATCTTCTTGGTTTTGTCTTTTAGTCATTTATTACTTTGATGACTAAGCAACCTAATGGAAGTTTCTTCCATCTTCTCCTTCCATCCCACGTACTCAACATATATATATATATATATTAATTAATTAATTATATATATATATATATATATATATATATATATTCTTGAAGTGGTCCACCTGCTGGGTTGGTCTCTAGGGTCGGTATGGGAAAACCCCGAAACCTTTTTTGGCAATATCGATGTCGCGATCTCATCGGGACATATCTCGATCTCATCGGGATCCATTTAATCCATTGCTCTCCATTTATTGGATCTCTGTCCAAAACTATTTTACTTAATTCTTGAGACACTCTTATCGTGTGACCCTTTAGGTTCCGGTTATGTTGGCCACTTAGATTAACACTTAATACGAGCAAGTCATGAGCGGCGTCTAGAACACATCATGACCCCAATTGACCGGAAAGTAATTGGTTTGATGAATTCATCACGAACTAGATCACGAATCCTTCCATGAGACAATTCTTGTGTAATTCGTCCTTTCAACATCCTATACCCCACTTGGTTATGAGTATGGTCAAGTGTCAACTCTTACTAGACTAAGTCTAGCCCAGTGATATCAGTTCTGTCTTGGGACTCATTACTTTATATGTCCATGAAGACCCTCTTCATGACATAATTATCTCCGACCAGAGACTTAAAGTAATGATCTGACGATAAGAGGCGGTATCTCTTCGCTATCACGAGTGATGAATCCTTTATTGGCTACTCAATTACCTTGAATACCTCAAGTCGCACCCAAGCACCACCCTATGAGTAACCTCGAAAGGCAACAAGGAATGGAGTCAAAGCACGAATCAATATCCAAGATATCCTTGAGTACCTCAAGTCTAAGGATACTTGCACCATTCTTTATGATGAGATTATCACCGACATTAGAATAGGACATCCATGTGATGATCTCATGGCGGGTCATCAATATACTTACTACTCGCTAGTAAGCATCCACATGTCAACTCTAAATATCCCATATTTACGGTTTACGAGATCCACCGCTTGATCCAATCAAGGGTATAACATATCTTAGTCCGTCCAATTAATGATGTCCGGCCTCATTAATCCTATGACTAGGAGAATTTAGATCTTGACATAATTGCACATGATAGGAATCTCGGGATTATGATCACATCATAATTTCCTTCATGCTATGTCATATATCATGGACTTCATTAATTTGATTAAAGATCAATATCAATTCATAAAGAACATCAAATAAATGAAACATGCCTTTCTTTATTTATTCATAAAGTGCATGCATGACTATGAACAAAAAGCGCTAAAGGGATTGCCTTTTGGGCACTACTCTAACAATCTCACTAAGATCTTGTACGATAAGTCGACTTACACGGGTATACAAGTCGACTTATTAGTACCGAATCGGTATAAGTCGACTTACATCTCCATACAAGTCGACTTACACCTACAAATCTCCCACTGGCCTAAAGCCAATCGCGCGGTATCTAATACCATAAGCGAGTACATGAGAATCAAAATTCTTACGTGACAATGGTTTCATCAACGGATCAAGCAATGTTACGCTCTGTGGGAATTCTCTCGATCTCGACATCATCACCGCAATGATCTCTCGAATCGATGATATCTGCGAGTATGCGTGTTTAGATCGTTGGTGAGACCTTGGTTCCTTTGTTCGAGCAATAGCCCCATTGTTGTTACAATACAAGCTGTATGGGCCCATCACGACTTAGGAACGGACCAAGTTCATTAATGAACTTCTTGATCCAACGGCTTCCTTCTTGCCTCGATGCAACAATGTACTCTGCCTCGGTTGTCGAATCGTGATCGTCTCTTGTTTGGAACTCTTCCAACCAACCGCTTCTGCTGATTCGGTGTGAAAACATAACTTTATCTGGGATTTTGAATCATCCTTATCGATTGAAAGCGGCATCCAGATGCTCGCTCACTTGAGATTTCCATCTCCATATATCAAGAAAACATCCTTAGTCCTTCGCAGTATTGAGGATATTCTTGACAGCCACCCAAATGACCTCACCAGATCCGATTGGTATCGCCGTGACACTCGAGGCATGCGATACATCGGCCTCGTACATAATATAGCATACGGATCTCGATCCCATCGCAGACGCAGACATCAGATCGATCCATCGCATCCTCTCATCTTGTGTCTTAGGACACATAGATTTCGAGAGTGTTATCCCATGAGACATGGGAAGAAACCCTCTTGGATTGCTCCATGCTAAACCTCTTTAGCATCTTGTCTATGTATCGATGATTGTGAAAGACCAAGCAACCTCTTGATCTATCTCCATAAATCTTTATCCCGAGGATAAAGTTGCTTCACCAAGGTCTTTCATCGCAAATTGTTTGGACAACCAAATTTTAGCGGATTGCAACATAGAAACATCGTTTCCCGATGCGATATGTCATCTACATACAACACAAGGAATACGATTGCGGTCCATTAACCTTCTTGTACACGGTGTTCATCCGATTTTGAGAAACCAAACTCTTTGATTGACTCATCAAAGCGGATGTTCTAACTCCTGGATGCTTGCTTCAATCCATAAATGGATTTCTGAAGCTTGCATACCTTTTCGCCATCGATGGAAGTGAAGCCCTCTGGTTGTGTAATGTACACATCCTCGGCCAGATTTCCATTAAGAAAAGCTGTCTTAACATCCATTTGCCATATCTCATAATCATAATGAGCGGCAATGGCTAGGAGTATCCTAATGGATTTAAGCATTGCTACGGGGCTGAAGGTCTCGTCATAGTTAACTCCTTGTCTTTGACGAAATCCTTTGGCCACAAGCCTTGCTTTATAAGTAATCACATTACCATCCACGTCGGTTTTCTTCTTAAAAACCCATTTGCACCCTATAGGTTTTATCCCTTCAGGTGCATCAACCAAAGTCCATACTTGGTTTTGGTACATGGAATCCATTTAAGCTTTCATGGCACAAAGCCATTTTTCGACTCAACTTTCGTAACCTCTTCATAGGTAGCAGAGCTCATCATCTTCTATGAGCAATACGTCATTCTGCTCACTTACGAAATCCATATTTTCGTGAGCGATGCGTATCCTACTTGACCTCACGAACTTCGTGTGTAGTAGAAGGTTGAATGTTACTTCATCCGAATGAGTAATGCCTCGAGTTCAGGTTGATCTGGTATCATTTAAGCATCTTGAACTTCTTCAAGTTCAACTTTGCTCCCACTGTCTTCTTGCAGAAGAAACTGTTTCTCTAAGAAGACAGCATGCTTTGAAACAAACACCTTTTGTTCCTCAGCAAGGTAGAATTGATATCCCATGGTCTCTTTAGGATATCCTACAAACAAACACTTGTCAAACTTTGCTTCAAGCTTATCTGACTGAATCCGCTTCACGTAAGCAGGACAACCCCAAACTTTCAAATGAGAAAGATAAGGTTTTCTGTTAGTCCACATCTCATATGGAGTAACATCAACTGTCTTAGAGGGAACTCTATTTAGCAAGTAAACAACTGTCTCTAGCGCATACCCCCAAAACGATTTTGGTAACTTTGCGAAACCCATCATTGATCGTACCATGTCCAACAAGGTTTGATTTCTCCTTTTAGCCACACCATTGTGCTGTGGTGTGTAAGGAGGAGTCCACTGAGATAAAATGACATTATCTCTGAGATAATCCAGAAACTGTTGGTCTAAGCATTCTCCACCACGATCATATCGTAATGTCTTGATACTTTTACCAAGCTGGTTTTCTACTTCATGTCTGAATTGTTTGAACTTTTCAAACGCTTCAGATTTGTATCTCATCAGATACAAGTACCCATATCGAGAATAATCATCGATAAAGGTAATGAAGTAACGACAACCACTTCTAGCATGGATGGACATCGGACCGCATACATCTGAATGTATTAGGTCTAATACTCCAGTTGCTCGTTCACCCTTTCCCTTGAAGGGTAACTTAGTCATCTTACCTAATAAACAAGATTCACATGTGTCATATGATTCATAATCAAATGACCCTAAACTGCCACTCTTATGGAGCTTAGCGATGCGTGTCTCATTTATATGGCCCAGCTGACAATGCCATAAGTAAGTTGACTTTAAATTATCTCTTTTATGCCTTTTGGTGTCATTGACATTCATAATTGGATAAGACATATCTAATATGTAAATTCCATTGCATAATGTACCAGTACCATAAAGCATTCCATTAGAATTAATAGAACAACCATTGCTATTAAAATTCAAATGGAAACCAAATCTATTTAAACAAGAAAGCATAATATGTTCTTTGTCAAACGGTACAAAATAACAATCATCCAATTCGAGTACAAGCCCGGTGGGAGAGACAAAACATAGGTTCCTACAACTAATGCAAAGAACTCTTGCTCCATTTCCAACACGCAGTCTACTTCTCCCTTCATGAGAAATGCATCATCGTCCTTAGGCCCTGCATATCATTACATATATGTGAGCCACAACCAGATCAAATACCCAAATGTTGTGATCGAAGCAGATTAACCTCAATGACAAACATACGAAGTAGTTGAGGCATCCGATGCCTTCTTCGCTTGATGACTCCAATAGACTTTGCAATTGCGCCTCCAATGGCCATCTTTACCACAATGGAAGCAAGTTCCTTTCGGGTAGCTTCTTTGGTCTTCTTTTGATGGCGCTTCCCTTTGGTTTCTTGGCCTTCTTCTTCTTTGGGTTCTTTTCTTCTTTGAACCGAAGAAGAAGTACCACCATTAGCACTTGCTTACTATCATTCTTGATAGTCGCTTTCAATTGTCTTGAGCAGATTGATCAACTCGGTATTGTTGTGGATATTTGGTTCATCCGATAGTTTAACACTAACTCGTGAATAACTCGGACAATCCAACCGAATTAAGTCTATACTTAACTCATAATCCATTACAAAACCTAAGACGACCAATCTCTCAATATCGCCATTCATCTTCGTGGCATCTGCATAGCAGATGTCCCCGAGCCATCTTTAATGGTGAAGAGAAGTCTTGAGGTCTCGAACCTTTCGCATCGAGACTTGCTCATCAAACAGCTCCCTAAGATGAAATACTATAGTGTGAGCATCCATGGACTCGTCGCCGCTCGCAGCTCTGGTGACATCGAGGCAAGCATAATGCAAGTAGCCATGTCATCGTCCTTTAGATGCTTACGATATGCCTTCCGATCCTCATCGAAGCATCGACAACAGTGCATCTGGAAGTGGAACATCTAGGATATATCCCGTTCCTCGGATCGAGAACAATTCTCGATTCCTTAGCCACCAAGAAAATTCGGTCCGATTAACTTGTTGGAATCCATTAGCGGCGAAGTTCACATTGGAAGACATCTTCAACCAACCTAAACGGAAGAGAGAAAGAATGTTAGAATAAGAAAAGATGCATAATCATAAGGACTTGAATGATATGCAAAAGGCTCCTACTAGTTTCATAGAATCCATAACCCTCATTACTGGCCAAAGAAACAAGATGACATAATGTCTAGTGGGTTGATATCCGATATTGCTAAGAATGACCTTGGGTTTACCCAACAAGCCACAACTTAGGTCAATCGGTAGGTATCGAACATACCAATTGCATCATCGATAACCGACATTAAGCATAACCTTGGGTTTACCCAACAAGCCACCTTATGTCTCGGGAGGTATCAAATATACTAATTACATCTTAGACACAACTATCGATCCGTGCTATCAACTTGTTGATGTGTGCACTTACATTGAGTTATCAACTCTTTGATGCGCATACATCTGATGTATGCTACCCAATTTTGCCTCTGTCCACGTTGACCTTGAGTTTACTCAACAAACCAACGCTTCTAGTGAAAACCAACCCATTAATCTGAAAATCACATTTTCATGGTTCGAACATATCCGTATAGAGCGAGCTTGGGTTTACCCAACAACCCAACCCTATAAGAACTCTAGTTCTTACCATATTAATGGAAAGCGTTAGTTTTCATATACCGAGGAGGGATTTCGAACTCTAGACTCCAAGCTGAAGGATTATAGTCGCCAGGACTATATGGAATGATTTAGGTTTCATCAATCACATTGAATCTTTCCTTATAATCATCCATCATCCCTCTTGAGCATGTCACAAGTTGACTTACAAAGAATGCAAGTCGCTTTATGCCCTCGCTTGACGCATAAGTCGCCTTATATCATGATACAAGTCGACTTATGGCAAGACTTGAACAAGTCGACTTATGTCTGTATAAGTCGACTTATCCAAAAAATTGCTATTATCTCTAATCGGCTAATTCCTCAATCCATGTAATCCCAATTCACAATACCAACATACCTAAGGTTGTTGCGACCCGATCCGGGAACCGGATCCCAACTGAAAAATGAAAACGAGGAACGAAAAAAATCGGCGAAATTGCTAATGGAATCCAACCGTAAAGCGGAAGCGAAAAAGTGAAACAAAGTGCGGAACGGAAGCGGAATCGAATGGAAGCGGAAATTTCGCATCACAATTTCGAATCAGAATACAAAGCATAAGAATCGAAAGCGAAGCACATACTCGAAGCAAATGCAAATCGGAATCGAAGCGAATCAAAACAAAAATAGCGAAGCGGATCGAATACAAATCGAAAGCGGAAACAAACACTTAACAAAACGAATCCGACATCCGAGAACAATAACTAGAGGAACATGATGGCGTGGATGAATCGCGTTGGAAACCTAAGACGCTCCAAAATCCGGTATGAAATTTTTTCTTTCTTTTTCCTTTAATCAAACTCATTCAACATATAAACAATCCCTACATTTCTATTCTTTCTCACTTCATTCATCTTAATCATTTCTTATACATTCATAAAAACCCTCAAACTCATTTCTTTAAACCCATTTTACCGAAATTTTACCGAAATTTCGGCAGCATAACGGCTGTATTTTGACAGCCCAAAAATTTAAAAACAAAGAAAACACACTTCTAATACATATGCCAACATTACGAGGCAACATCGGACCTCCTGTCCGGCATCCAAACACCAGCAGAAACACAATCTTAATTCTAAACACTTCAAAAATCTCAAACCATAATTCTATATTCAAAATCCACAATTCAATCATATTCTTATTCATTCACAATTTACATTCATAAACATATACAAACTCAATCTCCAATACTTAACTTCCGTGATTTATATACATCATGAATTTATAACTTAAGAACATTAATGGCTTTCAAGCCATTTACAAATCTAATAACGTTCATCCCAAAACAACTCATTCATCTTCATAAATCAAAGTCATACATAAGTTTATATCTCAAATTCCATACATACTTTCATAAACCAAGATCTTATACAAATTTATAAATCGGTTACATAAAAATGTAACATCACTTTTCATAAGTCAAAAGTACAATACACAACACAAGCTTTACAAACTCGTTTAACATAAGCACGAACAACCGAAAATCTTGACTTCCTTTCATCCAGACTCCTACTCATAACCTGGAGGTGGGGATGAAAAAGGAGCTTTCGCTCGTGGATAACATATTTATAAATTGAATAATAAGCAAAATCATTTTCTAAACTTTTTTCCTTTTTTTTTTGAAAATTTCATAGTAGGAAAATCATCGAAAGTTTATTATTATTTTTCTAACTTTTCAAATCATTCAAGATCCCTTTCAAATAGTTTCACGACGGAAAAATCCGAAAACATTTAGTCCTCAAAATTCTCAATTTCTTTCAAATTGCCTGAACCATTTTCAAATCATGCAATGCATCACACAAGAAACGAAACAAATACACATAACACATCAGAATGGTTTGGTTCGGTCCTAACAGGACGTACTGCACATTCCCGCATAGCGGTCATGTGCAGCCGTGAACAGAGGGGAGTCCGAAATCGGAACTCCTTTGCTTATCAGCAAAAGCAAATGAAGGCTTAAACAGTAGAGACAACAACGACTCACAAGGGACCTGACCAAACCCATATAACACATAATGAAAACGGAATTCAGATTACCCGAAGGCACTTTTCAAAAACTCTTGATTTTTTTTTTTTTTTCATCTCATAACATCAAATTGTGTCATAAATGACACAAGCATATAATCACATAAATTCACATAATCATCTAATGCAATTCATAGCATCAAATTAATCACATAATAATCACATTCATGACAAAATATGCACTAATTTCTTTAAATCATAAATCAAATAATTTGAAACCCATGAAGTTCATAAATCTTGTATTTCTTAAACTCATTTTCATCATTTGAAATCATAATTTCAACCATTTACATTTTTTTCAAACATTTTTTTCAACAATTGCTTTCTTTAATTTTTAAAAGTCACATTTAGCTTATAATTCAATAAATAAATATACTACCCATTGATATCCATGCTAAGCATCTTGTCCAATGCTTCACTTTGACCTTTTCTCCTTTCTTCCTTCCAATTGAAAATTCCTAAATTAATTTCATCAAAATTTAATCTCATAAATCACTTAATCCTTCAATTTGATGCATAAGTCATCAATTCTTACTAATTCCAAGATAATTACATCACTAATTCCAAAATTCTCAAATTACAAATGGAACCTAAACCAATCCAATCAAATTCAATATCATAATTAACTTAATTTCCCAAATTGAACTTAGGAAACATCTATTCCTTACATATTCAAGTCATTTAAACCTCCAATTTTGAAAATCCCCAATTTTCAAAATTGGCCTAAACCAATTTACACAAATTCCATGTCATAAATCATAATTTCTTCAAAATTGATTTCATATTTCATCAATTCCTACTCTTAATTATGTTTCTACACCATTAATTCACAAAACCCCAATAATGCACAAAACCCCAAATTTCTAATTTGGCCTAAACTCCAACTTTACAATTTTTCAAATTAAACTTCACCTAAAGCATAAACATCAAAATTAACTTAGGATATCTCAAATTCATCACTAATCTAACCTATCTAAATCATCAATTTCAAAAACCCCCAACTTTAATTTTGGGCATAATCCCCAATTTTCATAAATCCAAAATTAAATCAATTTAACATGAAATCTCCCAAAATTGAGCATAGCATTAACAATCTCATATCATTTTCCATGATTCTAAACCAAAGACCAAACAAAACTCAAAGTTCAAAACTTTCCTCTTACTTTCTCTCTCTAGATTTTCAATTTCCTAAGCTCAAATGGCAAGATTTCATCTTCTTTCATGTTTACCCACTCAAATCTATGAAAACTCATGCTTGGAACCTTAAAAAACGAAAATCCCTTACCTTTCTTCTTCCTTCTTCTCCACTACCATGCTTCTTCCTCTTTCTCTTTTGTTTCTCTTCTCTCTTTATTTCTCTCATTGTCGTGAATGGCTGGGTAAAGGAGACAGCCCTCTTGCCCAAAACGACCAGCCCCCTTGAGTTTTTGCCATGTCATTAAAATGGGGATAAAAGACCATCTTGCCCTTGCACTTATTGAAAAATCTGATACCTTGCGTCCTAATTTCGGGTAGCTAAACGAAATAATTTGGACAAACTTTCTTCATAAAAATTGTTCCTCTAGATCTTACGAATCCAACGCCACTGACGGCGCTCAATTCGGATCTAAAACGAAGAAGTTATGGCCGAATTACTAACTGACCTGCACAAAATCCGAAACTGAACTTTAACATAACTTCAGTCAAGAATTTGACAATCTTAGGGATGAAATTAAATTTGGATCCCTTCACATGATTTGTAGCCCTATCTCTTAACTTTATTTTCCTCAAGAATCAACTCAATCGGAGTTGTATAACTCCAAAATCGCAAAATACTGAACCATGTTCAGAAAATTTTCCAACTTATAACCTATAACCCATCTCTTACTTAGGTTCAATCAATCTATTTCCATTTAATCTTCTAAAATCATAATTCTTCATAAAATGAACGTAATTGTCTTAGGAATCCAACGCTTAAGAATCAAATCAATCGGATGTCAGACGAAAGATTTATAACAAAAGATTGCAAAAGAATTGAGTTCAAGCAAAATTTTCAAAACCTTAAATACCCACTTATAACTGAATTTTCAAAATCATATCTCTTAATTCGAACTCAGAATTTGACGAATTTGGTGTCTATGGAAAGGTAAAGGAAGCTCTACAACTTCCTGAAGTACTCAAAATCAAATTAGGTCTTTAAAGGAGTCAAAACCTCAATCAAAGATTCTGTCCAAAACAGCTTTTCCTAAACGACTTCCAATTTTTAATCGCTCATAACTCCTAGTCGGATATCGAAAAATTACAAACTTTATGGCGTCGGAAAGATCGACATACAAGCTACAACTTTCAGTAATACCACTTACTCTAATTCAGACTAAATCCATACGACGAGTGGCCTCAAGTATAGCACATGCAAATCTATACTTAATAACATTTTCAAAACAAAGCATATCTTCGAAAATCATATCTCCCAATCCCGACATTGAAAAATAGCAAACTTTATGTCCACGAAAAGCTCTCGACAGAGGCTACAAGTTTCAAGTTGATCATTTTCTCGAATTTGACCTAAATCAAAAGTCAACTTTTACCACGAAAGTCAAACTTCAAGCCAACTTTGTTGATCATAACTTTCACTCCCGATATCGAAAAATTGCAAACTTTATGTCTACAGAAAACTCTTGACATAATCTACAAGTTTCATGTAGATCATTTTCTCCAATTTTGCATCAAACAAAAGTCAACTCTCAAAGTCAAACATTCTCTCCAAAAGTCAAACTTTCTAAATTCTTCAAATTTTCACACTTTTCTTTTAATTCTTGCTATTTAACTTCATTTCAATCAACTCATCCACTTTCCTCTCATAATCCATATAAGTTCACTCAAATATCAAAGTCCTCAAAATTAAACAATTCTTTTCTCATAAATTATTTCTTAATTTAAGTCAAATTTCCTTAAATTCATAATTTTCTCATCAATTTCTTTCTCATTTAAAATTCATTTTAATATTTCTATTTTTCACCAAAATTGGGTCCAACATTTCTCCCCTCTTAAAAGAATTTAGTCCTCGAAATTCATACTTCATCATCAAGTAACTCATCCTCCTAATAATAGTCACATTTCCTTCTTATCAATTTCTTATCACACATATTACACATATTCATCTTCTTGTCTTAATCACTATTTTGCACTTCTCATTTTATATCAAAACTCTATTTCCTCAAATAAAATATTTCTGAACACATTTTCACACGTCAATGGTCCCATTTCTTAAGGAACCCAAGATGAGCCAATAATCATCCAAAAATCAACCTATTGATCTTCTACCTCATATGTCTCTATCACCAAGTTCATTTTCAGGCATTCCTCATTTCATTTCACACATATATATTCAAACATCAAGTTATCTCATCTTTCAAAATTGGCATTTCTCAAAAACCTAATCAAGTCAATTTATCCTTATTCATAGCACATTTCTAAAATCAATCATCACTCTCGTCATCTAACGTCATCGAAATCAAACAAACAACTTAACTCGTCAACTATTACATAACTTCATATCATTATCTCATCTCACACAAAATTCAATTTCCTCCAATTTCATCTCATCATTGCCTATTCAAAATCAAATTATCCCATCTCATCGTTGCTATTTAAAATCAAATTATCCCAATGCAAGAAGCACTTTATACCTCAATTCATTAACACACCTCAAATCAATCAAAGTTCTTAACTTCTCTCGGACAATCACTAAATTCATTCTTAATAACCATAGTGCCCAAAGATGATCATAATCTTTGGGCTCGATACTATAAATGTTGCGACCGATCCGGAACCGGATCCCAATGAAAAATGAAAACGAGGAACGGAAAATCGAAAAGCGAGAAATTGCTAATGGAATCCAACCGAAAGCGGAAACGAAAAAGTGAAACAAAGTGCGGAACGGAAAACGGAATCGAATGGAAACGAAATTTCATCACAATTTGAATCGAATACAAAGCATAAGAATCGAAAGCGAAGCACATACTCAAGCAAATGCAAATCGAATCGGTTTAATCAAAACAAAAATAGCGAAGCGGATCGAATACAAATCGAAAGCGAAACAAACACTTAACAAAACGAATCCGACATCCGAGAACAATAACTAGAGGAACATGATCGCGTGGATGAGAATCGCGTTGGAAACCCTAAGACGCTCCAAAATCCGGTATGAAATTTTTCTTTCTTTTCCTTTAATCAAACTCATTCAACATATAAACAATCCCTACATTTCTATTCTTTCTCACTTCATTCATCTTAATCATTTCTTATACATTCATAAAACCCTCAAACTCATTTCTTTAAACCCATTTTATCAAATTTTACCAAATTTTAAAAGATAACTGTTGTATTTTGACAGCCAAAAATTTAAAAACAAAGAAAACACACTTCTAATACATATGCCAACATTACGAGGCAACATCGGACCTCCCGTCCAGCATCCAAACACCAAAGCAGTAAACACAATCTTAATTCTAAACACTTCAAAATCTCAAACCATAATTCTATATTCAAAATCCACAATTCAATCATATTCTTATTCATTCACAATTTACATTCATAAACATATACAAACTCAATCTCCAATACTTAACTTCGCGATTTATATACATCATGAATTTATAACTTAAGAACATTAATGGCTTTCCAAGCCATTTACAAATCTAATAACGTTCATCCCAAAACAACTCATTCATCTTCATAAATCAAAGTCATACATAAGTTTATATCTCAAATTCCATACATACTTTCATAAACCAAGATCTTATACAAATTTATAAATCGGTTACATAAAATGTAACATCACTTTTCATAAGTCAAAAGTACAATACACAACACAAGCTTTACAAACTCGCTTAACATAAGCACTAACAATAGAAAATCTTGACTTCCTTTCATCCAGACTCCTACCATAACCCGGAGGTGGGGATGAAAGGGGTGAGCTTTCATTCCGTGGATAACATATTTATAAATTGAATAATAAGCAAAATCATTTTCTAAACTTTTTTCCTTTTTTTTTTTGAAAATTCTCATAGTAGGAAAATCATCGAAAGTTTATTATTATTTTTTCTAACTTTTCAAATCATTCAAGATCCCTTTCAAATAGTTTCACGACGAAAAATCCAAATCATTTAGTCCTCAAAATTCTCAATTTCTTTCAAATTGCACGAACCATTTTCAAATCATGCAATGCATCACACAAGAAACGTAAACAAATACACATAACACATCAGAATGGTTTGGTTCGGTCCTAACAGGACGTACTGCACATTCCCGCATAGCGGTCATGTGCAGCCGTGAACTGAGGGGAGTCCGAAATCGGAACTCCTTTGCCTATGCAGCAGCGTAGGCGAAGGCTTAAACAGTAGAGAAATAATGACTCACGAGGACTGACCAAACCCATATAACACATAATGAAAGCTAATTGACACCAAGGCACTTTTCAAAAACTCTTGATTTTTTTTTTTTTTCATCTCATAACATCAAATTGTGTCATAAATGACACAAGCATATAATCACATAAATTCACATAATCATCTAATGCAATTCATAGCATCAAATTAATCACATAATAATCACATTCATGACAAAATATGCACTAATTTCTTTAAATCATAAATCAAATAATTTGAAACCCATGAAGTTCATAAATCTTGTATTTCTTAAACTCATTTTCATCATTTGAAATCATAATTTCAACCATTTACATTTTTTTTTTCAAACATTTTTTTTTCAACAATTGCTTTCTTTAATTTTTAAAAAGTCACATTTAGCTTATAATTCAATAAATAAATATACTACCCACCTGATATCCATGCTAGCATCTTGTCCAATGCTTCACTTTGACCTTTTCTCCTTTCTTCCTTCCAATTGAAAATTCCCTAAATTAATTTCATCAAAATTTAATCTCATAAATCACTTAATCCTTCAATTTGATGCATAAGTCATCAATTCTTACTAATTCCAAGATAATTACATCACTAATTCCAAAATTCTCAAATTACAAATGGAACCTAAACCAATCCAATCAAATTCAATATCATAATTAACTTAATTTCCCAAATTGAACTTAGGAAACATCTATTCCTTACATATTCAAGTCATTTAAACCTCCAATTTTGAAAATCCCCAATTTTCAAAATTGGCCTAAACCAATTTACACAAATTCCATGTCATAAATCATAATTTCTTCAAAATTGATTTCATATTTCATCAATTCCTACTCTTAATTATGTTTCTACACCATTAATTCACAAAAACCCCAATAATGCACAAAAACCCCAAATTTCTAATTTGGCCTAAACTCCAACTTTACAATTTTTCAAATTAAACTTCACCTAAAGCATAAACATCAAAATTAACTTAGGATATCTCAAATTCATCACTAATCTAACCTATCTAAATCATCAATTTCAAAAACCCCCAACTTTAATTTTGGGCATAATCCCCAATTTTCATAAATCCAAAATTAAATCAATTTAACATGAAATCTCCCAAAATTGAGCATAGCATTAACAATCCCATATCATTTTCCATGATTCTAAACCAAAGACCAAACAAAAACTCAAAGTTCAAAACTTTCCTCTTACCTTCTCTCTAGATTTTCGAATTTCCTAAGCTCAAATGGCAAGATTTCATCTTCTTTCATGTTTACCCACTCAAATCTATGAAAAACTCATGCTTGGAACCTTAAAAAAAACGAAAATCCCCTTACCTTTCTTCTTCCTTCTTCTCCACGGCCATGCTTCTTCCTCTTTCTCTTTTTGGTTTCTCTTCTCTCTTTTATTTCTCTCATTGTCGTGAATGGCTGGGTAAAGGAGACAGCCCTCTTGCCCAAAACGACCAGCCCCCTTGAGTTTTGCCATGTCATTAAAATGGGGATAAAAGACCATCTTGCCCTTGCACTTATTGAAAAATCTGATACCTTGCGTCCTAATTTCGGGTAGCTAAACGAAATAATTTGGACAAACTTTCTTCATAAAAATTGTTCCTCTAGATCTTACGAATCCAACGCCACTGACGGCGCTCAATTCGGATCTAAAACGAAGAAGTTATGGCGAATTACTAACTGACCTGCACAAAATCCGAAACTGAACTTTAACATAACTTCAGTCAAGAATTTGACAATCTTAGGGATGAAATTAAATTTGGATCCCTTCACATGATTTGTAGCCCTATCTCTTAACTTTATTTTCCTCAAGAATCAACTCAATCGGAGTTGTATAACTCGAAAATCGCAAAATACTGAACCATGTTCAGAAAATTTTCCAACTTATAACCTATAACCCATCTCTTACTTAGGTTCAATCAATCTATTTCCATTTAATCTTCTAAAATCATAATTCTTCATAAAATGAGCGTAATTGTCTTAGGAATCCAACGCTTAAGAATCAAATCAATCGGATGTCAGACGAAAGATTTATAACAAAAGATTGCAAAAGGGTTGAGTTCAAGCAAAATTTTCAAAACCTTAAATACCCACTTATAACTGAATTTTCAAAATCATATCTCTTAATTCGAACTCAGAATTTGACGAATTTGGTGTCTATGGAAAGGTAAAAGGAAGCTCTACAACTTCCTGAAGTACTCAAAATCAAATTAGGTCTTTAAAGGAGTCAAAACCTCAATCAAAGATTCTGTCCAAAACAGCTTTTCCTAAACGACTTCCAATTTTAATCGCTCATAACTCCTAGTGGGATATCGAAAAATTACAAACTTTATGGCGTCGGAAAGATCGACATACAAGCTACAACTTTCAGTAATACCACTTACTCTAATTCAGACTAAATCCATACGACGAGTGGCCTCAAGTATAGCACATGCAAATCTATACTTAATAACATTTTCAAAACAAAGCATATCTTACAAAATCATATCTCCCAATCCCGACATTGAAAAATAGCAAACTTTATGTCCACGAAAAGCTCTCGACAGAGGCTACAAGTTTCAAGTTGATCATTTTCTCGAATTTGACCTAAATCAAAAGTCAACTTTTACCACGAAAGTCAAACTTCCAAGCCAACTTTGACCGATCATAACTTTCACTCCCGATATCGAAAATTGCAAACTTTATGTCTACAGAAAACTCTTGACATAATCTACAAGTTTCATGTAGATCATTTTCTCAATTTTGCATCAAACAAAAGTCAACTCTCAAAGTCAAACATTCTCTCTCAAAAGTCAAACTTTCTAAATTCTTCAAATTTTCACACTTTTCTTTTTAATTCTTGCTATTTAACTTCATTTCAATCAACTCATCCACTTTCCTCTCATAATCCATATAAGTTCACTCAAATATCAAAGTCCTCAAAATTAAACAATTCTTTTCTCATAAATTATTTCTTAATTTCGTCAAATTTCCTTAAATTCATAATTTTCTCATCAATTTCTTTCTCATTTAAAATTCATTTTAATATTTCTATTTTTCACCAAAAATTCGGGGTCCAACAAAGGTAATATCTGTTAATTTGATGTACCAATGAACACTTCATTGTTACATGATTGCCATATACAGTCAAACCATACAAGAAAAGCTTGAAAATGAGTCATTACTCATAAATATCCAAACAATTCAAGAAACACCAAATTATCACCCTAAGCATCTCTAGCTAGTCCATACGTTATCAAATTACTTCGGCACAAGTCACAAAAAATTATGACGGCCAAAACAAGCAAGATAATGAAATACACTAACGAGACGCTAATGTGACCTATTCGGCATCCAAAAATTCTTGGAAAACCAAATTCAAGCAATTCAGTTTGGCAAGCATACTACATCAAGATAACTCATTTTCAATCACATTAAAAATGGTCCAAGGCATTGGAACTGAAAAATACACATTCAATTATGTCAAGCAAAACAGTCCCAGCAATTTTCACAAAACTGCCAAGTTCTGTACATTGCTCGAAATAATCATTGAAAAAATTTCAATAAATTCTGATAAAATTACACAGGTTACTACATGTTCAGAAAATGCTTCATGAAGTTTTTCAGGATTTATAGCCATCAAAAACTCAGTCAACCTAAGCAACAAAGCCGATTCAAAATCTGTGTTCATCAACACAGCTATTCCCAACAGTATAGAATAAATTCGTGAATAAATAGCAAATCACCTTGAAAACACTTTTCCATCCACATAGACATTCAAAAACATCTTAGGGACATGTTGGTGAAGGCCAATCCGAAATTTGTTTTTTCTAGAATTTATTATCGAATTTATACACATGCCTGTTCACAGAATGTGTCACAAAACAGCATCTAGAACCTTAGGGAATAAATTAGCAAAACTATATCAAATCAAATTGATAAATTCTCATCTTTCACAGACATATTCTATAACATGTTATGAACAATTCTGGGCAGAAAAATTTCGAAAAACATATCCCTATATTAATTCGAAATTTGGACAGCATGCATGCATCAACGTCAAATTCAAATAGGAAGTCCGACCTAGCTAGGGTTTTAGCTTCATACACGACACAAGTGGCTCTGATACCACTGTAGGAAGAGGCACATCACATGTACCAGGTGCGGAAAACAAAAATTTTTATTACCGAGACCTTCCCGAAGGCCAGGATCTATGTGTCTGTATGAAGATTCAAACCTGAATAGCCAATAGAGACTATCTCTAAAGGTATCCACGCAGAGATAAGAAAACCTAACCGGGACAAACCTTTTTGACCCGGGAATAGCTAGAACAAAGTAAAGGTTGCTAGACCCTACCTCTGTCCTTGGAGAGCTTGAAGAATCGGTGGAGAAGGAAGGAGGATGAAGCTTGGAGATGATGAAGAGATCGTTGGAGAAGAGTAAAAGAACCTTTGAAAAGCACTTTTCTATCTTCTTTTCTCAACCCACGATCAAGCTCTCTTTCATTTAGGTTTAAAACTTGTTTTTAAACCTTCTCACCATCATCTACGAGCATCATCATCTTTCATCTTCTTGGTTTTGTCTTTTAGTCATTTATTACTTTGATGACTAAGCAACCTAATGGAAGTTTCTTCCATCTTCTCCTTCCATCCCACGTACTCAACATATATATATATATATTAATTAATTATTTAATTAATTAATCATATATATATATGTATATATATTACTGAAGTGATCCAGTCACACTGGGATCGGTCCTACCGGGTCCCGGTATGGGAAAAACCTCCGGAAACCTTTTTCAGCAATATCGATGTCGCGATCTCATCGGGACATATCTCGATCTCATCGGGATCCATTTAATCCGTTTGCTCTCCATTTATTGGATCTCTGTCCAAAACTATTTTACGAATTCTCCGAGACACTCTTATGCGTGTGACCCTTTAGGTTCCCGGTTATGTTGGCCACTTAGATTAACACTTAATCTGAGCAAGTCATGAGCGACGTCTAGCAACACATCATGACCCCCAATTGACCGGAAAGTAATTGGTTTGATGAATTCATCACGAACCAGATCACGAACCCTTCCATAGAAAATTACTGTGCAATTCGTCCTTTCAACATCCTATACCCCACTTGGTTATGAGTATGGTAAAAGTGTCAACTCTTACTAGACTAAGTCTCGCCCAAGTGATATCAGTTCCTATCTTAGGACTCATTACTTTATATGTCCATGAAGACCCTCTTCATGACATAATTATGCTCCGGCCAGAGACTTAAAATAATGATCCTGACAAGAGGCCAGGGTATCTCTTCTGCTATCACAGAAGTGATGAATCCTTTATTGGCTACTCAATTACCTTGAATACCTCAAGTCGTACCCAAGCACCACCCTATGAGTAACCTCGAAAGGCAACAAGGAATGGAGTCAAAGCACAGAATCAATATCCAAGATATCCTTGAGTACCTCAAGTCTAAGGATACTTGCACCATTGCTATGATGAGATTATCACTGACATTAGAATAGGACATCCATGTGATGATCTCATGGCAAGTCATCCAATGTACTTACTACCGCTAGTAAGCATCCACATGTCAACTCTAAATATCCCATATTTACAGTTTCTGAGATCCACTGCTTGATCCAATCAAGGAGTATGACATATGCTAGTCTCGTCACGATTAATGATGTCCGGTCTCATTAATCCTATGACTAGGAGAATTTAGATATCTTGACATAATTGCACATGATAGGAATCTCAGGATTATGATCACATCATAATTTCCTTCATGCTATGTCATATATCATGGACTTCATTAATTTGATTAAAGATCAATATCAATTCATAAAGAACATCAAATAAATGAAACATGCCTTTCTTTATTTATTCATAAAGTCTGTACATGACTATGAACAAAAAGCGCTAAAAGGGATTGCCTTTAGGGCACTAGTCTAACAATCTCACGGTACTATACACGCATAAGTCGACTTACACGGGTATACAAGTCGACTTATTAGTACCGAACTGGTATAAGTCGACTTACATCTCCATACAAGTCGACTTACACCTACATAATTTTCTCCAAAATATGCTTCACCTTTCTGTTTGAAACTTCAGCTTGTCCATTGGTTTGTGGGTGGTATGCAGTGAAGACTTTGTGAGTGACCCCAAATTTGAAAAATAGGTTATCAATGACTCTATTACAAAAATGTGTTCCCCTATCACTAACCACAGCTTTTGGTATGCCAAATCGACAAAAAATGTTGGATTTAAGAAACTTAGACACGACTTGGGCATCATCTTTTCTAGTAGGAAAGGCCTCTATCCATTTGGACACATAATCAACAGCTAAAAGGATATACACAAAGCCAAAAGATGGAGGAAATGGGCCCATGAAATCAATTCCCCAAACATCATAGATCTCGCAAAATAGAAGAGGTTGCTGTGGCATTTCATGTCGCTTCCCTAATCCTCCAAATCGTTGACATTTATCACATGATCGACAAAAGTTGAATGAATCCTTAAAAAGTGTAGGCCAATAAAAACCAGAATCGAGAATTTTCCTAGATGTTCTCCTTGCACTTAAATGACCACCACAAACCATTGAATGACAAGCTGAAATTATATCATCACACTCTTCAAGAGGCACACATTTTCGGATCACCTGGTCACTGCACATTCTCCACAGATAAGGGGCATCCCAAATGTAATGTAGAGCTTCACTCTTTAGCTTCTGGGCTTGCGCCTGAGACATGAAAGGAGGAGTGAGTCCAGACATTAGGTAATTGACAATATGTGCATACCAAGGTTCTTTAAGAATTGAAGCACATAAAACCAAATCAGGAAATGAATCACAGGTAAATTAAGAAGAATCCATTGTGTGTCGTTCGGTAGCCTGCTCAAATGGTCGGCTACATGGTTTGTTGCTCCCGCTCGATCCTTTATATCGATATCAAATTCTTGGAGTAGTAATGCCCACCGTATCAGTTTAGGCTTTGATTGTGGTTTCTTGAGGAGATACCAAACAGCTGCATGATCAGTAAAAATGGTAACATATGAGTTAAACAGATATTGCCTAAATTTTTCCAAAGCAAAAACTACTGCAAACAACTCTTTTCCAATTGTTGTACAGTTGATTTGAGCTGGATCTAGTATTTTCGAGGCATATGCAATAACTCTTGGTAATTTCTCCTCCCGTTGACCCAAATAGCCCCTACAGCACAATTAGATGCATCACATGAAAGCTCAAAAGGTAAGTTCCAATCAGGAGCAACTAAAATAGGTGGAGAAATGAGTTTTGATATCAGCATGTTGAAGGCATTCTTGCAGGAATCATCAAATTCAAAATTTTCATCTTTTGTAAAAGCTTGGAGAGAGGTAACATAATTTTCTGAAATCCTTTATGAAGCGCAGTAAAATCAGTATGACCCAAAATGATCAGATGTCATGAATACAAGCAGGGTAAGGCAAAGAAGATATAACCTCAATCTTAGCTTTATCTACTTCAATCCCCTTGCTAGAAATTAAATGACCGAGCACGATTCCCTTACTGACCATGAAATGACATTTTTCAAAGTTCAAAATCAAATTTTTTTCAATGCATCTTTGTAAAACTTTTGCAAGACTGAATAAACAAGCATCAAAAGAATCACCATAGACTGTGAAATCATCCATAAACACTTTCATACATTCTTCTAAAAATTCACAGAAAACAACCATCACGCAACGCTGGAAAGTTCCTGGGGCATTACATAAACCAGAAGGCATCCTTTGATATGCAAAGGTGCCAAAAGGGCATGTAGAGGTAGTTTTGTCTTGGTCCTTCGGTGCAATGGGTACTTGAAAGTAACCAGAGAAACCATCCAAAAAACAGTAATGTGATTTGCTCGCAAGCCTTTTAAGCATTTGATCAATAAAAGGGAGAGGGAAATGGTCTTTTCTTGTGGCGTCATTTAATCGTCTATAATCTATACACACACGCCATGAATTCTGCACTCTGGTAGGAATAAGCTCATCCCTATCATTTTTTACCACCGTTATCCCACTCTTTTTAGGCACTACATGTATTGGACTAACCCACTCACTATCAGAAATGGGATATATTATCCCTGCACTCAACTTTGTTATTTCCTTCTTCACAACATCTAAGATAAGTGGGTTTAGTCTTCTTTGAGGTTGCCTCACCGATTTTGACCCTCCATTCAATAAGATCCTATGTGTGCAAATAACTGGGCAAATGTCCGGTATATCTGCTAAAGTCCACTCTATAGCTCTCTTGTGTTCCCTCAAAACATTCATGAGTCTCTCTTCCTCAGCGTGGGATAAGGTACTAGCGATTATCATAGGTAATCGCTCATTAGACTTAAGAAAGGCATACTTTAAAGTAGTAGGTAGGGGTTTGAGCTCAAGCACAAGAGGTTGCATAACAGAAGGAATCAATTTATGAAGTTTAAGAGAAAAGAGATCTCTCCCTCTTTCTTCTGGCGTGAAGTCTATCTCCTGGTAAGCAGTCGTGGCTAATCCTTCCTGCTTCCCTGAAACATGGACAGAAAACCTTTTTCCAAGATCAAGTGAATGTAATCCAGCATCCAAAGAATCGTTTTGTAACTTATATTTTTGGCAAGCATTATCCACAACTAAATTAATCATATTCACACCCAAAAGCGAATAATCCTCATGCGGATGTTTCATTGCCTCGTACATGTTGAAGCTTACCTATTAATCGCCTACCTCCATGGTGATCTTACCTTCCTTCATGCTGATCATGGTGCTTGCTGTCCGCAAAAAGGGTTGCTCGAGAATCAAAGAAGTATCCTGCACAACGTCAGAAGACATACCAAGTACATAAAAATCAGAAGGAAATACTAAACCCTTTACCTGGACCAAGATGTCCTCAATTATACCCACTGGATGCCTAAATGATCTATCAGCTAGCTGTAGGACAACAGATGTGGGTTTCAAACTTGTCACTCCTAAGGACTGATAGACAGATTTGGGCATCACATTAATCACTGCCCCCAGATCTAACAACGCTCTTCCTATAGTTACTTTCTCTAAGATGCAAGGAATGGTGAAAGATCAAGGGTCTTGACATTTCACAGGTATTTGCGGTTTGAACAGGGCTGACACATTAGAGCTCACTTGGACTCTCTCATTTGGCCTAAACTTTCTCTTGTTAGTGCACAAGTCCTTCAGATATTTAGCATAGGTCGGAACTCTCTTCACTAAATCAAGCAAGGGAATATTTACCTCTACTTTTCCAAACAAATCAATGATTTCTTTTTCATGTTTGATCTCATTTATACGCTTGCTCATCAAATATGAATTTGGAAAAGGAAGGTCTTGAAGACTTACCTCCTTACCTTTGCCATCGTGCTTGCTTGATTCTCCATGTTCAGCTTGATCCTTGGAACTCTTTGAAGTGGCTCCTTTATTTTTTGACACAGGCTTCTTTTCTTTCAATAGTTCTTCTTACCTCACACTTTCAGATTTCTTGATCTTTTCCTTGGGTGGAGGCACTTCTTCACTCTCAGTCTCCTCATCACATGCCTCTTCATCTTCTTGAGGATTAAACCTCACTTGTTTCCCACTCCGGAGGGCAATTGCATTGAGGCTCTTAGGATTCATCGCAGTATTTGAAGGAATAGTTCCACAGATTTTTGCTTGGTTCTCACTCATGTTGTTGGACAACTGAGTGACATATGAATTAATGTTCTCTACCTTGGTTTCCCATTGTTCCATTCTTTTCTCCAAAGCATTGAACCTAGTAGCAGTCTTTGAGGAATCCTATTGAATAAGAGAAGCAATGGCATTAAACTGGTTAGCGTTAGAATCCCTCTCTTCCTTCATCAGAGTCATCATGCTATGAAGCAATTGGTTAGTGTCTTCCTTTGGTGGAACCATTAGGGCTTGTTGTTGATTGGGGAACTGGTTAGTGGAAGTACTAGCTCCTCCCCCTTGTGGAAATCTGTTTTGAGTCTTGCTTTCTTCATTCCTCCAACTGAATCTTGGATTAGACTTCCATCCCTCATTGTATGTGTTGGAGTATGGATCCCACTTCTGATTTGTTCTCCCTGGATACACTACTGACACCTTTTCATATCTTCCAGGGCATACACTTGATATGTGCATCACCGACCCACAAGTGTCACAACTGGGTGCAGTAAGGTCCATTGAAGATGATGGGCGATGCGCATTCAAGTTCTTCAACTCCGCTGTGATACAAGATAATTGTGATGTTATCACATTCTCCAGTGAATCTACCTTTGTTTCCAGACTCTCCATTCTTTTGGCTTGAGCTGTTAAAGCTCCCAATTCATGCACTCCTCTGGAATCTCTCACACTGTACTGTTGATGGTTCAAGGCCATCTTCTTGATCAAGTCCCATGCTGTAAGATCAATCAAAGAACCTCCAGATGCAGCATCCAACGTACCTTTCTCCTGACTGTTCAACCCATCATAGAAATATTGCACCAATTGCTCATCAGAAAATTGGTGATGGGGACATCTTGAAAATAGGTCTTGGAAGCAGTTCCAATAGTCATACAGTGATTCATCATACTCTTGGCGAGCTGAATAAATTTCCTTCCTCATTGATGATGTCCTGGAGGCTGGAAAATACTTCTCCAAAAAGGCTTTCCTCAAATTGGTCCAGCTATGATAAGCATTGGCCACATGCCTTGGAAGACTCATGTACCACTCCCGTGCCTTTCCTTCCAAGGACAGATGAAATGCTTTCCATAGAACTTAGTCCAATGTTGCTCCTACTGGTTTCATACTCTGACAAATCATCGTCAAAGATTGTAGGTGCATGTACGGATCTTCTCCTGCCAAGCCATGAAATTTAGGAAGGGAATTAATCAACAAACCTTTAACTTCAAAATTAACTTCAAAATTAGGGCAAGCAACAGTAAATGGATCATAATGCACATCAGAAGTTGTTGCTTGCCTAATAGTCCTACGTCTCTGATTCTCATTGTTTTCTCCAACTCTCTCATGCTCACCATTTCCTCCATTAGTTCCATTTCTAGGTTGGTGTACAGGAAAGTCAGGATTTAGGAAAAGGTAGGGATTTTCAGCCATATTTTCTCTTTCTCGCTCAATTAATCTACTTCTCTCTTGTTCTTTCCTCTCTTTCCTAAGTCTCCACAAGTGTCTCTCAATTTCAGGTTGGAATTAAACAAGTCTACCTCTCCTGGGCA
Organism: Erythroxylum novogranatense; assembly: GCA_029891385.1. NCBI lineage: Eukaryota > Viridiplantae > Streptophyta > Magnoliopsida > Malpighiales > Erythroxylaceae > Erythroxylum > Erythroxylum novogranatense. Next base: position 14,345,814 of record CM057228.1, read on the forward strand.
TGCGCAAAATCAATCCACAAATAAAAGATGTAGTAACAAAATTTTCTCACAATCACACAAGGTCGAATAAAAGTGAAATGTGATGAATGCGAGTGTATGAGTGTATGGATGTATGTATGAGTGTGTATATGTGAAAATTTTGCTAAGTAAGAGACAAAACTAAAGTATGAAGTATTCTTGTGCAAAGGAAAATCTAAACCTATACTATAAACAAGTATGAAAATTAAACTATCCTAAATGCACTGCAAAAACAAAGATTCCGATTATCAACAACAATTGAAATGAGATGGCAATGGCGATCCTACGGTAAACCAATTTCTTAGTTCCCTAGCAACGGCGTCATTTTGATCGCGGCTCTTCGTATCGATCTAAAGATCAATCCCTTGGAAACCGAGTCAAAAATAAAAATTCTAAGGATTGCAATACAGGATGCAACCTCGGGTCGTCTCACTTAATTGGAACCAAGTGAAAAAGGTTTAAGCTTAGCTTAATTGTCAAAATTGCAATTAAAGTTGATAAAATGGGGTTTTGGTCATTAAAAAGAACTAAGGAAATTTAACTAAATTGAAGGACAAAGTATAAAAAGTATATTTTTGGATTTTTAAGAAGTAAATGGAATTCAAAATTTGAGTAATGAAAAAATGATAATAAATCCTCTTGAAAATGAGCTTAGGCTATCATGGTTCAAAAAACTTTTCGGGAAGTGAAATTCACCAAGTTTTCAAATAACAACCTTAAAGACCTCTCCTCAAGTCCAAGATCTTGATCAATGAACTCCATTTCTCAAGATCCCATTAAGTGCTCTTAAGCCTTAGAACCTTGAGGGATTCTTCAAGTCCAAGGTTTTAATCAACGAACTCCGTTAACTAAAACCTTGTTAAATGCATCTTAGTGTGTGAAATGGACAAGTTAATGCAATTGGTCAATTGGTTCAAGAACAATCTCAATATCAAACACAACTAGGCAGATAAAAAGGGTTAACACAATCACCAAAAGACATATATGAGACTTCATATATTGAGCATCGAAGTTCTACATTAACCCATCCATAACACAAGACATTCCTCAACACTTGAACTATAACCAAGCTAATCTAACTACAAGTAGTAAACCCTAATTCAGGAATTTACAACACTGTAATTAAACTTGACGATGTAAGATTAACTCCCTTTTTAGAACCGGTGAACTCAAGCTGATGCTACATCTTTAAGAGGAAATGTGGTTTAGCTACGCATGACTCCGGACTCTCTCACGACTGTTGAAGATTGGACATCACCCATGGTTGCAGTAGATATTGACGGTGGCGTAGAGATGATGGTGATGGTCGAAGATGAGAAAAATGGAAATGATAGTGGAAGAGATAATCGTCTGCAGCCTCCAAAGTGTCTCTGAAAGATATCCGTCCTTTTTGACCTAAAAATAGCAAGGTTTTTAAATGATGGATGCGGGTCGGGTTGGTACAGTGAGAGATCTTTCCAAATGAAGTCTGGATTGCTCACTGCGGCGTGTCTTCCTGGATTGCTCACTGTGGCGTGTCTTTCTGGATTGCTCACTGCGGTGTGTTACTTAATCCTCGTCGCGACGTGCTGCTTTGTAGGCGTCGCGACGTGCACTTCTTGGATCCTCGTCGCGACGTGCTTCTCTTGATCCTCACCGCGGCGTGCTGCTTGCATTACGTCGCAGCGTGCAGAGTTCTTCTCAACCTTTTGACTCTCTTTGTTCCCTACAATATCAAAAAACAATTTGCAGTATCAATTGTCCTTGGAAAAATTATGATAGAATTAATGTCAATTTGTGACAATTTTCTATCAAATTGTATAAAGTGTAAGCTCACTGTAAGGGACTAATTAAGGCACAAAAATCATAAATTAAGAGTCAAAAAGTACATTAAGAACAGTAAAAGTGTAGCCAATTTGATAAGATAAACTTGGGCTCAATCACTCCGATAGCTAAAAATTTCATACTATATACCGTTGGAAAGATAGAAAGATAAGCTACAACTTTCCAAAAGACAACTTTGAGTAATTTAGCCTAAATTAGTGTAGTTTTTCCATGAAATCGGTACATAATTTATACACCTATGAAAGAATTAGATCATGAAATGTACAACTATAAAAGAAAAACGCACATATGCCTGGGGAACTTTTCAGTTCTAAAATCATTTGCTAATTCAACAGAAACCCATACATAACTTTATTTACATAATAACATTATGAACAAGAGCTTAACACAAATTACAACATATATAGGATGCTCAATGTTTAATATGCTTGTGAAGCTATCCAAAAGTGATCGGATTAACTTAGTTACAAAAGTTTTTAATATCTTGGAGTTTCTGATGCCTTACAAGGATTGCTAACCTTCTCGTTCTGCACCTGAGGAGGGAATATTGGGGTGAGCTATATGGATCAGTGACTAACATATTTATAGCCATAGGCAATTTGACCACAAATTCAAGCTTATGTATATATATATATATATCTGTGTGTGTGTGTGTGTGTGTGTGTGTGTGTGTATTCAGTAATGCAAAGCATTCTTCGATTTAGTTTAACACCCGTAGCATATAACACTCAAATGCATCATACATGACGGATTAAAAATGGAATGCACAATAAATGGCTCAAGCATGGAAATAGAATGGAGAAATAGAAGTTTACCTTATCAACAAAATGAGACCGTTTCGGAGCTCATATGTCATAAGCGGGCAATCGGGAGAAGGCTCTTGTCAACGTGCATGTGACGAACATAATGGTTCCACTCTCGCCCAAGAAAAAACACATAATCATTTTCTCATATGCTTATACTTTATGCTTTGTCTTCTTTTCATTTAATACAAATGCCATGACCTCTTTTGAGGTATAACATAGTCATATTTCATCATGCATTTTTCAACATTTACAAACAAGTCAATTTCAAAGAAATTAATTTTAACATACATACATAGGCAAGAATTTTCCCAATTACACTATAACCATAAATATGTTACCCAGCTAATTAGCTTACGAAAATCTAAGTGAAGCTTGCCTTTCCCCTTGCTCTTAGGTAAGATTCCCTTAGTTTCCTAAAACAACCAAGGTTCCATTCAAAACAACTTTCCAATAAAAATTCATAGATTTTAAAAATCACAAAATTGCAATAAACACAAATGAAACTCAAATCTAACCTACCCAAAGTCCATCTAGGTTAGAAAACCTAGGATCTAGTTTAGAAACCCTAAAATCAATTGGGTTCTCCTAATCCATCTTCTTCCCACACAAACCTCTTTTCTCTCTAACTCCTTTAATAAAGAAAGAAGAAAAGATGGTTAATCTACCTTAACAAACTTGATTTATGTTCTTTTCTTTTTCACCGAAATCTCTCTTCTTCTCTCCTATTTTCATTTTTCACTCTCGTCCCTCTTCAATTAACATTTTTCTCCTCTTATAAGGAAGACAACATATTCTTTTTTTTTTCATTTGTACCCTTAATAAACCTAAAAAGTCCATCTTACCCTTCCTTATAAGCTTATGTTCTTTTTTACTTAAATGATCTCCCAAAAATGGCCTTGAACATCCTTATTACATTAACACTTTAATTCCACTTACCCATTCAATAAATCCTACTAACCTTGACATAATTATAACTCCAAAAATTTAATCTATCTAAACCTTAAAACTATTTCAAATCATGCTTAATTTAAAGAAAAATTTTTTAGGGTCCAACATTTATTTTCATTCTTTCTTTTCTATTTTTGAAATCATGCTCTTGCATGAACACAAGAATTATGAGAAGTTTGAGTGCAGCTGAAAAGTTAGATTTAGACATCATTTGACTAGAACGAACCATTAGGAACGCTCAGCATAACGAAAAAGAAGAAATCGCGAAGACAACAATGGCTACGGAATTTTAGCAGGATTTGGATTGTGGAGCAAACTAAGGATGACAACAGAGGACCATTATGGACTTTATGAGACTAGGGTTCAATACGGCTAATCAAGGAGTAGCTAGATGTAACACCCCACTCCCGAGTGACCCGAACCCGATATCATTGGTGATATCCGAGTCCGTGCCCCTCGAGGGTGGCGTACTACATCAGTCGGTGAAAACTCAGTATATCATTTTCTTTTTTCTTATTTTTTTTGAACCGTACATTAGCGAGGCAAAAACAGTAGACAGTAGAAAACCTTTGTAGTTATTACAATCATTTAACAATATTTTACAGTAACCATAAAGTTCACATACTAATCAGTTTACAAAGGTTACGGAATACAATCTTGAGTCCATGTTCACAATTAACCATTTTCGCTATTATTACGGTCATCCAATAATAATTTACAATCACCAATGTATAAAAACAATAAAACCACAATGGCTCATTATAAATATAAAGCATTGTTGTACAATGATTGCAGAAACTAATTCGATAAGACACTAATGCAAACGCGAACTGATCCTGACCTTTATCATTCACTTGCCTACAGTAGACCTACTCCCGTGTCAAATGGGGTACTCTTCAAGTCCTGAAAAATAGATTGCAATTTTGGATGAGTTTGCGAACTCAATGAGGAACCATTATCGACGGTTCTCCCAATTCATGCATCACATAATCAATTCACGATAATAAGGCGATTGCGGTAATACTACTAAGATTACTACGGTCTCTGATCACGATAATAGATGTATTACAATACAAGAAACCCATTTGGGTATTCACCCAAAGAATGATGCAATGCAAATGTGACTCTTTTTCCAATTTAATTACGGTGTTACAACCGAAAGCACGTAAATGATGATTCAAATGATCGATGAGACGCGTCTGGGAGAATTATCTCCTTCGAGCTCTAAGCTCGTTTGATATTCGAGCTTCAGCCCAGCTCGTTTGATATCGATGGCGACTTCGGTTCACAATTTTCCTTTATCGGTTTATGCATCTGTGTATGAATGCACATGCCCAGTTACAACATCCCCATAAACAGATAATCATTCATAGTCAAGCACAGTCAATTAACAGTTAGTATGCACAAGTAACAGTCTATAATTCTCAACAATGAATAGTTCATAATTGACAATCAATCACAGTCAATCACAGTAATGGCAGACAGGTCACACAATGTACACATTCCTGGTCCCGCCATTATCCCAATATTTGAAAAGTAATAATTGAGAAACTCATCTAGGTTACTCACCTATTACTTCCGAGCTAATGTCAGGAAGTCTCTGCTACGTCGGTCGATCGACGCTCCAGTTGTGTCGCTAATCAAGCTTTTTTTTCAATACTTCAATTCTTCTCCTAATACCCCAATCCTCTACTTTTCCACACCATACATAAACATCATCATGCCAAAAGAGAAAGGAGTGTATGCTTGGCCCTTTTTAGAAAGAACAAAGTGGAAGGAAGAGCTAAACACTAGGAAACTTAAAGAACATCAAATGGAGAAGAAGGAAGAGTGGAGTTTCTGATAAAGGAGGAGATAAGCAATAACAAATGATTTTTCCCTTCTTTAAAGGTGAAGTTGCCGAATTCACTAGGTGGGCATAAGACAAAACCATTTAATGGTGTAGGACACATGGCATTTTTCTAAAAAAAACAACAAAATAAGGAAAAGACAAAACATGTAATAGGATTTTTAAGAACCCTAATGAAATTTGACCCATTCAAGTCCAATGGCCCTCATTTCAATCCCAAAATAATATACCCAATATTTTAGTGCCCTTGGATAGAAATTTTCGATACCGAAAATCAACCGGTTCACCACTTAGCGGTTTTTTTGGTCCGAAAATTTTCTCCAGAAAATTCCAGAAAAATTCCTAAAAATCCCTTAAAATATAAAACACTCAATGGCGCACTCAGAATAATTTTTCAAACCCAATAACTACGTTAATCACATTAAAATTGCTGTAGGCACATCCACCGGGAATGTCATGTACGCATGTACCGAAATTTGCATGTGCACAATTTCACTGTTTACTAATACTAGTATGCATGAACAATACTAATTAATCCCTGTCAATCTCATCCTATGACAATTTACTATTTTACACTTCCTGTCAGGGGTGGGATCTTACACTAGATCACCAACATAAGTCACATCATTTGAAATTAAACCAGATCCCTTAAACATGCTTCAATAAAAACATGCAATTTTATAGACTAGAAAATGAAGACCCCAATGCGCACATAATGAACTTCTTGTAAATTTGTGATACCTTTAGGTACCATCAGATGTCGGAAGATGTAGTTAAAATTAGGTTCTTTCCCTTTACCCTTAAAGATAGAGCAAAGGTTTGGTATCACTCCCTTAACCTAGGCAGTGTTACCACTTAGGATCAATTAGTTCGCGTCTTCTTAGATAAATATTTTTCCTTGAATAAGACCACTATGATCATCAAGAAGTCACCAACTTCCAACAAGCTGACGGGAAGTTGATCTACGAAGAGTGGGAATGATACAAGGATTTGTAATAGAGATGCCTATATCATAACTTACCTAATTAATTTTTGTTGCAAACATTCTATAATGGGGTTACCCCGCATACGAGAGGCACGATCAATGCAGCTTCATGAGGATCATTAATGAGGAAGACAATTCATGAAGTCAAAGAATTAATATAAGAGATGGAGAGTAATAACTATTTATGGAATAATTAGTGGAGTTGACAAAAAGGAATTATGGCTGTTGATTAAATGACAGAAATGCAAGCGAGGATTGATAACTTGACTCGATAGCTCAATAACATGAAGGTTTCATCCTTAACTCTAGTGAAGGCTATACAACTTAAGTGTGAAATATGTAGACAATTGGACCATGAAATAGTGGATTGTTTCTTAATAAAGGAGGGTGATCCACAGCAAGTGAATTACATGGGAGTCTAGTATAGACGAGGAGGGGGAAATAACCCCTACTCCAACACTTACAACCCTGCGTGGAAGAATCACCCTAACATCTCTTGGATGAACAATATGGGAGGACAGTTCAGACCTTAAGGACAATCGGGCTTCCAATGAGAGAAGTCAACCTCAAAGGAATCTAAGTTAGATAGGATTCTAGGTAAGCTTGGTACTTTAGATGACGCACAAAAGAAGCTGGAAGGAAAATTTGAACAAGTAACAAAGAAATATGCCTCTTCAATACACAATCTACAAGTTCAAGTACACCAATTGTCAAGCATTATTTCTACGCAGAATTTGGGACGTCTTCTTAGCACTTCAGGAACAAAACCAAGGGAGAAACTAAAAGCTATTACACTTCGAAGCAAAAAGGAACTTGAACCACCCACAAAGACAATAGAGGAGCCTATCCATCCTGTTGAAAAAGATCAAGAAAAGGAAAAAGAAGTGAATATGAGTGAACACCCCTTATGTTGCACCTCCACCATATTAACCTAAAATCCCTTTTTCTCAACGATTACAAAAGATGAAGTTAGATGCATAATTTGCAAAATTCATTGAGAAATTAAAGACGTTATAGATAAATCTCTCCTTTGTAGATGTGTTAGAACACATGCCTAAATATGTAAAATTTTTAAAGGATATATTGTCAAAGAAACATACTTGGGAAGAAAAACAGAGTGTAGCACTAACTGACATCTATAATTCTATAGTCACCAGTCAGAAGCCATCTAAATTGAAAGATCCAGGGAGTTGCACAATACCCTGTGTGGTTAGTGAGTTTGAATTTACAAACTGTTTGTGTGATTTAGAAGCAAGTATTAATCTTATGCCTTTGTCGATATTCAAGAAGTTGGGATTGGGTTAGGTCAAATCAACATCGATGTCAACTCAATTAACTGATCAATCCATTAAGAGACTGTTTGGAATAGTGGAAGATGTTTTGATGTAAGTGGACAAGTTCATTATTCCTATAGATTTTATGGTTCTAGATTTTGAGAAGATAAGAAATGTCCACTAATTTTAGGTCGACCATTTATGAATACAGGGAAGGCCATAATTGGTGTTGATGAAGGGAAATTAACACTTCGAATAGGTCAGGATTAGATCAAATTCAATATGAATAATGTTTTAAAGAATCTAATAACTAGCAGTTCATGTGTTGGACCCCGTCTCCGAGGCCAAACATTCGGAAACACACAAGCATAGCAGACCCAAAATCGACCACACACTGACCACAATTTGGGAAAACCTCCAAAAGGAAACTTGAATCAACTTCTTAAGGACAATTTTTCCTCCTGATCTAACGATTCTAACGCCACTGAAAACGCTAAATTCGGATTAGAAATGAAAAAGATATGGTCAAAATACTGTCTTAAAGAAAACAAAAGTCAAAACTGAACACTCTACCGATTTCGTGTCAGAAATTGAAAATCTTAGAGGATCCATTGCTGATTGGTTTCTTCATAAAACTTGTAGATTTACAACTCTAGTTTAATTTAAAACAAGAATTGCCTCCATCCGAGCCCTATAGCTTAAGATATTTTAAAATAAGTGAAGTATATTCAGACTTTATGAATCGATCGTCATACTTTGTTTCAAACCCCCCTTTTCAATTTAAAAGCAATACTGATAAATTAACTATAAAAAGATAGAAAATTTTCTTAGGAATCTAACGCTTCAAAAATCAGCTAAATCGGAGGTCTATGCAAAAAGTTATGGCCAAAACAAGGAAGAAGGGTCAAAACCAAAAGCAGACGATGATGTAAGCAAAACTAAGACGAAGATGACGTCATCATAGATGAAGATGACATCATCACAGACAAAGATGACGTCATCACAGACAAAGATGACGTCAGCACAGATGAAGATGACGTCAGCACAGACGAAGATGACGTCAGCACAGACGAAGATGACGTCATCATAGACGAAGATGAAGATGAGCAGTAACTTTGTCTGACTTTCTTTCCAGAACGTCTCCACTTATAAGATGAATAACTTATCACTCAGATGTCCAAAATTTACAAACTTTATACCGTTAGAAAGATAAAAGAAATATATACAACTTTCCAGAAGGGAATGTTGCCAAAATATATCTTTATCAATCCCAAAATTGCCCATAAAGTCAGAAGATAAGATTTTGATTCCTGCACCAACGCTGCACCCAATTCTTGACTTCATGACAATATTTGAGACTCTTAGACATAGAATTGAAATTCGATGTCTTCTTAAACAATTTAGCCATATATCTCTAGTTTAATCCAAATCAAGAATCACCTCATTTGGATTACTAGAGAAAACGTTGTGGCTAAAAGACTGAAGCATATTCAGTGAACATTTTTCAGATCACTACCAATCTTATCTCTAAATCTTTCCTTATCACAACTCATAAACCTTTGCAAATACCAGCAAGCTATCCCAAGACAAAACCCAACAACAACTCAATGGTCAAAAGACTCATACATATACCCTTTTCAAGGTCAAGCACAGATCGCAAATCAACAAATTCACATGAAGAAGAGAGTACTAGAGCTCTCATCTCTTTATCAATCATTCAAGAGTTCAATCATAGCTTTAATTACATATCAGCATATTCATTATATCCATCATGAATCATGTACCAAAATACAACATATGAGATGTTCAATGCTTAATATGCTTATAAAGCCATTTCGAAAGCTAGTTACTAACTTAATACAAAAGTGTCTAAAGTTTTTTGGAGTTATGCCCGATGCCTTGCAAGGTTCCGCGCTCAACTAGAATTTGCACCTGAGAAGGGAGAATGGGGTGAGCAATCATGGCTCAGTGGCTAACACTTCTATAGCCATCGAGTAATGAGCCATACAACACATAAAGAATTCGAAACATTTGCAGTCTATCATATAAAGCACAAATAACTCAACTTCATCACATAAATCATAAATTAGCCAAAATCATCACATAAAGCATAACATGGAATCTTATATCAATTAAAACACATATTATGCATCATAACACCAAAATGATGAAGGGCACACAATTGGCTCGAGAGTTCCATAAACACGACAGAAACCGAAGTTTACTGTAAACACGACAAGTCCATTTTCGGATCTCGTAGGCCTCAAGCGGGCAGTCGGGAGACGGAAATCAAAGTTTGTCGTAAAGACGACGAGTCCATTTTCGGATCTCATAGGCCTTAACGAAATAGGTTCTCTCTCGCTCAATCATAACCAATTCATGCTCACATATTCAAACACTAGAATAGCATTTTATGCTTCTTTCATTTCATCAAATCGTCATAGTTTCATTCTTTTCTTTCAAATCAAAGGAATACACTTTCAATATACACACAATTTAACAAAGATAGCACACATAGGGCATTTGTCCATTACACAACAACTATAAAAATGTTACCCACCTAACGTTGGAATCCGAATTTAAGATTTCCCTTCCTCCTTGTCTTGAGTGGGGTTTTCTTGAGTTCCTTCAATTAAATCACACTCCATTTAATAAATACATTCTAAAAGAAAGGCATAGCATTCATAAAATAATGCAAAGGTAAAATAAACTCTAAACCTAACCTACCCATAAGCCATCTATGTCAGAAAAACCAAAACCCTAACTTAGAAATCCCAAAAATCCATAGATCTTACCCTTCTCTTCTTCCTTTCTTCAAACCCTACACAAACCCTAACTTCCATTTCACCCATTTTCGAACCTATCATAAACAAAGATGGAACTTACCTCTAACAAGTAGATTTCTCTTCTTTTTCCTCTTCTTTCTTCCTCCCTTCAAGCTTCCTACAGCTCTCCCTTTTTCTTCCTGGCCGAAACCCTCCTTTCTCTTGGCTCACGTTTTGCTCTTCTCTTCTTTTCTTTTCTCTACGACACTTGCTTCCTTTTCTTCCTTTAATTCATTTATATCTCAACTTAAAAGCCTACCTCAAAACTATGTAGTTTTGATACTCCTTTAAAGCTCACTTGCATTTTCTTTTGAGCTCTCCTCCTTCTACTTATTCTATTCTTTCCCAAATCCGATTCCATCCAACAAGCCCTTATTTGTCTCATATGGCTCTACACATATCACAAGCCTACTACCAATTAATCCAGTTAATTCTAACCCTTCACTTTAACTTCAAAATTTCCAATTTCCAATCATACTAACTAATTTCAAGACTCAACAAATACATATATATATATATACACACATAATTAAAACAATTAAAAAAATTAAATAATAAATCAATTAAATCAATAAATCAATAAATAAAAAATAAATAAATTTTTGGGGCCCAACAATTCTCCCCTCCTAAAAGAATTTCGTCCTCAAAATCCTTACCTGAATCCATGAAGAGGTATGGGTACTTCTCCTTCATGGCTTCTAAAGGCTCCCAAGTTGCCTCTTCGGTCAAATGGTTCCTCCACAAGACCTTTACCAGCCTTACAATCTTATTCCTTAACACCTTTTCCTTTGAATCTAAGATCTCCATGGGTTGCTCCTCGTAAGTCAAATCCTCTCTCAACTGAACCTCTGAAGGTTGAACTATATGCGAAGGATCCGATCTGTGCTTCCTCAGCATCGATACATGAAACACATTATGAATCTTAGATAACTCCAATGGCAATTCTAACTTATAAGCCAAAGGCCCGATCCTCTCAATGATCTCATATGGTCCTATGTACCTCGGGCTAAGCTTGCCCTTCTTGCCAAACCTCAAAACACCTTTCCATGCAGAAGCTCTAAGAAACACCCTTTCTCCCACTTCAAATTCCATCTCTTTCCTATGGGCATCCGTGTAGCTCTTCATCCTATCTTGAGCTGCTTTAAGTCTCTGCTTTACCACTTTGATTTTATCGACTGTAGCCTTTACCAACTCAGGTCCTACAAGCTTCCTTTCACCTTCTTCATCCCAACAAATAGGAGTTTTGCATCTCCTACCATACAAAGCCTCGTAAGGTGCCATCAGAATTCCCGAGTGATAGGAATTATTGTAAGCAAACTCAATCAAAGGTAGGTGATCATCCCACGAACCTTTGAAATCCAATGCACAAGCTCTCAATATTGCCTCCAAAGTTCGTATCGTCCTCTCTGATTGTCCATCTGTCTACGGATGGAAGGCCGTGCTAAAATGCAATCTAGTCCCTAGAGCCTCCTGCAAACTTTCCCAAAATCTGGAGGTAAACCTAGGATCCCTATCAGAAACTATCGAGCTTGGAATCCCATGAAGTCTGATTATCTCATCCACATACTTCTTAGCCAAAACATTCAAGGAATCTGTCTATCTAATTGGCAAGAAGTGTGCTGACTTGGTCAACCTATCAACAATCACCCATATAGCGTCATGCTTTTTGCTAGTTCTCGGTAATCCCATCAGAAAATCCATGGTGATCTTTTCCCATTTCCATTTCGGAATCGACAATGGATTAAGCTTGCCTGAAGGTGCTTGGTGTTCAGCTTTCACTTGCTGACACACAAAACATCTTTTAGCATACTCTGCCACATCTTTCCTCATTCCCTTCCACCAAAAATACTCTTTCAAATCCCGATACATCTTAAAACTCTCTGGGTGCATTGCATAAGGAGTGTTATGCGCCTTATCAAGGATCTCATCCCTCAGTTCTAACAGGTTTGGAACGCACAATCTGTTGCCCATAACCATCAATCCATCTTCCTTTACCTCTACACCAAAAGTTTGCCATTCTTTATCTCTTCTCTAAGTTTACTCAAGTACTCATCCTGTTCCTGCAATTTTTTAATCTTCTCCTTCAATACTAGTCTCACTCTGAAATTTGCCAAGATACAATCAGGTTCAACTTGTCTCAACGTCACATCAAGTCTGGCTAATTCCTTCAGCAAAGGAAGATACACTGTTTCCACATGTGCCATAGTGGACTTCCTACTCAGAGCATCGGCTACCACATTAGCTTTCCTCGGATGGTAGTCTATCATCAAGTCATAATCTTTCAACAATTCTAACCATCACCTCTGCCTCAAATTCAGCTCTTTCTGGGTCAACAAGTACTTAAGACTCTTATGGTTTGTAAATACCCTAGTAGTAACTCCATACAAGTAGTGTCTCCAAATCTTCAATGCAAAAATTATAGCAGCCAATTCCAAATCGTGAATAGGATAGTTCATCTCATAGGGCTTTAATTGCCTAGAAGCATAGGCAATCACTTTCTCTCCTTGCATCAATACACACCCTAAACCAAACCTAGAAGCGTCACTGTACACAATATATCCATCATCACCATAAGGTAATGTCAAAATTGGTGCAGTAGTAAGCCTATTCTTCACTTCCTCAAAACTGCTCTGGCACTCCTCAGTCCACTCAAATTTTTGATTCTTCCTTGTCAATCTGGAAAGCGAAGCAGCTATCATAGAAAAGCCCTCCACAAACCGCCTGTAATATCCAGCTAATCCCAAGAAACTTCTCACTTCAGCTACATTCTTAGGTGCTTCCCATTTAATCACAACTTCTATCTTTTATGGATCCACATGCACTCCACGCTCTGAAATCACATGCCCAAGAAATAGCACTTCTCTTAACCAAAATTCGCACTTGTCGAATTTGGCATACAATTCATTCTTTCTCAATGACTCCAAGGCAACCCTCAAATGATCCTCATGCTCCTCATCACTCTTAGAATAGACCAATATATCATCAATAAAGACAATGATAAATTGGTCTAGGAAGGACTTGAAGATTCTATTCATCAAATCCATGAAGACTGCAGGAGCATTTGTTAACCCGAAAGGCATAACCAAAAATTCAAAGTGGCCATACCGCGTCCTAAAAGTAGTCTTGGACCATCAGTCTCCTTAATCCTCAACTGATGGTAACCCGATCTTAAATCTATCTTGAAAAAGACTCTCGCCCCTTGCAACTGGTCAAATAAATCATCTATGCGCGGGAGCGGATATCTTTTCTTAATGGTGGAATGATTCAACTTCCTATAATCCACACACATCCGCAACGACCCATCTTTCTTCTTCACAAAGAGAATCGGAGCTCCTCAAGGCTAAGAGCTCGGCCTAATGTAACCTTCTCTAATAAATCCTCCAATTGTTCCTTAAGCTCCTTCAATTCTGCCAGTGCCATTCGGTAAGGCAGAATTGAAATCGGCATAGTACCTGGAAGAAGCTCAACGGGAAATTCAATTTTCCTAGGCGGAGGTAGTCCTGGCAATTCCTCGGGAAAGACGTCTGGGAATTCCCTGACTACAAGAATGTCTTCCAACCTCCCTCTATCAACCTTCGTGTCTAACACATAGGCCAAATATGCTTCACACCCCTTACTCAACATTCTCTCTATTGTCATCGCCGAAACAATTCGAGGCTGACTGACCTTTCTATCTCCCATGAATACCACTTTTCTGCCATCCTCTAGCTCGAATTCCACAATCTTCTTCTTGCAGTCTAAATTGGCATGATATTTCTCTAATGTATCCATACCTAGGATCACATCCAATCCTCCCATCTTCAAGGGCATCAAGTCCACCACAAATTTTCCTCCACTAAACCCTATCTCACACTCTCTATACACTTGACTGATAATAATATACTGGCCGATCGGAGTACTCACCATCAGCGGAGTATCCAATGGGCTCAGACTCCTCCTAAGCACAGTCCTACTCGAAGACACAAAAGAATGGGTAGAACCCGGATCAATAAAAGCAAGAACATCATCATCAAACAATTTTACCATACCCGTCACCACTTCGAGGTGTCTACGCCTCCTCGAAGTCATTGCAAACACTCTAGGTGGTGCTTGCCCCTGGATCAATCTGGAGGATGAGCTCTCTTAGTACTCCAGAGCTACCCACTTGACCCTGACCTTACGTCCCCATTGTCTCTGCTTCTCTGGAAGCTTGCATCCGTGATCCTCTCTTCTATCCGGCTTAGGACCTTTGTTTGGCTATGTGTCCTCTCATCACAATTAAAGCATGCTCTGTCAATCTGTGACATTCTCCCTATGGAGATTCCCAGGTGTTCACATTTGGGAAGAGGTGGCCTCTCCCATCTCCTCTTCTCGCCACCCACCGTTGAGGCTTGGTGAGAAACAGAGAGGTCCTCATAGGCCTAGCGGCTCGCTTCACTGTTTTCTCCTCGATCTGTATAGGAAGGTTCGACACTTCTCTCGTGAATAAGTACCACCTCCCTCCGTAATCGCTCTCTCCCTTTCTTTTCCGGCTAACTGCACTCTTAATGTTCTCGATGTTCTCAACTCTCAATGCTGCTTCAACCAGCTGTTGAAAGTTGCCAAAGTTCTGCACTACCACCTTCTCTCTGAAAGCTAGGTGCAGGCCCGACCCAAACCGGCGGCATTTTGCAGCTTCACTGAACATCATCTCTGAAGCATACCTTGACAACTGAGTAAACCGGCGCTCATATTCAGTAACTATCATCTCTCTTTGGGTGAGACTCAAAAACTCCCTCTACTTCTGCTGAATGTACACTTCAGACAAATACTTCTTCTATGTGACCAGAAGTCTTCCCATGTCAACCTATCGTAACATCCCATCTCTATGGAAGGATGTTTTTGTAAATCGGGACGGGCTAGGAGTATTAAATTATAGCTCGGCATGCGCATCAGATTTATAGCCTCTATGGTGATGGGTTGTTGCACTTACACATGGTAAGCATGCATTCATGACATTTTAAAACAGGTTTCAAATTGAGACCTTTGTGAAATTTATGGGATAATCGTAATTGGAAAATTATTTGGAGTCGTCATAAATTGTTTTACATTTTAGGGATTTTAGAATTTTCTGAAATTTTAGGAGAAAATTCTCGGACCGCAAAATCGCGGTAAATGGCCTAAATGTGTTTTGTTGTGAAAAATGTGGTTTCGTGTTTGAACAATTATTGGGAGTGGACTGTCTTATGTTTTACAATTTTGAGCAATTTAGGTAATTTTCAAAAATGATTGGGAACATTTCGAAATTTCGAGCAGGAAAAAATCGCCAAGTGGCGAACCGGTTGAATTTCTACTGTTATTTGATCTTAACACGCTTGCATTTTCTTGGTGGGACCCTAAAGTAGACCCTTAAACCATGTAGTAACCGAAAATGTGGGTGTACAAGTTGGATATTTGATTAAAGTATAAGAGATTGATTGTTTGACTTTTCCTTATGTCTCCTCCAATTGCCAAGTGTTATGGTGACTCATCCACTTTTTGTTTTATGTTCATTCTCGGATGTTCCATTTAAAAGAAGGAAAAGAGCTTTTGTTTTTGGCATTTCCCTCACCCATCCGAAACCTCTCTCCCATCTCTTCCATTTGGTTTCTTTAATTAGCTTCCTAAAGAATTGCTCTTGTCTTCTCCCTTAAGTGTCTTCCTAGCATGGATACAAGCTTGAGTGTTCTACCTCCTTTACATGGTGATGATTATGAGTGATGTTGGGAAGAAGATGATGATCGTGGGGGGTTAGAGACATGTAGGAAGTTTGTGAAAAGTTGGATAAGTTGAAGAAGATTAAAGCTTAAATAGGTAAGAGGATGTTCTATGTTTGTTGCATGTATAATTTTGACATCTTATGCATCAATTGCATGAAGTTTTGCTTTGACTAGATGGGTATGTAAATTGGTTATTTAATTGATGGTTGATTGATATATTGATAGGGTAAAACCTAATGAATGTAAGTAGAGTTGTTAAGATGATTAAAAGTGAAGTGATACTTAAAGAGTAGTGTAAGAGGTGTATGAATGAGGCAATGAGTGTTGCTGCCATGTTTATGGCTAAGTGCTTAAGGGGCTGATTGAATGATATATTGGTTGATTGAGTGATTAAATTTAATGCTTATGAAGGTAGGAAAGGTCTTAAAATGAAAGGAAGTAAATAGAGCTGGGAAAAATGGATTTGTACCTATTGCACTGTTTTGAGCATAACTTATTGTGTGGTTATGCAAATGAGTTGAGGTTTGTGGCCACTTAAACTTTAGGATGTTGGCTTCAACTTTGTGTGAAATAGGTGTTGTTAAATTGTAATGTTAGGAAGGTGAATTTTTGCATGGAAAGTTTCTGGTTGTAGGGTCTGTGAACAGTACCCGCATATATGACCTGATTGTTTTGCTGATTTTTATAAATTAATTGATATGGAATTTAGGAAAGTGGTCTTCATGGAAGTTGTAGCATATTGAGTTAGCTTTCCATTGCCACTGATCTTGCTAATTTTCGAGTTGTATATTGGGATATATGAACTGATTTCTATTGACTGGTTTTATGCCTTGTGATGAAACCTAGCTTACTTGTCGAGTTTGTGAGTTTGCGGATGGGAAGCAATTTTAGCAAATTATATGAACTGAATTGGTGTGAGTGATCTTCTGAAAAGTTTCAGAGGAAGATAGTATCTTGAAAATGATATATGGCTTATAATTTTTAGAAATCAGATGTGGGAGATATGGAATTTCAAAAGCTGAACCTACATTGTGTTGTTAAGTGCTGATTAGGTCAGATACTTGCATAATATATTGGAAACTGTTAGAGGCTGAATTGGAGTTTGGTTATTTCAGGAAGAATTGAAGTTTGAGGATTTATCTTTTCAGGGATATAAAGTTCTGATTTTTCTGACTTGTGTATAGGGAGTTATGCTTGTTATAAGTGTACTGCTCAAATTGAATGATTTCAGGAACAGCACCATTGAGTGAATTAATTGACTTGTTTAGCAATGGAATTTGATTTTGGGTTGTTCATAAAAGTTGTAGAGGACATTGTGCACTGATTGAGCATATTTATGTGGTAATTTTTGGCTGAATAATCAGTGAGTTTTTGAATTTGTAAGGTACTGTCCAGTGTTGATGGGTTTTGAGTAGGAAGTGGTTTTAATGGGATTTTTGACACCCTTAGGGTTGGAATTAATTTTTATGGTCTTCTTAAGACTTGTAGAGCTTTTTATGCTCTTTCCAACAAGGTATAATTTGTATTTTTCTGATTTGTGTGCTAGGAGTTATGGGTATTGGAAGTTGGATTAAAAATTAGGAGAAAAAGGAAGCGGTGGTGAAACTTCGCCCATCGCTAGGGTGACGGGCGTTGCCCTAGCGATGGGGTGGAAAAAGTCGCCCATCACTAGGGTGACGAGCATCGCCCTAGCGATGGGGTGAAATAAGTCGCCCATCACTAGGGTGATGCCTGCTCGCCCTAGTGACGGGGTTTAATCATTTTAATGGTTTTGTTTAATTCTTTTGTCAATTTCTTTTCCGTCCGACGTCCGATTGACCTGATTCTTGAGGCATCGGATTTGTAATATATTGAATTTTATTTTATGAGAAATTGGGAATTTTTAGACGGGAAATTGACGTGGCCCCGGGTATTGGAACTTTTAATAACTGTTTTGTTTAATTGGGGACCTATAGAGGTCCGAATTGCGCACCGTCAGCGCCAATAGGTTTCTAATTTTAGATGGAATTTTTATGATGGGAAAATTTGGATTAGGGCCGGGAATGCCATGAACATGCATTATACACGTTCTAATTATCTCATGTGCATTGTTTGATATTGTTAACTATTCAATTGGTAATGTATACTTATTTTAATGGTTATAGAGGCTCAGTCGGACCGTAGATCCACGGACGTGGCAGAGACTTCTCAGCATTAGCTCGGAAGTTATTAGGTGAGTAACCTAGTTGGTTCCTCAAACTTTATGTATTTAATATTTTGCAATTATGCCATGTGGAGATAATAGAGGAATTATGTGTGTTTGCTTTTGAATGATTTCGGACCATAGGTGTCCGAAGTATTGGAAACTTGTTATCGAAGTGCTATTTGTGTGTAACTGTTTGTGAATGTTTACATTGGAGATCTCGGACCAAAGGTCCGAGGAAATGAGAAATTGATATTGAAGTGTTAATTGTCTGCATTCGATACATTGGATGTGCTGTCAATGTGATATGGTAGGATGCAATAAATTGGAAATGAATATGATTGAAATCGGATCGAAAGTCCAAGATTTGGCAAATAACATTGACTTGTAAATGGAAATTTGAAACATGTTCTTTGCATGCATCAAAGTATGATCGAGATAAAGGCGGCCAGACCGAGCAGCCACCGATCGGGGCATATCACTAACGATATGAGAGCTTTATTTCAACGCATGTGACCTCGTGTCCAACGTATTGAGCCTCGGGCTCGATGTATCGAGGCTTCAAGCCCGATGTTTTCAGAGCCATCGCTCAACGCAATGTGCAAAATCCATCGATTTGCTTTCAGCGCACGCCACAATAATGAAATGAAAATGAAAAGTGGTCACATGTGCATTGCATCTATGAATGATTGAGTGTGAATTGTATTAAAGGCGTAAACGCCTTACATTTGAGAAATGTGATTGTATGTATTATTTAGTAAATTGATTGAATATGCATGAGTTGAGTGAACCATCGATGATGGTTTTCACCGAGTTCGCAAAACTCACCCAAAATTTGCATCTATTTTCAGACTTAGAAGAATACCCGTTAGGCAGCAGGCGTATGACATCTGTTTGTTGAGGAAGCGGAGAAGTGGTCGGGATCGATTCGCGTCATCTTTATTGTATTTCTATTCTCGACTTTTGTATTCTCGATTTGGACAATTTGTAAAGTCAATTGGTGAAATAAATTGTAATGTAAAAGGGCCCCAAGGCCTTTGAATTGTTTATATAAATTGTTTTCCGCATTAATGATTATATGTGTGAGTATGTGTTAAGAAAAAAAAATGTTATACCGAGTTTTCTACTGAGTGATGTAGCACGCCACCCTTGAGGGGCACGGACCTGGATATCACCGTCGATGTCGGGTTCGGGTCTTGCGGGAGTGGGGTGTTACACTATCGGCTTCAGCTGACTCCCCGGTACACACTTCCACCAATGCAAGGAATCACCCTGGAGTAAACTGGCAGTATAGACCACCCTCTTATCACCCTCGCACTCCATCTGATCCAAGACCCTTTCGGTCTTCCTCAACTAGGTCTCAGCTTCCTCAGGATCTGTGGTCCCGTAGAAGTCCACTGCTCCGTACTTCCTCAACTTGTCAAACTGTCTCCCCTTCTTAAGTGGGGCGAACCGAAGCACAGGGCATTTGACCCATGCTTTGAACAAAGGCTTGGGTAAATGCTCGAACAATCTCTTGCCCAGAGAGGCACTTGCTCAGGCCGACTAAGCGATCACTGTGTTTGAGATCGAAGGGGCCCACTACTCTGCCCTCGAGAAGCCTCAGCCACTCCCGGGGCTACCGACTCATCGAAGATCCTCTCTTGGTGGAGAGTCAGTGATAGAACCTGCAGAACTCCTCGTGTCCTTCTACGAGGTGGCATCTTACTCCTTCAATGAAAACATTTATGATTAGCTACAATTCGTTTTCATCTTAGTTTCTATATATATGCATGATGTGCATGTCATTTAATACAAACAATCAATCCATAATGCAAAAAATTTAATCACATAGCAAAAAAATTTCCCTACTATGCGTCCTAAGCCTAGGAGTGAACCTAAGCTTTGATACCAAACAATGTTGGACCCCGTCTCCGAGGCCCAACAATCGGAAACACACAAGCATAGCAGACCCAAAATCGACCACACACTGACCACAATTTGGGAAAACCTCCAAAAGAAAACTTGGATCGACTTCTTAAGGACATTTGTTCCTCCATATCTAACGATTCTAACACCACTGAAAAATGCTCAAAATACTGTCTTAAAGAAAACAAACAGTCAAAACTGAACACTCTACCGACTTCGTGTCAGAAATTGAAAATCTTAGAGGCTCCATTGCTGATTGGTTTCTTCATAAAACTTGTAGATTTATAACTCTAGTTTAATTTAAAAAAAGAATTGCCTCGATTCGAGCCCTATAGCTCAAGATATTTTAAAATAAGTGAAGTATATTCAGACTTTATCAACCAATCGTCAGATTTTGTTTCAAACCCCATTTTTCAATTTAAAAGCAATACTGATAAATCAGGTATAAAAAGATAGAAAATTTCCTTAGGAATCCAACGCTTTGAAAATCAGCTAAATCGGAGGTCTATGCAAAAAGTTATGGCCAAAAGAAGGAAGAAGGGTCAAAACCAAAAGCAGACGATGATGTCAGCAAAACTAAGACGAAGATGACGTCAGCACAGACGAAGATGACGATGACGTCATCAAAGACGAAGATGACGTCAGCACAGACGAAGATGACATCATCACAGACGAAGATGACGTCATCATAGACGAAGATGACGTCAGCACAGATGAAGATGACGCGTCGATGTATTTAAGATGACATCAAGCCGCAGGCGAAGATGACGTCATCACAGAAGAAGATGACGTCCAAGAGGCGAAGATGACGCCAAATGAGACAAAGATGACGTCATCACGCATTTAAGATGATGTCATCATAGACGAAGATGAAGATGAACAGTAACTTCGTCTGACTTTCTCTCCAGAATGTCTCCACTTATAAGATGTATAACTTATCACTCAGATGTCCAAAATTTACAAACTTTATACCGTTGGAAAGATAAAAGAAATATATACAACTTTCCAGAAGGGAATTTTGCCAAAATCTATCTTTATCAATCCAAAAATTGCAACTAAAGTCAGAAGATAAGACTTTCATTCCTGCACCAACACTACACCCAATTCTTGACTTCATGACAATATTTGAGACTCTTAGACACAGAATTGAAATTCGATGTCTTCTTAAAAAATATAGCCATATATCTCTAGTATAATCAAAATCAAGAATCATCTCATTTGGATTACTAGAGAAAGCGTTGTGGCTAAAAGACTGAAGCATATTTAGTGAACATTTTTCAGATCACTACCAATCTTATCTCTAAATCTTTCCTTATCACAACTCATAAACCTTTGCAAATACCAGCAAGCTATCCCAAGACAAAACCCAAAAACAACTCAATGATCAAAAGACTCATACATATACCCTTTTCAAGGTCAAGCACAGATCACAAATCAACAAATTCACATGAAGAAGAGAGTACTAGAGCTCTCATCTCTTTATCAATCATTCAAGAGTTCAATCATAGCTTTAATTACATATCAGCATATTCATCATATCCATCATAAATCATGTACCAAAATACAACATATGAGATTCTCAATGCTTAATATGCTTATAAAGCCATTCCGAAAGCTAGTTACTAACTTAATACAAAAGTGTCTAAAGTTTTTTGGAGTTATGCCCGATGCCTTGCAAGGTTCCGCGCTCAACTAGAATTTGCACCTGAGGAGGGAGAATGGGGTGAGCAAACATGGCTCAGTGGCTAACACCTTTATAGCCATCGAGTAATGAGCCATACAACACATAAAGAATCCGAAACATTTGCAATCTATCATTTAAAGCACAAATAACTCAACTTCATCACATAAATCATAAATTAGCCAAAATCGTCACATAAAGCATAACATGGAATCTTATATCAATTAAAACACATATTATGCATCATAACACCAAAATGATGAAGGGCACACAATTGGCTCGAGAGTTTCATAAACACGACGAAAACCGAAGTTTACCGTAAAAACGATGAGTCCATTTTCGGATCTCGTAGGCCTCAAGCGGGCATCCGGGAGAAGGCTAGGGGGTCAACGTGCATGTGACTTAACGAAATAGGTTATCTCTTGCCCAATCACAACCAATTCATGCTCACATATTCAAACACTAGAATAGCATTTTATGCTTCTTTCATTTCATCTAATCGTCATAGTTTCATTCTTTTCTTTCAAATCAAAGGAATACACTTTCAATATACACACAATTTAACAAAGATAGCACACATAGGGCATTTTCCTATTACACAACAACTATAAAAATGTTACCCACCTAACGTCGGAATCTGAATTCAAGATTGCCCTTCCTCCTTGTCTTGAGTGGGGTTTTCTTGAGTTCCTTCAATTAAATCACACTCCATTTAATAAATACATTCTAAAAGAAAGGCATAGCATTCATAAAATCATGCAAAGGTAAAATAAACTTTAAACCTAACCTACCCATAAGCCATCTATGTCAGAAAAACCAAAACCCTAACCTAGAAATCCAAAAAATCCATAGATCTTACCCTTCTCTTCTTCCTTTCTTCAAACCCTACACAAACCCTAACTTTCATTTCACCCCATTTTCGAACCTATCATAAACAAAGATGGAACTTACCTCTAACAAGTAGATTTCTCTTCTTTTTCCTCTTCTTTCTTCCTCCCTTCAAGCGTCCTACAGCTCTCCCTTTTTCTTCCTGGCCTAAACTGTAACATCCCATTTCTAGTGGAAAGGGTAGAATGGTAAATGTGAGTAGCTCATGAGAGTTAGTGATGCACTTCCATGTTCATGCATGATATGCCATACACTTGCACAAAAATAGTGAATTTATTTGCACATGAAATAATTGTACATGGATTCATGAATAATTCTGGGTATAATTGGATTAATCTATGAATTTTTAGAGTTACGAATGTTTTTGCATTGAAAATATTAGTAGTTGGTGAAAATATTGTACTTGTATATGTTGGTGAAGTTATGGAGTATTGAGGAAGATATATTGATAATAGGGAACAAGAAATAAATTAAATGAAGTTTTGGAAATAGTTGGGTTGTAAAGATGACAGTCAAGGGAATTAGTTCAAAAGAAACTAAGTTGGAACTTGGGTATTGGGTAAGTGAAAAGTGTCACTTAGGCCTTGTACTCTAGCTAAGAGTAGGTTTCTATTCCTTGAGAATTGACAGGTTAAGTCTTGTCCAAGCCCCTTCCTTTTTATCATCTTCCTAAAACTTCTCTCTCTTCGAAACACAGAGTTTTCCATCAAAATATCTTCTATGGGACTTCTGTGTTCTTCCTTTTCTTCACTAACTATGCTTTGTCTTTTGTGTAATCTACTCTAAGGAAAAACCAGAAGCTGATCATTTCTCTCAACGAAGTATGATAACGTGTGGAGTTTAGGGCTTGAAGAATTTGGAGTTTTCAGCAGGTAAGTGTTAGAGAAATCCCTTGTTGTTAGGGATTTGTGAAATAAAGTTGATAAATTACTGTCATCTACATGGAAAATGTACTTTATGTGTTTGTTCATAAATATTGGGTAGTTGGGGAGAAATAAATTCAGTTATAGTGTTGAAAGTTAGAAAATCTGGAAAATTTCTCACTGAGTATGCTTCAGTATTTTAGCCATAACATTTTATGTGGTTGTCTAAATGAGATGATTTATGATTCGGAGTAAATTAGGAATATATGGCTACAATTCGTATGAAGACATCGAATTTCGGTTCTGTCTCTAAGAGTCTCAAAAGTTGTCTCGAAGTTGAGAACTGGGTGCAGGATGTTGAAAGTTGAGCGAAAATTCATGTTCCAACTTCGGGAGGAAATATGGACCTAATTTAGATAGATTTTGGTTAAGTTTCCTTCTGAAAAGTTGTAGAGCTTTCTTTATTCTTTCCAACGGTATAAAGTTTGTAAATTTTGGATATTGGAGTCAAAAGTTATGATTGTTATAAGTGGAAATGAGACGAAGGAAAAGCAGACGATAGAAATGAGACGAAGGAAAAGCAGACGATGGAAATGAGACGATAGAAAAACTAAGACGAAAGCAAGAACTGATTGGAGTCTTTTCGTCATAACTTTTTCTCTAGACCTCCCAATGACCTGATTTTTGAAGCATTGGATTCCAAACACATTTATTTATCCCTCCAAAAAAAGTAATGGTTTTTTAATATTAAATTAGAAATGATAAATTGAATCAAAGTAATGGTATCGGTGGAAGGAGCATGAACTGAATATTTCCCTGAACTTATTTTAGTTTTTTCATGATATCTTGGTCTATAGGATTCCAATTGAAGTGATTCTTGATTTTTAGTAAACTTTAGTAATAGGGCTACAAATCATATGAAGAAGCTGAATCTCAATTCAGTTTCTAAGGTGTTCAATTTCCAGATGGAAGTTGGATATAACACACTGTTTTGGAGAGGAATCGTCCGAAAATGGTTGAGGCATATCTTCCAAATTACTGAACCGAATTGAGTGAAATTAGAGGCGATGGGAAGATACAAGATAGAGGAACACTTTTCTAGAAGAGAGTGAGCTCAAATTTCACAAGTTTTGCCTCCTGATTGAATGTGAACAGTGAACCCAAAAGGGTATTTCAGAAAGTCTGAAAGTACGCCAGTGACAAACAAATTGTGATTTCAATGGTTCTAGAGAGGCAGAAACCTAGTGTTAGTTATGCTTAAATGAATTTTGGTATGGCATAGTGTTGAGAAGAATCATAGAGCGATACCTGAGATTTATCATGAACATGCATTGTACATAATACATCTCATACATGTGCATTGTTGAACACTCTTAATGGTGCAAATTTTGATATCATGTATGCTATTTGTTATAGAGGAGCAACTGGAACGTCAACTTCCAGACATTGCTGGATCTTCCAGGCGTTAGCTTCGGGAGCAACCAATGAGTAACCTAGTTGGTTCCTCAATTTATGATTGTTAAATGCTCTTTGTGAACTGTTTACAAATGTGAATTGTATGATTACGGGAATGGTTAGGATTGAAATGCATGCTTCTGCTAGATGGGAATTGACTGCTACGTGTTTTTTGAGAAATTGTGATAAACGGGTTTTCATAGCCATATGACTATGAATTATTGAGCATTTGCATTTCATACATAAATGCATGAACAGATAATGAACGTTGTGACCTGAGTCGCCATTAATACTGAAAAGAGATTTGAGCTCGAACACTGTTACTGAACCGGGCCTCGAGCTCGAGGGGAGTTATTGCATCCAGCATGAGGGCTCTCCTACTCCCTAGACGTGTCCACTGAACACTGTCACTGAATAAGCGCTCGGTCACAACACTGAAACAAACTAGAAAAGAGTCACATATGCATTGCATACAAATGAGTTAATTGATCTATGATAATTACTGAGTTCTGTGATGGCATGAGAAATTGCAAACTTTTATATGATAATTGAATGTTACTGTGATGTGCTGTACGCAATTTATGTAATACATGAATTGAGTGAACAATCGATGATGGTTTCTCATTGATTTCGCAAACTCACCCAAAATTGCATCTATTTTTCAGGTATGATAGATTAGACCCCTAGCTCCAGAGATAGATTTTTCCTGCCGCGTGAGCGCTTTGGCAAGAGAAGCGATGGAACACAGGTCGGTCAACTGGGATTGATTTTGAGGATGGCATAGTATAGACTTTTGTATCAGTTTCCTTTTTGGGAGTATTGTATTTAGACCGTGGGGAACTGATAGACTTGTCTATATTTTTGTTTGATGTTTTGAAATGAGAATAGCATTATGGTTTTAAAAATTCACTGATTTTGATATTGTGGTTTTATTGTATTGATGCCATGTGGATTATAGAAATGATTGAACGTAGTGCACCCTTATTGTGGGATATGCATCGGTACGACCCACAGGCGTCCCGATGCGTACCCTGCAGTAAGGGGGCGCTACATTTAGGTGGTATCAGAGCATGGTTTTGCATCTTTTGGGTATAGTGTATTTTTAGGTTTGAATTACAGTGAGAAAAGCGGAGATTGATCAAAATTCTTGTTTGTTATAGGTCATCCGTTCTTGGAGATCAAGTTGATCAACCAGCTGACCTAGGATTAGTGGGAGCTAGTAGGGAGTCATTTATGCCTCGTTCTGAGGGGTTTCCTCCTAGAGTTCCCGTGAGATGGGAGAGGAAGTATGACCGATCGCGCTTGGGGGTCGTTGATTTCATAGCGACTGAGACCTTCTTTGAAGTTGAGGATGGTGGAACCGAGAGAGTCCTCGATCAGATGGACTACGACTCTGATGAGCGTTTGGATTATGCAGTCTCTCTCCTACAGGGCCCGGCTTATCAATGGTGGAAGACTGTCCCAGGTAGTACCACCAGACCCTGTATTCTGACATGGGATGATTTTCTGAGAGCCTTCTGGGACAATTATATGCCCAAGGTTTATTTGGAGTTGAAGATGCAGGAGTTTTTGGAGCTGAGACAGGGTCAAATGACAGTGGCAAAGTACGAGGTGAGGTTCAATGAGCTGATGGGGTATGCTATCGCTCGATTACTCTTGACGAGGCCGACAGTTGGGAGATTTGAGGGCGGACTCAATCTGGAGATCTGTACCAGATTAGCCTGATCTGATATGGGCACTTTTATCGAGTTGAGGGCTGCTGTAGTATAGATTGAGCAACTTCTGAGACAGAGTCAGGCTGAGACTGGTCAGGGGTCCAGGGGCAAGAGGCCAAGTGATAGTCAGGGCAGTGCTAACAGAAGGTTCAGTAAGCACCAGAGCAGGCCCTTTAGGTCCTCTAGAGGAGCTAGACAGTCTGGATTTGGGTAGAGAGGAAGATTTGTACAGACTGGTAGGGGTAGTGGCAGTGCCAGAGGTTCAGGGCAGTTTCCTCCAGTCTGTGAGCATTGTGAGAGGAGACACAGTGGGGAGTGTCGGTGGCTGACTAGAGCCTGCCTGAGATGCGGCTCGATGGACCACCTGGTTAAGAATTGCCCCGAGACCTTGGGAGCCAGTCCTCTATGTTGGGAGATCTGGCAAACAATACCACGTGCGATGAGAGAGCCGTGGAGGTGGATCAGGATTTATGGGCCGAGGTCGAGGCCGAGGCCGAGCTGACGGGTCCGTAGCGAGGGCTGAGGGACTGAACAGCAGACAACAATCCCAGGTATGCTTTTGATTTTTGGCTTTGAAGCATATGCATTGTTGGATCTTGGATCCACTCATTCATTTATTGCACCGCATATGGCATGTAGACTGCATGGGGATAGGGAGAGATTACTGCATGGGCTAGAGGTGAGTACACCTTTAGGTAGTCTGTTGTTTTAAGTGAGGTTCTGCAAGGGTGCCCGATTGATTGATCGGCGGTTTAGTCTGAGACTTGATTGTATTGCCTCTGAGGGAGATAGATGTGATTTTTGGGATGGACTGGTTGACTGTGCATAGGGCCGCCATGGACTGTTATTCTGAGGAGGTTGTATTAGAGTCTCCTGGTCAGCCCAGAGCTATTTTTCGAGGAGTTAGTCAGGCAGTGTCAGCCAGGATGATTTCCTTTCTGAGTGCCCTGAGGTTGATGCAGGGTGGATGTGAGGCCTATCGGCCCGTGTTGTGGATACCGAGTTGAAAGCGAGATTGCGGGATATTCACGTGATCGGGAATTTTCGATGTGTTCCCGATGAGTTCTGGGTTTACCACGGATCGGAGGCGAGTTTGTGATTGACCTCGTTCCAGGTACCGCTTCTATATCTATACCTCTATATAGGATGACACTGGTGGAACTGAGGGACCTTAAGGCTCAATTGCAGGAGCTTCTAGACAAGGGATTTATCAGACCCAGTGTTTCGCCATGGGGAGCTCCAGTACTGTATGGGACGTTGAGGTTGTGTATCGACTATAGGCAGTTGAATCGGGTGACAGTGAAGAATAAGTATCCACTGCCTAGGATCGATGATTTATTTGATCGACCATAGGGGCTCGGTGTTCACTAAGTTGGACCTGCGATCGGGTTATTATCAGTTGAAAATTTCAGAGGCCGATGTGCCTAAGAGTGCCTTTAGGAGAAGGTATGGGCATTTCGAGTTTCTAGTGATGCCGTTCGGGTTGACTAATGCCCCGGTAATTTTTATGGCCTTGATGAATAAGATTTTTCAGCCCTACCTGGATCAGTTTGTGATAGTATTCATTGATGATATTTTGGTGTATTCGAGGAGTAGACAGGAGCACGCTGAGCATCTGAGGATTGCTCTGCAGGTCATGAGAGAGAGACAGTTGTATGCCAAATTCACTAAATGTGAATTCTGGGTTGATGAGGTCGTGTTTCTGGGGCACATTGTGACTGGTAAGGGTATTCAGGTGGATCCTCGCAAGGTTGAGGCAGTGCTGCATTGGGAGGCTCCTAGAAATGTATCTGAGATCCGGAGTTTCCTAGGATTGGCCGGATATTACCGGAGGTTTGTTGAGGGTTTCTCGCTGATCTCAGCCCCCCTGACAAAACTTCTGTGGAAGAATGTGCCGTTCAGATGGACTGAGGAGTGCCAGAAGAGTTTTGAGGAGCTGAAACATCGGCTGACGACCGCACCGGTGTTAGGCATTCCATCTGGGACTGGAGACTATGTGATGTACAGTGATGCTTCGCATCAGGGACTGGGATGTGTATTGATGCAGCATGGCAGGGTGATAGCTTATGCTTCGAAACAGTTAAGGTCTCACGAGGTGAACTATCCAGTGCACGATTTGGAGTTAGCTGTAATTGTATTTGCTCTGAAGATCTGGAGACATTATTTGTATGGGGAGACGTTCCAGATTTTCATTGATCATAAGAGTTTGAGGTATTTGCTGAGTCAGAGAGAGTTGAATCTGAGGCAGAGGAGATGGATTGAGCTTCTGAAAGATTATGATTGTACTATTGAGTACCACCCAGGGAAAGCTAATGTGGTGGCAGATGCTTTGAGTAGGAAGTCTAATGTTAGTGCAGCTCAGATTCAATTATCGAGGTTACCTAATCTGATTCATTTGAGAGCTCTAAATTTAGAGTTGAATCTGGAGCAAGATGAGGCACTAGTTGCTACTTTGAAGTTGAGGCCAATGTTACATGATAGAATCAGAAGAGTGCAGAACAAAGATTCTGATATGGTAAAGCTTATAGAGAAAGTGAAGGCAAATCCAGAGTCCGAGTTTGAGTTGAGGGATGAGACTTTGTGGTTGAGACATAGGCTATGTGTACCTAATGTGGATGATTTGAGGAAGGATATCCTTGAGGAAGCTCATATGGCCGCCTCTGCTATGCATCCTGGTACTACCTAGAATGAAGAAGCAAGTAGTTGAGTATGTGTCTAGATGTATGACGTGCCAGCGAGTGAAGGCGGAGCACCAGGCTCCCGTAGGGAAGTTGAATTCGTTGCCCATTCTAGAGTGGAAATGGGAACGAATCATTATGGATTTCATCATGGGTTTGCCTAAGACTCCGAGGCAGCATGATGCTATTTGGGTCATAGTAGACCGGTTGACTAAATCAACCCATTTCTTACCAGTGAGAGAGAATAACTCACTTGATCAGTTGGCCTATAAGTATGTAAATGAGGTGGTGAGGCTTCATGGAGTACCAGTGTCTATAGTATCGGACAGGGATCCTAGATTTACTTCAAGATTTTGGAAGAGCTTGCAGACTGCCATGGGAACTAAGTTAAACTTCAGTACAATATTTCATCCTCAGACAGATGGACAGAGTGAGAGGACAATCAAGACTGTTAAGGATATGCTTAGAGCTTGTGTATTGGAGTTTAGAGGATCTTGGGATCAGTATATGGCATTGATAGAGTTTGCCTACAATAACCACTACCACAGTAGTATCGAAATGGCACTGTATGAGGCACTATACCGTAGGAAATGTCGGTCGCCATTGTATTGGGATAAAGAGGGCTTGAGAATGATTGAAGGTCCAGAGTTGATACAGGAAACAGTGGATAAGGTGAAGTTGATCCGAAGCCGAATTAAAGCGGCTCAGGATAGGCAAAAGAGTTATGTGGATCAACACCGACGTGGTATGGAGTTCAGTGTCGGAGATAGAGTATTTTTGAGAGTGTCACCCTGGAGGGGAGTTTTGAGATTTGGTAAAAAGGGCAAGTTGAGCCCTATGTACATTGGTCCTTATGAGATCATTGAGAGGATAGGATCTTTGGCCTATAAGTTGGCTTTACCGAATGAGATGTCTCAATTGCATAATGTGTTCCATGTAAGTATGCTTCGAAGGTACCGATCGGATTCGATATATGTGATACCGGCTCAGGAGATTGAGGTTACTAGTAACTTAAGCTATGTTGAGGTGCCGATCAAGATTGTGGGATCACGAATTAAGCAGTTGAGGAACAAGGTTATTCCATTGGTAAAATTCCTTTGGAGAAACCACTCGACTGAAGAAGCAACATGGGAGACAGAGGAGCATATGAGGAGACAATATCCCCACCTATTCGAGCAAGCAGGTAAGAATTTCGAGGATGAAATTTCTTTAAGGAGGGGAGAGTTGTAACATCCCATTTCTAGTGGAAAGGGTAGAATGGTAAATGTGAGTGGCTCATGAGAGTTAGTGATGCACTTCCATGTTCATGCATGAATGCCATACACTTGCACATAAATAGTGAATTTATTTGCACATGAAATAATTGTACATGCATTCATGAATAATTCCAGGTATAACTGGATTAATCTATGAATTTTTAGAGTTACGGATGTTTTTGCATTGAAAATATTAGTAATTGGTGGAAATATTGTACTTGTATATGTTGGTGAAGATATGGAGTATTGAGGAAGATATATTGATAATAGGGAACAAGAAATAAATTAAATGAAGTTTTGGAGATAGTTGGGTTGTAAAAATGACAGTCAAGGGAATTAGTTCAAAAGAAACTAAGTTGGAACTTGGCTATTGGGTAAGTGACAAGTGTCACTTAGGCCTTGTACTCTAGCTAAAAGTAGGTTTCTATTCCTTGAAAATTGACAGGTTAAGTCTTGTCCAAGCCCCTTCCTTTTTATCATCTTCCTAAAACTTCTCTCTCTTTGAAACACAGAGTTTTCTATCAAAATATCTTCTAAGGGACTTCTGTGTTCTTCCTTTCCTTCACCAACTTACTTTGTCTTTTGTGTCATCTACTTCAAGGAAAAACCAGAATCTGATCATTTCTCTCAGCGAAGTATGATAACGTGTGGAGTTTAGGGCTTGAAGATTTTGAGGTTTTCAGCAGGTAAGTGTTAGAGAAATCCCTTGCTGTTAGGGATTTGTGAAATAAAGTTGATAAATTACTGTCATCTGCATGGAAAATGTACTTTATGTGTTTGTTCATAAATACTGGTTAGTTGGGGAGAAATAAATTCAGTTATAGTGTTGAAAGTTACAAAATCTGGAAAATTTCTCACTGAGTATGCTTCAGTATTTTAGCCATAACATTTTCTGTGATTGTCCAAATGAGATGATTCTTAATTTGGAGTAAACTAGGAATATATGGCTACAATTCGTATGAAGACATCAAATTTCAGTTCTATCTCTAAGAGTCTCAAAAGTTGTCTCGAATTTGAGAACTGGGTGCAGGATGTTGAAAGTTGAGCGAAAATTCATGTTCCAACTTCGGGAGGAAATATGGACCTAGTTTAGATAGATTTTGGTTAAGTTTCCTTCTGAAAAGTTGTGGAGGTTTCTTTTATCTTTCCAACGGTATAAAGGTTGTAAATTTTGGATATCAGAGTCAAAAGTTATGATTGTTATAAGTGGAAATGAGACGAAGGAAAAGCAGACGATGGAAGTGAGACGAAGGAAAAACAGACGATGGAAATGAGACGAAGGAAAAGCAGATGATGGAAATGAGACGATAGAAAAACTAAGACGAAAGCAAGAACTGATTGGAGTCTTTTGGTCATAACTTTTTCCCTAGACCTCCAAAGGACCTGATTTTTGAAGCATTGGATTCCTAACACATTTCTTTATCCCTCCACAAAAAGTTATGGTTTTTTTTTATATTAAATTAGAAATGATAAATTGAATCAAAGTAAGGGTATCGGTGGAAGGAGCTTGAACTGAATATTTCACTGAACGTACTTCAGTATTTTGATGATATCTTGGCCTATAGGATTCTAATTGAAGTGATTCTTAATTTTTAATAAACTAGAGTAATAGGGCTACAAATCATATTAAGAAGCTGAATCTCGATTCAGTCTCTAAGGTGTTCAATTTCTGGATGGAAGTTGGATATAACACACTGTTTTGGAGAGGAATAGTCCGAAAATGGTTGATGCATATTTTCCAAATTACTGAACCGAATTGAGTGAAATTAGAGGTGATGGGAAGATACAAGATAGAGGAACACTTTTCTAGAAGAGAGTGAGCTCAAATTTCACAAGTTTTGCCTCCTGATTGAATGTGAACAGTGAACCCAAAAGGGTATTTCGTAAAGAAAAAAAAACGCCAAAGTGACAAACGAATTGTGATTTCAATGGTTCTAGAGAGGTAGAAACCTAGTGTTAGTTATGCTTAAATGAATTTTGGTATGGGATAGTGTTGAGAAGAATCATAGGGCGATACCCGAGATTTATCATGAAGATGCATTGTACATAATACATCTCATACATGTGCATTGTTGAACACTCTTAATGCTGCAAATTTTGATATCATGTATGCTATTTGTTATAGAGGAGCAACTGGAACGTCAACTTCCAGACGTTGCTGGATCTTCCAGGCGTTAGCTTCAGGAGCAACCAGTGAGTAACCTAGTTGGTTCCTCAATTTCTGATTGTTAAATGCTCTGTGTGAACTGTTTACAAATGTGAATTGTATGATTACGGGAATGGTTAGGATTGAAATGCATGCTTCTGATAAATGGGAATTGACTGCTACGTGCTTTTTGAGAAATTGTGATAAACGAGTTTTCATAGCCATATGACTGTGAATTATTGAGCATTTGCATTTCATGCATAAATGCATGAACAGATAATGAAAGTTGTGACCTGAGTCGCCATTAATACTGAAAAGAGCTTTGAGCTCGAACACTGTTACTGAACCGGGCCTCGAGCTCGAGGGGAGTTAGTGCATCTTGCATAAGGGCTCTCCTACTCCCTAGATGCGTCCACTGAACACTGTCACTGAATAAGCGCTCGGTCACAACACTGAAACAAACTGGAAAAGAGTCACATATGCATTGCATACAAATGAGTTAACTGATCTGTGATAATTACTGAGTTCTGTGATGGCATGAGAAATTGCAAACTGTTATATGATAATTGAATGTTACTATGATGTGCTGTACGCAATTTGCGTAATGCATGAATTGAGTAAACCATCGATGATGGTTTCTCATTGAGTTCGCAAACTTACCCAAAATCGCATCTATTTTTCAGGTCTGATAGATTAGACCCCTAGCTCCAGAGATAGATTTTTCCTGCCGCGTGAGCGCTTTGGCAAGAAAAGTGATGGCACACAGGTCGGTCAGCTGGGATTGATTTTGAGGATGGCATAGTATAGACTTTTGTATCAGTTTCCTTTTTGGAAGTATTGTATTTAGACCGTAGGGAACAGATAGACTTGTCTATATTTCTGTTTGATGTTATGAAATGAGAATAGCATTATGGTTTTAAAAATTCAGTGATTTTGATATTGCGGTTTTATTGTATTGATGTCATGTGGATTATAGAAATGATCGAACGTAGTGCACCCTTATTGTGGGATATGCGTTGGTACGACCCACGGGCGTCCTGGTGCGTACCCTACGGTAAGGGGGCGCTACAGAAACCCTCCTTTCTCTTGGCTCATGTTTTGCTCTTCTCTTCTTTTCTTTTCTCTACGACACTTGCTTCATTTTCTTCCTTTAATTCATTTATATCTCAACTTAAAAGCCTACCTCAAAACTATGTAATTTTGATACTCTTTTAAAGCTCACTTGCATTTCCTTTTGGGCTCTCCTCCTTCTACTTATTCTATTCTTTCCTAAAGCCCATTCCATCCAACAAGCCCTTATTTGTCTCATATGGCTCTACACATGTCACAAGCCTACTACCAATTAATCCAGTTAATTCTAACCCTTCACTTTAACTTCAAAATTTCCAATTTCCAATTTCCAATCATACAAACTAATTTCAAGACTCAACAAATACATATATATATATATATACACACATAATTAAAAAAAAAGAATAAATCAATAAATAAAATAAAAATAAATTTTCGGGGCCCAACATCATGAAGGTTGAAATTATGGATCAAAATGTACAAGAACAAGTTGAGAGTTGCATCACAAAAGTACATTCAGTGGAAGCAGAGACGGACAATAGATATCAAAAACTTGAATTTGAAGGAGACGATGAGATTGAGGAGTTAGATTTTTGGGCCCAGATCCCGATGCTTATTACAAGTCAACATTACGAGAGGATCGGGCAAAGGTTATGAGAGAAGAAGGATGGGAACTTAAATTTTTAATAGGAATAAAAGTGTCAGCATTGGTGGACTTTGCCATAACAAAGTTAATGTTTCACCACGACAAAACTAGGGAATATTACCTAAAGCCTTTTGGGAAAAGTTCTTCGTAACCAAAGTTTGGCTTTGCTGTGGCAAATTTATAAGATCAAGCAAGAGCAGCTTTTAGGAAAAGTTTGTCGCGACCAGAGTCTAGCTTCACCGTGACAAAGTTACAAAATCATGCAAGAGCAACTTTTAGGAAAGGTTCACTGTGACCAAAGTAACCCCTTCACTGTGATGAAACCTTCGAATCATCAACCCAGACCCAAACTATCCAACATAAAAATGTACATACCATTCTAACAATCATTAACAACTCAACGCAGGAAATTGTTATGAACATGTACAAAGGAACTTCTTTAACTCTAAATCTTATTACTAAAACAAAATGGAGTTTGAGAATAGCTTTAATTACATATCAATAGCCACATTAATGTCATAAGACAAAATATAAATGAATGTTCATGTTTGATATACTTATATAGCTACCCAAAAATAGTCAAACTGACTTAGTTATAAAAGTAGTTATCTTGGAGTTTGTCAAAACTTTGCAAGGATCAACAGCCTTCTTGTTCTACACCTGAGGAGAAAAATAATAGATTGAGCTACGAAACTCAGTAGCTAATACATTTATAGCCATCTTTTGTTGGAGTTATGTAAATATAGTGCACTGGAAAGCAAGTGTATTTACATGTAACTTTATCTTCTTGATTCTGAGCTTTGTAATGAAAATATTTATTATTAATAAAACAAAAGAGTTTGGTTTTATCTGTATGAGTATTATATATCTGGTCATAAGGTACCAAGATTCATTTGTAAGTAATATACATATACATAGAGATGTATGGGAAACATGTATATTATTAGAATCAATTAATTGATTCACAGTTGAATAATCAAGTTGGTCGTTTGATTATGGTTTAGACTGTAGTGTTGCGATTTATCTCCATATAAGTAAAGGAGTTTACTTAAAGGGAATGATGAGTTTCATATCATGATAGTAGTAGACTATCGATAATGGCACTATTAAATGAATCTGGAATCAAGTATGTTTTCAAGAATAAAGTGGGCCATTACTTTAATCTTAAAACATACAACTTAAGCATTCGCTTATTATGAACCACAATCTTAATGAGTGGTGAACTCATATGTGTTTCATTATAATTCTTGATATAATCAGAATGGATTTTTACAGGGTATTAATCCAGTGTTTGCATGTTGGAATTATTAATTGAAACATGTATCAAGGAACATTCACTCAAATAAAGAGTTTATAGTGTTATCATCTCTTAGATGTTTTAAGGAGATTTGGTGATTAAGCTGGCGCGATAGTTTGATGGACTAGCTACCCATCAAGTCTTAACACTAAGATGAGATCTTATGTGTTAATCACCATATAAAGTAAAATGAGAGATCTAGAAGGAAAAACCAACATAAGGGCAAAACGGTAATTTTACCCTTTGTTATGCGGATGGCTATAATAAGGTTCTAAATAGGGTTTGCAATTAGACATATTCTCATAATATTTAATAATTCAAGAGTTCAACTAATTGTCTTTAGTGGAATGACATTTAGTTAATAAGCTAGAATTAATTCCAATGAGATTGAATTATTTTCGGCTTATTGGAGCTTGAATTATCAAAGTCCAATAAGATTCCCCACTTGGCTTTAAGGAAGGTTATCAAGCTAAGTAAGAAGTAGTTTGGAGGCTTTAGAAGTCCATAATTGAATGATGGGCTTATACTAATTAATGGTTAATTGGAAGCCCATATGTTCATTTAGAAATGGGCTTGTTTTGGTTTAATGTAATTGATTAGATTAATTATATTAAAACAATTTTTTTTTAAAATGGAGAAGAAGCAATTTCGAAATTGTGTTAGGTTAGATGTGTAACCACACATTTGACATTAAAATACTAAATAAAGATGGTCTTTATTATTGTAGCGCCCCCTTACCGCAGGGTATCCATCGGGACACCCGGAGGTCATTCCGGCACATATCCTACGATGAGGGCACGCTACGATCGATCACTACATCCCTCTCTATGGCATGGTAACATAATTCAAGAATAAAGCATCATAAGAAGATCACAATATTTTAAAACCAACTTTTCCTCATTACATTTCGCAAAAAATCAAAGTCTACATCGCTCATCCACAATATCCATATGTACATCATCAGAAAACCTAATACAGTAGTACTATGCGAATGAGGAAAGTGAATCAAAATTTTCTAAACCATCCAAAAGTACCCCAGCTGACCGACCTTTGAGCCATGACCTCTATCTCCAATCGCAATCTACTCGGCTAGAAGATCCTCTTTAACAACTAGAGTTGTTTCTCGGTCCTGAAAAGTCAACGTTGCAATTTTGGTGAGTTTTGCGAACTCAATGAGGTAACCATCATCATTGGTTCACTCAATTCATGCATCAAATCATTGCACATAACATAATATTCACTTCATTGCATATTCACAATGTATCACATTGTTCATATAAATCACACATCAATTATTATTGGCAATGCACGTGAGACTCACTTTCATTTATTATTGTCGTTATGACCGAGTGCCTTTTTCCAGCTCATCCCTTTCTGGATGTCAAGCTTAGTCGAATAACGTCCCATATCTCTTCGTAGATATCGGGGACAGTCGCACTCGAGCCCAAGGCTCTATTCACATTTTTGAGCTTTTAGCTCCTTATCCAGCAACTCACCATAACTTCCTTTATCTTTCATGCATACATGTAATGAGTGTTTCACATATCATAATCTCAGTCAATTACATGGATGCACATTCATGTTTTGATCACATTTATCATCGGACCTTAGTCCGGCATTCAGTAGAAATGCTTAGCACACTTTTGCATTCATATGCACATTCACAATTTTCACATGTTTGGAGCACTTAAATAACTCATTCAAAACATATTCTAAAGCAAACAATTAATTGAGTGAGACCATCTAGGTTACTCACTAGTTTCTCCCGAAGCTAATGCCTGGAAGATCCAGCAACGTCTAGAGGTTGACGTTCCAGTGGCTCCTCTAAAACAAATAACATATACAGATATCACAATTTGAACCATCGTAAGTGTTTAATAATGCACATGAATGAGATGAAATATGTACAATGCATATTCATGATTATCCCGGGTATCAATCCATCAATTTCTTCACAAGACATTCAACTATCAAGACTCACTTAACTAGCCTCATTCTGTGGGATTTAACCCTCCATAAACCATTTGAATCAAATCTCATAATCCAATGAACCATTTCAGATCTTTCTCTAAAACAGTGTATTATATCAGATTTCCATCCAGAAATTGAACACCTTAGAGACCGTATCAAGATTTAGGTCCTTCATATAATTTGCAGCCCTATTACTCTAGTTCACTACAAATCAAGAATTACCTCAATAGGAACCCTATAGACCAATATATCATCAAAATACTAGAATACAATCAGTAAAATATCCAAATTCATACTCCTTCCATCGGTACCCTTACTTTGATTCGATCAATCATTTCCAATATAATACCAAAGACCATAAATTTTTGTGGAGAGATAAATAAATGTGTTAGGAATCTAATGCTTCAAAAATCAGGTCATTTGGAGGTCTAGAGAAGAAGTTATGACCCAAAAAGTACAATCTATTTTTTTCAAGGCTCACGCCCTCGGTTTCAAGGCTCTGCGTCTCGCCTCTCGTGATCTGCGTCTCGGCCTCCGTGTCTGCATCTCAGTTTCTACATCTGCGTCTCAGCTTCTGCGTCTGCGTCTCAGTTGCTGCATCTGCGTCTCAGTCTCTGCGTCTGCGTCTCAGTCTCTGCGTGTGCGTCTCAGACGCATCCATTTAAAAAGATCATAACTTTTGACTTCGATATCCAAATTTTACCAACTTTATACCGTTGGAAAGCTAAAAGCAAGATCTACAACTTTTCATAAGGAAACTTTGCCAGAATCTATCTAAATCATGTCCAAATTTCCTCCCGAAGTTGGAACACGAATTTTCGCTCAACTCTCAACATCCTGCACCCAGTTCTCAACTTTGTGACAACTTTTGAGACTCTTAGAGACAGAACTGCAATTCAATGTCTTCATACGAATTGCAGTTATATATTCCTAGTTTACTCCAAATCAAGAATCATCTCATTTAGACAACTACAAAAAATGTTATGGTCAAAAACTGAAACATGCTCAGTGAGAAATTTCCAAACTTTCTAACTTTCAACACTTTATGTCTCCAAACACCAAAAGTTTTCTCAAAAACTAATTTAACACTATAACTGAATTTATTTCTCCCCAACTACCCAGTATTTAAGAACAAACACATGAAGTACATTTTCATGCAAATGACAATAACCTATCATTTGTA
The DNA here is from genome assembly GCA_029891385.1 of Erythroxylum novogranatense. NCBI lineage: Eukaryota > Viridiplantae > Streptophyta > Magnoliopsida > Malpighiales > Erythroxylaceae > Erythroxylum > Erythroxylum novogranatense. Next base: position 14,385,000 of record CM057228.1, read on the forward strand.
TTTCTCAAACCCCCAACAAAGTGAGGGATTCTCTAACACTTACCTTTGAAAACTCCAAAATCTTCAAGCCCTAAACTCCACGTCGCCAGTACTCCATCGAAAGTGAAATGATCACTTCTGGTTTTCCTTAGAGTAGATGACACACATGGAAAAGTAAGGTTGGTGAAAGAAGGAAGAACTCAAGAGTCCCTTAGAAGATATTTTGCTGGAAAATTTTGTGTTTCAAGAGAAGTTTCAGAAAGATGAAAGTAAAGAAGGACTGGACAATACTTAACCCGCCAACTCTCAAGGAATAGGACCTACTTCTAGCTAGAGTACAAGGTCTAAGTGACACATGTCACTTTCTAAATGATTAAACCTAACTTAGTTTCTTTGAAACTAACTCCATTTAGTTCCCCTCTTTCCAATACAACAATCATCTTTACAACCCAACTGATCGTCGGCTTATCGTTCAATATTAAAATTGATCCTCGGAAACCGGTCAAATAAAATTTATAACAAGGATTGCAATACAGGATGCAACCTCGGGTCGACTCTCAAGGAACCAGTGTACTAATTGATCCTAGACTAGCCTAATATTTGAATGATGCATGAAATTAAAGCAATAAAAAAGGGGGTTTTGATTTGATCTTTAAAATTAAAGAAAGCTAAGTATGAAATAAACGTTTTTGGGATTTTTGAAAGGCAAGACAAATTGAAATAATTAAGATTGAAAACAATTTACTAAAACTCTCCTAAAAATGTGGCTCAGGTCATCATCGTTCAAAATAGATATTGGGGATTGAAATCCACTAAGTTTCGAAAAGTAAACCTTAACAACTCGTTAAGTCCAAGAATTAACCAATCAACTTGATTAATTAAAACTCGTTAAAACCCTTAGTGTATGCTATAAATGATTAATGCAATAAATCAATCAAATTAAAAACATGACTAACTTAATCAAACACAACTAGGTAGATTAGGTTAACCAGTATAAAATCTGACTGATATACATGAACTCCATGTATTTAAGCACAACATTCAACACTAATCAATCCATAACACAAATCAAAGTTTAACATCCTACTAAACTATAGCAAGATTCATTCAGTTATACACTGTAATCTCCAACTCGGAGTTGTTACAAATCCATAACCGAAATCTAAAACAATGGTTGATTTCCCCTTGAAGCTTGTTGAACTCTGACCCAATGCTACATTTCCAGAAGACTACTGATTTAGCCGCTCATGACTCCGGCCAACTCCATCACTGCTGGAGAATCACCGATACTCATGATCAGACGACGAACTGTTGAAGATGAAGACAATAACGTTGTTATGCGGCTGAACTCTGTAATACGTAATGACAAACCTATTAGAAGTGAAAGCAGAAAAGAATGAAAGAAACCGGAGAAGAACGAAGAAAAGGGAGGAAAGAAAAACTCTATGTCGGTAGTCGCTTTTTGCCCTAAATGGCAAGGTTTTATAGGGATGCGTGGCGGGCGAATTGAAATGGAACTTTTGCCAAATATAGGCGAATTATCCGACTTTATTTGCGGCTAATATCGGCTTCGTCACGCAATAACGTTGAATGGTCACTTCATGCCAATGGCGAAAGAATTAAATACCATTAATTCGCCTCGGCGAATGGAGAGTTTGGTTCGCCCCAGCAAATCTCGCGGCGTGTTGACTTGTTGAATGTTGACTCCTTTGGTCCTACAAAATACAACCCATTTGCAGTATCAATTGTCCCAATAAAAATTATGCAAAATTAATGACAAATGACAACAAAATACTAACAATGTGCAATTTATCAAAAATCAATGTGCGGGACCAAAATAAGCATAAAAATCATAAATCAGGAGTCAACAAATGCATAATTACTAAAGAAAACGGGCCTAATTTATAATATAATTTTGGTCCAATCAAATTCCCCCACACTTAAACCTTTGTACTCCTGAATAAAGCTTATAAGAGTCAAAAAGGTATAAGAGTAAAAGAAAATTCTGCCCATGCTCAAACAACAACCAAAATTGACTCAATCCACTTTATCAGAATTCTAACGCAGCAAATTGAAAGAGTGCTAATAAAACAAACATTGAAAGAATTTAAGCACAAGAGATTGAACAACAGAGAATCACTCAGGATATGGTGTTTACGCTCGTCTCACTTGTATAGTAGGGATATTTTTCTCTCAATCTGCTTAAGACATCTCCTACCATAGGCTTGTATCAATTTTATTTCTCCACTACAAGGACTATCATTTTGAAGATCAAGAGGTCTTTCAGGGTTGTAATGAGTGGAGGGCTAGATGAATGGATGAAGTGAAAGAAAAATATATGAGCATGCGCACTAAATGAGGAATTGATGTCAATAACCAAACTAAAACTAAACACTGAAATAAACTAAATACACACCTTTTTTTTTTTTGGCTATCTCATTTTGAGATGCTAATCCCCTTTTTTGGGATACAACACATTATTATCCCTTTTCGGGATACACAAGACTAACACTTTTCATTTTTCAACACTTTTTTTTTTAACCAATCAGATACTACCGACATCATCTTAATATGTATGCAAATGCTCATAACAAAAAGGCTCAAGGGGCTAGCAAAGGAAAAGTGTTTAAGGGTTGGTGTTTGGGGAAAGGGTGAAAGAAAGAACGCCTATCATATCCACAAAAATCTAGTCCATCAAGCTTTGAGTAAAATTGACACAAGTTCTAGAGAAGAATGGACAAGCAGATGCACACAAAAATATAGAAGAAAATTTGGCTCGAATATCCTTCCAACAAGGTTTTGTCTCAATGATCAATCTCAAGTCTTAAAAACTTAAAATGCTACCTTGTTAGCATGCTCCCATTTACTTTGTTTTGAAAACTTCAAAGTTAAAATTTTGCCAAAACCAATTATCGCTCAAGAATGGAGAGCATTTTCAAAAACTCAAGTATCGTTTGAAACTTATAAGGGTTTTGCATGCAAGGCACAAAAGAACAAGTGCAGAAAATGTTTTGATTGAGTCCAAATTTATCAAGAAAAGTAACGGCCCACAAAATTATGCACAAATTTTAATAGGTGTACAATGCAAAATATAAAGGAACGACTCCCCACACTTAAACATGGCATTGTCCACAATGGCGAAGCATCGAGCACTGAGGAAAGCGGTGAAGCAACTAGAAAACAAAGAGAACGAGGATATATCATTAAGCTAAAAAGAAATGTACAAAAATAATAGGAGCCAAAGAACTAACTAAAATTACAACGAAGAAAAGAAAATACAGGAAAAGAACAACGATAAAAGAAACGAAAAGAAACAAATTAAACTATTCGCAGGATCATCACGGGCGGATCCGGAGGGGCCGCGTAAGAGCTGGGAGCAGGAGGCGAATAGGCAGCCCGAGGTGAGTCGCAATCATGGTCGACATCGAGCTGTGAACTCATGATCGGTGATCATCTGGGCCTCGAAAGAAGTGAGCCGGCCTCAAGCCGAAAGACGATCTGGCGCAGCAGAGCCACCTCGTAAGGAGGCGGGGGAAGAAGGTGGGGAAGACACTGGGTAGGGATAGGAGGCGGAGAGGAAACAGGAGGAAGGACGGGAGGGTGGGAGAAGGTGCTCGAGGGATCTGAGGCGAGGAGGAGGTGAGGGAGAGGAAGGAGTTGTGGGGGCAGGTCAAGGGAGGCTTACCGAGACGGACGAGATAAAAGGGAAGCAGTGAAAAGGTGAGATTTAAGATGATGCTCCGGGACACGATAGGTCTTAAGCAGTCGGAAATAAGATGGGGAAAAGGAGTTTGAGTTTGGGGTTGGTGGCGAGGACACACCATGGCGGAGGCGGAGGATATGGCGGAAGCTAGTCCTGGGTGGCCAATCATAAGTAGATATATGTCTGAGCTGCGCCTTTGGAATGTTGGTGAGGTGGAGAGTAGGTAAAATGTTGTTACATATAAAATGTAACCATGGACGGCTTGTGGGAGGAGGTCGAACGCCGGATATAGCGCTGAGCCCGGGGTTGAAGCCACCGAGTACCCTCGTAGGTAGAGTACTAATGACGCCATCCTGTGGGTATGCAATGATCATTTCGTAATAGTAACAACGAGGGACAACAGGAGGTGGTAGTGGTCTCGGATAATGGCGATGTGAAAGCATTTGGGATAGAAACACCGGAAATTAATTCCGTAGGTGTGAGAGTAACGGGCATGGGTGTAGTACTGGCACAAAGGTAAGGTTGCCAGCTGGCCGAGGGTGGGCGAGGCCGGTCAACTCTAGTTGAAAGAGTTGACCCACAAAAGGGTTAGTAGCTGGAGTAAGAGGGAATGGCTTTTCGGTGAGTATGGTCTGGCTCGCAACTCGTGTGACTAACTGAACATACTCAGGATCTGCTAGGTGAGAGGGAAAACGGGAAGGTTGCGAGGAAGAGGAAAGGGTGTGATCGGAGGAAGAAGAGGATGGCTGCTGCTCCGGTCGGTGGCTTGTTTCATTCTAGGCATAATTCTGCACAAACAAACGTTAGAATAGGCATTAAACTAAGAAAATTATACAGAATCAAAGTCTTCAGCCATTCGCTGCGACAGACAGGAACGTTCGCTGCAGCGAGAAAAATCCTCTTCCATTCGCTGCAGCCAACAGGGTAATTGCTGCAGCGAACTGGGCATCTGTGAAACCCTAAGTTCACCGTGGCGAGATATGAATGTAGCCATGGCGAATGGCGATTCTCGAATGACGATCGCGTGACGGCGTTCTTGTTTGCCTCAAATCTACGATTAATCAACAAAAATGGACAAGAGGAAGGAATAGGAACACTTACAGAAGGGTGAAAACACGGTTGGAAGAAGATCGGAGGAGATTGGGAGCTTCAAACAGCAGATGGCAAAGAGAGGAGCAACGGCGAGGCAGCGAAGGCGGTAGCGAAATGAGGAGGAAAAGAGAAAGAAGAAGAAAAAGAAGAAGAAGCGGGAGACGAAAAGACGCGAGAGGAAAAAGACCAAAAGGGCCTCGGATAAAAGAGATGTCCAACGGTCCGTAGGGTAGAGATGTCCTTATTCGCGCGCGACGAAGTAGTCGTTAACCCATGGCGAACAAGTTAGAAAAACCTAGATTAGCGCGCAATAACAACGATTCTCATGCGGCAAACTACCCGTAACAGATTACATTAAGGATCCTACTCGGTTTACAATCAAGTCAATTAATCAATGCACATTCACCCAATCTCTTCAATCTAATCATGCTTCATTAAATTAGGAAGAACATAGAGCTAACAAAGGGAATCAAATTATTCAAACGGAAAGGAAATCCTACCTACTACAATTATTCCTCATCGGATGGGTTTCTCCCCACACTTAATCAACACATTCATGCAACACAACATTTCAAGTCAAATCAAATAATGTGCACAAATATATTGAAAATGCAGAAAAGAAACACCTGGTGCTCACGGTGGATCTTGTAGCTCGGGATGGGCGTGCGGTTGATATCTAAGCTTCATGTCAACAGCTTGGGTCCTGGGCAGCTCCATGTCCATTCCCGTATCCGAATAAGCACCTGCACTATCATCAAAATAGAAACTGCCTCCAAAGAAATCATTAGTGGTCGGGGTTAGAGTTTCTGCAAATTCAGAACAAGCATCATCAATCACAACATCAAGCATATTTACCCCAAGCAAGGAGTAATCCTCGTTAGGGTGCTTCATAGCTTCATACATGTTGAAGCTAACGTGTTGATCACCAACCTCCATGGTGATCTTCCCTTCCATCATATTGATATTTGTACCAGCTGTCCGAAGGAAGGGTCGGCCAAGAATCAAAGAAGTGTCCTGCACAACTTCAGAAGACATATCTAGAACATAGAAATCTGCAGAAACACTAACTTTAACCCGAACGAAGATGTCCTCAATAATTCCCTAATCGGATGGCGGAAGGATCTATCACCAACCGTAAAACTACCGTGGTAGGTTTTATGCTTTTAACGCCTAGGGCTTCATAAATGATTTCGCATGACGTTAATTGCCGCCCCAAATCCAATAATGCTCTCCCAATTGTTACCTTTCCTATAACACAAGGAATGGTAAATGAGCCCGATCCCGCACTTGACCGAATTTGGGGCTTGAATAAAGCCGACACATTCAACTCACCGGACACGCTCATTAGGCCTAAATTTTAACTTGTTCGCGCATAAGTCCTTCGTGTACTTGGCGTGGGCGGCACTTTCTTAATCAAATCCAGCGAGGGCACATTGACTTCAACCTTCCCAAACAGGTCAATAATTTCCTTTTCATGTTTTAGCTCATCGACCTTCTTGCTCATCGATATGAGTTCGAAAAGGAGGTCCTTAAGTCGACTTCCATCGGTGGTTCATTTCGCCGATTTATCCTTATCGCTTCTTCTTCCTAATATGCTCGATGATTGCTCTTTATCCTCAATTGTTGATTGCTTGTTCCTCAACAATTGCCTCGCGACCACTCTCGATCGCATACAGCTTGCTTCTCTCTCACTTGAGGCGCTTCAACCTCAATTTCCTCGGTGCATTCTTCTTCTTGGAATGTCGAAATGCACTTTCTTTCCACTCCTCAACTCAATTGCATTTAAACTCTTGGGTTTATTACCGTGTTGGAGGAATGGTTCCGCTTACTCTAGCTTGGTTGTCACTCAAATTATTAGACAATTGAGTGACATATGAGTTCAAGTTCTCGCCTTGGTCTCCCATTGATCCATGCGTTTCCAAGGCGCTAAAACGGGCAAAGATTCTTAGCGGAGTCTGTTGGATGAGGTTTGCGATGGCGTTGAATTGAGTTCTTGTCGAAGTTCGCTCCTCTTTCATCAACGCCATCATACTATGCAGCAGATTGGTTGGTGTCCTCCTTTGGTGGCGGTGGTTGTTGCACCGTCAACGCTTGTTGATCCCGAACTGGTTTGTAGATTGACCACTCCACCCTCGCTGAAATCGGTTTGGTGTTTTTTGCGCTATTCCTCCAACTAAAATTTGGGTGGGATCTCCATCCTCATTATACGTGTTGGAATACGGTCCCATTTTCGATCCCGTCTACCTTGATACATTGCGGAGACTTCTTCATATCTCGCCAGACAAACACTTGAAATGTGCATCATCGACCCCACTAACTATCACAACCGGGCGCGATTCGATTGGAAGGTGATGGGCGATGCACATTCAAATTCTTAAGTTCAAGAAGGATCGAGGATAACTGGAAGTTATCCGATGTTCAAAGGAATCTACCTTCGATTCCAGGCTCTCCATCCTCTTAGTTTGAGTCGACATGGCTCCCACTTCATTCACGTTCCTGGAATCACGGACACTATACTGTTGATGATTCAGGGCCATTCTCTTAATCAGGGCCCAAGCTTCTGGTGCGGTGAGGTCAATCAACGAACCTCCCGACGCAGCATCCAACATTCCTTTCTCTTGATTCTTCACCCCATCATAAAAATATTGAACCAATTGTTCATTAGGGATCTGATGATGGGGGCACTGAGATAACAGATCTTGGAATCTGTTCCAAAAATCATACAAGGATTCGTCGTAATCCTGCTTGGCGGAATAAATCTCTTTTCGCATTGACGAAGTCCTCAAGGCTGGAAAATATTTTTCCAGGAAAGCTTTCCGCAAGTTGGCCCAACTATGATAGGCATTCGCGACATGCCTTGGGAGGCTCATGTACCACTCCCGGGCCTTTCCTTCTAACGACAAGTGGAATACCTTCCACAAAGACTGGTCCAGATGTGCTCCTACTGTGCTTCATACTTTGACAGATCATTGTGAGGGCTCAAGATGCATGTAGGGTCCTCACCGCCAAACCGTGAAATTTGGGTAGGGAGTTAATCAATAAACCTTTAACTTCAAATTTACGTCGAAGTTAAGGCAAGCATGAAAGGATCGTAGTTTACATCCGAGGTTGTAGCTTTCTGATGATTCTACGTCGATGTTCGCATTGTTGTCATCAACTCTCTCCCGGTCACCATTTAATCCATGATCTCCGTTCCTTGGTTGGTAACCGGAAAATCTTGTTGTTCAGCCATATCGCTTCTAATCGCTCTAGTGTGCTAAGTCTTTCTTGCTCTCTCTTGTTCTTCCTAAGTCGCCTAAGGTGTCGCCAATTTCAAGTTGAAAATGAACTAACCTAAGTCTACGGGCATGCACAGAGAAGTTCACCTAATAACGCCACTAAAACGACAATGTAATGTAAAGGGTTTAATTCACTCGCTCGTCATGACTCGTAGGAACTCATTGCGGCTAACAGACAAAATGCGAATATTCGTCATGATTTAACGATGAACTCGTTGCGACGAACGATGAACTTGTCGCAGCCAAGAATCACAAAGAAAGCACAATAACTCAAATTAGGCACAATAAGGTGAACAATAACACTAAACACTTAAAGCAAAACAGTAATTAACACTAAAAGATTGAAGCAAATGTAATAAAACAAAATTATGAAATGTAAAATGTAATGCAAATAACTAAACTAAAATGCAAAACAAACACTTGGCTAACCTAGAAAACCAATTACTTTGGTTCCCCGAAGAACGCGCCAAATTTGATAAATTACTTATCGCTCAATATTAAAATTGATCCTCGAAACCAGTCAAATAAAATTTATACCAAGGATTGCAATACAGATGCAACCTCGGCCCACTCTCAAGGAACCAAAGTGTACTAATCGATCCTAGACTAGCCTAATATTTGAATGATGCATGCAATTAAAGCAATAAAAAGGGGTTTTGATTTGATCTTTAAAATTAAAGAAAGCTAAGTATGAAATAAACGCTTTTGGATTTTTGAAAGGCAAGACAAATTGAAATAATTAAGATTGAAAACAATTAACTAAAACTCTCCTAAAAATGTGGCTCAGGTCATCATCGTTCAAAATAGATATTGGGGATTGAAATCCACTAAGTTTCGAAAAGTAAACCTTAACAACTCGTTAAGTCCAAGAATTAACCAATCAAATCGATTAATTAAAACTCGTTAAAACCCTTAGTGTATGCTATAAATGATTAATGCAATAAATCAATCAAATTAAAAACATGACTAACTTAATCAAACACAACTAGGCGATTAGGTTAACCAAGATAAAATCGATCGATATACATGAACTCCATGTATTTAAGCAAGATTCAACACTAATCAATCCATAACACAAATCAAAGTTTAACATCCTACTAAACTATAGCAAGATTCATTCAGTTATACATCGTAATCTCCAACTCTGAGTTGTTACAAATCCATAACCAAATCTAAAACAATGGTTGATTACCCCTCAAGCTTGTTGAACTCGACCCAATGCTACATTTCCGAAGACTACTAATTTAGCCATCATGACTCCGCCAACTCCATCATCACCGGAGAATCACCGATACTCATGATCGACGATGAACTGCTGAAGATGAAGACAATAACGTTGTCTCGTGGGTGAACTCAGAATACGTAATGACAAACCTATTAGAAGCGAAAATGTAAAAGAATGAAAGAAACCGGAGAAGAACGAAGAAAAGGGAGGAAAAGAAAAACTCTGGCGGCCGTCTCCGCTTTTTGCCCTAAATGGCAAGGTTTTATAGGATGCGTATGGGCCGGCCGAATAAAGGAACTTTTGCCAAATATAGGCGGATTATCCGACTTTCATTGCGACTATCGGCTTCGTCACGCGTAACGTTGAATGGTCACTCGCCGCTGTAAAGAATTAAATACCATTAATTCGCCTCGGCGAATGGAGAGTTTAGTTCGCCTCAAATAATCTCATTAGCGTGTTGACTTGTTGAATGTTGACCTTTGGTCCTACAAAATACAACTCATTCGCAGATCAATTGTCCCAATAAAATTATGCAAAATTAATGACAAATGACAACAAAATACTAACAATGTGCAATTTATCAAAATCAATATGCGGGACCAAAATAAGCATAAAATCATAAATCAGAGTCAACAAATGCATAATTACTAAAGAAAACGGGCCTAATTTATAATATAATTTTGGTCCAATCACCAACTATCTCCAAATCTTTATTTAATTTCTTTCTTGTTCCCTACTATAAAATATATCTCTCAATACTCCATAACTTCACCAACATATACAAATACAATAATTCCATTAAAATTCAAAACATCAAGATCTCACTAACCCATAAAATTTTCAATATAATAACATTCAAGATTCTCAAATCATTCCAATTATACCCGGAATTATTCATGAATGCATGTACAAGTATTTTCATGTGCAACAATCAAGTCTAAGTATGTAGCAAGTTATACATGAACATGTTGAATACATTCCTAACTCTCATTAGTCACTCACATTTACCAACCTACCCCTTTCCACTAGCAATGGGATGCTACAACTCTCCCCTCCTTAAAGAAATTTCGTCCTCGAAATTCTTACCTGCTTGCTCGGATAGGTGGGGATATTGTCTCCTCATATGCTCCTCTGTCTCCCATGTTGCTTCTTCAGTCGAGTGGTTCCTCCAAAGGACTTTTACCAATGGAATAACCTTGTTCCTCAACTGCTTAATCCGTGATCCCACAATCTTGATCGGCTCCTCAACATAGCTTAAGTTACTAGCAACCTCAATCTCCTGAGCTGGTATCACATGTGTCGGATCCGATCGGTACCTTCGGAGCATACTCACATGGAAGACATTATGCAATTGAGACATCTCATTTGGTAAAGCCAACTTATAGGCCAAAGGTCCCATCCTCTCAATGATCTCATAAGGACCAATGTACCTAGGGCTCAACTTGCCCTTTCTACCAAATCTCAAAACTCCTCCGTGGTGACACTCTCAAAATACTTTATCTCCTACACAAGACTCCATATCACGCCGATGTTGATCCACATAACTCTTTTGCCTATCCCGAGCCGCTTTGATTTGGCCGGATCAACTTCACCTTATCCATCGTGTCCTCAGATCAACTATGGGCCTTCCATCATTCTCAAGCCCTCTTCATCCCAATACAATGGCGATCGATATTTCCTACCGCACGATTGCCTCGATGCGGTGCCATTCCGATACTCTTGTGGTAGTGGTTATTGTAGGCAAACTCAATCAACGCCATATATTGATCCCAAGCTCCTCTAAACTCCAATACACGAGCCCCGAGCATATCCTCAACAGCTTTAATTGTCCTTTCACTCATCCATCTGTCTCGAGAATGAAATGTCAGATCAAGTTCAATTTAGTTCCTATGGCAATCAGAAGCTCTTCCAAAATCTCAAGTAAATCTCGGATCCTCATTCGATACTATGGACACCGGTACTCCATGCAGTCTCACCACCTCATTCACATACTTCTGGGCCAACTGATCAAGTGAGTTATTCTCTCTCACTGGTAAGAAATGGGCCGATTTAGTCAACCGATCCACTATGACCCAAATAGCATCATGTTGCCTCGGAGTCTTAGGCAAACCCATGATGAAGTCCATAGTGATCCGTTCCCATTTCCACTCTGGAATGGGCAACGAATTCAACTTCCCTACTGGAGCCCGGTGCTCGCCTTCACTTCGGGCACGCCATACATCTTGACATCGCATCACTACTTGCTTCTTCATCCCAGGCCACCAAAAATGTTGCTTCAATGTGTTATACATCTTGATAGTACTAGGATGCATAGCATAGGCAGCCATATGAGCTTCCTCAAGGATCTCCTTCCTCAAATCATCCACATTAGGTACACATAGCCTATGTCTCAACCACAAAGTCTCATCTCTCAACTCAAACTCGGACTTCGGATTTGCCCTCACTTTCTCTATAAGCTTTACTATATCGGGATCTTTGTTCTGTACTTTTCTGATTCTATCATGTAGCATTGGCCTCAACTTCAAAGTAGCAACTAGTGCCTCATCTTGCTCTAGATTCAACTCTACATTTATAGCTCTCAAATGAATCAGATTAGGTAACCTCGATAATCGAATCGAAATTGTAGATTAGCATTAGACTTCCTGCTCAAAGCATCTGCCACCACATGAGCTTTCCCTGGGTGATACTCAATAGTACAATCATAATCTTTTAATAACTGAATCCACCTCCTTTTCCTCAAGTTTAACTCCTTTTGACTCATCAAGTATTTCAGAATCTGATGATCAGTATATATCTGGAAGGTCTCCCCATACAAATAATGTCTCCAAATCTTTAGAGCAAAGACGACTGCAGCTAGCTCTAAATCATGTATCGGATAATTGATCTCGTGAGACCTTAATTGTCTCGATGCATAGGCGATCACCTTACCATGCTGCATCAGTACACATCCCAAACCTTGATGCGAAGCATCACTATATACCACATATCCTCCAATCCCTAATGGAATAGTCAACATCGGTGCGGTAGTCAGCCGATGTTTTAACTCCTCAAAGCTCTTCTGACACTCCTCACTCCATCTAAACACTACATTCTTCCTCAAAAGTTTAGTCAGAGGGGCCGAGATCAAGGAAAACCCCTCGATAAATCTTCGGTAATATCCTGCTAATCCTAGGAAGCTTCGGATCTCAGACACATTTCTCGGAGCTTCCCAATTCATAACTGCCTCTACCTTCTTTGGATCTACCTGTATGCCATCTCCAGTTACTATATGTCCCAGAAATACAACTTGATCTAATCAAAATTCACACTTACTAAATTTGGCATACAATTGTTTCTCTCTCATAATCTGTAAGATCACTCTCAAATGCTCAGCATGCTCCTTTCTACTCTTTGAATACACCAAGATATCGTCAATGAATACAATTACAAATCGATCCAGGTAGGGCTGGAACACCTTATTCATCAAGGCCATAAAAGCTGCCGGGGCATTAGTTAACCCAAACGGCATCACTAGGAACTCATAGTGCCCATACCTGCTCCTGAATGCACTCTTAGGTATATCAGCCTCCGCTATCTTCAATGGTAATACCGATCTCGATCTAGCTTAGTAAATACCGAGCTCCTCGCAATCTGGTTAAGCAAGTCATCAATTTCGCAACGAATACTTGTTCTTCACGGTCACCCGATTAAGCTGCCTATAATCGATGCATAACCTCAAAGTTCCGTCCTTCTTCTTCACAAACAACACTGGCGCTCCCCAAGGTGAAACACTGGGCCTTATAAAACCCTTTTCCAACAACTCTTGCAATCGAAGTTTTCAGCTCCTTGCCCACAGTGCCATCCTATATGGGGAATGGATATAGGAAAAGACTTGGAACCAAATCAATTGTGAACTTTGTTTCTCGATCTGGTGGTAAACCAGGTAACTCCTCGGGAAACACATCTCGGAATTCCTTAACCATTGAAATGTCCTGAACGCTCTGCTCCACCCTAGTATCGATGATGTGGGCCAGATAAGCCTCATATCCTCCCTGTATCAACCTCAATGCACTCATGAAGGATATCATCCTAGCTGGCACTGCCTGACTAATTCCTCTGAATACTACTCTAGGCTGACCAGGAGATTCTAATACTACCTCCTTAGTGTAACAGTTCATGACGGCCCTATGGGCAGTGAGCCAATCCATACCTAAAATCACATCTATCTCTCTCAACTGTAATACAATCAGGTCTGCCTTCAGCTCTACTTGATCAAACTTAACTAAGCACCCCTTGCATACCTCACCAATAACAGTAGTGCTACCTAGAGGTGTACTCACCTCTAGCCCATAATGCAGTAACTCCCTAACACAATGCAGTCTACATGCCAAATGCGGTGAAATGAAGGAATGTGTGGATCCTGGATCTAGCAGTGCAAATGCCTCTAAATCATAAACAAGAAGTGCACCTGCAACCACATCTGGTGAGTCTTGGGCCTCCTGTCGAGTCATGGCATAGACCACGGCCCGAGATCGTGGTCACGCCCGACTCATGCAGCCTCATGGAAGAACTCCAGCTCTCCCTCTATCTCTACCTCTACCTCTCGTGTCCGGATCCACCACCTCCGCTCACGAATCAGTAGCATCACTCCGGATCTCCCACTAACACCAGACTGGGTTCCAGCAACAACCGGACAATTCCTGATTTTGTGTTCGAAGGAGCCACAAGCCAAACAAGCTCCTGTCACAGCCCAACACTCTCCACCGTGCCTTTTCCCGCAATACTCACATGGGGGCCGCTGATTTTGCACTATACTTTGTCCCCCACCAGTCTGTGTAGATCTACCTCTCATTCCCATTCCGGACTGTCTAAATCCACCTGATGATCTGAATGGTCTACTCTGGCGCTTACTAAAACTCCTGCCAGAACTGCCTTGACTCTCACTAGGCCTCTTTCCTCTGGACCCTTGCCCGATCTCTACTTTCTTCTCTTTCATTAGCTGTTCAATTCTGATTGAGGCAGCTCTCAACTCATTGAAAGTGCCCATATCTGACCTCGCCAACCTTGATCTGATCTCCATATTAAGCCCATTCTCAAACCTCCTGCACTTGTCTTCCTCTGTAGGAATCAGAACGGTAGCATAACCCATCAATTCATTAAATCGGACCTCATAGTCCGCCACTGACATCTTGCCCTGCTTTAGTTCTAAGAACTCTTGCATCTTCATGTCCAAGTAGACCTTAGGCATGTAGTTATCTCTGAAGACTCTCAGAAAGTCTTCCCACTTCAATAAACAAGGCTTGGTGGTACTGCCTGGAACAGTCTTCCACCACTGGTAAGCTGGGCCCTGCAAGAGAGACACTGCATAATCGAACCTCTCATCGGGCTCGCAGTCCATCTGATCAAATACTCTCTCTGTCCTCTCTAACCATCCCTCGGCCTCAGCAGGGTCTGTGCTGCCATAGAAGTCAACAGCTCCCTGCTTCCGAAGCCTATCATACCTCCTCTCCCTTCTCTCGGGAACTTTAGGAGGCAACCCCTCAGATCGAGGTACCGAGGACTCTCTACTGGCTCCTACAGATCCTTGGTCAGCGGGTTGATCAATCTGATCACCTAGGGCGGATGACCTATAAGAAAAGATAACTTCAATCATTATCCGCATTGCTCAAGACATTTCATGCTTATCATTTCTATAAGTCCCAACAGATGCTAAACCATGCTCTGATACCACCTAAATGTAGCGCCCCCTTATCGCAGGGTATCCACCGGGACACCCGGAGGTCATTCCAGCACATATCCTACGATGAGGGCACGCTACGATCGATCACTACATCCCTCTCTATGGCATGGTAACATAATTCAAGAATAAAGCATCATAAGAAGATCACAATATTTTAAAACCAACTTTTTCCTCATTACATTTCGCAAAAATCAAAGTCTACATCGTCACATCACAATATCTATATGTACATCATCAGAAAACCTAATACAGTAGTACTATGCGAATGAGGAAAGTGAATCAAAATTTTCTAAACCATCCAAAAGT
Source organism: Erythroxylum novogranatense (assembly GCA_029891385.1). NCBI lineage: Eukaryota > Viridiplantae > Streptophyta > Magnoliopsida > Malpighiales > Erythroxylaceae > Erythroxylum > Erythroxylum novogranatense. The sequence goes on from CM057228.1 coordinate 14,400,302, forward strand.
ACCCCAGCTGACCGACCTTTGAGCCATGACCTCTATCTCCAATCGCAATCTACTCGGCTAGAAGATCCTCTTTAACAACTAGAGTTGTCTCTTGGTCCTGAAAAGTCAACGTTGCAATTTTGGTGAGTTTTGCGAACTCAATGAGGTAACCATCATCAATGGTTCACTCAATTCATGCATCAAATCATCGCACATAACATAATATTCACTTCATTGCATATTCACAATGTATCACATTGTTCATATAAATCACACATCAATTATTATTGGCAATGCGTGAGACTCACTTTCATTTATTATTGTCGTTATGACCGAAAGTGCCTTTTCCAGCTCATCCCTTTCTGGATGTCGAGCTTAGTCAAATAACGTCCCATATCTCTTCGTAGATATCGGGGACAGTCGCACTCGAGCCCAAGGCTCTATTCACATTTTTGAGCTTTTAGCTCCTTATCCTGGCAACTCCAGTCATAACTTCCTTTATCTTTCATGCATACATGTAATGAGTGTTTCACATATCATAATCTCAGTCAATTACATGGATGCACATTCATGTTTTGATCACATTTATCATCGGACCTTAGTCCGGCATTCAGTAGAAATGCTTAGCACACTTTTGCATTCATATACACATTCACAATTTTCACATGTTTGGAGCACTTAAATAACTCATTCAAAACATATTCTAAAGCAAACAATTAATTGAGTGAGACCATCTAGGTTACTCACTAGTTTCTCCCGAAGCTAATGCCTGGAAGATCCAGCAATGTCTGGAGGTTGACGTTCCAGTGGCTCCTCTAAAACAAATAACATATACAGATATCACAATTTGAACCATCGTAAGTGTTTAATAATGCACATGAATGAGATGAAATATGTACAATGCATATTCATGATTATCCCGGGTATCAATCCATCAATTTCTTCACAAGACATTCAACTATCAAGACTCACTTAACTAGCCTCATTCTGTGGGATTTAACCCTCCATAAACCATTTGAATCCAATCTCATAATCCAATGAACCATTTCAGATCTTTCTCCAAAACAGTGTATTATATCAGACTTCCATCCAGAAATTGAACACCTTAGAGACCGTATCAAGATTCAGGTCCTTCATATAATTTGCAGCCCTATTACTCTAGTTCGCTACAAATCAAGAATTACCTCAATAGGAATCCTATAGACCAAGATATCATTAAAATACTAGAATACAATCAGTAAAATATCCAAATTCATACTCCTTCCACCGGTACCCTTACTTTGATTCGATGAATCATTTCCAATATAATACCAAAGACCATAACTTTTTTTGGAGAGATAAATAAATGTGTTAGGAATCCAATGCTTCAAAAATCAGGTCATTTGGAGGTCTAGAGAAGAAGTATGACCCAAAAAGTACAATATATTTTTTCTACGTCTGCGTCTCAGTTTCTACAACTGCGTCTCAGTCTCTGCGTCTGCGTCTCAATTTCCGCGCCTGCGTCTCAGTTTCTGCGTCTGCGTCTCAGTCTCTGCGTCTGCGTCTCAGTCTCTGCGTCTGCGTCTCAGTCTCTGCATCTGCGTCTCAGACGCATCCACTTAAAAAGATCATAACTTTTGACTCCGATATCCAAATTTTACCAACTTTATACCGTTGGAAAGCTAAAAGAAAGATCTACAACTTTTCAGAAGAAAACTTAGCCAGAATCTATCTAAATCAGGTCCAAATTTCCTCCCGAAATTGGAATACGAATTTTCGCTCAACTCTCAACATCCTGCACCCAGTTCTCAACTTTGTGACAACTTTTGAGACTCTTAGAGACAGAACTGCAATTCAATGTCTTCATACGAATTGCAGCTATATATTCCTAGTTTACTCCAAATCAAGAATCATCTCATTTAGACAACTACAGAAAATGTTATGGTCAAAATACTGAAACATGCTCAGTGAGAAATTTCCAGACTTTCTAACTTTCAACACTTTACGTCTCCAAACACCAAAAGTTTTCTCAAAAACTAATTTAACACTATAACTGAATTTATTTCTCCCCAACTACCCAGTATTTAAGAATAAACACATGAAGTACATTTTTCATGCAAATGACAATAACCTATCAGCTTTATTTCTCAAACCCCTAACAGTGAGGGATTCTCTAACACTTACCTGCTGAAAACTCCAAAATCTTCAAGCCCTAAACTCCACACGTTTTCGTACTCCACTGAGTGAAATGATCAGCTTCTGATTTTTCCTTAGAGTAGATGACACACATGGCAAAATAAGGTTGGTGAAAGAAGGAAGAACTCAAGAGTCCCTTAGAAGATATTTTGCTGGAAAATTTTGTGTTTCGAAGAGAGAAGTTTTAGAAAGATGAAAGTAAAGAAGGGACTTGGACAAGACTTAACCTGCCAACTCTTAAGGAATAGTGACCTACTTCTAGCTAGAGTACAAGGTCTAAGTGACACATGTCACTTTCTAAATGATTAAACCCTAACTTAGTTTCTTTGGAAACTAACTCCATTTAGTTCTCCTCTTTCCAATACAACAATCATCTTTACAACCCAACTATCTCCAAATCTTTATTTAATTTCTTTCTTGTTCCCTACTATAAATATATCTCTCTCAATACTCCATAACTTCACCAACATATACAAATACAATAATTCCACTAAAATTCAAAACATCAAGATCTCACTAACCCATAAAATTTTCAATATAATAACATTCAAGATTCTCAAATCATTCCAATTATACCCAGAATTATTCATGAATGCATGTACAAGTATTTTCATGTGCAACAATCAAGTCTAAGTATGTAGCAAGTTATACATGAACATGTTGAATACATTCCTAACTCTCATTAGTCACTCACATTTACCAACCTACCCCTTTCCACTAGCAATGGGATGCTACAATTATGGTTCATCATTATTAAATGGAGTTATGAACTTACCATTAAATGGTTTAATGGTTGGCTTTTAATGTTGGCATGTAACCTATTTGCATTCATTAGATTAAAGATGAAAGATGTGCATTAGATGGACCATCTTTTGTTGGACCCCGAACTTTTGATGAAAAATAGAAATATTAAAATGAATTTAAATGATAAGGAAATTGGTGAGAAAATTATGAATTTAAGGAAATTTGATGAAATTAAGAAATAATTTATGAGAAAAGAATTGTTTAATTTTGAGGACTTTGAAATTTTAGTGAATTTATATAGATAATGAGAAGAAAAGAAATAATCTAATTTTGATATCTTTGGGGTTTTGAGTGGATTGGTATGGTTTATGAAATTAAGTGGATGGGTTGATTGAAATTAAGTTGAAAATCATGACTAAAAAGAGAAAGTGTGAAAATATGAAAAATTGTAAAAAGATTGACTTTTTGGCCTTTGAGGGTTGACTTTTGATTTAGGCAAAATTTGATAAAATGGTCTTCTGGAAACTTGTAGATTATGTCAAGAGCTTTCCGTAGCCATAAAGTTTGATATTTTTCGATATCGGGAGTGGAAGTTATGATCAGTCAAAGTTAAGTATGAAATTTGTTTGAAGTTTGACTTTTGGGGTTGATAGTTGACTTTTGATCTAGACAAAATTTGAGAAAATGATCTACATAAAATTTGTAGTGTTTGTTGAGAGTTTTCTGTAGCTATAAAGTTTGCTATTTTTCGATGTCGGGATTGAGAGTTATGATTGTCCGAAGTTAAGTGATCTAGCTTTGTTTTGTATAAATGACCTAAGTGTATATTTGCATGTGCTATACTTCGAGGCCACTCGTCGTATAGATTTAGTCTGAATTGGAATAAGTGGTCTTAATGAAAGTTGGAGCTTGTATTTCGATCTTTTCGACGCCATAAAGTATGTAATTTTTCGATATCGGGGCTAGGAGTTATGAGTGATTAAAAATGGCAAGTCGTTTAGGAAAAACTGTTTTGGACAGAATTGTTGATTGAGTTTCCAACCTCTTTCGAGACCTAATTTGATTTTGAGTTATTCCGGGAAGTTTTAGAGCTTCCTTTTACCTTTCTATAGACACCAAATTCGTCAAATTCCGAGTTCGGAATTAAGAAATATGATTTTTGAAAAATTCAGTTATAAGTGGGTATTTAAGGTTTTGTAACTTTTGCTTGAACTCCGACCCTTTTGTAATCTTTCGTTATAAATCTTTCGTCCGACATCCGATTGATTTGATTCTTGAAGCGTTGGATTCCTAAGACAATTACGTTCATTTTTATGAAGAATTATGATTTTTAGGAGATTAAATGGAAAGAGATTGATTGAACCAAAGTAGGAGATTTGGTTATGGGTTATAAGTTGGATAATTTTCTGAACATGGTTCAGTACTTTGCGATTTTCGGAAGTTATACAACTCCGATTGAGGTGATTCTTGAGGGAAAATAAAGCTAAGAATAGGGCTACAACTCTTGTGAAGGGATCGAAATTTAATTTCATCCCTAAGGTTGTTAATGTTTGGAATTAAATTCGCGTAATGTTCAGTCTCGGATTTTGTGAAGGTCCGATAGTATTTCGGCTATAACTTCTTCGTTTTAGATCCGAATTGAGCGCCGTCGGTGGCATTGGATTCGTATGATCCAGAGGAACAATTGTCATGAAGAAAGTTTCTCCAAATTATTTCTTTTAGATGCTGGAAATCAGGACGCAAGTTATCAGTTTTTCAAAATCCTGCACAGGGGCAAACTTGGAAATAAGCTTAATTGGAGGGGCAAGATGGTAAATTGTGTTTCACTAAATGAAACACACAAGAAGCTGTCATTTTTGGTTCTAGAAACTAGAAGAAGTCACGAAACTTCCAGAACAAAAGAAGAAGAGAGGAGAAGAAAGAAGAAAATAAGAAGAAGAAGAAAGTGGAAGGTTCGTCCATGGTGAAGGAAGAGAGAGAAGTGAGAGTTTTCAAGTTTTTAAGGGTTCTAGCTTGAGTTTTTACATGGAATCAAAGGGAAAAGAGTAGAAAAGCTTGAAAGTTTCCTTTGGAGGCAAAGAAATCCGAAAATTGAAGGGAAAAAGGTAAGAGAAAAGTTTTAAGTTTTGAGTTATTCTTGAAAGTTTGGTTTAGATTAATTAGAAATGATGTGGGTTTATGTGCTATGAGATTAATTTAGTGATTGTCAAGTATAATGAGTTAATTTTTGGTTACGGAAGATTCTAGAGAGAGAAAGCTTAGTGAAGAAGATGATGAATAGTGAAATTTGGGGATTTTTGAAATTGATGATTTAGATGGCTTGAATTAGTGATGAATTTAAGATATCTTAAGTTAATTTTGATGTTTATGCTTTAGGTGAAGTTTAATTTGAAAAATTGTAAATTGGAGGTTTAGGCCAAATTAGAAATTTGGGGATTTTGTGAATTAATGGTATAGAATCATCAATACTAGTATGAATTGATGAAATATGAAATCAATTTTGAGGAAATTGTGATTTATGATATGGAATTTGGGTAAATTGGTTTAGGCCAATTTTGAAAATTGGGGATTTTCAAAATTGGAGATTGAAATGCCTTGAATATGAGAGGAATTGATATTTCCTAAGTTCAATTTGAGAAATTAAGTTAATTATGATATTGAATTTGATTGGATTGGTTTAGGTTCAATTTGTGATATGGGGGTTTTTTGAAATTAGTGATGTAATTATCTTAGAATTAGTAGGAATTGATGACTTATGCATCAAATTGAAGGATTAAGTTATTTATGAGATTAAATTTTGATGAAATTGATTTAGGGAATTTTCAATTGGAAGGAAGAAAGGAGAAAAGGTCAAATTGAAGCATTGGACAAGATGCTAGCATGGATATGAGGTGGGTAGTATATTTATTTATTGAATTATAAGCTAAATGTGAATTTTGAAAATTAAAGAAAGCAAAATTTGATTTTGATAAATTATTATTGATAAAATGTTTGAAAAAGGATGTAAATGTTTGAAATTATGATTTCAAAGGAGTAAAATGAGTTTTAGAAAATGCAAGACTTATGAATTTCATGGTTTTCAAATTATGTGATTTATGATTTAAATGATTTAAGGAAATTAGTGCATGATTGGTCATGAATGTGATTATTATGTGATTAATTTGGTGATGTGCATTGTCTTAGAATGATTATGTGAATTCATGTAAATATATGCTTGTGTCATTTATGACATAATTTGATGTTATGAGATGAAAAATGTGAAAAACAAGATGTTTGAAAATTGCCTTCGGGCCATTTGAAATTATGTTTTGCTTATGTGCTATATGGGTTTGGTAAGGTCTTTTGTGAGTCAGCGATGTCTCTACTTGTTATAGCCTTCTCCCTACGCCGCTAGTGGCATATGAGTTCGATCTCGGACTCCCTCTCATTCACGGTAGCCTGAACCCATTATATGGAATGTGCAAGACGTCTATTTTGGACCGAACCAAACCAAACCATTTGATGTGTTATGTGATTTGTGTTGGATGCATGCGGTATAACCCATGAAACACACGCCGCAAGATAACTCGCAAACACCTACGGGTGGGGTGTGGGGTCCAACACTAAACCACTTGACGTGTTATGTGATTTTGCTTTGTTTATGTTGTGATGTATTATGACGTGATGCATTCATAATTGAAATTGTACATGAGAAATGAGAAAGTAAATATTTATGGATATTTTGAAACAAATGAGGATTTGGAAATTTTAGAAAATGTTGATGAAGGTTATAAATGTTTTGAAACAAATGAAAATTTTTGAGAAAAATCTTAGAAAGTGTTGATGGAATTGAAAAGTTTGAAAATGAGTTTTTTTGGAGAAATTCTTAAATGGGAAATGTTTGAAAAGTTTGAAAATAAAAATAAAAATAAAAGATTTTTCCGCTTATTGTTCAGTTTATAAATGTATTATCCTTTATATGCTTCTGCTTTATGTGTAATTGAGTATGACTTAGAACGTCATTGAAATTAGACATGTATTCAGTTTGAAATGTAAATAAATAGTTGGAATTGAAGGATGGATACATATTGGAATTGAGTTTGTTTATGATTATGGTTATGAATTGTGAATGGTTATGTATATTAATGACTTGGTTGGATTGCGACATGTATTATGGAATGCATTTATGAAGTGTTTAGAACTAAGATTGTGTTTCTTTGGTGTTGGGATGCGGACGGAGGTCCGATGTTGCCTTGTGTTGTTGGATTATGTATTAGAAGTGCGTTTCTTTGGTTTTTAAATTTTTGGGTTGTCAAAATACAGCTGTTATGCTGTCGAAATTTTGGTAAAATTTCAGTAAAATGGGTTTAAAGAAATGAGTTTGAGGATTTATATGATTGTATAAGAAATGATTAATAAGAATTAAGTAAATTGAGAATTGCATGAGGGATAGTTTCCTAGAAAGGGAAATAGATATGGTTTTGATTAGTATGAGAATGGTTTTAAGATAAATAAGATGAGAAAAAGAAAAAAAATTCATACCAGATTTTGGAACGTCTTAGGGTTTCCAACGTGATTATGTTCATCTATTCGAATATGTTTTTGTGTTCTTGATTGTTCTCGGATGTCGGCGCCATTTGTTAAGTATCGATTCCGCTTCGCTTCGTTTTGCTCCGGTACTTTGCTACTTTTGGTTTGATGTAATTCGATCCGCTTTGTTTTCATCTTCGGATTCCAATTATCCGATGTGCATTCGATTCCGAATTTCGTTTTCCGTGTTCCGTTTTTCAGTTGGGATCCGGTTCCCGGATCGGGTCCCAACATTTATGGTATCAGAGCCCAGTACTATGGTCTTAACTGGGCATAGAAGATTGATGAGAGTGTGTAAGGATAAAAATTGAATTTGTGAGAATGTCAGAGCCCAGTATTATGATCATACTTGGGCATTATAGTTATTAAGAATGAATTTAGTGATTATCTGAGTGAGTGAGGGTAAGAACTTTGATTGATTTTGGGTGTGTGTAAATGAACTTGAGATTTGAAGTTCATGATGGTAATTTGATTTTGTACATGCAATTATAAGATGAGATTAAGGTTAAGAATTATGTTTGATTTAGGTTTCTGATTATGAATTTGAGATTAGAATTTCTTGGTGAATTGGGAAGGACCTAATTGATTGTTTGATTTAGATAGATTGAGAAAATGGAAATTTAGATTTGCCTTACATGATGTATTTAGAGGAATTGATTTCGAATATGCATATGTGAGATGAAATTTTTGAATAATGAGATAAATTGATAGAGAAATGTGTATAGCAATTCAAAGGATTAAGTGAAATGATGATTATGGTTCATATTAAGAGTCATTACGACGTGGACCATTGACTTGTTCAAAATGTTAAGGAAAAATATTAAAGAATATGGAGTTGTAGAACTAGTGAGTTTGATATGATGTTGGATGGAGTAATTGATTTAAGAATTGAGAAATTATGAAGAGATTGAGAAATATTTATGAGAAGGAATTAGATAAGAAATATTATGTTCTTAAGTGTGAATTTCGAGGACTAAATTCTTTTAAGAGGGGAGAAATGTTGGACCCGAACTTTGATGAAAAATAGAAATATTAAAATGAATTTAAATGAGAAGGAAATTGGTGAGAAAATTATGAATTTAAGGAAATTTGATGAAATTAAGAAATAATTTATGAGAAAAGAATTGTTTAATTTTGAGGACTTTGAAATTTGAGTGAATTTATATAGATAATGAGAAGAAAAGAAATGATCTGATTTTGATATCTTTGGGGTTTTCAGTGGATTGGTATGGTTTATGAAATTAAGTGCATGGGTTGATTGAAATTAAGTTGAAAATTATGACTAAAAAGAGAGTGTGAAAATATGAAAAATTGTAAAAAGATTGACTTTTTGGCCTTTGAGGGTTGACTTTTGATTTAGGCAAAATTTGATAAAATGGTCTTCTAGAAACTTGTAGATTATGTCAAGAGCTTTCCAACACCCCACCCGTAGGTGTTTGCAGGTTATACTGCGGCGTGTGTTTGCTGGTTATACCGCGGCATCCAACACAAATCACATAACACATCAAATGGTTTGGTTTGGTTTGGTCCAAAATAGGACGTACTGCACATTCCCGCATAGCGGTTCTGTGCAGCCGTGAACAGAGGGAGTCCGAGATCAGAACTCCTATGTCACTAGCGGGCAGCCGGGAGAAGGCTATAACAAGTAGAGACAGCGATGACTCACAAAAGACCTTACCAAACCCATATAGCACATAAGCAAAACATAATTTCAAATGGCCAAGGCAATTTTCAAACATCTTGTTTTTCACATTTTTCATCTCATAACATCAAATTATGTCATAAATGACACAAGCATATATTTACATGGACCACTTGACGTGTTATGTGATTTTGCTTTGTTTATGTTGTGATGTATTATGACGTGATGCATTCATAATTGAAATTGTACATGAGAAATGAGAAAGTAAATATTTATGGATATTTTGAAACAAATGAGGATTTGGAAATTTTAGAAAATGTTGATGAAGTTTATAAATGTTTTGAAACAAATGAAAAATTTTGAGAAAAATCTTAGAAAGTGTTGATGGAATTGAAAAGTTTGAAAATGAGTTTTTTTGGAGAAATTCTTAAATGGGAAATGTTTGAAAAGTTTGAAATAAAAATAAAAATAAAAGATTTTTCCGCTTATTGTTCAGTTTATAAATGTATTATCCTTTATATGCTTCTGCTTTATGTGTAATTGAGTATGACTTAGAACGTCATTGAAATTAGACATGTATTCAGTTTGAAATGTAAATAAATAGTTGGAATTGAAGGATGGATACATATTGGAATTGAGTTTGTTTATGATTATGGTTATGAATTGTGAATGGTTATGTATATTAATGACTTGGTTCGGATTGCGACATGTATTATGGAATGCATTTATGAAGTGTTTAGAACTAAGATTGTGTTTCTGCTGGTGTTGGGATGCCGGACGGGAGGTCCGATGTTGCCTTGTGTTGTTGGATTATGTATTAGAAGTGCGTTTCTTTGGTTTTTAAATTTTTGGGTTGTCAAAATACAGCTGTTATGCTGTCGAAATTTTGGTAAAATTTCAGTAAAATGGGTTTAAAGAAATGAGTTTGAGGATTTATATGATTGTATAAGAAATGATTAATAAGAATTAAGTAAATTGAGAATTGCATGAGGGATAGTTTCCTAGAAAGGGAAATAGATATGGTTTTGATTAGTATGAGAATGGTTTTAAGATAAATAAGATGAGAAAAAGAAAAAAAATTCATACCAGATTTTGGAACGTCTTAGGGTTTCCAACGTGATTATGTTCATCTATTCAATATGTTTTGTGTTCTTGATTGTTCTCGGATGTCGGCGCCATTTGTTAAGTATCGATTCCGCTTCGTTTTGCTCGGCATTTTGCTACTTTTGGTTTGATGTAATTCGATCCGCTTTGTTTTCATCTTGATTCCAATTATCCGATGTGCATTCGATTCAATTTCGTTTCCGTGTTCCGTTTTTCAGTTGGGATCCGGTTCGGATCGGTCCCAACATTTATGGTATCGAGCCCGAGATTATGGTCTTAATCGGGCATAGAAGATTGATGAGTGTGTAAGGATAAAATTGAATTTGTGAGAATGTCGAGCCCAATATTATGATCATACTTGGGCATTATAGTTATTAAGAATGAATTTAGTGATTGTCTGAGTGAGTGAGGGTAAGAACTTTGATTGATTTTGGGTGTGTGTAAATGAACTTGAGATTTGAAGTTCATGATGGTAATTTGATTTTGTACATGCAATTATAAGATGAGATTAAGGTTAAGAATTATGTTTGATTTAGGTTTCTGATTATGAATTTGAGATTAGAATTTCTTGGTGAATTGGGAAGGACCTAATTGATTGTTTGATTTAGATAGATTGAGAAAATGGAAATTTAGATTTGCCTTACATGATGTATTTAGAGGAATTGATTTCGAATATGCATATGTGAGATGAAATTTTTGAATAATGAGATAAATTGATAGAGAAATGTGTATAGCAATTCAAAGGATTAAGTGAAATGATGATTATGGTTCATATTAAGAGTCATTACGACGTGGACCATTGACTTGTTCAAAATGTTAAGGAAAAATGTTAAAGAATATGGAGTTGTAGAACTAGTGAGTTTGATATGATGTTGGATGGAGTAATTGATTTAAGAATTGAGAAATTATGAAGAGATTGAGAAATATTTATGAGAAGGAATTAGATAAGAAATATTATGTTCTTAAGTGTGAATTTCGAGGACGAAATTCTTTTAAGAGGGGGAGAAATGTTGGACCCCGAACTTTTGATGAAAAATAGAAATATTAAAATGAATTTAAATGAGAAGGAAATTGGTGAGAAAATTATGAATTTAAGGAAATTTGATGAAATTAAGAAATAATTTATGAGAAAAGAATTGTTTAATTTTGAGGACTTTGAAATTTGAGTGAATTTATATAGATAATGAGAAGAAAAGAAATGATCTGATTTTGATATCTTTGGGGTTTTCAGTGGATTGGTATGGTTTATGAAATTAAGTGCATGGGTTGATTGAAATTAAGTTGAAAATCATGACTAAAAAGAGAGTGTGAAAATATGAAAAATTGTAAAAAGATTGACTTTTTGGCCTTTGAGGGTTGACTTTTGATTTAGGCAAAATTTGATAAAATGGTCTTCTAGAAACTTGTAGATTATGTCAAGAGCTTTCCAACACCCCACCCGTAGGTGTTTGCAGGTTATACTGCGGCGTGTGTTTGCGGGTTATACCGCGGCATCCAACACAAATCACATAACACATCAAATGGTTTGGTCCAAAATAGGACGTACTGCACATTCTCGCATAGCGGTTCTGTGCAGCCGTGAACAGAGGGGAGTCCGAGATCAGAACTCCTATGTCACTAGCGGGCAGCCGGGAGAAGGCTATAACAAGTAGAGACAGCGCTGACTCACAAAAGACCTTACCAAACCCATATAGCACATAAGCAAAACATAATTTCAAATGGCCCGAAGGCAATTTTCAAACATCTTGTTTTTCACATTTTTCATCTCATAACATCAAATTATGTCATAAATGACACAAGCATATATTTACATGGACCACTTGACGTGTTATGTGATTTTGCTTTGTTTATGTTGTGATGTATTATGACGTGATGCATTCATAATTGAAATTGTACATGAGAAATGAGAAAGTAAATATTTATGGATATTTTGAAACAAATGAGGATTTGGAAATTTTAGAAAATGTTGATGAAGTTTATAAATGTTTTGAAACAAATGAAAATTTTGAGAAAAATCTTAGAAAGTGTTGATGGAATTGAAAAGTTTGAAAATGAGTTTTTGGAGAAATTCTTAAATGGGAAATGTTTGAAAAGTTTGAAATAAAATAAAATAAAAGATTTTTCCGCTTATTGTTCAGTTTATAAATGTATTATCCTTTATATGCTTCTGCTTTATGTGTAATTGAGTATGACTTAGAACGTCATTGAAATTAGACATGTATTCAGTTTGAAATGTAAATAAATAGTTGGAAGAAATGTGAATGGTTATGTATATTAATGACTTGGTTCGGATTGAGACATGTATTATGGAATGCATTTATGAAGTGTTTAGAACTAAGATTGTGTTTCTGCTGGTGTTGGGATGCCGGACGGGAGGTCCGATGTTGCCTTGTGTTGTTGGATTATGTATTAGAAGTGTGTTTCTTTGGTTTTTAAATTTTTGGGCTGTCAAAATACAACTGTTATGCTGCCAAAATTTCGGTAAAATTTCAGTAAAATGGGTTTAAAGAAATGAGTTTGAGGATTTATATGATTGTATAAGAAATGATTAATAAGAATTAAGTAAATTGAGAATTGCATGAGGAATAGTTTCCTAGAAAGGGAAATAGATATGGTTTTGATTAGTATGAGAATGGTTTTAAGATAAATAAGATGAGAAAAAGAAAAAAAAATTCATACCAGATTTTGGAACGTCTTAGGGTTTCCAACGTGATTATGTTCATCTATTCGAATATGTTTTTGTGTTCTTGATTGTTCTCGGATGTCGGCGCCATTTGTTAAGTATCGATTCCGCTTCGCTTCGTTTTGCTCCGATACTTTGCTACTTTTGGTTTGATGTAATTCGATCCGCTTTGTTTTCATCTTCGGATTCCAATTATCCGATGTGCATTCGATTCCGAATTTCGTTTTCCGTGTTCCGTTTTTCGGTTGGGATCCGGTTCCCAGATCGGGTCCCAACATCTTCCTTGTTTGTTCTTTTCAAAACCGAAATGGGTATTCAATTATAGGTTATGGTCTTTTCAAATAGCCATTTTAAAGATAAATGAAGTAAGTCTCATTTATTGGCTATTTGATGAGTGATTAATGTAAGAAGTGATGCATTGGATGTCTCTCACTCTTTCCATTCATGCATATTTCGAAATTGAGATGAAAGAAAGGGTTCTTGCATAGTTTTTAGACATTCTCTCCTTTCATGCAAGGCAAAACCGAAATTCCTAAGTGAAAGAATTGAAAGAGTTTCAATTTTGGTTCTTCTTCTTCTAAGAAAATCTCCTCCAAATATTTCTTCTCCTTTCCCACCAAAGGATTTTGTTAACCTAGTTGTCCTTGAAGAACAAGTGGTAAATCTAATTGGTTGAGGATACTACAACAAGGAAGAAGATAGATTGCTAAAGGAAAAGATTCAAAGGCAAAGGATTTGGATCTGAAGGAGAGGATAGCGGCGAGGATTTAAAGTCATGGCGAAGGAGTCGGTAATTCCTTTTATCTTGTTCTTGGTTTTATTATCCTTATACCATATCATGTATGGATTAGCATGTTGATTTGGATATATTGCTTCCGCTGCAAGATGATTTCTTAAAAGTTTTGAAATCTATCGTTTCTCCTTACTAAGCATGCTTTCTTTTCCGATCCAACAATTGGTATCGAGAGCGGTTTTCATGCATGATTTGGTTCCTATATGGTGGATGCATGGGTTGGCAATCTTTTTATGTATACTGCATATTTTTATGTGATAGAAATATATATGGTGTATGTTGCTCTTTTGGTTGTCCATAGAAGTTAAATTTTATCTTGTAAGTTTTCTTCATTTGGTTGTAACAAGGAGGGTGGTCTATCATCACCATGTTTCCTTCTTGGTTTCTTTTTTCTATTTTATTTGATTTTGTAATGTACAAATTCATGTAATGATGAAGAAGGAGCAGCCATGGATTGAAGAAATGGAAAGGTAAAATTTTCGGTGTATCCTTTTGTGTTTTGGCATAAGTTTTGTGAAAACTAAGTTGCTGGAATTTTTGTTTCAATGAATCATATTTCAGTTATGATTGGAAAACAAGTGCTGGTTTTTTGTTTCAAAGAATCCAATTTCGGTTTTGTTAAAATACTAAGTTCTGTTTTTTAATTTTCATGAGATGAGTTTCGGTTTTAATAAAACAAGTGCTGGAATTTTTTGTCAAAACAAAGATTTGGTTTTCAAAAAATCTAGTGCTGGAATTTTATTTTTCAAAATGACAAAATTCTAATTTCATAAATGCCATTACATTTTGTTTACCGAATGGGCCGGATCATGTTAGCGAAGAGTTCGAAGAGGAAGATCCAAGATGAAGAAGCATTTTTTGGGCCTAAAAGGCTTGTAATTATTTTATGTTTCTAGGATGGACAATCAAAAATGGCTTTATTAGTTCATGTGATGAATGGAGAAATGAATGCTTGTAATATGTGATATTATGTGATTGCATGTCATTTAGAAAATTGTCAACCCTAGGCCTTGCCATGCATTCATTATGTATGAGATATATAATGAAACAATATAGGATGGATAATAAATTGCATCTAGACAAGATGGTATTTAAAAACTTAAAGCCCAAAAAGATTGAGTGGGAAAGGATGCTCCTGTGAGAGTCCACGGTCTCCAAATGATGGCCCGTTTGCATGTGGTGAAGTGTTACTCCCTGTTGGATCCCGTATTCGGAACCCAACTACTTATACATATTCCCTCAATACGTACACATGATTCCTTATCAACTCTTCTTGCTCTGATACCATAAATGTTGGGACCGAGACCCAACTACATAAGCAGAACGGAAACCGAAGCACAAGGAAACGAAGGGAAGCGGAAATTTCGGATCGAAATTTCGAATCAGAAAACAAAGCACATCGCAAACAGAACGGAAAACGGAAATGTCTAATCGAAAACAAAATGCGGAAGCGAACAAATCCGAAAGTAGCGAAGCGGAAGCAAAAGCAAGGGGAAGCAAATACTAATCGAATCAAACGAACAGATTGCAAAGCGAAACGAAATCAAAGCAGACACATCCGACATCCGGAAACAATAATCAAGAAAACTTATCGAATGAACATAATCGCGTTGGGAATCCTAAGACGTTCCAAAATCCGTTATGAATTTTTTTTTCTTTTCTTATTCTCATTACTTTTCTCGTTACTCAATCATATACCAATCATCTTAAATCCATACAACAATACATATTCGATATAAATCCATACCAATCTCAAATTTCTCAAACTCTTATATACACTTATACATATCCAAAATCTCACTTTTATCCAAATTTTTACCAAAATTTAAAGAAGATAACTTTGCCTTTATCCTAACCCAAAATTTCCTACAAAGGCAAAATACACTTCTATAATCCCTAATCGAATATCGGAACCATCGGACTCTCCGTCCGGCATCCAAACACCAGCAGAAACACAATCTTAATTCTAAACACTTCATAAATCCAATCCATAACTATCTCAACTCAGAAATTTCAATCAATCCCAACCACATTCAAAATCCAATCTCATACATAAAGTATAATCATACTTATAACTCATTCCGAACATAATACAATCTTATACATTTACTGGCCACAAGCAAAACCATTCATATACAATCGAACTAAAATACACTTTACTAGCTTTCTAACTATCCATAAAGATCTGATACAAACATTAAACTTTAAACATACTACGAACACGTACAAGTCGGACTATGATCATACTCGTCTTCCATCCGATCTCCTGCGTAAAAACCTGGAGATTGGGGATGAAAGGGGGTGAGCTCGGAAGCTCGTGGATAATATATTTATAAACCGAACAATAAGCGAAAATTATTTTCTTTTTAAACTTTTCAAAAATTTCCCATTTAAGCATTTATCCGAAATCTTATTTTCAAACTTTTCAAAACTTTCATAAACCTTCCGAAATTTCATGATTATAAATTTACTGTCTTATTTCTCAAAATCTCAAATCTTTTCAAATCATGCACGACTTTAAATATGAATACATCACATTATAAACAAATCAAAACACATAACACATCGAATTGGTTTGGTTCATTTAAAACAGACGTCTTGCACATTTCATAGCGGTTATATGCGGCAAACAATGAAATGAGGGAGTCCGAAATCGAAACTCCTATGCCACTAGCGGGCAGTAGGCGAAGGCTTAAGCAGTAGAGACAATGACTCACAAACGGACTGACCAAACCCACTTAACACATAACTAAGCGAAATTGATTGCTCAAGGCACTTTTTGAAAATCTTGATTTTCACATTTTCAAATCTTATCATCATATTGTGTCATAAATGACACAAGCACGTATCCACATGAATTCACATAACAAATCTAATGCAATTCATATCATTACTTAAATCACATACTCATCACAATATATGCACCAATTCTTTAAATCATCCAAATCATAAATCACATAATTTGAAAGCCATGAAATTCACAAGTTTTGCATTTTCTAAAACTCATTTTACTCCTTTGAAATCATAATTTCAAACATTTACATCCTTTTTCAAACATTTTTATCAATAATAATTTATCAAAAATCAAATTTTGCTTTCTTTAATTTTCAAAAATTCACATTTAGCTTATAATTCAATAAATAAATATACTACCCACCTCATATCCATGCTAGCATCTTGTCCAATGCTTCAATTTGACTTTTGCTTCTCTCTCTCTTCCAATTTAACAAAACCTAAACCATAATCATCCAAATTCACATCATAAATAACATAATTCTCAAAATTAACTATCGGAAATTCATAATCATCATATTTCCAAGCTTTCTAAAATTAAAATTTCTAAAATGCCCAAATTCTGAATTTGACCTAAACCGAATTAGTCAAATTCAGTATCATAATTCACCTAATTACTCAAATTAAACTTAGTAAACACCAATTCCATATAAATTCAAGCTATTTCAATCTCCAATTTTGAAAACCCCCAATTTTCAAAATTGGCCTAAACCAATTCATCCAAATTCAATACTTCAATTCACAAATTCTTCAAAATTAACTTCACATATCATCAATCCATAGTATTTTTCATGATTCTACACTAACAATTTCCAAAAACCCCAAATTTCTAATTTGGCCTAAACTCCAAATTTATAATTTTTCAAATTAAACTTCACCTATAGCATAAACATCAAAATTAACTTAGGATATCTCAAATTCATCACTAATTCGAGCTATCTAAATCATTAATTTTAAAAACCCCCAACTTTCACTATTCATCATCTTCTTCACTAAGCTTTCTCTCTCTAGAATTTTCCATAACCAAAATTAAACATAGTCATAGTCTAATTTCTTCAAATAATCAAAAGAAACTTCAATTCATAACCATATGAAGCTAAATCAACCAACAACTCATCAAAATTCAAACATAAAAATTTTCTCTCTCTTACCTTCTCTCTCTAAGTTTCGGCCATGAGAGCTCCAAGCAAGTTTTCATGTTCTTCTATCTCTTTCCCCTTGCATCTTCTCCAAACACAAGCTTGAAGCTTTAGAAATTCCAAGATCTCTAGCTTCCATCGTTTTCTCCATTTTTTCCCATCTGAAACTCTCTTCTCTCCATTCTTTTCTTATTTCTCTTCCTTCTTCTTCTGAAATTCCAGACTATTCGTGGCTTTTAATAAGCCAAAACGACACTCATTCTTGTGTCTCATTAAATAATGATTAAATGACCATTTTGCCCTCCATTCAAAGCTTAAAGTCATGCTTACTTGCGGTTTAATTCGCACTATCAATTTGAAGGAATTTGTCAAAACTTCCTTCTTGAGAAATGTTCCTCTCACTCATACGAATCCAACGCCACCGACCGCGCTCAATTCCGAGCACTACATCAAAAGTTATGTGCAAAACAGTGCGGGAAAATCCATATTCTAACACATTTCTTATGTACGATTATTTCCGTCCAAAATTTCACATTCTTAATCCCAGAATTGAAACTCGCTGTCTTCATAACAATTGTATCCTTATGTCTCTAGTTTAATTCAAAATAAGAATCTCCTCATTTCGATTCCCAGATTAAAAGTTATGCTCAAATTACTCACAGGTGTTCCCAATCCAAAAATTAAACCCTAATCTGAACTTAAATTCAGAAATTAAAAGTCTTAGGGGCACAATTGACATTTCATGTCTTCATATGATTTGTAGCCCCTTGACTTATCTTTATTTCGCCGCAAGAATCGCTTCAATCGGATCTCTACAGATCCCGAATTTCACAAAACACTGAATCATGCTCGGAAAATTTCCCGACTCACTTTGCTTAAATTAATCACCATTAATTTAATCTCAAAGTTCACAAATTTCTTATAAATGAAATTCATTGTCTTAGGAATCCAACGCAAAAGAATCAACTCAATCGGATGTCGGACGGAAAGATATAAGCAAAATAGTGAACAAAGGTCGGATTGGAGGAAATAAAGTCAAGAAAACCAAAGAATCAAAACGGCGTCGTACGGGCAAGATCGCCCTAGCGACGCGTCGCCCTGGTGACGCGGGCGAAACGCCAGCCGTCGCGAGGGCGATGCGTCGCCCTAGCGATGCGAGCAAAACGCTCACCATCACTAGGGCGATACGTCGCCCTAGTGACGGGGATGAATCAATTTCATTTCAATTTTTTTTTTAACTAAAACTTCCGAAATTCATAACTTTTACTCCCGAACTCCGATTTTGACAAACTTAGTCTCTATAGAAAGCTTGAGAGAAGCTCTAAATCTTCCAAGAAGAACATAAAACTCAATTCAACTCCTACGGGAGTCCATTTTCCGGTCAAAGATACTATCCTCTATACAAACTTGTAAAAATCATAACTTAATATTCCGAGATTGAAAAATTGCATACTTTATATCGAAATAAAGATCAAAACAAATCCTTCAATTTTCATGAAAAACATCAAAGCTCAATTAACCTCTAACTAGGTTAATTTCTCAGTCAAAGTTCCAACCAATATAAAAGTCAAACCCGATCAAACATAAACTTTGGTGATCATAACTTTCACTCCGATATCGAAAAATTACAAACTTTATGTCCACAAAAATCTCTTAACATAACCTACAAGTTTCCAGAAGACCATTTTATCAAATTTTGCCTCAATCAAAAGTCAACCTTCAAAGGCCAGAAAGTCAACTATTACACAATTTTTTTCATATTTTCACTCTTTCTCGTTTTAATCATGATTTTCAACTCAATTTCAATCAACTCATCCACTTTATCATTCATATTACTAAGTCAAATTGTCACTCAAGGTTCGGGGTCCAACACTCCCCATCGGAGGGCATGGATCCTAGATCTTGCATGGTTTGGGTCTCCTTAAGGATAAGTCCACTTAATGATAGCAAATGTGACCTCCCACCGAGGCATGATTTGTAGGTATCTTTAGTGAATGAATCAAATGGTTATACACTCAACATTTTTTATCAATAAACTGCCCACCGTAGCTCATTGGTAAAAGTATGGACCAAATTAAGACGCTTCTTTAAAAAATTGAGCATGAGATGCTTGGTAGTTTTTGAGTGGGAGGGTCCCGTTTTCTTTTAATAGATAAGATGGCCCACCATCACTTAGCCTATTATAGATAAGAAAAATAATAAATCAGTATAATGTTTTAATTTTTAAGTTTTGTTAAATCTATCATCATGCATATATGCATCATGATTTTATACAAAGTTCCATAAATTGTTGACTAGTATGCTCATGTTTTAATAATTTATATTTTCGAGACATAATCAACCACAAAATGAATCCACTCACCCCGCTCTTGACTAATAAAAATTGGAAAATGGAGACAAGTTTAATGAATGGAGACGTAACCTTGACATTGTTCTTCAATATGAGCGTATTTTATGGGTGTTAACTAAAATGAGCCTACACCTCTAAGTGGAGATGCAACTCTGAGCAAGTCCAACAACATGGCGTTGGCAAAATCTCGACAAGACTACTAAGTGTTATATTCGACTTCATCGTGGCATGTTGCAAAAGCAAATTGCCTGTATGAAAACTGCTAGTGCAATGGTCCATCACCTACATGAGATATTTGGTGTGAGGACTAGGTCTACAAGAGTGAAATCTATCCAAACCTTTCATAATCTCAGATAGAAACCTGGTGAACCGGTGCGGGATTACATGATGAAGGTAATCTCTGCGGTCATCGAATTTGAGATGCTTAGGCGGATATGGATGCGGACACGCAGATGATTATGATCATCAATAGCTTAAACTCTTCTTTTCAGCAGTTTAAGTTGGACTATGAGCTCAACAAACAAGGATTACACCTTGAGTGAGTTGATGAATACCCTCCAGAACACGGAGGAAATATTGAATATTAAGGCTCATGGGCCGGCTAATGTAGCTTCTTCTTCTAAGCCCAAGGGTAAGGGCAAGGAAAGAAGAAGGGTCCAATGAAAAGAAGGCCCAAATAGGGTCAAGGCCAAACCCATGAAAAAGAAGGCCAAAGAGAACATCAAAGGAAAGTGTTTCCCTTTGTGATGAGATGGGCCCTGGAAAAGAAACTGTCCAGTCTACCTAGAGTCCCTCAAAAGCAAACAAGGTATGGGCTTCCTAAGTTTGTTAGGAACTAGAAATGTGGCAGATTTATCTACTTCTTGGATATTAGATTCAGGAGCCACTAACTATGTTTGTAATTCTTTGCAGGGGTTCCAGCAAAGGAAAAGACTTCCTAAAGGCCAGTTTCAAGTTAAGATAGCAGATGGTTCCTATGTTTCAGCAGAATCAGTGGGAGTAGTTATCTTGGACTTTCCTAGTGGTCATAGGTTATATTTGGAAGATGTTTATTACATGCCAATGATTGTAAGGAACATGATTTCTGTTTTTTGTCTAATAAAATCTGGTTATTCCTTATATTTTGAAAATGTTGTTTCAATATATGAGAATAGGGATTTTATTTGTGAAGCGATAATTAAACAGGGATTGTTTTTTATAGAACCTATGAAAGGCTCACTAAACACCACAGAATTGATAAAACCAAGACAATCCAATATCTCTAGCATTAATTCAAAGTATCTGTGGCATCTAAGGATGGGTCATATCAATCAGAAAAGACTTGACAGGCTAGTAAAGGATGGGATCCTTATGGGCTTGGATAGTGATCCATTACCCACCTGTGAATCTTGTATTGAAGGAAAAATGACAAAAGCCTCATTTCCTTCTAAAGAGAACAGACTTGAATCCACATTGGACATGGTACATACTGATGTGTGTGGGCCCATGAATGTACAAGCTAGAGGAGGTTATGAATATTTCATAACTTTTATAGATGATTACTCAAGACATGGCTATTTGTATTTGATGCATAAAAGAGTGAATCTTTTGAAAAGTTCAAAGAATTCAAAGTCAAGTCGAGAAGCAACTTGGCAAGCCATTAAAATAGCTTCGATCAGATCGAGGTGGTGAGTATTTATCTGGAGAGTTCCAGCAATATTTAATTGACAATGGAATTGTTTCCAATTTGTCGACTCCTCGTACACCTCAATGAATGGTGTAGAGAGGAGAAATAGAACTCTATTGGAAATGGTAAGATCAATGATGTCCTATGCTAGCCTTTGAATCGTTACGGGGATATGCCATACAAACGAAACATATCTTTTAACTTTGCTCCATCCAAATCGGTGCCTAAAACACCTAGGGAGTTGTGGATCGCCGAGTGCCTTCATTGAGGCACTTGAGGACTTGGGGCTGTCCACCCATGTTCTAAAGCCTGAATCTACAAAGATGGAACCAAGGTCGAAGTATGTTTGTTTGTAGGATATCTACGGAACTCGAGGGTACTATTTTACAGTCCTCATGATAAGAAGGTATTTGTGTCGACAAATGCAAACTTCTTAGAGGAAGAGTTTGTGAGAAATCACAAAGGAAGAAGTGAAGTCGTACTTAAAGGAGTTAGCAATTTCATCCAAACCAAGAGTTGTTTTGGATATGATGAGAACAAGATGTGGAAATGGATTGAAGAGTTGAATCGAAGTGCAACCCGAACATCAAGATGTGCCTAGGCGTAGTGGGAGGGTTGTGAGACAACCAGATAGGTATCTGGGTTTAGGAGAAGGCTTAATTGCCATCTCGGACTAAGAAGAAACAGATCCCATACGTATACACGTGCTATTAATGATGTTGATGCAGGAAAATGGCTCAAGGCAATGGAATCGGAAATAGATTCTATGTATACTAATGAAGTCTGGGTCCTTGTAGATCTACCACTAGGTCTAAAAACCATAGGGTGTAAATGGATCTACAAAAGGAAAAGGGGATCGGATGGAAAGGTAGAGACCTTTAAAGCTAGATTGGTAGCTAAAGGCTATACTCAAAAGGAGGGTATAGACTACGAGGAGACTTTTTCTCCGGTTGCCATGCTTAAGTCCATCAGGATTCTTTTGGCCATAGCAGCCTATTTCGATTATGAAATATGTCAAATGGATGTTAAGACCGCATTTCTGAATGGAGATCATGAGGAGACCATTTATATGGCCCAACCAGAAGGATTCATTGAGCTAGGTAATGAGCATAAGGTTTGCAAGTTGCAAAGGTCCATTTATGGACTTAAGCAAGCATCTAGGTCTTGGAACATTAGGTTTGATAAGGCTATCAAAACCTATGGGTTCATACAAAACCTAGATGAGCCTTGTGTTTACAAAAGAATACAAGAAGGTAAGGTTACTTTCCTAATCACGTATGTTGATGACATTACGCTCATCGGGAATGATGTAGGAATGTTATCTGCGGTTAAGGATGGTGAATGAACAGATTTTCAATGAAGGATTTGGGAGAGGCTACCTATGTTCTAGGGATCAAACTTATAAGGGATCGTAAGAACAAGAAGATAGTTTTGTCTCAACTAACCTACATTGAGAATATGCTCAATAAGTTCGCCATGCAAGATTCCAAGAGGGTTTCACCCTACTAGACATGGAATCAAACTTTCAAAGGAACAAGCACCTAAAACCCAAGAGGAGGTTGAGCGACGCGTAACATTCCATATGCTTCGGCAGTTGGTAGTTTGATGTATGCAATGTTGTGCACTAGACCGGATATCTGTTACGCAATGGGACTGGTAAGAAAATTTCAGTCCAATCCAGGAATGGAACATTGGACTGCGGTTAAGTGTATACTTAAGTATCTTCGTGGGACGAAGAACTTAATGCTTGTTTACTCTGGAAGTAATCTTATTCGACAGGATATACGGATTCGATTTCCAATCGATGTTGATTCAAGGAAATCAACTTCGGTTCTATATTTACTTTAGGAGGTGGAGCCATAGTTTGGAGGAGTGTCAAGCAATCTTGTATTCTTGATTCGACTATAGAGGTTGAGTATGTTGTTGCTTGTGAAGCAAAGAAAGGAAGCGCCTGCTCGGAAGTTCTAAATGATTTGGAGGTAGTTCGAGGCGAGAAAAAGCCATTACACTTTATTGTGATAATAATGGGCGTGGCAAATTCTAAAGAACCTCGGAACCACAAAGTCGCCAAACACATTGAGCGAAAGTATCATCTCATAAGGAGATAATACAACGTGGAGAAGTGGATGTGGTAAAGATTCCTACTGAGCAAAACCTCACGATCCGTTCACAAAGACATTGACTCAAAAGAGCTTTGAGGGTCACCTAGAAGGGATGGGAATGAAGGATATGTCAAACTTGCTTTAGGGCAAGTGGGAGATTGTTGGAGTTATGCAAATATAGTGCCTGGAAAGCAAGTGTATTTACATGTAACTTTATTTTCTTGATTCTGCTTTGTAATGAAAATATTTATTATTAATAAAACAAAAGAGTTTGGTTTTATCTGTATGAGCATTATATATCTGGTAATAAGGTACCAAGATTCATTTGTAAGTAATATACATATACATAGAGATGTATGGGAAACATGTATATTATTAGAATCAATTAATTGATTCACAGTTGAATAATCAAGTTGGTCGTTTGATTATGGTTTAGGCAGTAGTGTTGCGATTTATCTCCATATAAGTAAAGGAGTTTACTTAAAGGGAATGATAAGTTTCATATCATGATAGTAGTAGACTATCGATAATGGCACTATTAAATGAATACGGAATCAAGTATGTTTTCAAGAATAAAGTGGGCGTTACTTTAATCTTAAAACATACAACTTAAGCATTCGCTATTATGAACCACAATCTTGATGAGTGGTGAACTCATATGTGTTTCATTATAATTCTTGATATGATCGGAATGGATTTTTACAGGTATTAATCCGATGTCTGCATGTTGGAATTATTAATTGAAACATGTATCGAGGAACATTCACTCAAATAAAGAGTTTATAGTGTTATCATCTCTTCTAGATGTTTTAAGGAGATTTGGTGATTAAACTGGTGCCGATGGTTTGATGGACTAGCTACCCATCAAGTCTTAACACTAAGATGAGATCTTATGTGTTAATCACCATATAAAGTAAAATGAGAGATCTAGAAGGAAAAACCAACATAAGGGTAAAACGGTAATTTTACCCTTTGTTGTGCGGATCGCTATAATAAGGTTCTAAATAGGGTTTGCAATTGGACATATTCTCATAATATTTAATAATTCAAGAGTTCAACTAATTGTCTTTAGTGGAATGACATTTAGTTAATAAGCTAGAATTAATTCCAATGAGATTGAATTATTTCTGGGCTTATTGGAGCTGGAATTATCAAAGTCCAATAAGATTCCCCACTTGGCTTTAAGGAAGGTTATCAAGCTAAGTAAGAAGTAGTTTGGAGGCTTTAAAAGTCCATAATTGAATGATGGGCTTATACTAATTAATGGTTAATTGGAAGCCCATATGTTCATTTAGAAATGGGCTTGTTTTGGTTTATTGTAATTGATTAGATTAATTATATTAAAACAATTTTTTTTAAATGGAGAAGAAGCAATTTTGAAATTGTGTTAGGTTAGATGTGTAACCACACATTTGACATTAAAATACTAAATAAAGATGGTCTTTATTATGGTTCATCATTATTAAATGGAGTTATGAACTTACCATTAAATGGTTTAATGGTTGGTTTTTAATATTGGCATGTAACCTATTTGCATTCATTAGATTAAAGATGAAAGATGTGCATTAGATGGACCATCTTCCTTCTTTCTTCTTGCCAAAACTGAAATGGGTATTCAATTATAGGTTATGGTCTTTTCAAATAGCCATTTTAAAGATAAATGAAGTAAGTCTCATTTATTGGCTATTTGATGAGTGATTAATGTAAGAAGTGATGCATTGGATGCCTCTCACTCTTTCCATTCATGCATATTTCGAAATTGAGATGTAAGAAAGGGTTCTTGCATGGTTTTTAGACATTCTCTCCTTTCATGCAAGGCAGAACCGAAATTCCTAAGTGAAAGAATTGAAAGAGTTTCAATTTTGGTTCTTCTTCTTCTAAGAAAATCTCCTCCAAATATTTCTTCTCCTTTCCCACCAAAGGATTTTGTTAACCTAGTTGTCCTTGAAGAACAAGTGGTAAATCTAATTGGTTGAGGATACTACAACAAGGAAGAAGATAGATTGCTAAAGGAAAGACTCAAAGGCAAAGGATTTGGATACAAGAAGGAGAGGATAGCGCGTTGAGGATTTAAAGTCAGAGCGAAGGAGTCGGTAATTCCTTTTATCTTGTTCTTAGTTTTATTATCCTTATACCATATCATGTATGGATTAGCATGTTGATTTGGATATATTGCTTCCGCTGCAAGATGATTTCTTAAAAAGTTTTGAAATCTATCGTTTCTCCTTACTAAGCTTGCTTTCTTTTTCTGATCCAACATCTTTAATGAGCCATACAATCAATATATATATATATATATAATTTAGCAATTAAATCATAGATAGTTGTAGGTCAAACACTCATAGTTAAATATGTTACCACATATATTATATGATGTATATTTAACCATCAAACATAGCACTAAATTTCATATCATGTTTAACAGTTCAAAATAAAATGCACAAATATAATGGCTTGAGAGTCCCATGGATTGAAATAGGGAAATCAAAGTTTACATCATAAACTAAATGAGTTTGTTTCTTAGGAGCTCATGTGCCATAAGTAGGTAGCTGGGAGAAGGCTTTAAGTCAACGTGCACGTGACGAACGAAATGATATCTCTCTTGCCCAAACACAAGAAAATTTTTATGTTCAATTCATTTCATCACATTTTCACACTTTCATATTTCTTATGCTTTTTCCTCTTTTGATCAATACAAAATGTCGTAACATCTTCAAGGCATAACATGATAATAAATCATAATGCATTTTCCAACAATCGCCATAATTCAAAATCAAGCAATTAAGCTGACCGTGCGTCGTTACGCTAGTCAAAATAAAATAACTAGACTACTACTGTAACAGTGGCAAGTCTAGGTCGATCCCACAGAGAGTGTGTGTAAATTTTATGAAATGAAATTAATCGATGTTTACACTTAATGGGGGGTTTTGGATTTTTCAAAGAAAAATAAAAATAAAACTAACTAATAAAAACAAATTAAAGAAAACATGCAATAAAATGAAAAATGTGGGAAATTCAGTAGGGACCTGATTTTTTGGTTCAATCTCGGCCTAAACCCTGACTAAGCATATTTTCTTAATTTGTTGTTCTTTAACCTCTCCTAGCAATTATTAATCATGGGTTAAAAATTGACCCGAGTTTTCCCTTAGGTTTTGTTTAATCAAGATACGATCGTTAATTAAACCTAACCACCAAATAACCTAGGATATGATCTCTAGATTTAATTAAGCGGTAGCATTATGAACTAGGAAAATTGATTAATCAAGGCAACAATCACATACGACGCGTCATTTAACCTAGGTCATGTTATCCCTAATGATTACGAATCATTAGTCGCTACATATGGATTTCAACATAACAATTACGGATTATATCAAAATTCAAACAATGGGTTTTGCAATTAACAATCCAATGAATGCATTAAAATCATCACTCACAATAACCAATAGGTTCATACACAAATAGCCGAATAATAACAAAAATCTGATTATCCATATAAAAACCTAATTAATTAAAATAGGATAACACAATCAATTTCTAATGGGAGAAAGAAACAACAAAAAATACAAAAAATACTTAACCCGGATCGTCGACGTCGATTTTACCTCCGAACCGGTGTTGTAATGCCTAACCCTTCATGTGTATTTTTCAGAAAAATACTTCAGGCCCCATATTGTTTATCCCACCGAAGATCCCTAACTAGCAAGCTCTCCTCTACTATTGATGATGTGACCAATAAAGGTCACACATCAACTAAAACCTTCTGCTCTCCTCTTGTGCCGACTGCGTGATTTTCTCCTGCGCTGTTCTTGTTTTCTCCAAGCTGAGCTTCACGCCCACGCCTCACACCTGCAGTCGCAGCTGTTGCACCTCTATCTGCGTTCCACTTTAAGCTTCCAGCGCCTCCACTGTTCTTCAATGTCCCAAATAAATGTCACTTTTCACTTAAATACCTGCTGACCTGCGCCTTTTATTGTGCATTTTTAAATAAAATGCACAGCATCCACTCTTCTGCGTCAATTGATTTATTGCTTGTGTCTACTGTGCCAAAACGCATCACAGCCTGCGTTTTTTACTATAGCTTGACTATTTATTCTTCTCTACTGTTGCTTGACAAGACCAATAAGGGTCTACATCAACTTAAAACATTTGCTCCTCTCTTTTCCTTCCTTCTCCCGGCCGCACCTACGTGTGTTTTGCACAAAAAGATGTTGCTTCTCCTTGCGTGCTACATTTTACTGCTTCCACCTATTACTTGTTGCCTTAAAACGACGCCAGCTGATTGCTCTCCTCATTTTCCTCTTGTGTGTTGCTCCTTTATTTTCCATTTTCTTGCTCTTTTGTTATTATTTTTTTTCTTCTTCCTCCACAAAAGCAAGTAGAAATGAATTTTCCAGAAAATGACCCATATAAGGTGATTTTAACTTACTTTAATTTCTTTACTTCCAAATTGTACCTAAAATAATATATGAATTAAAGTGAGCATCTTAAGCATTTTTGTATCATTAATCGTTAACTGTAAATAATTAAAAATATTAACAATTAAGCACATATTAATTTCCCCCACACTTAGCTTTTGACTATCCTCGGGAAACACATCAAAATTAAGTTCATAACCCAAAACATTGACTCAATTCCCATATTTTTCCAAGACAATATAATCATAACTAAAGATGAATAACTTTCAAAAATCATAGCAAGAAATCAACATTCCAAGCTTTTACTCATGATCAATCAACATTCAATATCTTCAAAAACTGAACAATCTAATGGTAGACTCGAAAAATGTGTTCAACAAAAATATATCTAAGGGTACACTCAACACCATTCATGATCATGACAATCCATAACTTTGCATATCATTTCATTTCTCCACCACTAATGTTCACATGCAAAATCATGAATCAAAGGTCTTTTTAGGGTTGTAATGTGGGCAAAGGAGAGGTGAGATATATTTGAGTCAAGTAGCATGAATGTCATCAAAGCTAGTGAAACAAAAGTAACACTCAATCAAAAAATGGGTACTGTCAGCTATGGCGAATGCAACAATTATGTTTCACAATCCTATTCAACTCTCACACACAATCCGCATGAAGCATATTGAATCCGAAGGAATCACTCATATAATTTATACCAATGAAATGACAAGAGTGAACCTTTCAAGCATACCTCTACCTCATATTCAACATACTCAAATTGTAACACCCCACTCTCACAAGACACATACCCAATATCTATGGTGATATCCGAGTACGTACCCCGCAAGGGTGGCATGCTAGAACGATCATTCAGTCAAAATTCATTACGAAACTTTTGTTTCTTTAAAATAAGGAACAAGCAAGCAGAAATTACTAATCAAATTGGGCCCATGACATTTAAAAACATTTCCATTTACAAGTGACAATTATGACAACATTTGTATTCAACAATAATTTGGGCCCATTTCAGATACAAAACACTTGAAATTATAACGTCATTTCAATTACCAAATCATTCACAATCCCTTTGTACACTTTTTGTGAAACATAATTAAAAATAAATAAAATTCACTGAAGACAATATGCAGGTGAAAACTGATCCCGATCCCTAAACCATATCAAACCTCAGTGTCTATACTCCATTTAGCCTAGCTGAAAAATTCCTCAGAACCTGAAAAGCCACATTATAATTTTTGATGAGTTTTGCAACTCAATGAGTGAACCATCATTGATGAATTCACCGGATTACAAACAAACATCACGTATATCACAGATATTCATTCAGAACATATAACTATTTCTGATATTCACATAACATGGCATCTCATGTGATCATACAATTCACGTAGCCAAGTATAGCAACGGTTCATATCAATGTATCACTCACTTCAGCTTTGCAAATCATTCAAGGAGTTTCAGTCTTATATGAATGCTATATGCATGAGACTCACATTCGTTCTTATTATTGTGACTGAGTGCCTATCACATACTTATACAAATATTAGCCCATAGGGCTCAGTCAGAACAGAATCACGGAGCATAGCTCTACGTGCACACACATATATCACGGAGCAAAGCTCTACGTGGAAGTGCTTGTTGGACCCCGAATTTCTGGTGAAAATTAGAATATTAAAATGATTTTAAATGAGAAAAAAAAATTGGTGAGACAATTTATGAATTTAAGGAAATTTGATGAAATTAAGAAAAAATTTATGAGAAAAGAATTGTTTAATTTTGAGGATTTTGATATTTGAGTGAACTTGTATGGATTATGAGAAGAAAGTGGATGAGTTGATTGAAATGAAGTTAAATATCAAGAATTAAAAAGAAAAAGTGTGAAAATTTGAAGAATTTAGAAAGTTTGACTTTTTGACCTTTGAGCGTTGACTTTTGATTTAGGCAAAATTTGATAAAATAGTCTTCTGAAAACTTGTAGATTATGTCAAGAGCTTTCCGTAGCCATAAAGTTTGATATTTTTCGATATCGAGAGTGGAAGTTATGATCAGTCAAAGTTACATATAAAATTTGTTTGAAGTTTGACTTTTGGGGTTGATAGTTGACTTTTCATCTAGGCAAAATTTGAGAAAATGATCTACATGAAATTTGTAGTGTTTGTTGAGAGTTTTCTGTGGCCATAAAGTTTGCTATTTTTCGATGTCGGGATTGAGAGTTATGATTTTCCAAAGTTAAGTGATCTAGCTTTGTTTTGTATAAATGACCTAAGTGTATATTTGCATGTGCTATACTTCGAGGCTACTCGTCGTATGGATTTAATTTGAATTAGAATAAGTGGTCTTAATGAAAGTTGTAGCTTGTAAGTCGATCTTTCTGACGCCATAAAGTTTGTAATTTTTCGATATCGGGGCTAGGAGTTATGAGCGATTAAAAATTGGAAGTTGTTTAGGAAAAGTTGTTTTGTATAGAATCTTTGATTGAGTTTTCAACCTCTTTCGAGACCTAATTTGATTTTGGGTTCTTCAGGGAAGTTGTAGAGTTTCCTTTGATCTCTTTATTGACACCAAATTTGTTAAATTCTGAGTTCGAGATTAAGAGATATGATTTTTGAAAAATTCTGGTATAAGTATGTATTTGAAGTTTTGTAACTTGGTTTGAACTCCGACCTTTTTGTAATCTTTTGCTTATAAATCCTTCGTCCGACATCTGATTGATTTGATTCTTAAAGCGTTCGATTTCTAAGACAATTACGTTCATTTTTATGAAGAATTATGATTTTTAGGAGATTAAATGGAAAGAGATTGATTGAACCAAAGTAAGAGATGGGTTATAGGTTATAAGTTGGATAATTTTCTGAACATGGTTCAGTATTTTGCGATTTTTAGGAGCTGTACAACTCCGATTGAGTTGATTCTTGAGGGAAAATAAAGTTAAGATATAGGGATACAACTCTTATGAAGGGATCAAAATTTAATTTCATCCCTAAGATTGTTAATTTTTGGAATTAAATTCGCGTAATGTTCAGTCTCGGATTTTGTGAAGGTCCGATAGTATTTTGGCTATAAATTATTTGTTTTAGATCCGAATTGAGGACTGTCAGTGGCGTTAGATTCGTAAGATCGAGAGGAACAATTTTCAAGAAGAAAGTTTGTCCAAATTATTTCGTTTAGTTGCTCGAAATCATGTCGCAATGTATCAGTTTTTCAAATTCCTGCAGGGGCAATTTTGAAAATAAGCAAACAAGTGAGGGCATAAGGGTCATTTGAACCCCATTTTAAGTGACATGGAAAAACTCTCAAGTGGCTGTCGTTTAGGGTGAAAGAAAAGAGCTGAGACCCACGAAACTTACATGAAAAATAAGAAAAGAAGATAGGAAAGAAGGAGGAGTTACTTTCGTATGGGAGAAAGAATGAAGAAGAATAAAGAGTAAGTGGCATTTCAAATTTTTAGGTCTTTAAGCATGAGTTTTGCATGGATTTCAAGGGGAAAGGGAAGAAAGAAGATGGAGTTACCATTGGAGCTTAGGAATTTCGAAAATCTAGAGAGAGAAAGAGGAAAGAGAAATTTCAATCTTTGAGTTTTTTCTTAAACTTTGGTTTAGAATCATGGAAAATGATATGGGTATGTGATTTATGAAGCTAATTGTGATGTATATGCTTTAGGTTGTGTTTAATTTTGGATGGAATGAAATTGGGGTTTACGTCAAATTTTAAAATTGGGAATTTTTGAAATTGATGATTTAGATAGCTTGAATTAGTGATGAATTTGAGATATCCTAAGTTAATTTTGATGTTTATGCTTTAGGTGAAGTTTAATTTGAAAAATTGGTTTAGGCTATATTTGGAATTTGGGGATTTTCCCAAATTTTGTGAATTAATGGTGTAGAATTATCAATAATAGCATGAATTGATGAAATATGGAATCAATTTTGAAGAAATTATGTTTTATGATATTGAATTTGTGCAAATTGGTTTAGGCCAATTTTAAAAATTGGGGATTTTCAAAATTGGAGATTGAAATAGCTTGAATATGAGAGGAATTGATATTTCCTAAGTTCAATTTGAGAAATTAAGTCAATTATGATATTGAATTTGATTGGATTGATTTAGGTTCAATTTGTAATTTGGGGGTTTTTGGAATTAGTGATGTAACTATCTTGGAATTAGTAAGAATTGATGACTTAAGCATCAAATTGAAGGATTAAGTTATTTATGAGATTAAATTTTGGATGAAATTGATTTAGGAAATTTTCAATTGGAAGGAAGAAAGGAGAAAAGGTCAAATTGAAGCATTGGACAAGATGCTAGCATGGATATGAGGTGGGTAGTATATTTATTTATTGAATTGTAAGTTAAGAATGCGAATTTGAAAAATTAAGAAGCAAAGTTTTGATAAATGATTTTATGAAAATGATTTTGAGAAAGTACAAGATTTATGAAATTCATGAGTTTCAAATTATTCGATTTATGATTTAAATGATTTAAAGAAATTAGTGCATGTTTGGTCATGAATGTGATTATTATGTGATTAATTTGGTGATGTGCATTGCATTAGATTGATTATGTGAATTCATGTAAATATATGCTTGTGTCATTTATGACACAATTTGATGTTCTGGGATGAAAATGTGAAAAGCAAGATGTTTGAAAAGTGCCTTGGGCCATCGAAATTATGTTTTGCTTATGTGCTATATGGGTTTGGTAAGGTCTTTTGTGAGTCAGCGCTGTCTCTACCTGTTATAGCCTTCTCCCGGCTGCCCGCTAGTGGCATAGGAGTTTCGATCTCGGACTCCCCTCTATTCACGGCCGCATGAATCGCTTATCTTGGAATGTGCAAGACGTCGATTTTGGACCGAACCAAACCAAACCATTTGATGTGTTATGTGATTTGTGTTGGATGCCGCGGTATAACCCAAACACACGCCGCATGATATAACTCGCAAACACCTACGGGTGGGGTGTGGGTCCAACACTAAACCACTTGACGTGTTATATGATTTTGCTTTGTTTATGTTGTGATGTATTATGACGTGATGCATTCATATTTGAAATTGTACATGAGAAATGAGAAAGTAAATATTTATGAATATTTTGAAACAAATGAAGATTTGGAAATTTTAGAAAATGTTGATGAAGGTTTATGAATGTTTTGAAAGGTTGTAAAATGAATGTTTGGATAAATTTCCGAATGGGAAATGTTTGAAAAGTTATAAAGGACACTTTTCGCTTATTGTTCAATTTATAAATATGTTATCCACGAGCTTAGTGCTCACCCCCCTTTCATCCCCAATCTCCAGGTTTTTAAGCAGGAGAACGGATGAAAGACGAGCAATATTTGTATTTATGTGTAAAGTTCGATGTTAGTATTGGATTTTGTGGATGGTTAGAAACCGAAAAAGTGTATTTAGTCCGAATGTAGAGAATGTGTTATGAATTCTGGATGTATGTATTTGAGTTAGGTTGTGGAATTGAAAATGTGTATGATTATGAGTTTATTTACCAAATTGCATTTGCGTATGAATTTGGATATGAATGGGATTGATTGAGATTTTGTATGATCAATTGAGAATTTATGAAGTGTTAGACATAGGATTGCGTTTACTTTGGTGTTTGGATTAGGACGGAGGTCCGATGATTCTGCGCATTGTGTTTGGACATTTTGGAAGTGTTTTGACTCTTTGCAAATTTTTGGGCTGTGAAAATACAACCGTTATCTTTTTGAAATTTCAGTAAAAGGGTTTAAAAGTAAGTTTGACAATTGATATGGATGTATAAGAAGATGATTAATAAGAATTAAGTAAATTGAGAATTTCATGAGGAATAGTTTCCTAGAAAGGGAAATCGATATGGTTTTGATTAGTATGAGAATGGTTTTAAGATAAATAAGATTAAAAAAAAAATTATACCGGTTTTGAAATGTCGTGAGGTTTCTAACGCGATGAGTTTGCTATGCTTCATGTTTGAAACAGATGTCGGTGTTTGTTTCAGTTTGATTATTTTGATTCGCATTCGATTCGGAATTCTACCTTTCGAGTTTCTCTGCTTTGTTATTCGTATTTCTGATGCACAATTTTCCGAGTATTCGTTTCGCTCCGATGATGCAATTTGTATTCCGATTAGCGATTTCTCGCTTTTCGATTTTTCGTCTTTCCATTCCGTTTTTCGGTTGGGATCCGGTTCCCGGATCGGGTCCCAACATTTATGGTATCAGAGCCCAGTATTATGAACTTGGGCGATATGTTTGTTTCATGGGCAATCTTCGGATAAGTGTCAGAGCCCAGTACTATGGTCTTAACTGGGCATAGAAGATTGATGAGGGTGTGTAAGGATAAAAATTGAATTTGTGAGAATGTCAGAGCCCAGTATTATGATCATACTTGGGCATTATAGTTATTAAGAATGAATTTAGTGATTGTCTGAGTGAGTGAGGTTAAGAACTTTGATTGATTTTGGGTGTGTGTAAATGAACTTGAGATTTAAAGTTCATGATGGCGATTTGATTTTGTACATGCAATTATGAGATGAGATTAAGGTTAAGAATTATGTTTGATTTAGGTTTATGATTATGAATTTGAGATTATAATTTCTTGGTGAATTGGGAAGAACCTAATTGATTGTTTGATTTAGATGGATTGTGAAAATGGAAAATTTAGATTTGAATTACATGATGAATTTAGAGGAATTGATTTCGAATATGCATATGTGAGATGAAAATTTTGAAGAATGAGAAAAATTGATAGAGAAATGTGTATAGAAATTCAAAGGATTAAGTGAAATAGTGATTTTGGTCCATATGAAGAGTCATTACGACGTGGACCATTGACTTATTTCAAATGTTAAGGAAAAATGTGAGTTTGATATGATTTTGGATAGAGTAATTGATTTAAGAATTGAGAAATTATAAGGAGATTGAGAAAAGATTATGAGAAGGAATTAGATACGAAATATTATGTTCTTAAGTGTGAATTTCGAGGACGAAATTCTTTTAACAGGGGGAGAAATGTTGGACCCCGAATTTCTGGTGAAAATTAGAATATTAAAATGATTTTAAATAAGAAAGAAATTGGTGAGACAATTTATGAATTTAAGGAAATTTGACGAAATTAAGAAAAAATTTATGAGAAAAGAATTATTTAATTTTGAGGATTTTGATATTTGAGTGAACTTGTATGGATTATGAGAAGAAAGTGGATGAGTTGATTGAAATGAAGTTAAATATCAAGAATTGAAAAGAAAAAGTGTGAAAATTTGAAGAATTTAGAAAGTTTGACTTTTTGGCCTTTGAGAGTTGACTTTTGATTTAGGTAAAATTTAATAAAATGGTCTTCTGGAAACTTGTAGATTATGTCAAGAGCTTTCCGTAGCCATAAAGTTTGATATTTTTCGATATCGAGAGTGGAAGTTATGATCAGTCAAAGTTAAGTATGAAATTTGTCTGAAGTTTGACTTTTGGGATTGACAGTTGACTTTTGATCTACGCAAAATTTGAGAAAATGATCTACATGAAATTTGTAATGTTTGTTGAGAGTTTTCTGTGGCCATAAAGTTTGCTATTTTTCGATGTCGGGATTGAGAGTTATGATTTTCCAAAGTTAAGTGATCTAGCTTTGTTTTGTATAAATGACCTAAGTGTATATTTGCATGTGCTATACTTCGAGGCTACTCGTTGTATAGATTTAATTTGAATTAGAATAAGTGGTCTTAATGAAAGTTGTAGCTTGTATGTCGATCTTTCCGACGCCATAAAGTTTGTAATTTTTCGATATCGGAGCTAGGAGTTATGAGCGATTAAAAATTGGAAGTTGTTTAGGAAAAGTTGTTTTAGATAGAATCTTTGATTGAGTTTTCAACCTCTTTCGAGACCTAAATTGATTTTGGGTTCTTCAGGGAAGTTGTAGAGCTTCCTTTAATCTCTTTATTGACACCAAATTTGTCAAATTCTGAGTTCGGGATTAAGAGATATGATTTTTGAAAAATTCAGGTATAAGTATGTATTTGAAGTCTTGTAACTTGGTTTGAACTCCGACCCTTTTGTAATCTTTTG
Organism: Erythroxylum novogranatense; assembly: GCA_029891385.1. NCBI lineage: Eukaryota > Viridiplantae > Streptophyta > Magnoliopsida > Malpighiales > Erythroxylaceae > Erythroxylum > Erythroxylum novogranatense. Next base: position 14,436,518 of record CM057228.1, read on the forward strand.
CTTATAAATCCTTCGTCCGACATCCGATTGATTTGATTCTTAAAGTGTTGGATTCCTAAGACAATTACGTTCATTTTTATGAAGAATTATGATTTTTAGGAGATTAAATGGAAAAAGATTGATTGAACCAAAGTAAGAGATGGGTTATAGGTTATAAGTTGGATAATTTTCTGAACATTGTTCAGTATTTTACGATTTTCGGGAGTTGTACAACTCCGATTGATATGATTCTTGATGGAAAATAAAGTTAAGATATAGGGCTACAACTCTTATGAAGGGATCGAAATTTAATTTCATCCCTAAGATTGTTAATATTTGGAATTAATTTCGCGTAATGTTCAGTCTCGGATTTTGTGAAGGTCCGATAGTATTTTGGCTATAACTTATTCGTTTTAGATCCGAATTGAGGACCGTCAGTGGCGTTGGATTCGTAAAATTGAGAGGAACAATTTTCAAGAAGAAAGTTTGTCCAAATTATTTCGTTTATTTGCTCGAAATCAGGTCACAATGTATCAGTTTTTCAAATTCCTGCAGGGGCAATTTTGGAAATAAGCAAACAAGTGAGGGCATAAGGGTCATTTGTACCCCATTTTAAGTGACATGGCAAAACTCTCAAGTGGCTGTCGTTTAGGTTGAAAGAAAAGAGCTGAGACCCACGAAACTTACATGAAAAATAAGAAAAGAAGATAGGAAATAAGGAGGAGTTACTTTCGTATGGGAGAAAGAATGAAGAAGAATAAAGAGTAAGTGGGATTTCGAATTTTTCGGTCTTTAAGCATGAGTTTTGCATGGATTTCAAGGGGAAAGGGAAGAAAGAAGATGGAGTTACCATTGGAGCTTAGGAATTTTGAAAATCTAGAGAGAGAAAGAGGAAAGAGAAATTTCAATCTTTGAGTTTTTTCTTAAACTTTGGTTTAGAATCATGGAAAATGATATGGGTATGTGATTTATGAAGCTAATTGTGATGTATATGCTTTAGGTTGTGTTTAATTTTGGATGGAATGAAATTGGGGTTTATGTCAAATTTTAAAATTGGGAATTTTTGAAATTGATGATTTAGATAGCTTGAATTAGTGATGAATTTGAGATATCCTAAGTTAATTTTGATGTTTATGCTTTAGGTGAAGTTTAATTTGAAAATTGTAAATTGGGGTTTAGGCTAAATTTGGAATTTGGGATTTTCCCAAATTTTGTGAATTAATGGTGTAGAATTATCAATAATAGCATGAATTGATGAAATATGGAATCAATTTTGAAGAAATTATGTTTTATGATATTGAATTTGTGCAATTGGTTTAGGCCAATTTTGAAAATTGGGATTTTCAAAATTGGAGATTGAAATAACTTGAATATGAGAGGAATTGATATTTCCTAAGTTCAATTTGAGAAATTAAGTCAATTATGATATTGAATTTGATTGGATTGATTTAGGTTCAATTTGTAATTTGGGGGTTTTTGCAATTAGTGATGTAACTATCTTGGAATTAGTAAGAATTGATGACTTAAGCATCAAATTGAAGGATTAAGTTATTTATGAGATTAAATTTTGGATGAAATTGATTTAGGAAATTTTCAATTGGAAGGAAGAAAGGAGAAAAGGTCAAATTGAAGCATTGGACAAGATGCTAGCATGGATATGAGGTGGGTAGTATATTTATTTATTGAATTGTAAGCTAAGAATGCGAATTTGAAAAATTAAGAAGCAAAGTTTTGATAAATGATTTTATGAAAATGATTTTGAGAAAATACAAGATTTATGAAATTCATGAGTTTCAAATTATTCGATTTATGATTTAAATGATTTAAAGAAATTAGTGCATGTTTGGTCATGAATGTGATTATTATGTGATTAATTTGGTGATGTGCATTGCATTAGATTGATTATGTGAATTCATGTAAATATATGCTTGTGTCATTTATGACACAATTTGATGTTACGGGATGAAAAATGTGAAAAGCAAGATGTTTGAAAAGTGCCTTCAGCCATCTGAAATTATGTTTTGCTTATGTGCTATATGGGTTTGGTAAGGTCTTTTTGTGAGTCGTCAATGTCTCTACTGTTATAGCCTTCTCCCACTGCCCGTTAGTGGCATAGGAGTTCGATCTCGGACTCCCTCTATTCACGGCCGCATGAAACATTATCTTGAGGAATGTGCGAGACGTCTCTTTTGAACCGAACCAAACCAAACCATTTGATGTGTTATGTGATTTATGTTGGATACCGCGGTATAACCCGCAAACACACGCCGCAGTATAACCTGCAAACACCTACGGGTGGGGTGTGGGGTCCAACACTAAACCACTTGACATGTTATGTGATTTTGCTTTGTTTATGTTATGATGTATTATGACGTGATGCATTCATATTTGAAATTGTACATGAGAAATGAGAAAGTAAATATTTATGAATATTTTGAAACAAATGAAGATTTGGAAATTTTAGAAAATGTTGATGAAGGTTTATGAATGTTTTGAAAGGTTGTAAAATGAATGTTTGGATAAATTTCCGAATGGGAAATGTTTGAAAAGTTTTAAAGGACACTTTTCGCTTATTTTTCAATTTATAAATATGTTATCCACGAGCTTAGTGCTCACCCCCGTTTCATCCCCAATCTCCAGGTTTTTAAGCAGGAGAACGGATGAAAGACGAGCAATATTTGTATTTATGTGTAAAGTTCGATGTTCGTATTGGATTTTGTGGATGGTTAGAAAACCAGAAAAAGTGTATTTAGTCTGAATGTAGAGAATGTGTTATGAATTCTGGATGTATGTATTTGAGTTAGGTTGTGGAATTGAAAATGTGTATGATTATAGGTTTATTTACCAAATTGCATTTGCGTATGAATTTGGATATGAATGGGATTGATTGAGATTTTGTATGATCAATTGAGAATTTATGAAGTGTTAGACATAGGATTGCATTTCTGCTGGTGTTTGGATTCCGGACGGGAGGTCCGATGATTCTGCATTGTGTTTGGACATTTTAGAAGTGTTTTGACTCTTTGCAAATTTTGGGCTGTCAAAATACAGCCGTTATCTTTCGAAATTTCAGTAAAAGGGTTTAAAAGTAAGTTTGACAATTGATATGGATGTATAAGAAGATGATTAATAAGAATTAAGTAAATTGAGAATTTCATGAGGAATAGTTTCCTAGAAAGGGAAATCGATATGGTTTTGATTAGTATGAGAATGGTTGTAAGATAAATAAGATGAAAAAAAAAATTATACCAGTTTTGAAATGTCGTGAGGTTTCCAACGCGATGAGTTTGCTATGCTTCATGTTTGAAACGGATGTCGGTGTTTGTTTCAGTTTGATTATTTTGATTCGCATTCGATTCATAATTCTGCCTTTCGAGTTTCTCCGCTTTGTTATTCGTATTTTCGATGCACAATTTTTCGAGTATTCGTTTCGCTCCGATGATGCAATTTGTATTCCGATTAGCGATTTCTCGCTTTTTGATTTTCCGTCTTTCCGTTCCGTTTTTCGGTTAGGATCCGGTTTCCGGATCGGGTCCCAATAGCGCTTCATACTGGCAACTCAAGTCACAACGCCTTTATCTAAACATGCATTTTATGAAATGCATCACATACTAATTATGCCATATCAGACAATCACATATGATATTCAGTCAGAAACTCATAATCATCGGACCTAAGTCCGGCATTCAACATCTGTTGAGAATTCACGTATCATAAGGGATTTCACATCAATTCATAACTCTTCCAATGCATCAAAACTGAATATGGCTTACATAGCAATAACATATGGTGCTCATACAAAACTCATAATCATCGGACCTAAATCCGGCATTCAACTTCCGTTGAGAATTCACAAAATATTCAGAATTTCAGAGTACATAAAGCCACAATCAAAGCACTTCCAATACATTCCCGAATATTGATCTCCTCAGACAATTAAAGTCCGGAATTCATAGAAAAATCGCAAGCAATTTAATAATATGGGAAGTTGTAAACAAATCAAATCAATCAATCTTAGGAAATCATTTAGGTTGACTCACAGTACGCTCCAATAAGCTATTGCCTGGATGGTCCGGCAATGTTTGATTGGCGTCAGATATGCTCCTCTAAAATAGGCAAAACACATTCACAAATATCACACTTTGCACAATTGCACAAATTTTCTTTCATAAAAATATCAATGTATAGAATGTATGCACAATGTATGTTCAATGACAATTCCGGGGTGCAATAATGCGATCCTTAACAAAATCATTTAGTAATCAAAGCCCTCATTAATACCATGTATTTTTACAATTGAATTGGACCAAACAATGTCAAATAATTTCATAGCTTCATTGACCACTTCAGATTTTTCCTATAGAACATAATCGGGTCAACTTTCCATACTAAATCAGATAAGGTAAATGACCAAATTGGACAAAACTTCCTTCTGTAAAGTTGTTCTCCCATTTCTTAGCTTTCTAAGGACATGAAAAACATTTAATTATGATCAGTATACCAAGATATATCCTTAAAATATTCTAGACGGTTCATAAGCTCCAGTAAAATTCATTCCTCAATTTCCAACCAAAAACGGAAACTCTTAGAGATAGAATTAAAACTCCATTTCTTCATAAACGATGTATCCCTATGTCTCTAGTTTACACAGAATCAAGAATCACCCAATTTGGATCAGTATAGAGAAAGTTATGGTAAAAATACGAAAGCATGTTCGAGCAGTCAAAGGATGGGTGCTCGTCGCGACGAGGACAAAAAGTGACTTCGTGACGAACAGCCCAGAATTCAGTTTTTCTCGAAATTTTTGCAGCGTTCACCGCGACGAGTTTAAGGGGGGGTCTCCTACGTTGCGGCGAGGAAGAAAATGGACGTCGCGGCGAGGAAGATATTGGATGTTGCGGCGAGGAAGAAAATGGACGTCTCGGCGAGGAATAAAATGGACATCGCGACGTCTGGTTCTAAAACTTGTCTTCCCTGAATTCATTTTCCAGATTTATCACTTCTATACCCAAAACAATCTCTAAGACTTCACTCCAAAAATCATTCTTATATTCCAACACTAAAAACCGATGCATGCAAGAATTACACCATTTCAACTCTCCACTACTGTGATCATCCACTCTATCTCTATTCTGTTTCTTTTAATCTTTTCCGCATCTCACAACTTTACAATACCCAGTAAACTCATATTTCATTCCAGAAACACTTAAAAATTTAGCTCATCATCTAAATCATCCAATCTATGCATTCATTGAGACTACACCATGTAACTTCACATGCATGTATATATATATATATATATATATATATATATATATATATATATATATATATATATATATATATATATATATATATATATATATATATATATATATATATATATATATATATATATATATATATATATATATATATATATATATATATATATATATATATATATATATGTATATATATATATATGTAAACTTACTTGCTTAAGCAATATTTCCCAAAGAAGGAGAGTGAATCACGACACAACAATAACGACTGATGATCGGCGTTTGGTAAAACCAGAAGAATGTTTTTCAACAATGCATTCGGTGAAGAGAGAACAATGGAGGAAAGAGTTATACCGGTCTATACATTACGTGCCTACATTGCACGTCTTACACCTATCGCTATTACATACTGGCATATGTCACCTTTGCATGTAGGTCATTTGTCACTAAATGATCAGTCCACGTGTCTCAATAGGATTGGTCCAAATTTCATTATTTTTCTAAAAATTCATCAAAAATTTCAAAATATTCTAAATATACCAAAATTGCCAAATCACATTTTAATCGCATTAACAACTCAATTGTACCCGAAAAATGTCATGAATGCATGTACAATCATATTAATGTGCAAAAATGTGCATGTCACAATTAATTAAGCATAAACATGAATTTTCCTTTTTGATTTCTCAATAATTCTCGTAATTCACAATTTTAGCCCTCATATGGGTAACGGGATGTTACAACTCTCCCCTCCTAACAAAAATTTCGTCCTCGAAATTCTTACTCAATTGATCAAATAGGTAGGGGTATGTTTTCATCATATTCTCTACTATTTCCCATTTAGCTTTATCACTCAAATAATTTCTTTTACTTAACTATAGTCAACGGAATCAATCGATTTTCCCGTTACTTATTTAGATATCACACAATCTTGTCTGTCTCCTTAATAAATTTCGGATACTTCAAAATTTTCACTTCTAGATCTGACATTACATCTAGGTCAGATCATATCTCTATTTCTTATCACACTCACATATCATACTCAACGTATATAAGACATCTTGTTGGTATTACAAACTCATATTAATGGTCCTTTTCTTACAAAATTTTCATATGGACAATTTTATGTCGAGCTTATCTCACCCTTTTCCTAACCTGAGTACACCTTAGCAAGGTGATACTCTCAGAAGCAATTCATCTCTTTAGTGTTAATACACTTAACTCATGTCTCTATCTTATTTTATTCAAAATCTTCGGTGTTGCTTTTCCTAATTCATTTGTCTTTCTTGAGTCACTTAATTCTAATACACATCAATTTCACTTATCATAAACGTCTCCTATCACTTCTGGCCTTAAACTATTTTTAGGCCTTCTTCACCCAAATATAAAGGTGGTCAACTCATCCTGTCATGTAACATCTTATATGAGCTTCGAATGATATCACAATGATATTGAATGTTATGCTCTAAGTCAATTAAAGCTAAGCATTGACCTCATTTTCTATGAACTCGAAACTATAAGCTTTAAGGAGACGTATCCCCAATAGTTAAGACTATTGGCACAATTACAAGTAGTCACTTTAAACATTATTTCATTGAATTCCTACTAGGATGTATAGCATAGGTTGTTACTTGTTCTATCCCTGACAATCTTTTACTCAATAATCTTTATTGAGCACACAAACTTCATATTACAATCACATGGTACTCTTTTCCTGTTTAACTCAAAATTCATATTCATTATCGACTTCCAATTTCCTCAATAAAATTCATAATTTCTGAATCTTCAAGTTGGGCTTTGCTAAACTGCTCATGCAAAACTGATTTTACATTAGTTTGTTAATAGTACTTTGATTTGCCCAAAAGTCAACTCAATATTCTATACTCTTCATTGCATAAGATTTAGAAATCCACAATGTCTGAATTCGTGCTATTCCTTTATTGAATTTTCTGGTCAAACAACAAATATGTACACTAGTTTTACCAAGATAGTACTTATTTGAATACCCATAGTCCTTCAATACTTCTTCCTATTATCGCAGTCTCGTACAAAAATTATTTCAAACTCAATAAGTACCTCAGACTTTATTTATCTAAATATAAAATCCAAAATGTTTCACTTCACCAATAGAGTCTCCAAGCTTTCAAAGCAATGGCTATTTCAACAAATTTCAAATAATATATCAAACATTCAACTTATGAGACTAATTGTCTCTATGCTTACAAAAATCAGTTTGGTATGCTTCAACACGGTGCATCTTAATTTCTGATGTGGAAACTCATTGCATAATACAAAATCTCCAAATTCGATACTATTTGTTGTGATCAAGTGCCTTTCCGATACAATAAAGGTACTAGCCATTAGGCTCAGTTAGAAACAGAAATCACGGAGCAAAGCTCTATGTGCAGAATTCTGAGCTTAAAGCTCTTTTAGACTGGCTACTCTGATCACAACACCTTTATCAGAACATGCATTATATGATATGCATCGAATAATAAAATATGTTACACATAGCTTTCAATTTAATGCACAGACAGAATTTCATACATATATTCGAAACCAAAAACTTTCTTAAGTAATCAAAATATTCTTTTCAACTCCTCGAATACATTCAAGATATGATCACAACCACTAATTGATCAAACAAAATTGGATCTCTTTATTTTTCAATACCATGACACTTTCAGGGGTGTGGTTAACTCTAACAAATATTGCCAAAATTCTATGTTCCCATTATTTGTTCTCGTAATTCCTTACGCACTTGATTCCTCAATGACATAATATTATCTCATATTTTTGTTAATTTCCTAATTGACTTATTTACTCGAATTATTCTTCCTTTTGTACATTTTCCACTGATTTGACATTGGCTTATTGCAATGTCAAACCATTCTTACTAGTGTCTCCCCTCATTTCAATTTATTCACAAACGTAATCTTCCTGTGTTGGCAACATACTCATCAAATCAACTTGTATTCCTAGAACATAGTTTCACATAATATAATGTGGCCTAAGTTCTATTCACATTAGCTAGTTTCGTCCCAAATTCAAGAATCCAATCACATAGTTGGATACTTTACCTCAAACAAAAATGCATACACTCTTAACAGCACATTTTATATCTTATGCATAAGTCTTCATTAGGAATAGAGCTTTAATTTATTTTGTTTTCATTCATTCTTAAAAGTAAACCATTTGGTCAACTTAACTTTATTCGATGCACTTATTCTGCCAAAGAAGATTTCTTGCTACGATCAACTATATCTTTCATCTAATCCTTATCAATCAACTATTCCCATCATTGCTTATCAAACATTCTTAGTACCCCAAAAGGTCACTTTCAACTATTCACATTCTTTACATCTCAACTAGAGATGTATTTAAGACAATTCACTAATTAATAACTCATGGTCAAAATATCTTAAGCTCATTTGATTTAGGAAAACATTTTTCTTACTAACATCTTTAACACTCTCAATCTATCTTCGATCAATCACTATAAGCACTTTCATGCATTACTCTAATTCATCGTAGACCTTGAGTTATGGGAACCATGACTATCAATTATTCATATATCATAAATTGCTTCCTATATCATCTTCACACATATAATTCTTATGTGCTCGATTCTCACACTTGTCATAGTAATCCCATTCTTAAATATGTGCTCACAAAATAACAATTTAACCAAACCATAACAACTTTTACAATTCTCACTATCTTTATCTCATCATCCAATTACCACTATATCGTCATACATACGTATTTTCACCATCAATTCGGACTTATCATCCTAAAATCCTAATCGCAATTCCACCAACATATTCTTACAGTGAATCATAACTCATATCACATTTATCCGACACCCATTGCAAGTCCAAGTTTGACCTCTCAAAGTCATTAAAAAATTTTATTTCTTTCAACTTGGCTTGTACACTTTAAATCTCGTCATTCATCTATATATCATTAATTTCCTTAATCAATCCATGACAATGTTTTTACATCTATTATATTACCACAGTACAATGTCGATATCGTATTCCATAATACAACCACCACTACAACTACATTACCTCATTATTTGTCATATCTAACCATATACTATTTTCCTTTTCTAAATATCCACCAACTTTCATTTTCTCATAGTCAGGTAGATCATCATTCTTCCCACTACTTCCATCAATTCAAACACTTAACAAATGCTCATGTATGAGACTCATATAAATGCAACTCAGACTAGGGATCAGTTGCTACTACCTGCCATGACATGACTGAAATGCATGTACACATATGTCAAAACTGCCCATTTAAGATACTAAATCTGGGCTCTGATACCAAATTGTAACACCCCACTCTCACAAGAAATGTACCCAACATCTATGGTGATATCCGAATACGTACCCCGCAAGGGTGGCATGCTAGAACGATCATTCAGTCAAAATTTATTACGAAACTTTTGTTTCTTTAAAATAAGGAACAAGCAAGCGGAAATTACTAATCAAATTGGGCCCATGACATTTAAAAACATTTCCATTTACAAGTGACAATTATTACAACATTAGTATTCAACAATAATTTGGTCCCATTTCAGATACAAAACACTTGAAATTATAATGTCATTTCAATTACCAAATCATTCACAATCCTTTTGTACACTTTTTGTGAAACATAATTAAAATAAAATAAAATTCACTGAAGACAATATGCAGGTGCAAACTGATCCCGATCCCTAAACCATATCAGACCTCAGTGTCTATACTCCATTTAGCCTTGCTGAAAAATTCCTCAGAACCAGAAAAGCCACATTATAATTTTTTATGAGTTTTGCAACTCAATGAGTGAACCATCATTGATGAATTCACTGGATTACAAACAAACATCACGTATATCACAGATATTCATTCAGAACATATAACTATTTCTGATATTCACATAACATGGCATCTCATGTGATCATACAATTCACGTAGCCAAGTATAGCAACGGTTCATATCAATGTATCACTCACTTCAGCTTTGCAAATCATTCAAGGAGTTTCAGTCTTATATGAATGCTATATGCATGAGACTCACATTCGTTCTTATTATTGTGACTGAGTGCCTATCACATACTTATACAAATATTAGCCCATAAGGCTCAGTCAGAATAGAATCACGGAGCATAGCTCTACGTGCACACACATATATCACAGAGCAAAGCTCTACGTGGAAGCGCTTCATACTGGCAACTCAAGTCACAACGCCTTTATCTGAGCATGCATTTATGAAATGCATCAAATACTAATTATGTGATATCAGACAATCACTTATGATATTCAGTCAGAAACTCATAATCATCGGACCTAAGTCCGGCATTCAACATCTGTTGAGAATTTACGTATCATAAGGGATTTCACATCAATTCAGAAATCTTCCAATGCATCAAAACTGAATATGGCTTACATAGCAATCACATATGGTGCTCATACAAAACTCATAATCATCGGACCTAAGTCCGGCATTCAACTTCTGTTGAGAATTGACAAAATATTCAGAATTTCAGAGTACACAAAGCCACAATCAAAGCACTTCCAATACATTCCTGAATATTGATCTCCTCGGACAATTAAAGTCCGGAATTCATAGACAAATCGCAAGCAATTTAATAATATGGGAAGTTCTAAACAAATCAAATCAAATCAATCCTAGGAAATCATCTAGGTTGACTCACAGTACGCTCCAATAAGCTATTGCCTGGATGGTCCGGCAATGTCCGATTGGCGTCAGATATGCTCCTCTAAAATAGGCAAAACACATTCACAAATATCACACTTTGCACAATTGCACAAATGTTCTTTCATAAAAATATCAATGTATAGAATGTATGCACATTGCATGTTCAATGACAATTCTGGGGTGCAATAATGCGATCCTTAACAAAATCATTTAGGAATAAAAGCCCTCATTAATACCATGTATTTTTACAATTGAATTGGACCAAACAATGTCAAATAATTTCATAGCTTCATTGACCACTTCAGATTTTTCCTATAGAACATAATCGGGTCAACTTTCCATACTAAATCAGATAAGGTAAATGACCAAATTGGACAAAACTTCCTTCTGTAAAGTTGTTCTCCCATTTCTTATCTTTCTAAGGAAACAAAAAGCATTTAATTATGATCAGTATACCAAGATATATCCTTTAAATATTCCAGACGGTTCATAAGTTCCAGTAAAATTCATACCTCAACTTCCAACCAAAACTGGAAACTCTTATAGACAGAATTAAAACTCCATTTCTTCATAAAGGTTGTAGCCCTATGTCTCTAGTTTACACAGAATTAAGAATCACCCAATTTGGAGTAGTATAGAGAAAGTTATGGTCAAAATACGAAAGCATGTTCGAGCAGTCAAAGGATGGGTGCTCGTCGCGATGAGGACAAAAACTGACGTCGCGACGAACAGCCCAGAATTCAGTTTTTCTCGGGATTTTTGCAGTGTTCACCACGACGAGTTCGAGGGGGGGTCTCCTACGTCATGGCGAGGAAGAAAATGGACGTCGCGGTGAGGAAGAAATTGGACGTCGCGGCGTGGAAGAAAATAGACGTCGCGGCGAGGTATAAAATGGACGTCGCGACGTCTGGTTCTGAAACTCATCTTCCCCGAATTCATTTTCCAGATTTATCACTTATATACCCAAAACAATCTCTAGGACTTCACTCCAAAAATCATTCTTATAGTCCAACACTAAAAACCGATGCATGCAAGAATTACACCATTTCAACTCTCTCACTACTGTGATCATCCACTCTATCTCTATTCTGTTTCTTTTAATCTATTCCGCATCTCACAACTTTACAATACCCAGTAAACTCATATTTCATTCCAGATACACTTTACAATTTAGCTCATCATCTAAATCATCCAATCTGTGCATTCACCGAGACTACACCATGTAACTTCACATGCATGTATATATATATATATATATATGTATATATATACCGTAAACTTACTTGCTTAAGCAATATTTCCCAGCAGTGAGAGTGAATCGCTGACACAACAATAACAACTGATGATCGACGTTTGGTAAAATCAGAAGAAGGTTTTTCAACAATGCATTCGGTGAAGAGAGAACAAAGGAGGAAAGAGTTATACCGGTCTATACATTACGTGCCTACATTGCACGTCTTACACCTATCACTATTACATACTACCATATGTCACCTTTGCATATAGGTCATTTGTCACTAAATGATCAATCCACGTGTCTCAATAGGATTGGTCCAAATTTCATTATTTTTCTAAAAATTCAACAAAAATTTCAAAATATTCTAAATATACCAAAATTGCCAAATCACATTTTAATCGCATTAACAACTCAATTGTACCCGAAAAATGTCATGAATGCATGTACAATCATATTAATGTGCAAAAATGTGCATGTCACAATTAATTAACCATAAACATGAATTTTACTTTCTGATTTCTCAATAATTCTCGTAATTCACAATTTTAACCCTCACATAGGTAACGGGATGTTACACAAATAACTTAACCATTACAACTCTAGGAAGATGCATGAACCATAAACAACTTTTAAATACATATGCAATTCTTCCTTGAATTTTTTTTAATAATTTTTTTTCTTTTTCTTTTCTCTTTCTTTTCTTTTCTTTTCTTTTCCTTATAAAATTGAAATAAACTACATCAACATGGGAATTTCAATGATAAGACATAAAATAACATCGCAAGATTATAACCAACCATCACATATGTACACCCCCACACTTTAAATTTTGTACATCCACAAACTAAACAATAAAAAATGTTCCACTAGCTTTATGACTTGGGTAGGACATTTGGTTAAGTTTAAAAGCATAAAATGTGGTTTATACAAAAAGAAAGGTTAAAGCTCAAAGGGGTTTATCAAGGGAAAAATTATGTCAATAGGGTAGGTTATTTAGCTAATGTATTTTATGAAGAACAAAGAATGTCTAATCATATCCATGTTAATGCATGTGATAAAAATGTGGTCTCGAATAGAAATTGAACGTAAAATCAGGATGTATATGTCATGAAGGTAACACATTATCAAAAAGCAATGAGACTGATATAAATGAATCGGTCAAATAAGGCTCAAAATCTCACTGCCTTTGTCTATCATTAGTCACTACTCTTCTAAAGATAATGCACATTAACCAATCACAAGAGCAAACGTACATGTTAAAGTTGCTATGAAGTTTTCTAGTCAATCCACACTCTAATCATGATTATATAATCTCAGAATCAATAGAAAATGAGAAAATGTTTATTTCATTTGTTTTATTCTTTCTCTCATTTTGATTGAAAACTGAAAAACAAGTAACACAAACAAATTCAAAAACACACATGCATATAAAAAGTAATGCGAAAATGTAAAGGAAAAGAAATTTACTTCCCTTGGGTTGCCTCCCAAGAAGCGCCTTTATTTAGGGTCTCTGGCTCGACTCCTTTTTCTCCTCACGTGACAAAGTTGTGCTCTTCGGGAATTACATGTGGCTCTTCCAAGTGAGGCAGTTCCGGATAGGGCCTTAGTCGATCATCATCTTCCTTCAGTATCTTCCCTATCCTCAGCTTCTCAATTTTGACTGAGTCTATACAATCTGGAAATATTTTGAATGTCTCTTCACCTTTTTCTTTATCATTTAACTCCTCCAATCTATAATGTAAAGGTAAAGAGTTAGTTTCAAAAATAATTATGGACTCAATACTTACCTCCGAGCTAAAAGATATGTCCTTTGCGACTTCGAGCTCCTTCTCCACTTCTTCGACACAAACAATTCGTTAGGAGTTGACCTCAAAATTCTCAAGCTCCTCATCACTTTGCAAGTTTTTTGCACAGACTTCAATTGGATACACCTCGGGTTGATACGATTGTGCATCTTTTCGTTGCGATTCTAGGTGATCAAGGCTTATTGCCATCTGAACCATTAGGTTTTCCATCCTCTGTTGGTTTGTTTTTATTTTTTGAATATCCTGATGCAATTGCAAGTTGATACCAACAAGTTTGTTAACAATTTCTTCTAAAGATGTGCCTGAACCAAGTTGGCTCTCCGGATCTTGGGACCAAGTGTCTTCTAGAAATTTCCCTCCATCCTTCTGGAATTGTAAAGTATTCTCCTGCAATTGCAACATCAACTCTTCCAACGATGGACCAGAATTGGGATAGGAAACTTCTGCTCTGTACCAGAATTGTTGTGTGTCCTACAAGCTATCATGGAAGTAATTCTGTTGATTATTCCATCCATAACAAAAGTTAGGTTGATCAGTCCAAACATTGTTATATGATTGAGAATATGAATCATAAAAGAAATTACTTCTGTCTATATCGAACAAAAAAATGAAAAGATCACAAAATAACAGAAAAGAAATCAATTACGAACAAATTTATATAAATCACCAATTAACTCACAAACAAAAAATAAAACACCGCACTCCCTGGCAACGGTGCTAAAATTTGACCGCGCGTTGTTACGCAAATCAAAATAAAATAACTAGACTACTACTGTAGCAGGGGCAAGTCTAGGTCGATCCTACAGAGAGTGTGTGTAAATTTTATAAAATGAAATTAATCGGTGTTTACACTTCATGGGGGGTTTTGGATTTTTGAAAGAAAAATAAAAATAAAACTAACTAATAAAAACAAATTAAAGAAAACATGCAATAAAATGAAAAATGTGGGAAATTCAGTAGGAACCCGATTTTTTGGTTCAATCTCGGCCTAAACCCTGACTAAGCATATTTTATTAATTTGTTGTTTTTTAACCTCTTCTAGTAATTATTAATCGTGGGTTAAAAATTAACCCAAGTTTTCCCTTAGATTTTGTTTAATCAAGATACGATTGTTGATTAAACCTAACCACCGAACAACCTAGGATACGATCTCTAGATTTAATTAAGCGGTAGCATTATGAACTAGGAAAACAGATTAATCAAGCCAACAACCACATATGATGCGTCATTTAACCTAGGTCATGTTATCCCTAATGATTATGAATCATTAGTCGCTGATCGGCGGTTTATCGTTCAATATTAAAATTGATCCCTGGAAACCGGTCAAATTAAATTTATACCAAGGATTGCAATACAGGATGCAACCTCGGGTCGACTCTCAAGGAACCAATGCATCAATTGATCCTAGACTAGCCTAATGTTTGAATGATGCATGCAATTAAAGCAATAAAAAGGGGGGTTTTGAGTGATTAATCTAAAATTAAACTAGACCAAAGCAAAGATAAATATTTTTAGGATTTTGAAAAGATAAGGCAATTGAAATTAAATGGGATTGAAAACAATTAATAAAACTCTCCGAAAATGTAGCTCGGGTCATCATCATTCAAAATAATATCGGGTTTGAAATCCACTAAGTTTCAAAATAAACCTTAACAACTCGTTAAGTCCAAGAATTAATTAATCAACTCGATTAATTAAAACTTGTTAAAACCCTTAGTGTATGCTATGAATGATTAATGCAACAAATCATTTGAATAAAACACAACCAACTTAATCAAACACAACTAGGCGATTAAATTAATTGATGCAATCATCCAACCGATATACATGAACTCCATGTATTTAAAACAGCATTCAACAATAATCAAACATTAACACAAATCAAAGTTTAACGTCCTACTAAACTATAGCAAGACTCAATCGGTTATACACTGTAATAATACCAACTCGGATCGTTACAAGTTCATAACCGAAATCTAAAACAGTGTTGATTACCCCTTGAAGCTCGAAGAACTCAGACCTCTGTTACATTTCCGGGAGACTAAGAGTTTAGCCGCTCATGACTCCGGATGACTCCATCACTGCTGGAGAATCACTGATAGTCATGATCAGACGACGAACTGGAAGATGAAGACAGCGAACGTGGAATGCTGGAGATGAAAAGATGCGGCGGTGAGCGTAAATCTGCGATGAACTCAAACAAACACAATATAAAACTATCAAAACTAAAACAGAGAAGAAAAAGGAAACAAACAGAGAAAATAGTGAACGAAGAACGAAAACTGGAGAAGACAAAGAAGAAACACTGTAGCGGCCGCTTCTCATTTGCCCTAAATGGTAAGGTTTTATAGGGAACTGTGCGGGCCGGGTCGAAACAGTGGATACTTTTGCCATTTTGGTCCGGGTCACCCGACATTCGCTGCGGCGAATGACTGTAGTTCACTGCGGCGAATGAATTTGGTCACTCGTCGCAGCGAATGAATTAAACACCATTAATTAGCCGCGAATGGAGAGTCTGATTCGTCCCAAATAACTCATGGCGTGTTGACTTCTTAATTGTTGACTACTTTGGTCCTACAAAATACAACCCATTTGCAGTATCAATTGTCCCAATAAAGATTATGCAGAATTAATGACAAATGACAACAAAATACTGACAATGTGCAATTTATCAAAACTCAATGTGCGGGACTAAAATAAACATAAAAATCATAAATCAGGAGTCAACAGATGCATAATTACTAAAGAAAACGGGCCTAATTTATAGTATAAATTTGGTCCAATCAAATTCCCCCACACTTAAACCTTTGTACTCCTGAACAAAGCTTATAAGAGTCAAAAAGGTACAAGAGTAAAAGAAAATTATGCCCATGCTCAAACAACAACCAAAATTGACTCAATCCACTTTATCAGAATTCTAACGCAGCAAATTGAAAGAGTGCTAATAAAACAAACATTGAAAGAATTTAAGCACATGAGATTGAACAACAGAGAATCACTCGGGATATGGTGTTTACGCTCAACTCACTTGTATAGTAGGAATATTTTCTCTCAATCGCTTAGTACATCTCCTACCATAGGCTTGTATCAATTTTATTTCTCCACTACAAGGACTATCAATTTGAAAATCAAGAGGTCTTTCGTGGTTGTAATGAGCGGAAGGCTAAATGAATGGATGAAGTGAAAGAAAGAAATAGTATGAGCATGCGCATAAAGTGAGGAATTGATGTCAACAACAAAACTAAAACACTACACTAAAATAAATTGAATACACACACTTTTTTTTTTTTTGGCTATCTTATTTTGAGATGCTAATCCCTTTTTGGGATGCAACACATTATGATCCCTTTTAGGGATACACAAGACTAACACTTTTCATTTTCAACACTTTTTTTTTACATCTAATAACTAAACACGTACTACCGATCATCTAAGAATGTATGCAAATGCTCATAGCAAAAGGCTCAAGGGGCTAGCAAGAGGAAAAAGTGTTTAAGGGTTGGTGTTTGGGGAAAGGGTTGAAAGAAGGAACTCTATCATATCAACAAAATCTAGTCCATCAAGCTTTGAGTAAAAGCGACACAAGTTCTAGAGAAGAATGGACTAAGTAGATGCACACACAAAATATAGAAGAAAAATTTGGCTCGAATATCCTTCCAACAAGGTTTTGTCTCAATGATCAATCTCAAGTCTTAAAACTTAAAATGCTACCTTGTTAGCATGCTCCCATTTACTTAGTTTTGAAAACTTCAAAAGTTAAAATTTTGTCGACCCAATTATCGTTCGAAAATGGAGAGCATTTTACAAAACTCAAGTATCAAGTTGAAACTTATAAATGCTTTGCATGCAAGGCACAAAAGAACAAGTGCAGAAATTGTTTGATTTGGGGACCAAATTTATCGATTAAGCGATGGCCACAAAATTATGCATAATGTTCTAAAGGTGTACAATGCAAAATATAAAAGGAATGGCTCCCCACACTTAAACATGGCATTGTCCTGATGGCAAAAATAGTAGGGCATAGGAGACCATAAAAGCAGATAAAATGTAAATGTGGATATATCCTTAAACTCAAAAAGTGTGGATGAAATGAAGAATCCAAAGAACTAACTAAAAATTACAACGAAGAAAAGAAAATACAGGAAAAACAATAACGACAAAAGAAAGGAAATAAACAGCTATACTATACTATTCGCAGATCGATGGCAGGCGGATCCAGAGAGGCAACTGCAGAAGTCAAAGGTGGAGTCGGAATAGGCGGCCCGAGGTGTCTTTGCAATCATGGTCAAGATCGAGCGAGTGAACTCATGATCGGTGATCATCTGGGCCTCGAAAGTAGATAGCCGGCCTCAAGCGAAGGACGTCTTGGCAGCAGAGCCACCTCGAAGGAGCAGTGGAGCGAAGGAGGGAAGACAGGTGTAGAGATAGGAGGCGGAGAGGAAACAGGAGGAAGGACGGGAGGTGCGGAAGAGGG
Source organism: Erythroxylum novogranatense (assembly GCA_029891385.1). Lineage (NCBI taxonomy): Eukaryota > Viridiplantae > Streptophyta > Magnoliopsida > Malpighiales > Erythroxylaceae > Erythroxylum > Erythroxylum novogranatense. The sequence goes on from CM057228.1 coordinate 14,454,991, forward strand.
GCTGGAGGGATGGAGGGGAGAGGGAGAAGAAGAGGAAGCTGGTTGGGCGGGAGGTGGTGGTGGAATGGCACGTGGTCGCCCTAAACGGACATAGACAAATGGAGAGGCGGGGGAAGGTGAGGTTATTTGGATGTTCCGGGACTCAAAGGCCCGAACAAGTCAGAAATGAGATGGGGAAAGAGGAGTTTATGTTTGGGGTTGGTGGCGAGGACACACCTTGGCGGAGGGCGGAGGAAATGGCGAAGCTAGGTCGATTGTGGTGGCGATCATAAGGTGTATATGTCTGAGGCTGCTCCTTTGGGATGTTGGTGAGGTGGAGGTGGGTAAAATGTTGTTACATATAAAATGTAACCATGGGCGGGCTTGTGGAAGGAGATCGAGCGCTGGATATAGGCCGAGCCCCGGGGTTGAAGCCACCGAAGTACCCTCGAGGCGGAGAGTAATAATGACGCCGCCCTGTGGGTATCGTGATCGATTCAAAATAGGGACAACGAGGGACAACAGGGAGGTGGTAGTGCTCTCGATTATGGCGGATGTAAAGCATCTGGAATAGAAACACCTCGGAAGTTAATTAGTAGGTGTGAGATTGACGGCATGGGTATATCTTTGGCGCACAAAGGAAAGGTTGCAGTGGTCCGAGGTTAGGCGAGGCCGGTCAACTCGAGTTGGAAGAGTTGACCTACAAAAGGGTTGGTAGCGGAGTAAGAGGAAATGATTTTCTTTTAGTAAAGTTTGGCTAGCAACTCGCGTGGCTAACGAGACATACTCGGGATCCGCTAGGTGAGAGGAAAACGAGAAGGTTGCGAGGAAGGAGAAAGGGTGTGATCGGAGGAAGAAGAGGATGATCTTTGCGCCGCTCGGTGGCTTGTTTCATTCTAGGCATGATCCCGCACACACAAAAGTTAGAAACAGACAATTTACTGACAAAATCATACAGAATCAAGTCTTTTAGCCATTTGCCGCAGCCAACAAGATCATTCGCTGCGGCGAGAGGAGACTTCTGCCATTCGCTGCAGCCAACAGGATGTTCGCCGCAATAACTGGTACTTTCGTTAAGCGGCGAACAAAGACATTCGTCATGAATTTGAAACCCTAAGTTCGTCATGGCGAAGTATGAATTCATTGCGGCGAATGGCGATTCTATGACGATCACGGCGTAACGGCGTCATTGCTTGCCTTAAATCTAACGAATAACAACGAAAATGGACAAGAGGAAGGAATAGAAACACTTACAGAAGGGTGAAAACGCAGTTGGAAGGGGATTTGAGGAGAATGGAAGCTTCAAACAGCAGAAGGCACGGAGAGGACTACGGCGAGGCAGCGAGGAAGACGGCGAAGTGAGAAGGAAAGGGGAAGGAAGAAGAAGAAAAAGAAGAAAGAGCGGGAGACGAGAGGACGCGAGAGAGGAAAAGACCAAAAAGGGCCTCGGACGAAAGAGAAATCCAACGGTCCAGAAGGGCAAAAAGTCCTTATTCGCTGCGACGAAGCGGTCGCTAGCCGCGGCGAATAAGATGAAAAACCCTAGGTTAGCCGCAGCGAACAACGATGCTTGCTGCGGCGAACCACCTAGAACAGATCACAGTATCTAAGGATTCTACTCAGTTTGCACAATCATTCAATTAATCATCCCAAATATGAACCATTTTCTTCAATCTAATTATGCTTCATTAGGGAGAACACAGAGCTAACAAAGGGAAATATTTTATTCAAGCAGAAGGAAATCCTACCTACTACTCTAATTCTACTGGTTTGATCCTCCCCACATTTAAACAATATAATCATGTTCAACAATATGCACGTTGGTATAAAACATAGCACAATTATATAGTAAATGAAGGAAAGAGAAACACAGCACTCAAGGTGGGTTTTATAGCTCGGGATGGACGACGCTCGATATCCAAGATCCATTTCAAGAGCTTGGTTGCTAGTCGCCCATCGTCCATACTCGCACCTGATGTGCTCTGCAAAATCATCAAAGGAGAAACTTTCCCAAAAATATTGTCGATGGTAGGAGTCAAAGTTTCTACAAATTCGTAACAAGCATCGTCAATCACCACATCAAGCATGTTGACACCAAGCAAGGAATAATCTTCATGGGGTGCTTCATAGCTTCATACATGTTGAAGCTAACTTTTGATCGCCCACTTCCATGGTGATCTTCCTTCCTTCATACTAATCATAGTACTTCTTTGTCCAAGAAAGGACGCCCAAGGATCGAGAAGTGTCATGCACCACTTCGAGGTCATGTCCAACACGTAAAAATCCGCAGAAACACTAAGCCTTTGACCGACCGAATGTCCTCAATAATTCCCACGGATGCCTAAATGACCTATCGCCTAACGGAGAATAACAGATGTGGGCTTAATACTCTTCACCCCAAGGTCTTATATATCGACTCAGCATCACATTTATCGCCGCCCTAGATCTAGTAAAGCTCTACCTATGGTCACTTTCCCTAATGTGCAAGGGATGGTAAAAGATCCGTGGTCCCGACATTTCTTGGTATCTGTGGCTTAAACAAGGCTGAAACATTCGAGCTCACCGCACTCTCTCATTGGGCCTAAACTTCTTCTTATTTGTACACGATCCTTTAAATATTTAGCGAGGTCGAACTCGCTTTACCAAATCTAGCAAAGGCACATTCACTTCCACTTTCCCAAACAAGTCAATGATTTCTTTTTCATGTTGTTTTCTCTTAAGCGCTTGCTCATCAAATAAGAGTTTGGAAAAGGAAGGTCTTGTATACTTACCTCTATACCTTTCTTTGGATTGCCTACTCATTTCTCCATCTTGACTTTATCGTGGAACTATCTAAAGTAGTTCCCTTGTTCTTCGAGGCTTGCTCCCTCTCTCGTAAGCTCTTCTTCCCTCACACTTTCGATCTCTTCATCTTATCATGTGGTGGAGGTACTAGCTCACACTCAATCTCATCTTTACAAATCTCATCTTCTTCTTGAGGCTTGAACCTTACTTGCTTTCCACTCCACGAGGGCTATAGCATTCAAACTCTTGGGTTAATCACCGTGTTAGAAGGAATGGATCCGCTACTCTCTAGCTTGGTTGTCACTCAAATTATTAGACAATTGAGTGACATATGAGTTTAGGTTCTCGGCCTTGGTTTCCCATTGATCCATGCGTTTCTCCAAGGCACTAAAGCGGGCAGCATTTTTAGTGAGTCTGTTGGATGAGGTTTGCGATGGCGTTGAATTGATTTGCTGTGGAAGTTCGTTCCTCTTTCATCAACGTCATCATACCATGCAGCAGTTGGTTGGTGTCCTCCTTGGGTGGCGGTGGTTGTTGCACTATCAACGCTTGTTGATCCTCGAACTGGTTTGTAGATTGTCGGCTCCACTCCCTCACGAAAGCGGTTTGGTGCTCTTCCTCGTTACTCCTCCAACTAAAATTTGGGTGGGATCTCCATCCCTCATTATATGTGTTGGAATACGGTCCCATTTCTGATCCTGTCTACCTTGATACATCATGGAGACTTCTTCATATCTCGCCAGACAAACACTTGAAATGTGCATCATCGACCACAAGATTCGCAACTAGGTGCGACTAGTTCAGTGGAAGTTGATGGGCGATGCACATTCAAATTCTTCAGCTCCGCCGTGATTGAGGATAACTGGGAAGTTATCCGATGTTCAAAAGAATCTACCTTCGATTCTAGGCTCTCCATCCTCTTAGTTTGAGCTGACATGGCTCCCACTTCATTCACATTCCTGGAATCGCGGACACTATACTGTTGATGATTCAGGGCCATTCTCTTAATCAGGGCCCAAGCTTCTGGCGCGGTGAGGTCAATCAATGAACCTCCCGACGCAGCATCCAACATCCCTTTCTCTTGATTCTTCACCCCATCATAAAAATATTGAACCAGTTGTTCATCAGGGATCTGATGATGGGGGCACCGAGACAACAGATCTTGAAATCTGTTCCAAAAATCATCTGAGGACTCGTCATAATCTTGTTTGGCGAATATATCTCCTTTCTCATCGACGACGCCCTAGAAGCTGGAAAATACTTTTCCAGAAAAGCTTTCCGTAAGTTGGCCCAACTGTGATAGGCATTCGCAACATGCCTTGGGAGGCTCATGTACCACTCCCGGGCCTTTCCTTCTAACGACAAATGGAAGACTTTCCACAAGACTGGTCCAGATGTGCTCCTACGGGCTTCATACTCGGCGGATCATGGTGAGGGCTGAAGATGCATGTAGGGTCCTCTCCCGTTAAACCGTGAAATTTGGGAGAGAGTTAATCAATAAACCTTTGACTTCAAATTTACGCCGAAATCGGGCAGTGCGGTGAAGGGGTCGCGTAGTACGTCCGAGGTTGTAGCTTCTCGGATGGTCCCACGTCGATGTTCGCATTGTTGTCATCTACGCGTTCTGGTCACCGTTAAGACCGTGATCTCCATCTCGGGGTGGTTGACCGATATTCTTGTTGTTCACCATCTCGATTCTAATCGATCTAGTGTTCTAAGTCTTTCTTGCTCTCTCTTGTTCTTCCTAAGTTGTCTAAGGTGTCGCTCAATTTCAGGTTGAAAATGAACTAGCCTAAGTCTACGGGCATGCACAAGAGAAGTTCACCTAAGATAGCTCACTAAAGCGACAACGGATAGCAAGGCTTCATTCACTCAAGTTATTGCGACGTAAGAACTTCATTGCGTGACCCGAATAAATCAGAATGTTCATTGGGCGAATATAAACTCAGCTATGACGGATGAACTCTTCAGATTTAATGAGGAACTCGTCACGACCAAGAAGCACTGACAAGCAAGGCAAGCGAGAATTAACTTAAAATTACGCACAATAAACAAGAACAATCGAATAAACACTTAAAACAAAGCGTAATGAAATAACAAACAGATTAACACTAAAAACACTTAAATGTAGCAGAAATTAAATGAAATTATGCAATGCAAACAAAAATTAAAATCAAAACAAACATGGCTAACCTAGAGAACCAATTAATTTGATTCCCTAAGAACGGCGCCAAAATTTGATCGGCGGTTTATCGCTCAATATTAAAATTGATCCTCGAAACCGGTCAAATTAAATTTATACCAAGGATTGCAATACAGATGCAACCCTGTCGACTCTCAAGGAACCAATGCATCAATTGATCTTAGACTAGCCTAATGTTTGAATGATGCATGCAATTAAAGCAATAAAAGGGGTTTTGAGTGATTAATCTAAAATTAAACTAGACCAAAGCAAAGATAAATATTTTAGGATTTTGAAAAGATAAGGCAATTGAAATTAAATGGGATTGAAAACAATTAATAAAAACTCTCCGAAAATGTAGCTCGGGTCATCATCGCTCAAAATAATATCGGGTTTGAAATCCACTAAGTTTCAAAATAAACCTTAACAACTCGTTAAGTCCAAGAATTAATTAATCAACTCGATTAATTAAAACTTGTTAAAACCCTTAGTGTATGCTATGAATGATTAATGCAACAAATCATTTGAATAAAAACACAACCAACTTAATCAAACACAACTAGGCAGATTAAATTAATTGATGCAATCATCCAACCGATATACATGAACTCCATGTATTTAAAACAGCATTCAACAATAATCAAACATTAACACAAATCAAAGTTTAACGCCCTACTAAACTATAGCAAGACTCAATCGGTTATACATCGTAATAATACCAACTCGGATCGTTACAAGTTCATAACCAAATCTAAAATGATGTTGATTACCCTTGAAGCTCAAGAACTCGGCACTCTGTTACATTTCCGGAGACTAAGAGTTTAGCCGCTCATGACTCGGATGACTCCATCATTCTTTGGAGAATCACCGATAGTCATGATCGAGACGACAAACCGGAAGATGAAGACAATGAACGTGGAATCTTGGAGATGAAAAGATGCAGGCGGTGAACGTCGTCATGATCGAACTCAAACAAACACAATATAAAAACTATCAAAACTAAAACAGAGAAGAAAAGGAAACAAACAGAGAAAATAGTGAACGAAGAACTAAAACCGAGAAGACAAAGAAGAAACATCAGAAGCGGGCCTTCTCATTTGCCCTAAATGGTAAGGTTTTATAGGAACCGTGCGGCCGGGTCGAAACAAATGGATACTTTTGCCATTTTTGGTCCGGTCACCCGACATTCGCCTGCGGCGAATGATCGAGTTCGTCAACTTGGCGAATGAATTTGGTCACTCGTCGCAATGAATGAATTAAACACCATTAATTAGCCGGCGAATGGAGAGTCTGATTCGTCCCAAATAACTCATGGCGTGTTGACTTCTTAATTGTTGACTACTTTGGTCCTACAAAATACAACCCATTTGCAGATCAATTGTCCCAATAAAGATTATGCGAATTAATGACAAATGACAACAAAATAATCGACAATGTGCAATTTATCAAAACTCAATGTGCGGGACCAAAATAAACATAAAAATCATAAATCAGGAGTCAACAGATACATAATTACTAAAGAAAACGGGCCTAATTTATAGTATAAATTTGGTTCAATCAAATTCCCCCACACTTAAACCTTTGTACTCTTGAACAAAGCTTATAAGAGTCAAAAAGGTACAAGAGTAAAAGAAAATTATGCCCATGCTCAAACAACAACCAAAATTGACTCAATCCACTTTATCAGAATTCTAACGCAGCAAATTGAAAGAGTGCTAATAAAACAAACATTGAAAGAATTTAAGCACATGAGATTGAACAACAGAGAATCACTCGGGATATGGTGTTTACGCTCAACTCACTTGTATAGTAGGAATATTTTTCTCTCAATCTGCTTAGTACATCTCCTACCATAGGCTTGTATCAATTTTATTTCTCCACTACAAGGACTATCAATTTGAAAATCAAGAGGTCTTTCAGGGTTGTAATGAGCGGAAGGCTAAATGAATGGATGAAGTGAAAGAAAGAAATAGTATGAGCATGCGCATGAAGTGAGGAATTGATGTCAACAACAAAACTAAAACACTACACTAAAATAAATTGAATACACACACTTTTTTTTTTTTTTTGGCTATCTTATTTTGAGATGCTAATCCCTTTTTGGGATGCAACACATTATGATCCCTTTTCGGGATACACAAGACTAACACTTTTCATTTTTCAACACTTTTTTTTTACATCTAATAACTAAACACGTATCACCGATCATCTAAGAATGTATGCAAATGCTCATAAGAAAAGGCTCAAGGGCTAGCAAGAGGAAAAAGTGTTTAAGGGTTGGTGTTTGGGTAAAGGGTTGAAAGAAGGAACGCTCTATCATATCAACAAAAATCTAGTCCATCAAGCTTTGAGTAAAAGCCACACAAGTTCTAGAGAAGAATGGACTAAGTAGATGCACACACAAAATATAGAAGAAAATTTGGCTCGAATATCCTTCCAACAAGGTTTTGTCTCAATGATCAATCTCAAGTCTTAAAACTTAAAATGCTACCTTGTTAGCATGCTCCCATTTACTTAGTTTTGAAAACTTCAAAAGTTAAAATTTTGTCGATCCAATTATCGTCAAGAATGGAGAGCATTTTACAAAACTCAAGTATCAAGTTGAAACTTATAAATGCTTTGCATGCAAGGCACAAAAGAACAAGTGCAGAAATTGTTTGATTTGGGGACCAAATTTATCAGTTAAAGCAGTGGCCACAAAATTATGCATAATGTTCTAAAGGTGTACAATGCAAAATATAAAAGGAATGGCTCCCCACACTTAAACATGGCATTGTCCACAATGGCAAAAATAGTAGGGCATAGAGGAGACCATAAAAACAGATAAAACAGAAATGTGGATATATCCTTAAACTCAAAAAGTGTGGACGAAATGAAGAATCCAAAGAACTAACTAAAATTACAACGAAGAAAAGAAAATACAGGAAAAACAATAACGATAAAAGAAAGGAAATAAATGATTTATACTATTCTGCAGGATCAAGAGGGCGGATCAGAGAGGCACTGCAGAAGAGTCAAAGGGAGAGTCGGAATAAGCAGCCCGAGGTGAGCCGCAATCATGGTCAGCATCGAGCGAGTGAACTCGCGGTCGGCGGTCATCTGGGCCTCGAAAGTAGATAGCCGGGCCTCAAGCCGAAGGACGTCTTGGCGCAGCAGAGCCACCTCAGAAGGAGCAGGTGGAGCAGAAGGAGGGGAAGACACGGGTGTAGAGATAGGAGGCGGAGAGGAAACAGGAGGAAGGACGGGAGGTGCGGAAGAGGGGGCTGGAGGGGATGGAGGGGGAGAGGGAGAAGAAGAGGAAGCTGGTTGGGCAGGAGGTGGTGGTGGAATGGCACGTGGCTGTCCTAAACGGACATAGACAAATGGAGAGGCAGGGGGGAAGGTGAGGTCGGCTGGATGTTCTGGGACTCGAAAGGCCCGGAACAAGTCAGAAATGAGATGGGGAAAGAGGAGTTTATGTTTGGGGTTGGTGGCGAGGACACACTGGCGGAGGGCGGAGGAAATGGTAGAAGCTAGGTCGACAGGGTGGCCAGTCATAAGCAGGTATATGTACAGGGCCTGCTCCTTTGGGATGTTGGTGAGGTGGAGGGTGGGTAAAATGTTGTTACATATAAAATGTAACCATGGACGGGCTTGTGGAAGGAGATCGGAACGCTGGATATAGCGCTGAGCCCCCCGGGGTTGAAGCCACTGAGTACCCTCAGGGCAGAGAGTACGAATGACGCCGCCCTGTGGGTATGCAATGATCGAGTTCAAAATAGGGACAACGAGGGACAACAGGAGGTGGTAGTGCTTCGGATTATGACAGATGTAAAAGCATCTGGAATAGAAACACCTTGGAAGTTAATTAGTAGGTGTGAGATTGACGGCATGGGTATATCTTTGGCGCACAAAGGAAAGGTTGCGGTGGTCCGAGGTTAGGCGAGGCGGTCAACTCGAGTTGGAAGAGTTGACCTACAAAAGGGTTGGTAGCCGGAGTAAGAGGAAATGATTTTCTTTAGTAAAGTTTGGCTAGCAACTCGCGTGGCTAATCGTACATACTCGTGGATCTGCTAGGTGAGAGGAAAACGAGAAGGTTGCGAGGAAGGAGAAAGGGTGTGATCGGAGGAAGAAGAGGATAATCGCCGCCTGCTCGGTCGGTGGCTTGTTTCATTCTAGGCATGATCCTACACACACAAAAGTTAGAAATGCATAATTTATCGACAAAATCATACGTAATCAAGTCTTTTAGCCATTTGCCGCAGCCTAACAAGATCATTCGCCGCGAGAGGAGACTTCGCCATTCGCCGCAGCCATCGGGATGTTCGCCGCAATGACTAATCGGTATCGTTCGTCACGCGCTAACAAAGACATTCGTCGCAGTGAGCTGAAACCCTAAGTTTGTCGCGGCGAAGTATGAATTTCACTGCGGCGAATGGCGATTCTATGACGATCACAAATGTAACGGCGTTCATTGCTTGCCTTAAATCTAACGAATAACAACAAAAATGGACAAGAGGAAGGAATAGAAACACTTACAGAAGGGTGAAAACGCAGTTGGAAGGGATTTGAGGAGAATGGAAGCTTCAAACAGCAGAAGGCACGGAGAGGACTACGGCGAGGCAAATGAGGAAGACGGCGAAGTGAGAAGGAAAGGGAAGGAAGAAGAAGAAAAGAAGAAAGAGCGGAGACGAGAGGGCGAGAGAGGAAAAGACCAAAAGGGCCTCGAACTAAAGAGAAATCCAACGGTCCGAGAAGGGCAAAAAGTCCTTATTCATTGCGACGAAGCGGTCGCTAGTTGCGATTTAATAAGATGAAAACCCTAGGTTAGCCGCAAAGAACAATGATGCTAACTGCGGCGAACCACCTGTAATGAATCACAAGATCTAAGGATTCTACTCAGTTTGCACAATCATTCAATTAATCATCCCAAATATGAACCATTTTCTTCAATCTAATTATGCTTCATTAGGGAGAACACAGAGCTAACAAAGGGGAAATATTTTATTCAAACAGAAAGGGAAATCCTACCTACTACTCTAATTCTACTGGTTTGATCCCTCCCCCACATTTAAACAATATAATCATGTTCAACAATATGCACGTTGGTATAAAACATAGCACAATTATATAGTAAATGAAGGAAAGAGAAAACCTGGCACTCAAGGTGGGTCTTGTAGCTCGGGATGGACGACTGTTCGATATCCAAGATCCAGCTCAGCAGCTTGGTTGCTAGTCAGTTCCACGTCCATACTCGCACCCAGATGTGCTCCTGCAAAATCATCAAAGGAGAAACTTTCCCCAAAAATATTGTCAGTGGTAGGAGTCAAAGTTTCTACAAATTCAGAACAAGCATCGTCAATCACCACATCAAGCATGTTGACACCAAGCAAGGAATAATCTTCATGGGGGTGCTTCATAGCTTCATACATGTTGAAGCTAACTTTTTGATCGCCCACTTCCATGGTGATCTTCCCTTCCTTCATACTAATCATAGTACTTCCGTCCAAGAAAGGGACGCCCAAGGATCGAGAAGTGTCATGCACCACTTCGGAGGTCATGTCCAACACGTAAAATCCGCAGAAATACTAAGCCTTTGACTGGACCGAGAATGTCCTCAATAATTCTACTGGATGCCTAAATGACCTATCCTAACCGGAGAATAACAGATGTGGGCTTAATACTCTTCACTCCCAAGGTCTTATATCTCGACTCGGGCATCACATTTATCGCGCCTAGATCTAGTAAAGCTCTACCTATGGTCACTTTCCCTAATGTGCAAGGGATGGTAAAAGATCCGAGGTCCCGACATTTTACCGTATCGTGGCTTAAACAAGGCTGAAACATTCGAGCTCACCGCACTCTCTCATTGGGCCTAAACTTCTTCTTATTTGTACACGATCCTTTAAATATTTAGCGTGGGCGGAACTCGCTTTACCAAATCTAGCAAAGGCACATTCACTTCCACTTTCCCAAACAAGTCAATGATTTCTTTTCATGTTGTTTTTCTTAAGCGCTTGCTCATCAAATAAGAGTTTGGAAAAGGAAGGTCTTGTATACTTACCTCTTTACCTTTGCTGGATTGCCTACTCATTTCTCCATCTTCAGCTTTATCTGTGGAACTTTCTAAAGTAGTTCCCTTGTTCTTTGAGGCTTGCTCCCTCTCTCTCAGAAGCTCTTCTTCCCTCACACTTTCTGATCTCTTCATCTTATCATGTGGTGGAGGTACTAGCTCACACTCAATCTCATCTTTACAAATCTCATCTTCTTCTTGAGGCTTGAACCTTACTTGCTTTCCACTCCTGAGGGCTATAGCATTCAAACTCTTCGGGTTAATCACCGTGTTAGAAGGAATGGATCCGCTACTCCTAGCTTGGTTGTCACTCAAATTATTAGACAATTGAGTGACATATGAGTTTAGGTTCTCGGCCTTGGTTTCCCATTGATCCATGCGTTTCTCCAAGGCACTAAAGCGGGCAGCATTTTTAGCTGAGTCCTGTTGGATGAGGTTTGCGATGGCGTTGAATTGATTTGCTGTGGAAGTTCGTTCCTCTTTCATCAACGTCATCATACCATGCAGCAGTTGGTTGGTGTCCTCCTTGGGTGGCGGTGGTTGTTGCACTGTCAACGCTTGTTGATCCTGGAACTGGTTTGTAGATTGTCCAGCTCCACTCCCTTGCTGAAAGCGGTTTGGTGCTCTTCCCTCGTTACTCCTCCAACTAAAATTTGGGTGGGATCTCCATCCCTCATTATATGTGTTGGAATACGGGTCCCATTTCCGATCCTGTCTACCTTGATACATTGCGGAGACTTCTTCATATCTGCCAGGACAAACACTTGAAATGTGCATCACTGACCCACAAGATTCGCAACTAGGTGCGACTAGTTCAGTGGAAGTTGATGGGCGATGCACATTCAAATTCTTCAGCTCCGCCGTGATTGAGGATAACTGGGAAGTTATCCGATGTTCAAAAGAATCTACTACCGATTCCGTGCTCTCCATCCTCTTAGTTTGAGCTGACATGGCTCCCACTTCATTCACATTCCTGGAATCGCGGACACTATACTGTTGATGATTCAGGGCCATTCTCTTAATCAGGGCCCAAGCTTCTGGCGCGGTGAGGTCAATCAATGAACCTCCCGACGCAGCATCCAACATCCCTTTCTCTTGATTCTTCACCCCATCATAAAAATATTGAACGCTTGTTCATCAGGGATCTGATGATGGGGGCACCGAGACAACAGATCTTGAAATCTGTTCCAAAAATCATACAGGGACTCGTCATAATCTTGTTTGGCAGAATATATCTCCTTTCTCATTGACGACGTCCTAGAAGCTGGAAAATACTTTTCCAGAAAAGCTTTCCGTAAGTTGGCCCAACTGTGATAGGCATTCGCAACATGCCTTGGGAGGCTCATGTACCACTCCCGGGCCTTTCCTTCTAACGACAAATGGAAGACTTTCCACAGCACCTGGTCCAGATGTGCTCCTACAGGCTTCATACTCTGACAGATCATGGTGAGGGCCTGAAGATGCATGTAGGGGTCCTCTCCCGTTAAACCGTGAAATTTGGGGAGAGAGTTAATCAATAAACCTTTGACTTCGAAATTTACGTCGAAATTCGGGCAGGCTGCGGTGAAGGGGTCGTAGTGTACGTCCGAGGTTGTAGCTTCTCGGATGGTCCTACGTCTGATGTTCGCATTGTTGTCATCTACGCGTTCCTGGTCACCGTTAAGACCGTGATCTCCATCTCGGGGTGGTTGACCGGGATATTCTTGTTGTTCAGCCATCTCAGATTCTAATCGATCTAGTGTTCTAAATCTTTCTTGCTCTCTCTTGTTCTTCCTAAGTTGTCTAAGGTGTCGCTCAATTTCAGGTTGAAAATGAACTAGCCTAAGTCTACGGGGCACGCACAAGAGAAGTTCACCTAAGATAGCTCACTAAAACGACAACGGATAGCAAGGCTTCAATTCACTCAAGTTCGCCGCGACGTAAGAACTCATTGCGCGAACCGAATAAAATCGTAATGTTATTGCGGCGAATATAAACTCGCTGCGAATGACGGATGAACTCATTTGTGATTTAATGAGGAACTCGTCACGACCAAGAAGCCTGAATAAGCAAGGCAAATGTAATTAACTTAAAATTACGCACAATAAACAAGAACAATCGAATAAACACTTAAAACAAAGCGTAATGAAATAACAAGCAGGATTAACACTAAAAACACTTAAATGTAATGTAAATTAAATGAAATTATGCAATGCAAACAAAATGCAAACAAAATTAAAATCAAAACAAACACGGCTAACCTAGAGAACCAATTAATTTGATTCCCAAGAACGGCGCTAAAATTTGATCGACGGTTTATCGCTCAATATTAAAATTGATCCACGAAACCGTCAAATTAAATTTATACCAAGGATTGCAATACAGGATGCAACCTCGGGTCGACTCTCAAGGAACCAATGCATCAATTGATCCTAGACTAGCCTAATGTTTGAATGATGCATGCAATTAAAGCAATAAAAAGGGGGTTTTGAGTGATTAATCTAAAATTAAACTAGACCAAAGCAAAGATAAATATTTTTAGGATTTTGAAAAGATAAGGCAATTGAAATTAAATGGGATTGAAAACAATTAATAAAAACTCTCCTGAAAATGTAGCTCGGGTCATCATCTTTCAAAATAATATCGGGGTTTGAAATCCACTAAGTTTCGAAAATAAACCTTAACAACTCGTTAAGTCCAAGAATTAATTAATCAACTCGATTAATTAAAACTTGTTAAAACCCCTTAGTGTATGCTATGAATGATTAATGCAACAAATCATTTGAATAAAACACAACCAACTTAATCAAACACAACTAAGCGATTAAATTAATTGATGCAATCATCCAACTGATATACATGAACTCCATGTATTTAAAAACAACATTCAACAATAATCAAACATTAACACAAATCAAAGTTTAATGTCCTACTAAACTATAGCAAGACTCAATCGGTTATACATCGTAATAATACCAACTCGGATCGTTACAAGTTCATAAGAAATCTAAAACGATGTTGATTACCCTGAAGCTCGAAGAACTCGGACCTCGTTACATTTCCGGAGACTAAGAGTTTAGCCGCCATGACTCGGATGACTCCATCATCTTTGGAGAATCACCGATAGTCATGATCGGACGACAAACTGGAAGATGAAGACAATGAACGTGGAATCTTGGAGATGAAAAAGATGCGGCGGTGAACGCGTCGTCTGATCGAACTCAAACAAACACAATATAAAACTATCAAAACTAAAACAGAGAAGAAAAAGGAAACAAACAGAGAAAATAGTGAACGAAGAACGAAAGCTGAGAAGACAAAGAAGAAACATCAGAGCGGCCGCTTCTCATTTGCCCTAAATGGTAAGGTTTTATAGGAATCGTATGCGGGCGGGTCGAAACAATGGATACTTTTGTCATTTTGGTCCGGTCACCCGACATTCGCCGCGGCGACGATCGTAGTTCGTTCATGGCGAATGAATTTGGTCACTCGTCGCAGTGAATGAATTAAACACCATTAATTAGCCGCGCGAATGGAGAGTCTGATTCGTCCCGGCGAACTCGCACAGGTTGACTTCTTAATTGTTGACTACTTTGGTCCTACAAAATACAACCCATTTGCAGTATCAATTGTCCCAATAAAGATTATGCGTAATTAATGACAAATGACAACAAAATCGACAATGTGCAATTTATCAAAACTCAATATGCGGGACCAAAATAAACATAAAAATCATAAATCAGGAGTCAACAGATGCATAATTACTAAAGAAAACGGGCCTAATTTATAGTATAAATTTGGTCCAATCAAATTCCCCCACACTTAAACCTTTGTACTCCTGAACAAAGCTTATAAGAGTCAAAAGGTACAAGAGTAAAAGAAAATTATGCCCATGCTCAAACAACAACCAAAATTGACTCAATCCACTTTATCGTAATTCTAACGCAAAGAAATTGAAAGAGTGCTAATAAAACAAACATTGAAAGAATTTAAGCACATGAGATTGAACAATGAGAATCACTCGGGATATGGTGTTTACGCCAACTCACTTGTATAGTAGGAATATTTTTCTCTCAATCTGCTTAGTACATCTCCTACCATAGGCTTGTATCAATTTTATTTCTCCACTACAAGGACTATCAATTTGAAAATCAAGAGGTCTTTCAGGGTTGTAATGAGCGGAAGGCTAAATGAATGGATGAAGTGAAAGAAAGAAATAGTATGAGCATGCGCATGAAGTGAGGAATTGATGTCAACAACAAAACTAAAACACTACACTAAAATAAATTGAATACACACTTTTTTTTTTTTTTTGGCTATCTTATTTTGAGATGCTAATCCCTTTTTGGGATGCAACACATTATGATCCCTTTTCGGGATACACAAGACTAACACTTTTCATTTTTCAACACTTTTTTTTTACATCTAATAACTAAACACAGACTACCGATCATCTAAGAATGTATGCAAATGCTCATAGCAAAAGGCTCAAGGGGCTAGCAAGAGGAAAAAGTGTTTAAGGGTTGGTGTTTGGGGAAAGGGTTGAAAGAAGGAACGCCTCTATCATATCAACAAAAATCTAGTCCATCAAGCTTTGAGTAAAAACTGACACAAGTTCTAGAGAAGAATGGACTAAGTAGATGCACACACAAAAATATAGAAGAAAAATTTGGCTCGAATATCCTTCCAACAAGGTTTTGTCTCAATGATCAATCTCAAGTCTTAAAAACTTAAAATGCTACCTTGTTAGCATGCTCCCATTTACTTAGTTTTGAAAACTTCAAAAGTTAAAATTTTGTCAGATCCAATTATCGTTCAAGAATGGAGAGCATTTTTACAAAAACTCAAGTATCAAGTTGAAACTTATAAATGCTTTGCATGCAAGGCACAAAAGAACAAGTGCAAAAATTGTTTGATTTGGGGACCAAATTTATCAGTTAAAGCAGTGGCCACAAAATTATGCATAATGTTCTAAAGGTGTACAATGCAAAATATAAAAGGGAATGGCTCCCCCACACTTAAACATGGCATTGTCCACAATGGAAAAATAGTAGGCATAGAGGAGACCATAAAAACAGATAAAACAGAAATGTGGATATATCCTTAAACTCAAAAAGTGTGGACGAAATGAAGAATCCAAAGAACTAACTAAAAATTACAACGAAGAAAAGAAAATACAGGAAAAACAATAACGACAAAAGAAAGGAAATAAACAAATTTTATACTATTCTCGCAGGATTAGTAGCAGGCGGATCAGAGGTACTGCAGCAAGAGGCTGAGGCGAGGAGTCGGAATAGGCAGCCCGAGGTGAGCCGCAATCATGGTCAGCATCGAGCGAGTGAACTCGCGGTCGGCGGTCATCTGGGCCTCGAAAGTAGATAGCCGGGCCTCAAGCCAAGGACGTCTTGCAAGAAGCAGAGCCACCTCGGAAGGAGCAGTGGAGCGAGAGGAGGGAAGACAGGTGTAGAGATAGGAGGCGAGAGGAAACAGGAGGAAGGACGGGAGGTGCGAAAGAGGGGGCTGGAGGGATGGAGGGGAGAGGAGAAGAAGAGGAAGCTGGTTGGGCGGGAGGTGGTGGTGGAATGGCACGTGGTCGCCCTAAACGGACATAGACAAATGAGAGGCAGGGGGGAAGGTGAGGTCGACTGGATGTTCTGGGACTCGAAAGGCCTGGAACAAGTCAGAAATGAGATGGGGAAAGAGGAGTTTATGTTTGGGGTTGGTGGCGAGGACACACTGGCGGAGGGCGGAGGAAATGGCAGAAGCTAGGTCGATTGTGGTGGCGGTCATAAGCGTGTATATGTCTGAGGCTGCTCCTTTGGGATGTTGGTGAGGTGGAGGGTGGGTAAAATGTTGTTACATATAAAATGTAACCATGGACGGGCTTGTGGAAGGAGATCGAAACGCTGGATATAGCGCTGAGCCCCCCGGGGTTGAAGCCACTGAGTACCCTCAGGGCAGAGAGTACGAATGACGCCGCCCTGTCCCGAGGTATGCAATGATCGATTCAAAATAGGATAACGAGGGACAACAGGAGGTGGTAGTTCTCTTGGATTATGACAGATGTAAAAGCATCTGGAATAGAAACACCTCGGAAGTTAATTCCGTAGGTGTGAGATTGACTGGCATGGGTATAATACTAGCGCACAAAGGAAAGGTTGCCAGTGGTCCGAGGTTGGGCGAGGCCGGTCAACTCGAGTTGGAAGAGTTGACCTACAAAAAGGGTTAGTGGCGGAGTAAGAGGAAATGATTTTTCTTTTAGTAAAGTTTGGCTAGCAACTCGCGTGGCTAACTATACATACTCAGGATCTGCTAGGTGAGAGGGAAAACGAGAAGGTTGCGAGGAAGGAGAAAGGGTGTGATCGGAGGAAGAAGAGGATGATCGCCGCCCGGTCGGTGGCTTGTTTCATTCTAGGCATGATCCTGCGCACACAAAAGTTATAAATGCATAATTTATCGACAAAATCATACGAGAATCAAGTCTTTTAGCCATTTGCCGCAGCCTAACAAGATCATTCACGCGGCGAGAGGAGACTTCGCCATTATTTGCGCAGCTCGGGATGTTCGCCGCAATGACTGGTATTGGTTCGTCACTGCGCGAACAAAGACATTCGTCGCAATGAAATGAAACCCTAAGTTCGTCATGGCGAAGTATGAATTTATTGCGGCGAATGGCGATTTCATGACGATCCACGGCGTAACGGCGTCATTGTTTGCCTTAAATCTAACGAATAACAACGAAAATGGACAAGAGGAAGGAATAGAAACACTTACGTAAGGGTGAAAACGCAGTTGGAAGGGATTTGAGGAGAATGGAAGCTTCAAACAGCAAAGAAGGCACGGAGAGGACTACGGCGAGGCAGCGAGGAAGACGGCGAAGTGAGAAGGAAAGGGAAGGAAGAAGAAGAAAAAGAAGAAGGAGCGGAGACGAGAGGACGCGAGAGAGGAAAAGACCAAAAGGGCCTCGATTTAAAGAGAAACCAACGGTCCGAAGGGCAAAAAGTCCTTATTCGACTGCGACGAAGCGGTCGCTAGCCATGGCGAATAAGATGAAAAACCTAGGTTAGCCGCGGTGAACAATGATGCTAACTGCGGCGAACCACCTAAATGAATCACAAGATCTAAGGATTCTACTCGGTTTGCACAATCATTCAATTAATCATCCCAAATATGAACCATTTTCTTCAATCTAATTATGCTTCATTAGGAGAACACAGAGCTAACAAAGGGAAATATTTTATTCAAACGAAGGAAATCTACCTACTACTCTAATTCTCTTGGTTTGATCCTCCCCACATTTAAACAATATAATCATGTTCAACAATATGCACGTTGGTATAAAACATAGCACAATTATATAGTAAATGAAGGAAAGAGAAAACTTGGCACTCAAGGTGGGTCTTGTAGCTCGGGATGGACGATCGCTCGATATCCAAGATCCATTTCAAGAGCTTGGTTGCTAGTCGGCCCATGTCCATACTGCACCTGATGTGCTCTGCAAAATCATCAAAGGAGAAACTTTCCCAAAAATATTGTCGATGGTAGGAGTCAAAGTTTCTACAAATTCGTAACAAGCATCGTCAATCACCACATCAAGCATGTTGACACCAAGCAAGGAATAATCTTCATGGGGGTGCTTCATAGCTTCATACATGTTGAAGCTAACTTTTGATCGCCCACTTCCATGGTGATCTTCCTTCCTTCATACTAATCATAGTACTTCTTTGTCCAAGAAAGGGACGCCCAAGGATCGTAGAAGTGTCATGCACCACTTCGGAGGTCATGTCCAACACGTAAAATCCGCAAGAAACACTAAGCCTTTGACCGGACCGAATGTCCTCAATAATTCCTACGGATGCCTAAATGACCTATCGCCTAACGGAGAATAACAGATGTGGGCTTAATACTCTTCACTCCCAAGGTCTTATATCTCGACTCGGGCATCACATTTATCGCTGCCTAGATCTAGTAAAGCTCTACCTATGGTCACTTTCCCTAATGTGCAAGGGATGGTAAAAGATCCGTGGTCCCGACATTTTCTTGGTATCGTGGCTTAAACAAGGCTGAAACATTCGAGCTCACCGCACTCTCTCATTGGGCCTAAACTTCTTCTTATTTGTACACGATCCTTTAAATATTTAGCGTGGTAGGAACTCGCTTTACCAAATCTAGCAAAGGCACATTCACTTCCACTTTCCCAAACAAGTCAATGATTTCTTTTCATGTTTTTATCTCTTAAGCACTTGCTCATCAAATAAGAGTTTGGAAAAGGAAGGTCTTGTATACTTACCTCTATACCTTTCTTTGGATTGCCTACTCATTTCTCCATCTTGACTTTATCTGTGGAACTTTCTAAAGTAGTTCCCTTGTTCTTCGAGGCTTGCTCCTCTCTCTCGTAAGCTCTTCTTCCTCACACTTTCTCGATCTCTTCATCTTATCATGTGGTGGAGGTACTAGCTCACACTCAATCTCATCTTTACAAATCTCATCTTCTTGAGGCTTGAACCTTACTTGCTTTCCACTCACGAGGGCTATAGCATTCAAACTCTTGGGTTAATCACCGTGTTAGAAGGAATGGATCCGTTACTCTAGCTTGGTTGTCAATCAAATTATTAGACAATTGAGTGACATATGAGTTTAGGTTCTCGGCCTTGGTTTCCCATTGATCCATGCGTTTCTCAAGGCACTAAAGCGGGCAGCATTTTTAGCCGAGTCTGTTGGATGAGGTTTGCGATGGCGTTGAATTGATTTCTTTGTGGAAGTTCGTTCCTCTTTCATCAACGTCATCATACCATGCAGCAGCTTGGTTGGTGTCCTCCTTGGGTGGCGGTGGTTGTTTAATCGTCAACGCTTGTTGATCCTGGGCTGGTTTGTAGATTGTCGGCTCCCTCCTCACTTGAAAGCGGTTTGGTGCTCTTCCTCGTTACTCCTCCAACTAAAATTTGGGTGGGATCTCCATCCTCATTATATGTGTTGGAATACTGGGTCCCATTTCCGATCCTGTCTACCTTGATACATTCGGAGACTTCTTCATATCTCGCCAGACAAACACTTGAAATGTGCATCATCGACCCACAAGATTCGCAACTAGGTGCGACTAGTTGATGGAAGTTGATGGGCGATGCACATTCAAATTCTTGACCGCCAGTGATTGAGGATAGCGGGAAGTTATCCGATGTTCAAAAGAATCTACCTTCGATTCCGTGCTCTCCATCCTCTTAGTTTGGTGACATGGCTCCCACTTCATTCACATTCACGGAATCGCGGACACTATATCGTTGATGATTGGGGCCATTCTCTTAATCAGGCCTAAGCTTCCGCGCGGTGAGGTCAATCAATGAACCTCCCGACGCGAGCATCCAACATCCTTCTCTTGATTCTTCACCCCATCATAAAAATATTGAACAGCTTGTTCATCGTGGATCCGATGATGGGGCACCGAGACAACAGATCTTGAAATCTGCTCCAAAAATCATCTGAGGACTCGTCATAATCTTGTTTGGCGAATATATCTCCTTTCTCATCGACGACGCCCTAGAAGCTGGAAAATACTTTTCCGTAAAAGCTTCCGTAAGTTGGCCCAACTGTGATAGGCATTCGCAACATGCCTTGGGAGGCTCATGTACCACTCCGGGCCTTTCCTTCTAACGACAAATGGAAGACTTTCCACAAAGACTGGTCCAGATGTGCTCCTACGAGCTTCATACTCGGACAGTTATGGTGAGGGCTCAAGATGCATGTAGGGTCCTCTCCGTTAAACTGTGAAATTTGGGAGAGAGTTAATCAATAAACCTTTGACTTCAAATTTACGCCGAAATTGGGCAGTGCGGTGAAGGGGTCGTCGAGTGTACGTCCGAGGTTGTAGCTTCTCGGATGGTCCTACGTCGATGTTCGCATTGTTGTCATCTACGCTGCCTGGTCACCGTTAAGACCGTGATCTCCATCTCGGGGTGGTTGACGGGATATTCTTGTTGTTCACCATCTCGATTCTAATCGATCTAGTGTTCTAAGTCTTTCTTGCTCTCTCTTGTTCTTCCTAAGTTGTCTAAGGTGTCGCTCAATTTCAGGTTGAAAATGAACTAGCCTAAGTCTACGGGCATGCACAAGAGAAGTTCACCTAAGATAGCTCACTAAAACGACAACGGATAGCAAGGCTTCAATTCACTCAAGTTACTGCGACGTAAGAACTTCGCTGCATGCGAATCGAATAAATCAGAATGTTCATTGCGGCGAATATAAACTCGCTGCAATGACGGATGAACTCATTGTGACGAATGAGGAACTCGTCACGACCAAGAAGCTGAACAAGCAAGGCAAAATGTAATTAACTTAAAATTACGCACAATAAACAAGAACAATCGAATAAACACTTAAAACAAAGCGAATGAAATAACAAGCAGGATTAACACTAAAAACACTTAAAGTAATGTAAATTAAATGAAATTATGCAATGCAAACAAAATTAAAATCAAAACAAACATGGCTAACCTAGAGAACCAATTAATTTGATTCCCGACAACGGCGCCAAAATTTGATCGGCGGTTTATCGCTCAATATTAAAATTGATCCTGAAACCGTCAAATTAAATTTATACCAAGGATTGCAATACAGATGCAACCTCTGCCGACTCTCAAGGAACCAATGCATCAATCGATCCTAGACTAGCCTAATGTTTGAATGATGCATGCAATTAAAGCAATAAAAGGGGTTTTGAGTGATTAATCTAAAATTAAACTAGACCAAAGCAAAGATAAATATTTTAGGATTTTGAAAAGATAAGGCAATTGAAATTAAATGGGATTGAAAACAATTAATAAAACTCTCCGAAAATGTAGCTCGAGTCATCATCGTTCAAAATAATATCGGGTTTGAAATCCACTAAGTTTCAAAATAAACCTTAACAACTCGTTAAGTCCAAGAATTAATTAATCAACTCGATTAATTAAAACTTGTTAAAACCCCTTAGTGTATGCTATGAATGATTAATGCAACAAATCATTTGAATAAAACACAACCAACTTAATCAAACACAACTAGGCGATTAAATTAATTGATGCAATCATCCAAGCGATATACATGAACTCCATGTATTTAAAAACAGCATTCAACAATAATCAAACATTAACACAAATCAAAGTTTAACGTCCTACTAAACTATAGCAAGACTCAATCGGTTATACACGTAATAATACCAACTCGGATCGTTACAAGTTCATAACCAAATCTAAAACGATGTTGATTACCCTTGAAGCTCGAAGAACTCGGACCTCTGTTACATTTCCGGAGACTAAGAGTTTAGCGCTCATGACTCGGATGACTCCATCATCTTCTGGAGAATCACCGATAGTCATGATCGACGACAAACCGGAAGATGAAGACAATGAACGTGGAATCTTGGAGATGAAAAGATGCGGCGGTGAACGTCGTCTCATGATCAACTGAAACAAACACAATATAAAAACTATCAAAACTAAAACAGAGAAGAAAAAGGAAACAAACAGAGAAAATAGTGAACGAAGAACGAAGCTCGAGAAGACAAAGAAGAAACATCAGAAGCGGCCGCTTCTCATTTGCCCTAAATGGTAAGGTTTTATAGGAAAGCTATGCGGGCCGGGTCGAAATAAATGGATACTTTTGCCATTTTGGTCCGGTCACCCGACATTATTGCGGCGAATGATCGTAGTTATTCGCGGCGAATGAATTTGGTCACTCGTCGCAATGAATGAATTAAACACCATTAATTAGCCATGCGAATGGAGAGTCTCGATTCGTCCCAAATAACTCATGGCGTGTTGACTTCTTAATTGTTGACTACTTTGGTCCTACAAAATACAACCCATTTGTAGTATCAATTGTCCCAATAAAGATTATGCAGAATTAATGACAAATGACAACAAAATACTGACAATGTGCAATTTATCAAAACTCAATGTGCGGGACCAAAATAAACATAAAAATCATAAATCAGGAGTCAACAGATGCATAATTACTAAAGAAAACGGGCCTAATTTATAGTATAAATTTGGTCCAATCAGTCGCTACACATGAATTTCAACATAACAATTACGAATTATATCGAAATTCTAGTAATGGGTTTTGCAATTAACAATCCAATGAACGTATTAAAATCATTAGTCACAATACCCAATAGGTTCTTACACAAATAACTGAATAATAACGAAAATCTGATTATCCATATAAAAACCTAATTAATTAAAATAGGATAACACAATCAATTTCTAATGAGAGAAAGAAACAACAAAATAATACAAAAAATACTTAACCCGGATCGCCGACGTCAATTTTACCTCCGAACCAACTTCAGAATGCCTAACCCTTCATGTGTATTTTTCAGAAACATACTTCAGGCCCCATATTGTTTATCCCACCGAAGATCCCACTAGCAAGCTCTCCTCTACTGTTGATGATTAGACCAATAAAGGTCACACATTAACTAAAACCTTCTACTCTTCTCTCTTGTGTCGGCTGCGTGATTTTCTGCAACGCTGTTCTTATTTTCTCCAAGCCGCAACTGCAACCGCAGGATCAAGTCGAGCTTCACGCCCATGCCTCACGCCTACAGTCGTAGCTGTTGCACCTCCATTTACGTTCCATTCTAAGCTTCCAGCGCCTCCAATATTCTTCGATGTCCTAAATAAATGTCACTCTTCACTTAAATACTTGCTGACCTGCGCCTTTTACTTTGTGTTTTTAAATAAAATGCCCAGCATCCACTCTTCTGCGTCAATTGATTTATTGCTTGTGTCTACTGTGCGTTTTGAGCCAAAATGCATCACAACCTGTGCTTTTTTTCCTGTAGCTTGACTATTTATTCTTCTATACTATTGCTTGACATGACCAATAAGGGTCTACATCAACTTAAAACATTTGCTCCTCTCTTGTCCTTCCTTCGCCCGGCTGCTCCTGCGTGCGTTTTGCACAAAACGACACTGCTTCTCCTTGAGCGCTTCGTTTTACTGCTTCCACCTATTACCTGCTGCCTCAAAACGACGCCACCTGATTGCTCTCCTTATTTTCCTCTTGTGCGTTGCTCCTTTATTTTCCATTTTTCTTGCCCTTTTGTTATTTTTTTTCTTCTTCCTCCACAAAAGCAAGTAGAAATGAATTTTCTAAAAAATGACCCATATATGGTGCTTTTAACTCATTTTAATTTCTTTACTTCCGAATTGTACCTAAAATAATATATGAATTAAAGTGAGTATCTTAAGCATTTTTGTATCATTAATCGCTAAGTGTAAATAATTAAAAATATCAATAATTAAGCACATATCATAAGCATACACACACAAGTAAGAAATCAGCTCTTCCATAATAACTATAAGTATATTACCCACCTAAATTGCTTGTAAATCCAATCTCAAGTTTGCTTTTCCTCTTACTCTTGCATGGGATTTTCTTAGTTTCCTTCAAACAAACCAAATTTTCATTCAAACCAATATTCCAATAGAAAATCTATAATTTTCATTCAAACAAACCAATATTCCTAACCTAGATAAACCATTGGTAGACTTAATCTACCAATGGTTTATCTAGGTTACGAAAACTAAGACCTAAGTTAAAATCCATGAAAATCAAAATGGGTTCCTTGGTCTTCTTCTTTCTCCCTTTATTTCTAACATAAAACTAATTTCTCTGTTTCCTTTTCGACCAAAGAATGAAGAAAATATGATGGAGATTACCTAAAACTTCTTCTTTCTCTTTCTCTACATTTTCTTCTTCTTTTTCCTAGCTTCTTCCACATTTTCTTCTTCTTCTTTCTTTCTTCTCCACGTTTTCTCCCTCTCTTTCTTATTTAATCAAGACCAATTTATTGTCTTTCCAAATTTACCCTTCCTCACTTAATGTAATGCCTACTTGCTCCTATAGTCTATTAAATACCATATTATGCATATTACATTCTAGCTTAATTCTAACATTTCTATTTAATACCTCTAAACTCATGCTTTCTAAATTAACGGATTAAATTCTAAGAAACAGATAATAAAATAAATAAATAAATAAAAATTTGAGGTCCAACACAGATATTCAATTACCTCAAGATAAATTGGTTTGAAGTGAAACACCCATACTACCATCTATAGAAAAACCATTAACACTAAAGCTTAAACCTTTACTTGCACATCTTAGATATACCTTTCTAGGTGAAGGTCAAATGTTACTGATATTAATCTCAAATCAGTTGAATGAGAAACAAGAAAGTAAGGTGGTCGAAATTGTTTAAAAATGAATGACAACCATCAAATGGCAGATTGCTGACATTCGAGGTATAAGCACAAATGTTTGCATACACCGAATACACCTAAAGGAAGGATGTAGAATGATGAGGGAGTGTCAACTGAGGTTGAATCAAAATATGAAGGAGGTGGTCAAGAAGGAGATAATCAAACTCTTAGATGCATGGATAATTTATCCCATCTCTGATAGTGAACGAGTTAGCCCAGTACAATGTGTACCTAAAAAGGGTGGAATGACGGTAATAGAAGGTGATAGTGGAGAAGTCATTTCAAAAAGAACGGTCACAGGATGGAGAGTATGCATAGATTATCGCAAACTCAACTTAGTGACTAAGGAAGATCATTTTCCTCTCCCGTTCATAGATTAGATGATAAAAGGGTGGATAGACTTTCTTTTTATTGCTTCCTGGATGGATATTCAGGATGTAATCAGATCTTCATTTACCCTAATGATCAAGAAAAAACTACATTCACCTACCCTTATGGTACATTCGTATACAAATGAATGCTTTTCAGACTATGCAATACCCCAGCTACATTTCAAAGATGTATGATGTCTATCTTTGCCAATATGATAAAAGATATAATAGAGGTGTTCATGGATGATTTTTTAGTTTATGGAGATTCTTTCGAAATTTGTTTAACTAAGTTGGGTAGAGTTCTTTAAAGAAGTGAAGAGTCACACTTGGTATTGCATTGGGATAAATGTCATTTTGTGGTGCAAAAGGGGATAGTGCTAGGGAATAAAATATCACATTAAGGATTTGAAGTTGACAGAGCAAAAACAGAAGTGATAGAGAAACTTCCACAAGCAAGCAATGTAAAGGGTGGGTGAGGATTTTTAAGTCGTGCTAGATTTTACCATTGATTCATCAAAGAATTTTTACAAATTGCATGACCTTTGACAAACCTTTTATTCAAGGATGTGCCTTTCTTGTTTGATGACAAGTGTATGTCTATATTCAACACATTAAATCGGGCATTAATACTAGCACCAATTCTATCATCACGGGACTGGACGCTTCCATTTGAAGTTATTTATGATGCAAATGACCAAGCCATTGGTTACGTATTAGGCCAAAGGAAAGATAAGAGATTACACGAAATTTATTATGCCAATAACACCCTTGACCACAATTGAATTACACCATTACAGAGAAGGAATTGCTCGCTTTAGTGTAGACGTATGATAAGTTTCGACAATACCTCTTGGATTTAAAGGTAATCATGTTCACCGATCATGCAACATTAAAATACCTTTTTAATAAAAAAGATGCAAAATCAAGGCTTATTCGATGGGTGTTACTTTTACAAGAATTTGATATAAAGATGAGAGATAAAAAAGGAACAAAAAATGTGGTTACAGGCCACTTATATAGACTAGAAGGAGGGGAATGCAAGCGAAGTAAAGATATTAACAAAACTTTCCCCGATGAGACCCTCATGCTACTCAAAAGTTTGACTACACCATGATTTGTTGATATTACAAATTATGTTGCTAGTGGTAAACTTCTATAAGATTTATCTTACGAATAAAGGAAGGAATTCTTGATTGATTGGAACCTATATATATGGGATGACCCAATTTTTTATAGAGCATGTGCTGATGGTTTAATGCTTATGTGTTCCAGAGGAAGAAATGTTAGACATCCTAAAGTAATGTCATAAGGTTAGTATGTTGGGCATTATAGAGCCAACAAAACAGCGAATTAGATAGTTAAAAGTGGTTGTTATTGGCCACAATTTTTTAAGGATGCTTAGATCTTCATAGCACAATGTGCTTGATGCTAGAGAATAGATAACATGTCCAAAAGAGATGAGATTCCTTTATTTAATTTTTAGAAGTGGAAGTCTTAGATGTATGGGGAATTGATTTTACGGGTCCCTTCCCATCTTCAATAGGAAATATGTACATTCTAATAGGAGTGGATTATGTTTCGTGTTAGGCTGAAGCACTAGCATCTTCAACCAATGATGGGAAGGAAGTGTAAAAGTTCTTTAAATGGTTATTCAACCATTTTGGAGTGCTACATACGATAATAAGTAATGGAGGCACACATTTTTGCAATAGATTTTTTCATGCCTTTTTAAAAAGATATAGAGTGCACCACCGAGTTGCTACACCCTACCATTCGTAAACTAGTGGCCATGTGGAAGTTATCAATCGGGAGCTAAAACAAATTTTGAAAAGATGGTGAACAACTCCAGGAAGGATTGGGCAATAAAACTAAATGATGCCTTATGGGCCTACATGACAACCTATCAGAACAACTTCTTATAGGGTCGTGTATGGGAAAGCTTGTCACTTGTCGATTAAATTAGAACATTGAGCATACTGGGCAATTAAAGCATTAAATTTTGATTGGAAACAAGCACGAAAAAAGAGACTTCTAAAACTGGATGAACTTGAAGAGTTTCATTATAATGCATACGAAAATGCCAAATTCTACAAGGAAAAGGTAAAAAATGGCACGATGCTCATCTGAAACAAAAGGAATTTAAAGTGGCAGACAAGGTTCTCCTATATAATTCAAGGTTGGGGTTATTTTCAGGGAAGTTAAAATGTAGATGGAGTGGACCATTTATGATCATTCAAGTTTTCAATCATTGAGTGTTCAAACTGGAAAATGCTAAGAAGGAGACTTTTAAGGTCAATGGGCATTGTTGTAAGCTATACCTCAGCAATTCCTAAGGATAAGGGAGTGATTTCTTTCTCTTCGAATAATTAAGACATCTCTATGGATCATAAATGAGCATATTTATTATTTTGTTTGAAATCATAGGTTTAAGTAGAGTTGTTTTGAGTTTTTAATAAAACCTTAGTAATTTATGTTGAGTTGGGATAATTAATTCCCTCAGGGCATTCAACTACCACCTCCATCACCATAAACCTTGTTCTAAACCCTTTTTTCTTTTTAAATTTAGTCATTTTTATTTTATTTCTTTATGTGTGTTTGTTATCACCTTCTCACATTGAGGACAATGTGTTGTTCAAGTGTGGGGAGGGTTGTGTGTTTATTTGAATATGAATTTTGCATATTATAGTTGTTAGGTTACATTTTGTGAATCGTGTGAATGGGTTAATGGCTTAGATGATTTGAAATTGATTTAATTTTGAACATATTCTATTAGGTTATTGAAAATTATTAGCTTACAAAATTAGTGAATTGAGGTTCATTGATTAAATATGTAGCTTAAATAGAATTTAATGTTTAAGTGTAGTCTTTTAAATTGTCACGTTTATTCATAATTTGAGGCCTTTTAACCTAAGTAGCTTTGTTAGTTTTTTTTTTCAAAAAAACGAGTAACTAAAGCAACAAGGTAGGCAAGAAAATGTTTTTTAAAAAGGATTGTTATTTTTCAAATAAGTAACTATTCTGTTGGTCTTTAGGTTATGAATAGAGCTAGTAGCCAGTTAAGAACGTGGTATAGTTGAGTAATCGGATCAACACGTACCATAAATGTGTGCCATCGTCTAAAGAGGCTAGAATGACATTTCAACCAAGTACCTTAATACAAAACATGATTTAGTTGAGTAACCAAATCGACATTCATTACCAATGTTTGCCTCTGCGTAAAAAGACTAAGTCCATGTTCATAAAAAGTTAATAAAAATAAAAATGTATTTTCAAATAAAACCTACCGAACTTGTAATAGTTTGACTTTTTAGAAAAATGAACATAGGATTAGTTACAGAGTTAAATAATCAAAAAATTATTAATGAGTGTGTACAATTAAGAAGGGTATTTGAGTCTGGATTAATATTTATATTTAGTTCAAAGCCGCAAGACACGAATTTTTCATGTTAATGATTTGAAATGACTTGAATGATTGTATTTTAAATTAAATTTATTTCATGAAGTTAAAGTCATTGTCTCATTACTACATTGTGTGCTGTGTGAATTTCTATGTGTTTGTTGTTTTGTTTGCTTAAGGACAAGAAAATGTTTAAGTGTGGGGATAAGTATTTTAGGGTATAGTTTGATATGTGTTTATCTATTTATTTGATTGTTTAGTATATGTTTTTGGTAGAATTGTGTCGGTTTGTGAATTATTTGTGTTTAAGTGTTTTTATTGGTTAGTACAAGCATTTGAGCTTAATTATTATGCCTTTAAGGTACCTTGATGTATTTGTTAGTGTTTTAGGGTCAATAATGAAGAATGGAGAAGTTTCGTAGAGACTTGAATCGAAACAATGACCCATAATCATGGCCCATCTGCCACAATTGTGACAGAAGTAGGGGAGATAGCCAATGATCATGGCCAAATTGCCACGTTCGTGACAGAAACATAAGACTTGGCCAATGATCGTGGCCTGTTTACCATAACCATGACAGAAAGTTTATAAATGGCCTACGATTATAGATTGTGACGGGCAGATGCACAAACACATAGAAAAGTCTCATTTTAAGGATTTTTTTAGACCTTTTAACCCCAGAAAAAACCTTAGGGCTGGCTAGAGCATATCAAGCATATAAAGAATGAGACAAAAGAGACGAGGAGCTTCTTGCATTAGCCACTATCATGAAACCCTGAAGAGAGTTCATTGAGAGATTAAGAAAGAGATGAAGGAAGAGTGATGTGGAGAAGAAGCCTACATGAAGTACTTTTCAGAATATAAGGTTTCTCGTTGTTGTTGTCTCCATCATCCATTCGGATCTATTTTTCAATGTATGTCCATTTTTATCTATATATAAAATTGGAATAGCTGTTGAGATAGGGTTTATGAATGTTGAGGATTGTTCAAACTCATTTTCGGGTTAATTTTGTTGTTGATTCAATAAAAATCTTATTGTTTATATGAATTGGATTCATTGTATTTGATTTATGCATTCTCATAAATTGGTAATAGACTGAGAGGGTGAACCGATAAAAAATAATTAAATTGGATAACGAGAGTTAGGTAATTTAATAAGAATGAGAAATCAATCAAATTAGTAATTATGTGATGAGAGATCTCACATAGTTTCCAATAGTCTAGTGAAAAACTTCAGATCCAATTAGGTTTTGGATAAATTGAGAATTGAGAAATTGAAAATTTTATAATCTAATTAGGGTTTATAATTTAGGGCTTTTGGTTATAACTCGAGAGATGGTATTGCGTTATTGTTTTGGCTTAGTTAAAATTGAAATTTCAGCATTTTGTTTTGGCCTTAGAGTTTAGGATTATATTAACCCTCTTTATGGGATTGACACCTTAGATATTACAGGAATGAGTCGTACGCTTGTGGAATATCGAGGTTAATATTTTAAAACTACACATATCAAAAAACTGTGATCAAGCAGCAATCCAAATATTCACAAACATATACAGAAACACAATTGTCAAAAAAATGAATTGAATCTCCAATAAAT
Organism: Erythroxylum novogranatense; assembly: GCA_029891385.1. Lineage (NCBI taxonomy): Eukaryota > Viridiplantae > Streptophyta > Magnoliopsida > Malpighiales > Erythroxylaceae > Erythroxylum > Erythroxylum novogranatense. The sequence continues at coordinate 14,485,577 of CM057228.1, forward strand.
CTGTTGCATGTATATATTAAACTAAGCATTTCTATCTCTAATAATCCTTCGTTCACACTGTCTTATCTTCAGGAGAATATTACATATCTAAGATAGTGGAATCCTATACTAAGTGAATTTCTTATCGCTAATGATATACTCTGTATATCAAACTAAAAATATTGCCTAAAATAAATTAGGTATCTTAATAAATATCTTGACAATCTACTCATTGTTGGCATTATTTGTCATATCAAAGAACTCTTGCTGAACATGATAATTGGAAACTCCCCCTGAATTGAATAATAATAATAATAAGTTCCAAATAGCAACAGATTCAATATCAATTGTTAAGTTCACAAGCAATAATCACCAATAAAACAAAAAATATTAACTTGAAAATTAAATACAATCTTTTCTGCCCTTTAGGACCAAAAAAATGCCAAAAGAAAGGCTAAGAGTCATAGGAAGCTAAGTGAGGAACCATGTTTAAGTTGGCGAAGAGCATCCATACCCATCTTTCAATCCGATCAATTTTAACAAAGAAGGCAACCTTGTTATTGACATTGGATGTAATAAATGGTGTCGATGACTTAAAAGAGGAGTAAGCCAACTTGATTATCCGAGCTTGCTTGTTGACATTTAAAATGCAAGGAGAGAGAAGCATAAAAGACACTGGCTCAAGTATAGCATAATCAATCCAAGGAACACCATAATTATACAGAGATTGAGTAATTAAGTAAGAAAAATATAACAGTGATTGATGTTTACTAACAGCTGCAAGCATAACCTCAATAATTCTCTACCCCAAATTGAAATTAGCTTTGCCTGAGCAGGATATACAATGACAGTGCGGGTACCTAGTAATCAGTTAGCCAACTTAAGCTTATGAATTATAAAATACTTTTGAGATAAATCAGAAGCATGAAGGGTAGAAAATAAATGGTCAAGAAGATAATTTTGCACCTATCAACACACTAGTCAACGCATAATTGGTCACAACAAATCATCCACATATAACTGATCCCTAGTCAAATTAACAAAACCTAAAAACTCTTTCAATCAATTCGGATCAAATTGAATCAATTTCTCATATATAGAAACTAGATGAAAACATATAGCAGTCGCATCCAACTCACCTTTATCCAAATTGTAATAAAATTCTCGAACCAATTTATGATCATAATGTTTGAGTAGTAATGCAACAGTTAACAAATTTTTCTCAGACAAAAAAGTATCCAAATTAAATTTTTGATATTAAGCTAAATTGAATGGATGATCAAGAACAAACCCAGTTGTGGCAAGAGATTCCCATTTTTGTTGTGTTAACAAAGAGTAAAATTTATGAGATAAAGCTTGCTCCCCTAAAATTCAAGTAGAAAATTAGAGATGAGGTGACTTAACAGATTTTCAAGCAATTTGTTTTACATAACATTTTGAAGTTGAAGGAGCAATGTTCAGTTTAGAGACAACCAAAGGTGTTAGAGTAAGAGGCTTGACAGTGGCATCCTCTGATGTAGACGAAGAGTTATCAGCAAACATTTCCATAATAAAATGAGTCAATACTCGTTGAACATCATCATCAACAATTGATTGTACTTGGGTAGAGGGAGGATCAAGAACGATAATGGGTGCCACCAAAGAGGAACTAGCACCAGTGGTTGAAATCATGCGAGATGAGTGCTACCACAGGCAACTAGAGTGGTGAGGTTGTTTGGTTGTTTGGTTAGAGGCGATGCATAGTTGGAAGGACAAGAGGAAAGTGGACATTTGGTCTTTCACATAGTGAGGTGTGACAAGAGATGCAACGGTATATAGTGATAGTGAGATGGCGACAATGGCATGCAACAATGAGAGAGAGAGAGCTAATACAACCAAGTGAATGGTAAAAAATTAAGAAAGGAGGAAGGTGTGAGAACGGGGGGCAATTTTTCAAAACAAAGAGGAAAGGGAGAAAGAGGATGTGTGATGTAAATAAATTGAATAGTAGAAATTAAGGATTTAACCCCCTTTTAAAAACTACATCAAAATACATCATAATTCCAAATCACATAGTTCTAAAGCCCCTTGAAGAATTTAAACTTGATGGAATCAAGAGGTTTCGTAAAAAATATCAATCAGTTGCTTCTCAGTTATTGCATAGGAAAGAATTACAACTTTAGTCTCCACAAGATCTTGAATGAAATGATACTTCAAGTTAATGTGTTTCATTCGTGAATGTTGAACTAGGTTTTTGAAGATGTCTATGACTCTCTTATTATCACACATGACCATGAAAACATCTTGAGCAACTTCATAGTCTTTTGACATTTGCTTCATCCATAAAAGTTGAGATCAACAAGTCCTAATTGCAATAAATTTTGCTTTCACTGTGGGTAATTAAGAGTTTTGTTTCTTAATGTACCATGAAATCATATTATTTCTAAGAAAGAAACAGCCCTCTATTGTGCTTTTTCTATCGTCTAAATTTTTGACTAATCCAAATCACTATAACTAGCCAGATAAGAAGTAGAATCACATAAGTATTATAGTCCAAATTCAAAAATACCAGTTACATACTTAATGATATGCATTACTGTAATTAATTGAGACTTTTTGGGATTGGATTGATATCATTTGCATATTCCCATGTTATAAAAAATATTAGATCAACTCGTGGTTAGATAAAGCAAACTCCCAATAAGGCTTTTATATAAACTCATATCAACACCTTTGCTATGATCATCTTTATCTAACTTTATTGACACAATCATTAATGTTATAGTATGATGTGCATTTTTATGGCTGAATTTCTTAACCAAATTCTTTGGATATTTGGTTTGCAATATGAATATACTATCGTTCACTTGTTTGATTTGTAATCCAAAAAAAAAAATTCAAATCTTCCACCATACTTATCTCAAACTCATTTTTCATCATTTTTATAAAGTCATCCACCATCTTTGGATAAGTGGATCCAAAAATAGGATCATTAACATATATTTGTGCAATCAACAAATCAGATCTGAAATTTTGAGAAATAAAGACTTTTCTAAGCTATCTAATTCATATCCTTGATTGAGTAGGTATTGGGTGAGTCTCTTATACCAAGCCCTAGGGACTTGCTTGAGTCTGTAAAAAGCCTTTTTAAGTGTAAATTCTTGATCAACATGCATCGAATCAATTATTCCCTTTTTATGTTCAACATACACTTCTTTCTATAGAAATCCACTCAAGAATGTGCTCTTCACATCCATTTGATAAAGTTTGAATCATTTCACATATACTATGCCCAAATGAAGTCTAATTGAATCAAACCTTACTACTGGAGAAAATGTTTCTTTAAAACCAATGCTTTTAATTTGAAAATATCCTTAAGCAACTAGCCTGGCCTTATTTCTTGTCATATTACCTTTGTCATCAGTTTTGTTATGAAACACCCATTTGGTTCCAATCACATTCATATTCAATGGACTTGGCACCAATTCCCATACATCATTTTAACCAAAACATGTTAAATCTTCTTACAGTGCTACTATCCAAAATTTATCTTGCAATGTTTCTTTCACATACTTCGGTTCGAAAGAAGAATTATAACATATAAGCACTGTAAGTTCCCAATAATCTATCTTTTTTCTTCCTTTTGTTTTCCTTATATCACTAACCTCACTAATCACATTCTAAATAGGATGACTTTTTTTTATTTGTGATGGAAGATCTTTGTTGAAATCACCTTCCCTTGAGTCTTCTTTCTTCACAAAGATTGTTTCTACATCATATGTCTGGTTGGTTTCTTCCTTAAAAATAGCCAATCGGTCTTCTGTCTGGTTAGTTTTTTTCCTAGCAATAACTGACTGTCGATCTGAATATTTTATGATTTTAACTTCTTTACTTCTCATTTCTAATTTATAAGGTTGATTTTTAAGGTTCTCTTCTATAACCTTATTAGTTATTTGGTTCACATCATCTACAAAAACATTTATGGATTCCATCACTGTCTCAGTTCTTTGGTTGAACACATGATATACCTTACAATAAATTGAGTATCTAAGGAAGATGCCTTCATCACTCTTGATTTCAAACTTCCTAAGGTGTTCTCGATCTTTAAGAATGTAACACTTGCTACCAAATACATGGAAGTAGCCAACATCCTATTTCTTTCCCTTTTATAGTTCATAAGATGTATTGTTTAAGATGTTTTCAAGATGAACTTTGTTGTATATGTGTCAATGTTCATTGCTTCAGCCCAAAGTCTCATTGATATTTTTCTTCCATTCAATATACATTTGACCATCTCTTGAAGAGGTAACGCATCCAACCTTTTTGTGTGGCACTTTTATCTGTTTTCCCATTTGATGTGCACTACAAATAGTATTGTCATCATTGTTCATCATAAACAAGCCTCTCACTACTTCAAATTTGCTTAACTTGTTGATGAGATCATAATTGACATGGTTAAGTTTTTGGTGCCATAGATTTATATTGTCATCATATGCAGCTTAGTCATAAAAAGGTGATGATCTGTAACATGTAACAATTATCTGCTGATCTTCTACTGCTCAATAAACAATCTCCTTGTTCAATTAACACTTTGCATTCATCACTGGAGAACTTAACTAATAACCCATCATCACAAAGATGACTAACACTCACCTAGTTGGCTTTTAAATCGTCCACAAGAAGCAAATTTTTGAAGTGAGGTAGTCCATCCATGCAAAGGGATTCCTTTCCCAATTGTTATAGCTTTCTTCCCATCATCAAAAGTAACGTGACCATCTACATAACTTTGATAATCCATCAATTAACTACTTTCACTTGTCATGTGTCATGAACACTCAACGTGAAAATACTATCCATTGTGAGAAGCAATGCATATATATTTAAAAGCCACTTATGTTTGTAGTTGATTCTTTCTGACCTAAGTTTTCTTTGGTAACAATGGCTAATACTGAAAATTCATCAAAGAGTGTATGGATTTTTCATTTTGAGCCCTCTGAAATAGCATTTGTAATAGCTTGTAGCAATTTGGCCATATATGATCATTTACACCATAAAGTGACATGGTGTAACATCCCATTACCCATGTTGAGGTTAAGATTGTAGATATGAGAGATCATTGAGAGATTAGAAATAAATGTCATATTCATGCATTATATGATATACACATACACATGAAAATTGAATTTTGCATATGAAAATAATTGTACATGCATTTATTGATAATTTACTAGTATAATTGAATTGTGATGTGATTTTATTGAGAATTGTGAAATTGTTGTATAGAAAATTTATTTGGAGAGTCTATGACCACTCGTCATTACGCTAGTCAAAATAAAATAACTAGACTATTACTATAACAATGGCATGTTTAGGTTGATCCCACAGAGAGTGTGTGTAAAATTTATGAAATGAAATTAATCGGTGTTTACACTTAACGGGGGGTTTTGGATTTTGAAAGACGAAAATAACATAAAGCTAACTAATAAAAAAAGAAATTAAAGAAAACATGCAAAAAATGATAAAAGTGGGGAATTCGGTAGGGACTTGGTTCTTGGACTTGGTTCTTTGATTCAATCTCGACCTATACCCTAATCAAGCATATTTTATTAATTTGTTTTTCTTTAACCTCTCCTAGTAATTATTAATCGTGAGTTAATAATTAACCCGAGTCTTCCCTTAGGTTTTGTTTAATCAAGATACGATCGTTAATTAAACCTAACCACCGAACAACTTAGGATACGATCTCTAGATTTAATTAGGCAGTACCATTAAGAAATTAAAAAAATAATAATCAAGGCAATAACCATATACGATGCGTCATTTAACCTAGGTCATGTTGTCCCTAATGATTACGAATCATTAGTCATTACATATGAATTTAAACAAAACAATTACGGATTATATCGAAATTCTAGCAATGGGTTTGAAATTAACGATTCAATGAACGCATTAAAATCATCAATTCACAATACCCAACAGGTTCATACACAAATAACCAAATAATAACGAAAATCTGATTATCCATAAACAATACTCAAATCAATTAAAATAGGATAACACAATCAATTCCTAATGAGAGAAAGAAACAGAAAAATAATAAAAAATACTTAGCCTGGGTCATCGATGTCGATATCACCTCTAAATTGGTTTCAGGACATCTAGCTCTTCATGAGTCTTTCCTAGAAAAATGCTTCATCCCCTATCTTAATGTCCCATCGAAAACTCCTTATTGCTATCCCTTTATTGTAATTGATGGGATAATTAAATGTCCCTTCAACTGGTCCAACGCCACTGTAGCGCCATTGTCTTCACGCCTCTTCTCGCAAACTCCAGCCAAGCCACAGACACAGTCGTCCGTAGCCCACGCCACTCACGCCTGATGCTTACACCTCCACTGTGCTGCACTATTCTGCTCCTTTACACTAGCGTCTTGATCCTTCGACGCACTATATATCTCCTGTTTTATTGCTTCTCTCACTGTTTCATGATTAGACAATTAAGGGTCACACCTCAACCCCTTAAAACCTTCTGCTTGCTTCCTTGTTGCATGTTGCCTTCTGCATTTTGAGTAAAACACCTCCCTTTTGTGCTATGAAACGCTGCGTTTAATGCAACATTAAACGCTTTTGTTGCTGTGCGTTTTGCATAAAACGCACAGCAAGAGCCCACATCCTACTGTTGCTCTTTTTTTTGTAAAAGGAAATACAATTGTTCTTTTGAATAGGACACACCACTCTTTTAGTCATAAAATGCAACTTCATAAAGACAAGTAAAAATTGATATTTAGAAAATGACCTAAATGTAATGCTTCCGATTCATTTTAATTCCTTTGCTCACAAATTGTACCTAAAATCATATATGAATTAAAGTGAATATCTTAAGCATTTTCATATCAATAATCGCTAAGTATAAATGATTAAATATATAAACAATTAAACACATATCAATTTCTCCCACACTTAACTTTTGACCCTCCTCGGGCAAAACATCAAAATTAAGCTCATTTACCTAAAACATTAACTCAATATTCATATTTTTCCAAAACTATATAATCATAAACAAAGATGAGTGACTTTTAAAAATCATAGCAAGAAATCAACATTTCAAGTTTTTACTTATGATTTCAAAAACTGAGCAATCTAATGGTAAGACTCGAAAAATGTGTTTAACTAAAATATATCCATGAGTACACTCAACACCATTCATGATCATGACAATCCATAATTTTGCATATCAATTCATTTCTCCACCACTAATGGTCACACGCAAAATGTAACATCCCATTACCTATGGGAAGGTTAAAATGGTAAATGTGAGTGATTATAAGAGTTAGAAATGTATATCCATGTTCATGCATATTATGTTATACACATACATATGAATACTGAAGTCATGGTACATAAAAATAATTGTACAAGCATTCATGAATGAATTCGAGTATAATTAGATTGAGTTATGATTTTGGGTGTTTTAAGAATTTTGAATTTTTTTATATGGAAAAGTCTATTGGTTAGTAAGAAGATTGTAATTGGAAACTTTGGTGAATTTAGGCATAAATTTTTGAAAAATTTTGGAGAATAGGAAAAAGACATCAAATTGAGTTTTGGAGATAGTTGAATTGTAAAAGATTTCTCTATTTTCCTTCTTTCACCAAGCTACCTTGGTATTTGTTTCTTCTACTCTAAGAAAAAACTAGAAGCTGGTTGTTGTACGCAGTGAAATATGTAAATCACATGGAGTTTATGGCTTGAAGATTTTGGAGTTTTAGACAGGTAAGTAGTAAATAAATACTTTAAAGTTGGTGATTTGTGAAAGAAAGTTGAGGAGTTACTGTCATCTGAATGGAAAGTGACATTTAAGAGTATAATCATAAATACTGGGTGGTTGGGAGGAAATAAATTCAGTTATAGTGTTAAATTATTTTTTGAAAACTTTTTTGGTGTTTTGGTGATGTAAAATATTGAAAATTTGAGAATCTAGAAAATGTTTACTGAATATGCTTCAGTCTTTTAACCACAACGTTTTCTCTAGTTGTCCAAACAAGATAATTCTTAATTTGGATTAAATTAGAAATATATGACTACATTTCTTATGAAGATATTGAATTTAAATTCTGTCTTTAAGAATCTCTTATTGAGCCAAGTTTACATTATAAATTGGCTGTATTTCATAACTGTTTATGCACTCGTTGACTCCTAGTTGATGACTTTTGTGCTTAAATTGGTTCCTTATAACGAGCTCTTGTAATTCGCAATTTGTCAGTAAATTGTCATAATTTGATATTAATTTCTTTATAATTTTTATAAGGACAATTGATACTGCAAAATGTTATTTTATATTGCAGGAGCAAAGGAGTCAACCCATAAGAAAGTCAACAGGTCGTGAGGTCCTATTCACACGTCGCGACGAGCAAGCCGATTCTACACGTCGCGACGAATATTTATTCACAAGTCTTGACGTACGAGCAGATACCTGACTTTAAACGAAAAATTCGCCTCACTGTTTTGACCCGACCTGCATCCATCATTTAAAAACTTTGCTATTTTTAGGTCAAGAAGAGGATATCTTCGAGAGACGTCTAGAGGCAGCAGAGACGACATTCCCTTCCATCACCATTCTCCATTTTCATCATCGTGAATCATCACCATCATTTCCTGCACCATCGCTTGTATCTTCGCTATCACGGAGACGCCCAATCTTCACCAACAGAGAGAGTCCGAGCCACGCGTAGCTAAACACCATTTCCTTTTGAAAATGTAGCAATGGTTTGAGTTCACCGATAGCTTCAAAGGGAGTAATCATATAGGTTCAAGTTTAGATATGTCTGTAAATTTCGAGTTAGAGATTGCATCTGTATAACTAGATTAGCATGGTTAATAGTTTAACCGTGTGCTGAACATTATGTTGCAATTTGGACATAGTTATTTGTAGAATTTCGGTGCTTAATATATGAAGTCTCATACATGTCATTCGGATATTGCATTGACTCTCATAATCTGCCTAGTTGTGTTTGATTTAGATGGTTCTGTTTTTATCCGATTGACCGATTCCATTTATCTTGGGACCCGATCCGAGAACCGGATCCCAACCGAAAAAGCAGAACCGAAACAAAAGCGAATGGGAACAAAAATTTCGCATCGAAATTTTCTAATCGGCAACAAAGCAATAGATGACGCGAAACGAAAAACGAAGCGGAACCGAATCGCATCATACGGAAACAGAATAAAACGAAAGCGGAACGAAATGCAAATCGGATCACAAAGCGATTTGAATCAAATCAAACCAAAAGTAGCGGATTTCGAAGCGAAACGAAATTGATACTTAACAAATGTATCGAACTGAAACAGATTCCGACATCCCGGAGAATACAAAGTATAGAAAATTGATCGCGTTGGATAACCTTAGACTAACTCGATCATGGTGGTTTGTAGTGTGAATATGAAGGTATAGGGAAGATTAGAATAGGTTAAATGCAAGTTTTCCCAAGCCTTAGAATTTTCCAGCATTGATGTTTTTGGTAATTGGGATTTTATGCTTAATGAAGGCATTAAAGGAAAAGAGAAATGAGAAAGGTTTATGGATTATGTATTGCTTTTGTTTATGGCTTGAAAAGCCGTTATTGTAAATTCATGATGTATATCAGTTATGGGTTAGGTATATTTTGGATTTGAGTTTGGTTATGATGAAGATTTTGAATTGTGAATGTTTATGTATACGAATGAGTTGTGATCGGATTAAATTATGTATTATGGATTGAAATGTATATGAATGGTTTGTGATTGACTGTATTATGGATTGAACTTTATGAAGTGTTTAGAATTAAGAGTGTGTTTTGTTGCTGGTGTTGGGATTAGGATGGGAGGTCCGATGTTGCTTGTGCTATTGGATGATGGATTATGATATTAGAAGTCGTTTGCTTTGTTTTAAATTTTGGGCTGTCAAGATACGGTAGTTATATTCTTCGAAATTTCGGTAAAATGGGTTTAAAGAAATGCGTTTGAGGACTTATATAAGTGTAAAAGAAATGATTAAGAGGAAAAAAAAATGTATACCGGATTTTAGACCGAGTTAGTCTAAGGTTATCCAACGCGATCAGTTTTCTATACTTTGTATTCTCCGGATGTCGAATCGTTTTGAGCCGATACATTTGTTAAGTATCAATTTCGTTTGCTTCGCTCAAATCGCTACTTTGGTTTGATTTGATTCAAATCGCCAGGATCCGATTTGCATTTCGCCCGCTGCTTTATTCTGTTTCCGTACGATGCGATTCGGTTCCGCTTCGTTTTTCGTTTCGCGTCATCTATTACTTTGTTGCCGATTAGAAAATTTCGATGCGAAATTTTTGTTCCCATTCGCTTTTGTTTCGGTTCTGCTTTTTAGGTTGGGATCCGGTTCCCGGATCGGGTCCCAACATTATGTGGACGCCTCTCACCATTGAGTCGCGTCCAGATAAAGTGGAATAAAACCTTGAGGTCATGGGTTCGAGTCGTGGCTCGCCCATGACCAAAGAGGACAATACTGATTAAGGTTGATGTCGCGGTATAACCCATGAAACACCGCCGCAAAGATAACTCTGCAAACACCTACGGGTTGGGGTGGGTCCAACACATAAAGTGGAATAAAACCTTGAGGTCACGGGTTCGAGCCGTGGCTCACCCTGACCACCAAAGAGGACAATACCGATTAAGGTTGGATGCCGTGGTATAACCCGCAAACACTCGCCGCAAAGATAACTCGCAAACACCTACGGGTGGGGGTGGGTCAACATTAAAAGCGATAGATGGACGCTTGGCGTTCTTTCAGATTTCGGATGGAAACAGCGAATGGGAACAAAACGAAATTTTCTAATCAATATCCCAATAGATGGCGAAAACAAAAAAGAGCGGCATCAATTCTCACGGAAGCAGAATAAAAGCATTAAGCAATGCAAATCGGATCCAAGCGATTTGAATCAAATCAAACCAAAAGTAGCGGTTTACAGGCGAAAAATTGATACTTAACAAATGTATTCAAGCATTATACACTGGAGAATCAAGTATTAAGAGATAACCTTGAACTCAACTCTGGTAAAATCGGTATACATTTTTTCCTCAAATCATGAGTCCTCAAGCGTTTTATTCCACTTTACGGATGCCTCTCACCATTGAATCAATCCCAAACCCAATCCATCAATAACAATTGAATATCAGACCTCAATCCAACACCGAACAAAACACACTCTTAATTCTAAACACAAATAAATTTTAATCCACTTTCACAAACCATTCAACATTTTAATTTAATCATCACAATTTCATACCATATAACATTCAATTCAAAATCTTCATCATATAAACTCAAATCAATATATAATAACCATATACATCATGAATTTACAATAACGCTTTTCGCCATAAACAAAAGCAATACATAATCCATAAACCTTTCTCATTTCTCTTTTCCTCGATGGTTTAAAATTCCAGCATTGGTAATGTTAGCTAATTCATGATTTTATTGTGAGATTTGTAAAGTTTAATAATTTAATTAGTTAAGGCTTTAAAGAAGACATTATTGAGGAAGGAAAAGGAAAGAAGAAGAATACATGAAGTTTGAAAAATTCAGCATAGAGAATATGTGAGAGTTTGAATTTTTGTTCAAACATGGTGGTTTGTAGTGTGAATATGAAGGTATAGGGAAGATTAGAATAGGTTAAATGCAAGTTTTCCCAAGCCTTAGAATTTTCCAGCATTGATGTTTTTGGTAATTGGGATTTTATGCTTAATGAAGGCATTAAAGGAAAAGAGAAATGAGAAAGGTTTATGGATTATGTATTGCTTTTGTTTATGGCTTGAAAAGCCGTTATTGTAAATTCATGATGTATATCAGTTATGGGTTAGGTATATTTTGGATTTGAGTTTGGTTATGATGAAGATTTTGAATTGTGAATGTTTATGTATACGAATGAGTTGTGATCGGATTAAATTATGTATTATGGATTGAAATGTATATGAATGGTTTGTGATTGACTGTATTATGGATTGAACTTTATGAAGTGTTTAGAATTAAGAGTGTGTTTTGTTGCTGGTGTTGGGATTCCGGACAGGAGGTCCGATGTTGCCTTGTGTTATTGGATGATGGATTATGATATTAGAAGTGCGTATGCTTTGTTTTAAATTTTTGGGCTGTCAAGATACAGCCGTTATTCTGCCGAAATTTCGGTAAAATGGGTTTAAAGAAATGAGTTTGAGGACTTATATAAGTGTAAAAGAAATGATTAAGAGGAAAAAAAATGTATACCGGATTTTAGACCGAGTTAGTCTAAGGTTATCCAACGCGATCAGTTTTCTATACTTTGTATTCTTCGGGATGTCGGAATCTGTTTCAGTTCGATACATTTGTTAAGTATCAATTTCGTTTCACTTCGAAATCCGCTACTTTTGGTTTGATTTGATTCAAATCGCCAGGATCCGATTTGCATTTGCTCCGCTGCGTTTTATATTCGCTTCCAGATGATGCGATTTGCCCGCCGCTTTTCGTTTAGCGCCATCTATTACTTTGTTGCTGATTAGAAAATTTCGATGCGAAATTTTTGTTCCCATTCGCTTTTGTTTCGGTTCTGCTTTTTAGGTTGGGATCCGGTTCCCGGATCGGGTCCCAACATTATGTGGACGCCTCTCACCATTGAGCCGCGTCCACATAAAGTGGAATAAAACCTTGAGGTCATGGGTTCGAGCCGTGGCTCACCCATGACCAAAGAGGACAATACTGATTAAGGTTGGATGCCGCGGTATAACCCGCAAACACTCGCCGCAGTATAACCTGCAAACACCTACGGGTTGGGGGTGGGGTCCAACACATAAAGTGGAATAAAACCTTGAGGTCATGGGTTCGAGCCGTGGCTCACCCATGACCAAAGAGAACAATACTGATTAAGGTTGGATGCCGCAGTATAACCCAAGAACACACGCGATATACTCGCAAACATGAGTCCCGACATTAAAAGGGTGGTTGGACCACCATCCCCACATTAAAAGGCGCTTTTAATGGGGAATGGGTGAACCCATTCAAGGTTTTATTCCACTTTTGAATGCTCTCACCATTGAGCCAATCGTATCACCAACGAAGGAAGGCGAGAATCGGATGGAAACAAGCGAATGGGAACAAAATTTTGCATCAAAATTTTCTAATCGGCAACAAGCAATAGATGGCGTAAACGAAAAATGAAAGCGAAGGAATCGCATCATACGGAAGCGAATAAAGCGAAGAGCGAAATGCAATCGGATCACAAAGCGATTTGTCAAATCAAACCAAAGTAGCGGATTTCGTTAAGCGAAAGATACTTAACGGATGTATCAAGCGAAGCAGATTAGACATCCGGAGAATCCAACCTTAGATCAAGTCTAAATTCAAGTATACTTTTTTCCTCTTAATCATTTCTTTACACAAGTCCTCAAACTCATTTCTTTAAACCCAACCCATGACCTCAAGGTTTTATTCCACTTTACAAAGGACGACTTCAATATCATCATCCATCATCCGAGCCAATCGGATCCTGTCAGGAATCGACACCAACAAAAACACTCTTAATTCTAAACACTTCATAAAGTTCAATTTTTAATGATCAATCAAACCATTCATATACATTTCAATCCATAATACATAATTTAATCCGATCACAACTCATTCATATACATAAACATTCAATTCAAAATCTTCATCATAACCAACTCAAATCCAAAATATTTAACCCATAAGCATATACATCATGAATTTACAATAACGCTTTTATAAACAAAGCAATACATAATCCATAAACCTTTCTCATTTCTCTTTTCCTTGATGGTTTAAAATTCCAGCATTGGTAATGTTAGGTAATTCATGATTTTATTGTGAGATTTGTAAAGTTTAATAATTTAATTAGTTAAGGCTTTAAAGAAGACATTATTGAGGAAGGAAACGGAAAGAAGAAGAATACATGAAGCTTGAAAAATTCAGCATAGAGAATATGTGAGAGTTTGCATTTTTGTTCAAACATGGTAGTTTGTAGTGTGAATATGAAGGTATAGGGAAGATTAGAATAGGTTAAATGCAAGTTTTCCCAAGCCTTATAATTTTCCAGCATTGATGTTTTTGGTAATTGGGATTTTATGCTTAATGAAGGCATTAAAGGAAAAGAGAAATGAGAAAGGTTTATGGATTATGTATTGCTTTTGTTTATGGCTTGAAAAGCCATTATTGTAAATTCATGATGTATATCAGTTATGGGTTAGGTATATTTTGGATTTGAGTTTGGTTATGATGAAGATTTTGAATTGTGAATGTTTATGTATACGAATGAGTTGTGATCGGATTAAATTATGTATTATGGATTGAAATGTATATGAATGGTTTGTGATTGATCAGACATGGATTGAACTTTATGAAGTTTTAGAATTAAGAGTGTGTTTTGTCATTGGTGTTGGGATTAGGATGGAGGTCCGATGTTGCCTTGTGTTATTGGATGATGGATTATGATATTAGAAGTGCGTTTGCTTTGTTTTAAATTTTTGGGCTGTCAAGATACAGCCGTTATGCTGCCGAAATTTCGGTAAAATGGGTTTAAAGAAATGAGTTTGAGGACTTATATAAGTGTAAAAGAAATGATTAAGAGGAAAAAAAATGTATACCAGATTTTAGACCGAGTTAGTCTAAGGTTATCCAACGCGATCAGTTTTCTATACTTTGTATTCTCCGGGATGTCGAAATCTGTTTCAGTTCGATACATTTGTTAAGTATCAATTTTGTTTCGCTTCGAAATCCGCTACTTTTGGTTTGATTTGATTCAAATCGCTTTGTGATCTGATTTGCATTTCGTTCCGCTTTCGTTTTATTCTGTTTCCGTATGATGCGATTCGGTTCCGCTTCGTTTTTCGTTTCGCGTCATCTATTACTTTGTTGCCGATTAGAAAATTTCGATGCGAAATTTTTGTTCCCATTCGCTTTTGTTTTGCTTCTTTTTAGGTTGGGATCCGGCTCCTGATTAGGTCTCAACATTATGTGGACGCCTCACCATCGAGCCGCTGGCCCACATAAAGTGGAATAAACCTCGAGGTCATAGGTTCGAGCCGTGGCTCACCCATGACCAAAGAGGACAATACCGATTAAGGTTGGATGCCGCAGATAACCCACAAACACTCGCCGCAAAGATAACTCGCAAACACCTACGGGTGGGGGTGGGTCTAACACATAAAGTGAATAAAAGTTGGTCATTCAGCCATTCACCCATGACTAAAGAGAAATACTTGATTAAGGTTGATGTCAACAGTTCATGAAACACTGCGCAGAAGATAACCGCAAACACTTTAGTGGGGGTGGGGTCCAACATTAAAAGGCGCCTTTAATGTTGGACCCCACCCCTACCCGTAGGTGTTTGCGTAACATCGCGTGAGTGTTTATGAAGTTATACCACGGCATCCAACCTTAATCAAGATTGCATCTTCTTTGGTCATGGCGGAAGTGAGCCATACCAACCCATGACTCAAGGTTTTATTCCACTTTACGTGGATGCCTCACCATCGAGCCAATCGATCCCAACCGAACGAAGGAATAATCAAACTCATTTCTTTAAAATTTACCAAAATTTGATCACATGGTACGTATCATGAAAATTTAAAACAAAGCAACGCACTTCAATATCATAATCCATCATCAATAACACAAGGCAACATTTCAACAACAACAACACACTCTTAATTTAAAACTCAAAACCATTCATATACATTTCAATCCATAATACATAATTTAATTGATCCAACTCATCATATATAAACATTCACAATTCAAAATCTTCATCATAACAAATCAAATCCAAATATACCTCATAAGCGATATACATCATGAATTTACAATACGGCTTTTCGTTATAAAGAAAAGCAATACATAATCCATAAACCTTTCTCATTTCTCTTTTCCTTGATGGTTTAAAATTCCAGCATTGGTAATGTTAGCTAATTCATGATTTTATTGTGAGATTTGTAAAGTTTAATAATTTAATTAGTTAAGGCTTTAAAGAAGACATTATTGAGGAAGGAAAAGGAAAGAAGAAGAATACATGAAGTTTGAAAAATTCAGCATAGAGAATATGTGAGAGTTTGCATTTTTGTTCAAACATGGTGGTTTGTAGTGTGAATATGAAGGTATAGGGAAGATTAGAATAGGTTAAATGCAAGTTTTCCCAAGCCTTAGAATTTTCCAGCATTGATGTTTTTGGTAATTGGGATTTTATGCTTAATGAAGGCATTAAAGGAAAAGAGAAATGAGAAAGGTTTATGGATTATGTATTGCTTTTGTTTATGGCTTGAAAAGCCGTTATTGTAAATTCATGATGTATATCAGTTATGGGTTAGGTATATTTTGGATTTGAGTTTGGTTATGATGAAGATTTTGAATTGTGAATGTTTATGTATACGAATGAGTTGTGATCGGATTAAATTATGTATTATGGATTGAAATGTATATGAATGGTTTGTGATTGACTGTATTATGGATTGAACTTTATGAAGTGTTTAGAATTAAGAGTGTGTTTTGTTCATTGGTGTTGGGATTAGGATGGAGGTCCGATGTTGCCTTGTGTTATTGGATGATGGATTATGATATTAGAAGTGCGTTTGCTTTGTTTTAAATTTTTGGGCTGTCAAGATACAACCGTTATGCTGCCGAAATTTCGGTAAAATGGGTTTAAAGAAATGAGTTTGAGGACTTATATAAGTGTAAAAGAAATGATTAAGAGGAAAAAAAGATGTATACCGGATTTTAGACCGAGTTAGTCTAAGGTTATCCAACGCGATCAATTTTCTATACTTTGTATTCTCCGGGATGTCGGAATCTGTTTCAGTTCGATACATTTGTTAAGTATCAATTTCGTTTCGCTTCGAAATCCGCTACTTTTGGTTTGATTTGATTCAAATCGCTTTGTGATCCGATTTGCATTTCGTTCCGCTTTCGTTTTATTCTGTTTCCATATGATGCGATTCGGTTCCGCTTCGTTTTTCGTTTCGCGTCATCTATTGTTTTGTTGCCGATTAGAAAATTTTGATGCGAAATTTTTGTTCCCATTCGCTTTTGTTTCGGTTCTGCTTTTTCGGTTGGGATCCGGTTCCCGGATCTAACAATTTACTTGTCCAATTTTCACACTAAGGTTTTTAACAAGGATTTAAATGATGGATTTCATTAATTAAATTTTTGGACCTAAAGAGTCCTTTAGGGTTGATCTTTTGAAACTTAGTGGATTCTATCCCCTAAAAATCATTTTGAACCGTGATAGCTTGTGCCCATTTTCAAGAGGATTTTATCAATTCGATTACTATCTTAGTTTTTGTCAATTGCATAATTCCATAAAATCCAAAAGTATAAAATTTTCACTTTTGCCTTCAATTTAGTTAAATTTCTTTAGTTCTTTCAATGACCAAAACCCCCATTTTATCAACTTTGATTGCAAATTTTGGTAATTAGGCTAGCTTAGACCTTTTTCACTTGGTTCCAATTAAGTGAGACGACCCGAGGTTGCTTCCTGTATTGCAATCTTTGGAATTATTATTTTTAACCTGTTTCCAACGATCGATCGTAAGGTCGAATCGACAAAGCCGCGATCAAATTGGCGTTGTTGCCGAGGAACCAAGAAATTGGTTTACCGTAGGATAGCCATTGCCATATCATTTCAATTTTCGTTGATAATCAGAATCTTTGTTTTTGCAGTGCATTTAGGATAGTTTAATTTTCATACTTGTTTATAGTATAGGTTTTGATTTTCCTTTGCACAAGCATACTTCACACTTTAATTTTTCTCTTACTTAGAAAATTTTTCACACATACACACTTATACATACATCCATACACTCATACTCTCGCATTCATTACATTTCACTTTTATTTGATTTTTTGTGATTGTGAGAAAATTTTGTTACTGCATCTTTTATTTGTGGATTGATTTTGTGCATACCCAGGAGGAGTAGACTTGTTCAATTCCAACCTGAAATTGAGAGACACTTGCGGAGACTTAGGAAAGAGAGGAAAGAACAAGAGAGGAATAGATTAGTTGAGCGGGAAAGAGAAAATATGGCTGAAAATCCAAACATTTTCCCAAATCCTGACTTTCCTGTACACCAACCTAGAAATGGAACTAATGGTGGAAATGGTGAGCATGAGAGAGTAGGAGAAAACAATGAGAATCAGAGACGTAGGACTATTAGGGAAGCAACAACCTCTGATGTGCATTATGATCCATTTACTGCTGCTTGCCCTAATTTTGATGTTAATTTTGAAGTTAAAGGTTTGTTAATTAATTCCCTTCCTAAATTTCATGGTTTAGTAAGAGAGGATCCGTACATGCACCTACAAGCTTTGACAATGATCTGCCAGAGTATTAAGCCAGTAGGAGCTACTTTGGACCAAGTGCTATGGAAGGTATTTCATTTGTCCTTGGAAGGAAATGCACGAGAGTGGTACATGAGTCTTCCGTTCCGAGGCATGTAGCAAATGTTTATCATAGCTGGACCAATATGAGGAAGGCCTTTTTGGAGAAGTATTTTCCAGCTTCCAGGACTTTATCAATGAGGAAGGAAATTTATTTAGCTCGCCAAGAGTATGATGAATCACTGTATGACTATTGGAACCGCTTCCAAGATCTATTATCTAGATGCCCCCAACACCAAATTCCTGATGAGCAATTAGTACAATATTTCTATGATGGGTTGAAGAGTCAGGAGAAAGGTATGTTGGATGCTGCATCTGGAGATTCTTTGATTGATCTTACAGCTTTGGAAGCATGGGACTTGATCAAGAAGATGGCCTTGAACCATCAATAATACAGTGTGAGAGATTCCAGAGGAGTGCAAGAATTGGGAGCTTTAACAGCTCAAGCCAAAAGAATGGAGAGTCTGGAGACAAAGGTAGATTCACTGGAGAACAGGATAACATCATAGTTATCTTGTATTACTGCCGAATTGAAGAACTTGAATGTGCATCGCCCATCATCTTCAATGGACCTTATCGCACCTGGCCAGACACTTGTGGGTCGGTAATGCACATATCAAGTGTATGCCCTGGAAGATATGAAGAGGTGTCAGCAGTGTATCCAGGGAGAGCAAATCAGAAGTGGGATCCATACTCCAACACATACAATGAAGGACGGAAATCTAATCCAAGATTCGGTTGGAGGAATGAAGAAAGCAGGGCTCAAAACAGATTTCCACAAGGGGGAGGAGCTGGTACTTCCACTACCTAGTTCCCCAATCAACAACAAGCCCTAATGGTCCCACCAAAGGAAGACACCAACCAGTTGCTTCACAGTATGATGACTCTGATGAAGGAAGAGAGGGATTCTAACACTAACCAGTTTAATGCCATTGCTTCTCTTATTCAACAGGATTCCTCAAAAACTGCTGCTAGGTTCAATGCCTTGAAGAAAAGAATGGAACAATAGGAGACCAAGGCAGAGAACATTAATTCATATGTCACTCAGTTGTCTAACAACATGAGTGAGAATCAAGCAAAAAGCAGTGGAACTATTCCTTCAAATATTTTGATGAATCCCAAGAGTCTTAATGCAATCGCCCTTCGGAGCGGGAAACAAGTGAGGTTTAATCCTCACGAAGATGAAAGGGCATGTGATGAGGAGATTGAAAGTGAAGCAATACCTCCACCTAAGGAAAAGATCAAGAAATCTGAAAGTGTGAGGGAAGAAGAACTATTGAAAGAAAAGAAGCATGTGTCAAGAAATGAAGGAGCTACTTCAGGGAGTTACAAAGATCAAGTTGAAATTAAGCATGATTTCTTTTTCAAATATGAATTTGGAAAAGGAAGGTCTTGAAGACTTATGATGAGCAAGTGTATGAATGAAATTAAGCATGAAAAAGAAATCATGCTCCTTTTCCATATTCATACTTGATGAGCAAGCGTATGAATGAAATTAAGCATGAAAAAGAAATCATTGATTTGTTTGGAAAAGTAGAAGTAAATGTTCCCTTGCTTGATTTAGTGAAGAGAGTTCCGACCTATGCTAAATATCTGAAGGACTTGTGCACTAACAAGAGAAAATTTAGGCCAAATGAGAGAGTCCAAGTGAGTTCCAATGTGTCAGCCTTATTCAAGCCCCAAATTCCAATCAAGTGTCAAGATCCCAGATCGTTCACTATCCCTTGTGTTATAGGAAAGGGGACCATCGGATGAGCATTATTAGATCTAGGGGCGGCTATCAATGTGATGTCTAAATCAGTCTACGAGGCCCTAGGAGTGAAAAGTATAAAACCTACATCTGTAGTTTTACAATTGGCCGATAGATCCTTTAGGCATCCCGTGGGGATAATTGAGGACATCTTGGTCCAAGTTAAAGGTTTAGTGTTTCCTGTCGACTTTTATGTTCTTGACATGTTGATTGAACTCAAGTTTATCATATAAATTGGCTACACTTTTATGGCTTTTAATGTACTTTTTGACTCTTGATTCATGATTTTGTGCTTAAATTAGTCCCTTGCGGTGAGCTTATGCTTTATGCAATTTGTTAGTAAAATTGTGCAAATTGACATTGATTACATTATAATTTTTCTAAGGACAATTGATACTGCAAATTGTTATTTTATATTGCAGGAGAAAAAGGGGTCAAAAGGATGAGAAAGTCAATGATGTCATGGCTAATCACTCAAGATCTGGAAGAACGCCGTCATGATTTAACAATTCTAGACGGGAAATTAACTAGACCCTCCATTCGCCGCAATAATTAATGGTATTTAATTTATTCGCCATGACGAGTGACCAAATTCATTCGTCGCGTGAACTACTGACTATTCACCGCAATAATGTCGGGTAACCCGACCCAAAATAGAAATTTTGTCTCATCATGCTAATTCGCCCACGACCCATCCTTTAAATATTGCCGAATTAGGTTATCGGAGGGGCTTCGACTCGCATGAGAAAACATGAGAGAGACCCCGAGAGAAGAGAGAGAGAGGGACGAGCGTAGAGAGAAAAGAGAGGAGCGGTGGAGTCGTCGCCGCCTGTGGTTCCTTCGGGGTTCCCAGGAAGTCATTTTAGTTGTTTTCTTTTGGTTGTTTTCGCAGTGTCTTCCGCCGTGAGCAGCAGCTATGGTTCGCCATGAGTTGCGGTGTTCCGTTGTGATGTGTGGTTAGGCATTCTTCTCCTCTCGACGATGCAAAGGATGGTTGGAGTTCACCGAGCACTAAAGGGAGTAGCTTAATCTATAGTTTGCTATGATTTATGAATATGCCTTGGTCGAGGGTTTATAGATTGTAGTGATACTATTGATTAAAGATCAATTAAATGTTTGGACGCTTGTTGTGTTGTTTCGATTACTAGTTTACATTGTCACGCTTTTAACTACATTGTTTGTGAAATGTAGAGTTGGGGTTTATTGCTTTGTAGTTAGATTTTGCTTGATTATAGTTTAATTAAGCGGTGAACAAAGTGTAATATGTTATGGATTTGTTTATGTAGAACTTTGTGCTTAAATATATGAAGTCTCATATATGTTCACTGTGATTTTGTTAATTCTCTTTATCCGCCTAGTTGTGTTAGATATCGAGTTGATGCTAGATTGCATTTGACCACTTGCATTAACATGTCCATTGCATACACTAAGGTTTTTAACAAGTTTTAATTAATCGAGTTGATTAATTAATTCATTGGACTTAACGAGTTATTAAGGTTGAGCTTTGAAACTTAGTGATTTCTAGTCCACGCCCACACTAAGATGTTTTTAACAAGGTTTTAAGCAATGGAGTTCATTGATTAAAACCTTGGACTTCAGTGTTCCTTTAAGGTTTTAGGTGTTTTTTGATTAATGGAGTCGAGAGTGACAGAGTCCATTAATCAAGACCCCGACTTAAAGTGAGTCCTTTAAGGTTTTCCATTCAAACTTAGTGATTTCTAATCTCGTCCGACTAAGATGCACTTAACGGGATCTCGAGCAATGGAGTTCATCGATCAAGATCTCGACTTAAAGAGTCCTCTAATGTTCGAGGCTCAAGAGCACTCAATGGGGTCTAGAGAGATGGAGTCGCGAGTGATGAGATTCCATTAATCAAACCACGAACTTAGAGATAGCCCTTTAAGGTTTACTATTCACACTTAGTTTTGAACTGTGATAGCCAAAATTCATTTTCAAGAGGATTCTATCTTTTGTTTTACTCTTTTATTTTCTATTTCCAAAACCCAAAAATACTTTTGCATACATTTTAGTTTATTAATGTTTTAAAATCAAACCCCTTTTCCTTGCTAATTTCACTTGCATTGAATGACATATAGGCTAGCTTAGGTCCATTTCATTAGGTTCCTTTGAGAGAGCGACCGAGGTTGCATCCTATGCTGCAATCCTTGGTATAAATTATTTTATTTGACCGGTTTCTAATGATCGATTCTAGGATCGAACGACGAGCCGCCGATCAAATTGCCGCTGTGCCGGGAACCAAGAAGTGGTTCTTTAAGTTTGCTTTTGTCATTTGTTGCTACGTGAAGTTAGGTGTCTTTTCTTTTAGGTTGCATTCTAAATAGTTTAGTTGCATTTGCATCGTTAGTTAGTATTTTGCAGATTACACCTTTTATGGAAGTTCACCGAGGCTAACTCTTATTTTCCGTGACCAACATTTCGTGAATCTCGCTTAGTGGAGGCCGACATGGACGTAGGATCGATGAAGTTATTTCGCCACACCATGGCCATTGTCGAAGGTTAACCGGCAAATCCAAGACCTCCATAACTCCTGTGTTATTTCTTTCCTTCACTTGTTTACTCACTTATGCCTTATGATTGCTTGTGACTTATATTGGTGCATTAGTTTGTTAAGTAAGTGTCGGGAGGAGCAACCTCGATGAGACAATAGCTTAGCTTTTAGTTTAATTAGTATCTTTTCAATTCAATAAAGTCCCTTTGAGTTCGCCTCCCGCCTTCCTTCCATTGTGTTGAATTACCCTTGTGCTCTATTTCTTCTCGCTTAACATCGAGGACAATGTGTTGATTAAGTGTGGGGAGTTATTTCCTATTATTTTTTGACATTGCATGACTATTGCTATTGTGTTTCATTGAGGACATATGAATTGTTGGCTGATTTGTGCGTTCTGCCGCTAACTTGGGTTAGTTTACATTCCGTCATTATTTCAGATTTCTTCGCCATGACAGTGATCACACGTCGCGCAACGCGCTCTTCAGATTTCGTATACGTCATGGCGTGTTCCATGTTATGTCGCGACGTCCATACCTGTGCATGAATGATTCGTGCTTAATTTTTTTCACTCAATTCAAATTTGTTTTCAGACCGACTTTTGTGGCTTTTGTCTTCAAAGTCTTTCTTGGTTTCAAAACGATGCTTGAGTTATTGAAAACATCTTCCATCCTTTTCATGATAATTTGACTTGACAAAACCTTACTTTCAATGTTTTCAATACAAAGTGGATGGAAGCATGCTAATAAAGTGGCATTTTAAGTTTTTAAGACTTGAGATTGTTCATAGAGATCATACCCTTGTGGAAGGATATTTGAGCCAAACATTTTCTTCTATCTTTGTGTGCATCTTCTTATTTCATTCTTCTCCAGAACTTGTTTTAATTCTTACTTGAAGCTTAATGAACTGAATTTTTGCTGATATGATAGAGGCGTTCTTTCTTAAACCCATTTGCCTAAACACTGTCCCTTACACATTCATCCATTGCTAGCCCCTTTGAGCTTTACTGTTATGAGCATTTGCATTTATATTCTTAGATGATGTCAGTAGTCTGTGTTTAGTTATTAGCAGTAGTCTATGTTTTGTTATTAGTTCTCGAAAAAAAAAATTGTTGAAAAATGAAAAAATGTTAGTCTTGTGTATCCCGAAAAGGGATAATAATGTGTTGTATCCCAAAAAGGGATTAGCTTCTAAAAATAAATAATAAAAAAATTTCAGTATGCAATTGTTAGTTTGAATTCTACTGATGACATCAGTTCACATTTAGTGCATATGCTCATATTTTCTTTCTTATACTTCATCCATTCATTTAGCCTTCCATACATTACAACCCTCAAAGTCCTCTTGATCTTCAAATGATAGTTTTGTGGTGGGAAAATAGAATTGACACAAGCCTATGGTAGGAGGTGACTTAAGTAGATTGAGAGAAAATACCCTGAACACAAGTGAGTGGCGTAAACACTATATCTTGAGAGTTTCTCTTTGTTCAATCTCTTGTGCTTGAATTCTTTTAGTGTTTATTCTGTTAGCTTTCTTCTTATTTCTTTGTGGTTGAATTCGAGAAAGTAACTCGAGTCAAGTTCATTTTATTGTTTTGAGTATGGGTGTTATTTTCTTTTCCTCTTGTATTCTTTTTGACTCGTAAACTTTGTCCAGAGTACAAAGGTCTAAGTGTGGGGAATTGATTGAACTCAAGTTTATCATATAAATTGGCTACACTTTTATGGCTTTTAATGTACTTTTGACTCTTGATTCATGATTTTGTGTTTAAATTAGTCCTCATGCGGTGAGCTTATGCTTTATGCAATTTGTTAGTAAAATTGTGCAAATTGACATTGATTGCATTATAATTTTCTAAGGACAATTGGTGCGCAAATTGTTATTTTATATTGCAGGAGAAAAGGGGTCAAAAGGATGAGAAAGTCAATGATGCCACGGCTAATCACTCAAGATCAGAAGAACGCTCGTCATGACGAACAATTCTAGACAATGGGCTTAACCAGACCCTCCATTCGCTGCAAATAATTAATGGTATTTAATTTATTCGCCATGACGAGTGACTAAATTCATTCGCCGCAATAACTACTGCTATTATTCGTCAGAATAATGTCGGGTAACCCGACCCAAAAATAGAAATTTTGTCTCACTGTGCGACCCGGCCCACGACCCATCCTTTAAATATTGCCGAATTAGGTTATCGGAGGGGGCTTCGACTTCGCACAGAGAAAAACACAGAGAGAGACCGACGAGAGAAGAGAGGAGAGAGGGACGAGCGTAGAGAGAAAAGAGAGGAGCGGTGGTCGTCGCCGCCCAGGGTTCCCTTCGGGGTTCCCTGGGAAGTCATTTTTAGTTGTTTTCTTTTGGTTGTTTTCGCAGGTGTCTTCCGCCGTGAGCAGCTATGGTTCGCCGCGAGTTGCGGTGTTCCCAGTTGTGATGTGTGGTTAGGCATTCTTCTCCTCTTGACGATGCAATGATGGTTGGAGTTCACCGAGCACTAAAGGGAGTAGCTTAATCTATAGTTTGCTATGATTTATGAATATGCCTTGGTCGAGGGTTTATAGATTGTAGTGATACTATTGATTAAAGCTCAATTTAATGTTTGGACGTTTGTTGTGTTGTTTGGATTACTAGTTTACATTGTCACGTTTTTAACTACATTGTTGTGAAGCAGTTGAGTTCAGTTTATTGCTTTGTAGTTAGATTTTGCTTGATTATAGTTTAGTTAAGCGGTGAACATTGTAATATGTTATGGATTTGTTTATGTAGAACTTCGTGCTTAAATATATGAAGTCTCATATATGTTCACTTGTGATTTTGTTAATTCTCTTTTATCTGCCTAGTTGTGTTAGATATTGAGTTGATGCTAGATTGCATTTGACCACTTGCATTAACATGTCCATTGCATACACTAAGGTTTTTAACAAGTTTTAATTAATCGAGTTGATTAATTAATTCATTGGACTTAACGAGTTGTTAAGGTTGAGCTTTGAAACTTAGTGATTTCTAGTCCACGCCCACACTAAGATGTTTTTAACAAGGTTTTAAGCAATGGAGTTCATTGATTAAAACCTTGGACTTTCAGGTTCCTTTAAGGTTTTAGGTGTTTTTGATTAATGGAGTCGAGAGTGACAGAGTCCATTAATCAAGACCCTGACTTAAAGTGAGTCCTTTAAGGTTTTCCATTCAAACTTAGTGATTTCTAATCCTCGTCCGATTAAGATGCACTTAACGGGATCTCGAACAATGGAGTTCATTGATCAAGATCTCGGACTTAAAGATTCCTCTAATGTTCGAGGCTCAAGAGCACTCAATGGGGTCTAGAGAGATGGAGTCATGAGTGACGTGATTCCATTAATCAAACCTCGAACTTAGAGATAGCCCTTTAAGGTTTACTATTCACACTTAGTTTTGAACCGTGATAGCCAAAATTCATTTTCAAGAGGATTCTATCTTTTTTTACTCTTTTATTTTCTATTTCCAAAACCCAAAAATACTTTTTGCATACATTTTAGTTTATTAATGTTTTAAAATCAAAACCCCCTTTTTCCTTGCTAATTTCACTTGCATTGAATGACATATAGGCTAGCTTAGGTCCATTTCATTAGGTTCCTTTGAGAGACGACCCGAGGTTGCATCCTATGCTGCAATCCTTGGTATAAATTATTTTATTTGACCGGTTTCCAAGGATCGATTCTAGGATCGAACGACGAGCCGCCGATCACATGTCTACTGAAGTTGTGCAGGACACTTCACTGATTCTCATACGACCCTTCCTCCGGACAGCAAGCACCATGATAAGCATGAAGGAAGGAAAGATAACCATGAAGGTAGGTGACCAGCAGGTAAGCTTCAACATGTATGAAGCAATGAAACACCCCCATGAGGATTATTCTCTGCTTGGAGTAAATATGCTTGATACAGTTATTGATGATGCATGTCGTGATTTTGCACAAACTTTAACATCTTCATCGACAATCTCTTTGGAGAAAATTTTCACGATGATTTTGCAGTAGAGCCTTTGAGTAGGGGATTGGACATGGAGCTACCCAGGAGCCAAGCTGCTGAGATGAAGCTTGGATATCAACCGGATGACCATCCCAAGCTACAGGACCCACCGTGAGCCCAGGTTGTTTCTCTACCTGCATTCTCAATATATTTATGCGCCTTACTTGGAATTGATATGAAATTTTGTGTTGCATGAGTATCTTGATTAAGTGTGGGGGAGAGACCCAACCAGTAGGATTAGCTGTAGTTAGGTAGGATTTCTGTTTCTTGTTCTAATAAATTACTTCCCCTTTGTGAGCCTTAAATCTTTTTGAATTAAAGAAGCATGAAATTGGTAGAAGAGATTGGTTTTTTGTGAGATTCATTGTTGCCTGATTATGCATATTGCTTAGGATCTTTAGGTTTGTGTTTTCTGTTCGGGTAGAGGCGTCGCGACGTCGCGACGTATTTAAATTTGTACGTCGTGACGTATCTCATTCGTCTTTGACGCCTACGTCGCGACGTACTCACATTTTTTACGTCGCGACGAGCCGTCAATTGAAATTCCTTTTTTCCCCTTCTGTCCGTTGGTCTTCTCATTTTGTCCGGTGCCCCTTTTTTGTCTTTTCCTCTCGCAACCTTCTGCTTCCATTGGCCGTTTATTCTTCTTCTCTTCCCCTTCATCTTTTCTCCTCTGACACTCTGTTTTTGCCGTCATTGCTCTCGATTTCTTTCGATTTTCTCCATCGTACAGTTGTGCCAAGAGTCTCCGCCGTCTCCCTCCTTGCGATTTCGACTTTTGTAAGTGTCCCATTCCCTCTTGTTTTGCCGTTTTTTGTCCTCGTTGTTAGTAGTCTTAAGTTAGGTCTTCGCGACGAGCGTTGTTCGTCGCGATGCGTCTGGAAAATCGCCATATGTCGCGACGAATGCCTTGCCTCGTCGCGACGTACGAAGTACCTTATCTCATCGCGACGTCTGGTCGAGGGCTTTGCCTTGTCGCGGCGTATGCCCACATGTCGCCACGAGGTGGCTGATTTTTGCTTAACTCCTTATTGATTTTTCTGTTCTATTTCTTTTTGTGTGCAGGACAATGCCTCGAACAAAGAATGTTAGCAGGGCCGACCGTCCCCATTCTCCTTCTCATGTCCTCCCCTCTTCCTCGGACTCGCTCGACGAGTTTTTCTCCGACCATTCTGTTTCCCCTCACGCCGTTAACTCCCATTCTCTTCAACCTTCACATTCGTCACACCGTCAACCTTCTCCTACCCATTCTTCTTCCTTTCCGGTTCTTCCAGAGTATGCTAAACTGGCCGCAAAAACTGAAGCCAGGGCCATACTCAAGGAAAAACCTTTTCCTCTAACCCCCCACAACAACCCCTTCGTTCGACAACTTGTTCAACTCAACCTCTCCAACTTAGCCAATCCCCGAACCTCTGGGAACCTTACTTTCGTCTGCCAATACTATACCAATGCCCGTTACTCCGACACCTACGGAATAAAGTTCCGCGGTGTTACCATTCCCCGCGCTTTCACTGCTGTATCCGTTAGGGAGCATTACCACCTTCCTCCTACCCCCCGTTGCCACTACATCGAACTCATCCATGAGTACCCTTGGGCCGATGTCCTTCGCACCCTCTATCCCGAGGGTACCGACTGGTATCAACCCAGGGGGCTCAGTGCTACATCCGCCGCTCCGACCTTCGCTCCGAAGCCCGTCCGTGGCTTCATTTCATTTGCAACAACATCCTTCCCACCTCCCACCTTTCCATGGTTCCTAAGGAGTAGGCTCTCTATATCTACCTGTTGATGGTCGGCCGGCCCGTAAACCTAGCTCAAGCCATGCTCTCCGCCCTCCGCTAACGCATCCTATCCTCTAATGTCAACCATTCCCTCATCTTTCCCCACCTGATCACCGACATGTTTCAGGCCTATCGAGTTCTGGAACATCCGATCGATCTAACTTTTGAGCCTATCCCTGCCTTCAAATATATCCGTCTCCGCAACCCTCGTCGCCTACACCCCCCACCTGACCCCTCCCCACCTTCTTCTCCCTCCCCTCCCCCTGTGGCTTCTTCCCCTTTTCCCTCCACTCCTGCTCCTACCATTGTTGCACCTCTTTCCGAGGCTCTGCCTCGCGACTATACCCCTCAACCACCTTCACCTCCTGCCCTTCTTGATCAGGTCGCCCTTCTTCACAAGGAACAACGGCACATTGAGGCCCAGATGGCAGCTGACCGCCAGTTCTAACACTTCATGTTCACATTGATTGCGGATCGTCTCTAGTTTCCCATCCCTCCTGCGGCCCGGAATTCTTCAGCTGGCCCTAACACGTCTCAGAGTGCCCCTTCAGACCCGCCGGCTGATGATCCTTTGGCCTAATTTTGGCATTTTGCTCTTTTCTTTTCTTGTATTTATTTTCTTTTGTTGTCTTTTTTCTGTATTTAGTTCCTTGGTTCTTTTTTCCTTTTTGTACTTGACTTGTTCCCATTAATGATCAATCTTCATTTCCCTCTTTTCTCCCGTTGTGCCTTGTTCTTATTATGTTATCCTTTCTACTTTTTCATTGCGGACAATGTGTGCTTTAAGTGTGGGGGAGTTGTTTCCCCATTTATCTTTCTTATTACATGCCTGTTGACATAGTGTTTATGAATTGTTGGCCTATAATGCATTCTGTTGATAAAACTTGGTAAATTTTAAAATTTTTTGTCATTCTGCATCTCCTCGCCGCGACGAGCGATCACATGTCGCGGCGAGGTTGTTCATTCGAGTACGTATGTCGCGACGACATCCGTGTTATATGTCGCGACGTCACGTTTATGCATGAATGATTTTTTCCTAATTCTTCCACTCAATTCAAACATTTTCTGCACTGGACTTTTGTGTCTGTTGTTTTCAAAGGTTTTACTAGTTTCAAAATGATGCTTGAGTTTTTGAAAACACCTCCCATCCTTTTAATGATAGTTGGAATTGGCAAAATCTTGCTTTCAATGTTTTCAAAACAAAGTGAATGGAAGTATGTTAACAAAGTAGCATTTTAAGTTTTTGAGACTTGAGATTGTTCATAGAGAGAATACCCTTGTTGGAAGGATATTTGAGCCAAAATTTTCTTTTATCTTTGTGTGCATCTGCTTATTTCATACTTCTCTAGTACTTGTTTCAATTCTTACTCGAAGCTTGATGGACTAGATTTTTGTTGATGTAATAGAGGCGTTCCTTCTTCAACCCCTTTTCCCAAATACAGTCCCTGAAACACTTATCCCTTGCTAGCCCCTTGAGCCCTCTTGTTATGAGCATTTGCATTCATATTTTTATGGTTTCATTAGTTATTTTGCTTTCGCTTCTAGTTAAAAAAAGAAGAAGGGTATATCCCAAATAGGGATAGTGAAGTTTATGTGTTCCAAAAAGGGACAATATCTCAAAAATGAGACAGTAAAAAAAAATGTATGCATTTTGTTTATGCAAGTGTTTAGTTTCAGTTCAATTGTTGACATCAGTTCCTCGTTTAGTGCATGTGCTCATACTTTCTTTCTTTCACTTCATCTATTCATTTAGCCTTCCATACATTACAACCCTAAAAGTCCTCTTGATCTTCAAAATGATAGTTCTTGTAGTGGAGAAATAGACTTGACACAAGCCTATGGTAGGAGATGGATTAAGCAAATTGAGAGTAAAAATATCCCTAAACACAAGTGAGATGAGCGCAAACACTATATCCTGAGTGATTCTCTTTTGTTCAATCACTTGTAATTGAATTCTTTCAGTGTTTGTTTTATTAGCACTCTTTCAATTTGCTGTGGTTGAATTCTGAGGAAGTGAATTGCGTCAATTTCCTTTTATTGTTTAGAGAATGGGCGGATATTTTCTTTCCCTCTTGTATTCTTTTTTACTCTTGTAAACTTTGTCCAAGAGTACAAAGGTCTAAGTGTGGGAAAATTTGATTGAGCCAAGTTTACATTATAAATTGGTTGTATTTTCATAACTGTTTATGCACTCGTTGACTCCTAATTGATGACTTTTGTGCTTAAATTGGTCCTTATAATGAGCTCTTGTAATTCGCAATTTGTCAGTAAATTGTCATAATTTGATATTAATTTCTTTATAATTTTCATAAGGACAATTGATACTACAAAATGTTATTTTATATTGTAAGAGCAAAGGAGTCAACCCATAAGAAAGTCAGCAGGTCGTGAGGTCCTATTCACACGTCGCGACGAGTAAATCACTTCCACACGTCGCGACGCATGTTAATTCGCACGTTGCGACGAGCAAGCCAATTCTACACTTCGCGACGAATATTTATTCACATGTCGCGACGTACGAGCAGATACTCGACTTTAAATGGAAAATTCGCCTCACTATTCCGACCCGACCCGTATCCATCATTTAAAAACTTTGCTATTTTTAAGTCAAGAAGAGGATATCTTCGAGAGACGTCTGGAGGCAGCAGAGACGACATTCCCTTCCATCACCATTCTCCATTTTCATAATCGTCAATCATCACCATCATTTCCTAGACCCTTTGCCGGTATCTTACGCTATCACGGAGACGCCCAATCTTCACCGGTTGAGAGAGTCGAAGCCATGTGTAGCTAAACACCATTCCTCTTGAAAATGTAGCAATGGTTTGAGTTCACCGATAGCTTCAAAGGGGAGTAATTATATAGTGTCTCAAGTTTAGTTATGTTTGTGTAAACTCTGAGTTAGAGATTGCATCTGTATAACTAGATTAGCATGGTTAATAGTTTAACCGTGTGCTGAACATTATGTTGCGATTTGGACATAGCTATTTGTAGAATTTCGGTGCTTAATATATGAAGTCTTATTTATGTCATTCGGATATTGCATTGACTCTCATAATCTGCCTAGTTGTGTTTGATTTAGATGGTTTTGTTTTTATCCGATTGACCGATTGCATTTACTTGTCCAATTTTCACACTAAGGTTTTTAACAAGGATTTAAATGATGGAGTTCATTAATTAAATCTTTGTACCTAAAGAGTCCTTTAGGGTTGATCTTTTGAAACTTAGTGGATTCTATCCCTGAAAAATCATTTTGAACCGTGATAGCCTGTGCCCATTTTCAAGAGGATTTTATCAATTCGATTACTATCTTAGTTTTTGTCAATTGCATAATTCCATAAAATCCAAAAATATATTTTTTTCACTTTTTCCTTCAATTTAGTTAAATTTCTTTAGTTCTTTCAATGACCAAAACCCCCATTTTATCAACTTTGATTACAATTTTTGGTAATTAGGCTAGCTTAGACCTTTTTCACTTAGTTCCAATTAAGTGAGATGACCCGAAGTTGCATCCTGTATTGCAATCTTTGGAATTATTATTTTTGACCGGTTTCCAAGGAT
Organism: Erythroxylum novogranatense; assembly: GCA_029891385.1. NCBI lineage: Eukaryota > Viridiplantae > Streptophyta > Magnoliopsida > Malpighiales > Erythroxylaceae > Erythroxylum > Erythroxylum novogranatense. The sequence goes on from CM057228.1 coordinate 14,517,564, forward strand.
CAATCATAAGGTCGAATCGACATCGAATTGACAAAGTCGCGATCAATCTCAAACCTTGTCATGAAGTTGAGAATTGAGTGCAGTACATTGGAGCAGAATGTAAAATTCGTGTTCTAACTTCGGGAGAAAATTTAGATTTAATTTACATAGATTTTAACAAAGTTGTCTTATTGGAAGTTGTAGTTGATCTTTCCAGATTTCCAACGATATAAAGTTTGTAAATTTTGGATATCAGAGTTGAGAGATATGAGCATTACAAGTAGTAATGTTGCTTTGTCTTAGTTTGACTTTTGTTTCGTCTGAGTTTGACTTTTACTTCGTCTCAATTTGTTTCGTCTTAGTGACTATTCATTGGCTTCGTCTTAGTTACTATTCATTTGCTTCGTCTTAGTTATTGTTCATTCGGTTCGTCTTAGTTTGACTTTTGTTTCGTCTTAGTTTGACTTTTACTTCGTCTCAGTTTGCTTCATCTTAGTTTTGTTTCATCTTCGTTACTTTTCATTGGCTTCGTCTTAGTTACTGTTCATTCACTTCATTTTAGTTTGACTTTTGTTTCATCTTAGTTTGACTTTTACTTCGTCTCAGTTTGCTTTGACTTAGTTTTGCTTCGTCTTAGTTATTGTTTATTGGCTTCGTCTTAGTTTTTCTTCGTCTTAGTTACTGTTCATTAGCTTTGTCTAGTTATTGCTCATTGGTTTTGTCTTAGTTACTGTTCATTCGCTTCGTCTTAGTTACTGTTCATTCTCTTCGTCTTAGTTACTGTTCTTTCGTTTCATCTTAGTTTGACTTTTTGCGTCTTAGTTTGCCCTTTTTTGCATCGTCTTAGTTGTATCGTTATCTTCTGCCCTATTTCTGACCCTTTTAGAAGAAGAATATCACTTTAGAGTCTTATGAAAGTTGTAGATCTAGAAGTCTTCTTTCAAATCAACCGAAAACGAAGTCAATCTGACATCTGTATCAAAAGTTATGGCAATTGCGCTAAGATATGTTCAATTTGAGTAAAGACATGAACATGTTAGATTCTTTTGGCCATAACTCCTTCTCTAGACACCCAAATGATTTGATTCTTGAAGCATTGGACTCGTAACACCTTTCTCTACATCTATACCAAAAATCATAGCCTCTAAATCAAACTGAGAAAGATTGAGTGAAAAAGGTTGAACGGGTACAGTGAGTGTATTCTTAATAACATGAACTATTGTTATTCTATTGAACATACTTTAGTATTTTGATGATATCTTGATCTATAGAGCTCCAAATAAAATGAATTCTGATTTGTGGTAAACTAGAGACATGGAGATACAAATGGTATGAATAACTTAAAATCTATTTCAGTCTCTAAGATGTTTAAATTTCAGATGGAAATTGTGCATAATACATCATTTTGGACAAGAGTAGTCCAAAATCATTTGAGGTTTATCTTCCTGTTTACTGAACCAAGTTGAGTGATTTTGGTGCAAATGGATTCATAATAAATAAAGGAATACTTTTTTAGAAGAGAGTATGACCTAATTACTTCAACTTTATTTTCAGATTTAGTGCAGTAGACCCGAAAGGGGTGATTGGGAAAAAAACAAAGATGGGTTTTGATATGAGAATGATCTTGTGATAACATTGAAGGATTAATACCCGGGGTTGTCATGAACATGCATTGTACATATTTCATTGCATTTATGTGCATTATTAAATACCTATGATTATGCAAATTGTGATATATGTGTATGTTATTTGCTATAGAGGAGCAATTGGAACGTCAACCCACCGACGTTGTCGGAACTTCCAGGCATTAGCTTCGGGAGCAGCTAGTGAGTCAACCTAGATGTTTTCCTAGGATTGATTTGTTCTGAACGGATTTGATTTATTTAAACTTCCATATTGTTGAAATGTTTGTGATTTGATTCTGAGTTCTGGACTTGAAGTTCGAGGAGTATAATGGTTGGGCATGTATTGGAAGTGGTTTGATCTATTATGAAATTCTATATGTTATGTGATTTCTCAACGAAAGTTGAATGCCGGACTTAGGTCCGATGAATGTAAGTTTCTGATTTATCATCATATGTGATATGACATGATCAGTATGTGATGCATTTCATAAAATGCATGTTTAGATAAAGGCGTTGTGACTTGAGTAGCCAATTTGAAGCGCTTCCACGTAGAGCTTTGCTCCGTGAACTCTGATTTTGCACGTAGAACTATGCTCCATGAACTCTATTCTGACTGAGCCCTATGGGCCAGTATTTATGTAAGTGATTGGAACTCAGTCACAATAATAAGAATGGACACGAGTCTCATGCATATAACATTATAAGATTGAAGATATTGAATGACTATGTGACATGCCATATTATGTGAGTATCTAAACAATAAATGTATGCTAAAAATGAGTAATTGTGCAATATGCAATATGTGTATAAGATCTGGTGAATTCATCAATGATGGTTTATTCATTGAGTTCGCAAAACTTATCAAAATTATAACATTGTCTTTTCAGGACCGAGAGAAGACTCTAGCTACTGAGGGGCTCTACTGCTGTGTGGTTTTCTGTTTTGATAAGAGAAGTCATGGCTCAAAGGTCGGTTAGCTGGGATTTTTGGGTGGCTTAAATAGATTTGATGTATTTTCCTCTTTCATGTAGTACTCCTGTATTGGATTTTGTGAATGTACATAGAGAACTTATTGAAAGACACAATGTAGACAATCGATGTTTATGAAATGAAATGAGGAAAAAAAAGTTGGTTTCTGAATATTGTGGATTTCTTATGATGCTTTACAAGTAATTATATACCATGCCATGTGGAGTAAGTGTAGTGTTCAAATGTAGCGTACCCTTATCCTAAGGTATGTGTCGGAATGATCTCCGGATGCCTCGGTGCGTATCCTTAGGTAAGGGGGCACTACACAAAATCATGAATCAAAAGACTTTTCAAGGTTGTAATGTGGGCAAGGGTGAGGTGAGATATATTTAGGTCGAGTAGCTTGAAAGTTATCAAAGGTAGTGAAGCAAAGCAACACTCATCAAAAATTGGGTACCATCAGCTATGACGAATGCAACATTTATATTTCACAACTTCATTCAGCTCTCATACACAACCACATGAAGCACATATCAATCAAAAGGAATCATTCATACAGTTTATGCTAATGAAGTCATAAGGGTGAACCTTCCAAGCCAACATCTACCTCATATTCAACATACTCAAAAAATGCATCCGTTACAACTCTAGGAATATGCTTAAACTATGGACAACTTTTCAACACATATATAATTCTTCCTTGATTCATTTATTTAAATTTCTTTTCTTTTCTTTATTTTTTCTCTTTCTTTTTCTTTCTTTTCACTTTTTTTTCTTTCTTCTCTCTCTTTTTTTTTTCTTTTCCTTGTAAACATTAAAATAAACTACACCAACATGGGAATTTCAATGATAAGATATAAAATAATCTCCCAATATTATAACCAACCCTCACATATGTACACCCTTACACTTAAAATTTTGTACATCCATAAATTCAACAATCACAAATGTTCCACTAGCTTTATGACTTGGGTAGGACATTTGGTTAAGTTTAAAAACATAAAATGTGGTTTATACAAAAAAAAAGGCTAAAGCTCAAAGGGGTTTATTAAGGGAAAAGTCATATCGATAGGTTAGGTTATTTGGTCAATGTAGTTTATGAAAACAAAGAATACCTAATCATATCCATATTAATGCATATGATAAAAATGTGGTCTTGAATAGAAATTCAACACAAAATTGTGATGTACATGTTATGAAGGTGACACACATTATCAAAAGGCAATGATATTGATATGGATGTGTCAGTTAAATAAGGCTCAAAATCGCACCGTCTTCATCTACCATTAGTCACAACTCTTCTAAAGACAATGCATATCGACCAATCATAAGAGCAAAAGTACATGCTAAAGTTGCTATGAAACTCTCTAGTCAAAACACACTCTAATCATGATTATATAATATCATAAGCAATAAAAAACGAGAAAATGTTTGTTTCATTTGTTTTTTTCTCTCATTTTGTTTGAAAAATTAAAAACAAGTAAAACAAACAAATTCAAAAACAAACATGCATATAAAAAGATAATGCGAAAATGTAAAGAAAAAAAATTTACTTCCTTTGGGTTGCCTCCCAAGAAGCGCCTTTGTTTAGAGTCACTGGCTCGATTTCTTTTTATCCTCACGTGATGAAATTATGATCTTCGGGTATTACATGCGGCTCCTCTACGTGAGATAGTTCCGGATAGGCTCTTAGTCGATCATCATCCTTATTCAGCGCCTTCCCTATCTTCGGATGCTCAATCCTGATTGAGCCCATATACTATGAACATATTTCAAACATCTCTTCACATTTTTCTTCATCATTCAATTCCTCCAATCTGTCATGTAAAGGTAAAGAGTTAGTTTCAAAAATAATTATGGACTCAGTACTTACCTTCGAGTTAAAAGATGTGTCCTTTTCAGCTTCAAACTCCTTCTCAACTTCTTCGGCACAAATAATTCGTTGAGGGTTGACCTCAAAATTCTCAAGTTCCTCGTCACTTTGCAATGTTTTCGTACAAACTACAATTGGGTACACCTCGGGTTAATACAGCTGCTCCTCTTCGTTTTGTGATTCTAGGTGATCAAGGCTTATTGCCATCTGACCCATTAGGTGTTCCATCCTCTGTTGCCTTGCTTTGGTCTCCTATTGAAATTGCAAATTGTTAGCAACAAGTTTGATAACAATTTCTTTTAAAAATGCACTTGAACCATGTTGGCTCTCCGTATCTTGGGCGCTAGAACATGTATTTCTTGAAAATTGCCCTTCATCCTTCTGGAATTGTAGACTATTCTGTTGCATTTGCAAAGTATTAACTTTCAACATATTATTAAACTCTTCCAGAGATAGACCAAAGTCCTGATAGGAAGTTTCTGGTCTGTACAAGAATTGTTGTGTGTCCTGCAAACTATTATGGAAGTAATTCTGATGATTATCCCATCCATAACAAAAGTTAGGTTGATTAGTCCAAACATTTTTACAGGATTGAGAATATCGCACTCCCCAGTAATGGTGCTAAAATTTGACCGCGCGTCGTTACGCTAGTCAAAATAAAATAACTAGACTACCATTATAACAGTGGCAAGTCTAGGTCGATTTCACAGAGAGTGTGTGTAAAGTTTATGAAATCAAATTAACCGTTGTTTACACTTAACGGGAGGTTTTGGATTTTGAAAGAAGAAAATAAAATAAAGCTAACTAATAAAGAAACAAATTACAGAAAACATGCAAAAAATGATAAAAGTGGGGAATTAGGTAGGGATCCGGTTCTTTGATTCAATCTCGACCTATACCTTAATCAAGCATATTTTATTAATTTGTTGTTTTTTAAACTCTTCTAGTAATTATTAATCGTGGGTTAATAATTAACCCGAGTCTTTCCTTAGGTTTTGTTTAATCAAGATATGATCATTAATCAAACCTAACCACCGAACAACCTAGGATACGATCTATAGATTTAATTAGGCAGTAGCATTACGCATTAAGAAAACTGATTAATCAAGGCAACAACTACATACGATGCGTCATTTAACCTAGGTCATGTTATCCCTAATGATTACGAATTATTAGTCGCTACACATGAATTTCAACATAACAATTACAGATTATATCAAAATTCTAGTAATGAGTTTGAAATTAATGATTCAATGAACGCATTAAAATTATCAATTCACAATATCCAATGGATTCATACACAAATAACCGAATAATAACAAAAATCTGATTATCCATACCCAAATCAATTAAAATAAGATAACATAATCAATTCCTAATGAGAGAAAGAAAAAATAAAATAATAAAAAATACTTTACCCGGATTATCGGTACCGATGTCATCTCTAGACTGGTGTCGAGACATCTAGCTCTTTATGAGTCTTTCTTGAAAAAATGCTTCAGCCCCTATCTTAATGTCCCACCGAAAACTCCTTATTGCTAGTTTTTACTGTAGCTGATGGGACAATTAAAAGTCCTTTCAGCTGGTCCAGCGCCACTATAACGCCATTATCTTCACGCCTTTTCTCGCAAGCTCTAGCTAAACCGCAGACACAGCCGTCCGTAGCCCACGTAACTCAGGCCTGAAGCTTGTGCCTCCACTGTGCTAAGCTATTTTGCTCCTCTACACTAGCGACTTGATCCTGCGCCGCACTTTGTACCTCCTGTTTTATTGCTTCTCTCACTATTCCCTGATTAGACAATTAAGGGTCGCACACACCTCAACCCCTTAAAACCTTCTGCTTGCTTCCTTGTTGCATGTTGTCTTCTACATTTTGAGCAAAATGCCCCACTCTTGTGCTATGGGACGCTGCGTTTAACGCAACGTTAAACACTTCTATTGCTGTGTGTTTTGCCTAAAACGCACAGTAACAGCCCACTATTGGTTTATGCCCTACAGCCAATCGCTTTCGTTGTAGTTTAGTGACAAATTATTTAAAGGCATTCTTTATCTTGTACATGTTTAGATGTATATGATAAAGTCCATGGGATAATTATATATTGCAAATGAAATTATAATGAGATTATAATTATGAGATTCATATTGCATTTATGTATTATTCCTAAAATGTTCCTAGTCATTGTTCTATTAAGATTAGACATTAATAGACGTAAAAAGACTAGCACACGTTTTGTTTTTCCTTGTGAGTGAAGTAGTCGATCTCATAGGCTAAAGTATAGAGATACTTAAACAAACGTGTGGATGCTTGCTAGAGAACAAGTTCACTGAACAGACCCGATTTGAGAAATCCATTTGGAACATTACTTGTATGTCTATGGAATTCTCATTGTGATGATTGTATAAGTGATCCTTTGACTTGAGATCATCAAAGTTATCTTGTACGGGGATTGTTATGTTTTGATACCACTCGTGATCTATAAAGGTTGTTTAAACGATAGTCATTGGATATAGCATGAACTGTATGGAGATAGTTGAATGATTAAGATAGGATTCATCACCCTAAAGTAATTAGGGAGAATGTTCCGCTGTTCTCGATTAATATTGATTCGGGAAATCCTTGGCCAAGGTGGAATGATATTTTGTAAACAGTTTACAAATATCATCAATTGAATCAATAGCTAATGGCGGAGAACTAATATAATTAGACTCAAAATAGAGTAGACATTAATTCCATGCTCTATGTCTAATTGGAACATTAGGTGATGAAAGGATTGAATTATAGGGAAAAATTATGCACGGAAAGGTTAGTCAAAACCACTTTGACATTCCTGAATATTTGGGTGGTCATGATACGTTGCTAGACGTCAATCTTGATCTATGATTATAAATTGTTTAATTGGAGAATTAAAGATAAATTAAAAGGAGTTTTAATTTATCTAATTCTAATTATGAATTAGAATTAGAATTTATAATCATTGCCAACATATTTGGGAACCTAATGGGTCACACATATAGAATAGGTTGGAGAGAGCAAAGTTAATTTAATCAAGTTGAACTTGATTATAAAGTTTGAGAAACTTTATAATTAAATATGAGATATTTAATAAATAAGGATCAATATGAGATATTGAATCTTATTTGGGCATAATTGATATTTAATTAGAATTATTTGTAATTCTAATTAAAGTTTAATTGAAATTAGTATTTAATTTCAATTAAAGTACCAAAACGTCCAAAGATTATTATAAATAGGCTTAAGCTCTATGTAGCTAGCACTTCATGCTTAACCCTCTCTGTAAAAGTTACAGAGTTCACTCAACCTGTTCTGTGGATACCGTTAGAGGCCAGACATTTGTACGGCTATGGTAGTTGAGACGGATCGGTTTCAGAAACGGTTCGAGGGATGCATCAAGATAAAGATCAAGCTTCGGAATAAGGTACGAATTAAATTCCGCTTTATTATGATTCGTATTAATCATTTTATAAAATTAAATAGATCTTGATTTTCAGGAAATCAAAAGTCACGAAAAAGTTTCGTGATTATTCCGCTGTGGTCGGATCAGATCCGGTCCCGATTTTCCAATAGTGGTATTAGAGTAGGATTTTATTTCTATAATTTGATTAAATTGTTTGTGTGTTATTGATAAGAAACATTGGAATTGAAAAATCAGATATGATCTGATTTTTGAACAGACCCTAAATGAAAATTAGTTTATGCGATCCGGAAATTTGTTCTGGAAATTCCTAAAGAAAAATCGAATGAGATTCGATTGGGTATTTAGAAAGGCGTAGGATTAATCCTTCGTGGAAACCCAGAATTGTTCTGTGAATAAAACGCAACCAGAAGCGTCTCCAAAATGTTCCAGTCGCCATATCCTGCCAATAACTGTCATGCCAACTCAAAGGACCGTTGCGTTAATGAAGAAGCGGTCTTATTCTCGAAGCCGCAGCTCGATGCGTGTATGCACATATACGGTGTTGAGAAAAGACTTCGGAGACGTGAAGAATAGAGATGGTGGTTCATCTTTATTTGTCTTGTCAATGAACAATGCTTTCATTGATCAAAGCAAATTGAGTTGGCCGCAAGACCCACGTAGTAGAAAGAGAGGTGAATAGAAAAGATGGACATCCATCTTTATTTATCCCATCGATAAACAGTGCTTTTGGGCACTGTTTATCAAAGTGGAATGGGTTTTGGAAATCCATAAGGGTCACGCATGAAGGACATAAGGTTGTATGTGTTGATGCGTGAATAACCTAGTGTTTGCGCAGAATGTGGGAAGCAAGACAACCACTACTTATCTTGTTCACAAAAATTCTTGGAGATGGTGGCGACGTGGAGGAACGTGGGTGAGCTGGAGAAGAGGCATGGGTGCGGCGGCAAGCTATTCTTCTTTGATTTTAGGGTTTTCTTAAAGTTGAAGAAGATAGGTGTTTGGCAATAAGTTTATAAATAGGTTTTGTTTGGTTACAAGTTTAAGTATGACTTAAACTTAAAATGAGAATAATTTAATTAGGAATAATGTATTCTTGATTTAATTAAATTCTAAACATAATTTTAAAATTGTTTTAAAGTTTAAAATCAATTCCAAAATTATCATAATTATTTTTCTTAATTTGATTAAGATTAATAATTATATTGATTCCTAATTAATTTTAGAAAGTTGTTTCTAAAATTTGAATTAATTATTTTCAATTAGATTGAAATTAATTAATTAGAAAAGTTGTTTCTAAAATTAAAATTAATCAGTTTCAATTTGATTGAAATTAATTAATTAATTAATTAGAAAAGTTGTTTCTAAAATAAGAATTAATTAGTTTCGATTAGATTGAAATTAATTAATTAGACTTCTTAAAATTAAGAAAATGTTTTCTTAAATAATTAAGAAAGTTGTTTCTCAATTAAATTATTTGTTTCAATTTGATTGAGATAAATTAAAATTAGAAATTTATTTGTTTAGAGAATTATTATTTATTTATTTAGAAATTGTTTCTTTATTTATGAATAATGAGTTTCTTGACTTTTAGATAAAGTATTTTCTTGATTAAATTTTGAAAAGTGTTTTCATTTATTAATTAAGAAAATGTGCTTACTTTAATATTTTGAAAATAGTTTTCTAACTTATTAAAGAAAGGTTTTCTAATTAGTCAAGAAATAATTCTCTAAATAAATAACATATAATAACTTTCTTAATTAAATTTAAAATGTTTTATTTAATTTTGAAAGTAGTTTCCTTTTAATTTTTGAAAATAGTTTTCTAATTAAGGAAAATGATTTCTAATAAGATTAGAAATAGTTTTCTAATTGATTAGAATATGTTACTTATATAATTTTGAAAAGAAGTTTTTTTAAATTATAATAAGTAAGAAGAATAATTTATTGAAAATTGTTTTCAATTAAATTATTATTAAAGGAGTCAAAAAATGGAAATAGTTTTCAATTGGATTTGAAAATTTGTTTTCAAATCAAATTAAATTTCTATTTGGAATAGGAATTTAATTTATTTAGGAATCAACGTTTCTAATCTAATTTAAATTTTCCAAGGAGTTGGAAATGTTATTTTAGATTATGAAGATCAATAACTAGAATCATACAAAGATTAATATTTTATGCATATAATTTGATTATGAGTGCATAAGTTGCATACTTTATTTATATGGTTGATATATATATTGGATGCATGATAAATTGTATGTTTTATATGTGTGATATGTTAGAGTAGTGCCCTAAAGGCAATCACCTTTAGCGCATTTTGTACAAATTTGTGTACAGTCTTTATAAATAAATAAAGAAAGGCATATTTCATTAATTTGTTGTTCATTATTTATGAACTGATATTGATCGATAATCAAATTAATGAAGTCTATGATATATGACATAGCATGAAGGAAATTATGATGTGATCACACTACTGAGATTCCTATCATGTGCAATTATGTCATTATCTAAATTATCCCTAGTCATAGGATTACTGAGACTGGACGTCGGTAATCCGGAAAGACTAGCATATCTCATACTCCTTGATTTGATCAAGCAGTGGATCTCAGAAACTATAAATATGAGATATTTAGGGTTGAGATGTGGATGCTTACTAGAGGTAGTAAGTACATTGGATGACCTGCCATGAGATCATCACATGGATGTCCTATTCTAATGTTAGTGATAATCTCATCATAGCAATGGTGCAAGTATCCTTAGACTTGAGGTGGTCAAGGATATCTTGGATACTGATTCTGTGCTTTGACTCCATTCCTTGTTGCCTTACAGAGGTCGCTCATAGGATGGTGATTGGGTACAGTTTGAGGTATTCGAAGGTAATTGAGTAGCCAATAGAGGATTCACCACTTTTGTGATAGCAGAAGATGATACCCATGGCCTCTTGTCAGGGTCATTGCTTAGAAATCTCTAGCCGGAGTATGTATGTCGTGAAGAGTGTCTTCAGTGACATATAAAGTAATGAGTCCCAGGACAAGAACTGAAATCACTTGGACTAGATTTGACTTAGTCAGTCTAGTAAGAGTTGACACATTGCCCATACTCATAACCAAGTGGGGTATAGCATGGTGACAGGACGAATTGCACGGTAATTGTCTATGGAAAGGTTCGTGATATGGTCCATGATGAATATATATTCATTCGTCAAACCAGTTACTTTCCGGTCAATTGGGGGTCATGATGTGTTGCTAGATACCGCTCATGACTTGCTTAGATTAAGTGTTAATCTAAGTGGCCAACATAACCGGGAACCTAATGGGTCACACGCATAAGAGTGTCTCGGAGAACTCGTAAAATAGTTTTGGACAGAGTTCCAATATATGGAGAGCAAAAGGATTAAATGGATCCCGATGAGATCGAGATATGTCCCGATGAGATCGCGACATCAATATTGCTGAAAAAGGTTTTCGGCGGTTTTTCCCATACTGAGACCCGGTAGGACCTACCCCAGTGTGACTGGACCACTTCAGTAATATATATACATATATATATATGATTAATTAATTAAATAATTAATATATATATATATGTTGAAAACGTGGATGGAGGAGAAGAAGCATGGAAGCTTCCTTTGTTTTGCTTAGTCATCAAGTTAATTAATGGCTAAATGACAAAAACTTAAAAGGTGAGATGATGATCATCGTTGGCTTTGAATATAAGCATAAGAAGAAAGAGTTTCTTCACCTTTTGGAGATAAATCTTCGTGAGTCTTGAAAGGGAAAAGAAAGAGTTCTTCTCCAAAGCTTTCAATCATCGATCATCACTTTCCATTAGCTTCATCTTCAAGCAAGTTTCATCTCTTCCTCCATCATTTTCCAAGCTCTCCATAGAACAAAGGTAAGATCTAGCAGTCTTTAATTTATTCTAGCTATTCCCGGGTCAAAGGGTTTGTCCCGGTTAGGTTCTCCGATCTCTGCGTGGATACCGTTAGAGACGGTCTCCTTTGGTCGTTCGGTTTGAGTCTGTTATATATACACATGGATCCTGGCTTTCGGGAAGGTCCCGGAATAAAAATTTTTTGTTTTCCGCACCGTGGGCATGTGATGCTCACACCGGGATATTCCTACAGTGGTATTAGAGCCACTTGTGTCGTATATAACAACGAAACCATGACTAAGTCGGAGTTGCTATAGCTTGTGATGATGATGCATGTTGTATGTGTTGAATTTCGAATTCAGTATGAGATATAGTTTTCGAAATTTTCTTGCCCAGATATGTTCACAAGAGGTTGTTGCATATGTCTGTAGAAGCCTGGAATTTATCAATGTGATTTGATATAGTTTTGCTAATTTATTCCCTAATGTGCTGGGTGCTGTCTTTGTGCACATTCACTGACAGCACCCAACATAGGTCATTTTAGGAATGTCGGATATCTATCTATGATGCAATTGGTATGACCGATACCTACCGATTGAACTAAGGTGGCTTGTTGGGCAAACCCAAGGTCATTTTTAGGAATGTCGGCTATCGACCCACTAGGACATTTTTGTCTTAATGTTTCTTGGATTCGTACTGAGGGTTATGGATTATATGAAACTAGTGGGAGCCATATGCATGTCATGCAAGTCCTTATGATCATGCATGTAATTCTATTCTAATTCTTTCTCTCTATCCCTTTAGGTTTATTGAAGATGACTTCCAGTGTGAACTTGCGCTCACTTATGGAATCGAACAAGTTAACTGGACCAAATTTTCTCGATTGGCTGAGAAATCTGAGAATTGTTCTCGTGTCGAGGAGGCTGGATATATCCTAGATGTTCCACTTCGATCCACTCTATCGCCGATGCTTCGATGAGGATCGAAAGCATATCGAAGCATCTTAAAGACAGTGACATGGCTACCTGCATCATGCTTGCCTCGATGTCACCAGAGCTGCAGAAGCAGCATGAGTCTATGGATGCTCATACCATAGTGTTTCATCTTAGGGAGCCGTTTGATGAGCAAGCTCGATCCGAAAGGTTCGAGACCTCAAGGCTACTCTTCACTACTAAGATGACTCGGGTTCATCTGCGATGCGATGACCGAAGATGAATGGGTATATTAAGAGATTGGTCGTCTTAGGTTTTGTCATGGATTATGAATTAAGTATTGACTTAATTTGTTGATTATCGATAGTTATTCACGGTTTGTGTTAAACTATCGATGAACCAAGTATCCACAACAATCCTCGAGTTGATCAATATGCTCAAGACAATGAGAGCAAGCTATCAAGAAGGATAGCAAGCAAGTCGATGGTGGACTCTTCTTCGGTTCAAAGAAAAGAAATAGAAGAAGAAAAGGTCTAAGAAACCAAAAGGAAGTATAGCCAAGAAGAAAACCAAAGAGGCGCACTAAAGGAACTTGCTTCCATTGTGGCAAGATTGGTCTTTGGAAGCGGGCGTAAAGTCTATCTGGAGGGCTGAAGCAGAAGAAGGCATCAGATGCCTTGACTTCTTCATGTATGTTTGTCATTGAGGTTAATACTGTTTCTGATCATAACATATGGGTATTAGATACCGGTTGTGGCTCACACATATGCAATGATATCGGGGCCTCGGGGACGATGAGATGACTCATGAAGGGAGAGGTAGACCTGCGTGTGGGAAATGGAGCAATAGTTGCTGCATTAGCCGTAGGCACTTACTTTTTGTCACTCCCCACTGGGCTTGTAATTACATTGGATGATTGTTATTTTGTACCTATATTAACAAAGAACATATTATGCATTTCTTGTTTAAATAAATTTGGTTTCCATTTGACTTTTAGTAACAATGGTTGTTCTATTAGTTTGAATGGAATGCTTTATGGTACTGGTACTTTATGCAATGGAATTTACATATTAGATATGTCATATCCAATTATGAATGTCAATGACACGAAAAGACATAAACGAGATAATTTCAAATCAACTTACTTATGGCATTGTCGCCTTGGCCATATAAATGAGAGACGCATAGCTAAGCTCCATAAGAGTGGTAGTTTAGGGTCATTTGATTATGAATCATATGACACATGCGAATCTTGTTTATTAGGCAAGATGACTAAGTTACCCTTCAAGGGAAAGGGTGAACGAACGACTGGAGTATTAGACCTAATACATTCAGATGTATGTGGTCCGATGTCCATCCATGCTAGAAGTGGTTATCTTTACTTCATTACCTTTATTGATGATTATTCTCGATATGGGTACTTGTATCTGATGAGATACAAATCGAAGCATTTGAAAAGTTCAAACAATTCAAATGAAGTAGAAAACAACTTGGGAAAAGTATCAAGACATTACGATCGATCGTGGTGGGGAATACTTAGACCAAGAGTTTTGGATTATCTCGAGATAATGGATTTTATCTCAATGGACTCCTCCTTACACACCGCAAAGATAATGGTGTGGCGAAAGGAGAAATCGAACCTTGTTAGACATGGTACGATCAATGATGGGCTTTGCAAAGTTACCAAAATCCTTTTGGGGTATGCAATCGAGACAATTGTTTACTTGCTAAGCAGAGTCCCATCAAAGACGATTGATGTTACTCCATATGAGATGTGGACTAACAAAAGACCCTATCTTACTCATTTGAAAGTTTGGGGCTGTCTGCTTATGTAAGCGGACACGGTCGAGATAAACTTGATGCAAAGTCGACAAGTGTTTGTTAGTAGGATATCCTAAAGTAACAAGGGATATCGGTTCTACCTTTGCCGAGGAACAAAAGGTGTTTGTTTCAAAGCATGCTGTCTTTTTAGAGAAAGAGTTTCTTTTACAAGAAGACAGTGGGAGAAAAATTGAACTTGAAGAAGTTGAAGATGCTCGAACAGACGCAGATCAACTGCCTGAACCTCAAACTGTAACTCATACAGATGAAGTAACAGTTCAACCTTCTACAACACACAAAGTTCGTAGGTCACGTAGGATACGCTCTGTTCCCGAGAGATATGGATTTCTCGTGAATGAACAGGATGACGTATTGCTCATAGAAGATAATGAGCCTACCACCTATGAAGAGGTTCTGAAGAGTTCAGAGTCTGAGAAATGGCTTCATGCCATGAAATCTGAAATGGATTCCATGTATGAAAACCAAGTATGGACTTTGGTTGAGGCACCCGAAGGAATCAAACCCATAGGGTGCAAATGGGTTTTCAAAAAGAAAACCGACATGGATGGTAATGTAATTACCTATAAAGCAAGGCTTGTGGCTAAAGGTTTTCGTCAAAGATAAGGAGTTGACTACGACGAGACCTTGACCGAGAGCAATGCTTAAATCCATTAGAATACTCCTAGCCATTGCCACTCATTATGATTATGAGATATGACAAATGGATGTGAAGACAACTTTCCTAAATGGAAATCTAGGCGAGGATGTATATGACACAACCTGAGGGCTTCACCTCCTATGATGGCGAAAAGGTATGCAAGCTTGTAAATCCATTTATGGATTGAAGCAAGCATCCAGGAGTTGGAATATCCGTTTTGATGAGGTAATCAAAGAGTTTGGTTTCTCACAAAATCCGGATGAACACTGTGTGTATAAGAAGGTTAATGGGACTGCAATCGTATTCCTTGTGCTATATGTGGATGACATATTATTACTAGGAAACGATGTCTCTATGCTGCAATCAGTCAAGATTTGGTTGTCCAAACAATTTGCGATGAAAGACCTTGGTGAAGCAACTTATATCCTTGGGATAAGGATCTATAGAGATAGATCAAAAAGGTTGCTTGGTCTTTCACAATCAACGTACATAGACAAGATGCTAAAGAGATTTAGCATGGAGCAATCCAAGAGAGGGTACCTTCCCGTGACTCATGGGATAACACTCTCGAAATCTATGTGTCCTAAAACACAAGATGAGAGGATGCGCATGGATATGATCCCGTATGCATCAGCGGTAGGATCTATCATGTATGCTATGCTATGTACGAGACCCAATGTATCATATGCTCTAAGTGTTACGAGCAGATACCAATCGAATCTGGTGAGGGTCCTTTGGGTGGTCAGAAGAATATCCTTAAGTACTTACGAAGGACTAAGGATGTTTTCTTGATATATGGGGATGGAGATCTCCAAGTGAGCGGGTATAAAGATGCCAGTTTTCAATCTGATAAGGCTGATTCCAAATCCCAATCAGGTTATGTATTCACACTGAACGGCGGGGTAGTCAGTTGGAAGAGTTCCAAACAAGAGACGACTGCCGATTCAACAACCGAGGCAGAGTACATTGCCGCTTCAGAAGCAGCAAAGGAAACAGTTTGGATCAAGAAGTTTATTACTAAACTTGGTGTGATTCCTAGCAGTGATGGGCCCATACAGTTGTATTGTGACAACAATGGGGCTATTGCGCAGGCGAAGGAACCAAGGTCTCATCAACGATCCAAACACGTACTCCGCAGATATCATTTGATAAGGGAGATCATAGGACGTGGTGATGTCCAGATCGAAAGAGTTCCCACCGAGCAGAATATTGCTGATCCGTTGACGAAGCCATTGTCACAAAAGAGTTTTGATTCTCATGTACTCGCCTATGGTATTAGATATCAAGGCAATTAGCTTTAGGTCAAGTGGGAGATTGTTAGAGTAGTGCCCTAAAGGAAATCACCTTTAGCGCATTTTGTACAAATTTGTGTACAGTCTTTATAAATAAATAAAGAAAGGCATATTTCATTAATTTGTTGTTCATTATTTATGAACTGATATTGATCGATAATCAAATGAATGAAGTCCATGATATATGACATAGCATGAAGGAAATTATGATGTGATCACACTACTGAGATTCCTATCATGTGCAATTATGTCATTATCTAAATTATCCTAGTCATAGGATTATCGAGACTGGACATCGGTAATCCGGAAAGACTAACACATCTCATGCTCCTTGATTTGATCAGCGGTGGATCTCGTAAACCGTAAATATGAGATATTTAGGGTTGAGATGTGGATGCTTACTAGAGGTAGTAAGTACATTGGATGACCTGCCATGAGATCATCACATGGATGTCCTATTCTAATGTCAGTGATAATCTCATCATAGCAATGGTGCAAGTATCCTTAGACTTGAGGTGCTCAAGGATATCTTGGATACTGATTCTGTGCTTTGACTCCATTCCTTGTTGCCTTACAGAGATCGCTCATAGGATAGTGATTGGGTACAGTTTGAGGTATTCGAAGGTAATTGAGTAGCCAATAGAGGATTCACCACTTCTGTGATAGCAGAAGATGATACCCATGACCTCTTGTCAGGGTCATTGCTTAGAAATCTCTGGTCGGAGTATGTATGTCGTGAAGAGTGTCTTCAGTGACATATAAAGTAATGAGTCCCAGGACAAGAACTGAAATCACTTGGACTAGATTTGACTTAGTCAGTCTAGTAAGAGTTGACACATTGCCCATACTCATAACCAAGTGGGGTATAGCATGGTGAAAGGACGAATTGCATGGTAATTGTCTATGGAAAGGTTCGTGATATGGTCCATGATGAATATATATTCATTCGTCAAACCAATTACTTTCCGGTCAATTGGGGGTCATGATGTGTTGCTAGATACCGCTCATGACTTGCTTAGATTAAGTGTTAATCTAAGTGGCCAACATAGCCGGGAACCTAATGGGTCACACGCATAAGAGTGTCTCAGAGAACTCGTAAAATAGTTTTGGACAGAGTTCCAATATATGGAGAGCAAAAGGATTAAATGGATCCCGATGAGATCGAGATATGTCCCGATGAGATCGCGACATCGATATTCTGAAAAAAGGTTTCGGGTTTTTCCCATCTGGGACCGTAGAGACCAAACTTGAGTAATCTGGACCACTTCAGTAATATATATACATATATATATATGATTAATTAATTAAATAATTAATATATATATATATATATATATATGTTGAAAACGTGGATGGAGGAGAAGAAGCATGGAAGCTTCCTTTGTTTTGCTTAGTCATCAAGTTAATTAATGGCTAAATGATAAAAACTTAAAAGGTGAGATGATGATCATCGTTGGCTTTGAATATAAGCATAAGAAGAAAGAGTTTCTTCACCTTTTGGAGATAGATATTCGTGAGTCTTGAAAGGGAAAAGAAAGAGTTCTTCTCCAAAGCTTTCAATCATCGATCATCACTTTCCATTAGCTTCATCTTCAAGCAAGTTTCATCTCTTCCTCCATCATTTTCCAAGCTCTCCATAGAACAAAGGTAAGATCTAGCAGTCTTTAATTTGTTCTAGCTATTCCCGGGTCAAAGGGTTTGTCCCGGTTAGGTTCTCCGATCTCTGCGTGGATACCTTTAGAGACGATCTCCTTTGGTCGTTCGGTTTGAGTCTGTTATATATACATATGGATTCTGGCTTTCGGGAAGGTCCTGGAATAAAAAATTTTTGTTTTCCGCACCGTGGGCATGTGATGCTCACACCGGGATTTTCCTACATGATATTTTACATGCAATTTATGTTTTATGAGACATATGAAATTAAAACCCCTCATTAAATATTAAGTACACGTTAAGAACGTGATTGATGCCTTCCATTGTTATAAGAATAAACCAGAGTTCTGTTTATTGTAAGGCTTGTTGAGCAAACTCAAGGCCTCTTTAACCCGAATATGTTTAGTCTTATAATAGTGGGTTTTACTTAACTAAATTTATGTGATTTGGATGAGCAAACTCATGATCACATGAATTTAGAGGCAGGGTTAGGAATAACATATAAGATATGTTTTGGCAAGAGTTGTCACCTAACAGATCTAGGAGTCACATGAGATGTGATTAATAAAGTTGTTATCTACCTAATTTAAGTATAGTTGGTTTGTTGAGCAAACTTAAGGTCAACTATATTTGAATAGGATCCTAGCCCACTAGAGAGATTAGAGTAATCTTTCCGAATAGTAGTGAGGGCCATTATTTCGCATAAAATAGTGGGAGGAACCAAATGTATGATTAAAGTCCTAATCTTATTTGGTAGTCATGACATATAATTGATTACTTGTTTTTCCTTACACTTATACTTTGTTCTTAGTAGAATTTACCTTATTTAGTATAGTTGATACTAAGTTAGTAAACCTAAATTCTTGGACATAGGATATGTTTGAGAAAAGTTCTCAAAAGTTAGATAGAAAATTGTATGTTCATTATGCAATTTTGCTATAATCCCTATTATGGATATGGTAACAAAGTTGTAGAGATTTGTCAAAATCATATAGATGACAAAATGTATTGACATTTTGAGTTGACTAATGTCTAGTAAACTTTGATGATGACATGTAAGATGTATGTCAACACCATGATAGCAAAATGCAAAGGGTTGCATGGAGGAAGGTTGAAAGGTATAGTACCTTGTTGGAATTGTTCCACTTAATTTAGCCTACTAAAAGCATAATTATGGACTACAATTAGAGGCTTTGCTATAGTCTGACAATAGTTGTCATAAGAAGAAAATGATTGCATTATTTTTCTTGTATATATTTAATATGATAGAAATCATATGTATTTCTAATTCATGCTTATGAGTATTTGATACTAAATTTCGATTTGACATTATTGTAATGCTCAAAGCATGATAAGAAATAGATTGTTAAGTAAAGGTAGTTGATCCAAATTTATGCAAATAGTTTTATATGTATTGGATCAAAGGAGACTTATGCTAAACATAAAAGGCAAGAATAAAAGTTGGATAACCGAGATTATCCTTTTATGCCATATTGGTTAAATCAATATAACAAAAATGATAAAGTTACATACCAGGATATATGTATCCTTTTGATTATGAATCATATGGAACTTGTGAAACTTGTATAGTTGAAGAATAACCAAATTAACCTTTGGTGAAAGGTTGATGATGGTATTGAATTGTTAAATCTTATACATGAGATTTATTGGATGGAATAACAATTCATAAAGGATAATATTATATTTCATTATATTACTAATGACTTTATATGATATAGTCATATGTATTAAATGAAATGTTGATTTAAATTTTTGAAAAGTTCAAACTGTTTAAATCTAAGTAGAAATAAAGCATTGAGAATGCTGAAGCACATCGATGAGATCGTTGTGATAAGTTTTAAATTTTCAGTTATTTATAGGGAATGAGATTCTTTAGTGAATTCCTTCACAAATTAAATTCATAAGTGTATGGATTGATGTAAGGAGTAAAATACAATATGAGATATTGTATGATGCAATAGTATTTCTTTTATAGCAATGCCTGGTACAATAACTTACCTTCCATAGTTCCAGTTAAATCAATTAGCAAGTTTTTATATTAGATACGAAACGCTAAGTCTTTAAAATAGTTAAAGCTAATGATTTAAAGATGTGATGCTAAGCTGAAGCATATATTATCCATTTAGTTTAGAACTAAATTGAGTAATAAAGTGTTATGAGATATCCAAAAGGTTGGATATATTCTTACAGACCCATTGAACAAATTGTTTGATTCAATGTATGCTTATAGGAGAACCGTTCTCAAGATAAGTAGTGGGAGTAAGAAGGAATGTGAAAGGTTCAAATCTCATGACTATACATCTAATTGGAACTAATGCCTTTAATGATACATTTCATGTATAGTTGAAAGGCTACAAGACATTGAAAGATTCACTTTCATGATGAATTCAAATAGTTTGTCTTGAAGATGATTGTGAATTTGTCACTTCTACAAGAAGGTTAGTGGGAGTATGGTTGTCCTCTTTAGTGGGAGTATGTGGAGACATATTGCTTATAGAGAACAACAGGTCTAACTTTCAATTGTTGAACATATAATAGTCCAAGAACAACTCTTGTTGGATATGAAAACGTAATAACTTAATTCTGAGAATCAGATCTATAGAGATAGATTGGACGTTGTTAACTTATTCTAATTCCAAATGCATAGATAGTGTACTAAAGATGTTTAGTATTAAGATATCATATGCTTGTGAAGTATTGAAGATATTCATTACTCTATGAGGGAGTTGATATTAGAGTTCAAGATGATAAGGATATAACTTTAGAAGTAAATCCTAATTAAGGTTTATTTACTTAAAACAATATCATTTAGGGTTGGAAAGGTTCCAACGTAGCAATGGTTGCTAATTAAGCCATAATACATTTTTCATTTAGTAGAAATGATTAATTGGATCAACAAGTTCTTTAGTGAACTTGATATAGTTTCTTTGTATTGTTCAAGACAGTAATGAACTGCAGAACATTAAAGCCATTAGGCATGGATAAGGAGCTAATGTCTCATCAAAGATCCAAGAATGTGTTTAGGCAAATGTTCTTAATTATGATGATAATTAAGATAGGAGTTGTAAGGTTTAATCAAGTGCTCACTATAGAGAATCTTGTAGAATTCTCTCATTAAACCACTACTCTAGTAGTAGAATAATTGTCATATGGTGATATGGTATAAGATACTTAAACGATTGGCTTAGTGGAAGTGGGAGATTGTTGGTTTATGCCCTACAGCCAATCATTTTCGTTGTAGTTTAGTGACAAATTATTTAAAGGCATTCTTTATCTTGTACATGTTTAGATGTATATGATAAAGTCCATGGGATAATTATACATTGCAAATGAAATTATAATGAGATTATAATTATGAGATTCATATTGCATTTATGTATTATTCCTAAAATGTTCCTAGTCATTGTTCTATTAAGATTGGACATTAATAGAATGTAAAAAGACTAGCATACGTTTTGTTTTTCCTTGTGAAGGAAGTAGTCGATCTCATAGGCTAAAGTATAGAGATACTTAAACAAACGTGTGGGTGCTTGCTAGAGAATAAGTTCACTGAACATACCCGATATGAGAAATCCATTTGGAACATTACTTGTATGTCTATGGAATTCTCATTGTGATGATTGTATAAGTGATCCTTTGACTTGAGATCATCAAAGTTATCTTGTATGGGGATTGTTATGTTTTGATACTACTCGTGATTTATAAAGGTTGTTTAAACGGTAGTCATTGGATATAGCATGAACTGTACGGAGATAGTTGAATGATTAAGATAGGATTCATCACCCTAAAGTAATTAGGGAGAATGTTCCGTTGTTCTCTAATAATATTGATTCGGGAAATCCTTGGCCAAGGTGGAATGATATTTTGTAAACAGTTTACAAATATCATTAATTGAATCAATAGCTAATGGCGGAGAACTAATATAATTAGACTCAAAGTAGAGTAGACATTAATTCCATGCTCTATGTCTAATTGGAACATTAGTTGATGAAAGGATTTAATTATACGAAAAAATCATGCACGGAAAGGTTAGTCAAAACCACTTTGACATTCCTGAATATTTGGGTGGTCATGATACGTTGCTAGGCGTCAATCTTGATCTATGATTATAAATTGTTTAATTGGAGAATTAAAGATAAATTAAAAGGAGTTTTAATTTATCTAATTCTAATTATGAATTAGAATTATAATTTATAATCATTGCCAACATATTTGGGAACCTAATGGGTCACACATATAGAATGGGTTGGAGAGAGCAAAGTTAATTTAATCAAGTTGGACTTGATTATAAAGTTTGAGAAACTTTATAATTAAATATGAGATATTTAATAAATAAGGATCAATATGAGATATTGAATCTTATTTGGGCATAATTGGTATTTAATTAGAATTATTTGTAATTCTAATTAAAGTTTAATTGAAATTAGTATTTAATTTTAATTAAAGTACCCAAACGTCCAAAGCTTATTATAAATAGGCTTAAGCTCTATGTAGCTAGCACTTCATGCTTAACCCTCTCTGTAAAAGTTACAGAGTTCTCTCAACCTGTTCTGTGGATACCGTTAGAGGCCGGACACTTGGGCAGCTATGGTGGTTGAGACGGATCGGTTTCGGAAACGGTTCGAGGGATGCATCAAGATAAAGATCAAGCTTCGGAATAAGGTACAAATTAAATTCTTCCTTATTATAATTCGTATTAATCATTTTATAAAATTAAATAGATCTTGGTTTTCGGGAAATCAAAAGTCATAAAAAGTTTCATGATTATTCCGCTGCGGTCGGATCAGATCCGGTCCCGATTTCCCAATACCCACAGCCTACTGTTGCTCTTTTTTTAAAAAAAAGAGGAAATACAATTGTTCTTTTGAATAGGACGCACCACTCTTTTAGGCATAAAATGCAACTCTATAAAGACAAGTAAAAATTGATATTCAGAAAATGATCTAAATGTATGCTTCAGACTCACTTTAATTTTTTTGGTTGCAAATTGTACCTAAAATCATATATGAATTAAAGTGAGTATCTGAAGCATTTTCATATCCATAATCTCTAAGTGTAAATGTTTAAATATATCAATAGTTAAACACATATCAGTGTATTTGTTAAATTAGACTTTTGAAGAATATTTAGGAAAATTTTTTAAAAGGTTAAATATTATTAGACTAAGAAAAATGCCACTTGGCGAGAAAATCGATTGATGAAAATAGAAATAAAAAAAATGATATTGGAGAATTTTTGAAATGGCTTTGAAAATTTGGAGATGATTTGAGAATTTATGAAAGATGTTATTGGAAAATTTGGAGCTAATTGGTATAAAAAGGTGACAGTATGGGACTAGTTCAGTAAGAACTTAGTTAAGCCTTAAAAGTTAGATAAGTGACAAGTGTCACTTGTCTAGTTATGTTTTACTAAACAATTTCTTTTGAAAGACCAAGTACTGTATACTTGTCTTCATCTTCCTTGTAGCTTCTTCCTTAAGTTTTTCTTTAAAACATAGTTTTTCATCAAAACTTTACTAAAGAAAAACCTTGTTTCATTTACCTTTTTCTACTCCCAACTTTTGTTTATATATATATATGTGTGTGTGTGTGTGTGTGTGTGTGTGTGCACCTCAAGAAAAACTTTAACTTGCTAAACTCTACAATGGTGTATGTGAGCTGCATGGAAATTAGAAATTCTTGAAATTTTTTATGAATTTGAAGTTTTATCAAGTAAGTACATGTAAATCCTTATGTGTTGTTTGTATAAGAGATTAATTTGTTGCTTTGTGGGCTTTGATGATCAAAAAATGTTATAAGACATAATAGAAATGATTTTAGAGTTGAAAGAGCTTATAAAACGTGTATAACTAGGTGCAGAAACTTTGTGAATAAAACTAAAGTGAGAACTCTATTTTCACTATATATACATATACAAATGATTTGAGTTAAAGAATAGCTTAAAGATGATGTTCTGAGATGAGAAATATTGTTTAAATGATAGTTAAAGGAAGAAAATGCAGAAATTGAAGTGTAGAAAAATGAAGAGATGGAGAAAAAGCAAAAAGTAGAAAATGTGAAGGTGATATGCGTGAATGGATTTTTTTGTTTTGATTTTTTTTATCCTAAACTTGGTTTTTGGGTTTTTTTTTATAAATTTTGAGTTTAATACGAGTAGAAAGTGAAGAGAAAATGAGAATAGAATCAAAATAGGAGCGTTAGATAAAGAAAGAAGAGGAACAATATGCAGAAATGAAGAACACGCGAAGAGATTTGTAGTTCTAAAAATTTGGTGTTAATTCTTAGTTTTGGATTTGTTTATGAATGTTTTGAGTTAAATGAGAGTCAAAAATGGGGTTGAGAGGAGTTAGAGAAGTTAGTTTAGAATAAAAGAAAGAAGATGACTAAAATGACAAGAGGGTTGGAAGGAGAAGAAGAATTGTTGGAACCCCACCCTGGAGAGTCACGTGTTCGACGTCCTACATGACATTTGGACGCGTATCCCACGAGGGGGGAATTTCCCACCATGTCAAACCACAAACCCGAACCCATTTCAATTACTTCCGAACGGATCTCGAAAGATTCATCCTAATTTCCCTCCTGAAAAATTGATCTTCTTGGGGCCCAAAATTAAATCTGATTCTTAAGCTAAAATGAAAATTTCATGTCTCTATAATAATAAGAACTAAAAATCACCTCAATCGGATCTTTATAAATCGAGAAATCGCCCAAATATGGAATCATATTCAATATCTCTATTCAATTGTCTCCATTCGATTTAATCTATAAATAATAACTCAATCTACAAAATTCTAAATTTTGCATGAGAGGGTAGAAAATTTTCTTAGAAAATCAATGCTTCGAGAATTAATTAAATCGGAGGTCAAACGAAAAAGTTACAAGCAAAATAGTGGGAGGAGGTTAAATTTGGAAAAAGAAAAATCAGAAAATAAAAATAAAATCGGAAACTTGGAAACGGCGTCGCCTTGCGCACGAGCGCTCGAGATCGAGAGTCGCTCGCAAGGGTGATGCGCTCGCCCTCGCGAGGGTGC
The DNA here is from genome assembly GCA_029891385.1 of Erythroxylum novogranatense. NCBI lineage: Eukaryota > Viridiplantae > Streptophyta > Magnoliopsida > Malpighiales > Erythroxylaceae > Erythroxylum > Erythroxylum novogranatense. Next base: position 14,542,729 of record CM057228.1, read on the forward strand.
CTGCGAATTCCGAAAACATTTTTTAAAAAAACCAAACAATACTCCGAAAATTTTGAAAATTTATAACTCTTTACACCGAATTCCAAATCTCACAAATTTAGTATCAATAAAAAGATAAAAGGAAGCTCTACAACTTCTATGAAGGATTGAAAAAATAATTTGGCCTCTAAGGGAGTCAAAAGTTACTACCCAAATTAAAATAATTTCACACAATGACAGAAATTCAAAAAATCATATCTTTTAACACAAAAGCCCAAAAATGTCACATTTTGCATCAATGGAAAGATAAAAAGACCATTTACAACTTTCATGAAGGAAACAAAAATCAATTTAGTCTTTGAAGGAGGTAAAAACTCTTTCAAAGCTACTGCCTATAAAATGACCATTCAAACAGTAACTGAATCTTTCTAAACCTCATACTTTTTACTCCTAATCCCAAAAATAGCATATTATACATCAATGGAAAGAATATAAGACAATCTACATCTTTCATGAAGGATACAAAAATCAATGTAGGCTCTAAGGAAGTGAAAAACCCTTCCGAAAGTACTACCTAGATAATACCCTTTCCAACAATAACTGCATTCTTTTAAACCTTATATCTCCTTAATCCTAAGTCCAGAAGTCACATATTATATACCAATGGAAAGCTCTAAACATGAACTACAACCTTAAAGAAGACCCTCCAATCCAAATCAAGCTCTAAGAGGCTTAAGAACTCTGTCAAAATTTCTGCCCATTATAAAAATTTTGACAGCATCTCCCCTAAAATTTCACTAGCCAAAAATCTTCAAACACACAACCAAAATTTCCAGCACCTACACAAGACTTCAATCTCCACATTCTTCAATCTCTCAACTCCCAAATCAATCCATATAATCCCAAAAACTAACTCAAATGGCAGCAACCACAATCTTACTCTTTTTAACAATTTCAAACCATACAACAACACATTTGTACAACATACACAAAAATACATTAAAACACAAATCTCTTACATTTACATGGAAGATATAAGTTATTACAAAGCGTTAGAGGGCATTTTAGCGCTAATACATCAAAAGTATCAAAAGTTAAAATACAAAGAAGGGTCATTTGTCCAAAATGCTATCTAAAGCCTTGTTTTTTTTCCAAAAGATGACTTCAAAGTTAAAAGACGTACGAGTAATGCCTCAATCCTGATGCGGTTACTCGTTTTCTCCCTCGTTGCCTGTGGAGGGAAAAATGGGGTGTGAGCTCGACGGCTCAGTGGGTAACAATTTAATAACCAAGAACAAGCATGCAAAATTCTTTAACAATTCTTTTCAAAGCAATTTTACCAAAATCATTTTTGCCATAAAGAAATCCCCATCATTTTCAATTGATCAAAACATTTACAAAATCAACAAATACAAAGCAATGTCACATAAACACATAGAAGATGGTTTGGGTGGATCTAAACGGAACGTACTTATGGGAGTCCGTGAGGAGCTCCAATGCCACTAGCGGGCAGGCGAGAGAAGCCTATGAATAGACAAGTGCACTTTACTCTTAAGGGACCACCACAAACCTATATAATCATGCATTTCAATAGCCTGCCCGCTAGTGGTGGTATTTACATGTAAATATAGTGCCCTGGAAAGCAAGTGTATTTACATGTAACTTTATCTTCTTCGCCATAGCTTTGTAATGAAAATATTTATTATTAATAAAACAAAATAGTTTGGTTTTATCTGTATGAGCATTATATATCTGGTCATAGGTACCAAGATTCATTTCTAAGTAATATACATATACATAGAGATTTATGGGAAACATGTATATTATTAGAATCAATTAATTGATTCACAGTTGAATAATCAAGTTGGTCGTTTGATTATGGTTTAGATCAGTAGTGTTGCGATTTATCTCCATATAAGTAAAGGAGTTTACTTAAAGGAAATGATGAGTTTCATATCATGATAGTAGTAGACTATCGATAATGGCACTATTAAATGAATTGAATCAAGTATGTTTTCAAGAATAAAGTGGTAGTTACTTTAATCTTAAAACATACAACTTAAGCATTCGCTTATTATGAACCATAATCTTGATGAGTGGTGAACTCATATGTGTTTCATTATAATTCTTGATATGATCGGAATGGATTTTTACAGGTATTAATCCAAAGATTATGCATGTTGGAATTATTAATTGAAACATGTATCGTGAACATTCACTCAAATAAAGAGTTTATAGTGTTATCATCTCTTCAGATGTTTTAAGGAGATTTGGTGATTAAAGCTGCGCAGTAGTTTGATGGACTAGCTACCCATCAAGTCTTAACACTAAGATGAGATCTTATGTGTTAATCACCATATAAAGTAAAATGAGAGATCTAGAAGGAAAAACCAACATAAGGGCAAAATGGTAATTTTACCCTTTGTTGTGCGGATGGCTATAATAAGGTTCTAAATAGGGTTTGCAATTGGACATATTCTCATAATATTTAATAATTCAAGAGTTCAACTAATTGTCTTTAGTGGAATGACATTTAGTTAATAAGCTAGAATTAATTCCAATGAGATTGAATTATTTCTGGGCTTATTGGAGCTTGAATTGTCAAAGTCCAATAAGATTCCCCACTTGGCTTTAAGGAAGGTTATCAAGCTAAGTAAGAAGTAGTTTGGAGGCTTTAGAAGTCCATAATTGAATGATGGACTTATACTAATTAATGGTTAATTGGAAGCCCATATGTTCATTTAGAAATGGGCTTGTTTTGGTTTAATGTAATTGATTAGATTAATTATATTAAAACAATTTTTTTTAAATGGAGAAGAAGCAATTTCGAAATTGTGTTAGGTTAGATGTGTAACCACACATTTGACATTAAAATACTAAATAAAGATGATCTTTATTATGGTTCATCATTATTAAATGGAGTTATGAACTTACCATTAAATGGTTTAATGGTTGGCTTTTAATGTTGGCATGTAACCTATTTGCATTCATTAGATTAAAGATGAAAGATGTGCATTAGATGGACCATATTCCTTCTTTCTTCTTGCCAAAATCGAAATGGGTATTCAATTATAGGTTATGGTCTTTTCAAATAGCCTTTTTAAAGATAAATGAAGTAAGTCTTATTTATTGGCTATTTGATGAGTGATTAATGTAAGAAGTGATGCATTGGATGCCTCTCACTTTTTCCATTCATGCATATTTCGAAATTGAGATGTAAGAAAGGGTTCTTGCATGGTTTTTAGACATTCTCTCCTTTCATGCAAGGTAGAACTGAAATTCCTAAGGAAAAGAATTGAAAGAGTTTCAATTTTGGTTCTTCTTCTTCTAAGAAAATCTCCTCCAAATATTTCTCCTCCTTTCCCACCAAAGGATTTTGTTAACCTAGTTGTCCTTGAAGAACAAGTGGTAAATCTAATTGGTTGAGGATACTACAACAAGGAAGAAGATAGATTCCTAAAGGAAAAGACTCAAAGGCAAAGGATTTGGATATAAGAAGGAGAGGATAGTGCAAATGAGGATTTAAAGTCATGGCGAAGGAGTCGGTAATTCCTTTTATCTTGTTCTTGGTTTTATTATCCTTATACCATATCATGTATGGATTAGCATGTTGATTTGGATATATTGCTTCCGCTGCAAGATGATTTCTTAAAAAGTTTTGAAATCTATCGTTTCTCCATACTAAGCATGCTTTCTTTTTCCGATCCAACAATTCACACATAATCGCTCAAAATGGCATTTTTCCGAAATCACATGTTCTCATCTTTTTCACTTGACAAACAATTTTACAAATATTTCCACAATGTATTTACATACTAAAGACACATAATACAAGTTTAACCATCCCAAAGAGTAATAAATACAACATTGGTAAGTCATTGGAAAGCAATAAATGGCATTTATGACAAGAACTTTAATATGCTTATTAACTCAATTATTAAAATATCACTTACCTTAATTCCTTTAGCTTTAAACTTGGTCAATTTGCCTTTCCTCTAACTCCTCTTGCCTCTCTTGACCTTCATCAAAACACAAAATTCCAACCTAACATGTGTTGTCAAAATTTGCAAATCTTAGGCAATGAAAGCATGAAATTGAACCTATAAAACCTTACCCATGCTTTTCGTAAGCTATTAGAACCAAAACCCATCAAAATTTCCAAAGGGTTTTGAAAACAACTTACCGTAAAAGACACCCAAGAAAATCACTTCTTGCCTCTAATGGAGGATTTCACCTTCCTCTTCCTTTTTCCTTCCTAAAGAACTCTCAAAATCTCTTTTCTAAAGCAAGAATTGACAAAGCCCTAATCTCCTCCTCCTCTTCTTCTTCTTTTCTCCACTCAATCGAAGCTCTCCCTTTCCTCTTTTCTTTGTAACCTACATAAGTCTCTTTCAAATGACTTAGCAAATTTTGTTTCTTACTTAAAAACCTAAGCCCCAAAACTACGTAGTTTCACTTATCCTCTCTTTATACATGCAATTTTCATAACTTCCTTTATCTAAACGACCACACCTCACTTGTTTCCTTCCTTCTTGCTTTAATGACTCTACAAAGACTAAATTAACCCTCCCTCTTAGCCTTAAACTTTAAGAACCTAAGTGATCTACCCAAATTGCCCCAAACCATCTTATTCCTTTAATTTCTAACAACATAATAAACTATAATTTAAACTTAATCCCTCCATTTAATTTCATTAACTTAAGCACTAAAAACCTCAAATTATTCTAACCAAAAAGGAATTAGGCAAACTAACAAAATAATTTAAACATGCTTATTTAATAAGAAAGAGGAATTGGGATCCAACATTTCTTCCCCCCTTAAAAGAATTTCGTCCTCGAAATTCTTACCTGAATCAAAGAAGAGATGCACGTGGCCTCTTCCACCGAATGGTTCCTCCATAAGACTTTTACTAGCTGCACTGTCTTGTTCCTGAGGACCTTTTCTTTTGTATCTAAAATCTGCACTAGACGCTCCTCATAACTCAAATCATCACTCAACTGAACTTCATCGGCTTGAATGACATGAGAAGGATCTGATCGGTATCTCTTCAACATAGAAACATGGAAGACATCATGAATTTGGGATAGCTCAAAAGGCAATGCTAACTTATAAACCAATGGACCAATCCTTTCCAGAATCTCATGAGGTCCTACATGTCTAGGACTCGGCTTACCCTTCTTTTCAAATCTTAGAATCCCTTTCCAAGGAGAAGTCTTAAGAAAAACTTTCTCACCGACCTCATACTCCATCTCCTTCCGGTGAGCATCTTCATAACTTTTCATCTTGTCCTGAGTTTCTTTTAGCCTGTGCTTTATCAAGTTGACCTTATCAACTGTCATCTGAATCAACTCTGGACCTAAAAGTTTCCTTTCTCCTTCTTTATCCCAACACACCGGAGTCCTACATCTCTTCCCATATAGAGCTTCATATGGAGCAATCTGAATGCTCGAATGATACGAATTTTTGTAAGCAAATTAGATCAATGGTAAGTGTTCATCCCATGTTCCTCTAAAATTCATCACACATGCCCTGAGCATTCCCTCAAGGGTACAAATGGTCCTCTCAAATTGTCCATCTGTCTGAGGATGGAAAGCAGTGCTAAAACTCAACTTGGTGCCCAAAGCTTCCTGTAAACTTCCCCAAAATCTCGAAGTAAATCGAGGATCCCTATTAGACACTATCGAATTCGGGATCCCATGCAATCGCACAATCTCATTAATATACTTCTTGGCTAGCACATGCAGAGGATCAGTCTATTTGATTGTCAAAAAATGGGCTGACTTTGTCAATCTATCCACAATCACCCATATGGCATCATGCCTCCTAGTGGTCTTGGGCAACCCCATCAAAAAATCCATAGTTACTCTTTGCCACTTCCACTCAGGAATGACTAATGGTCTTAACTGGCCTGAAGGTTCCTGGTGTTCAGTCTTGACATGTTGACACACTAAACACTTACTTGTATACTCGGCCAAATCTTTCTTCATACTTCTCCACCAGAAATTCTCCTTAAGATCTCTGTACATCCTGGTATTACCTGGGTGTATAGCATAAGACGCATTGTGCGCCTCATCCAAGATCTCATCCTTCACCTCCTTGACATCTGGAATACATAACCTATTCCCAACTATCAGGAGTCCATCATCACTCACCACCATTTCAGACTTCTTACCCTTCTAAAACTCTTCCCGCAGCTTACTAAGTTCTGCATCCTGAACCTGCAACTCTCTCACTTTTTCTCTGAGGATCGGCCTCACCCTAAAAGTAGCAATCACACAATCAGACTCCTCCTGCTTCAAACTAATTCTGAGTTTAGCCATCTCTTCCAATAGCGACAGATAGACTGTCTAAACATGTGCTATGTAAGACTTCCTGCTCAAGGCATCTGCTACTACATTTACCTTGCCTGGATGATACTTAATCAACAGGTCATATTCTTTAAGCAGTTTAACCCTCCTTCTCTGTCTCAAATTTAGCTCCTTTTGACTCAATAGATATTTGAGACTCTTGTGATCAGTAAAGATCCTAGTCTGAACCCCATACAAATAATGCCTCCAGATCTTTAAGGCAAAGATCACAGCTGCCAACTCCAAGTCACGGGTCGAATAATTCAACTCATAAGGCTTTAGCTGCCGTGAGGCATATGCTATCACCTTATTTTTCTGCATTAGTAGACAAGCCAACCCCTTTCTGGAAGCATCACTATACACTGTATAACTCCCCTCTCCTGTGGGTAAAGCTAAAACTGGAGCATTAGTCAATCTGTGTTTGAGCTCTTCAAAGCTTTGCCGGCATTCATCACTCCAGACAAACTTCTGATTCTTTCTTAATAATTTGGTCAAAGGAGCAACAATCATGGAAAAACCCTCCACGAATCTCCTGTACTAGCCTTCTAAACTGAGAAAACTTCTCACTTCAGTCACTGTCGTCGGGGTATGCCAATTCACTACTGCTTCAATCTTCTTTGGGTCCACATGCACCCCAATTTCAGAAATGATATGACTAAGGAAAACCACCTCATGTAGCCAAAATTCACATTTGTTGAATTTGGCATAAAGCTCTCTCTCCCTCAATCTCTGCAATACAATCCTTAAGTGCTCCTCATGCTCTCTTACACTATTTGAATACACCAGAATGTTGTCGATGAACACTATCACAAACTGATCCAATAAATCTTTAAAGACCTTGTTTATAAGATCCATGAAAGCAACTGGAGAATTGGTCAATCCAAAAGGCATAACCAAAAATTCATAATGCCCATACTGTGTCCTGAAGGCTGTCTTGCTCACATCAGAATCCTTAATCCTGAGTTGATGGTAGCCAGACTTGAGATCAATCTTAGAGAAGACTGTTGCTCCCTACAACTGATTAAACAAGTCATCAATCTGAGGTAAAGGGTACTTGTTTTTAACTGTCACCTTGTTGATCCTCCAGCAGTCAATGCACATCCTCCAGGTTCCATCTTTCTTCTTAACTAACAGGACCGGTGCTCCCCAAGGTGAGGAACTTGGCCTTATGAACCCTTTCTCAAACAACTCTTCCAACTGCTCCTTAAGCTCCTTCAGCTCAGCTGGAGCCATCCTGTAAGGTGGAATAGAAATAGGAGCTACTCCGAGAATCAAGTCAATAGCAAACTCGATCTCCCTCTCAGGTGGCAAACCGGGTAACTCCTCTAGGAACACGTCATGAAATTTCCTCACAATAGGAATATCCTGCACCCTGTTGTCACTTACACCTGTATCTATAACATACGCCAAGAAAGCTTCACACCCACTTCCCATCATTTTGTCAACTAATAAAGAAAAAACAAGCCTTGGTGTTAATATCTTTCTGTCCCCTCTGAAAGTTACCTTTTGACCATCCCCCAGATCTAACTCCACTTCCTTTAGGCCACAGTCAAGCTTCGCCCGATACTTCTCCATTACATCCATTCCCATAATAACATCCAACCCTTTCAGATCTAGAGGTAGCAGATCCACTACCAAACTAGATCCCTCGATAATGAGCTCACAGACTTTAAAGATTCAGCTTACAATTACATTTCTCCCTAACGGAGTACTAACAAGAAGAAAGCTATCCAAAAGAACTGAATGCATACCAGGTAAGATCATGCTTGCAGAAACAAAGGAATGAGTGGAACCAGAGTCAAATAAGACATACACATCAGAATGAAATAACTGAGCCATACCAGTAACAACTTCCGGTGCGATTGTAGCTTCCTCCCGTGTCATAGCAAACACCCTAGCCTGTGCTTGCCCTCTCGGCCTCCCAGGAGGAATAGGTTTCTTGACTGACCCAGAATTGCCCACCCCAGTAGCTGGCCAGGTTCTCACTGTTTCTACTCTCCTCGGTGCTTGTGGCTGAGATCCTTCCCCTCTAGTTATCTGAGGATAGTCTTTAATTCTATGTCCCTTATATCCACACTTGAAACAGGCACCCAATAACTTGTAACACTCACCCCGATGTAGCTTCCCACAATGCTCACATTTGGGGTTCTGGTTCCTCCTTCTCTCTATCTACTATTTCCTCCCACTGAGGAGGCTTGTACTGTCCCTGCCCTGAACTGCTTGCTTTGATGAGGGGCACTACTGCCACCTTGACTTTAAGTATGGTCACTCTTCTCACCCCTATCAATTGTCTGAGCACTACCCCCTTTCCTGGATGACTGCTCTCTATTCTTTCTCTTCCTGCTCACCTCCTGCCTAATGTTCTCCAACTTCTCAACTTGAAGTGCAGCATCCACTAACTGCTGATAATCACAGAAATTATGGATAATTATCTTCTCCTTGATTCCCAGATGGAGGCCTGCTTCGAACTTGCGACACTTATCTTCTTCATTGGCCACAATGTGAGCTGCATATCTAGATAGCTGAGTGAACTTCAGCTCATACTTGCTTACGCTCATCTCCTTCTGAGTCAGATTCAAGAACTCCCTGGCCTTTTCTTGGATATAGACTCGGGAGAAGTACTTCTTCCTAAACACCTCCCCAAAATCCCTCCATGTCAGCACTGAAGGCACAGCCTGACTCTGCGGCACTGACCCACCAGTGGAGAGCACCCTTCTGCAGTAAGCTAACTGCATACTCTAGCTTCTCTTCATCTGTGCACTTCATCTGTACCAGGACTCTCTCTGTCCTCTTCATCCAAGATTCTGCTTCTTCTGGATTTGTGGTACCATTAAAGTCTACCACCCCATACTTCCACAGCTTATCATATTGCCCGCCCCTAACCACCGGGGCTGGCATCGGAGCCCGTGATCCTTGGCCTAAGGCATAGGTGAAAGCCTGGGCAAAAGCCTGGAAGAATTGCGAATCCATCGCAGGCATAGTAAGAGGAGGAGGTGGCGGCTCCTCAGGTTGCACACTAAGTGCCTCTGAGCCAGTAGTAGAGTGTGTCCCTGCATCCTGTAGGACATGCGGCTCATTCGTGCTCCCCTGGTGAGAGCTAGAGTGAGGCAAAGCTCCTCAAGTTCTACTCCGAGGCGGCATATTCACTCCTTTAAAATAAAACCAGTGAAAATCTTTAGTTCATGCAAAAGCAATCTGTTAAAGTGTATAGTACGATTCAAATCATGCAAAATTAACATTTAGATATGAAAATAATTGAAAACAATGCAAAACAACACGAATAATTCAATCTAAAAAAAAATGCTTAATAGGTCATAAAAACCCTAAATTTCTACTTACACTCGAACCTAAACCGGAACGCTTTGATATCATAAGTGTTGGAACCCCACCCTGGAGAGTCAGGTGTCCGATGTCCTACGTGACATCTGGACGCGCATCCCACGAGGGGGAAATTCCCCACCATGTCAAACCATAAACCTGAACCCATTTCAATTACTTCCGAACGGATCTCGAAAGATTCATCCTAATTTTCCTCCTGAAAAATTGATCTTCTTGGGGCCCAAAATCAAATCTGATTCTTAAGCTAAAATGAAAATTTCATGTCTCTATAATAATAAGAACTAAAAATCACCTCAATCGGATCTCTATAAATCGAGAAATCTCCCAAATACGAAATCATATTCAATATCTCTATTCAATTGTCTCCCTTCGATTTAATCTATAAATAATAACTCAATCCCAAAAATTCTAAATTTTGCATGAGAGGGTAGAAAATTTTTTTAGAAAACCATTGCTTCGAGAATCAATTAAATCGGAGGTCAAACGAAAAAGTTACAAGGAAAATAGTGGGAGGAGGCTAAATTTGGAAAAAGAAAAATCAGAAAATAAAAATAAAACCAGAAACTTGGAAACGACGTCGCCTCGCGCGCGAGCGCTCACGATCGCGAGTCGCTCGCAGGGACAATGGGCTCACCCTAGCGAGGGCTCGCCCTCTCGAGGGCGCCTGCGAGTTCGAAAAATATTTTTTTAAAAAAACCAAACAATACTCTTGAAAGTTTGAAAATTCATAACTCTTCACACCGAATTCCAAATGTAACATCCCATCACCAATGGGAAGGGTAAAATGGTAATTTGGAATAGGTTAGGAGTAATTACAAGTGTTTTGCTATGTTCATGCATAATATGGCCTCCATATATATATGAATTTTTGTACATGCATTCATAACATTTCCCGGCATATGTGTCTATAAATGTGATTTTTGAGAAAAATGGGATTTTAGTGCTTGAAAATTTAATTGAAATGGGTTTTGTGAGTTTGCAATTTTTTTAGAATGTTAGAAATTTTTCTGAAAATTTTCGGGGAAAATTTTCGAAAAGGAAAAATTGCCAAGTGGTGGACTAATTGGATTTTCGGTACTGGAAATGATTGTCAAATGGCTATGGAATTTTTAATACATGATTTTTGAATTTATTAATTTGAGCCATTGAAATTTTGGGAGAATTTGGAGAAGAAATTGAAGACCAAATAGACTAGTTAATAAAGTGGATCAATTGGAATCATAAGGAAGTGACACGTGGCCAGTGACATGTGTCACTTGCCCCACCATAAATTAGGCCATGAAATTTATTACATGAAAGACCACATTTGGGTCTTTCATTTAGCCATTCGATACTTCTCATTTGAAGGAATTAAAAGTGATTTAGATGGAAGTTCTCCATCATATACGTAGCCTCCTTCATCTCCTTTTTCTTCATTTCTTTGTTCATGCCTTACGACACTTTCTTCTTTAAAGCTTCAAAGTTGGAATTTTCCTTCTTTCTTATCCAACCTATTCCACCTTACCAAGGTAAAGATAGTGCTTATGGAAGAGCTAGGGTTGCTTGTGATTTGAAAGAGCTTTGAAGTAAGTATCTTGATAACATCATGGGTTTTGGTTAAATGAAACAATTGTGATGATAGTTTAAAGGCTAATTGCATGACATGGGATTTTGGGTATATGTCATAGATAATGATGGGTGTATGTGCGTGTGTGTATAAATTTCTTGCCTTGATGAATGAAAGATGATATAGAATTTATTGAATGTGTGTTGGGATAGGTTTTGGATATGAAAGTAGAGGTAGAAGATGAAGTAAATCACACGTTATTACAATGCTTAAAATACGATATATGAATACACGAGAAAGGGGGGTTTGAATTGTGTATTCCCCTTTTTTAAAAATCTTTTCAGAAATCGTTTTGTAAAAAAAAAACAAGTTCTTTTACAGAAAACTTCGGTATGTTCGAATTGATGAAAACTTGTTTTGAAATCTAAGTAATAACAAAACTTTGAACTTAAAGAGATATAGAGTAGAGTGAAGTCGACGCAGCGATTTTATACTGGTTCACCCCAAACCGTGGGCTACGTCTAGTCCTCAGAGGTCTATCTGAGATTTCACTATCTCTTCAACATTTACAAGTATTCTTTCTGAGCCTCGTCAGGTCTCTACACTCAGTATTCTTTCACTCTTAGCCTCTGTAGGCTATCTGTACTACTTTCTTACAAATGTGTTTGAACTCTATTACAGTAATACTAGCTCTCAGCTAATTTGCACAATAATCTCACAGCACAAGATTTTTCGTTCGCGTATACGTAAATCAACTAACTTTTCAATCTTCGACTTTAACTCATATATATAGCCTTCGTCTGTAAGTGCTTCTTGATTTTTGAATCTTGAATATTGAATCTTGAAAGAAACGGTTAATTAGTTGAGTTATGTAACTAACTCGAACTGACTCTTGCATCTGCTTTTCTTTCTTCGTCTGCGTCTGTTTTTTGAATTCTCCGTCTGCTTTTCTGCGTATGTTTTTCTGTGTCTGCTTTTCTGCGTCTGTTTTTCTATGTCTGTTTTTCTGCATCTGCTTTTCTACGTCTGTTTTTCTGCGTCTTTTTTTCAACTTCTACGTCTACTTTTTATTCTGCGTCTGCTTTTTAACTTCTGCGTCTGTGTTTCAACTTCTGCATCTGCTTTTTACATTCTGCGTCTGCTTTTTAATTTCTGTGTCTGCTTTTCAACTTCTGTGTCTGCTTTTTACATTCTGCGTCTGCTTTTTAACTTCTTTCTTGTTATTCATCAAAATCATATATATGTAAAGTCATTTTGACTCAACAATCTCCCCCTTTTTAATGATAACAAATCATATACATAAGAAAGAAAAAAATCATATACATAAAAAGAACATATCTTCATGTGTGTTCTTTTGACATCGTTATTAGTTTTCCTGTTCCTCCTCTTATCTTTATCATCCACTCCTTCAATCACACCCTTTGAGACTCTTTGATTGCTGCCTTCCATTCTCTTCTCCCCCTATTTGTTATAATAAAAAATGATCAATGACGATGACTCTTCATCAGTTCTGTCATTATCTTCTTCATGTCATTCATCATCTCCTTCAGCTCCTTGACTTCTTTGCTTAAATTTTTGATTTCAGCTTGCGAGTCAATCTGTGAGGAGAGTTGATCATCATCCACTGAGGTTTCTGTGAACGCAATTGTGCTAGCATATGGATCTGAGGATGGAATGTAGTCGTCAACAATCTCAAAAGCTGGTGGATGAACGGATAGATTAGGCTCCGGAAGATCTAAATCGTAAGGAGCAGGTAGCAATAACACTTGTCTTCCTTGTAGGGGTATGGCTTCAGCTTGAATAGACAGTGTATTAGATAGTGGTCTAATATGCATAACTGTCTGCACATGGGATTCAATGAATGTCCCTGTAATCAGTCGTCCCCCTACTATACAGTATTCATTCTTATCTGTAAAATTACAACCAGCTCCATCATTCTTCTCCTTTGAAGTGCATGCTTCATCAATCCGTCGCACTTCTTCTTCAATCTAATCTGCGGACAGATCATCACTGATTCCTTCAGGATACAGCTTCATCTTCCCCTTACTCATATCTAGAGGAAATCTAGGCTGAATGTCTGGTACAACCTTTATCACCGTCTTCTCTGAAATTGGATAAATAGTACATGGTTGACTAGACATTTTTGAACGGTATGGCTTTGTAGCAGCATCCTTCAAAGCATCATAAAAATTCTGTTCATCTTCGCTCAGTAAATGCCATGTCTTACTATTTATCGAAATAGGTTGTAGGACAGCCTTCACCTTCCTTCTTGGTTGATCACAGATGGCAATTGCAGTACTCCTCTTGGTCACAAATTCAACCAGTTTGATCTCCAACTTATCCTTTCTCAAAAATTTAGAATAGTTGTATATAACCAGACTAGGTTCATCAGATGTTTCCTGTGGTATATGTACCAAGCTTAAATCTGTTTTTGCCTCTTGTTGGACAACAATAGGAGTAAACTGAACTATGCTATACTCATTTTGCTTTTTCTTTTGAGCAGCATCGATAGTATCCTTCTTTTGACTAACTTCCTCAGCAGTATTCACATTCTTCTTTTGACTAATTGCTTCAGTCTTCTCCACTGCCTCAATCAGTCTCGGAGTTTTCTGAACTTGAGATTTCTGTTTCTTAGACTCTGACTTCCTCTTCTTCTCTGTCTCCTTAGCCTGTTTGGCTGAGTCTTCTTGTAGGATTGAGACAAGAGATCTTGTTGCCTTTGGTGCGCGAGATTAAGAGATTTCTACCTGATTCTGTTCTCTGGCTCTCTTCTCTTCCTGTTGTCTCAGAGTACGAATCCTAGGTGATCTCCTTGCCTTCTTAGTAATTTCACCCAAAAGATTCTCCCCTGTTCTTTTCAATGCACCTTCATCTGTCCTTCGAACTAGGCTGACTTCTCTTTGAGAACTCACCTATTTTATCAAAGGTCTTCCAGACAATTTTCTTCTTTCATCTATGGGCATTCTCACACTTACTTGAGATCTCGAACTTGTAGCGGGAGACTTCTTCAGTAACCGCTCCCCCTCAGTTGTAGCTTTCTTCGTAGAATCTGCTTCTTCTTTTACCACCACCTTCAAGCCCATTCTTCTTGTCGTATCTGAGTTAATAAAACTCTTGATAGATATCGTCCTTCTGATTCCTTGGTGAAGAAGGACTCCAGATTCCCTAAAAATCCTCATGAGTAGCATGCCGTAAGGATAACTGTTGGTATCCTTCATCCCTTTAACCATATAATGAAAGATTAGAAATGGTAGGTCTATGGGACGGTGATTTAGCAAGTACAACAGGCATTGCTCATCCAAGGTAGTCACTAAATGCCTTGACCCTGTTCTAGGTAAGATGCAATTGAACAGAATCGCATGAAGAACCCTAGCCTTCGGGACCAGACTCGAGGTCTTCCTCTCCGATGGGTCATTAACTCCATACAAATGTTTACTGACATCTTCATCCTTCTTACCGATCTTTGTCATCCATTTGGCTTTGCTTGACAAAGTTTCTCCAACTGATGAACATTCAGTCACCTTCTCTACTATCTCCTTTGTCACAATAATAGATATCCTATTCATGTGGAGACAATAGTATCATCTACCGACAAGCATTCTTCTAAAAGTCATATACCTCATCAAGATACACCGCGGTTTATCGCTCAATATTAAAATTGATCCCCGAAACCGTCAATTAAATTTATACCAAGGATTGCAATACAGGATGCAACCTCGGGTCGACTCTCAAGGAACCAATGCATCAATTGATCCTAGACTAGCCTAATGTTTGAATGATGCATGCAATTAAAGCAATAAAAAGGGGGTTTTGAGTGATTAATCTAAAATTAAACTAGACCAAAGCAAAGATAAATATTTTAGGATTTTGAAAAGACAAGGCAATTGAAATTAAATGGATGAAAACAATTAATAAAACTCTCCGAAAATGTAGCTCGGGTCATCATCGCTCAAAATAATATCGGGTTTGAAATCCACTAAGTTTCAAAATAAACCTTAATAACTCGTTAAGTCCAAGAATTAATTAATCAACTTGATTAATTAAAACTTGTTAAAACCCTTAGTGTATGCTATGAATGATTAATGCAACAAATCATTTGAATAAAAACACAACCAACTTAATCAAACACAACTAGGCAGATTAAATTAATTGATGCAATCATCCAACTGATATACATGAACTCCATGTATTTAAAAACAGCATTCAACAATAATCAAACATTAACACAAATCAAAGTTTAATGTCCTACTAAACTATAGCAAGACTCAATCGGTTATACATCGTAATAATACCAACTCGGATCGTTACAAGTTCATAACCAAATCTAAAAAATGTTGATTACCCTTGAAGCTCAAGAACTCGGACCTCTGTTACATTTCCGGAGACTAAGAGTTTAGCCGCCATGACTCGGATGACTCCATCATCGCTGGAGAATCACCGATGGTCATGATCGACGACAAACCGGAAGATGAAGACGCGAACGTGGAATATGGAGATGAAAAGATGCGGCGGTGAACGTCGCTCATGATCGAACTCAAACAAACACAATATAAAAACTATCAAAACTAAAACAGAGAAGAAAAAGGAAACAAACAGAGAAAATAGTGAACGAAGAACGAAAACTGGAGAAGACAAAGAAGAAACACTGTAGCGGCCGCTTCTCATTTGCCCTAAATGGTAAGGTTTTATAGGAACCGTGCGGGCCGGGTCGAAACAGTGGATACTTTTGCCATTTTGGTCCGGGTCACCCGACATTCGCATGCGGCGAACGATCGTAGTTCTTCATGGCGAATGAATTTGGTCACTCGTCGCAATAATGAATTAAACACCATTAATTAGCCATGGCGAATGGAGAGTCTCGATTCGTCCCAAATAACTCAAGCGTGTTGACTTCTTAATTGTTGACTACTTTGGTCCTACAAAATACAACCCATTTGCGGTATCAATTGTTCCAATAAAGATTATGTAATTAATGAAAATGACAACAAAATACCGACAATGTGCAATTTATCAAAACTCAATGTGCGGGACCAAAATAAACATAAAAATCATAAATCAGGAGTCAACAGATGCATAATTACTAAAGAAAATGAGCCTAATTTATAGTATAAATTTGGTCCAATCAACCTCATCAGTATACACCGGTTCCCGCACCTAGAAAAACTTCCTCCATCTGGCTGCTACAATCTCTGGTTCAACATCCATACCATCTTTCCTCAGAGAGTCAAAGTCCACATATCTTCCATAAATCATAGCTGGCTCCATTGATTCTGAATAGAAACTGGCTCTGGTAAGGTGTTCTTCAAAGGTAAAGTTAATTACAAGAGTTTTAGAGAGAGATGAAACGTCTGTGTTTGAGAGTAATCAAAATGATTTCAATTTCAGACTAGTTGAAGGGTCTTATCAGGTGTATTCTAGAATCGTTGGGATCCTCACGACTATGAAACTTTTCCTCCACAACTTCCTTGTGAGAGAAGTTACCAGCTGTAAACCACTGTTTCTGACGTCGTTAACTTTGAGGATCTTTTAGTCTGACTGGTCATTTAACATAACCATGTTGAGGTTCCGTCTGATTTCCTTAAACCGTTCTTCACTCAATGGTTTAGTGAAGATGTCTTCCCATTGGTACTCTATTTCAATGAATTGTAGTCTCACCACCTTTCTCTGAATGTAGTCTCTCAAGAAATGATGTCTGACTTCGATATGCTTTACTCTCGAACGCTTTATTGGGTTTTTTGATAGATTTATGGCACTAGTGTTGTCACAATAGATTGGGATCTCCTCTTCTTGAACTGAATAATCTTCCAGTTGATATTTAATCTACAATGTTTGTGAACAACAGCTTGCGGCAGACATGTACTCGGCTTCGGCAGTTGATAGAGCGATTGAGCTTTGTCTCTTGTTTGAGCAGGAAACTAGGTTTATGCCAAGAAAGTGACATCCTCCACTAGTGCTCTTCCTTTCAATTCTATCTCTGGCATAGTCTGCATCGCAATATTCGATTAACCTGAAATCTTTACCTTTCTGAAACATTAAGCAAATATCAGTAGTACCTGCGAGATATCTCATAATCCTTTTAACATCAATAAAATGAGACTCTCTAGGATCAACCTGAAACCTTGCACACAAACATACACTGAACAGAATATCAGGTTTGCTTGCTGTAAGATACAGTAAAGAGTCGATCATCCCTTTATACAGGGTTTGATCCACCTTCTTACCAAGTTCATCTTTCAAAAAAAGGTTTGAAGGATGCATCGGAGTCACCATAGGCTTTACATTGTTCATATCAAATTTACACAGCAATTCTTTCAGATATTTTTGTTGATGGATAAAGATTTTATCTTTTGTTTGCTTAACTTGCAATCCAAGAAAGAAATTTAATTCACCCATCATACTCATCTCAAATTCATTTTTCATTACACTCTCAAAACTCATACATAACCTTTTTGAAGTAGCACGAAATATAATATCATCAACGTAGATTTGTACTAAAATAAACTCACTTTTATAATTCTTTCTGAAAAGCGTCTTATCAACTTGACCTCTACTAAACCCACTCTATAAGAGAAAATTACTTAGACGATCATACCAAGATCTAGGAGCTTGCTTCAGTCCGTATAAAGCTTTATAAAGTCTATAGACATGATCTGGATTCCTAATATCCTCAAAACCAGGAGGTTGCTTAACATACAGCTCTTCGTCTATAAAACCATTCAGAAAATCGCTCTTCACATCCATATGAAAAAGCTTTATATTATGACAAATAACATATGCCAGCAATATCCTAATAGCTTCAAGTCTTGCTACTGGAGCATATGTCTCATTGTAGTATATTCCTTCTTGCTGATTATAGCCTTGTGCTACTAATCTAGCTTTATTCCGACTCACTCTACCTGATTCGTCTAACTTGTTCTTAAAAACCCATCTGGTTCCTATAATGGATTTCTTCGAAGGTTTTGGTACTAAGGACCAAACATTGTTCCTAGTAAACTGATTTAGCTCCTCTTGCATGGCTAAAACCCAAGCTTCGTCCTGAAGAGCTTCCTCAATCTTCTTAGGCTCTATTTCAGAGACGAAAGCCACATTAGCTTCTCTTCTGAATTTGGACCTTGTTCTAACTCCTTCTGAGGTCTCCCCGATAATTAGCTCTTCTGGATGAGAACTCTTATATTTCCAATCCCTTTTTAATCCACTAGTTTCTGGAATATCCTCAACCTTGTCTACTTGAGTTCCTGATGATGGAGTTTCTGTTGTATTATCTAATTTCTTTGAACTACATTCACTCTCCATGTCATCTTCCTTATGGGGTTGGGAACGATCATCAAACTTGACATGGATGGTTTCCTCAACTATCTTTGAGATAAGGTTATATCCCCGAAAAGCCTTAGATCATGATGAGTAGCCTAGAAAAATTCCTGAATAGGTCTTTGAATCGAACTTATCCACCAATTCCTTTGTATTCAGAATAGAGCACTTGCAACCGAATGGATGAAAGTAAGATATGTTTGGTCTCCTTCCATTCCATAACTCATAAGGAGTCTTCTTCAACGGAGGTCGCAACAGTATTCTATTCTGAATATAGCACATTGTATTCACAGCTTTTGCCCAGAAAAACTTAGGAAGATTCATCTCACACAGCATAGTCCTTGCCATCTCTTGATTCGTCCTGTTCTTCCTTTCAACAACTCCATTCTATTGTGGGGTCCTAGGAGCAGAGAAATTGTGGAAAATTCCATTCTCCTCACAGAATAATCTAAACTTCTCATTCTCAAACTCTCCACCATGATCACTCCTGATACTGGCTATAGGTACTCCTTTTTCAATTTGTAACTTTCTAGAAAGGGTCATAAAATACTTAAAAGATTCATCTTTGTGTGACAAAAACAATATCCAACAAAACCTAGTAAAGTCATCAACAATAACAAGTCCATATTTTTTTTCCGCCAAGACTTATTGTCCTAGTTGGACCAAACAAATCCATATGTAACAACTCTAAAGGTCTAGAAGATGTTACAACATTTTTAGAAGAAAACGATGTTTTAACTTGTTTCCCTTTCCATCAACTTTCACAGAAAAATTCTTTGTCAAAACTCATTTTTGGTAAACCTCTTACCAAATCATATTTTGCCAACTTCGACATGTGTTTAAAAGAGACATGACCTAGCTTTTTATGCCAGATTAGTCTTTCTTCTTCAAAAGATAGAAAACATGAAACATTTTGGTCTTGAAAATCTTCTAAATCAATTTTATAAAGATTATTTCTTCTCTTAGCAGAAAAGAATATAGACCCATCTTTGTTTCTGAATTCACGAAGATTTTGATTGATCGTTACTAAGAAACCAGAGTCAGATAATTGACTAACACTAATCAAATTATGTTTTAGACCATCAACAAGCAGTACATTATCTATGCATGCAAAGGAATCTTTACCTATTTTACCGATTCCAATAATCTTGCCCTGCTGGTTGTCTCCGAAAGTCACCGATCCTCCCTTCTTATACTGAAGATCTAGGAACATAGACCTTCTTCCTATCATATGTCGCAAGCAACCACTGTCTAAATACCAACGGTGCTTGTTGCATCTTCCAAGGAAGGATATCTGCAGGAGAAACTATTTTACTTTTTGGTACCTAAATTTTCTTGGGTCCTTTCTGGTTAGTAATATGCACATAATGAGTCCTATGATGCCTTTTACTAGATTGTTGATGAATACGTGTTTAGTAATACCTCTTATTTTGAGAAAGAGGCTTTTTATCATAATGAGACTTATTACCCATAAACCCTAATCTAGTTTTATCACTCGGATGTCTACATTTTCCTAGCATCTCATTCATTTTCTTTGTACTTTCAATAAAGGTAGCTAAATCAGATGAAAGACTCTTAATTCTAATCTTCAACTGATTGATCTCATCAGTTTTATCTACAACTTTCTTTTTCTCCTCTATTTATTTCTTTAAACATATATTTTTTCTCTCTATTTCTTCTGTATGTTTAAGGTTTTCTATATACTTCTTTAACAGTTTATACTGTTTCAGAATAGCATGAGAATCCTCTAATAATTCTGAATAAGCATCATGCAAGTTATCATATTCAAAGGTTACCTCCTCATCACTTTCTTCCTTGGCTACTAGGTAGATATTTGCATGTTCAGATCTTTCGAAACTTGTATCTGATTCTGATGAGTCTAGATCTTCCCAAGTTGCCATCATGCTTTTTTTGCCTTCTCTACTCTTCTTTGGTTTCTTCTTTAGAGTGGGACATTCGGACTTATAATGTCCTGGTTGATTACACTCGTAACATATGATAGATGTCTTTTCTACTTTAGCATCATCTTTGTAATTCTTCTTGAAGGGCTAACTTCCTTTGGACTTCTTCTTCCACATCCGTTTTATCTTCCGGGAAATGAAAGATAATTCGTCATCTTCATCACTTGACTCTTGTTCTGATTCACTTGAGTCATCATTCTTTGATTCTTCAATCTTTAACGCCTTCGATGACTTTCTCCTTCTTTGAGTCTTGTGATTCTTCTGTCCGGCCTTCAGTGCTATTGACTTGTCCCGTTTGGGCTTGTTTTCAGCATCGAGCTCTACTTCATGACTCTTCAACGATCCAAGCAACTCGTCAAGCTTTAGCACGCTCAAATCCTTAGCTTCCTGCACCGTCGTAACTTTTGGTCTCCACCTCTTCGGAAGACTTTTTAAGATCTTTCGTATGTGATCTTGGTTATTATACGTTCTTCCAAGGGCTTTCAATCCATTGACAATTGTTTGAAATCTTCCAAACATTTGATCAATAGATTCTTCATCCTTCATCTTGAAAAGCTTGTACTAGTGCACAAGAATGCTTAACTTGGATTCTTTGACTTGGTTTGTGCCTTCATGAGCGATGGACAATGTGTCCCACATCTCTTTCACAGTGTCGCATCCGTGGACTTTGTCATACTCACTCCTGCTCAGGGCACACGTCAAGAAGAATTTCTCCTTGGAGTTCAGCTGAATTCTCCCCTTTTGGTCAGCCGTCCATCTGGTCCGTGGAATAAGATTTCCATCTTCATCTACTGGTGTATATGGTCCATTCTCTATCACATCTCAAAGGTTGACATGAGTAGATTCTATGAACAGCCGCATTCTATCTTTCCAGTAGTGATAGTCTTCTCCATTGAATGCTGGAGGTCTAGTAACCGAGGCACCTTCTGCAATGTATATATGTGATTATGCCATTATCTTTGATCCACACTTTGCTATAGTGATCCTTGGATACCAGGCTTTGATACCAATTGAAGTAAATCACACGTTATTATAATGCTTAAAATACGATATACGAATACACGAGAAAGGGGGGTTTGAATTGTGTTTTCTCCCTTTTTAAAAATCTTTTCAGAAATTGTTTTGTTAAAAAAAACAAGTTCTTTTATAGAAAACTTAGGTAAGTTCGAATTGATGAAAACTTGTTTTGAAATCTAAGTAATAACAAAACTTTGAACTTAAAGAGATATAGAGTAGAGAGAAGTCGACACAACGATTTTATACTGGTTCACTCCAAATTGTGGGCTACGTCCAGTCCTCAGAGGTCTTTCTGAGATTTCACTATCTCTTCAACATTTACAAGTATTCTTTCTGAGCCTCTTCAGGTCTCTACACTCAGTATTCTTTCACTCTTAGCCTCTGCAGGCTATCTGTACTACTTTCTTACAAAAGTGTTTGAACTCTGTTACAGTAATACTAGCTTTCAGCTAATTTGCACAATAATCTCACAACATAAGCTTTTTTGTTCGCGTATACATAAATCAACTAACTTTTTAATCTTCGACTTCGACTCATATATATAGCCTTCGTCTATAACTGCTTCTTGATTCTTGAATCTTGAATCTTGAATCTTGAATCTTGAAAGAAACGGTTAATCGATTGCATTCAGAATTAACTCGAATCGACTCTTGCGTCGCTTTTCTTTTTCTTCGCGTCATTGTTTGAATTCTCCGCCTCGCTTTTTCAAGGCTCGCTTTGCGTCGCTTTTCTACGTCTGTTTTTCTGCGTCTTCTTTTCTACGTCTGTTTTTCAACTTCTGCGTCTGTTTTTTATTCTGTGTTTGCTTTTTAACTTCGTATACATTTTTCAACTTCGCTTGCTTTTTACATTCTCGATCGCTTTTTAACTTCAAGGCTCTGCTTTTTCAACTTCGTGATCCGCTTTTTACATTATGCGTCTTCTTTTTAACTTCTTCATTGTTATTCATGAAAATCATATATATGTAAAGTCATTTTGACTCAACAGAAGAGTGTAGGAAATGTATGGATGTTTGAAAGTTTTGTGCTGCAATTTTGTGGATTAGTGTTCAAGGATAAAATTGTGAGCTAGTTATGGTGGATTTATGAGGTGAATTGAGAGAAAATTGGATGAGTAATGGTATGGAAGAGGTAGAAATTAAGTGTAGCGCCCCCTCATCGTAGGGTACACATCGGGAAACCCGAAGGTCGCTCCGATACAAATCCCACGATGAAGGTGCACCACCAGAACATTTCCCAATAATATCCACATGGCATCGTAGTAATTTAAATCACAATATAACATAAATCAATAAATTAGCATCCAAAATAACAATCGTCTGGTACAGTCATCCAATATCAAAATAGACAAGTCTATCAGTCTCCTAACAAAACCAAAAGGAAGCTGATACAAGCATCTATCTTAAGTCATCCTCAAAAGCTAACCCAGCTGACCGACCTGTGTGCCATCGCGTCTCTTGCCAGCAGCTCGCACGGCAGGAAAGAATATCTTCAGAGTTAGGGGTCTACGCTATCAGTCCTGAAAAATAGGTTGCAATTTTGGGTGAGTTTGCGAACTCAGTGAGAAACCATCATCGATGGTTCACTCAAATCATGCATTACACAAATTGCGTACAGCACGGCACGGTAATATTCGATTAACAGTATTATATAACAATTTCGCAGAGTCATCTATAACGATTTCTGATGACGTAGACAATATTACAAGAAGATGTAACGGTTTATAGTATCACATCACAATTTACAGTAAATCATGGCATCACACAATTCAGTAATCATCACACAATGTGGCAATTCAATCAATCATATATATAATGCATATGAGACTCTTTTCAGTTATTTAGTATTGTGCCTAAGTGCTCATCAATGCAGTAGGGACGCGTCGTGATTTTCCCCCCTGCTAAGCCCCACAAGATGCGATGTTCGAGCTCTAGGCTATTTTCAGTGATATTAGCAACTTGGGACACGTCCATTATCTTATCATGCATTTATGCATGCAAAGGCAAGATGTTCAAGAATTTACAAGTGTATGACTATAAGCCCAAGATTAAAGATTCAAGAATCGCTATGATATGGCAGTAAAGCCCAAGATTGCAAAGATTCATGATCGCTATGATATGGCTATAAAAGCCCAGTATTCAGTCTCAGTGTCACGTAACAGTACAATTCAGTTCAGTAAAAGCATGTAATTCAATCCAATACATGCCAGTAATCATACAGTAGTCATACAATTCATCTTTGCATGTAATTCATGTAGAGCATGTAAGCAATCGAATTTGAGAAACCAACTAGGTTACTCACCAGAACTTCCGAGCTCACGCTCGAAGTCCCAAAGAATGTCCGTGGAGCGACGGTCCAACGGTGCCTCTATAACAGTAAAGTACAGTATATTACTAATTGCTCAATTAAATAGTACAGTAATGCATATGTCTCAGTGAAATGATGTACAATGCATGTTCACGATTTTCCCGGCGCTAAAACCCAATTTATAACTCTTATATCCCAATCTAACTTGCAGTTCAATTGATGAACAGTAATTGATCCAATCCTATAATTCAGTTCAATTTCCTCAATTCATATCCCCATAGAAATTTCCTATCCATCGGGTCAAAACCTCTATTGAAAATCCCAATTAAACTCCAATTGTCTCAATTCAGTATTTAGGTCACACTATGAACCATATCGACCTTATTCTCTATAAATCAATGTCACTTAAATCAATTCTAATTCCTATAATTATCCTCAATTGTAGACCTCTTTCTCTAGTTCATAACGAATCAGGAATCACCTCAATCGGAGGTCTATACCATAAATTATGCCCAATATACTAACAATCATCCTTTCAGAATTGCCATCTTCGCCGCGACCTATGTCCGCTCGTCATGACGTTCTGGGCCGCTTCAAGGCGTCGTCCTCTTCGCCATTGTCGCGACACAAGCCAGAAGGCTTGTTGCGACGTATCTCCAGGCGCTAGCCGTCGCGACGGGCGCAAATTTATTCGTCGCGGCGAGGCACGCCAGACGTTGCGACGTGCGACCACGCCACCTTCTTCTCCGATCGATTTTCCGCCATTAATGCTATTTAAAACCTCCATTAACACTCTAACCACTCAATCTAACCCAATAAATTCCATAACTGCTAGAAACAACTACTAATAACAACAATAAAGCCTTAACAACTTACCAATCGCAGATCAAAGCCACAAATCACCGTAAACCCTAAATCCTTCAAAATCAACGATTAATCCACTCCAAATCCTTCTCAACCTTCAACAATCACAATAAATCACTTAGCCTAGCACAATAAGAGGGAAACCACATGAAAGATCAAGAATCCTTACCTATGGAGGAAATCAAATCACCGAGAGAAGGGAGAAGAAGAAATGAGTTTTGCCTTAGGGTAAATCCTCAATTCTCAACTTAGCTATTTATAGACAAAGGTCTCCAACTCAGTCCAAATTTTAGTCTTCAATTACCAATGGTTTAACATTTTTATTTCCTACCAGTAAAATTCTAATTTTTCCATTGCCATTGGACAGTTCTTTCAATACTATAGAGTCAATCGGTCTGTCACCCCAAAACTTCCGGTCCGGGCATTTTCTCCCAAATTTCCCGAAAATTTTCTATAAACCACTAAGATTTACCACCACTAAATCAATATTAAATCACCAATTGAACCCAATAACTCTAATTTCCCAATTAACCCCCAATCCAGTCAGTCCGGTCAGTTCATGCTCACAATCAAATCCCAGAAATCATGAATGCAAGTACCTATGGATAAATGCATATGCAAGAAACATGTTTCTCTATAATTAGAGGCCAGTAACATACTCAGTCAGTGAATGCAGTGAAATCCAATCAGTTCAACCCAATGACCAAAATACCTTTGCTAACAGTAATGGGATGTTACATTAAGTTAGGTTGAGAATCTGGAAAATTAGATGTGCATATGTTTAAATGTTTTTGGTCATACCTTTTTATATGGTTATGCTATTGAGATGAGTTTTGGCTTAAAATAAACTTGAGAAGTTTGGATAGAATTCTTGTGAAGGAAGTTATGTCTAATTATGGCTTGAAGGGTTCTGAATTTTGCCTTGAAAGGAGGCAATATGTGCAGGGTAAATAGTCATGACTCTAACATTGACGATTTGTGACCAGAAACTTTAGGGAATTTTTCTAGGCTAAAGTAGACAAATTTTGGGAAATTGGTCTTCATGAAAGTTGAATATTTGCTTGTGAGCTTTCTATCGCCACTAAGTATGACATTTTTCAATTTTTAGGTTAAAAGTTATGGCTTGTTAACTTTCAGATGGTAATTCATGTATTAATGTGTTTTGGTGTGAAAATGTCTTTAAGTGTATGGGTTTTGTGAGTTCTATGTTCTGCAGACAATTTTGGACTGTTATGGTTTAAAGTAGCTAAAGTGATCTTATAGACAATTGTAGAGGAATGTCTTAGCTTTGTAATTATGTGTAATATGCTAATTTTGGATGTAAGGATTGTAAGTTATAAATTTTCAAAGGTTGGACAAGGTTTAGGTGATATGTTGATTTAAAACTCTTACACAGGGCAGCCACGATAATGGGAGAATTTGACCTAGTTAGAGTAGAGTTAGAATTTTCTTTTAAGTCCTTAATGAGAATTGTAACACGTTTTCTGATCTTTTCAGTAATATAAAGCATGGAATTTTTCGATAATAGGATAGGAAGTTATGAATTTTGGAAGATTGTGTTACTGTTGAGAATGACACTTATATAGGCAAAAACTTTGATTGAGACATTGATCTGGTTAGAGGTTAAATTTGCTTCCAAGTTATTCATAGAAGTTGTAGAACATGTTTTCATCTTTCTTTTTATATAAAGCTTGGAATTTTTGGCAAAGGGAATAGGAAGATATGATTTTTGGAAGAGTGTTGCACTATTTTAGTAAATATGTGATTAGGCAGAAACTTTGATGGCATTTTTGACAGCCTTAGAGGTGAAATTGGTTTTCAAGTCCTTCATGAAACTTGTAGAATTTTCTGTGATCTTTCCAATGGGACCTTATTTGTTATTTTTGGATACTTGTGTGAAAAGATAGGGTTTGGAAAAGGAGAGAAGGATTATTAGTGAAAAATGAAAAAAAAAAGAAATGGGAAGGCGGAAGTCAGATTCGCGAGGGCTTAGCAATTTTCTCTCTCGAAATGAAAAGTAGGTCGCTCTCGACTTCTTTATTTTTAATTAATAAAATTTGTTATTTATTTTGGCGAATTTCATACTTTCGCTGATAACTTTTTCATCCGACATCCGATTGACTTGATTCTCGAGGCATCGAATTTTTGAAATATTTAATTTCATTTCTATGTGAAATTGGAAATTTTTGGAGATAAAATTGACATGGATTAATTGGGTCAAAGTTAGGGGACCAGGTAATTATTTTTCTAGTCCGTGTTTTATTAATAATTGGACCTATAGAGATTCGAATTGAGTGACTTTGGTGTCTATGAGTTTTTAAAATTGAGAGGAAACTTTTGCGATGAGAATTTTCTGAATAATGTCGGGAATGTCACAAACATGCATTGTACACAGTTTAATTGCTACATGTGCATTATTAAATATTTCTGATTGTACATTTGGTAATGTTTCTATATTTTGACTGTTATAGAGGTGCATTTGGAACGTCAACCCACAGGCGTTCCCGAGACTTCTAGGCATTAGCTCGGAAGCTATTGGTGAGTGACCTAGATGGTTCCTCAATTATTACTTGTTTATAATTCGGTGGTGAATAATGGTGGGATTGCGTTCTGATTGTGAATTCTGGAAAAAACATCCGATGTATTGGGGAGTTATGACATAGAAGTGTTGTTTGTTTGTGAATTTGTGATCTACTTGCTTTTGATTTAATAAATTTTGGCATATGAGTTGATTGTGATTGTGACATATATATTGTTTCATTGTTATATGTGCATTCCCTCCATGAATGCATGATTAGTTAATGACAGTTATGACCGAAGCAGCCACCGAGAGCTAAAAGCTCAACGTATTTGGACCTTGAGCCCACAGTGATTCAGAGCCTCAAGCTCAACGATTAATGCACCCATATTGGGACAGTTTAGGCGCTCGATCACAACACCTTAATAAATTAGAAAAGTGTTACATACGCATTTCATATGCATTTGATTTAATCTTTTTGATTATGCTTATGTGATAATAATCATGTGGTACTTCTGAATGTGAAATAACGAAATCAGTGTGATGTGTTTGATATGGGTCGGACTAAAGTCTGAGAATATGTGAAAGTGATTGTTGCACCACATGGAATAAGTGCACGAAATATAATGGCTATTGTGACCAGAGTCGCCACCGATCAGAGCTTTAAGCTCAACGAGTGAAAATGAGCTTCGAGCTTATAAGTGATTCAGAGCCTCAGGCTCAACATTTATGAGCCCTGTATCCACCAACGGATAAGGGATAGTTATTAATGAGTCCTACAAGGGACAGTTTAGGCACTCGGTCACAGCAAGATAATAAATGAAAAGTGAGTCTCATATGCATATATCAAATATGAAAAATATGAATATGGAATTATGTAAATGTGTGAATGTGAAATATGGTAAATGTGCATTATGAAATAAAGTTAGATGTATGCAAATTGTGTTATGAGATTGGGTGAACCATCGATTATGGTCACTCACTGAGTTCGCAAAACTCACTAAAATTTGCAATTATTTTTCAGGACCCATAAGAATACCCCGTTAGGCAACGGGCGTATAGCATCTGCTTGTGAGTGAGAGAAGAGGTCAGGATCAGTTCGAGTCTGCATTAGTGTTTGATAAAATTGTGTTTTCTGAATTTTTGTATTAATGATTAGGTCAATTTATGAAAAGGGCCCCGTGGCCATTGTATTTACCGGTGAATGTGTATGTTAATTATTTCTCGCATAGTGTATGTTTGTGTTTTAAAAAAAAAATTTTACTGAGTTTTGACTGAGTGATGTAGCACGCCACTCTCGCAGGGCACGAATTCGGATATCACCATCGATGTCGGGTTCGGGTCATGCGGGAGTGGGGTGTTACACCAAATCTCACAAATTTGGTATCAATAAAAAGATAAAGGGAAGCTCTACAACTTCCATGAAGGATTTAAAAACTAATTTGTCCTCGAAGGGAGTCAAAAACAACTTCAAAGTTACTGCCCAAATTAAAATTATTTCACACAATGACAGAAATTCAAAAAATCATATCTTTTAACAAAAAAGCCCAAAAATGTCACATTTTGCATCAATGGAAAGATAAAAAGACGATTTACAACTTTCATGAAGGAAGAAAAAATCAATTTAGTCTCTAAAGGAGGTAAAAACTCTTTCAAAGCTACGGCCTATAAAATGACCATTCAAATAGTAACTGAATCTTTCTAAACCTCATAGCTTTTTACTCCTAATCCCAAAAATAGCATATTATGCATCAATGGAAAGAATATAAGACAATCTACATCTTTCATGAAGGATACGAAAATCAATGTAGGCTATAAGGAAGTGAAAAACCCTTATGAAAATACTGCCTGGACAATACCCTTTCCAACAGTAACTGCATTCTTTTAAACCTTATAACTCCTTAATACTAAGTCCAAAAGTAAAATATTATATACCAATGGAAAGCTATAAAAATGAACTACAACCTTCAAGAAGACCCTCCAATCCAAATCAAACTCTAAGAGGGTCAAGAACTCTGTCAAAGTTTCTACCCATTATAAAAATTTTGACATCATCTCCCCTGAAATTTCACTAGCCAAAAATCTTCAAACACACAACCAAAATTTCCAAAACCTACATAAGACTTCAATCTCCACCTTCTTCAATCTCCCAACTCCCAAATCAATCCATATAATCCCAAAAACTAACTCAAATGGTAGCAACCACAATCTTACTCTTTTTGACAATTTCAAACCATACAACACATTTGTACAACATACACAAAAATACATTAAAACACAAATCTCTTACATTTACATGGAAGATATAAGTTATTACAAAGCTTTAGAGGGCATTTTAGCGCTAATACATCAAAAGTATCAAAAGTCAAAATACAAAGAAGGGTCATTTGTCCAAAATGCTATCTAAAGCCTTGTTTTTCCAAAAGATGACTTCAAAGTTAAAAGACATAGGAGTAATGCCTCAATCCTGATGCTGTTACTCGTTTTCTCCCTCGTCGCCTATGGAGGGGAAAATGAGGTGTGAGCTCGAAGGCTCAGTGGGTAACAATTTAATAACCAAGAAAAAGCATGCAAAATTCTTTAACAATTCTTTTCAAAGCAATTTTATGAAAATCATTTTTGTCATAAAGAAATCCCCATCATTTTCAATTGATAAAAACATTTACAAAATCAACAAATTCAAAGCAATGTCACATAAACACATAGAAGATGGTTTGGGTGGATCCAAACAGAACTTATTACACATTTTCGCGAAGCGGTCATGTATAGCCGTGAACTTATGGGAATCCGTGAGGAGCTCCAATGTCACTAGCGGGCAGGCGGGAGAAGCCTATGAATAGACAAGTGCACTTGACTCTTAAGGGACCACCACAAACCCATATAATTATGTATTCCACATCATTCACACATAATCTCCTAAAATGGCATTTTTCTGACATCACATGTTCTCATCTTTTTCACTTGACAAACAATTTTACAAATATTTCCACAATGTATTTACATACTAAAGACACATAAGACAAGTTTAAACTATCCCAAAGAGTAATAAATACAACATTGGTAAGTCATTGGAAAGCAATAAATGGCATTTATGACAAGAACTTTAATATGCTTATTAACTCAATTATTAAAATATCACCCACCTTAATTCCTTTAGCTTTAAACTTGGTCAATTTGCCTTTCCTCTAACTCCTCTTGCCTCTCTTGACCTTCATCAAAACACAAAATTCCAACCTAACATGAGTTGTAAAAATTGGCAAATCTTAGGTAATGAAAGCATGAAATTGAACCTATAAAACCTTACCCATGCTTTTCCTAAGCTATTAGAACCACAACCCCTCAAAATTTCCTAAGGGTTTTGAAAACAACTTACCTTAAAAGACACCTACAAAAATCACTTCTTGCCTCTAATGGAGGATTTCACCTTCCTCTTCCTTTTTCCTTCCTAAAGAACTCTCAAAATATCTTTTCTAAAGCAAGAATTGACAAAGCCCTAATCTCCTCTTCTTCTTCTTCTTTTCTAAACTCAACCGAAGCTCTCCCTTTCCTCTTTTCTTTGTAACCTACGTAAGTCTCTTTCAAATGACTTAGCAAATTTTGTTTCTTACTTTAAAACCTATGCCCCAAAACTACGTAGTTTCACTTATCCTCTCTTTATACATGCAATTTTCCTAGCTTCCTTTATTCAAACAACCACACCTCACTTATTTCCTTCCTTCTTGCTTTAAAGACTCTACAAATACTAAATTACCCCTCCTTCTTAGCCTTAAACTTTAAGAACCTAAATGATCTACCCAAATTGCCCCCAAACCATCTTATTCCTTTAATTTCTATCAACATAATAAACTATAATTTCATTAACTTATAATTTAAACTATAATTTAAACTTAATCCCTCCATTTAATTTCATTAACTTAAGCAATAAAAACCTCAAATTATTATAACCAAAAAGGAATTAGGCAAACTAAACTTCAAAATAATTTAAACATGCTTATTTAATAAGAAAGAGGAATCGGGACTCAACAAGAATCACGTTTTTGGAGGAGAAGAAGGAAAGTAAAATCATGCTTCTGCACGATCACGACTTTCCTTGATATTCAGTTTAAGTGAAAACTCACGATCGTGCTTTTTGATAGTCACTTACAAACTCATGATCGTGCTCATGCATGATTGCAACCTTGTTGCAATATTGTGATCGTGCGTGTTGGTAAAATATCGAACATCTATTGATCTTTTGACCATAACTTGTTCTCTCGACCTTCAAACGACATGAGAATTGAACCATTAGATCCAAAACACGTTGATCTACATCTGTAACAAAATTAATAGTCATCTGAAATCAATTGTGAGAGATTAAGTAATAAATGTGGGACGAGAATGATGAGAAATTTTGGAAAACTGATGACTGGAATATTTTCATGTAACTTGCTTCAGTATTTTGAAGATATCTTGTGCTGTAGTTATCCAAATGGAATGATTTTTGATTTGAAGTAAAGTAGAGACATAGGAATAAAAATTTTCTCAAGAGATCGAATTTTAATTCTCTCTCTAAAAATCCATATTTTGAATTAAATTTGGTTTTACAATGTTGTTTTAGCTTATGAACATTCCAAAATGTTTGGGTTATAACTTTCAGATTTCTAAACTAAATTAAATGAATTTAGAATCATTAGAAATGTAAGAGATAGGAAAACAATTTTCTATAAGAAAGTATTGCTAGATGATTTCAATTTCATTTTTTGATTGAGTGTGAATGGTAGAACTGAAAGTGAGTTTTGGAAAGAAATCTGGGATTTTATTTTTGGACTGCACTACGTTGCGTTAAATTCACAAAACCGTGACTTGCTTGTGCAGAGGCATGCGTTTGGCTGCACGCCTGTAACAAATTTTATTTGGAAATTGCATCACTGTGACTTATGTAAATTGAGTTAAACAACTCAATAATGTATCATTCCTTCTTTTGCTTATAACCTCTTATTTAGACATCCAAAAGAGTTAGAAATGATGTTTCTAATGGTTTTATTAAAGTATAAACCATAAGAATAAATGATACTTATGTGAGATTGGAAATATGAATGTGAGCGATACCCCGGATTGTCATGAACATGCATGGTGCATATTTCATATACATATATGTGCATTACTAAACATTTGTAATTGTGCAAATCTTGATATGTGTATATTGTGTGGTGTAGAGGATCAATTGGAACGTCAACATCTAGATATTACTGAAACTTCCAGGAAGTAGCTTTAGGAGCGAATTGTGAGTAACCTAGATGGTTTCACTCAATTACTTATTTGTTTTAAAATATGTTTTGAACGATGATATGAATGTGATTTGATTGTGTTGATTCCAGACAATGAAGGTCCGATGATTCTGATGTATGAATGAGTTATTGAAGTGCTTCTTGTATGTGAATGTGATGAAGAAGTAAATGTTGCTCAACAATTTTGTTAAATGCTAGACTAAGGTCCGATGATAAATGTGATCTGAATTTGAATATGCAATCATGTCATTGATTGAGAATAAGTTATGTGAAACATTTAATACATGAATGCATGTAAGATAAAGGAAGTTGTGACTAGAGTGACCAAGATAAAGAGTTTAAAGCTTGGATTGTGATTAGAGCCTTAGGCTCAATTGTGAACGTACCTGGTATCCACTATAGGATATTATGTGACATAACTCAGTATCCACTAAGAGATATGAGCTAGTAAAAAGGCACTTGATCACGAAAACAATAATAAATGAAAGTGAGTCTCATATGCATTACAATTATAATTGATATGCACATTTTATATTAATGATATGACCGATATGATTGTTCTGAAAACAAAAAGTGATATTTTATAAATAGGCAAACATGTGAATAATATGTTACATGTATTGATGTGATGCATGATTTGAGTGAACCATCGATGATGGTTACATCATTGAGTTTGTAAAACTCATCAAAATTGTAACATTGACTTTTTAGGACCGAGAGACGATCTTAGCTACTGAGAGGGGCGACAAGGAGTTTAGTCTTGTACTACTTGGAATAAAAAGAAATGGCTCAAAGATCGGTCAGTTGGGTTTATACAAAATAAATAGATTTTGTGTATTTCCTCTTTCATATAACATCTTTTGTATTAGGATATGATGATGTACACATTTAGATGATCTTGGAAAACTATCAATGTAGACATTCAATTTTTAAGAAATAAAAGGAGGAAATCGTTTTAAATTATTATGTTTTTCCATATGATGTTTTATAAAAAATAAAGAATGATGACGCCATGTTAAATGAACATTATGTTTGAATGTAGTGCACCATTGTCATAGATTATGCACTGGAATATCCTTTGGGGGTTTCGGTATGTATCCTATGGTAACGGGGTGCTACAAGTAGGGACAAACTTTTAATTCCTTTTTTAATTTTCTCCTTTAAAAAATCTAACTTCACCGTTTTGTTCATTATTCAACTTAGAACATTCACCTTTATGATCAACATGTTGAAAATCCTCTTTGTTTTTACCAATTTCTAGCAATTGATCTAATTTTTCAGTACCATCATTCAACATTCTTGTTCCTTTTATGGTATTGACCAGCTTTAGCTTTGTTTCATCAAGTTCATCTTTTGTTGATAGCAACTTCATCTCTAGATCTTGAATGATGTCCTTTATGGTTGAATTCTCCTTCTTTAGGTTCTCATTTTGCTTACACATTTTCACCCAATTGGCACACATTAATTTATAGGTCTTGTAGTGAATTTTGAGTTACTGTCATAATCTGAATTAGAGTTTAGAATTGAAGCATATGAAATTTTGTTACTAGTTTCTTCATTGGTTGCTACTAAGCAAGTAGCTAGACTTTTGCTGCATAAAGTGACAAACATAGCATAATTACTTACAATATCTTCTTCGCTTCTGTACTCACTTTCAAATTCATTTTCACTCTTAATGCTTGTGTAAGACTTCCTTTTTCTCCTTTTAATAGTGTTAGCACATTTTGGATACACATGTCTGAATCCTTGACATTCATGACATTGTATCTTCTTTGCCTTCTTTTCACCTTTTTTAAGTTTTTTCTTACTATTTGAAATTATTGTTTGATGAACTCCCACCATTCTATCTGAACTTAGGTTTATCTTTCTTCTCCTCTTTTATCCACTTATTGAAATTTCTTATCATTAACACCACATCATCATTTTCATTGAAGTCATCTCCTGAATGATTCATAGATTTAGCAACTTAAGCTTGCAACACCAATCCTTTGTTCTTCTCATGCTTATCTCTCAATAGGTTCTTCTCAAACTTTATGAGAATTCCAATTACCTTATCCAAAGATAACTCGTTAATGTTATGAGTTTCTTCAATGGATGGAATTTTTTGTATGAATCCAGGAAGCAATGATTTTAGTGTTTTTCTTAACTAGTTTCAAATTTGAATACTTCTTCCCAAGTCAATGTGCTGGATTAGCAATATTACACAACCACTCATCAAAGTCTCCAATAGTTTCACTTTCGTCCATCTTAAGCTCTTCAAATCTAGTGACTAACATTTGAAGTTTTGAAGCTATCACTGTTGAACCCCGTTTTTGGAGTCTAGCTATTGCTCTAATACCAAACAGTGCTGGCACCCAGATCACAGTACCTATTACAAGGCTCTAATTTCTAAAAAATTTCAAACTTTGGAAAATTTTAGTTTCAGCAGTGGTGGGTTTGTCGTAATGAGAGTCTGGCTTCGCCGCGGTGAAGTACAAAGGTCAAGTAAATGACCATCGGGA
The DNA here is from genome assembly GCA_029891385.1 of Erythroxylum novogranatense. Lineage (NCBI taxonomy): Eukaryota > Viridiplantae > Streptophyta > Magnoliopsida > Malpighiales > Erythroxylaceae > Erythroxylum > Erythroxylum novogranatense. Next base: position 14,577,682 of record CM057228.1, read on the forward strand.
AAATACACCGTGACAAAAGTTTAATTTTTCCCCGATGAAGTCTCCCAATTTTTAACACAGAAACCCTTCGGGAAAGGTTAATCGTGGCATACTCTGGGCCTCGCTGTAGCGAAACCTTTGGACAAAACCCAGACCACCAACATTTAACACAAAACATACATAAATTCATACAATTCTTTCAATATAACCATTTTAACAAAGAAATTAACTATGAACATATAAACAAAACTTCTTCAATTCATCATTTCATTATTAAAGAACAAAAGTTTGAAAAAAATCTTTATTAACATATCAAAAGCCACAGTATTGGCTTATTACAAAATATAAAATGAACATAATACAATTGATTGCTTATGCTTAATATGATTATAAATACCAAAAGTTTTTGATCTAACTTAATTACAAAATATAGCTATTTTAGATTTGTCAAATGCCTTACAAGATTCACAATTCTCATACTCTGCTTTTTCTTCACCTACGGAGTGGAAGGTAATGGAGTGAATTGTGAAGCTCAGTGACTTATACATTTATAGCTATTGACAATGAGTCATACCATTCAAACATATACATATATATTCATTCATATACATATATAACTTATTTTAGCTAGCAAGTCAATCTTATAACTCAAATATTCATAGTCAAAGATGTTATCACTTAAAACGTATCATGTACATTTAAGCATCAGAACATAACATTGAATTATGTATCATGCTTGATAATTGAAAGATGCAATGCACAATAAATGGTGCATATAAGTCTAAGAATTCAATAATTCACAATTCATCTCACAACTCATAGTTAACAAAATGTCATCACATAGAACACCTTATGCAAGTTATCCATCAAAACATAACACTCAATTATGCACGATTCATAACAAATCGAATATGCATTGCACAAACAAATGGCTCGAGGGTTCCATGGAAACAAAATAGAGAAACTAAAGTTTACACCATGAACAGAATGAGTGAATTTTTTGAAACCTCATATGCCACAAGCAGGCAATCGGGAGAAGGCTCATGTCAACGTGTACGTGACGAACAAAATGGTTCCACTCTTGCGCAAACAAAATGCTCATACTTTCATGTTTTTCTATCTTTTCATTCATACAAAATGCCATGACATGTTTCAATGGCATAATTTGATCAAAATTCATAAACCACAATGCATTTTCAGCAATCACATAATTCACTATCAAGCATGTTAACATACAATACACATGCATTCAATTTAAGCAATTTAACACATATTCACCAATAAAAAAAACTTGCCCATATTACACAATAACTATAAATATATTACCCACCTCGAATTCCTTGCTTAAAGACTTGCTCAAAGATGCCTCTCCTCCTAACCCTCTTGCCTTCCTTCATTTGCTTGATCAGTGACAAAATTTCCATTTAATAGGAGTACAATTTAAAGACCCACATATAGCATATTCATTAAGATAAATTCTAAATACTCAAACTCTTCCAAAAGTCCCAACCTTCAGGTCAATTTTTTATGATCATTTTCATTAGGTAAGTGAAGAAATTTGGTAATGCTCCCCTCTAAAAAAAGTTTTTTGTTGCCTCAAATTTATAATGACACCAAAATCATTAAATTTAGTTTAGTGATCTAAAAGTTATATCCTAAACATGTTTTGGACTGTTCTTATTCTAAAATAGTATTCTATTCTCAAATTTCGTCCAAAACCAAAAATTCTTAAAGACTGAATTAGAATCTATTTCTTTAGACAAATTGTATCCCTATGTCTCTACTTTACTGCAAATTAAAAATTACTCCATTTGGATAACTACACAAAAAGTTATGCCTAAAATACTGAAGCATATTCAAGTTGTGTAGAGACAACTTTGCCATGACGAACCTTAGAATTGGTCGCGACGAACCATATTGTAGCATCCCACTCCCGCAAGACCCGAACTCGATATCGATGGTGATATCCGAGCCCGTGCCTCACGAGGGTGGTATGCTAGAGCAATAAAACAGTTCAAAAACTCAGTAAGACATTTTTCTTTTTGAAAACAATCGCGTGTGAGAAAATCAGTGAACAATTTGGGCCCTCTTTAATTCGAAAACATATTTGACCACAACACAATTTCAATCATTACACAATTTTAGTTATAAAGACACTCACCAGTATGCAACCATTTCACACATAAGAGTCCATAATCAAGTTGGACCCAATATCATTTCTGAACACTTGTTGTAATCACATTACAATACAACATTTACTAATTGGGGACCTCTGCAATAACAGTACTATTCCACAAAAATTGCAGAAATACAATTTTACACAAGACAAAGCGACACTAATGAAGACGTGAACTGATCCCGACCTCAACTCTGACTCGCTTGCAGTAATCATACTCCCGTTTGTCTAATGGGGTACTCTTCAATTCCTGAAAAATATTTGCAATGTTGGGTGAGTTTGCAAACTCAGTGAGAAACCATCATCGATGGTTCACTCAATTCATGCATTACGCGAATAGTGTACAGATTATCACGGTAACACTTTCAGAATATCAAATAGAAATTTACAGATTTTCACCATGGCATATTCGAAAAGATTGCAAAGCAGTATCATATTGGTGCAAGGCATGTTACCTCTTTCCCAATTCACAAGTCAATTCAATGGATAACTCAATCATGCATATCACAGACAATTCAGAGAGTCTCATACAATAGCAGAAAATCAACATTTCATAAAAAAGTTTTCACATAAATACAATCATTTAACCCTTTTTCCCAATTCACAGTACAATCAGATACATACATAAAAATTTCCCATTTTATTTCCTTGTTATGACTGAGCACCTGTACTGTCCCAAATCTAGGCACATTGATCAGTGAGATGGTGGCTCTAAACTGTCCCTTTTCGGGCACATTAATCTGTGAGCATATAGCTCTGAACTGTCCCTTTTGGGCTCATTAAGCGTTGAGCTTATAGCTCTGCACTGTCCCTTTCGGGCTCATTAAATAGTAATCGCGTCTTAGGAGGTAGGAGAACCCTCTGGGTATGCACTACGTTCCACGCGTCAGTAGGGATAGGAGAGCCCTCTGGGTATGCACTAATCCCTTTCGAGCTCGAGGCTCTCTTTTAGTGATTGAGCTTGTAGCTCTCGGTGGCAGCTCCAGTCACAACCGTTATTAGTGAACTTGTACATAATTTGTTTATCATAATCTTATGATGTCATATTTCAATCGCAATCAATTTATCCAAACAGTCAGTTCATTCTCAATTATTCACAATAGTTCACAGTTACAGTTTATCACATGGAAAACATATAAGTTTCTCAATCACATATAAGTTCCCATTCCCTCGGACCTTCGGCCCGGTATTTCAGTAACATTCACATATATTCATCATTATTCAACACAAAATTCCAAGTACAGAATATTTTACAGTCAAAGATTGAGGAACCAACTAGGTTACTCACCTGTAACTTCCGAGCTACTGCCTGGAAGTCCCAACAATATCCGTGGAATGTTGTTCCATTGGTACCTCTATACAGTCTAATAATTTCACATTACTAAATGCACAATCAGAATAATTCAATGATGCACATGTCTTAAATAAAAGATGCACGATGCATGTTCATGACCTTCCTAGCACTATTTCCCAAATTCCACATTCTTTTGTCAAATTCTAACTTTTCACTCAATTGATCAATAAGGACTCATGTCATCGCTAAATTCAATTCAATCCATCATATTATACACACTAAAATAATCCCACGAAAACCTCAAAACCAGTGTTACTATTTATTTTGTCACATTCACCCATTGAAGACCCCATGTTATACTCCAATTATCATAATACAATCCTTAGGTTGCAATAAAAACATATCCTCAATCTTCATTCAATAATTAAAATCTTTCTAATTAAAATTCAAACTTTCTTTGTTTACATCTATTGTAGACCTCTTTTTTTAGTTTATAACGAATCAAGAATCACCTCAATTGGAGGTCTACATCATTAGTTATGCCCCAAATGTTGGAGTTATGTAAATATAGTGCCCTGGAAAGCAAGTGTATTTACGTGTAACTTTATCTTCTTGATTCTGATTTTGTAATGAAAATATTTATTATTAATAAAACAAAAGAGTTTGGTTTTATCTGTATGAGCATTATATATCTGGTCATAAGGTACCAAGATTCATTTGTAAGTAATATACATAAACATATAGATGTATGGGAAACATGTATATTTTTTCTCCTTTCCCACCAAAGGATTTTGTTTACCTAGTTGTCCTTAAAGAACAAGTGGTAAATCTAATTGGTTGAGGATACTACAACAAGGAAGAAGATAGATTGCTAAAGGAAAAGACTCAAAGGCAAAGGATTTGGATATAAGAAGGAGAGGATAGCGTAAGGATTTAAAGTTCAGCGAAGAGTCGGTAATTCCTTTTATCTTGTTCTTGGTTTTATTATCCTTATACCATATCATGTATGGATTAGCATGTTGATTTGGATATATTGCTTCCGCTGCAAGATGATTTCTTAAAAGTTTTGAAATCTATCGTTTCTCCAAACTAAGCATGCTTTCTTTTCCGATCCAACAATTGGTATCGAGACGGTTTTCATGCATAATTTGGTTCCTATATGGTGGATGCATGGGTTGGCAATCTTTTATGTATACTGCATATTTTTATGTAATAGAAATATATATGGTGTATGTTGCTCTTTTGGTTGTCCATAGAAGTTAAATTTTATCTTGTAAGATTTCTTCATTTGGTTGTAACAAGGAGGGTGGTCTATCATCACCATGTTTCCTCCTTGGTTTCTTTTTCTTTTTATTTGATTTTGTAATGTACAAATTGATGTAATGATGAAGAAGGAGCAGCCATGGATTGAAGAAATGGAAAGGTAAAATTTTCGTGTATCCTTTTATGTTTTGGCATAAGTTTTGTGAAAACTAAGTTGCTGGAATTTTTGTTTCAATGAATCATATTTCAGTTATGATTGGAAAATAAGTGCTGGTTTTTTTTCAAAGAATCCAATTTGGTTTGCTAAAATACTAAGTGCTGTTTTTAATTTTCATGAAATGAGTTTCGGTTTAATAAAACAAGTGCTGGAATTTTTGTCAAAACAAAGATTTGGTTTCTAAAATCTAGTGCTGGAATTTTATTTTCAAAATGACAAAATTCTAATTTCATAAATGCCATTACATTTTGTTTACCGAATGGGCGGATCATGTTAGCGAAGAGTTCAAGCGGAAGATCCAAGATGAAGAAGCATTTTTGGGCCTAAAAGGCTTGTAATTATTTTATGTTTCTAGGATGGACAATCAAAAGTGGCTTTATTAGTTCATATGATGAATGGAGAAATGAATGCTTGTAATATGTGATATTATGTGATTGCATGTCATTTAGAAAATTGCCAACCCTAGGCCTTTCCATGCATTCATTATGTATGAGATATATAATGAAACAATATAGGATGGATAATAAATTGCATCTAGACAAGATGGTATTTAAAACTTAAAGCCCAAAAAGATTGAGTGGAAGAGGATGCTCCTGTGAGAGTCCACGGTCTCCAAATGATGGCCCGTTTGCATGTGGTGAAGTGTTACTCCCCATCGGAGGGCATGGATCCTAGATCTTGCATGGTTTGGGTCTCCTTAAGGATAAGTCCACTTAATGATAGAAAATGTGACCTCCCACCGAGGCATGATTTGTAGGTATCTTTAGTGAATGAATCAAATGGTTATACACTCAACATTTTTATCAATAAAGCGCCCATCGTAGCTCTGTTGGTAAAAGTATGGACCAAATTAAGGCGCTTCTTAAAAATTGAGCATGAAATGCTTGGTAGTTTTAGTGGGAGGGTCCAGTTTTCTTTTAATAGATAAGATGGCCCACCGTCACTTAGTACATTATAGATAAGAAAAATAACCGTCGTATAATGTTTTAATTTTTTAAGTTTTGTTAAATCTATCATCATGCATACATGCATCATGATTTTATACAAAGTTCCATAAATTGTTGACTAGTATGCTCATGTTTTAATAATTTATATTTTCAGACATAATCAACAACAAAATGAATCCACTCACCCTACTCTTGACTAATAACAAATTGGAAAATGGAGACAAGTTTTGTTAGACCCCGAATTTTTTTTTTATGATTTTATTCAGTATGAATTGTGATTTTTGCCTTAGTTTGATTAAATTGAGAGAATTATGGATAATTAAGGTCTAAATATGGTTTAAATGAGCATTTGAGGATTTAAATTGTGTAAAGGCTTTTTGAGAGGTTAACTTAAGTTGTTTTGGGCTTGGGCTTATTAGGGAGGATCCATTCCCTTAGGGTTTAAAGAAGAGAATGAGAATAGAAAAGAGGAGAAAGGAAAATAGAAGAAGAAGAGGAGAAGCACGCCGACGGGGAGAGGAAGAGAGGAAGAAGAGAGGATTTTGATTTCTGAGGTTTTCCGACGATTCGAAGCATTTTCCTGTAAGTTTAGTGCCTTCCTAACTTGGTTTGAATAGATTTAAACTTAAGGAATGTTGAATTCGTGAGAATCGAAGGTTTTAGAGTTTTTGGGTGAAAATGTAGAGATTTCCTTATGTTGATGTGTTTGTGTTAAATTTGAAGCTTAGAATGGGTTAGAAATGTTGTAGAGGACTGGATCTATAGTTTGGTTGTGTTGCATTTGAGTTTAGAAGAGGATTTAAGATGAGATATCAGAAATTGGAGTTCGGAATTCGGTTCTTGACGCAGAGCGTCATGACGTCGCGTATGAATAGCACCGCGACATGTGTGGAAGGGAGCCACGTTGTGACGTGTAAATAATTTTACGATTATTCATCGCAACGTGTAGAGCGCAGGAGTCGTCACGACGTGTGATAGTTGTTCGCCGCGGCTAGCGCCGCGGCGAGTAGGGTCGTTCGTCGCGACGAGCGTCTCTTTGTCGCGATGAGCCCCCTTTTTTTTCGAAAATGATAATTGTTCATTTTTTAGGATATCTTTTGGCATAGATGTCTGATTGAGGTGATTTTGGAGTCATTGTGATCTAGAGAATAAAGACTATAAGAAGTATGACAAGGGAAGTTCGAAATTAGCCTTGAAGGGTTCGAAATTTTAGGAGAAGATCGATTATGGATTTTAATGTTTTATTTCGGCTTTCTAATCTTTGGATATTGCTATGGATATTAATTGAATGGCAACTTGGTTTATTTTAGGAAACCAAGCTGACCCGATTTCATCGCAAGAAGAAGGACATTCGTGAATTGGATTCTCAAGCGATCTTAGGTGGGTAATATACTTATAGTGATTGTGTGATTAGGCAAATTCTTGCCTATGTATGAATATATGTTATAGATGATGCATGATTAAATGTGATGAACTGAATGATTGTAATGTCATATATGTGAAAGACTCATGGAAATTGATAGCATTATATTCTGATTTTGAGCATGCTATGCCTCGACTTCGGTCATGGCATTTTGAATAAATGAGAAACATGAAAGTATACATATGACAATTGATTTTGAGCATGAATATATTCTTTTGTTTGGGCGAGAGTGGAACCATTTCGTTCGTCACGTGCACGTAGACAAGAGCCTTCTCCCGGCTGCCCGCTTGTGGCATATGAGATCCGAATGGACTCATTTCGTTCAGGATGTAAACTTCGGTTTCTTCCTTTTGTTTCCATGGAACCCTCGAGCCATTATGATGTGCATTTCCTACGTGAACTGTTTATTGTGAAGCATACTTTGTGATATAATTATGGATTGAATTAATTGTATTGAGTGCATAAACTGTTTGAGTAGTATATGAATACTTGAATTAAAGTCGTATAAATATAATGTATATACATTCATATCTTTGGGATTTGTGCTAGTTGCCAATGGCTATAATTATATTAGCCATCGAGTGTGTAGCTCGACCCATTACTTTCCTCCAAAGTGCGAATGTGTGTTGTTGATCTTGCGAGGCATCGAAACTTCGAGTCAATTAGGAGCTTTGTTATAAGTTCGTATTTTGTTTGGGCCCTCCGAGCATGTTAACATTGAGCATACTCATGTATTTTTGGATTTAGATTTCATTTTGTATTTTGTTATAATTGAGGATACTTGTTGACTTTTCTTAATTTGCAATAGTATGAAATCCCTATGGTTATAGGGTCTTTAATGTATGGTTGTGTATGTTCTGGCAATGTATGTATGTATTAATTGATCGATTGTGCCGAAATGTTGGGATCGGGTCTGCGGTTTGGGGCGCTCGACGCGGGCGCGACCCGAGGGGCCGCCCTCAGGGATTTGGTCATAAGGGGCCCGAGCCCAACATGTTTGGTATTAGAGCGCCTAGGTTTAGGTGTCCTTGGATTAGAATGCATAATAGGATTGTGTGATATATGATTACTTGTTGCATTGTTACGTGACATGCATATCATGCATACATGTAGATTGTCATATAGCTAATTCTTAGTGTTTCCATTTGAAGGAGTATGATGCCACCTCGTAGAAGGACACGAGGAGCTATGCAAGGGTCTGCTGCACCTGAATCTCCGACTAGGGAGGAGAGGACCGATGAGTCTGTAGCCCCAATGCATGTTGAGGCTTCTGTGGGGCTAGAGAGTGAGCCCATGCGTTCGCCGACTCAGGAATCGCCGATTCTGCCAGGGTAAGTGCCCCAGTTTGATCGAGGATGTTTCAGGCCTTTACTCAGGCGTTTGTTCAGGCTATGGGCCAGATGCCACAGCCTTCTGCTCCGGCCCAGGTTAAGAGGGGAAAACAATTGACAAGTCGAGAAAGTATGGGCGGCGGACTTTTGGGACGGTGATCTGAGGAAGCTGAGACATGGTTGCGGAGGACAGAACGGGTGATGGATCAGATGGATTGTGAGGAGGACGAGAGAGTTGTATATGCTGCCAGCTTGTTGCAGGGAGATGCTCTGCACTGGTGGGAGACCATGCCGGGCAGTCAGATGAGGCCAGTAGGGTTGGCATGGCAGGATTTTGTGGTGCGTTCAAGAAGAAATATCTCATCGAGGTTTATGTCCAGCGAAGCAGAGGGAGTTTTGAGTCTCACTCGAGAGGATATGACGATTCTTGAGTATGAGCGCCGGTTCACGCAATGTGTCGGTATGCTTCATATTTGATGTTGGCGAGGCTGCGGATGTCGTCGATTTGAGTCGGGACTACATTTGGCCATCGAGAGAAGGTGATTATGCAAAATTTGATGACTTTCAGCAGATTAGTTGAGGCGGCTCTTGGTGGAGAACATAGAGAATATCAAAGTCTTGTGAATAAGAAGAGGAAGGGCGAGAGCGATTAGGAGAGGAGGTAGCACTAGTACTCCTATGCCGACAGAGTGCTAGGAGCTTCCAGCTCGACCGAGGAGAGGAGCGAGAGTGCCGGTCCGAGGCCAATGAGGACTTCTCACTGCTTCTCACCAAGCTTCTGATGGGCGGCGGGAGGAGGAGATGGGGACAGTCATCGGTTCTAAGTGTGAGCACTGTGGTGATTTCATGGTGGAGAGTGTTACCGATTGACGGGTGCATGCTTCAACTGTGGACAGAAAGGACACAGGGCTAGAGAGTGTCCTCAGCCGTCCAGGAGAGAGGGATCTCAGATGCAGGCTCCTAGGAGGACAGAGACTGTGGGTCAGAGGACTTCGACAGAGGTGGGCAGTTCTGATGCTGCCAAGAGGGTGAGTCTTTCGGGAAGACCGAAAGGGCAGGCACCAGCCAGGGTGTTTGCTATGATGCGGGAGGATGCAGAGGCCGTGCCAGATGTTGTTACTGGTATGGCTCGATTGTTTTCTGATGATGTGCTTGTGTTGATTGACCCAGGGTCTACTCACTCGTTTGTTTCAGCGAGTAGACCTATGTGTGATAGGACTGTGAGTCCGTTGGATACTCCGCTGTTGGTGAGTACTCCGATCGGTCAGTATATTGTGGTTAGTCAGGTGTTCAGAGATTGTGAGCTTAGTATTGGTGGAGCACTTTTAGTGGTAGATTTGATGCCACTGAAGATGGGAGGCTTGGATGTGATTTTGGGTATGGATACCTTGGAAAGGTACAATGCCCGATTGGATTAATAGGCGTAAGAAAGATGAGAGTTTGAATTAGATGATGGCAGCAGAGTAATTTTTTCTGGGGATAGAAAGGCAAGTCCGCTCAGATTTGTTTCGACTTTGACTGCAGAGAAGATGTTGAGGTCAGGATGTGAGGCGTTTTTGGCTTATGTGATGGATTCCAGAGCAGACAGAGGGAAGTTAGAGGATATTCCAGTAGTCAGGGATTTCTCGGATGTCTTTCCCGAGGAATTGCCTGGACTACTGCCAGCTCGGGAGATCGAGTTTCCGATCGAGCTTTTGTCAGGTTCTATCGGACCCCGTTTCCAGAGCCCAACTGATGTCGAATCCCGTTTCCAGAATCCGACTCCTGAATCGTAAAACATGAAACTTGATTATCTTGTCTTGTAGGGGTTTATTTCATTTAACCCTAATTTCAAATTGATTTTTCTTGTAAGTCATAGCCTTATGACTCTTACTTAATTTAAGTCAAAAATCACCTCAATCGGGGTTTTATAACTCAAGATATGCTCCAGAAACCTAAAGGAGTTCCTACTCGAAACATGCCCTCTTAACTGACCTCTCACTGACTTTGATGCAAACTTCCTCAATTTAACTCAAATTGAGACCTATTTCTGTAGCAAGAAAGATACAAGTCTTAGGAAGCTAATGGTTCAAGCTTCACCTCGTTTGGAGGTCATATGAGGGGTTTATGCCCAATTTAATAGGCCATGCTCACTTCCAAATTCAAACTGAAACTCTTTTAGGAAAATTACCATAACTTTTTATATATAGGTTAGAATGTGTTCTCTCTTTCACCATTTGAAAGTAGACATCTAAATCTACAACTCTCATGAAGACTGTAAAACCAAATTCGGCCTCTAACAATGCTCAAAATGCTTGACTAACAACTCGACCTGTGCTGGAAATTAGCCTATAAGTCGACTTATACTGAACAACTCGACTTATCGAGGCAAATAAGTCGACTTGTCACCAACAAGTCGACTTATCGAGGAAAATAACTCGACTTATCTATCTCAAAAGTCCACTTATTATGCAAAACTTCACAAGTCGACTTATGGGACCCATAAGTCGACTTATATCTATCCGAACTCAAAACCTAACCTCTACACTCTCTCTTGACTTATTCCAAACACCATATACACTTCTAAACCTCTCAACTCATTCATTCCACTCCCAACATGCTATAATCTCACTTAATCTTACATCATTCATCTACCCACATGCATTTCAAAACAATTCCATACAACTTTGGAACTATGTTTAAACATGGGAATAAATGGTTGTGAAAGACCATGGTAAATCATAATTCATGCATTTCATTTACATTCAACACAAGTAGCTCATAATGCTTTAGTGGGCATTTCAAGCCCTTTACAACATGGTTCAAAACACACTTCCAAAATGCTACTGTTTTCTCAAAATGCATCTAAAGCATTGTTTACAACAAAATCATGAAATACAAAGACAAAACACTAAGATCTTGGAGTATGCCTTGAGCTCATTCTTTGAGATCCAGATCTTCACCTGGAGATGGGACGGAAAGTGGGGGTGAGCTTTAAACCGTGGGTAACACGTTTATATTTATACTACTAAGCTGAATCTATTCATTATTCATACGGTTTGCAATATTCTCATTAACAAATCTTATAACTTGCATTTCACAAATTCATCAAGCTAACAACAAAATTTCATGATTCATGCATTCATCATTCTTGCTAACATATGCTAACACATAATCACATAGCTGATGGTTTGAAAAGTCCACGGTTCTTGATGAGCTACACAAGTGTAGTCATATCTTTGAGGAGTTCAAAAGAACATCCTATGCCACTATCGGGCGTGGGAGAAGGCTATCTTGGTCAACGCACGTGACTCTGCTGGTGGACTTAACTAACCTACATAACACTGAATTTCATGCATAAAACTGGGCTTTTATTGCCCACTAGCTGAATTTCTGAAAATGGATTTTCATGCAATCCATATAGCTGATTTTCTGAAAAATGCTTTTCATGCTTAGCTCAAATGTCATAATCTCATTAATATTCATTCTCATTCAATTCATGACTTTATCAAGCAATGTCAAGCAATGTCATATACTATCAAGTTCTCATATAATGGCATTCATACATCTATTATACTCAATCAATTCATCTCCCAATAATTTGAAAGAGCATACTTTCTTTAATTAAAGTAGTATTTATCACTTACTAGCATAAAGATAAAAATGAAACCCACCTTATATTTGTTTAATCCTTTCCTTAGGAGTGTTCTTCTTGCCCTTCTCCTCTTTCTTCTTTCCCTTCATTAAAACCGAAACCCATAATCACTTAGGGTTTTAAAAATTGACAAACCTAATGAACCTTAATCATGCTATAAACTTTAGAATCACTATACCCATCTTCTTTCTAAGCTTTCTAAACCATAACCCAAGCAAAAACTCATACTTGAAATCATAACTTACCTTGAATCTTTAACTAACCAAGTGGTTTCTTGGTTCAAGATGAAGCTCTAGTGATTTCACACTTTTCCTCTTGAACTATCTTGAAAACCTCTTGAATCTCTTGGAAAAATTACAAACTTTCTTCTTTCTTCTTCTTCTTTCTCCACCACCAAACCACTCTCTCCCTCTCTTCTAATTTTCGTTACTTCCCTTCTTCTTCTCCTAACTCACTTAAATCCTCCTTCTTTTTATCTCTTCCTACTTACTTAAGCCCAAGCCCATCTACTTCCTTCCTTATTTCCTCCTTCCTTCTTATTCTACTTTCATTTAACTTAAGCCCAAGCCCAAGTTCACTTCTTCTAAATCCTTTCTTCCTACATCATTTCCTCCTTAACTTACTCAAGCCCATTTGTTCTTTTAAAGCCCAACTTATTCCTCTTTTCTTTTCCTACTTCATTCAAGTCCAACTAACACATTTAATACATGCTATCTAACTCATTTAAGCACATTTACTTATTACCTAACTCATTTATGTTATTACATGCTAATTAATTCCATATGCTATTTAATGCTATCATATTAAATTCATGCTAACTCAATTTCTTAATTAGTCTAATTATGCTTAATTAAATAAACAAATAAATAAAAAATTAGGGCTAATATTTCTCCCCTTAAGAAATTTCGTCCTCGAAATTCTTACCTGACTCATTAAAGAGGTGTGGATACTTCTCCTTCATTGCATCCAATGGTTCCCACGTCGCCTCTTCAACTGCATGGTTCCTCCACAGGACTTTAACCAACTGAACAGTCTTGTTCCTGAGGACCTTCTCCTTGCTATCCAGAATTTCGACTGGCATCTCCTCATAGCTCAAATCATCACTCAGCTGAACCTCTGAGGTCTGAATAATGTGAGAAGGATCGATCTGTACCTCCTCAACATGGAAACATGAAATACATCATGGATCCGAGATAATCTCGAGGCAATGCCAACTCAGAAGCTAACGGCCCGATCCTCTCTAAAATCTCATACGGACCTACATAACGAGGACTTAGCTTCCCTTTCCTGCCAAACCTCATGACCCCTTTCCATGGAGAGGTCTTAAGAAATACTTTGTCACCTACTGCATACTCCATTTCTTTTCTGTGAGCATCTGCATAACTTTTCATTACGTCTGTCTCATACGCCTTAAGCCCGCTTGATTATATCCACTTTTTCAACTGTCATCTGGACCAACTCTGGTCCTACTAGCTTCCTCTCACCTTCTTCATCCCAACATATCGGAGTCCTGCATCTTCTACCATAAAGGGCTTCATAAGGAGCCATCTGTATGCTCGAATGGTACGAATTGTTATAGGCAAACTCGACCAACGGCAAATGTTCGCCCCATGCTCCTTTGAAGTCCATGACACATGCTCGAGCATTCCCTCTAGGTCGAATAGTCCTCTCGGATCGACCATCCGTCGAGGATGAAAGGTCAGATCTTGAAATTCACTTCGCTCCTAATGCTTCCTCGCAAACTACCTGAATCTCGATGTAAATCTAGGATCCCATCGGATACTATGGAATCTGGAACTCCATGCAACCTCACTACTTCATCAATATACTTCTGGCTAAGACTTGCAATGAATCTGTTTGCCTAATGGCGGAAAATGGGTGACTTGGTCAATCGGTCTACAATGACCCATATAGCATCATGCTTCCTAACGATCCTGGGTAAACCCATCAGAAAATCCATCGTGATCCTTTGCCACTTCCATTCAGGAATGGACAATGGCTGCAACATGCCTGAAGGTGCCTGGTGTTCAGCTTTGACTTGCTGACACACTAAACACCTGCCCACATATTCAGCTACATCTCTCTTCATGCCTTTCCATCAGAAATGCTCCTTCAAATCTCTGTACATCCTGGTGCTGCCTGGGTGCATGGAATAAGACGCATTGTGTGCCTCATCCATGATCTCATCCTTAACTGCCTTATCATTTGGAATACATAACCTGTTTCCGACTACCATTAGCCCATCATCCCTTACTAACACTTCGATCGCTACCATGTTGAATTTCATCTCTCACTTACTCGATTCAGATCCCGCTCCTGCAGCTCCTCGACCTTCTCCCTAAGGATAGGTCTCACCACGAATTGAGCAAGAATACAATCTGACTGATCCTGCTTCGGACTAATCTTCAACTTGGCCATTTGCTCCAAAAGAGGCAAGTAAACTGCCTGAACATAAGCTAAGGATGACTTCCTACTCAATGCATCCGCTACTACATTTGCCTTGCGGATGATACTCTATCATCGGTCATAGTCCTGAGCAACTCTAACCATCTTCTACGCCTCGATTCACTCTTTCGGCTCATAATGTACTTAAGACTTTTGTGGTCCGTGAAAACCCTTGTCTGAACCCCATACAGATAGTGTCTCCATATCTTTAAGGCAAAAATCACTGCTGCCAATTCCAGATCATGAGTCGGATAATTCAACTCATATGGCTTCAAGCGTCGTGGAAGCATAGGCTATCACCCGTCATTCGCATTAACACACAACCCAAGCCCTTTCTCGAGGCATCACTGCATAATCTGAATACCCCCGATCTCCATTGGGCAAAATTAAAATGGGAGCACTAGTTAACCACCGCTAAGCTCCTCAAAACTCTGCTGGCAATTCTCATTCCAAATAAGCTGTTGATTCTTCCGTAACAACTTAGTCATCGGCGCAGCTATCATGGAGAATCCCTCCACGAACCTCCTGTAATAACCTGCCAGGCCTAGAAAACTCCGTACCTCCTTTACTGTCTTAGGCTCTTGCCAATTCACTAATGCTTCCACTTTTCTCGGATCAACATGGATCCCATGGTGGAAATCACATGTCGAGGAAAACTACTTCACGCAGCCAAAATTCACACTTGCTGAATTTGGCATACGACTCTGCTCTCTCAATCTCGCAATACTATCCCGAGATCTTGTTCATGCTCTCCTTCATCCTTAGAATAGACAGAATGTCATCAATGAACACTATGACAAACTGATCTAAGAACTCTGAAAACCCTATTCATAAGGTCCATGAATGCATTTGGGCGTTGGTCATCCGAATGGCATGACCGAACTCATAGTGCCGTGGAAGGGTCCTCGAAGTCGTCTTGTTAACATCGACTCGATTCGGAGTTGATGATAACTGATCGAGGTCGATCTTGAAAAGACCCTTGTCCTGCGGTGATCAAACAGATCATCTATCTTAGGTAAGGGATATCGGTTCTTAATCATCACCTTGTTAAGCTTCACGTAATCTATACACATGCGCCATGTCCCATCCTTCTTCTTAACAAATAGAATGGCGCTCCCCAAGGTGATGAACTGGGCCCGATAAACCGCTTCTAACAACTCCTCTAACTGCTCCTTAAGCTCCCTTAACTCAGCTGGAGCCATTCTGTATGGTGGCATCGAGATTGGCGCGGTTCCGGGAATCAAGTCAATTTCGAACTCAATTTCCCTCACCGGCGGCAACCCTGGTAATTCTTCTGGGAATACTTCAGGAAACTCCCTCACAACCCGAAAATCTTCTAATCTGCCCATATTCACTTCTGGATCCACTACATGCGCCAGGAAGGCCTCACACCCCTGGCTCATCATACTGTCAGCTAACAAGGCTGAAATGATCCTCGGCGCTGGCAGTTTTCTGTCCCCCTTGAAAATCACTTTCTGACCATCTCCCAGATCAAACTCTACTTCTTTGAGGCTACAGTCTAGCTTGGCCTTATACTTCTCCATGACATCCATTCCTAGTATGACATCTAGCCCTTTAAGGTCTAGAGGTAGCAAATCTACTACCAATCTAGTACCACTGATGCTGAGCTCACAATTCTTATACATCACACTGATCACTACTTTACTCCCCAAAGGAGTACTAACAACCAGAAAATCATTCATAAACTCAGGATTAACTGCATGCATATTCATACTTGAGGAAACAAAAGAATGTGTAGAACCCGTATCAATCAAAACATAAACTGCAGAATTGAACAACTGAGCCATACAGTCCACAACCTCGGGGCAGGCCATGACCTCCTCTCCGTCATGGCAAATACTCTAGCTGGAGCCTGACCCTGTGCTCTTGGCCTCCCTGCAGGATTAGCCCTCCTGACTGTTCCAGAACTGCCTACCTCTGTGACTGGCCTGGTTCCCACTGTCTCCGTCTGCCTCTGAGCTTGAGCTTGGGAACCTCTCTGTCTCAACCTCTGGGACAATCTCTCATCATATGCCCTTCTCTCCACATCGAAGCAACCACCAAAACCTTGAGACACCTCCTGGATGAAACTTCCGACCGATCACACTGGGATACTTGCCCTTCCATGACTTCTGGGCCCGCCACACTAGAGACTGTTGTAAATTGCCTCGATGCTGACGACTTGGCGGGACCACCACCGCCCATGCCACTGGGTATGATGAGTCATGATGCTCCTCTCGATCTTGGAGCACTCACTCCCTTCTGGAAGACTGTCTCTCTGTTCTTCCTTTTCCGCTTACCTCGACTTGATGTTCTCCGGCTTTTTCACTGAAGTGCAAGATCTACAGCTCTTGGTAGTCATGGAAATTATGGATCAGCACCTTCGCTTTATCCTAAGTGCAATCCACTCTCAAACTTGCGGCACTTATCCTCTTGATCGCCACAATGTTTCTTGCAGATACCGTGACAATTGAGTGAACTTCAGCTCATATTCACTCACGCTTAGCTCCCTCTGTGTGAGGCTCAGGAACTCCCTGGCCTTCTCTTGAATGTAAACCCTCGAGAAGTACTTCCTCCTGAAAACTTCTAGAAACTCCTTCCATGTCAGCTCTGGAGGTACTATTCGATCATGGGCACTTGCCTCCCACCAAAGGCAACAGATCCCCGCAATAAACTAGTCGCATACTCTACCCTCTCCCCATCTGAGCACTTCATCTGATTCAGGACCCTTTCGGTCCTCTTCAACCATGCTTCTGCCTCTTCGGGATTAGTAGTCCGCTGAAATCGATAGCCCCATACTTCCGGAGCTTGTCATCGCCCACTCCGATCTGCTTTGGGTGGCATCCGAGCTGTGGTCCTTGGCCCATGGCATGGATGAAAGCACAGGTGAAGGCTGAAAGAGCTGGGATCTACTGGATGCACTTGAGGCATAAGAGGGGCTGGAGAGGCACTTCACGCCGTACACTTGGCACCTTCAAGATCTCGAGACAGGATAGTCCCCGCATCCAGGGAATGTGGGATTCATCCGCATTCCCTCGAGAGTCTGGTCGAGATTGAGCTCCTCGAGTTCTTCTTCGGTGACATATTACTCCTTTAAATAAAACCATTTCAAATCTTTAATTCATGCCTTTCAAACCAATTTAAATCATGTAAAACAATTTAAAACCAATGATGCATGTACTATATTTAAAACAATGCTTAGGGTTCATGTAACATGATGCATGCTGACTCTACCCTTGAGGCTACCCACTAGGGTTCCTAGGAAATCATAAACCTAGAGCTGCTCGATACCACGGATGTCGGACCCGTTTCAGAGCCCAGTGATGTCGAATCCGTTTCCGTAATCCGACTCTCAATCGTAAAACATGAAACTTGATTATCTTGTCTTGTAGGGGTTTATTTCATTTAACCCTAATTTCAAATTGATTTCTCTTGTAAGTCATAGCCTTATGACTCTTGCTTAATTTAAGTCAAAAATCACCTCAATCGGGGTTTTATAACTCAAGATATGCTCCAGAAACCTAAAGGAGTTCCTACTCGAAACATGCCCTCTTAACTGACCTCTCACTGACTTTGATGCAAACTTCCACAATTTAAGTCAAATTGAGACCTATTTCTGTAGCAAGAAAGATACAAGTCTTAGGAAGCTAATGGTTCAAGCCTCACCTCGTTTGGAGGTCATATGAGGGGTTTATGCCCAATTTAATAGGCCATGCTCACTTCCAAATTCAAACTGAAACTCTTTTGGGACAATTACCATAACTTTTTATATATAGGTCAGAATGTGTTCTCTCTTTCACCCTTTGAAATTAGACATCTAAATCTACAACTCTCATGAAGACTTCAAAACCAAATTCGGCCTCTAACAATGCTCAAAACGCTTGACTAACAACTTGACCTGTGCTGGAAATTAGCCTATAAGTCGACTTATACTGAACAACTCGACTTATCGAGGCAAATAAGTCGACTTGTCACCAACAAGTCGACTTATCGAGGAAAATAACTCGACTTATCTATCTCAAAAGTCGACTTATTATGCAAAAACTTCACAAGTCGACTTATGGGACCCATAAGTCGACTTATATCTGTCCAGAACTCAAAACCTAACCCTCTACACTCTCTCTTGACTTATTCCAAACACCATATACACTTCTAAACCTCTCAACTCATTCATTCCACTCCCAACATGCTATAATCTCACTTAATCTTACATCATTCATCTACCCACATGCATTTCAAAACAATTCCATACAACTTTGGAACTATGCTTAAACATGGGAATAAATGGTTGTGAAAGACCATGGTAAATCATAATTCATGCATTTCATTTACATTCAACACAAGTAGCTCACAATGCTTTAGTGGGCATTTCAAGCCCTTTTACAACATGGTTCAAAACACACTTCCAAAATGCTACTGTTTTCTCAAAATGCATCTAAAGCATTGTTTACAACAAAATCATGAAATACAAAGACAAAACACTAAGATCTTGGAGTATGCCTTGAGCTCATTCTTTGAGATCCAGATCTTCACCTGGAGATGGGACGGAAAGTGGGGGGTGAGCTTTCGCTCGTGGGTAACACGTTTATATTTATACTACTAAGCTGAATCTATTCATTATTCATACGGTTTGCAATATTCTCATTAACAAATCTTATAACTTGCATTTCACAAATTCATCAAGCTAACAACAAAATTTCATGATTCATGCATTCATCATTCTTGCTAACATATGCTAACACATAATCACATAGCTGATGGTTTGAAAAGTCCACGGGTTACTGATGAGCTACACAAGTGTAGTCATATCTTTGAGGAGTTCAAAAGAACATCCTATGCCACTATCGTCGGGCGCCGGAGAAGGCTATACTGGTCAACGTGCACGTGACTCTGCTGGTGGACTTAACTAACCCACATAACACTGAATTTCATGCATAAAAACTGGGCTTTTATTGCCCACTAGCTGAATTTCTGAAAATGGATTTTCATGCAATCCATATAGCTGATTTTCTGAAAAATGCTTTTCATGCTTAGCTCAAATGTCATAATCTCATTAATATTCATTCTCATTCAATTCATGACTTTATCAAGCAATGTCAAGCAATGTCATATACTATCAAGTTCTCATATAATGGCATTCATACATCTATTATACTCAATCAATTCATCTCCCAATAATTTGAAAGAGCATACTTTCTTTAATTAAAGTAGTATTTATCACTTACTAGCATAAAGATAAAAATGAAACCCACCTTATATTTGCTTAATCCTTTCCTTAGGAGTGTTCTTCTTGCCCTTCTCCTCTTTCTTCTTTCCCTTCATTAAAACCGAAACCCATAATCACTTAGGGTTTTAAAAATTGACAAACCTAATGAACCTTAATCATGCTATAAACTTTAGAATCACTATACCCATCTTCTTTCTAAGCTTTCTAAACCATAACCCAAGCAAAAACTCATACTTGAAATCATAACTTACCTTGAATCTTTAACTAACCAAGTGGTTTCTTGGTTCAAGATGAAGCTCTAGTGATTTCCCACACTTTTTCCTCTTGAACTATCTTCAAAAACCTCTTGAATCTCTTGGAAAAATTACAAACTTTCTTCTTTCTTCTTCTTCTTTCTCCACCACCGAAACCACTCTCTCCCTCTCTTCTAATTTTCGTTACTTCCCTTCTTCTTCTCCTAACTCACTTAAATCCTCCTTCTTTTTATCTCTTCCTACTTACTTAAGCCCAAGCCCATCTACTTCCTTCCTTATTTCCTCCTTCCTTCTTATTCTACTTTCATTTAACTTAAGCCCAAGCCCAAGTTCACTTCTTCTAAATCCCTTTCTTCCTACATCATTTCCTCCTTAACTTACTCAAGCCCATTTGTTCTTTTAAAGCCCAACTTATTCCTCTTTTCTTTTCCTACTTCATTCAAGTCCAACTAACACATTTAATACATGCTATCTAACTCATTTAAACACATTTACTTATTACCTAACTCATTTATGTTATTACATGCTAATTAATTCCATATGCTATTTAATGCTATCATATTAAATTCATGCTAACTCAATTTCTTAATTAGTCTAATTATGCTTAATTAAATAAACAAATAAAAAAAAATTCGGGGCTAATAGGTTCAGCCTCGATTTCGATTCCGCCTTATAGGATGGCTCCGACAGAATTGAAAGTGTTGAAGGAGCAGTTAGAGGATTTGTTAGAGAAGGGATATATTCGCCCGAGTTCCTCACCTTGGGGAGCTCCGGTTCTTTTTGTGAAGAAGAAGGATGGATCTTTGAGGATGTGTGTGGACTACAGGAAGTTGAATCAGATTACGGTGAAAAATCAGTATCCGCTTCCTCGCATTGATGACTTGTTTGATCAATTGCAAGGAGCGAGAGTCTTCTCTAAGATAGACTTGAGATCGGGTTATCATCAGTTGAGGATTAAGGAGTCAGATGTGCCGAAGTCTGCTTTCAGGACTCGTTATGGGCACTTTGAGTTTTTGGTGATGCCTTTCGGATTGACAAATGCTCCGGCAGCTTTTATGGATTTGATGAATCGGGTTTTTAAGCCATTCTTGGACCAATTTATCATTGTCTTCATTGATGATATATTGGTGTATTCCAAGAGTGATCGGGAGCATGAAGAGCATTTGAGGATTTCTTTGGAGACTTTGAGGAGTAATGAGTTGTATGCCAAATTCGAGAAATGCGAATTTTGGCTGAAGGAGGTGTCATTTCTTGGACACGTGATCTCAGAGCAAGGAGTTCATGTGGATCCAAAGAAGATAGAAGCAGTAGTGAATCGGGAGGCGCCGAAGAATGTAGCAGAGGTGAGGAGTTTTCTGGGTTTGGCAGGCTACTACAGACGGTTTGTGGAGGGATTTTCGATGATATCCGCTCCGATGACGAAGTTGTTGAGAAAGAATCAGAAGTTTGTCTGGAGTGAGGAGTGTCATAGGAGCTTCGAGGAGCTTAAGCGCAGATTGACGAGTGCTCCGATTCTGGTTTTGCCTTCTGGAGATGAGGGCTATTCGGTGTGCAGTGATGCTTCAAGGAAGGGTCTTGGGTGTGTTTTGATGCAGGGAGATCGGGTAATTGCATATGCTTCGAGGCAGTTGAAGCCTTATGAGCTGAATTATCCGACGCACGATTTGGAGTTAGCAGCGGTGATATTTGCCTTGAAGATTTGGAGGCATTATTTGTATGGAGTTCAGACTCGGATCTTTACTGATCATAAGAGTCTGAAGTATTTGTTGAGTCAGAAGGAATTGAATTTGAGGCAGCGGAGGTGGTTGGAGCTACTAAAGGATTATGATTTGCTGATTGAGTATCATCCGGGCAAGGCCAATGTTGTGGCGGATGCCTTGATCAGGAAGTCGTCGATTACTCATGTTCGATCGGTTTATCTTCCTTTATTGGAAGAGATGGCTAAGCTTAGGATAAGCTTGACGCAGGAAGAGCCGGATTGTCTTCTCGCTAATTTTCGAGTTAGACCGATCTTTGAAGGAAAAGGTTAGGATTTGCGAGGCTCGGGATGCGGACTTGAGCAAGCTTGGGATGAGATTCGAATGGTAAGATTTCGATATAGAGGTGAGGACGATGGGTGATGACAGTTGGGAGCAGTTGTGTATTAGGATGTGCGGAGATCAAGGATGAGATTATGGATGAGGCACACAACGCGCTTATGCCATGCATCCAGTAGCACCGGGATGTATCGGGATTTGAGATAGCACTTTTGGTGGAAAGGTATGAAGAGGGATATAGCAGAGTTCGTCAGTAAGTGTCTAGTGTGTCAGCAAGTCAAGGCTGAACACCAGGCACCTTCGGGCAAATTGAGACCGTTGCCTATTCCGGAGTGGAAGTGGCAGCGAGTGACGATGGACTTTTTGATGGGTTTGCCCAGGACCAGCAGGAGACATGATGCCATTTGGGTGATTGTGGATAGGTTGACCAAGTCAGCCCACTTTTTGGCGATTCGACAGACTGATTCTTTGCATGTGTTAGCAAAGAAGTATATTGATGAGATAGTGAGACTGCATGGGATTCCGGATTCGATCGTGTCTGACAGGGATCCTCGGTTTACTTCGAGATTTTGGGGCGGTTGCATAGGATGCTTTGGGTACCAAATTGCATTTTAGTACAGCGTTTCACCCTCAGACGGATGGTCAATCTGAGAGGACCATTCGGACTCTTGAGGGGATGCTTCGAGCTTGTGTGATGGATTTTCGAGGAGCATGGGATGAGCATTTGCCGTTGGTCGAATTTGCTTATAACAATTCGTACCATTCGAGCATTCAGATGGCTCCGTATGAGGCATTGTATGGGCGGAGGTGTAGGACTCCGATTTGTTGGGATGAAGAAGGAGAAAGACAATTGGAAGGACCAGAATTGATTCAGACGACGGTCGATAAAGTCAATTTGGTTAAGCAGAGGCTTAAGGCAGCACAGGATAGGATGAAGAGTTATGTTGATGCTCACCGAAAGGAGATGGAGTATGAGGTCGGTGAGAAGGTGTTCCTTAAGACATCTCCTTGGAAGGGAGTATTGAGATTCGACAAGAAAGGGAAGTTGAGTCCGAGGTATGTGGGTCCTTATGAGATCCTTGAGAGGATTGGACCACTCGCCTACAGATTGGCATTACCTCCGGAGTTATTTCAGATTCACAATGTTTTCCATGTGTCCATGTTAAGAAGATATAGATCGGATCCATCGCATGTTATTCAGACTAGTGAGGTTCAATTGAGGGATGATTTGAGCTATGAGGAGCTTCCAGTGCAAATCTTAGATACTAAAGACAAGGTCCTCAGGAACAAGACGGTTCAGTTGGTCAAGGTCCTATGGAGGAATCATTCAGTAGAGGAAGCTACTTGGGAGCCATTGGAGGCTATGCGGGAGAAGTATCCGCATCTCTTCGATAATTCAGGTAAATTTTGAGGACGAAATTTCTTTTAAGAGGGGGAGAAATGTTAGACCCCGAATTTTTTTTATGATCTTATTCAGTATGAATTGTGATTTTTTCCTTAGTTTGATTAAATTGAGAGAATTATGGATAATTAAGGTCTAAATATGGTTTAAATGAGCATTTGAGGATTTAAATTGTGTAAAGGCTTTTTGAGAGGTTAACTTAAGTTGTTTTGGGCTTGGGCTTATTAGGAGGATCCATTCCTTAGGGTTTAAAGAAGAGAATGAGAATAGAAAGAGGAGAAAGGAAAATAGAAGAAGAAGAGGAGAAGCACTTGACGTGGAGAGGAAGAGAGGAAGAAGAGAGGATTTTGATTTCGAGGTTTTCGACGATTCAAGCATTTTCGTCGGTTTAGTGCCTTCCTAACTTGGTTTGATTAGATTTAAACTTAAGGAATGTTGAATCCGTGAGAATCGAAGGTTTTAGGGTTTTTGGGTGAAAATGTAGAGATTTCCTTATGTTGATGTGTTTGTGTTAGATTTGAAGCTTAGAATGGGTTAGAAATGTTGTAGAGGACTGGATCTATAGTTTGGTTGTGTTGCATTTGAGTTTAGAAGAGGATTTAAGATGAGATATGTAGAAATTGGAGTTCGGGGGTCGGTTCTTCGACGCAGACGTTGCGACGTGCGTATGAATAGCGCCGCGACATGTGTGGAAGGGAGCCACGTCGCGACGTGTAAATAATTTTACGATTATTCGTCGTGATGTGTAGAGCGCAGGAGTCGTCGCGACGTGTGATAGTTGTTCGCCGCGGCGAGTAGGGTCGTTCGTCGCGACGAGCGTCTCTTCGTCGCGGCGAGCCCCCTTTTTTCCGAAAATGAGAGTTGTTCATTTTTTAGGATATCTTTTGGCATAGATGTCTGATTGAGGTGATTTTGGAGTCGTTGTGATCTAGAAAATAAAGACTATAAGAAGTATGACAAGGGAAGTTCGGAATTAGCCTTGGAGGGTTCGAAATTTTAGGAGAAGATCGATTATGGATTTTAATGTTTTATTTCGGCTTTCTAATCTTTGGATATTGCTATGGATATTAATTGAATGCCAACTTGGTTTATTTTAGGAAACCAAGCTGACCCGATTTCATCGCAAGAAGAAGGACATTTGTGAATTGGATTCTCAAGCGATCTTAGGTGGGTAATATACTTATAGTGATTGTGTGATTAGGCAAATTCTTGCCTATGTATGAATATATGTTATAGATGATGCATGATTAAATGTGATGAACTTAATGATTGTAATGTCATATATGTGAAAGACTCATGGAAATTGATAGCATTATATTCTGATTTTGAGCATGCTATGCCTCGACTTCGGTCATGGCATTTTGAATAAATGAGAAACATGAAAGTATACATATGAAAATTGATTTTGAGCATGAATATATGCTTTTGTTTGGGTGAGAGTGGAACCATTTTGTTCGTCACGTGCACGTAGACAAGAGCCTTCTCCCGGCTGCCCGCTTGTGACATATGAGATCTGAATGGACTCATTTCGTTCAGGATGTAAACTTTGGTTTCTTCCTTTTGTTTCCATGGAACCCTCGAGCCATTATGATGTGCATTTCCTATGTGAACTGTTTATTGTGAAGCATACTTTGTGATATAATTATGGATTGAATTAATTGTATTGAGTGCATAAACTGTTTGAGTAGTATATGAATACTTGAATTAAAGTCTGTATAAATATAATGTATATACATTCATATGCTGGGATTTGTGCTAGTTGCCAATGGCTATAATTATATTAGCCACTGAGCTGTGTAGCTCAACCTATTACTTTCCCTCCTCAGGTGCAGAACAGGCCGACTGTTGATCTTGCGAGGCATCGAAAACTTCGAGTCAATTAGGAGCTTTGTTATAAGTTCGTATTTTGTTTGGGCCCTCCGAGCATGTTAACATTGAGCATACTCATGTATTTTTGGATTTAGATTTCATTTTGTATTTTGTTATAATTGAGGATACTTGTTGACTTTTCTTAATTTGCAATAGTATGAAATCCCTATGGTTATAGGGTCTTTAATGTATGGTTGTGTATGTTCTGGCAATGTATGTATGTATTAATTGATCGATTGTGCCGAAATGTTAGGATCGGGTCTGCGGTTTGGGGCGCTCGACGCGGGCGAGACCCGAGGGGCCTCCCTCGGGGATTTGGTCATACGGGGCCCGGGCCCAATAAGTTTAATGAATGGAGACGTAACCTTGACATTGTTCTTCAATATGAACGTATTTCATGGGTGTTAACTGAAAATGAGCCTACACCTCTAAGTGGAGATGCAACTCCTGAGCAAGTCCAACAACATGAGCGTTGGTAGAATGCTGACAAGACTACTAAGTGTTATATTCTGGCTTCTGTCAGCGGCATATTGCAAAAGAAAATTGCTTGTATGAAAACTGCTAGTGCAATGGTCCATCACCTACATGAGATGTTTGGTGTGAGGACTAGGTCTGCAAGAGTGAAAGCTATTCAAACCTTTCATAATCTCGCATGTAAACACAGGTGAATCAAGTGCGGGATTACATGATGAAGGTAATCTTTGTGGTCACCGATTTGAGATGCTTGGGCGGATATGGATGCGGACACGCAGATGATTATGATCATCAATAGCTTAAACTCTTCTTTTCAGCAGTTTAAGTTGGACTATGAGCTCAACAGCAAGGATTACACCTTGAGTGAGTTGATGAATACCCTCCAGAGCACGGAGGAAATATTGAATATTAAGGCTCATGGGCCGGCTAATGTAGCTTCTTCTTAAGCCAAGGGTAAGGGCAAGGAAAGAAGAAGGGTCCAATGAAAAGAAGGCCCAAATAGGGTCAAGGCCAAATCCATGAAAAAGAAAGCCAAAGAGAACATCAAAGGAAAGTGTTTCCCTTTGTGATGAGATGGGCCCTTTGGAAAAGAAATCGATCTACCTAGAGTCCCTCAAAAGCAAACAAGGTATGGGCTTCCTAAGTTTGTTAGGAACTAGAAATGTGGCGATTTATCTACTTCTTGGATATTAGATTCAGGAGCCACTAACCATGTTTGTAATTCTTTGCAGGGTTCTAGCAAAGGAAAAGACTTCTAAAGGCCGGTTTCAAGTTAAGATAGCAGATGGTTCCTATGTTTCAATGTAATCGGTGGGAGTAGTTATCTTGGACTTTCCTAGTGGTCATAGGTTATATTTGGAAGATGTTTATTACATGCCAATGATTGTAAGGAACATGATTTCTGTTTTTGTCTAATAAAATCTGGTTATTCCTTATATTTTGAAAAGGTTGTTTCAATATATGAGAATAAGGATTTTATTTGTGAAGCGATAATTAAACAGGATTGTTTTTAGAGAACCTATGAAAGGCTCACTAAACACCACGTAATTGATAAAACCAAGACAATCCAATATCTCTAGCATTAATTCAAAGTATATGTGGCATCTAAGGATGGGTCATATCAATCGAAAAGACTTGACAAAGCTAGTAAAGGATGGGATCCTTATGGGCTTGGATAGTGATCCATTACCCACCTGTGAATCTTGTATTGAAGGAAAAATGACAAAAACCTCATTTCCTTCTAAAGGAAATAGATTTGAATCCACATTGGACATGGTACATACTGATATGTGTGGGCCCATGAATGTACAAGCTAGAGGAGGTTATGAATATTTCATAACTTTTATAGATGATTACTCAAGACATGGCTATTTGTATTTGATGCATAAAAAGAGCGAATCTTTTGAAAAGTTTAAAGAATTCAAAGCTGAAGCTGAGAAGCAACTTGGCAAGCCATTAAAACAGCTTCGATCAAATCGAGGTGGTGAGTATTTATCTGGAGAGTTCTAGCAATATTTAATTGACAATGGAATTGTTTCAATTTGTCGACTCCTCGTACACTGAATGTAATGGTGTAGCAGAGAGAAATAGAACTCTATTGGAAATGGTAAGATCAATGATGTCCTATGCTAGCCTTCCAGAATCGTTACGGGGATATGCCATACAACGGCAACATATCTTCTTAACTTTGCCCCATCCAAATCAAAGGCCTAAAACACCTAGGGAGTTGTGGATCGGGTGAGTGCCTTCATTGAGGCACTTGAGGACTTGGGCTGTCCAGCCCATGTTCTAAAGCCTGAATCCACAAAGATGGAACCAAGGTCGAAGTATGTTTGTTTGTAGGATATCCCACGGAACTCGAGGGTACTATTTTTACGGTCCTCATGATAGAAGCGTATTTGTTTAATAAATGCAAACTTTTAGAGGAAGAGTTTGTGAGAAATCACAAAGGAAGAAGTGAAGTAGTACTAAAGGAGTTAGCAATTTCATCCAAACCAAGAGTTGTTTTGGATATGATGAACAAGATGTCGAAATGGATTCAAGAGTTGAATCGTAAGTGCAACTGAACATCAAGATGTGCCTAGACGTAGTGGGAGGGTTGTGAGAGAACCAGATAGGTATCGGGTTTAGAGAAGGCTTAATTGCCATCTCGAGCAAGAAGAAACAGATCCCGTTACGTATACATGTGCTATTAATGATGTTGATGCGGGAAAATGGCTCAAGGCAATGGAATCGAAAATAGATTCTATGTATACTAATGAAGTCGGGTCCTTGTAGATCTACCACCGTGTCTAAAACCATAGGTGTAGATGGATCTACAAAAGGAAAAGGGATCGGATGGAAAGGTAGAGACCTTTAAAGCTAGATTGGTAGCTAAAGGCTATACTCAAAAGGAGGGTATAGACTACGAGGAGACTTTTTCTCCGGTTGCCATGCTTAAGTCCATCAGGATTCTTTTGGCCATAGGAGCCTATTTCGATTATGAAATATGGCAAATGGATGTCAAGATCGCATTTCTGAATGGAGATCTTGAGGAGACCATTTATATGGCCCAACTAGATGGATTCATTGAGCTAGGTAATGAGCATAAGGTTTGCAAGTTGCAAAGGTCCATTTATGGACTTAAGCAAGCATCTCGGTCTTGGAACATTAGGTTTGATAAGGCTATCAAAACCTATGGGTTCATACAAAACCTAGATGAGCCTTGTGTTTACAAAAGAATACAAGAAGGTAAGGTTACTTTCCTAATCCTGTATGTTAATGACATTCTGCTCATTGGGAATGATGTGGGAATGTTATCTGCGGTTAAGGGATGGCTGAATGAACAGTTTTCAATGAAGGATTTGGGAGAGGCTACCTATGTTCTAGGGATCTAACTTATAAGGGATCGTAAGAACAAGAAGATAGTTTTGTCTCAACTAACCTACATTGAGAATATGCTCAATAAGTTCGCCATGCAAGATTCCAAGAGGGGTTTCACTCCTACTAGACATGGAATCAAACTTTCAAAGGAACAAGCACCTAAAACCCAAGAGGAGGTTGAACGCATGCGTAACATTCCATATGCTTTGGCGGTTGGTAGTTTGATGTATGCAATCTTTGTGCACTAGACCGGATATACATTATGCAGATGGGGATGGTAAGCAGATTTCAGTCCAATCCAGGAATGGAACATTAGACTGCGATTAAGTGTATACTTAAGTATCTTTGTAGGACGAAGAACTTAATGCTTGTTTACTCTAGAAGTAATCTTATTCCGACAGGATATACGGATTCTGATTTCCAATCAGATGTTGATTCAAGGAAATCAACTTCTGGTTCTATATTTACTTTAGGAGGTGGAGCCATAGTTTGGAGGAGTGTCAAACAATCTTGTATTGCTGATTCGACTATAGAGGTTGAGTATATTGCTGCTTGTGAAGCAGCAAAGGAAGCAGTCTGGCTCCGAAAGTTCCTAAATGATTTGGAGGTAGTTCCAAAGGCAGAAAAAGCCATTACACTTTATTGTGATAATAGTGGGGCAATGGCTAATTCTAAAGAACCTCAGAACCACAAAGTCGCCAAACACATTGGTAAAGTATCATCTCATAAGGGAGATAATACAACGTGGAGAAGTGGATGTGGTAAAGATTCTACAGAGCAAAACCTTGCTGATCCGTTCACAAAGACATTGACTCAAAAGAGTTTTGAGGGTCACCTAGAAGGGATGGGAATGAAAGATATGTCAAACTTGCTTTAGGGCAAGTGGGAGATTATTGGAGTTATGTAAATATAGTGCCCTGGAAAGCAAGTGTATTTACATGTAACTTTATCTTGATTCTGAGCTTTGTAATGAAAATATTTATTATTAATAAAACAAAAGAGTTTGGTTTTATCTGTATGAGCATTATATATCTGGTCATAAGGTACCAAGATTCATTTGTAAGTAATATACATAAACATATAGATGTATGGGAAACATGTATATTATTAGAATCTGAATTAATTGATTCACAGTTGAATAATCAAGTTGGTCGTTTGATTATGGTTTAGACTGTAGTGTTGCGATTTATCTCCATATAAGTAAAGGAGTTTACTTAAAGGGAATGATGAGTTTCATATCATGATAGTAGTAGACTATTGATAATGACACTATTAAATGAATCTGGAATCAAGTATGTTTTCAAGAATAAAGTGGGCCGTTACTTTAATCTTAAAACATACAACTTAAGCATTCGCTTATTATGAATCACAATCTTGATGAGTGGTGAACTCATATGTGTTTCATTATAATTCTTGATATGATCGGAATGGATTTTTACAGGGTATTAATCCAGTGTTTGCATGTTGGAATTATTAATTGAAACATGTATCAGGGAACATTCACTCAAATAAAGAGTTTATAGTGTTATCATCTCTTCTAGATGTTTTAAGGAGATTTGGTGATTAAACTGGTGCCAGTAGTTTGATGGACTAGCTACCCATCAAGTCTTAACACTAAGATGAGATCTTATGTGTTAATCACCGTATAAAGTAAAATGAGAGATCTAGAAGGAAAAACCAACATAAGGGCAAAACGGTAATTTTACCCTTTGTTGTGCGGATGGCTATAATAAGGTTCTAAATAGGGTTTGTAATTGGACATATTCTCATAATATTTAATAATTCAAGAGTTCAACTAATTGTCTTTAGTGGAATGACATTTAGTTAATAAGCTAGAATTAATTCAATGAGATTGAATTATTTCGGGCTTATTGGAGCTTAAATTATCAAAGTCCAATAAGATTCCCCACTTGGCTTTAAGGAAGGTTATCAAGCTAAGTAAGAAGTAGTTTGGAGGCTTTAGAAGTTCATAATTGAATGATGGGCTTATACTAATTAATGGTTAATTGGAAGCCCATATGTTCATTTAGAAATGGGCTTGTTTTGGTTTAATGTAATTGATTAGATTAATTATATTAAAACAATTTTTTAAATGGAGAAGAAGCAATTTCGAAATTGTGTTAGGTTAGATGTGTAACCACACATTTGACATTAAAATACTAAATAAAGATGGTCTTTATTATGGTTCATCATTATTAAATGGAGTTATAAACTTACCATTAAATGGTTTAATGGTTGGCTTTTAATGTTGGCATGTAACCTATTTGCATTCATTAGATTAAAGATGAAAGATGTGCATTAGATGGACCATCTTCCTTCTTTCTTCTTGCCAAAACCGAAATGGGTATTCAATTATAGGTTATGGTCTTTTCAAATAGCCATTTTAAAGATAAATGAAGTAAGTCTCATTTATTGGCTATTTGATGAGTGATTAATGTGAAGTGATGCATTGGATGCCTCTCACTCTTTCCATTCATGCATATTTCGAAATTGAGATGTAAGAAATGGTTCTTGCATGGTTTTAGACATTCTCTCCTTTCATGCAAGGTAGAACCGAAATTCCTAAGTGAAAGAATTGAAAGAGTTTCAATTTTGGTTCTTCTTCTTCTAAGAAAATCTCCTCCAAATATTTCTTCTCCTTTCCCACCAAAGGATTTTGTTAACCTAGTTGTCCTTAAAGAACAAGTGGTAAATCTAATTGGTTGAGGATACTACAACAAGGAAGAAGATAGATTGCTAAAAGAAAAGACTCAAAGGCAAAGGATTTGGATATAAGAAGGAGAGGATAGCGCAGCAAGGATTTAAAGCTGTAGCGAAGGAGTCGGTAATTCCTTTTATCTTGTTCTTGGTTTTATTATCCTTATACCATATCATGTATAGATTAGCATGTTGATTTGGATATATTGCTTCCGCTGTAAGATGATTTCTTAAAAAGTTTTGAAATCTATCATTTCTCCAAACTAAGCATGCTTTCTTTTTCCGATCCAACACCAAAAACCAAACTAAATCAAATCAGAAAAATATCCCTCGCCGCGGCCAAGGAACACTCACTGCGGCATCCTGGAGTCGCTTCATGACGTTAAAAACGCCGCCGTGTGTCACACGATGGCTCGCCATGACGTCCCATTGTCGTCGCGGCGAACTGCTCATCGCGGCATACGCTCGTCGCGGTGTCTATGCACGTCGCGGCGTACGCTCGTCGCGACGTCCAATTATTCCCTCGTCGCGATGTGCGGTCCTGGTTCGTCTTCTCCGATACTTTTTTTCTATTTCTCTCTCTAAAATTCAGCCAGAACTCAATCTCAACTACCCCAATATTTCATATTAACTATCATAAATGCATCAAACAACGATAAAACAACATTAAAACCAATTTACTTACCAATCAAGCCTCAAATCTTCAAATCTCTGAAATTTCTCCAACCTCTTCAACACCTACGACTCTCCCACTAAGATCACAAAAATCTTCATCTTCTTTAAGGAGCAAGCTAGGCTTTGCACAAAGAGAGGGAGCATCAAGCAAACAACAAAAGATTACACACCAAGGGGAGGGAAGGAGAATCAACCGAAAGGGGAGGA
This sequence comes from Erythroxylum novogranatense, assembly GCA_029891385.1. Lineage (NCBI taxonomy): Eukaryota > Viridiplantae > Streptophyta > Magnoliopsida > Malpighiales > Erythroxylaceae > Erythroxylum > Erythroxylum novogranatense. The sequence goes on from CM057228.1 coordinate 14,610,094, forward strand.
AACGAGCCCTAGGGAGAGAAGGATTTCTTTTCTCCTAATTTGTAAAACCTAAGATATTTAAAGGTTAAACAAATATGCCTCTGGTCTTTTTCCTCACAATACCTTTAGATCTCTTTCTCTTTTCACAATCATTTCCAGTCCAATTCGTCTCCAAATTCCAATGGCCCGACCTATTAATTTCTAAAATCATATATCTAATTTTTCATGGCCATTGTATAGATATTTAAGTACTATACAATCAATTAGTCCATCACTCGAAACATTTCCGGTCCGGACATTTTCTCTCGAATTTTTCCAGAGAAATTTCTAAGGTTCACTATCAACTGACGATCACTCTAATATAGTCCCAATTCAATCATTCAAACCCAATTATTCCATAATTCCTAATAAATCGTAAATCATATCATTTTCACAATTAAATGCCGGGAATGTCAGAAATACATGTACCTATATGTGCATGTGCAAAATGACTCATTCCTCTATAATTAGAGGCCAACTATATAAACAAATCATAATATGCAATGTGACCTACTAGCCTATCCCAATTTACCAATTTAACCTTCTCATAGGTGATGGGATGTTACAATTCTCCCCTCCTTATAAAAATTTCATCCTCGAAATTTCATATACGATTAATCAATACAGTGGAGGTGACCATCATCGATTTGCATACTCATAGATATATCCAGAATGTTTCTGTACGAATAGCATCTCCAAACTTTCAAAGCAATACCTAGTATAACAAATTTCAAGTCACCAATCACAATGCAACCTATGAGGTTTTACTTGTCCCTAAGTACATAAAACCACTTTACACTAAAATTGCGGAATAAACAATTTAATACAAAAATATAGACATGTAATGCAGACGCGAATTGATCCCGACTCCTATCATTCACTTGAATCCTGCAAATATACTCTCGTTGGCCTATTTGATTATTGACTTCCGTATGTGTGTTTGTAAAAAGGAAAAAATATATATACCAAATTTTGATTGATCGAGTGCTTAGCACACCACCCTCGCGGGCGCGGTCTCGGATATCACCATCGATTTCAGGTCTGGGTCTTACAGGAGTGGGGTGTTACACATATGGACTTCGTCACGGCAAACTGTGACAGAAACTCGACTCATCTTCCTAAACTTTTTCCAGATTCCTCACTCCCAACATCTTACACCTAACACATCTTATACAAAAATCATCACTTTCTACTTCATTTACACTTCGTTCTCTTCTCCATTTCAACTCAATATCATCCATAAACAAATCATAATCTATATTTGATCATTAAACAAAAATAAAACATCTACATGTGCCATTCATCAACAAGCTCCTATACATATTCCACTTCATTTTCACTTTTATATCACTTCTAACTTTCACTAAATATGCTTCATTTAACAAATCAAGAAGGGTTAAAGCTTATACCTATTTAGTTTCAATGTCTTTAAAATCTCCAAGATCTCCCAAACCCTAGTTTGATCTTCTGTTCGTTTTTTTTCCTTCTCTCCATCTCACGATGCTTCTCTTCTTTTTCTTAAAGAAGACCACATTTTGGTGTTGTTCTTCCAAAAATACCTCTCCTCTCTTTTGGTCTTCCCATTTTGCCCCTTCTTTCATTTACCTCCTAACTCCTTTAATCTTCTTAATTCAAATCTTTCTATCTAATTTCAAATATCTATTTATTCCCTTCAAATTAATGACTCAATTCTAAAAATAACGAAAAAAATAAATCAATAATAATTAAAAAAAATTTGGGGTCCAACAATTCTCCCCCCAAAAAAATTTCGTCCTTGAAATTCTTACCTAATTGATCAAAAAGGTAGGATGTTCCTCTGTTTCCCATTTAACTTCATTACTCGAATAATTTCTTTTAAATGACCATAGTTAATAGACTCACTCGGTCTTTCAATCCTTTATTTAGTCATTCATCTTCTTAACTAGTTCCTCATCATGTTTTCAGATTACTCACAATTTTCCCATTTCCTGTGTCGATAATGTCAATATCATATCGCACCAATATTTCTTAACATACTCACATATATCACATTACAAATCTAAGACATCTTTCATCAATATCACTAACTTATAATAATTTCATACATGTCGATTCATATCGAGCTTAACTAATCCTTTTTCCTAACCTGAGCACACCTTGTGCTTAATGTAAACACACCTTGGCAAGGTGATACTCTCAGAGACAATTTATCTCTCAATTAATAATTCACATCATTGTAGTGTTAATACATTTAACTCTTATGTTCTTGTCACTTTACTCCATACCTTCAGTGTTGATCCACCAAATCCTTTACCTTTTTTTTAATAACTTAATTTCTATTACAGATTCATTTCATTCATCAACAATGTCCTTTGAATCAATCCTGGCCATCGACTAGTTTAGGCCTTATTCATTTTAAATGTAATGGAAGATGACTTGTTTTTATCATATAATGGCCCATACAAGATTCTATTGACATCACTATGATAATGATTGTTGTGCTTAAAGCAATCAAAACTGTACATTGATCTCATTTTCCTATGAACTCCAAAAATATAAGCTTTAAGCATATCTACAATAGTCAAGACTATTGGAAACTTACAAGTGTGGTCATTTGTTTCCACCTCCTTAGCGATCAAATGCTATCTCGGTATGCTCCTATAGGATGTATATCATAGGTTGTTATTTATGCTTCTTTAGCAATCTCTTTGCTACATCATCTTTATCGTTACACATACTTCTTATTTAATCACAAAGTATTGTTCTTCTTATTCGAACTCAAAATTCATATTCATTTCCAATTTCTTAGTAAGATTCACAATTTTTGAATCCTCAATTTGGGCTTTGTTCATGTGAAATTAATCTTAATTTTTAGTATAGTTAATAATGCTTTATTTTTGCCCCAAATTCAACTCCATTTTACACTTTTTATTGCACTAGATCTGATAATCTTAATATCAAAATTTGCGATACATTGCTATTGAATTTTCTATTCAATGCATCTTATTACAACACTACCTTTACCAATATAGTACTCATTTGTACAATCATAATCTTTCAATACTACTATCCATTGTCTTAGTCTCGTATTCAGTTCTTTTAACTCAATATTTACCTCAAAATTAACTTATAATGTCTCTAAACTTTCAAAACAATCACCATTGTAGCAAGTTTCGATTCATATATCAAATAATCAACTCATGAGGTTTCAATTGTCTCCATGCATATGAAATCACTTTATCATGTTGCATCGAATTTTATCCTAATCTCTTATACAACATCATTGTATACTATAGAATCTCCAAATCCAAATGATATAATTAATATGATTTACTTTCATTACTCATACGATTTACACCTTTTTTCCTTAAGTATTCAAACTATTCTTCTCAACTTTTCAAATACATTTAATATATCATCAAATATAGCTTGGATCACTTTAATCTTTAATACCATATTACTGTTGGGGCATTTATTAACTTCAACAAATATTTTAAATTCTCCATATGCCCATGATTTAATTCATTAGATAACTAATTCCTCAATGAGGTAACACTATCTCTCGTTATTTTCAAATTTTTAATTGACTTACCTTTTTTAAAATGATTTTCTCAATTCATTAGATTTCCTCTTATTTCACATGGACTTATTCTACTATCTGCTCCTTCATACTAATTGTTCCACACATTTCCATTTTATTTGAAAACTTAACTTCCTATATTGGTAACACATTCATCAAAATCTAATTTATATCTCCTGTGCATATTCGCATAGAATATAATGTGGATCTAAGTTCTTGTCACATTAGCAATTAATGTGTCCTCAAATTCAGGAAACTACTCACACAGTTGGATAATTTACGTCAAACAAAATACATACATTCTCGATAGTATACTTTACCTCTTATACTTGCGTCTCCGCTAGGGATATGACTCTAATATTTACTTTTGATTCATTACATATTCATTTTTGATTTATTCTTTCATTGATCATCCTTAATATAAATTATCTGATTTGCTTAACCTAATGTAAAGAAATTTTTCTTCGAAAGAAGATTTCTTATTACTATCATCTGTATTGTTCATGCAATCTTTATCAATCAACTATATTCATCATTGCTGTTTCAGCCATTTTTAATACCTCAATTAGATTAATTTCAACTATTTATGATATTTCAATAGTTTCAATTTCTGTCAAACTTTACATGATCAAAATATTCCTTATAATAAAACTCAATGAAATAAGAGGCATATTCATTTACTGATAAGTGCATATTTGTCTAATATTTATGTTTTAATTATTTTATTTCATTCCTCTTATTGATTTAATTATTGGGACTTAATTTGATTTAATGTTTCCTTGTAGGGAATTATAATTTTTGCATGATGTGGGACATTAAGAGGAAAACAACAACTAATTTATGCTACAGAGGGCTCTAGAGGCAGCGCATAGGGGAATTCAATGGGCAGCAGTCACACAGAACAAGAGAAGCCATAGGGAGATGCCACGTACAACAAGATTAAAAAGGATGAAATGCTGGACACGTGGAGAGAGGGACGCAGCCAAGGTTTCAATATATAGGTCTTTTAATTGTCAGAGGGAGAGGCTGACTTTAATAGGAAAAAGGAGACAAAAACCTAGGGAAGCGGGGAGACATAGAGGAGTTGTACGTGAGGGAAGGAAGAAAAGAAAAATCAGTAGCTCTCGTGGGGCAATTAAGAATCTTGTTTTGTTTAATTCCGTTATGAGTAGCTAAACTATTTTAGTCAAGAAATTCCAATTGTTATGATTTGACTCGTGAGACCTTATTGTTCTAATTATTTGGTTATAATATTCGTACTGTTTTCGTTTTACTGCCATTGTTTATTAATTGATTCTACGATTAGGGCCCGATTGTAGAGTTAGTTAATTTGCATATCGCCAACTGATTTACTTCGTGGTGTTAATTGGGTGATTAGTGTTTGTGGAAATTGGTACTAGGACATAATACTTCTCTGATTTCTTGTTAAGAAACTTGTGATCTAACTAGATGAAGCATGAGTTAGTGCGTAGTCAGTTAGGGTTAGTGTTTCATTATATTTTAAGGTTGTTAATTAATTGAATCTCGGAGAGAGACTCGAAGGGGTTATTAGTTGATTAGGGAATAGTTTAAAGGAGTTTCTTTGATTGTTCTAAAATTAAGAAGAAACGAGGGAACCAGAGGTAGTTGGTAACCATAGCTAACCTATTATTAAACCAAAGAAAATATTGGAGTCCATGATCGCAGTCTACGCATAATTAGGAAATTCCTGGCTAAGTTGTCGTTTATTGAGTTAATCAATTTTATCTGAGTTCTTTCCTAGTTGAATCATAGCTATTATTTTATTTAATATTAATTGAGTTAATGATTTATTAGTGATTAGTTTAATTAGTAGTTTTAGTAGAAAACTCCAAAACCCCTTTTAATTAATTTCATTCGTTCTTTGACATTTGAATAGAATCAATTTATTCCATTCTCTGTGGATCGACCCCATTTACCACTGTGTGCAATTTATATTTATTTTGTGTTTGGGAATTATTTTTGGTGGATTCGACACCCATCATTTACGCTTATATTTTGGTATGTACCATTAAGATCATTACATTTTATATAAAATGAATTTCGGCAGGTCACCAATTCATATCTAATGTTAATGATATGTTGGACCCCGTTTTTGGAGCCCAACATCCGGAGTCATAAACCTGAGCTTATAAACCTGCAGGGTTGTTCCAAAGAACCCTCTTTGGCTTTCATCTCACTAGGGTGGTGTGCCCATGTAACACCCCCTTACGTCACGGTACATACCAAGACGCCCGAAGATCACCCCGGTACATATCCTACGACAAGGGCGAGCTACGTTCGATCACTACATTCACTTCCATGGCATGGTATCATAATTTACTAAAAAAGCATCGTAAGAAGATCACAATATTTTAAATCCACTTTTCCTCATAACGTTTGATAATCACCAAATGTCTACATTGTGCCTTTCAACATTTCCCTTCGGAGCACATTAAAACCTAATACAAAAGGACTAAATGAGAGAGGAAAAATATATGCATTCTATCTAAACTGTCCACAAATTCTAGCTGACTAACCTTTAAGCCATGACTTCACTTCCCAACACACAATCCACACAGCTGGTAAAGCCTCTCAGTAGCTAGAATCGTCTCTCGGTCCTGAAAAGATAACGTTGCAATTTTGATGAGTTTTGCAAACTCGATGAGGTAACCATCATCGAGGGTTCACTCAATTCATGCATCACATCATTACACAAAACGTAATATTCACCTCTTTGCATATTCACAACATATCACATTGTTCATACAAAACACACATCAATTATAATTGGCAATGCACGTGAGACTCACTTTCATTTATTATTGTCGTTATGATCGAGTGCCTTTTTACTAGCTCATCCCTTCATGGATGTCGAGCTTTGTTGTATAACTTCCCATATCCGTTAGTGGATATCGGGTATAGTCGCACTCGAGCCCGAGGCTCTATTCACATTCTAAGTTTTAAGCTCTTTATCCTGGCGATTCCGGTCGTAACTTCCTTTATCTTACATGCATTCATGTAATGAATGTTTCACATAATATAACCTCAGTCAATCACATCGATGCACATTCACATTTAGATCACATTCATCATCGGACCTTAGTCTGGCATTCAGCAGAAATGCTAAGCATGTTTTTGCATTCATATACACATTCGCAATTTGGAGCACTTAAATAACTCATTCTAACCACATTCTAAAGCAGAAAATTAATTGAGTGAGAACATCTAGGTTACTCACTGGTTGCTCCCGTAGCTAATGCCTGAAAGATCTGACAATGTTTGAAAGTTGACGTTGCAATTACTCCTCTATAATAAATAGCATACATGATATCACAATTTGCATCATTAAGAGTGTTCAATAATGCACATGTATGAGATGAATTATGTAGAATGCATGTTCATGATAAATCTCGGGTATCGCTCCTTGATTCTTCTAACCACTATCCCTATACCAAAATTCATTTAAGTATAACTAACACTTAGGTTTATGCCTCATTAGAACTATTGAAAACACAATTCATTACTTATTGACTTACCTTCAGACTTTTTGAAACACCCCTTTTGGGTTTACTGTTCACATTCAATAAGAAGGCAAAATTTGTGAATTTTAAGCCCACTATCTTCTAGAAAAGTGTTCCGCTATCTTTTATCTTTCCATTGATACAAAAATTGTAGAGCTCGGCCTCTACCGCCATTACTCCAGGTATTGTCCTCTTTGGCACTTGGATGAGTCACCACTCGAACCCAAGACCTCAAGGTTTTGTTGCACTTCAAAAAAGGCGCCTTTTTAATGTAGAGCCCGGCCTTTACCGCCATCACTCCAGGTATTGTCCTCTTTGGTACTTGGATGAGTCACCACTCGAACCTAAGACCTCAAGGTTTTGTTCCACTTTAAGTGGACGCTTTTTACCATTGAACCAATCAAATGTAGCATCCCACTCCCGCAAGACCCGAACCCGATATCGATGGTGATATTCGAGCCCGTGCCTCACGAGGGTGGTATGTTAGGGTAGTCAAAACTATTCAAATACCTAGTATGACATTTTTATTATTACTTTTTTTTAAAACAAACTCGAGCACGGAAAGCAGTACTCAAATTGGACCCACTTTAATACGAAAACATTTCGACCACAACACAATTTCAATCATTAAAAGGAACTCAGCAATATTTAAATCAATTTATGAACAAAAATTCATAGCCAAATTAGGCCCAATGTCATTTCTAAACGCTTCCAATAATCACATTACAATTTCATCATTCACCAACTGGGCCCTCTATAATAACAGTACTATCCTGCGGAAATTGCAGGAATACAAATTTACACATGAATCAAAATGACACTAATGCAGACGTGAACTGATCCCAACCTTAAACTCTGACTTGCATGCGGTAATCATACTCCCGTGTGTCTAACGGGGTACTCTTCCATCCCTGAAAAATATTTGCAATGTTGGGTGAGTTTGCGAACTCAATGAGAAACCATCATCGATGGTTCACTCAACTCATGCATATACATGCAATTTACAGAATATCACATAATATAACATTCAAAAATATCACATGCACTAATATTTCACAAATATTAGGCATATCGCCTTTCACACAGTTCACATTCAATCATTTGTATATGCAATGCACATGTGACACTTTCCATTTTATTACGTTGTTGTGACCGTGTGCCTGAGCTCATTAACGGTGAGCCTATGGCTTTGAATTACATTGGGCTTGAAGCCCTGATACGTTGAGCCTATGGCTCTAAAATTACGTTGGGCTTAAGGTCCTGATGCATTGAGCTTAAAGCTCTGAAATACGGAGGCTGTTCCGGTCACAACTTTCATTTTCTGAACATACCTTGATGCATGAATGCATATGACCCAATTTACATTTACAGCCAGTTTACATTTCAATGTCAAATTCCCATATCTTCGGACCTTTGGTCCGGTATTTCAATCAAAAAATTTTTCACATTCATAAGCAATTTTGCTTCAATGTCAAACAGTTATACACAAATAGCACTTCGATATCAAGTTCCAGATATTTTAGACACCTATGGTCCGAAATCAATCAAATCAAACACATAAACCCTCCATTATCTCCACATGGCATAAGCATGTAATATTAACACATAAAGGTTGAGGAACCAACTAGGTTACTCACCTGCACTTCTGAGCTATTGCCTGGAAGTTCCAGCATAATCCGTGGAATGTTGTTCCAACGACGCCTCTATAAAGTCAAATAATTATTCATTACTAATTGCATAATCAGAAATATTCAATAATACACATGTCTTAAATAAAAGATGCATGATGCCTATTCATGACCGTCCTGGCGCTATTTCCCAATTTCCACTATCTTTTGACCAAATCTAACCTTTAATTCAGTTGATCAATAATAGCTCGTTTCATTTCAATAGCATATTACGAAACTCCACCAATTTCAATTCTAACATTCAGAAATCTCACAATTATACCCCAATTATCAAGAAACAACCCCTAGGTTGTAATAGAACCTATTCTAAATTTTCATTCAATACCTATTCTAAATTTTCATTCAATACTTTCTTTCTTTTCTTCAATTGTAGACCTCATTTTCTAGATCATAACGAATCAAGAATCACCTCAATTGGAGGTCTAAACTATTAGTTATGCTCCATAAACTAAAACACATTCTTTCAGAAAAATGCCCCTCACCACGACCAAGGATTCCTCGTCGCGGGGTAAAAAGGGTCGCTCGCCGCGACGCATAAGGACTGGACTCATCGCGGCGTAAATTTGCACGCTCGCCGCAACGTCCAACTGAGCTCGCCGCGGCGAGTAACTGTTTACTCGTTGCGTCGAGGCCCTCAGCGCACGTCGCGACGTACGAAGCTCCGATCGTCTTCTCTGATGAATTTTTTCTCATTTCTCTCTCTAAAACTAGTCATAACTCACCCATAACTACCCCAATCTTTCACAATTAAACACATGCATGCATTTAACTAATAAATAACCAACATACAATCAATTTACTTACCAAATCAAGCTCAAATCTTCAACTCTCGACAAATCCTCCAATTTCTTTGACACTTACGAGCTCCCCCTCAAAACCTCAAAATCTTTATCTTCCTTAGGGTTAAAGCTTGGCTTTGCAAGTAGAGAAGAAACAAGCAAGCTAGCAATGGAAATCACAAAGGGAGGAAGAACGAAAATCTCCAAGGAAAAAGAAACAATCGTGCCCTAGGAGAGAAGAGGATTTCCTTTCTTTTAATCTTAGAACCTAAGGCATTTTAAAGGTTACTCAAATATGCCACATGTCTAACGGCTCGACAAGCTATTTTCTAAAATCATAAATCAAACTTCCCCATTGCCATTAGACAATTATTTTGGTACTATACAGTCAGTCAGTCCGCTACTTGAAAAATTTCAGGGTTTGGACATTTTCTCGCAATTTAACCAGAAAATTTCTAAGGGAAAATAAATCCTAAGACATTCCAATTCAATTTCATACGTAGTTATCTCAATATATTCACAAATTGCATCTCAGTCATAAGTAAATGCCGGGAATGCCATGAATGCATGTACACATAACTGCATGTGCCAATTAACTCATTCCTCTAAATTTAGAGGCCAATTAAATGCTCAATCCAAATATGCAATACAAATTACTAGCCTGTCCCAATTGACCAATTTATCCTTCCAATCGGGGATGGGATGTTACAAAAATCACTCAATGTGGTTCAGTAATTTGGAAGATATGATTCAAACATTTTCGGACTATTCCACTCCAAAACAGTGTACTATACCCAACTTCATCCAGAATTTGAACACCTTAGAGGCTGGATCAAGATTCAGCTTCTTCCTATTATTTGTATCCCTATTACTCTAGTTTACTACAAATCAAGAATCACCTCAATTAGAATCCTACAGACCAAGATATGATCAAAATACTGAAATATGTTCAGTAAAATATCCAGTTCATGCTCCTTCCACTGATACCCTTACTTTGATTCAATCAATCATTTTCAATTTAATACCAAAAACCATAACATTTTTTAGAGAGATAAAGAATGTGTTAGGAATCGAAAGCTTCAAAAATTGGGTCATTTGGAGGTCGATAGAAGAAGTTATGACCAAAAGAGTCCAGTCTATATTTGTTTTCGTCTTAGTTCTATCGTGTAACATCCCATCATCGATGGGAAGGGTAAAATGGTAATTTGGAATGGGATATGAGTGTGAAAACGTATCTCGGCTTGGTTATGCCTAATATGGGCTCCATATATGCATAAATTGTAATTTTTGTACATGCACATGTTTGTACATGTATTCCTGACATTTCCTGGCATATGTGTTATTGTGAAAAACATATGAATTAGTGCTTGAAAATCAAATTGGAATGGATTTTTGTGTGCTTTTCATTTTTGTGGAATTTTAAAAAATTTTCTGGAAATTTTTTGAAATACCTTTCCGGACCGAAAAAATTTACGAGTGACAGACTGATTTGGTTTCCGGTGCCGAAAATGACTGTCCAATGGCACTGAAAAATTAGATACATGATGTTTGGATTTATTTATATGAGCCATTGGAATTTGGGGAGAATTTGGAATAGAAATTGGAGATAAAATAGACTAGTTATTTTAGGGACCAAATGGAGCCTTGGAAGAGTGACATGTGGCAAGTGACATATGTCACTTGCCACACCACTCATGTGTCACAAATTTCCTTAAGTGAAAGACCATCTTTTGGGTCTTTCACTTCCTAAGTTCGATGGAAGCCCTCTTCATCTCTTTTTTTTCTTTATTTCTTCATTCCTTGCCTCCTTCTCACGACACCTTCCTCTTCAAACTTAAAAGTTGATCATTGCCTTCTTCCATCACTATCCTCTTGAAGACCTTGCTACTTGCTTCTTGATGCTAATGGAATCCAACCTATTCCACCTTACCAAGGTGAAGATAGTGTTTATGGAGGAGTTAGGGTTCTTAGTGATTGGAAGGAGCTTGGAAACTCAATCAAGTAAGTATCTTGTTATTTTGGTCACATGGAACAATTGTGATGCTAGTTTAGAGGCTAATTGCATGAGATGGGATTTTGGATATATGGATATCGTGTTTAGTGATGGGTGTGTGTGTGAGTGTTGTGAGTGTTCTGGCTTTGATGAATGATTGATTGATGATATAGAAGTCGATGAATGGTTATTGGAAAAGGTTTTGAAAGTAAAAGTGGGTGTAGAAGAGTGTAGGAAATGTATGGATGTTTGAATGTGTGTTTCTGCCATTTTTGGCAAATTGATTAAGTGAAAGTCTTGCTTACATTGTGGGTGATTTATTGATTAAATTGGATGCTTATTGATGTAGAAATGGTATGGGAATGATAGGATTTGAGTTTGGTATAAAATCTGGAAAAATTTACTTTGTGTATGTTTCAGGTTTTTTATCATAACTTTTGATATGGTTAGGCTATTGAGTTTAGGCTTAGCTTAAATTAAACTTAAGAAGTATATCTAGAATTAATATGAAGGAAGTTTTGTCCAATTATGGCTTTAAGGGTTTTAAATTTTGCTTGGAAAGTGAGATAGGTGTGCTGGCTGAATAACTGAGATTCAGGCATTGAATGAATTGTTACCTGAAACTTTGGAGAATTTTCTGGGATAAAGTAGACATATTTTGTAAAATTGTTCTTCATGAAAGTTGAAGATTTTCTTGTTAGCTTTCTATCTCCACTAAGTATGCAATTTTTCGATTTGTAGGTTGAAAGTTATCGCTTGAGAAATGTCAGATGGCAATTGATGTGTTAATGTGTTTAGTGTGTGTACTGCCTCTAAGTATGAATTTTGATAGTTTCTGTGTTCTGACGCCAATTGTGGTCTGTTAGAGTTAAAATTAGCTCAAGTGATCTTATGGAAAGTTGTAGAGGATTGTCTTAGATATTTAATGAGGTATAATATGAGAATATTAGATGTATGTATTGTAAGTTATGAATTTTTCAATTTCGGATATGTTTTAGGTGATGTGCTGATTTTAGCAAGCCTAACAGGGCAGCCACTTTAATGGGTGAATTTGAACTGGTTAGTGATGGAATTTCTTTTTGAGTTCTTCATGAGAAGTGTAGCTTGTTTTCTTATCTTTTTAGTGATATATAGCATGTAATTTTTTGACAATGGGTTAGAAATTTATGAATTTTGAAAGAATGTGTTGCTGTTGAGGATGACAGATATAGGCAGAAGCTTTGATTGAGAATTTGAATTGTTTAGAGATTGAATTTGCTTTCAAGTTGTCATGAAAGTTGTAGGATATGTTTTGATAGTTCTTTTTGTATAAATCTTGGAATTTTTAGCAAAGGGGATGGAAAGATATGATTGTTGGAAAATGTTGTACTGTTTTGGAAAAATGTGATTGTACTGTTTTGAATGGTATGGTGAAGACAGTAGCTTTGATTGTATTTTTGACACCCTTAGAGGGAAAATTGGTTTGTGAGTTCTGCATGAAACTTGTAGGATTTTCTGTTATCTTTCCAATGAGACCTCATTTGTGGTTATTGGACAATGGAGTAGAGAATTATGATGGTTAGAGTTTCTGTCATTTTTAGTAGGATGAAGTTTATCTGACATTAATTTTGGGGTGGTTTTTCACTCCTTTAGAGGCAGATCTGGTTCTTACTCTCTTCATAATAGTTGTAGAGTTTTCTTTTAGCTTTCCATTGATATCAAGTTTGTTCAATTTGGATTTCTGTGTAGGAAGTTATGACTTGGGAAAGTTGGACTGTCGGAAGAAAAAGACCAGAGTTTTCCAGGTTAGGCACTATAGATGAGCTAGTCAACTAGCAGGTCTTCGACTAGTCGACTAATGCATGTAATTTTTACAAGCCTGTTTTCCTGATCCGACCTCTCTCAATTCTTTTGCTTATAACTTTTCCGTCCAACATCCGATTGACCTGATTCTTGAGGCATCGGATCTGTGAAACAATGAATTTTATTTATTTGTGAAATTAGGAATTTTTAGTGTTGGGACCCGATCCAGGAACCGGATCCCAACCGGAAAGCGGAAACCAAAAACAAACAGAATTCGGAATCGAATGCGAACCGACTCAAATACAAAGCGAACCAATTAATCAACCTGAACAAACATCGACATCCGTTGCAAACATGAAGCATAGGAAACTAATCGCGTTGGAAACCCTAAGACGTACCCTTCCGAAATCCGGTATAATTTTTTTTTTCTTATTCCTTGTCTTTTCATTCTTAATCACTTTATTTCATTACATACAAAATTATCATATGCCTGGATACTCATACAAATCCCAAATCGCACTCAAATCATAATAAACTTCTTAACATTAATACCAATCCCATAAATCCATCTTTCATACATCTAAATTTTATTTTTCTTCTTTTTCAATTTATTTTCTAACGAAAATTCGGCAACATAACGATTGCATTTATCCTATCCCAAAATTTTCTGCAAGGAAAAACACACTTCTAATATCACAAAATCCAGAATCATCGGACTCCCCGTCCGAAATCCAAACACCAGTAAACAAACGCAATCTTAGTTCTAAACACTTCAATCAAATTCCCATATCAATTAACAATATATTTTCTCAAAATCATAACAATTTCATATACAATTTCCAAAATCATTTACAATCACGGAATTCAAAATCCGTACATTGACCTCCTCATTCTTTTACATCAACCTAATATACACAATTTCATACAAACTTCATAAATCATATACATACATGGCAATTCGCCATATTCAATCTTAATACCAAAATCTCAATTTGCACAAAAATCCAAATAATACAAAATCGAATCAAACGTCTTAATACTCTTTCATCCGATCTCCTGCACGAAACCTGGAGATGGGGATGAAAGGGGGGTGAGCTCGGAAGCTCGTGGATAATATATTTATAAATTGAAACATAAGCGAAAATATTCTTTTCAAAATTTTCAAACATTTCCCATTCGGAAAATTTATCCAAAACCCATTTTCAAACTTTCCAAAACATTCATAAACAGTTTCCAAAATTCATAATTGAAAATTCACTTTCTCATTTCTCAAATTCTCAAACTTTTTACTAATCATGCACAACTTTAAACATGAATGCATCACATAGCAAATAAACAAAATCAAAAACCACATAATATAACAGAATGATTTGATGTTGGACCCCACACCCCACCCGTAGGTGTTTGCAGGTTATACTGTGGCGTGTGTTTGCGGGTTATACCGCGGCATCCAACACAAATCACAATAACACATTAAATGATTTGGTTTGGTCCATAACAGGACGTACTGCACATTTCTGCATAGCGGTCATGTGCAGCCGTGAAGGGAGTCCGTGATCGGAACTCCATTGCCACTAGCGGGCAGCCAGGAGAAGGCTATAATAAGTAGAGACAGTGCACTGACTCACAAAAGGACCTGACCCAAACCCACATAACACATAAGCGAAAACGGAAATTCAGATTGCCCGAAGGCACTTTTCAAAAATCTTGATTTTTCACATTTTTCAAATCAATGACACAGGCACGTATCCACATGAATTCACATAACAAATCTAATTCAAATTCACATCATCACTTAAATCACAAATTCATTACAATATATGCACTAATTCTTTAAATCATTTATATCATAAATCAAATAATTTGAAAACCATGAATTTCATAAATCTTGCATTTTCTAAAACTCATTTTAACCATTTGAAATCATAATATCAAACATTTACAACCTTTTTCAACCCATTTTATCAACAATAATTTATCAAAATCAAATTTTGCTTTCTTTAATTTTCAAAATCACATTCTTAGCTTACAATTCAATAAATAAATATATTACCCACCTCATATCCATGCTAACAACTTGCTTTGTGCCTCAATTGCTCCAAAGCCTTCTTCTTTCTTCCACATTAAAATTTCCTAAACCAAATTAATCCAAATTCAACTTTATAAATGTCATAATTCATCAATTTAAACATAGAAAACACTAATTCCACATAAAATCAAGCTATCTAAATCATGAATTTCCAAAATCCTTCAAAATCCCCAAATTCCAAAATGCACCTAAACCAATCCACTCAAATTCAATATCATATTTAACTTAATTACTCAAATTGAGTTTAGGAAACATCAATTCCTCACATATTCAAGCTATTTCAATCTCCAATTTTGAAAATCCCCAATTTTCAAAATTGGCCTAAACCAATTTACACAAATTACATATCATAAATCACAATTTCCTCAAAATTGATTTCATGTTTCACCAATTCATACTAGTATTGATGATTCTACACCATTAATTCACAAAATCCCCAAATTTTCAAATTAAGCCTAAACCCCCAATTTACAATTTTTCAAATTAAACTTCATATAAAGCATAAACATCAAAATTAACTTAGGATATCTCAAATTCATCATTAATTCAAGCCATCTAAAGCATCAATTTCACAAAACTCCAATTTCAAAATTTGACATAATCCCCAATTCACAATTAATCCAAAATTAAACATAATCATAAACTATTCTCTTCAATTAGCCTTAGGAAAACTCAATCCATAACCTTTCCAAACTATCTAAACCAATAAACTCATCAAAAGATTCGAAATTAAAACTTTCTCTCTCTTACCTTTTTCTCCTCCATTTTCGTATTTATTGAGCTCCAAGACAAGCTTCCTTCTTCTTCCATGTCTTCACCTTGAAACCAAGCAAAAGTCAAGCTCAAAGACCTAAAAAATTCGAAATCTTACTCTCTCTTTCTTTCTGCTTCTCCATCCGTAAGCTTCCTCTTCTTCTTCTCTCTTCTTCATCTTTTCTCTCTTTTTTCTTCTCATTTTCATGTGTATCTTGTAAAGCAACGACAGCCACCTCTTAATCTGATTGCCATGTCATTAAAATGAGAGTCAAATGACCATATTGCCCCTCCTTTTAAGTGAAATCCCAAAATACCCCTGCACAGGATTTTCAAAATCTGACTAATTGCGTCCTATTTTCAAGCATCTAGACGAAATAATTTGGACAAACTTTCTTCTTAAAAATTGTTCCTATAGATCATACGAATCCAACACTACCAACCGCTCTCAATTCGGATCAGAAACGAAGAAGTTATAGCCAAAATACTATTGGACCTTCACAAAATCCGAGGCTGAACATTAACATAACTTCAGTCCAGATATTAACAATCTTAGGGATGAAATTAAATTTCGATCCCTTCACAAGAGTTGTAGCCCTATATCTTAATTTTATTTTCCCTCAAGAATCAACTTAATCGGAGTTGTACAGCTCCCGAATTTCACGAAATACTGAACCATGTTCAGAAAATTATCCAACTTATAACCTATAACCAAATCTCTTACTTTGGTTCAATCAATCTCTTTCCATTTAATCTCTTAAAAATCATAATTCTTCATAAAAATGAAATTAATCGTCTTAGGAATCCAACACTTCGAGAATCAAATCAATCGGATGTCGGACGAAGGAATTATAAGCAAAAGATTACGAAAGGGATCGGATAAAGAAACAAAATAACGGAACTTCAAAACCGAACTTTTCAAAAATCATTTCTCTCGATCGCGAACTTGGAAATTGAAACATTTAGTTTCAATAAAAAGATAAAAGAAAACTCTACAACTTCCCTGAAGAACTCAAAATCAAATTAGGTTTCGAAAGAGGTTGAAAACTCAATCAAAGATTCTGTCCAAAACAGCTTTTCCTAAACGACTTCCCATTTTTAATCGCTCATAACTCATTGCTCCGATATCAAAAAATTGCAAACTTTATATCAATGGAAAGATAAAAACATCATCTAAAACTTTCATGAAGACTACTTACTCCAATTAGGACTAAATCCATACGACGAGTGGCCTCGAAGCATAGAACACACAAATCTATACTTAATAGCATTATCAAAACAAAGCATATCTTCAGAAATTCATATATTTCAATCCCGACCTCGAAAAATAGTAAACTTTATGTCCACAAAAAGCTCTCAACAGAGGCTACAAGTTTTATGTTGATCATTTTCTCGAATTTTGCCTAAATCAAAAAGTCAACTTTTTCTTCAAAAAGTCAAACTCTAATCGAACTTTCACTGATCATAACTCTCACTTCCTATATCGAAAAATATCAAACTTTATGGCTACAGAAAGCTCTTGACATAAACTACAAGTTTCCAGAAGATCATTTTCTCAAATTCTTCTAAAATCAAAAAGTCAACTCTCAAGTCAAACATTTTATCTCCAAAAGTCAAACTTTCTAAATTCTTCAAATTTGCACACTTTTTCTTTTTAATTCTTGCTATTTAACTTCATTTCAATCAACTCATCTAGTTTCTTCTCATAATCCCTATAAGTTCACTCAAATATCAAAGTCCTCAAAATTAAACAATTCTTTTCTCATAATTTTTTTTCATCAAATTTCCTTAAATTCATAATTTTCTCACCAATTTCTTTCTCACTTAAATTCATTTTAATATTTCTAATTTTCATCAAAAGTTCGGGGTCCAACATTTAGAGCCGAAATTATCAGGGATTGGTTAGGTCGAAGTGAGAGGATTGGGTAGTGATTTGTCTGCTCCGTGTTTTATCAATAATTGGACCTATAGAGGTCCAAATTGCGTGATTTTGGTGCCTGTGGTTTCCTAAGTCATAGGGGAATCTTTTATGATGCGAATTATGGGATAATGCCCGGAATGTCACAAACATGCTTTGTACACATTTTAATTGCTACATGTGCATTATTAAATAGTCCTGATTGTGCATTTGGTAATAGTTGTATATTTTGAATGTAACAGAGGCACGTTTGGAACGTCAGCACACGGACGTTGCCGAGACTTCCAGGCATTAGCTCGGAAGCTATAGGTGAGTGACCTAGATGATTTCTTACTTATCATTAGCTTGTGATTATTTGATTTTGACTCTGTGGAGGATAATGGGGGGATATTGTTTGACTGTGAATTCCGGACAGAAGGTCCGGAATACTTGGAAAGCTATGGTATAGAAGTGTCATGGGTATGTGAAATTATCATTGTGTTTTAATGTGAAATATTGTGAATAAATTGTCCGATTGTGATAATTTGGAAATGATTGTGATATAGGAATACGTGAATAAGGTGATTGAATTGTAGCATAAATGAATACGTGCATGATTACAAAATCAGTTAATGATTGTTGTGACCGGAGCAGCCACAGTTTCAGAGCGACAAGCTCAACGATTAATGAGCCCTTAATAGGACAGTTTCAGAGCTACAAGCTCAACGATTAATGAGCCCTCAATGGGACAGTTTCAGAGCTACAAGCTCAACGATTATTGAGCCCTTAATGGGACAGTTCCAGAGCCTATGGCTCAACGATTGATGTGCCCTTATGGGGAAAGTTCAGGTGCTCGGTCACAACACTGAAATAAATTGAAAAAAATGTTACATGTTGCTTTTGATTTGATCTATTTGGTTGAATGAAAGGCAAAATGCCATATACTGATATGATAATAGTCATGGGGTACTTCTGATTGTGAATCATGAAACAATTATATTATGCTTGAATGTGGTATGAATTCAATTGGTTATGTATGTCTAAATCGAGTGAAATGTATCAAATTGCCTGTACTCGAGTGAAATTGTGAAATGGGGTCAAATATGCAAGAATGTGAATATATGCTTTGTGAATTGATGTGTTGTATAAATTGAGTGAACCATCGATGATGGTTATCTCACTGAGTTCGCAAAACTCACCCAAAATTTGCAATTATTTTTTACGACTCAGAATAATACCCCGTTAGGTAATGGGCGTATAATGCTAGAAGAAGTCAGGATTAGTTCGTGTCTGCATTAGTGTCTGATAGAAATGTATTTTTTTGAATTTTTGTATTAATCATGATTAGGTCAAGTTGTATAGTTAACAGACTGAACTAAATTGTATTTATAAAAAGGGCCCCCGTGGCCAATGTACTTGTTAATGATTGTATGTAAATTGTTTTCCGCATAATATATATTGTATGTGTATGTTTATGTTTCAAAAAAAATTTATACTAAGTTTTGACTGAGTGATGTAGCACGTCACCCTCACAGGGCACGGACTCGGATATCACCATCGATATCGGGTTTGGGTCATGTGGGAGTGGGGTGTTACATTTAGGTTGTATCAGAGCCCAGAAGTACGAACTTACATGGGCATTTTCTGAGATATAGGTCAAATCGTATACAGTGAAGACATGTCATAGTAGACCGTGGCAACTGATCCCTAATCTGAGTCCCATGGGTATGAGTCATACATAGGAAAAAGTGTTAAGTGTTTCAATGTGAAAAGAGAAACGAAATATCAGCCTTTGAGGAAATGTGGATTATGGGCAATTGGGAATGGGAAAGGTAAAAATGCGAGGGTGCGAGGCCCAAGAGGCCGAGGCCATTTTGAGGACGCGAGGCCCAAGAGGCCGAGATCCTACAAATTGTTAATGATATTCACATTGTACTGTGGTCATAAACCCTTGAATGTGATTTGAATGTGAAGACAGTGACATGGGTTGAGTTAGGAGAGAAGTGATATAAAATTGAATAATGAGTTTTAAATGTATAAATAGGGTTGAAAGAAAACGAAATTAGCAGTACCCTGGAGGGGTCATTTTGGACATGGGAAGAATATCGATTAAAAGTGATAAGAATTAATGAGTTAGCATAAAAATACGTCTATGTTTGATCAAAAGCTCAAGGATGACTAGGAAATTGTGACTCTGATGAGTATGTCCGATAGAATGGGATATGTGAAAATGAGAAAAAGGCAGGTAAAGATTCACTGTATTTGTGTTGATATGAGTATGATGGAATATCTTATAGCGTAAGTGAAGAATTGTTAGAATGAAACGGAAAAGATGAGATTAAAGTGTGCAAGCCCGTCAAAAGAAATAACTTTCTATGATTGTGAAAGGATAGATTTGGATTTGAAGTGTGATAAAAGTTGTGATTTGGCGTAATAATATGTCTGAGATATTGAGATGACATTTCTTGATGCTCCTGCGGTTGTAATTTGAAATAAATTGAGAATATACATTTGTACGATGAAATAATAGAAACATGGCTTTATTATTGCGTAAAATGCGCCTGAGTTTGGGTTGCAAGTGTGTATGCAATTATGGAAAACATGATAAAGCAAAGGAGTAGAGTGAATGCACTCAAAATATAAATTCTATAATTATGCTAAGATGTTGCATAGAAGAAGAGGTAAATATTGGAAAACTGGCGCATAATCACTGTCAATATTTGGGGTAATGTGAGGTAAAAGTGCAAGCCACGATATGGGCCTACAAAAATAGGTTTTTGCTATGATCAAATAGCAACCTCCAGTTATGGACAGGAACAAGGATATAAATGTTATCTAGAGTTAATTGGAATTTAAGTAGCAGTAGTGAATTTGAGTACGTGGCTATATGATATAGAGACATCTTTTAATAAGATGTCAAAATTTTGAATGGTATTAGCCATGGTGTAAGTGTAAATGAAATTTCTTAATGCCTCATTGAGCCTTAATATCGAGGATACATTGACCATAGAATTCATGAGACAAGTTGATCTTTTAAAGATTTTGTGAAATGTTGTCATTGATTTTTCTTGAGCTATTAGAAATGACATGGATAATAGGTGAGTGACAATATCGAGGTTTGTACCAAGAATCACTGATATAGGGTCAGAAAGCTGGGAAATTTAAATTATGACCAATGAAGACATTCCATGACCAATAGCTGGGATCATAAGCTCTTCTCTCGATTCAATAATGGAATCGAGTAATTCTTCTATAGTGGACTAAGGCTCTCGTTTGAGTCAATTGGGTTTGCTTCAGAAAGGAAGTAACAGACACAATGGAGAGAATTTTGAAATAAGATGACAGGTCTCTCGAAAAATTTTTCATGTACTGTCTTCCTTAAAAAAAATGAAAAAGAGAATATTGGAGTTGTTTCCATAGCAAAGATTCAAGCATAAGGGTTAGAAAAGGCTATCGGGAGTATATATATTTTTATTGATGTAAAATATCCAACAATTCGAGGAGACATTCTTGTTCATGTGAGGTGAAATTTGGTTCACATCATAGGCTATGTTTTTAAATCTATTTGGAAACTATAAATTATCTCTGATGAAGGGGTTTTCAACACAGGAGATTATGGTTGTAGATAGATTGAAATGTGTGGAGCAACTGGTATAAATGAACAAACATTTGCATAAGTCAATGTATAATCATTAGGAAAGTTATAGAACTGCTAAAATCTGTCGAGAAAAAGAAGTTAAATGAAAAATAGAAGATAACATGTGATAATACTACTGCACTGAGGAATTTGTTACTTAAGGAATTACAAGAACTGAACATAAGCACACTGAGTTTGAGGTTATATCTATTGGAGTTAACAATACCCTGATAGGATTATTATATTGAAGATTAATGTGATCCAAGCAAAATGGCATCAGTTGATGACTATGGTCATAATGGTACAGAGTATATATTGAATACTTGAGAGAAAAGTATGTAAGCCGCGTTAGTGATGACTGAAACAAAATGACGATAGTGTTAAGTATGACATTCAGAATTGGAGAGTTTATAGTATGTACAATAGAGGTTCACAATCGAGATCAAGAGGAAATTGGTTGTACTACATAAGGTGATTTTGTGTACCTAGAGATAAATATAGCTGCATAAGCTAAATTTGGGTAGATGACTTGAAAATTCCTGCAATAGTAATTGGTTTGAAAGCGTAGAATCATGATGTGAACAGAAACATATGATATATACATATGACTAGACAGATTAGTAGAGATTAAGGTAAGACTGGAATTGAAAAGATTGAAAGGATTGTGCTGAGGGACCTATCCTAACACAGCTAATGTTTCAATCAACAGTATCGATTAGACCATTTCATAATAGAGTACCACATACGTGGATACTAGGTTACTCAATCTAGTGAAATAAAGAAGGTATAATGATGAGTTAAACTGGAGCAAAAAGGAAATCTTATTAGTTATGGGGAAAAGAAACATCAATTTTGCAGATAGGAATTAGGAAAGCCCAAATTGAGGATTTGAGGAATAAAGTATGTGTCCTAGTAATGTGTACCTTAAAAGAGCACTTGTCGGCTAAGAATATCAAACTAAATGAATATATGTGAGAGTTTCTTGCAGTCTTAACTATTATCTTAACTATTAGAGACAGATATAAAGCTTATATGTCTGGAAGGTTTCAGCATATAAGATGAATGTATGGTGCAAAGTGACTATAGGCAACATTATCATTATTTTGGTGAGATGACAAAAAGAGTCGATCACCCAAAGTAAAAGTCAAAACAAATTTGGGATACTGTTAGTGAGTGAATGAAATGAATTAAAAATCAGAATAAAGTGGATCAAAGTTGTGACTATATGGAGACATATTTTGAGTGAAACACCTGTGCCAAGGTATAGTTAGATGAGATACAAAGGTAATAAGGGAAGTTAAGGGTGACAATGAGTGGTCTAGATATAAAGTGATGGCAAGAATAGGACCATGGCATTATAAGTGATTTTATGGTTAGCATCGTTATAATCTGATACATGCGGTACTGAAACTGGAAGTAAAGGGTTGAATATTCTGAAACTCATCAAGGACATAATTGAGGAAGTATGACATCTAAACAGAGAATTGACAGGAAACGGTTAAGTGTAGGGAAACAATACCCCTACCTTATTCAGTATAAAAAATGAATTTCGAGGACGAAATTTTTATTAGGAGGGGAGAATTGTAACATCCCATCATCGATGGGAAGGGTAAAATGGTAATTTGGAATGGGATATGAGTGTGAAAACGTATCTCGGCTTCGTCATGCCTAATATGGCCTCCATATATGCATAAATTGTAATTTTTGTATATGCACATGTTTGTATATGCATTCCTGACATTTCCCGGCATATATGTTATTGTGAAAAACATATTAATTAGTGCTTGAAAATCAAATTGGAGTGGATTTTTGCGTGTTTTTCATTTTTGTGAAATTTTAGAAATGTTTCTGGAAATTTTTCGGAATACCTTTCCAGACCGGAAAAATTTACGAGTGACAGACTGATTTGATTTTCGATGCCAAAAATGACTGTCTAATGGCACTGAAAAATTAGATACATGATGTTTGGATTTATTTATATGAGCTATTGGAATTTGGGGAGAATTTGGAATAGAAATTGGAGATAAAATAGACTAGTTATTTTAGGGACCAAATGGAGCCTTGGAAGAGTGACATGTGGCAAGTGACATATGTCACTTGCCACACCACTCATGTGTTACGAATTTCCTTAAGTGAAAGACCATCGTTTGGGTCTTTCACTTGCTAAGTTCGATGGAAGCCCTCTTCATCTCTTTTTTTTTTCTTTATTTCTTCATTCCTTGCCTCCTTCTCACGACACCTTCCTCTTCAAAGTTGATCATTGCCTTCTTCCATCACTATCCTCTTGAAGACCTTGCTACTTGCTTCTTGATGCTAATGGAATCCTACCTATTCCACCTTACCAAGGTGAAGATAGAGTTTATGGAGGAGCTATGGTTCTTGGTGATTGGAAGGAGCTTGGAAACTCAATCAAGTAAGTATCTTGTTATTTTGGTTACATGGAAGAATTGTGATGCTAGTTTAGAGGCTAATTGAATGAGATGGGATTTTGGATATATGGATGTCGTGTTTAGTGATGGGTGTGTGTGTGAGTGTTCTTGCTTTGATGAATGATTGATTGATGATATAGAAGTTGATGAATGGTTGTTGGAAAAGGTTTTGAAAGTAAAAGTGGGTGTAGAAGAGTGTAGGAAATGTATGGATGTTTGAATGTGTGTTTCTGTCATTTTTTGGCAAATTGATTAAGTGAAAGTCTTGCTTACATTGTGGGTGATTTATTGACTAAATTGGATGCTTATTGATGCAGAAATGGTATGGGAATGATAGGATTTGAGTTATGTATAAAATCTGGAAAAATTCACTTTGTGTATGTTTCATTTTTTTGATCATAACTTTTGATATGGTTAGGCTATGGAGTTGAGGTTTAGCTTAAATTAAACTTCAGAAGTATATCTAGAATTCATATGAAGGAAGTTTTGTCCAATTATGGCTTTAAGGGTTTTAAATTTTGCTTGGAAAGTGAGATAGGTGTGCTGGCTGAATAACTGAGATTCAAGCATTGAATGAATTGTTACCCGAAACTTTGGAAAATTTTCTGGGATAAAGTAGACAGAGTTTGTAAAATTGTTCTTCATGAAAGTTGAAGATTTTCTTGTTAGCTTTCTATCGCCACTAAGTATGCAGTTTTTCGATGTGTAGTTTGAAAGTTATGGCTTGAGTAATATCAGATGGCAATTGATGTGTTAATGTGTTTAGTGTGTGTACTGCCTCTAAGTATGAATTTTGATAGTTTCTGTGTTCTGACGCCAATTGTGGTTTGTTAGAGATAAAATTAGCTCAAGTGATCTTATGGAAAGTTGTAGAATATTGTCTTAGCTTTGTAATGAGGTATAATATGAGAATATTCGATGTATGGAATGTAAGTTATGAATTTTTCAATTTCGGATATGGTTTAGGTGATGTGCTGATTTTAGCAAGCTTAACAGGGCAGCCACCTTAATGGGTGAATTTGAACTGGTTAGTGAGGAAATTTGTTTTTGAGTCCTTCATGAGAAGTGTATCTTGTTTTCTTATCTTTTCATTGATATATAGCATGTAATTTTTTGACAATGGGTTAGAAATTTATGAATTTTGAAAGAATGTGTTGCTGTTGAGGATGATAGATATAGGCAGAAGCTTTGATTGAGAATTTGAATTGTTTAGAGATTGAATTTGCTTTCAAGTTGTCATGAAAGTTGTAGGATATGTTTTGATCTTTCTTTTTGTATAAATCTTGGAATTTTTAGCAAAGGGGATGGAAAGATATGATTGTTGGAAAATGCTGTACTGTTTTGGAAAATTGTGGTTGTACTATTTTGAATGGTATGGTGAAGACAGTAGCTTTGATTGTATTTTTGACGCCCTTAGAGGGGAAATTGGTTTGTGAGTTCTTCCTTAAACTTGTAGGATTTTCTGTTATCATTCCAATGAGACCTCATATGTGGTTATTGGACAATGGAGTAGAGAATTATGATGGTTAGAGTTTCTGTCATTTTTTGTAGGATGAAGTTTATCTGACATTAATTTTGGGGTGGTTTTTCACTCCATTAGAGGTAGATCTGGTTCTTACTCTCTTCATAAAAGTTGTAGAGTTTTCTTTTAACTTTCTATTGATATCAAGTTTGTTCAATTTGAAGTTTTGAGTAAGAATTTATGACTTGGGAAAGTTGGACTGTCGGAAGAAAAAGATTTGAGTTTTCCATGTTAGCCACTGTAGATGAGCTAGTCGACTAGCGGGTCTTCGACTAGTCGACTAATGCATGTAATTTTTACAAGCCTGTTTTCCTGATCCGACCTCTCTCCATTATTTTGCTTATAACTTTTCCGTTCGACATCCGATTGTTGGACCAATGGTGGTTGACAAATTAAATCCCACTTATGTTTTGATAATAATAAAATGTATAGAATTGGTTAAGAAATTGTTTCAGGTATTTTGGGATTGATATTCAATAAAAGAATTGTGCAAATCAAGATGGGCAAGTGACTAATCATTGAAGAATCAAGATGGAAGTTTCCTTATAAGTGAAAGAGGCATTAATAATGAGAATTATAGAAGATTTGGATGGATATTACCGTTGAAGCCCACATAAGTCGACTTGCACATCATAAGTCGACTTATACATCAAGTAAGAACAACATAAGTCGACTAGAACATCATAGGTCGACTAACATATGAAGTTCTATCAACACAAGTCGACTAATAGTACATAAATTGACTTATTGAGGACCACAAGTCGACTTACACAGCACAAGTCGACTTATTGAAGAGCGGAGATGAAATTTTACGTAAGTCGTTCACACAAGTCGACTTATACATTCGACAAGTCGACTTATAAGTACAGTGAACAGACTCCAACGGTTCAATTTGCTACAAATAGAAAGGAGGATATTAAGGAACGGTCATATCATTTATACAACGGCTAGAATGGCTTCCAACAGCTATTTTCTTCAAGTATAAAGAGTGGATGATTGATGAAGAGTGGACGGAAGTTCTACAAGTGAAAATACTCTTCTATTGCTTCAAAATTGCTCATTATTGTTCTTATCGAGTTCCATTGTTGGATTGTTATGTTATGTAATGACTTTGTATTTTCTTTGCGTTTGCTTATGAATTTCCAGTCGAATATAAGTCGTCTGGGTGTTCTTTAAAAAAATTCTCTTTTTCCCCAAATCTCCGAAAACATATTCTCTTCCACTTTTGAGATTTATTCATGATGATGTTTCTCCACCATGATGGTTTTTCTATCTAGCCAAGACCAATATTTCATATTGTTTGTGACTGTTACTTGAGACTATTTGTATTTGATGACTTATTTCTCTATTTAATGTGATTGCGATATTTCATCTATTGGTTGTTTGTATTAGTTGTTTTGATTATGACATAAAAGGGGAGAAAAAATGAGAAATTGGATATTCTTTAGTCACTTGATTAAGGGGTATTATGTGATAATTGTCTTTAATTTAAGTCTATCATGATTTCAAATTACTTTTATGAATTTGATCTTACAAGGTTATTAAATTCAATGATTTATATGATTGAGGGGGAGACTTCTAACCAAAACGACAAGGTATAAAAACCTTGATCAATGTTTCTTTGTTTTCATTTCTAAAACAATTTCTAAGTGTTTTGTCATTATCAAAAAAGGGGAGATTGTTGGACTAATGGTGGTTGACAAATTAAATCCCACTTATGTTTTGATAATAATAAAATGTATAGAATTGGTTAAGAAATTGTTTCAGGTATTTTGGGATTGATATTCAATAAAAGAATTGTGCAAATCAAGATGGGCAAGTGACTAATCGTTGAAGAATCAAGATGGAAGTTTCCTTATAAGTGAAAGAGGCATTAATAATGAGGATTATAGAAGATTTGGATGGATATTACCGTTGAAGCCAACATAAGTTGACTTGCACATCATAAGTCGACTTATACATTAAGTGAGAACAACATAAGTCGACTAGAACATCATAAGTCGACTAATATATGAAAATCTGTCAACACAAGTCGACTAATAGTACATAAGTCGACTTTTCGAGGACCACAAGTAGACTTACACAGCACAAGTCGACTTATTGAAGAGTGGAGATGAAATTTTACGTAAGTCGTTCACACAAGTCAACTTATACATTCGACAAGTCGACTTATGAGTACAGTGAACAGACTCCAACGGTTCAATTTGCTACAAATAGAAAGGAGGATCTTAAGGAACGGTCATATCATTTATACAACGGACAGCTATTTTCTTCAAGTATAAAGGGTGGATGATTGATGAACAGTGGATGGAAGTTCTACAAGTGAAAATACTCTTCTATTGCTTCAAAATTGCTCATTATTGTTCTTATCGTGTTACATAATTGTATTGAGCATTTGTTCTTCAGTCTTTATCTTATTTCTCTTACAATTTGAGTGACTAGTGAAAGGTCACGTGTGAGGTAGCTTGAGCCAGAAATCAAGTGGTATTGGTAGGATTTGTGTCAGAAGACAAATCATTTGTAAAGGTAGCTTGAGCCGGAAATCAAGTGGTGTTGGTAGGATTTGTGCCGGAAGACAAATCAAGTGTAAAGGTAGCTTGAGCCGGAAATCAAGCGGTATTGTAAGAGTTCACACTGAACTACAAAGTGTGTAATAAAGTGGTTTGAAAAATCTTAAGTGGGAGCTTAGGTAGAGGATGTATGTCTTAGCACCAAACCTCTATAAAAATAGTGTTTGCTCTTCTTCCCTACTCTTTTATATTTAGGTTTGATTAAATTGTTTGTGTGTGAATTAACTTCTGATTTTATTGTAGAATTTTTCAAATAGCTTAAAGATCTATTCAACCCCCCCTTCTAGATCGCTTACACCGATTGACCTGATTCTTGAGGCATCGGATCCTTGAAACAGTGAATTTCATTTATTTGTGAAATTGGGAATTTTTAGAGCCGAAATTATCAGGGATTGGTTAGGTCGAAGTGAGAGGATCGGGTAGTGATTTGTCTGCTCCATGTTTTATCAATAATTGGACCTATAGAGGTCCAAATTGCGTGATTTTGGTGCCTGTGGTTTCCTAAGTCATAGGGAAATTTTTATGATGCGAATTATGGGATAATGCCGAGAATGTCACAAACATGCATTGTACACATTTTAATTGCTACATGTGCATTATTAAATAGTCCTGATTGTGCATTTGGTAATAGTTGTATATTTTGAATGTGATAGAGGCACGTTTGGAACGTCAGCACACGGACGTTGTCGAGACTTCCAGGCATTAGCTCGGAAGTTATAGGTGAGTGACCAAGATCATTTCTTACTTATCATTGGCTTATGATTATTTGATTTTGACTCTATGGAGAATAATGGTGGGATATTGTTTGACTGTGAATTCCGGACAGAAGTTCCGGAATACTTGGAAAGATATGGTATAGAAGTGTCATGGGTGTGTGAAATTGTCATTGTGTTTTAATGTGAAATACTGTGAATAAATTGTCCGATTGTGATAATTTGGAAATGATTGTGATATAGGAATACGTGAATAAGGTGATTGAACTGTAGCATAAATGAATACGTGCATGATTACAAAATCAGTTAATGATAGTTGTGACCGGAGCAGCCATAGTTTCAGAGCTACAAGCTCAACGATTAATGAGCCCTTAATGGGACAGTTTCAGAGTTACAAGCTCAACGATTAATGAGCCCTCAAGGGGACAATTTCAGAGCTACAAGCTCAACGATTAATGAGCCCTTAATGGGATAGTTCCAGAGCCTATGGCTTAATGATTGATGTGCCCTTATGGGGATAGTTCAGGCGCTCGGTCACAACACTGAAATAAATTGAAAAAAATATTACATGTTGCTTTTGATTTGATCTATTTGGTTGAATGAAAGGAAAAATTCCATATACTGATATGATAATAGTCATGGGGTACTTCTGATTGTGAATCATGAAACAACTTTGTTATGCTTGAATGTGGTATGAATTCAATTGGTTATGTATGTCTAAATCGAATGAAATGTATCAAATTGCCTGTACTCGAGTGAAATTGTGAAATGGGGTCAAATATGCAAGAATGTGAATATATGTTATATGAATTGATGTGTTGTATAAATTGAGTGAACCATCGATGATGGTTACCTCACTGAGTTCTCAAAACTCACCCAAAATTTGCAATTATTTTTCAAGACTCAGACGAATACCCCGTTAGGCAACAGGCGTATAATGCTAGAAGAAGTCGGGATCAGTTCATGTCTGCATTAGTGTCTGATAGAAATGTATTTTCTTGAATTTTTGTATTAATCATGATTAGGTCAAGTTGTATAGTTAACAGACTGAACTAAATTGTATTTATGAAAAGGGCCCACGTGGCCAATGTACTTGTTAATGATTGTATGTAAATTGTTTTCCACATAATATATATTGTATGTGTATGTTTATGTTTCCAAAAAAAAATTATACTAAGTTTTGACTGAGTGATGTAGCACGCCACCCTCACAGGGCACAGACTCGGATATCACCATCGATATCGGGTTCGGGTCATGCGGGAGTGGGGTGTTAAATTTCGTCTCATTTCCATCGTCTCATTTCTATCGTCTACTTTTCTTCTGTCTCATTTCTATCGTCTGCTTTTATTCCATCTCATTTCTGTCGTCCGCTTTTCTTCCGTCTCATTTCTATTGTTTGCTTTTCTTCCGTCTCATTTCTATCGTCTGCTTTTCTTCTGTCTCATTTCTATCATCTGCTTTTTACCCAAAACGTCTCCCCTTATAAGGATTATAATTTTGACTTCGATGCCCAACATTTTCATGTTATATACCGTTGGAAAGTTAAAAGAAAGATCTACAACTTTCTAGAATAAAACGTTGCCAAAATCTTTCTATATCAAGTCCATTTTTTCTCCCCAAATCAGAACACGAATTTTACAATCAGCTTTCAACGCTCTGCACCCTATTCTCAACTTCTTGACAACTTTTGAGACTCTTAGAGATAAAACTCAAATTTGATGTCTTCATACAAAATGTAGCCATGTGTCTCTAGGTTAATTCAAATTAAGAATCATTTCGTTTATAGAACTAGAGAAAATGTTATGGTTAAAAGACTGAAGTGTATTCAGTGAATATTTTCCAGATTTTCAAACTTTCAATATTTTATATCACCAAAACCCCATTTTTAAAAAAAACTAATTTAACACTATAACTGAATTTATTTCTTCCAAACTACCCATTATTTATGAACAACCATATAAATGTCATTTTTCATGCAGATGATAGTAATCTATCAACTTTATTTCACAAATCCCCAACTCTAAGGGATTTCTTCACCACTTACCTGCTGAAAACTCCAAAATCTTCAAGCCCTAAACTCCACACGTTTGTGAAAACTCCAAATCTTCAAACCTACTAAACTCCACACAAATGGAAAAGTAAGTTTGGTGGAGGAAAGGAAAAACACAAAAGTCTCTTAGAAGGTATCTGATGAAAAAATTTGGGTTTCAAAAGGAAGATTGGAAAAGATGTTAGTAAGGAAGGGACTTAGACAAGACTTAACTTGTCAACTCTCAAAAAATAGTAACTTACTTCTAGAAAGAGTACAAAAGACTAAGTGACACTTGTCACTCACCCAATACCCAAGTTCTAACTTAGTTTCTTTTGAAACTAACTCCTTTGACTGTCATCTTTACAATCCAACTATCTCCAAAGCTTCTTTTAATTTCTTGTTCCCTATTATATATATATCTTTCTCAATACTCCATAAATTTCAAAGATAACTCCTAAATTCACCAACATATACAAATACGATATTTTCACTAATCACTAATATTTCCAATGTAAAAACATCCATAACTCTAAAAAATTCATAGATCCATCCATTTATACCCGGAATTATTCATGAATGCATGTACAATTATTTTCATGTTCAAATTCATTCATTATTCATGTATAAGTGCATGGCATTTATATGCATGAAGATGGAAATGCATCTCTAACTCTCATTAATCACTCACATTTAGTATTCTAACACTCCCACAAGTAATGGGATGTCACAACTCTCCCCTCCTTAAAAAAATTTCGTCCTCGAAATTCTTACCTGCTTGTTCGAATAGGTGGGGATATTGCCTCCTCATATGCTCCTCTATCTCCCATGTTGCTTTTTTAGTTGTGTAGTTCCTCCAAAGGACTTTTACCAATAGAATAACCCTGTTTCTCAACTGCTTAATCTGTGATCCCATAATCTTAATCGGCTCCTCAACATAGCTTAAGTTACTAGCGACCTCAATTTCCTGAGCCGGTATCACATGTGTCGGATCTGATCGGTATCTTCGGAATATACTCACATGAAACACATTATGCAATTGAGACATCTCATTTGGTAAAGCTAACTTATAGGCCAAAGGTTCAATCCTCTCAATGATCTTATAAGGACCAATGTACCTAGGGCTCAACTTGCCCTTTTTACCGAATCTCAAAACTCCCTTCCAAGGTGACACTCTCAAGAATACTCTATCTCCGACACTGTACTCCATATCACGTCGATGTTGATCCACATAACTTTTCTGTCTATCTTAAGCCACTTTAATCTAGCTTGATCAACTTCACCTTATCGACTGTATCCTATATTAACTCTGGACCTTCAATCATTCTCAATCCTTCTTCATCCCAATATAATGGCGATCGACATTTTCTACCATACAATGCCTCATACGGTGCCATTCCAATACTACTGTGGTAATGGTTATTGTAGGCAAACTCTATCAATGACATATATTGATCCCAAGCTCCTCTAAACTCCAATACACAAAACCTGAGCATATCCTCAATAGTCTTGATTGTCCTCTCACTCTGTCCATCTGTTTGAGGATGAAATGTTGTACTAAAGTTCAATTTAGTACCCATAGTAGACTGTAAACCCCTCAAAAATCTCGAAGTAAATCTAGAATCCCTGTCTGATACTATAGACACTGGAATCCCATGCAGTCTCACCACCTCATTCACTTACTTCTGGGCCAACTGATCAAGTGAGTTATTCTCTCTCACTGGTAAGAAATGGGCTGATTTAGTCGACCGGTCCACTATGACCCATATAGCATCATGCTGCCTCGGAGTCGTTGGCAAACCCATGATGAAGTCCATAGTGATACGTTCCCATTTCCACTCTAGAATGGGCAATGAATGTAACTTCCTTACTGGAGCTTGGTGCTCAGCCTTGACTTATTGGCCAGTCATACATCTAGATACATACTCTTCCACTTGTTTCTTCATTCCTGGCCACCAAAAATGTTGCTTCAGTGTGTTATACATCTTGGTAGTACCAGGGTGCATAGCATAGGCGGCCTGTTGGATCCCGATTTGCTTTAAATTTTAATTATTATTTGCTTAATGATTTATTCATGCTTGGTTGTTTGTTTAATTATTTATTATTTTAGAATTGGATCATTAATGTAGTAGACTTGAATAAAGATTGAAATTAATTGGAAAGATGGGTAGTTAGTTAGAATTAATGGGGAGTTAATGGTTAGAGGAGTAGTGCCATATAAGACAAAACAAGGGCAAAGTTGGAAAGGCCATGTTAGTGAGGGGTAATATGGGAAGAAAAGGAGTAACAAAAAGGCAAAAATTAGAGGAAAGAAGAGTGAGTGTCGTGGAAGCCACAAGGGAGAAGAGGGAAAGAGAGAAAAACGTGAGGGGAGGAGAGACGAAGAAAAAAATTCAAAAAAGCTAGGAAGGAGGAGCTCCCCATGGTGAAACACTGGGTCTAATGAAACCCTTTTCTAGCAACTCTTGAAGTTGAGCCTTCAGCTCCTTCAGTTCCATAGGTTTCATCCTATATGGAGGAATAGATATAGGAGCAGCATCTGGAACTAAATCAATTGTGAACTATGTTTCCCGATATGGTGGTAACCCATGTAACTCTTCAGGAAACACATCCAGGAACTCCCTAACCACTGGAATGTCCTGCGCACTCTGCTCAATCCTAATGTCAATAATGTGGGCCAGATAAGTCTCACATCCTCCCTGTATTAACCTCAATGCACTCATGAAGGATATCATCCTAACTGACACTGCCTGACTAACTCCTATAAATATTGCCCTCGACTGACCAGGAGATTCCAATACTACCTCCTTGGTATAGCAGTTCCTGATGGCCCATGGACAGTGAGCCAATCCATACCTAAAATCTCATCTATCTCCCTCAACTGTAATTGATCGGCAGCTTATCGTTCAATTAAAGAATTGATCCTCGGAAACCGGTCAAATAAAATTTGTACCAAGGATTGCAATACAGGATGCAACCTCGGGTCGACTCTCAAGGAACCAGTGTACTAACTAATTCTAAGACTAGCCTAATGTTTGAATGATGCATGCAATTAAAGCAATAAAAAAAGGGGGGGTTTTGATTTGATTAACTAAAAATTAAACTAAGCCAAAGTAAGAATAAATGTTTTTGGGATTTTTAGAAAGCTAAACGATTGAAATTAAACAAGTGTGAAATCAAATTACTAAAACTCTCTTGAAAATGCAACTTGGATTATCATCGTTCAAATAATTTTCAGGATTTGAAATCCACTAAGTTTCGAAATGTAAACCTTAACAACTCGTTAAGTCCAAGAATTTGATTAATCAACTCGATTAGTCAAATCTTATTAAAACCATTAGTGTGAAAAATTGGATAAACAATTGCAATAAGTTAATCAGATAATAACACAGCTAACCCAACCAAGCACAACTAGGCGGATCAAATTAATCGATGTAAAATCCGAATAACATACATGAGACTTCATGTATTTTGACTGAAAAATCTACAAAAGTAATATCCAAATCTCAACATAATGTCAACACACGGCTAAAACTATTAACCACACTAACCTAGCTATATCAATGCATACTCCAACTCGGATCTATACATAAATATACCTAGACTTGAGACATTAGTGATTACCCTATTAAGCTTTCGATGAACTCCAATCCTTGCTACATGTTCAAGAGAATGGAACGCAGCCGACCATAACTCGATGGGCGAACTCTTCATTGTTGGAATATCACTGTGGTTCATGATTCCAACGACGAGCGAGGAAGGATACAACAACAAATGATGGACGATGGAGCGGATGAAGAAACTGGAAACAATGGACGTGATGCGGTGTGGCGGCGAACCGCAAATAAAAGCAGAACAAAACTATTAGAAGCGAAGGAGAAGACAGAAAGAAGAAGTTAACCTCCTGAGTGCGTCACTGCTTTTTGCCCTAAATGGCAAGATTTTATAGGAGGTTATGCGGAATTTGGGTCGAATAAATGGATTAATTTCCATTTATAGTCTAGGTTACCCGACATTATTGCGGCGAATGGCTGTAATTCGCCATGGCGAATGAGTTTAGTCACTCGTCGCGATGAATAAATTAAATACCATTAATTTCTTTGCGGCGAATGGAGGTCTTGGTTAAGCCCGTGAATCTTGCGGCGTGTTGACTTCTTGAATGTTGACTCCTTTGGTCCTACAAAATACAACCCATTTGCAGTATCAATTGTCCCAATAAAATTATGCGAATTAATGACAATTGACAACAAAATCGACAATGTGCAATTTATCAAAACTCAATGTCGGGACCAAAATAAGCATAAAATCATAGATCGAGTCAACAAATGCATAATTACTAAAGAAAGCGGGCCTAATTTATAGTATAAATTTGGTCCAATCAAATCCCCACACTTAAACCTTTGTACTCTGAACAAAGCTTATAAGAGTCAAAAGGTACAAGAGTAAAAGAAAATTCTGCCCATGCTCAAACAACAACCAAAATTGACTCAATCCACTTTATCGAATTCTAACGCAGAAATTGAAAGAGTGCTAATAAAACAAACATTGAAAGAATTTAAGCACAAGAGATTGAACAACGGAGAATCACTCGAGATATGGTGTTTACTTTCAACTCACTTGTATAGTAGGGATATTTTCTCTCAATCTACTTAATACATCTCCTACCATGAAGTATCAATTTTATTTCTCCACTACAAGGACTATCAATTTGAAGATCAAGAGGTCTTTAAGGGTTGTAATGAGTGGAAGGCTAAATGAATGGATGATGTGAGAAAAGAAAATATGAGCATGGCATAAAATGAGGGATCGATGTCGATAATCTATCTTGAAACTAGACCTCTACTAAACTAAATTTTGATTGAAGTTTTTTTTGAGATACTAATCCCATTTGGGATTCAATACACATTATTATCCCTTTTGGAATAAACAAGACTAACTTTTTTTCACTAAAATATAACAAACCGACTATTGACGCTATCTGAAAATAATGCATGCAAATGCTCATAGAAGAAGGATCAAAAGAAATTTAAGAGGAGCGGTGTTTAGGGGTTGGTGTTTGGGAAAGGGCTGAAAGAAAGAACGCTCTATCATATCCACAAAATCTAGTCCATCAAGCTTTAAGTAAAAGCGACACAAGTTCTAGAGAAGCATGAACTAGCGGATGCACACACAAAATATAGAAGAAAATCTTTGGCTCGAATACCCTTCCAACAAGGTTTTGTCTCAATGATCAATCTCAAAACTTAAAACTTAAATGCTACCTTGTTAGCA
The DNA here is from genome assembly GCA_029891385.1 of Erythroxylum novogranatense. Taxonomy (NCBI): domain Eukaryota; kingdom Viridiplantae; phylum Streptophyta; class Magnoliopsida; order Malpighiales; family Erythroxylaceae; genus Erythroxylum; species Erythroxylum novogranatense. The sequence continues at coordinate 14,646,344 of CM057228.1, forward strand.
TGCTCCCATTTACTTTGTTTTGAAAACTTCAAAAGTTAAAATTTTTGCCAAAACCAATTATCGTTCGAAGAATGGAGAGCATTTTCACAAAAACTCAAGTATCAGTTTGAAACTTATAAGGGCTTTGCATGCAAGGGCACAAAAAACGAAAGTCAGAAAATGTTTGATTGAGTCCAAATTTATCAGTAAAAGCAACGGGCCCACAAAATTATGCACAAGTTTTAATAGGTGTACAATGCAAAATATAAAAGGGAACGGCTCCCCCACACTTAAACATGGCATTGTCCACAATGACAAAAGTAGCGAAGGCACGAGAAAACGAAACAAAAATAGACAAAAGCAGAAATGTGGATATATCATTGCTTAAAATGTAATGTACAAAAAAGGATCCGTAGAACGAACTAAAAAAATGCGGCGACCTACCCAGAACAGATCACAATGTCTAAGGATCCTACTCAGTTTGCACAATCATTCAATTAATCATCCCACATATCAACCATTCTCGTCAATCTAATCATGCTTTATTAGGAAGAACACAGAGCTAACAAAGGGAAACACTTTATTCAAAGCGGAAGGAAATCCTACCTAACTACAACTAAACCTCTTGGTTGGGTCTCTCCCCACACTTAATCAACACATTCATGCAACACAACATATCAAATCAAATCAAAGAACGTGCACAAATATATATCGAAAAGGCGGGAAGAGAAACACCGGTGCTCACGGTGGATCTTGTAGCTCGGGGTGGACAGGCGATCGATATCCAAGCTCCATGTCAACGACTTGGGTCTTGGGCGACTCCATGTCCATTCCCATATCCGAATAGGCACCTGCACTATCATCAAAATAATCTTCTCCAAGAGAGTGTCAGAGGATGGGTCAAAGTGTGGTGAAATCAACACATGCATCATCCACAAGCACATCACATATTCACCCCAAGCAAGGAGTAATCCTCGTTAGGGTGCTTCATAGCTTCATACATGTTGAAGCTAACGTGTTGATCACCAACCTCTATGGTGATCTTTCCTTCCTTCATATTAATCATTGTGCTCGCAGATCCGCAGGAAGGGTCGTCAAGGATCGAGAAGTGTCTGCACCACTTCGTGAGGTCATGTCCAACACGTAAAAATTGGCGAAACACTAAACCTTTCACTTGGACCAAGATGTCCTTGATGATTCCCATCGGATGTCGGAATGATCTATCACCAACCGTAAGACTACCAAGTAGGCTTTATGCTCTAACGCCTGAGGCTTCATAGATGATTTCGGCATTACGTTAATCGCCGCTCCCAAATCCAATAATGCTCTCCCAATTGTTACCTTTCCTATAACACAAGGAATGGTAAATGAGCCTGGATCTTGGCACTTTACTGGGATTTGGGGCTTAAATAAAGCCGACACATTTGAACTCACCTGGACACGTTCATTAGGCCTAAATTTTCGCTTGTTTGTGCACAAATCCTTCAGGTACTTAGCGTAAGCCGGCACTTTCTTAATCAAATCCAGCAGGGGCACGTTGACTTCAACCTTCCCAAACAGGTCAATGATTTCTTTTTCGTGTTTGAGCTCATTGACTCTCTTGCTCATCGACATCTGAGTTCGGAAAAGGAGGTCCTTTAAGTTGACTTCCCATGGCTGGTTCATTTCTTTCGATTTATCCTTATCGACTCTTCTTCCCGAAATGCTCGATGATTGCTCTTTATCCTCAATTGTTGATTGCTTCTTGTTCCTCAACAATTCTTCTTCGCGATCACTCTCTGATCGCACAACTTGCTTCTCTCTCACTTGAGGCGCTTCTTCAACCTCAATTTCCTCGGTGCATTCTTCTTCTTCAGGAATGTCGAAATGCACTTTCTTTCCACTCCTCAACTCAATTGCATTTAAACTCTTTGGGTTAATCACAGTGTTAGAAGGAATGGTTCCGCTACTCCTAGCTTGGTTGTCACTCAAATTATTAGACAATTGAGTGACATATAAGTTCAGGTTCTCGGCCTTGTTTTCTCATTGATCCATGCATTTTTCCAAGGCACTAAAGCGGGCAGCATTCTTAGCGGAGTCCTGTTGGATGAGGTTCGCGATGGCGTTGAATTGATTTGCTGTGGATGTTCGTTCCTCTTTCATCAACGTCATCATACTGTGTAGCAGCTGGTTAGTGTCCTCCTTGGGTGGCGGTGGTTGTTGCATCATCAACGCTTGTTGATCCTGGAACTGGTTTGTAGATTGACCAGCTCCACTCCCTTGCTGAAAGCGGTTGGGTGCTCTTTCTGCGTTACTTCTCCAATTAAAATTAGGATGAGATCTCCATCCTTCATTATAGGTGTTGGAGTACGGGTCCCACTTTTGATTTTGTCAGCTTGGGTAGACCGCAGACACTTCTTCATACCTTCCGGGACAGACGCTGGAAATGTGCATCACCGATCCACAAGATTCGCAACTAGGTACGACCAGTTCAGTGGAAGGTGACGGGCGATGCACATTCAAATTCTTAAGCTCCGGCGTGATTGAGGATAGCGGAAGTTATCCGATGTTCCAAGAATCTACTTTCGATTCCGTGCTCTCCATTCTCTTAGTTTGAGCCTTCATGGCTCCTACTTCATTCACATTCACGGAATCGCGGACACTATATCGTTGATGATTGGGGCCATCCTCTTTATCGGGGCCCAAGCTTACGGCGCGGTCGGTCAATCAACGAACCTCTCGACGCAAACATCCAACATTCCTTTTCTTGATTCTTTACCCCATCATAAAAATATTGAACCAATTGTTCATCGTGGATTTGATGATGGGGCACCGAGATAATGAACTTAGAATCTGTTCCAAAAATCATCTGAGGACTCGTCATAATCTTGTTTGGCGAGAATATATCTCCTTTCTCATCGACGACGTCTAGAAGTGGAAAATACTTTTCCGTAAAAGCTTTCATAAGTTGGCCCAACTGTGATAGGCATTCGCGACATGCCTTGGGAGGCTCATATACCACTCCGGGCCTTTCCTTCTAACGACAAGTGGAATACCTTCCACAAGACTGGTCCAGATGTGCTCCTACTGTGCTTCATACTTTGACGAGATCATTGTGAGGGCACGAAGATGCATATAGGGTCCTCTCCGCCAAACCGTGAAATTTGGGAAGGAGTTAATCAATAAACCTTTAACCCGAAATTTACGTCGAAGTTAGGCGTGCGATGAAAGGATCGTAGTTTTCGTCCGAGGTTGTAGCTTCTCGATGGTTATCGCCCGATGTTCGCATTGTTGTCATCTACGCGTTCGGTCACCGATTAAGACCGTGATCTCCATTTCGGGTGGTTGACGGGATATTCTTGGTGTTCACCATCTCGATTCTAGTCGATCTAGGGTGCTAAGTCTTTCTTGCTCTCTCTTGTTTTTCCTAAGTTGTCTAAGGTGTCGCTCAATTTCAGGTTGAAAATGAACTAGCCTAAGTCTACGGGCATGCACAAGAGAAGTTTACCTAAGATAGCTCACTAAAGCGACAATGATAGCAAGGCTTCAATTCACTCGGGTTCATTGCGGCGTGTAGTAATTATTGCAATGAAGCTGAATAAATTGTAACTTTCGCTGCGGCGAATATATGAACTCGCTGCGGCGACTAATGAACTTGCTGTGATGAATGATGAACTCGTCACAGCCAAGAAGCACAGACGAGCAATGCAAACGAATCAGAATAAACACTTAAAACAAAGCAGAATGAAATCACAAACAGGATTAACACTAAAAACACTTAAGCAAAAAAGAAATTAAATAAAATTATGCAATGCAAACAAAATGTAAACAACAAAAATTAAAATCAAAACAAACACTGGCTAACCTAGAGAACCAATTAATTTGATTCCCCGGCAACGGTGCCAATTTGATCGGCAGCTTATTGTTCAATTAAAGAATTGATCCTCGGAAATCGGTCAAATAAAATTTGTACCAAGGATTGCAATACAGGATGCAACCTTGGGTCGACTCTCAAGGAACCAGTGTACTAACTAATTCTAAGACTAGCCTAATGTTTGAATGATGCATGCAATTAAAGCAATAAAAAAAGGGGGGGTTTTGATTTGATTAACTAAAAATTAAACTAAGCCAAAGTAAGAATAAATATTTTTGGGATTTTTAGAAAGCTAAACGATTGAAATTAAACAAGTGTGAAATCAAATTACTAAAACTCTCTTGAAAATGCAACTTGGATTATCATCGTTCAAATAATTTTCAGGGTTTGAAATCCACTAAGTTTCGAAATGTAAACCTTAACAACTCGTTAAGTCCAAGAATTTGATTAATCAACTCGATTAGTCAAATCTTGTTAAAACCATTAGTGTGAAAAATTGGATAAACAATTGCAATAAGTTAATCGATAATAACACGCCTAACCCAACCAAGCACAACTAGGCGAGATCAAATTAATCGATGTAAAATCCGAATAACATACATGAGACTTCATGTATTTTGACACGAAAAATCTACAAAAGTAATATCCAAATCTCAACATAATGTCAACACACGGCTAAAACTATTAACCACACTAACCTAGCTATATCAATGAATACTCCAACTCGGATCTATACATAAATATACCTAGACTTGAGACATTAGTGATTACCCTATTAAGCTTTGGTGAACTCCAATCCTTGCTACATGTTCAAGAGAATGGAACGCTTAGCCGACCATAACTCTGGCGAACTCTTCATTGTTGGAATATCACCGTGGTTCATGATTCCAACGACGAGCGAGGAAGGATCAAAGAACAAAAGATGGACGATGGAACGGATGAAGAAGCCGGAAACAGCGGACGTGATGCGGTGTGGCGGCGAACCCGCAAATAAAAGCGAACAAAACTATTAGAAACGAAGGAGAAGACAGAAAGAAGAAGTTAACCTCTGAGTGCGGTCACTGTTTTGCCCTAAATGGCAAGATTTTATAGGAGGTTGTGCGGGCCGGTCGTAATAAGTGGATTAATTTCCATTTATAGTCCGGGTTACCCGACATTTCTTTGCGGCGAATGGCTGTAATTATCGCGGCGAATGAGTTTGGTCACCGTCGTCAACGAATAAATTAAATACCATTAATTTCTTTGTGACGAATGGAGGTCTTGGTTTGCCCCAAATAATCTTGCGTGTTGACTTCTTGAATGTTGACTCCTTTGGTCCTACAAAATACAACCCATTTGCAGATCAATTGTCCCAATAAAATTATGCGTAATTAATGACAATTGACAACAAAATCCGACAATGTGCAATTTATCAAAACTCAATGTGCGGGACCAAAATAAGCATAAAAATCATAGATCAGGAGTCAACAAATGCATAATTACTAAAGAAAACGGGCCTAATTTATAGTATAAATTTGGTCCAATCAGTAATACTATCAGGTCCACCTCCAACTCTGCTCGATCAATCCAAACTAAGCACCCCTTGCATACCTTACCAATAACAATAGTACTACCTAGAGGTGTACTCACCTCTAGCCCATACTGCAGTAACTCCCTATCATAATGCAATCTATATGCCAAATGCGGTGCGATAAAGGAGTGTGTGGATCCTGGATCTAGCACTACAAATGCCTACAAATCATAAACTAGAAGCGCACCTGCAACCACATCTGGTGAGTCTTGGGCCTCTTGTAACACCCCACTCCCGTGTGACCCAAACTCGACATCGATGGTAATATCCAGATTCTTGCCCCGCGAGGGTAGCGTGCTACATCACTCAGTAAACTCAGTATCAATTTTTTTTTGCAAACATTCATACACGCGAAAACAGTAGACAATCAAGCCCGCGTTAATTTATGTTTCATTCTAGTCATTCCCAATCATTACAAACATTCAACAATAATTTAAAATAGCCATTTAATGTATACCAATCTATAACCAAATTGGGCCCACTATAACTACAAAGTATTAATTTACAGAGCTTGCGATATACAATTTTATGAATAACAGAAGGATGACACTAATGCAGACGTGGAGTGATCCCGACCTCTATTCTTCATTTGAATGCCATAGACATACTCCCATGAACCTAACGGGGTATTCTTCTGAGTCCTGAAAAATATTTGCAAATTTTGGGTGAGTTTTGCAAACTCAGTGAGGAACCATCATCGATGATTCGCCCAATTCATACATCACTTAATCACGTCATAATAAGAACACGAAACACAAGCAAACACAGTTTAGTTTGCAATAACACAGTTGGAAGTACCATATCATTACATACAAGCAAACCGCAACTGAATAAGGCACTCATGCCTTTTTCCCATTTCAAGTAGTCAGTCAAGTATATATGCAATGCATATGTGACACTTTCCCATTTTATTGCAGTGTTGTGACCGAGCGCTTGTTAGAGTAGTGCCCTAAAGGCAATCTCCTTTAGCGTGTTTTGTACAAAGTTGTGTACATACTTTATGAATAAATAAAGAAAGGCATATTTCATTAATTTGATGTTCATTATTTATGAATTGATATTGATCTATAAGCAAATTAATGAAGTCCATGATATATGACATAGCATGAAGGAAATTATGATGTGATCATACTACTGAGATTCCTATCATGTGCAATTATGTCAGTATCTAAATTATCCCTAGTCATAGGATTACCGAAACTGGAGAACGTTAATCCGGAAAGACTAGCACATTTCAAGCTCCTTGATTTGATCAAGCAGTGGATCTTCAAAACTGTAAATATGAGATGTTTAGGGTTGAGATGTGAATGCTTACTAGAGGTAGTAAGTACATTGGATGACCTGCTATGAGATCATCACATGGATGTTCTATTCTAATGTCAATGATAATCTCATCATAGTAATAGTGCAAATATCCTTAGACTTGAGGTACTCAAGGATATCTTGGATACTGATTCTGTGCTTTGACTCCATTCCTTGTTGTCTTACACAGGTCACTCATAGGGTGGTGATTGGGTACAGCTTGAGGTATTCGAAGGTAATTGAGTAGCCAATAGAGGATTCACCACTTCTGTAATAGCAGAAGATGATACCCATGGCCTCTTGTCAGGGTCATTACTTGGAAATCTCTGGCCGGATTAAGTTAATCACCCTTAATTTAATCTCAAAACTTCACAAATTTCTCGTAACAATGAAATTCATTGTCTTAGAAATCCAACTCTTGGAAAACCGAGTCAATCGGATGTCGGACGGAAAAGATATGAGCGAAAGATTGAAGAGGGGTCATATTTCTTAAAATCTGAAAATAATAATTAAATAATCCAAAAATAATAATTAATAAATTAATAAATTAATAAAAATTAATAAAAAAATTTATAGAAAGCCCTCCTCACTAGGACGATTCGTCGCCCTAGCGAGAGGGCTTACGAAATACCCTTTTTTTTTCGAAACATATATATATATATATATATGATTGCATATATATATATATATTCGAATTTTTTTCAAAAATCGTAACTCTTGATTCCGAATTCCAAATTTGATAAATTTGGTCTCTATGTAAAGCTTGAAGGAAGCTCTACAACTTCCATGTAGAACTCAAAAATCAATTTTGTCTCTAAAGGGGTCAAAAATTCAGTCAAAGGTACTGCCCCAATTTAATATATCCCTAAACAAATGCCAAATTTGAAAATTCATATCTTTCAACTCCAAAATCCAATCATGTCATACTTTATATCGATAAAAAGCTTGGAAAGTCCTCTACAACTTTCATGCAGAACATAAAAATCAATTTGACCTTTAAGGAAGTCAATTAGTCAGTCAAACTTTCTATCCTCTATTAATCATGCTAAAAACCATAACAGAAACTTGTAAAAATCATAACTTATTATTCCTTAATCAAAAAATTCCATACTTTATATCAAAATAAAGATCAAATCAAATCTTTAATCTTTCATGAAGAACTTCAAGGCTCAATTAACCTCTAACTAGGTAAATTTGCCAGTCAAAGCTTCAGTCCTAATATAAGTCAACCTATAACACACCTAAACTTTGACTGTTTATAACTTTCACTCCCGATATCGAAAAATTGCAAACTTTATGGAGACAAAAAGCTCTTAACATAATCTACAAGTTTCATGTAGACCATTTTCTTAAATTTTACCTAAATCAAAAATCAACTCTTAATGGCCAAAAAGTCAAACTTTTCATATTTTCATATTTTCACACTTTTTCTCTTTATTTCTTGATTTCCAGCTAAATTTTCAATTTCTCATCCACTTAAACTTGTATAATCAATACAAATCTATTCAATTTCAAAAATCATCAAACTCCATCAATTCTTTTTCTCATCAATTTTCTTAAAACATAATCACATCTATTACAAACTTCATATGCAAGCTTACTTATTTCATAGTTTTTATATTTCTCCCCCTCTTAAAAGAATTTCGTCCTCGAAATTCTAACTTAAAAAATCACCAAATGCTTGCTTCCCAATGACTATAATCACTTTCTTTCTTATCTAATTTCCTCTTCATCCATATTTCTCAATCTTTGCACAATTTCTCACTTCTTATATCACATATTATCATAACATATCCAAGCACTATATCCTCTAAGCAATATGTCTTAACTCAATTTCATAAGTCAAACAACCTATTGACCTTCCATACATATTTTTCTTTCCTTTAATCTCATCTTTCAAGTATGCTTTCTTTCATCTCACAAAGGTCTAGATAACATCAATTTCTCCCATTAGCATCATGACTTTCAAATCTCAATTTTATGAACTCTTTCCTTAAATTGCTTAAAATTCTTATCATCTTCATCAAATAATCACTTTTATTCTTCACATAATTCTTGACAAATCATTCATATCAATTCCACATTCCTGAAGTCATTCATACTTATTGTCATCTAAATCAAGCAATCACCTAGCACATTCTCACAAATTCAATTTTATCCTTACACACTTTTATCAATCTTATATGCCCAGTTAAGATCCTATTACTGGGCTCTGATACCATAAATGTTGGGCCCGATCCGAAAACCAGATCCCAACCGAAAAAGCAGAAAACCAAGGAAAAGAAAGCGAATGGAAACGGAAATTTCGCATCAAAATTTCGAATCGTAAATCAAAGTATTCGATAATACGAAACGAAAAAAGAAGCACAATTTGAAGTGGAGGCAAAAATACAAAGCAGCGGAACGAAATGCAAAACGAAACCAAAGAAGAAAACGAAAACAGATCGGATAGCAAAGCGGATCGAATTGAACAAATCGAAATAAAGGAGACACGAACAAAATCGAAGTACCAAACAGATGCGAAGCAAAAGGCGGAACCGACATCCGAACATATACACTGAATCGCATTGGATACCTAGACTATCCAAAAGTCGGTGTAATTTTTTTTATTTTTCTTAAGGTCATCTTTATTCAAACTAATGCAAATCAAGAATACAATTTCCTCTTTCTTGGAAAAATGTCCTCAATCCATTTCTCAATTCATAACAAACTTTTTATCAATCATATAAGTCCTATAATCCATCATCACACGTATCTTAATCTTATTTTTATTCATTTTTAACTTATTATCTAACGAAAATTCGGTAGCATAACGGCTGTCTTTGACCTAACCCAAAACCTGGAAATGGTTCAAAATACACTTCTAAATGCCCAAATCAATCATACAATCATCAAAATCAACCGGACCCTCCGTCTGGGATCTCAGCATACACACACGCAAACCTAATTCTAAAACACTTTCATAATTCAATCTACTAGTCTCATAATTCAATCTCATTCCCAAACTCATACACAATTTCATATACAATTTCACACTCTCATGCACTAATTCATAATCCTCATATATTCTGAAATACATGCTCGAAATACATCATAATCACTTACTTAACGACAATTGAAGCCATAAACAATATTAATATCCAAATCTCATTTTACTTAAAAATACAAACGATGCAAAATCGGACCAAACGTCTTCACATTCTTTCATCCGATCTCCTGCTCGAAACCTGGAGATGGGGATGAAAAGGGGGCTGAGCTCGGAAGCTCGTGGATAATATATTTATAAATTGAACAGTAAGCGGAAAACTCACTTTCAAGAAGTTTGTCATTTTTAAACATTTCACGGTGAAACCTTTCAAAGCTTATTTTTCAAATCTTTCACTTTTCAAACCATTCATAAAGAATTTCCAAAATCTTTCATTTGCAAATCTTATCTTCTCATTTCTCAAAATCCTCAATTCTTTCTTATTTCAAGGTCAAATTTAAAAACATGAATGCATCACACCAAATCACAAAACACATAAAATCATATATCAAACACGTAAAACACATCAAACGGTTTGGGTCGGTCCTAACAGAATATATCGCACATTCCGCATAATCTGCGGTTACGTGCGGAGTGAGGGGAGTCCAAATCGAAACTCCTAAGCCACTTATGGGCAAAGTGAGAGAAGGCTATAAACAAATAGAGGCAAGGTAATCGACTCACGAAAGGGACCTAACCAAACCCACTTAACACATAATTCAAAACTGAACCTTTCGGATTGCCCGAAGGCACTTTTCGAAAACTTACTTTCAAAATTTTTATATCATAACATCAAATAGTGTCAATACTTCACACATTCTCATAACACATGAAAATCATATAACAATTTTAATGCAATTCAAATCATCAATTTAATCACATATCGCAATTAATCAAAATTCATAACAATGAATGCAATAATTCTTTGAGTCATAATTCAAACTTATTCAAAATCTACAAAGCACGTTTCTCAAATTATTCGAAAACCCTGAATTTCATAAACCTTGCATTTTCTAAAAATCATTTCCATAATAAGGAATTTAATCCTTCGAAATCATAATTTTTCAAACATTTATATAAACATTAATTTATCAAAAATTCACTTCTTAAATTTTCAATTTCATATGCTTAGCTTAAAATTCAACAAATAAATATACTACCCACCTCAAATTGATGCCAAAAACTTGTTCCTAGCTCCAATTTGATCCTTGCCTCTTTCCTTCTTTCAATTTAATTTTTCCTAAACCAATTTCATCAAAATTCAACCTCATAAATAACATAATTCTTAAAATTGATGTCATAATTCATCAATTCATACTAATTTCAAGATATTTAAATCCCCAAATTTCAAATTTGACCTAAACCAATTCACTCAAATTCAATATCATAAATCACAATTTCTTCAAAATTGCTATCATATTTCACAAACCCATACTATTATCTATGATTCTACACCAATAATTCATAAAATCCCCAAAATCACAAATTTAGCATAATCCCTAACTTACATAAATCCAAAATTAAATCCAATTAATCATGATATCTTCAAAATTGAGCTCATAATCCATGAACCCATATCATTTATCATATTTCTAAACTAAAATTTCATCAAAAACACAAAGTTGAAAATTTTCTCTTACCTCTTTTCTCCACCAAATTCGAAATTTCTTGGTTCCTTAGGAAGCTCTCATGCTCTTCTATCTTTCTCCTCTTGAAAATACACTCAAAACTCATGCTAAAAGCCCCCAAAAATTCGAAAATTTGCTTTCTCCCACTTCTTTCTCCCTGGACAACTCTTCTCCGTTCCTTTCTCTTCTTCTTTTCTTTCTTATTTGCTTTTCTTTGTTCAATGGTCGGCTCCCCTTTCACAAAAACGACAGCCACTTTTAACATATAAGGCCAAGTCATTTAATGAGGGTCAAATGACCCTTTTATCCCTCTCTTTAAGTGGACTTTCCAAAAATGCCCATAACATTTTACTTTTAGCCATGCTTACTTGCGGACATGTTTCGCACTATCAAATCAAAGGAATGTCTCAAAACTTCCTTATAGAGAAATGTTCCTCTATGTCTTAATTTCATAATGCCACAAGAATCATCCAATTCGGAGCACTACATCAAAAGTTATGCTCAAAACATTTCGGGTATATTCATATTCTAACACATTTTTCAACATGTTATTTCCATCCAAACATTAACATTCTTAATCCCAAAATTGACAGTCGATGTCTTCATAACAATTGTATATCTATTTCTCTAGTTTAATTCAAATCAAGAATCGCCTCATTTCGATTACCATAGTAGAAGGTATGCTCAAAATACTTTCAGATGTTCCTAACCTAAAAACTGCACACTAATTCGAACTTCCATTCATAATTTGAAGGTCTTAGGGGCAAAATTGACATTTCATTTCTTCATATAACTTGTAGCCCCATGTCTTAATTTATTTCGCCTCAAGAATGACTTCAATCGGTTCACCACAGATCCCGAATTTCTCAAAATACTGAACTATGTTTGGAAAATTTCCCGACTCACTTTGATTAAATTAATCACCCTTAATTTAATCTAAAAAATTCACAAATTTCCCATTAAAAATGAAATTCATTGTCTTAGAAATCCAACGCTTCAAAAACTGAGTCAATCGGATGTCGGACGGAAAAGATATGAGCGAAAGATTGAAGAGGGGTCATATTTCTTAAAATCTGAAAATAATAATTAAATAATCCAAAAATAATAATTAATAAATTAATAAATTAATAAAAAATTTTATACAAAGCGCTCCTCACTAGGGCGATTCGTAGCCCTAGCGAGAGGGCTTACGAAACACCCTTTTTTTCAATATATATATATATATATATATATATGATTATATATATATATATATCCAAATTTTTTTCAAAAATCGTAGCTCTTGATTCCGAATTCCAAATTTGATAAATTTGGTCTCTATGGAAAGCTTGAAGGAAGCTCTACAACTTCCATGTAGAACTCAAAAATTAATTTTGTCTCTAAAGGGGTCAAAATTTTAGTCAAAGGTACTGCCCCAATTTAATATATCCCTAAATAAATGCCAACTTTGAAAATTCATATCTTTCAACTCCAAATTCCAATCATGTCATACTTTATATAAATACAAAGCTTGGAAAGTCCTCTACAAATTTTGTGAAGAACATAAAAATCAATTTGACCTCTAAGGAAGTCAATTTTTCAGTCAAACTTTCTATCCTCTATTAATCATGCTAAAAACCATAACAGAAACTTGTAAAAATCATAACTTATTAGTCCTTAATCGAACAATTCCATACTTTATATCAAAATAAGATCAAATCAAATCCTTCAACTTTCATGAAGAACTTCAAGGCTCAATTAACCTCTAACTAGGTAAATTTTCCAGTCAAAGCTTCAGTCCTAATATAAGTCAACCTATAACACACCTAAACTTTGACTGTTCATAACTTTCACTCCTGATATCGAAAAATTGCAAACTTTATCGCGACAAAAAGCTCTTAACATAATCTACAAGTTTCATGTAGACCATTTTCTTAAATTTTACCTAAATCAAAAGTCAACTCTCAATGGCCAAAAAGTCAAACTTTTCATATTTTCATATTTTCACAATTTTTCTCTTTATTTCTTGATTTTCAACTAAATTTTCAATTTCTCACCCACTTAAACTTGTATAATTAATACAAATCTATTCAATTTCAAAAATCATCAAACTCCATCAATTCTTTTTCTCATCAATTTTCTTAAAACATAATCACATCTATTACAAACTTCATATGCAAGCTTACTTATTTCATACTTTTTATATTTCTAAAATTCACTTAAAGATCGGGGTCCAACAGTTGGAGTTATGTAAATATAGTACCTTAAAAACAAGTGTATTTACATGTAACTTTATCTTCTTGATTCTGCTTTGTAATGAAAATTTATTATTAATAAAACAAAAGAGTTTGGTCTCTTTTGTTTTTATCTGTGTGAGCATTATATATCTGATCATAAGGTACCAAGATTCTTTTGTAAGTAATATATATATACATAGATATGTATGGGAAACATGTATATTATTAGAATCTGAATTAATTGATTCACAGTTGAATAATCAAGTTGGTCGCTTGATTATGGTTTAGACTGTAGTGTTACGATTTATCTCCATATAAGTAAAGGAGTTTACTTCAAGGGAATGATGAGTTTCATATTATGATAGTAGTTGACTATCGATAATGGCATTATTAAATGAATCTGGAATCAAGTATGTTTTCAAGAATAAAGTGGGTCGTTACTTTAATCTTAAACATACAACTTAAGCATTCGCTTATTATGAACCATAATCTTGATGAGTGGTGAACTCATATATGTTTCATTATAATTCTTGATATGATCGGAATGGATTTTTACAGAGTATTAATCCAGTGTCTGCATGTTGGAATTATTAATTGAAACATGTACCAGGGAACATTCACTCAAATAAAGAGTTTATAGTGTTATCATCTCTTCTAGATGTTTTAAGGAGATTTAGTGATTAAACTGACGCCAGTAGTTTGATGGACTAGCTACCCATCAAGTCTTAACACTGAGATGAGATCTTATGTGTTAATCACCATATAAAGTAAAATGAGAGATCTAGAAGGAAAAACCAACATAAGGGCAAAACGATAATTTTACCCTTTGTTGTGCGGATGGCTATAATAAGGTTCTAAATAGGGTTTGCAATTGGACATATTCTCATAATATTTAATAATTCGAGAGTTTAACTAATTGTCTTTAGTGGAATGACATTTAGTTAATAAGCTAGAATTAATTCCAATGGGATTGAATTAATTCTGCGTTTATTGGAGCTTGAATTATCAAAGTCCAATAAGATTCCCTACTTGGCTTTAAGGAAGGTTATCAAGCTAAATAGGAAATATAAATGGAGGTTAATTAGAAGCCCATAATTGAATCTTGGGCTTGGTCTAATTAAAGAAGCCCAAATGTACATTTAGTAATGGGCTTGGTTTTTGGTTTAATGTGATTAATTAGATTAATTATATTAAAACAATTTTTTTTAAGAAGAAGCTAGCAACTTCAGTTATTCCTAGGTTAAATGTGTAACCACACATTTGACATTAAAATGCTAAACAAAGATGGTCTTTATTATGGTTAATCATCATTAAATGGAGTTATGAACTTACCATTAAATGGTTTAATGGTTGTCTTTTAATGTTGGCTTGTAACCTATTTGCATTCATTATATTAAAGGTGAAAGATGTACATTAGATGGACCATCTTCCTTCTTTTTTCTTGGCAAAACCAAAATTGGGTATTGAATTTTAGGTTATGGTCTTTTCAAATAGCCATCATAAAGATAAATGAAGATAATCTCATTTATTGGCTATTTTATGAGTGATTAATGAAAGAAGTGATGCATTTGATGCCTCTCTCTCCTTCCATCCATGCATATACGAAATTGGTAGGCAAGAAAGAGTTCTTGCATGTTCTTTACACCTTCTCTCCTTTCATGAAAGAGAGAATCGAAAATACCAATTGAAAGAGTTTCAATTTTGCTTCTTCTTCTTCTAAGAAAATCTCCTCCAAACATTTCTTCTCCTTTCCCACCAAAGGATTTTGTTAACCTAATTGTCCTTGATAAACAGGTGGTAAATCTAATTAGTTGAGGATACTACAACAAGGAGACAATAGATTGCTAAAGGAAAAGAGTCAAAGGCAAAGGATTTGGATACACGAAGAAGGAGAGGATAGCGCAGCGAGGATTTAAAGCTGTAGCGAAGGAGTCGGTAATACTCCTGATCTTATTTATATTTTATTATCCTTATACCATATCATGTATGGATTGGCATGTTGATTTGGATTTGTTGCTTCCGCTGTAAGTAATGATTTCTTAAAAGTTTTGAAATCTACCGTTTTTCCAAATAAAGCATGTTTTCTTTTTTCGATCCAACAGCCTGACTGTTCGCCGCGGCGAGATGATTCTTTGACGTCGCGGCGTGTTCTTCTTGGTTCGCTCACCACGGCATGTTGCTTTGTTGGCGTCGCGGCGTGCTCTTCTTGGATAGCTCGCCGCGGTGTGTTGCTTGTATCACGTCGCGACGTGCGGATTTCTTCATGCACTGCGACGTGTTAACTCTTTTTATCCTTTTGACTCTTTTTTTCCCTACAATATGAAACAGTAATTTGCAGTATCAATTGTCCTCGGAAAGATTACCATGGAATTAATGTCAATTTGCAACAATTTCACTATCAAATTGTATAAAGTATAAGCTCAATGCAAGGGACTAATTAAAGCACAAAATCACAAATTAAGTGTCAAAAGCACATTAAAAACCATGAAAGTGTAGCCAATTTATATAATAAACTTGGGTTCAATCAAATTCCCCCACACTTAGACCTTTGTACTCCTGGAAAAAGTTTATAAGAGTCAAAAAAATACAAGTGTAAAAGAAAAATTCGTCCAAGCTCAAAACAATAACAAGAACTTGGCACAAATCACTTTCTCAAAATTCAATCAAAGCAAATTGAAAGAGTGCTAATAAAACAAACACTAAAAAAATTCCATACAAGAGATTGGACAAAAGAGATGTCACTCAAGATAAAGTGTTTTCTCTCACCTCACTTGTCTTTAGGGACATTTTCACTCTCAATCTGCTTAATCCATATTCTACCATAAGCTTGTAACAGTTCTATTTCTCCACTACAAGAACTATAATTTTGAAGATCAAGAGGACTTTTGAAGGTTGTAATGTACTGAGGGCTAGATGGATGGATGGAATAAAAGAAAGAAAAATTATGAACACATGCACCAAAATTATGAACTGAATGTCAAAAGATAAACTAATATTGACACTTTTTTATTATTTATATTTTTGTTTTTTTTCACTGCTTGAATTGTTCTTGCTCTTTCTTTTCTTTTTCTTCCTGTACTTTTTTTTTCTCTATCCCTTTTTGGAACACACTTTTTTTTTATATGCAAATTGAACCACTGACATCATATAAGGGTGCATGCAAGTGCTCATAAATAATGACGGCTCAATGGGCTAGCAAGGGAAAAGTGTTTATGGGACTATGTTTAGGAGAAAGGGTAAAGAAAATAATGCCTCTATCACATCAACAAAATTCTAGTCCATTAAGCTTTGATTAAGAATTGAAACAAGTTCTAGAGAGATATGAAATAAGTAGATGCACACAATATTAAAGAAAAAATTAGGCTCAAATATCCTTCCAACAAGGGTAATATCTCAATGAACAATCTCAAGTCTCAAAAACGTAAAGTGCGACTTTGTTACCATGCCTTCATTCACTTTGTGTTGAAAACATCAAAAGTAAAATTAGCCAAGACCAACTATCGTTAAAAGAATGGAAGGTATTTTCATAAACTCAAGTACCACTTTGAAACTTATAAGGTCTTTGAAAAACAAAAGTGATAAGAGTCTAGTGTGGAAGAAATTGGAATTGAGGAAAAATTTTCACAAGCATTTCTGTAAAAGGGTAGACGTCGCGACATGTAACATGTACGTTGCGACGTGTGTGCGTGAATCACTAGCCACGCCGCGGCGTGTGACTTGTCTCCGCGGTGAGGAACAGCAGAATGGCAGAAATTTTTTTACCAAGTTTAAAAATTTGTAACATTATGCAAGATTGGCTAACAAACACATCAAAAGTGTCAATATGTAGCACAACAAGAGTAACAAAATGGGAACAGCTCCCCCACACTTAAGCAACACATTGTCCTCAATGTTAAACAAGCAAAGAATAAACATAAGGGAAGAAAGAACAAATGGGCAATTCAACACAACAGAAGGAAGGTAGGAGACAGTACTAAAAGGGGAAATTATTGAATTGAAAGATTACTGATTAAACTAAAAGCTAAACTATGTTCCTACTGGGATATTTCTCCCTGACACTTACTTAACAAACTAATGCACCAATATATGTCACGAGCAATCACAAGGCATAAGTAAGTAAACAAGTAAAGGAAAGAAACAACCTGGGAGTTATGGAGGTTTTTGATTCTCCTGGTTAACCTTCGACAGATGGCCATGGTGTGGCAAAATAACTTCATCCATTCCCATGTCCATGTCAGCCTCCACTATGCCAGATTCACCTGAAATGATTGTCGAAGAAAAAATAAGAGTTAGCCTCAATGAACTTCCACGAAAGGTGTAATCTGTAAAATGATAGCTATCAAAGATAAAGGAAAACTATCAATGAGTATGAAACTAAACTATCTAGAATGCAATTTAAAAGAAAAGACTCCTAACTTCACTTAGCAACAAAATGACAAAAGCTATCCTAAAGAACCAATTCTTGGTTCCCCGACAACGACGCCATTTTGATCGGCTCTTCGTATTGATCTTCAGATTAAACCCTTAGAAACCGAGTCAAAAATAATTTAATTCCAAGGATTGCAATACAGGATGCAACCTCGGGTCGTCTCACTTGATCGGAACCAAATGAAATGGACCTAAGCTAACCTATATGTCATAAAAAACAAGTGAAATCAGTAACGAAAGGGGGGGTTTTGATTTTTGAAAATATTAATGAACTGAAAAGTATAGTAAAGAGCATGTAAAAAGTATTTTTGGGTTTTTGAAAATAGAAAATGAAAAGATTAATACAAGTGATAAATTTCTTGAAAATGAGCTTTGGCTATCACAGTTCAAAACTAATTTCATGGGATTAGCAAACACTCAGTTTGAAATGACAATCTTAAAGGACTCTTTAAGTCCAAGGTTTTAATCAATGAACTCCATTTCTTATAAACTTGTTAAGTGCATCTTAGTGTGTGCGGTGAAATTGCCAATGCAATGGGTCAAATGAAATCTAACTTTAACTCAATATCAAACATAACTAGGCAGATAAAAGAGAATCAACAAGATCACAAATGGACATATATGAGACTTCATATATTTAAGCTCAAAGTTCTGCATGAACAAATCCATAACACATTACGTTGTTCAAAACTTGATTAAACTCTAATCAAGCAAATCTAACTACAAAGTAATAAACCCTAACTCAGAAGTTCATAACAATGTAGTTAAATGTGACAATGTAAACTACTAATCCAAACAACACATTAAATGTCCAACATTTGATTAGACTATAATCAAGTAGCTTCACTACAAGTTACAAATCCTAGACTTAGGCATTCATAAACCATAGCTAAACTAAAGATTAAGTTACTTCCCTTTGAAACTCGGTAAACTCCAGCTGTCACTACATCTTTAGGAGAAAATAAATGCCTAACCATGCATTACAATCGGAAATTTCACAACTCGTGATGAATCCAAGCTACTCATGGTGGTGTCGACGGTGAAAATGAAAAGGAAAACCTTTGCAAAGATTCTACCCAGGGAACCCCGAAGGGAACCCTAGGTGGTGAGGCCATGAATTCTTTTGTTCTCTCTTCACTCGTCTGTCTCTTCTCTCTCTAAATGTTCGATCCCCCCACTGATGGAATATTGACGTATATATATGTTGGCACTCTCCACTCGTTCAAAAATAGGTTTCTTCTCAAAACGATTTGCTGGGTCAGGTATGCACAGTATGAGAATTTTCCAATTTTAGTCTGGGTGCTCGACTGTTCTCTGCGGTGAGATGATTCTTTGACGTCGCGGCGTGTTCTTTTTGGATCGCTCGCCGCAACGTGTTGCTTGTATCACGTCACGACGTGTAGACTTCTTCATGCGCCGCGACGTGTTGACTCTTCTGATCCTCTTGACTCTTCTTTTCCCCTACAATATGAAACAATAATTTGCAGTATCAATTGTCCTCGGAAAGATTACGATGGAATTAATGTCAATTTGCAACAATTTCACTATTAAATTGTGTAAAGTATAAGCTCACTGCAAGGGACTAATTAAAGCACAAAATAACAAATTAAGAGTCAAAAAGTACATTAAAAACTATGAAAGTGTAGCCAATTTATATAATAAACTTGGGTTCAATCAGGACCTTATGAGATTCTTGAGACGGTTGGCCCGTTAGCTTACAAGTTAGCACTGCCACCTGAGTTATCACAGATACATGATGTTTTTCATGTCTCCATGCTGAGTAGGTATAGGTCGGATCCTTCTCATATCATTCAGACCACTGAGGTTTAGTTGAGAGATGATCTGAGTTATGAGGAGATTTCAATGGAGATTTTGGACACTAAGGAGAAGGTCCTCAGAAACAAGACATTTCAGCTAGTCAAAGTTCTATGGAGCAACCATTCGGTGGAAGAGGCCATGTGGGAGCCATTGGAAGCTGTGAAAGAGAAGTATCCACATCTCTTCAATGACTCAGGTAATAATTTCGAGGACAAAATTTTTTTAAAAGGGGGAGAAATGTTGGTCCCCAATTTTTTTTAATGGAATAAGCATGATTTGAATTTATTTTTGAGGTTTTGATTGATTAATTGTTTTTAGTTAGAGCTTAAATTAGAATGTAAATTGTTGGAGGATTTTTATTGTTTAGATTAATGGAATTAAAAGTTTTAAATGGAGAAATTAAGATTAAGTTGGAGTATGGTATGGTGTTAGGTAAATTGAAGGAATAAGAATGTATGAGGGCAAAATGGGAAGATCACTTAAGGTTAAAAGGTATAAGGCTTACAAGGACAGGTAGTTTGGTCTTTTAAGTTTAATTAAAAAAAATGAAGGAAACAAAAGCATGTAGTCGTATGTGTGAAGGAAAGGAACGAAATTTTCAAGTGAATGAGAGAGTGAGTTTCGGTGGAGGAAAGAAGAGAAGAAGAAGAAGAACTAGGGTTTCACTTTTGCTTACTATAGAAGAGAGATTTTAAGAGTTTTCCAAGAAGGAAAAAAAGGGGAAGACTTGATCTTCCAGTTGAGCCAAAGAGCAAGAATCGTGGGTGAAGATCCAAGGTAAGTGTATAATAAATCCTTTGGAAATTTTGAAGGAGTTTTGGTTCAAATTATTTAGGAAAAGTATGGGTATGAGTATTCTAGGATGAATTTCATGTTTTGTTTACTTAGGTTTTCTAATTTTTAAGATCTCTTTTGATTTGGGTTTTTGTGATTGTGAAGAAATTCAATGGAGGGAAGAGGAGCTAGAGGAAAGGCAATTTGAGCAAGTCCAAAGCTAAGGATTTTAAGGTGGGTAATATATTTATAATTGAGAAATGAGCTAGTACAATTAATGGCAATAAATGAAATTTAATGCTTTCCAACAACTTTAAAAATGTGCATTTATTACTTTTTATAATGATTTAAAGATGTAGCATTCATCTTTTTAATATGAATGAATTATGGGAATGTTTCCATGTTGTGTTGATTATGGTAAAAAATGTGATTTTTGGAAAGATTGCAATGTTTATAAAATTGCTTTCAGAAATGGGGGATTCTAGCCAATACGTGTGAAAAATGTGAAATGTATGTTTATATGGGTTTATGGTGATCCCTTAAGTGAGTCAAATGCACTTGTCTATAGGTTTTTTCCACCTGCCCGCTAATGGCATGGAGCTCCTCACGAACTCCCATAAGTTCACGGCTACACATGACCGCTACGCAGAAATGTGTAGTATGTTCTATTTTGGATCCACCCGAACCATTAATGATGTGTTTATGTGATTATGTTTTGAAGTCATTTTGTTACATTCGTGTGTTGATTTTGTGAATGGTTTGATAAGTTGTATGTTTTGGAACACATATGTGGCATATTTTTTGCTTTGCATGAAGTAAATCACACGTTATGATAATGCTTATAAAACGATATATGAATACACGAGAAGGGGGGTTGAATTGTGTATTCCTCTTTTTGAAAATCTTTCCAGAAAACGTTTTGTTAAAAAAACAAGTTCTTTTCACAGAAACTTCAGTAAGTCCGAATTAATCAAAACTTTGAAAAACTTGTTTTGAAATCTAAGTAATAACAAAACTTTGAACTTAAAAGAAGATAGAGTATAGAGAAGTCGAAACAACAATTTTATACTGGTTCACCCCAAACTGTGGGCTACGTCCAGTCCTCAGATGTCTTTATGAGATTTCACTATCTCTTCAACATTTACAAGTATTCTTTCTGAGCCTCTTCAGGTCTGTACACTCAGTATTCTTTTACTCTTATCCTCTGCAGGCTATCTGCACTACTTTCTTACAAAAGTGTTTGAACTCTGTTATGGTAATACTAGCTCTCAGCTATTTCGTACAAAATCTCACAACACAAGCTTTTTCGATCGCGTATACCAATGTCAACTAACTTTGCAATCTTCGACTTCGACTCATACATATAGCCTTCGTCTGTAACTGCTTCTTGATTCTTGCTTCTTGAATCTTGTTTCTTGAATCTTGAAAGAAACGGTTAATCAGTTGAGTTCTGTAACTAACTCGAACTGACTCTTGCGTCCGCTTTTCTTTCTATTTCTGCGTCTGTTTTTGAATTCTTCGTCTGTTTTTCTGCATCTGCTTTTCATTCTGCGTCTGTTTTTCATTCTACGTCTGTTTTTCATTCTGTGTCTGTTTTTCATTTTATGTCTGTTTTTCATTCTGCATTTGCTTTTCAACTTCTGCGTCTACTTTTTCATTCTGCGCCTGCTTTTCATTATACGTTTGTTTTTTCATTCTGCGTTTGTTTTTCAACTTCTGCGTCTGTTTTTTCATTCTACGTCTGTTTTTGAACTTCTGCGTCTGCTTTTTCATTCTTCATTGTTATTCATCAAAATCATATATATGTAAAGTCATTTTGACTCAACAATCTCCCCCTTTTTGATGATAGAAAATCATATACATAAGAAAGAAAGAAATCATATACATAAGAAAAACATTAAAAAGAATATATCTTCTTCTGACGTCTTTATTAGTCTTCCTCTTCCTCCCCCTATCTTTGTCATTGACTCCTTCAATCACACCCTTTGAGACTCTCTGATTGCTACCTTCCATTCTCTTCTGCTGCCTTCCATTCTCTTCTCCCCCTATTTTTTATAATAAAAAATGATCAATGACAATGACTCTTCATTAGTTCTATCATCATCTTCTTCATTTCATTCATCATCTCCTTCAGCTCCTTGACTTCTCTGCTTAAATTTCTGATTTCAACTTGCGATTCAAATTGTGAGGAGAGTTGATCATCATCCACTGAGGGTTCTGTGAATGCAATTGTGGTAGCATATACGTTTTAGGATCGAATTTAGTCGCCAACAATCTCAAAAGTTGGTGGATGAATGGATAGATTAGGCTCCGGAAGATCTAAATCGTAAGGAGCAGGTAGCATGAGCACTTGTCTTCCTTGCAAGGGTATGGTTTCAGCTTGAATAGACAGTGTATTAGATAGAGGCCTAATACGCATAACTGTCTGCACAAGGGATTCAATAAACGTCCCTACTGGACAGTATTCATTCTTATCTGTAAAACTGCAACCAGCTCCATCATTTTTCTCCTTTGAAGTGCGTGCTTCATCAATCCGTCACACTTCTTCAATCTGTTTTGTGGATAGATCATTATTGATTCCTTCAAGATACAACTTCATCTTCCCCTTACTCATATGTAGAGGAAATCTAGGCTAAATGTCCAGTACAACCTTTATCACCGTCGTCTCTGTTATTGGATAAATAGTATATAGTTGATTGGACATTTTTGAAGGGTATGGCTTTGTAGCAACATCCTTCAAAGCATCATAAAAATTCTTTTCATCTTCACTCAGTAGATGTCATGTCTCACTATTTATCGAAATAGGTTGTAGGACAGCCTTCACCTTCCTTCTTGGTTGATCACAGATGGCAATTGCAGTACTCGTCTTGGTCACAAATTCAACCAGTCTTATCTCCAACTTATCCTTTCTCAAAAATTCAGAATAGTTGTATATAATCAAACTAGGTTCATCAAATGTTTCCTGTGGTATCTGTACCAAGCTTAAATCTGTTGTTGCCTCTTGTTCAACAGCAATAGGAGTAAACTGCACTATGCTAGACTCAATTTTCTTTTCCTTTTGAGCAGCGTCGATAGTATCCTTCTTTTGACTAACTTCCTCAGTAGTATTCACATTCTTCTTTTGAGTAATTGCTTCAGTCTTCTCCACTGCCTCAGTCAGTCTCGGAGTTTTCTGAACTTGAGATTTCTGTTTCTCAGACTCCAATTTCCTCTTCTTCTCTGTCTCCTTAGCCTGTTTGGCTGAGTCTTCTTATAGGATAGAGACAAGAGATCTTGTTGCCTTTGGTGCGCGAGATTCAGAGATTTCTACCTGACTCTATTCTTTGGCTCTTTTCTCTTCCTGTTGTCTCATAGTACGAATCCTAGGTGATCTCCTCGCCTTCTTAGTAATTTCACTCAGAAGATTCTCCCCTGTTCTTTTCAACGCACCTTCATCTGTCCTCCGAACTAGGCTAACTTCTCTTTGAGAACTCGCCTGTTTTATCAAAGGTCTTTTCAACGCACCTTCATCTGTCCTCCGAACTAGGCTAACTTCTCTTTGAGAACTCGCCTATTTTATCAAAGGTCTTCCAGATAATTTTCTTCTTTCATCTATAGGCATTCTCACACTTACTTGAGATCTCGAAGTTGTAGCAGGAGACTTCTTCAGTAACCGCTCCCCCTCAGTTCTAGCTTTCTTCGTAGAATCTGCTTCTTTTTTTTTCCACCACCTTCAAGCCCATTCTTCTTATTGTATCTTAGTTAATAAAACTCTTGATAGATATCGTCCTTCTGATTCCTTGGGGAAGAAGGAATCCAGATTCCCTAAAAATCCTCGTGAGTAGCATGCCGTAAGGATAACTATTAGTATCCTTCATCCCCTTAACCATATAGTGAAAAAATAGAAATGGTAGATCAATGGGACGACGATTTAGCAAGTAGAATAGGCATTGCTCATCCAAGGTAGTCACTAAATGCCTTGACCCTGTTCTAGGTCAGATACAATTGAACATAATCGCATGAAGAACCCTAGCCTTCGGTACCAGACTCGAGGTCTTCCTCTCCGATGGGTCATTAACTCCATACAACTGTTTATTGACATCTTCTTCCTTCTTACCGACCTTTGTCATCCATTTGGCTTTGCTAGACAAAGTTTCTCCAACCGATGAACATTCAGTCACCTTCTCTACTATCTCCTTTGTCACAATAATAGATATCCTGTAACACCCCACACCCGTAAGACCCGAACCCGGTATCGTTGGTGATATCCGAGTCCGTGTCCCACGAGAGTGGCGTACTACATCAGTCGATTTAAAATTCAGTATACACTTTTTTTTTTTGGAGCCATTAACTCCACGTTCACACGGCAAACACAGTAAGTAAATAAAATCCGTGTTTAATATAAACCAGTTTGATTATTACGGTCATCCAAGAATAATTACAATCAACAAGGCAAGAAACATTCATACCACAAGGGGCTCAATAAAAATACAATGCCTTATTATACAGTGATTGCGGAATACAATTTACTAAGACACTAATGCAGACACGAACTGATCCCGACCTCTAACCTTTACTCGACTACGATGAGACATACTCCGTGTCAACCGGGTATTCTTCAGACCTGAAAATAGATGCAAATTTTGGGTGAGTTTTGCGAACTCGGTGAGAAACCATCATCGATGGTTCACTCAATCATGCATTACGCCTATGGCGTAAAGATAATACATTAATCATCGACACCGATAAGCGATCAATAATCATATCCGAATAATAAACCATTCACAAGAATACATACCATCACGAAGCAAGATTTATCACAAAGCGGTCATTTATGCGAATGCAATGCATATGTGACTCTTTCCGATTATTCAAGATATTGTGCCCAAGTGCTCACCGGTGTTCGATGGGGACGCGTCGAGATTTTCCCTCGGGCTCGTGGGTCGGTCAAGATAAAGATGAGAGCTCAAGCTCTTATCGATAATAATAGCAACTTGGGCACGCCCATTATCCGATCATGCAATTATGCATGCGAAACAAGATGCGAAGAATGTACGGTGTTTGGCTATAAAGCCCAAGTGTATCGATGAATCAATGATATGGCTATAAAGCCCAAGATAGCGATGTTGAAGCAGTGGCTATAAAGCCCATCTATCAATATCGGATCATTCAAGACGGTAAAATCATATAATACAATCCCATACATTACATGCCGTATTCATACAATGATCATTCAATTCACTTTTGCACGTAATTCACGTTGAGCATGTAAACAAACAGAAATTTGAGAAACCAACTAGGTTACTCACCTATTACTTCCGAGCTAATGCCGAAAAACCTCTGTGACGTCGGTCAATCGACGCTCCAATTGGACCTCTATATGAATCAGAAAAAGTACGAGTCACTAAATATAAAATTTGTGCTCATGTTGATGAGATATGTATGTTCATGAATTTCCCAGCCCTAATCCAATATTTTCCTATAATAAAATTCTATCAAAAATTAGAAATCCATAGGCGCTGACGGTGCGCCAATCGGACCTCTATAGGTCCCCAATTAAATAAAACAATGGTTCACATGTTCCATCAATAGGGCTACGTCAAATTCTCGCCTAAAAATTCGTTTTCTCATAAAATGAAATTAAATATTCAACGAATCCGATGCCTCTAGAATCAGGTCAATCGGACGTCGGACGGAAAAGAAATTGACAAAAGAAACCAAAAGTCAATTTAAACAATTAATATCTATATATATACCTAACCCTTATTCCCTTCTTTAATTTCTTGATTTCAAGCCAACTTTCAACACCAATAACTCATTGCACACAATTTAGAAAATTACCAACTATATCTCATTGGAAAGATCACGAAACCCTCTACAATACTCAAGAAGACCATAAAAATCAATTCCAACCCTAAGGGTGTCAAATAACCCATCAAACCTTCTGCCTACTCAATTTCCATCAACACAGGGCAGTACAATTACAATTTCATAACTCACTGATTATTCAGTAATAAATTACCACAAAAATATGGTCAATAAGTTCACAATGTCCTCTACAACTTTCATGAACAACCCAAAATCAAATTCTATTTCTAAACCAGTCAATTAATTCATTCAATGTCACTGTCCCTGAAATCCTTCAATATGGGCAGTAACATTACAACAAGCATAACTCCCTATATACAAGTCAGTAAATTCAGAACTTTATATCCATGAAAAGATAACATCTCAAACTTCAATTTTCATGAAGCACTCAACATCCAATTCGATCTCTAACAATTTCAAAACTGTTATGGAAGTTTCTGTTATGATCAGCCATTCATAACCTAATGTAGGGTCAGTTTTTGAAAAATCATAACTCCCAATTCTGACTTCTAAAAATTACAAACCATATGTCATTTTCAAGGTAATATTTTCCTCTACAACTTGTCAGAAGCTCACTCACACCAGTTCAGTCCACTTAAAATGTTAAAATTGCCTCTAATCAGTAAACTCACAAAATCACACTTAAGCTAGGTTTCATCCAAACTGCTCAAAACCAGTCATTAGTAATCAATTCATATCTCCCAATACACAATTCTAAAAATATAAAGATCAGTAGCAATGGAAAGATAATCAAATATGCTACAACTTCCATGAAGACCATTCTCCCTAGTTCCATCTCAATTAATTCATAAAAATCATCAAAACTCAGATGTCATGGTTGCAGTTACTGTTCATAGGCAATGGAACAGGAACTTTCCCATTCAAAATTTCACCCTTCTATCATTGGAATTCAACAACACCCATTTCACACTAAATTGAAGCCAACATCCCAAAGTTTCAGTGGCCACTAACCTTAACTAATTTGCATTTCTA
Source organism: Erythroxylum novogranatense (assembly GCA_029891385.1). Lineage (NCBI taxonomy): Eukaryota > Viridiplantae > Streptophyta > Magnoliopsida > Malpighiales > Erythroxylaceae > Erythroxylum > Erythroxylum novogranatense. Next base: position 14,673,777 of record CM057228.1, read on the forward strand.
CACAATAAGTTATGAATAAAACAGTAACATCAATTATAATTCCAATTTTTCAGATTCAATGTTAACCTTAGTTCAACCACTTCCAATGCCTTTTTCACATCACTAGACATCAAAATAAATACAAATTAAATATTACTCCAGTCATACATATACTAGGGTTAATACTGAAAAATTTACAGCATTAAATTCCTCAATTCAAAGACTCAAATAATTATCCCCATTCAATTCAAAATCAAACCATATCATAAATTTTACTGCATCTTCACCTAGCCTCATACCCCTTTCTTCAAATCACAATAATCATCACTTTAATTTCTACATGAACCTAATACATGCTTTAAATCCTTTTATTAACTACCCCATACTATCATGACATTTATTTCCATGTAAAAACACATTTAAAGATCAAAACTTAAGGAAAACTTACCAAATCAAATCTTCTTTCCACCTTCTCAACTCTTTACCTACTACTCCAACTTCCCACTTTCTCTACTTTCTAAACTCCACACAAGGAGTTTATTATCATGAAAAGAAGGTGGTTTTGATTGCATGAAGAAAAGCCTTTGAATTTGGAAGAAAATGAAGAAAGAAACAAAAAATCGATGGTGAGAAAAGCAAATGGAGAGATGCTTGGTTATGACTTTTTTACAACCGAAACTCACTCTTTTCATATGATTTATTGGCAAAACGATAGGAACAAGATGGAGCATTAAATGAAGCCTTTTTGGTGGCCAAATGTGATTGGTCAAGCTTTTTAAAGAAAAGTCAACATATTCTTTCTTTAATCCAGATTAAAAACTAACCCCAATCAATTCAAATGACCCTAATTTCAATTCCAAAATAATATCCCCAATATTATAGTACCAGTGGGTAGCGATTTTTGCTACCGAGAATCGACCGGTTCGCCAATTGGTGATTTATCCGGTCCGAGAATTTCCCCGAATTATTTTTCTGAGAATTAATGAAATTCCCTAAAATTATAAAACAGGTAACAGTGCACTCCAAATAATTTTTTAATCACAAAAATCACCTTTTCTACTCCAAAACATGTTTAGGCCAGTTATCGGCGATTTTGCCGGTCCGGGAATTTTCTCCGGAAAAATCCAGAAAAATTCCTATAAATCCCAAAAAAATGTAAAATGCTCACTGGCGCACTCAGAGTAATTTTTCAAATCCCATAACCGCGTTAATCACAATAAAATGCCGTTAGGCCCAATTACCGGGAATGTCATGAATGCATTTACTGTAATTCCATGTACACGATTGATACTGTGTATCAATCCTATTATGCATGAACAGTTCTAATTATTCCTTATCAATCTCATCCTATGCCAACTTTACTATTTTACCCTTCGAGGAGGGGGTGGGATGTTACATATCCTATCTACTGTGGAGACAATAGTATCATCTACCAGTTGCGCATTCTTCCAAAAATCATATACCTCATCAGTATACACCTGTTCCCGCACCTGGAAAAACTTTCTCCATCCAGCCTCTACAATCTTTGGTTCAACATCCATACTATCTTTCCTCAGAGATTCGAAGTCCACATATCTTCCATAAATCATAGCTGGCTCCATTGATTCTGAATAGAAACTGGCTCTGGTAAGGTGTTCTTCAAAGGTAAAGTTAATTGCAAGAGTTTTAGAGAGAGAGATGAAACATCTGTATTTGAGTGTAATCGAAATGATTTCAATTTCAGACTACTCGAAGGGTCTTATCAGGTATGTTCTAGAATCGTTGGGATCCTCAAGACTATGAAACTTTCCCTCCACAACTTCCTTGTGAGGGAAGTTACCAGCTGTAAACTACTGTTTCTGACGCTGTTAACTTTGACGATCTCTTAGTCTGACTGGTCATTTAACATAACCATGTTAAGGTTCCGTCTAATTTCCTTGAACCGTTCTTCACTCAATGGTTTAGTGAAGATGTCTGCCTATTGGTACTCTGTTTCAATGAACTGTAGTCTCACCACCTTTCTCTTAATGTAGTCTCTCAAGAAATGATGTTTGACTTCGATATGCTTTACTCTCGAATGCTGTATTGGGTTCTTTGATAGATTTATGGCACTGGTGTTGTCACAATAGATTGGTATCTCCTCTTCTTGAACTGAATAATCTTCCAGTTGATATTTAATCCACAACGTTTGTGAACAACAGTGTTGGACCCCGTTTCTGGAGCCCAACATCGGACATGGAAGCGCGGTGCATGGTGCGTGAGGTGAGACATATTACTGAAAGGAAGGAAGAAGATACCTCGGAAGCACAAGGGGACGTCATCGCGGCGTGTGATGTCTCGCCGGGGCGAGCCCTCTTGGCTTGCCACGCCGCATGGAGCAATGAAGTCCTCGCCTAGGCGAGCGAAAGGGTTCTCGCCCCAGCGAGCGAAGCAGCTCTCGCCGCGGTGAACCCTTCATGCGGCTTCGCCGCGGTGAGCATACGGCCTCGTCGCGGCGAAGACCTCCTTCGGCCCACAGTGAAAAAACCTGAAACTTTCTCTTATTTTATTAAATCAACCCATCCCAAAACTTAACAATATACACTCAACAAACTTCTGAATGATTAGATGCAAAGATTTGGAACAAAAACATCCATATCTCATTAATATCTAAAAGATGAGTTTTACAAAGCTTTAACAACATTTCAAACGAAATTTCATCCTTTGAGTTCAAGAGCCAAAATACAAAATACACATGACCCAATAAAACTTGAAATGAAACTAAAGCCTTGACCTCCAAAAGTACAACTTGAAAATACATAAACATAATAAATCGGAGTGATGCCATAACCGTTGACTTACTCATTCTTTTGCTCGTCACCTAAATGGGGAGAGTAAATGGGGGTGAGCTATAAAGCTCGTGGGAACACATTTATAATACAAAAATAAGCAAAACTATTTAAAAGATAACTCATTGTCGTGGTACACTTTGAAATCATAGTAATTGAGCATGTGAGAGTCATCAACTCGAAATGCTTGATTTATAACAATTCATGAGTAGATTTGAAGACATGAATGCATGAAACATGATAACAAATCATAAACACATAAGCATAGCATAATGGTTTGGGTTAGTCCGGGTTCATGACGCACTACACATTTCCATCAAAATGGTCCTGTGTAGTCGTAGTTTCTTGAGGGAGTCCTTGTGGGGAGCTCCGTGCTACTAGCGGGCAGGCGGGAGAAGCCTTTTCATGAGTCAACGTGCACGTGACTGTTCTTGAGGGATTACCACAAACCCACATAACATGCATGGTTCAAAGTCTTGTAAACTTGATTTCCAAACTAACACTTGCTTGTAAACTTGCTTTTCATAAATTTCGGAAAACATGATTTCATGAGTATGTATTATTGAAAAGAGAAAACCCTTTTTGAAACCTTTTCATTAATCATGAATTTAAATCATATAGCAACCATATAATCAATTCACAATAGCATATAAGGCAACATTGATGATGCAATTAAAAGCATTAAATCTTTCTTGATTTGAACGAAACAATGAGTAACTTATTTACTCTATTATAAACATGAACTCACCTTGAGTTCCTTGCTTATAAACTTGTTTAGGAATGCCTTTCTTCTTGTTCCTCTTGCTCCTCTTGCCTCACTTGATTTCCTTAACCAAATAGCCAAAATTCCAATCAATTTGGTGTAGAAATCGGAAAGTCATACTTTAACAATTCAAACTATAAATAAAGCTGAAACAAAAATTCTATGCTTAACTTCCATCCAAACTTTCATATCCTTATAGACTTATTCATAACTTAATTTCTTCATAAAACTTATAGCCCTATGTCTCTAATTTACAACGCATCAAAAATTACCTTATTTGGACATCTACATCAAAAGTTATGCCCAAAATACCAAATCATGTCACCGCAGAAAAATGACCCCTCACAATGGGAAAAGAAGCTTGCATGCATGAGAAACCTGAGTCTTGCCATGGTGAGGGCATGGGCGCGCCGCGGCAAATGAGCCCAGAAACTTCCCGAAACTCATTTTTCCCACTTTCTTCAACCCTAATCCTCCCATCCTTCAATTACAACACATCTAAACCCTAAATCATGACTTAAACTTCATCTCTAAACTCATTACAAACTTAAAAACAATCACAAACACAACATGATCATCAACCCAAAGAATTTTTACCAATTTCATAAACCACTCAACCACCATTTTCCTACACATGCTAAGCTATATTAGGGTTTCATCCAACCCAAACAAGAAGGAAAAGAGCTTAACTTACTTGATGATGCTTTGATCTCTTCCAAATTCTTCAAGGATTGCTAAACCCCACTATTCTTCTTCCCTTTTTCTCTTCCACGGCACTCTCCTCTCCTTTTCTTACTTTCCCTTTTTTTCTTTTCTAATTTCCTTTCCTTAAGCCTAAAGGGAAACATAAGGACCATAATGCCCCTCCTTGTAAAGCCTTAACCTCACCAACTTAAGTGGTCTTCCTATAATGCCCTCATATAATTTTACTATTTCATTACCACTTATTCCATACTAATCTCAAATTAATCTTAATTTTTCACTAACACTTTCAAAAAAATCAAACTATGCAATAAATCATACAATCAACATAATTCATGCTTAATAACATCAATAAAGAAAAAAATTTTGGAGCCCAACATTTCTCACCCTCTTAAAAGAAATTTCGTCCTCGAAATTATTACCTGAGTCATCGAAGAGTTGTGGATACTTCTCCTTCATGGCGTCCAATGGCTCCCACGTGGCCTCTTCCACCGAATGATTCCTCCACAGGACTTTGACTAGCTCAAGCGTCTTGTTCCTGAGGACCTTTTCTTGATATCCAAAACCTCTACTGGAATTTCCTTATAACTCAGATCATCTCTCAACTGAACCTCAGTAGCCTGAATGATATGAGAAGGATCCGATCTATACCTCCTCAGCATGGAAGCATGAAAGACATCATGGATCTGAGACAATTCTGGGGGTAACGCCAATCTGTAGGCTAATGGTCCAATCCTCTTAAGAATTTCATAAGGACCCACATATCTTGGACTCAACTTGCCTTTCTTGCCAAACCTCATTACTCATTTCCAAGGAGACGTCTTAAGAAACACTTTCTCACCGACTTCATACTGCATCTCTTTTCGGTGTGCATCAGTATAGCCCTTCATCCTATCCTGAACTGCCTTAAGCCGCTGCTTAACCAGATTGACTTTATCCACTGTCATCTGAATCAATTCTGGTCCTACCAGTTTCCTCTCTCCTTCTTCGTCCCAACATATCGGAGTTCTACACCTCCTTCCATACAATGCCTCATATGGAGCCATCTGAATGCTCAAATGGTACGAATTATTATAAGCGAATTCGACCAATGGCAAATGCTCATCCCACGCTCCTTTGAAATCCATAGCACATACCCTGAGCATTCCCTCCAGTGTCCGAATGGTCCTCTCAGATTGACCATCTGTCTGAGGGTGAAAAGCCGTGCTAAAATTCAGCTTAGTTCCTAAAGCTTCCTGTAAGCTTCCCCAAAATCTCGAAGTGAACCGAGGGTCTCTATCAAAAACTATGGAATCCGGAATCCCATGCAATCTCACTATCTCATCAATGTACTTCTTTGCTAGCACCTGCAAAGAATCAGTCTCTTGATTGCCAGAAAATAGACTGACTTCGTCAACCGATCCACAATAACCCATATGGCATTATGCTTCCTACTGGTCTTGGGAAAACCCATCAGAAAATCCATGGTTACTTTTTGCCACTTCCATTCAGGAATGGACAATGGCCTTAACTTGCCTGAAGGTGCCTGGTGTTCAGCCTTGACTTGTTGACACACTAGACACTTACTTACATACTCTGCTACATCCCCCTTCAAGTCCTTCCACCAGAAATGCTCTTTTAAATCTCTGTACATCCTGGTACTACCTGGGTGCATGGCATAAGGCGCATTGTGTGCCTCATCCAAAATCTCATCCTTTACCTCCTTGTTATCTAGAATGCAAAGCTTGCTCCCCACTATCATGAGTCCATCATCCCTCACTACGACTTCATAAATCTTACCATTCCAAATTTCCTCTCGAAGCTTGCTCAAATCTGCATCCTGTGCCTGTAACTCCCTAACCTTCTCCCTGAGTATCGGCCTTACTCGGAAGTTAGCTAGAAGGCAATTTGGTTCCTCTTGCTTCAAGCTTATCTTAAGCTTAGCTATCTCTTCCAATAAAGGTAGATAAACTGTCTGAACATGGGCAATAGAAGACTTCTTGCTCAAAGCATCCGCCACTACATTTGCCTTGCCTGGATGGTACTCAATCAGCAAGTCATAATCCTTAAGCAACTCAATCCACCTTCTCTGCCTCAAATTCAGTTCCTTCTGGCTCAGTAAGTACTTGAGACTCTTATGATCAGTAAAGATCCTCGTCCGAACCCCATATAGATAATGCCTCCAAATTTCAAGGCAAAGATCACTACTGCCAACTCCAAATCATGAGTCGGATAAATCAACTCATATGGCTTCAGCTGTCGTGAAGCATAAGCTATCACCTTGTCTCCCTGCATCAATACACAACCAAGACCCTTCCTCGAAGCATCACTATACACGGTATAGCCCTCATCACCAGAAGGAAAAATCAAGACCGGAGCACTTGTCAATCTATGCTTGAGCTCTCAAAGCTCTTCTGGCATTCATCACTCCAGATAAACTTCTGATTCTTCCTCAATAGCTTAGTCATCGGAGCAGCTATCATGGAGAATCCTTCTACAAACCTCCTGTAGTAACCTGCCAGACCCAGAAAACTTCTCACCTCTTTCACTGTCTTGGGTGCATGCCAATTCACCACTGCTTCAACTTTCCTCGGATCAACATGTACACCATCTTGCGAAATCACATGTCCAAGGAATGTCACCTTATGAAGCCAAAACTCACACTTGCTGAACTTAGCATAAAGCTCTCTCTCCCTCAGTGTCTGCAATACAATCCTGAGATGTTTCTCATGTTCTTCTTCACTCTTGGAATACACCAGAATGTCATCTATAAATACTATGACAAACTGATCCAGATACTCCTTGAAGACCCTATTCATAAGATCCATGAAAGTTGTTGAGACCCGATCTCGGGACCGGACGCCAACCAGAAAAAAGAACAAAAAATAGAAACGAAACGAAATGCGAATCAAAATGCGGAAGCGAAATCAAAGGCAAACGCGTGCGGAATGAAATCGAAAACAAAACGCGAATGCGAGAATCGAAGCAGCAGATTTTGAATGAATCGACCGAAAGAACGGAAACTAATCGAAACGAAACGAAAACTCGAATAAAACCAAAGCAAAATTGAATGCGAAACGCAAATTGCGTAAGGACAAAAACTTAATTCCGACTTCCGGTAACGAAAACTTTCACAAAGTGTCGCGTTGAAATCCTACGACTAACTTGGTCCAAACTAATCCGAAATCAGTATAATTTTTTTTTCTTATTCCTTTCTTTTTCATATCTTTCATCTTTAGTCAAATTCATTCAAAACATCACAAATCATAGAAATCTTCTTAACAATATTCTATATCCCATAAACTATCTTTTACACATCTAATTCTTATTTTTATTCTTTTTCAACTTATTATCTAACGAAATTTCGACAGCATAACAGCTGCATTTGTAAAAATCCAAAACCTGCAAAGGTAAATAAACACTTTTAAATACTCAAACAATCATCAAAATCATCAGACACTCCCGTCCGAAATCCAAACACCAGTAAAACACAAATCTATACCTAACACTTCCACAATTCTCAATTCAAATACAAAACATCCTTATTCAAATTCCTCATTCAATCCAAACGTATCTAATCATATCTATATAATCACAAGTTCTCATATCTCCAACCCATACACAAGTCCAGAAATCACTTACAATCCCATAACTCATTTCCATACACAAATTCATATACATCATGAACTAAATACGTCATAAACATAAATGGCATTTCAACTCATATACAAATTACAAAAACATACAAAAGTTGAACTGACGTCTTGACCATCTTTCTCGAAAACCTAGAGATGGGGGGTGAGCTATATAGCTCGTAGATAATATGTTTATAAATAGAATAATAAGCAAAAACAGTTTTCTTCTAAAACTTTTGCCATCTTAAAATTTCAGTCTAAAGATTGGAAATCTCTTATTTCTCAAACTTTTTCACTTTGCAAAACATTTATAAACAATTTCATAAATTTCCCGGTTGAAAAACCTCAATTTCTCTTTTCTTCAAATTCTCAAATTTTCTTTCCTTCTTCACAAACCATAACCAATTTTAAAACATGAATGCATCACATCTTAAACAAATTAAAAACACCTAACACATCAAAATGGTTTGGGTCGGTCCTAACAGAACGTACTGCACATTCCTGCAAAGCGGTTCTGTGAAGCCTTGAATGGAGGGGAGTCTGAAATCGGAACTCCTATGCCACTAGCGGGCAGCCGGGAGAAGGCTATCAAAGGGAGACCAGTGCACTGACTCATACGGAGGGGACCTAACCAAACCCACATAATACACATAATCGAAAACAAAAATTCGGATTGCCCGAAGGCACATTTTGAAATCTTGATTTTCAAATCGTGTCTAACTAGACACACTGACATTCACAACTACACATAATTTCACGTAGCAATTACATAACACATTCCCAATCATTCAAGAATGCACAATTTCCAAGACATTTAAACAAAGTGCCATTCTCATGTTAGAATCTCACACATTTAAACACAAAGAATGCAAGCATCATAGTAATTTCTTAGAATCATAAATCAAACTTTTTTTTTCTAATTTATCAATTCAAAAAATTTTCATAATTATTAATTCATTCAGAAACTTCATCAATTAATCAAATCATTCAAAATCGAAGAATGTAAACAATTAAAAATATTTTATTCAAATCGTCCGAAACCATTTTCATAATTTCTCAAATTTATCGAAAATAACAAATCGAACAATTTAAACAATTTCTTAAATCATTACGAAATCATCAAATTTCAGAATGTTTACTTTTTCAATCAATTTCACAAATCAGTTGAAAACAAGAAATTGAACCTTTGTATCATTTTTCGTAATTTCAGAAATTTTCTTCAGTTATCAAACATTTTAAAACTTGTAACTATTCTAAAACAAACATTCGAACTTAAATCTTTCAGTTTCTCAAATCATTGAACATATAACAAATTTCTCAAATTATTCCCTAAACAAGGACTTTAATCATACGAAAGTCAAAATTGTCAAACATTTACACCAACACTATTTTATAAACAATTCTAAAGCATTCGGAAATCTTAATTTTTCAAACACTTTCATTTCGAAAGTATTCGAAATAATAAATTTTTCAAACATTTTGATAAACAACAATTTATAATTAATTTCGAAAGTATTTGGAAATCATATATTTTCAAACATTTTCATAAACCATATTTTCTAAACATTTTCAAAAACATTTTCAGAATCAAAACTTCCAAATATATTCGAAATCATAATTTTTCAAACCTTTACATAAACTATATTTTATAAACACTTTCAAAAATCTTCAAAATCATATTTTTATTTTTATTTTATTTTTATTTTTATTTTATTTATTTTTCAAACCTTTACATAAACGATATTTTATAACAATTTCAAAAGCTTTGAAATCATAGTTATTCAAACACTTTCATAACCAATAGTTTTATAAAATTTTAAAGCATTAACTTTCATCATTCAAACTCAAAATGTCTCAATTATCAACTATCAAAGAATGCAACATTTGTCCAAAGTTAACAATTCATTTATTAATTTCGAAATTCTATCAATTTATCAAAATCATACTAAACAATAACAATTGAAAATACTTTCTTTCTTGATTTTCTGAAAATATAAACAATAAACTTCCAAAACTTTTGTTTCTTCTAGATCTTTCAAAAACAACCAAACAATTATTTAATTTCATCAAAATAGTCAAAACAATATTTTTCGAAAAAAATAATTAAAAATCCATTCACTTTCTTAATTCCTCAAGAACACACCCAAAGCTTATAATTCGAAATATAAATATATTACCCACCTCGAATCCTTGCTAGGAACTTGTCCAAAGCAACAAGTCTCCAAGTCTTTCTCCTTTCCTCAATTCTAAAATTACCTAAGCCATAATCATCCAAAATTAACATCATAATTAACATAATCATCAAAATTGACTGTAAGAAATCTATAAGTATCATAGTTCCAAGCTCTCTATAGCAATAATTTCGAAAATCTCCAAATCACAAAATTGGGCATAACCCTAATCATCCAAAATTAAACATAATCATAGCATAATCTCTTCAATTCACCTTAGAAAACTCAATCACATAACATCCTTAACCTATCTAAACCAAAAACTCATCAAAAACTTCTCTCTCTTACCTTTTTCTCCTCCATTTTTGGTATTTATAGGCTCCAAAGGAAACTTCCATTCTCTTCCCTCATTTCCTCTTGAAGCAAGATCGAAAAACCCTAAGAAATCCATGGAAAAATCGAAACTTTCACTTTCCTTCTTCTTCTCCTCCATCGCCGACCATCTCTCTTCTCTCTTTCTCTCTTTCTCTCTTCGTTTCTTTTCTTTTTATTTTGTTCAGTATCGTGACTTTGCTGCTTCTTAAAATGACAGCAGCACATGCTCCTTCATTTAATGAGCAAAATGACTATTATGCCCTTCATTTAGCCTTTAAAAATTGACATTTTGCATCAAGAATTTGATCAGGAAAATGACATAATTTGGCAAAACTTTCTTCTTGAAAAATGTTCCACTATGTTTCATCTTTAAAATGACAGCAAGAACGCTCAATTCGGATCAGAATTGAGGAAGTTATGGCCAAAATACTCGTTCAGCTCTTGTTAATTCGAGACTGAAATCAACACCAACTTTGATCCCGAAATTGACACTCTTAAGAACTAAATTGAACTTCTTTCCCTTCATATGATTTGTAGCCTCATGTCTTAATTTTATTTTGCCTCAAGAATCAACTCAATCGGAGCACAACAGCTCCCGAATTTCTCAAAATACTGAAAATTTATCTAACTCATAACCTTTAACCAATCCTCTCACTTAGGTTCAATCAATCTCTTTCCATTTAATCTCCTAAAAATCATAAGTCCACAAAAAAATGTATCTAAATATCTTAGGAATCCAACGCTTTAAAAATCGAATGAGTCGGATGTCGGACGAAGGAATTATAAGCAAAAGATTGAAAGAGGGTCGGATCAGAAGCAAAAGAACAGAATCTCAATTATACATATATAATTAATTTTTCAAAAATCATAACTCTTGATCCCGAACTCCAAATTTAACAAATTTAGTATCAATAAAAATATCAAAGGAAGCTTTACAACTTCCATGAAGAACTCAAAAATTAATTCCCTCCCTAAAGGAGTCAAAAACCTAGTCAAAGTTACTACCCTGTCAAACATCACCTAAACAAACTCCAAACTTTCAAAATTCATATCTTCCAATTCCCACATCGAAAAATTGCATACTTTATAGCGTCAGAAAGATTGATAAATAAGATACAACTTTCATGAATACTACTTATTCTAATTCAGACTAAATCTGTACGACGAGTGGCTTCAAAGTCGAGCACACGCAAATATACACTTATGGTCATTTTTACAAAACAAACTTTGACTGATCATAACTTTTACTCCCGATATCGAAAAATGTCAAATTTTATGACGACGGAAAACTCTTAACATAAGCTACAAGTTTTATGAAGATCATTTTCTCCAATTTGGCCTAAATCAAAAGTCAACTTTTAACCCCAAAGAGTCAAACTTTTCTTAATTCTTCAAATTTTTACACTTTTCTCTTTATTTCTCAATTTTCATCTTCCATTTCAAATCAACTCATTCTCTCAAACTTTCATAACCCATACAAATCGACTCAAATATTGAAATCATCAAAACTAAACAATTCTTTTCTCATAAATTTTTCTTAAATTGATCAAATTTTTTTAAATTCATAAATTTTCTCACCAATTTCTTTCTTATTTAAATTCATTTTAATATTTCTAATTTTCACCAAAAGTTCGGGGTCCAACAAAAGCAGCTGGAGCATTTGTCAAACCAAATGGCATGACTAAAAACTCATAATGTCCATAACGAGTCCTGAAGGCTGTCTTGCTTACATCAGACTCCTTGATTCTGAGCTGATGATAGCCTGACCTGAGATCAATCTTGGAGGAGACCCTTGCTCCCTGCAGCTGGTCAAACAGATCATCTATCTGTGGTAGAGGATACTTGTTTTTAATCGTCACCTTGTTGAATCTTCTATAGTCAATACACATCCGCCATGTTCCATCCTTCTTCTTGACAAAAAAAACCGATGCTCCCCATGGTGACGAACTCGGCCTAACATACCCCTTTTCTAACAGTTCCTCCAACTGTTCCTTAAGCTCCCTCAACTCAGCTGGAGCCATCATGTACGGCGGTATTGAAATAGGTGTGGTTTCGGGAATCAAGTTGATGGCAAACTCGATTTCCCTCACTGGTGGCAAACCTGGTAACTCATCTAGAAACACATCCGGAAACTCCCTCACAATCGAAAAATCCTCTAACTTCCCTTCATTCACATCGACATCCACAACATGAGCCAAGAAGGTTTCACACCCCTGGCCCATCATTATTTCAGCTAGCATAGTCGAAATCAGTCTTGGCGATGGTGTTTTCCTGTCCCCCTTGAAAATCACCTTCTCACCATTGCCTAGATCAAATTCTACCTCTTTCTGACCACAATTCAGCTTGGCCAGATATTTCTCCATAGTATCCATCCCCAAAATAACATCTAACCCTCTTAGGTCTAGAGGTAGTAAGTCTACTACAAATCTAGAACCATCGAAGAAAAGTTCACAATCCTCATATACTTGACTAATCACCACATTCCTCCCTAGAGGAGTACTAACAAGCAAAGGATGATCCAAAGGCACTGAAGTCACACCATGTAATGCTATGCTTGCAGAAACAAAAGAATGTGTGGAACCAGAATCAATTAAAACAAATACTGCTGAATCAAGTAACTGAGCCATACCCGTGACAACCTCAGGTGCAGCTGCAGCTTCCTCCCTAGTCATGGCAAGCACCCTTGCCTGACCCTGACCCTTTGGCCTTCCTGGAGGAATAGTCTTCCTTGCAATCCCAAAGTTGCCTACCTCAGTAACTGGCCTGGTTGCCACTGTTTCTGCTCGTCTTGGGGCTTGAAACTGCGATCCTTCTTATCTCGGTATCTGTGGACAATCCCTGATCATATGCCCCTTCTCTCCGCATCTAAAACAGGCTCCAAGTAACTGGAGACACTCTCCCTGGTGATGTCTCCCACAATGGTCACATAGGGGGTTGGTGAACTTGCTCCTTTCTGCTCTTCCAGTGCCTCCCACATTAGAGGCTTACCCTGATACTGCCTTCACCTGCTTGTTCCTGGTAGAGCCACTGCTACCCACTTTACTCTATGTGAGAAAACTCCTTGTGCTCCTCTCAGGCATTGGAGCACTAGTTCCCTTCTTAGAAAAATGCTCCCTGTTCTTCCTCTTCTTACTCGCCTCCTGCTTAAACTTCTCTAGGTTTTCAGCCTGGAGTGCCGCATCTACCAATTGTTGGTAGTCGCAAAAATTATGGATAAAGACTTTCTCCTGATCCCTAAGTGAAGACCTCCCTCAAACTTACGACATTTGTCTTCCTCTGTCACCACAATATTGGCTGCATAACGAGAAAGTTGTGTGAACTTCAGCTCATACTCGCTCACACTCATGTCCCTCTGAGTGAGGTTCAGAAACTCCTTGGCCTTCTCTTGCTCATAAACTCTGGAAAGATACGTCTTTCTGAATAGTTCCACAAAGTCTCTCCATGTCAGCATCGAAGGAACAACCTGACTGTGAGGCACTGATTCCCACCAATGCAGTGCGTCTCCCTGTAATAAACTGATTGCATAATCTAACTTCTCCTCATCTGAGCACTTCATCTGAAATAGAACCCTCACGGTCCTCTTCAATCAGGCTTCAGCCTCTTCTGGATTCGTCGTTCTATTGAAATCCACAGCCCCAAACTTACTGAGCTTGTCATACTGTCCACTCCTATCGACTGGAGCTTGCATCGGAACCTGAGATCTTTGACCCATGACATACGTAAAAGCCTGAGCAAAGGCTTGAAATAAACTCGGATCCATGTGATTTGCCTGAGGCATACGAGGAGGCGGTGGAGGCACTTCTTGTTGCAAACTAGGTGCCTTAAAAATCGGAGCAGAATGTGTCCCAGCATCCTGTGGGACATGGGATTCATCCGTACTCCCTTGGCGAGAATGAGACCGAGTCATAGCTCCTCGAGTTCTCTTTCGAGGCGGCATTTTCACTCCTTCAATATAAAACCATTGAAAACTTTAGTTCAAGTAAAACAATTTCCAAAGCTTTCAAAAATAGTTCAAATCATGTAAAACAATGCAAGTTATTCCTTGAAAGCAATGCCATGCAACCCTGGACCTAAACCTAGTCGCTCTGATACCACAACATGTTGGACCCCGTTTCTGGAGCCCAACATCGGACATGAAAGCGCGATGCATGGTGCGTGAGGTGAGACATATTAATGAAAGGAAGGAAGAAGATCCCTCGGAAGCACAAGGGGATGTCGCCACGGCGAGCCCTCTTCACATGCCACGTCGTGGCGAGCAATGAAGCCCTCGCCTCGATGAGCGAAAGGGTTCTCGCCGCGGCTAGTGAAGCAGTTCTTGTCGCGGTGAACCCTTCATGTGGCTTCGTCGCGACGAGCATGCGGCCTCGTCGCGGCGAAGACCTCCTTCGACCCACAGTGAACAAACCTGAAACTTTCTCTCATTTTATTAAATCAACCCATCCCAAAACTTAACAATATACACTCAACAAACTTCTAAATGATTAGATGCAAAGATTTGGAACAAAAACATCCATATCTCACTAATATCCAAAAGATGAGTTTTACAAAGCTTTAACAACGTTTCAAACCAAATTACATACTTTGAGTTCAAGAGACAAAATACAAAATACACTTGACCTAATAAAACTTGAAATGAAACTAAAGCCTTGACTTTCAAAAGTACAACTTAAAAATACATAAACATAATAAATTGGAGTGATGCCATAACCCTTGACTAACTCAGTCTTTTGCTCGTCACCTGAATGGGGAGAGTAAAGGGGGGTGAGCTATAAAGCTCGTGGGAACACATTTATAATACAGAAATAAGTAAAACTATTTAAAAGATAACTCATTGCCGTGGTACACTTTGAAATCATAGTAATTGAGCATGTGAGAGTCATCAACTCGAAATGCTTGATTTATAACAATTCATGAGTAGATTTCAAAACATGAATGCATGAAACATGATAACAAAACATAAACACATAAGCATAGCATAATGGTTTGGGTTAGTCTGGGTTCATGACGCACTACACATTTCCATCGAAATGGTCCTGTGTAGTCGTAGTTTCTTGAGGGAGTCCTTGTGGGGAGCTCCGTGCCACTAGCGGGCAGGCAGGAGAAGCCTTTTCATGAGTCAACGTGCATGTGATGATTTTTGAGGGACTACCACAAACCCACATAACATGCATGGTTTAAAGTCTTGTAAACTTGATTGCCAAACTGGCACTTGCTTGTAAACTTACTTTTCATAAATTTTGGAAAACATGATTTCATGAGTATGTATTCTTGAAAAGAAAAAACCCTTTTTGAAATCTTTTCATTAATCATGAATGCAAATCATATAGCAACCATATAATCAATTCGCAATATCACAAAAGGAAACATTGATGATGCAATTAAAAGCATTAAATCTTTCTTGATTTGAACAGAACAATGAGTAACTTATTTACT
Source organism: Erythroxylum novogranatense (assembly GCA_029891385.1). Lineage (NCBI taxonomy): Eukaryota > Viridiplantae > Streptophyta > Magnoliopsida > Malpighiales > Erythroxylaceae > Erythroxylum > Erythroxylum novogranatense. The sequence continues at coordinate 14,689,621 of CM057228.1, forward strand.
CTATTATAAACATGAACCCACCTTGAGTTCCTTGCTTATAAACTTGTTTAGGAATGCCTTTCCTCTTTTTCCTCTTGCTCCTCTTTCCTCACTTGATTTCCATAACCAAATAGGCAAAATTCCAATCAATTTGGTGCAGAAATCGGAAAGTTATACGTTAACAATTCAAACTATAACTAAAGCTGAAACAAAAATTCTGTGCTTAACTTCCATCAAAAATTTTATATCCTTAGAGACTTATTCAGAACTTTATTTCTTCATAACACTTGTAGCCCTATGTCTCTAGTTTACAACACATTAAAAATCACCTCATTTGGACATCTACATCAAACGTTATGCCCAAAATACTAAATCATGTCGCCGAAGGAAAATGGTCACTCGCCGCGGCGAGAAAACTGGAGCGTGCCGCGGCGAGGGCATGGGCGCGCCGCGGCGAACAAGCCCATAAACCTCCCGAAACTCATTTTTTCCTCTTTCTTCAACCCTAATCCTCCCATCCTTCAATTATAACACATCTAAACCCTAAATCATGACTTAAACTTCATCTCTAAACTCATTACAAACTTAAAAACAATCACAAACACAACATGATCATCAACCCAAAGAATTTTTACCAATTTCATAAACCACTCAACCACCATTTTCCTACACATGCTAAGCTATATTAGGGTTTTATCCAACCCAAACAAGAAGGAAAAAAGCTTAACTTACTTGATGATGCTTTGATCTCTTCCAAATTCTTCAAGGATTGCTAAACCCCACTATTCTTCTTCCCTTTTTCTCTTCCACGACACTCTCCTCTCCTTTTCTTACTTTCCCTTTCTTTCTTTTCTAATTTCCTTTCCTTAAGCCTAAAGGGAAACATAAGGACCATAATGCCCCTCCTTGTAAAGCCTTAACCTCACCAACTTAAGTGGTCTTCCTATAATGCCCTCATATAATTTTACTCTTTCATTACCACTTATTCCATACTAATCTCAAATTAATCTTAATTCTCCACTAACACTTCCAAAAAAATCAAACTATGCAATAAATCATACAATCAACATAATTCATGCTTAATAACATCAATAAAGAAAAAAAATTTGGGGCCCAATAAACAGCTTGCGGCAGAGATGTACTCGGCTTCGGCAGTTGATAGAGCGATTGAGCTTTGTCTCTTGCTTGACCAGGAAACTAGGTTTGCGCCAAGAAATTGACATCCTCCACTAGTGCTCTTCCTTTCAATTCTATCTCCAGCATAGTTCGCATCGCAATATCTAATTAACTTGAAATCTTTCCCTTTTTCAAACATTAAGCAAAGATCAGTAGTACCTGCGAGATATCTCATAATCCTTTTAACAGCAATAAAATGAGACTCTCTAGGATTAGCCTGAAACCTTGCACACAAGCATACACTGAACAAAATATCAGGTCTGCTTGCTGTAAGATACAGTAAATAGCCGATCATCCCTCTATGCAGGGTTTGATCCACCTTCTTACCAAGTTCATCTTTCGACAAAAGGTTCGAAGGATGCATCGGAGTCGCCATAGGCTTTACATTATTCATATCAAATTTACACAGCAATTCTTTCAAATATTTTTGTTGATGGATAAAGATTTTCTCTTTGGTTTGCTTAACTTGCAATCCAAGAAAGAACTTTAACTCACCCAGCATACTCATCTCAAACTCATTTTTCATCAGACTCTCAAAACTCATACATAACTTCTTTGAGGTAGCACCAAATATAATATCATCAACATAGATTTGTACTAAAATAAACTCACTCTCATAATTTTTTTTCTAAAAAGTGTCTTATCAACTTGACCTCTACTAAACCCACTCTCTAAGAGAAAAGTACTTAGATGATCATACCAAGCTTTAGGAGCTTGCTTCAGTCCGTATAAAGCTTTATGAAGTCTATAGACATGATCTGGATTCCTAACATCCTCAAAACTAGGAGGTTGCTTAACATACACCTCTTCATCTATAAAACCATTCAGAAAAGCACTCTTCTCGTCCATCTAAAAAAGCTTTATATCATGATAAACAACATATGCTAGCAATATCCTAATAGCTTCAAGTCTTGCTACTGGAGCATATGTCTCATTGTAGTCTATTCCTTCTTGCTGATTATAGCCTTGCGCTACTAATCTAGCTTTATTCCAACTCACTCTACCTGATTCATCTAACTTATTCTTAAAAACCCATCTGGTTCCAATAATGGATTTCTTCGAGAGTTTTGGAACTAAGGACCAAACATTATTCCTGGTAAACTGATTCAGCTCCTCTTGCATGGCTAAAACCCAAGCTTTGTCCTGAAGAGCTTCCTCAATCTTCTTAGGCTCTATTTCAGAGATGAAAGCCACATTAGCTTCTCTTCTGAATTTGGACCTTGTTCTAACTCCTTCTGAGGTCTCCCCGATTATTAGCTCTTCTGGATGAGAACTCCTATATTTTCAATCTCTTTCTAATCCACTAGTTTCTGGAATATCCTCAACCTTGTCTACTTGAGTTCCTAATGATGGAGTTTCTGTTGTATCATCTAAGTTCTTTGAAGGACCTTCACTCTCCATGTCATCTTCCTTATGGGGTTGGGAATGATCGTCAAACTTGACATGGATGGCTTCCTCAACTGTCTTTCAGATAAGGTTATATACCCGAAATGCCTTAGATGATGATGAGTAGTCTAGAAAATTTTCTGAATAGGTCTTTGAATCAAACTTATCCAACAACTCCTTTGTATTCAGAATAGAGCACTTGCAACCGAATGGATGAAAGTAAGATATGTTTGGTTTCCTTCCATTCCATAATTCATAAGGAGTCTTTTTTAATAGAGGTCGCAATAGTATTCTATTCTGAATATAGCACGCTGTATTCACAGCTTCTGCCCAGAAATACTTAGGAAGATTCATCTCACACAGCATAGTCCTTGCTATCTCTTGAATCGTCCTATTCTTCCTTTCAACAACTCCATTCTGTTCTGGGGTCCTAGGAACATAGAAATTGTGGAAAATTTCATTCTCCTCACAGAATAATCTAAACTTCTCATTCTCAAACTCTCCACCATGATCACTCCTAATACTGTGTATAGGTACTCCTTTTTCAATTTGTAACTTTTTGGAAAGGATCCTAAAACACTTAAAAGACTCATCTTTGGGTGATAAAAACAATATCCAACAAAATCTAGTAAAGTCATCAACAATAACAAGTCCATATTTCTTTCCGCCAAGACTTATTGTCCTAGTTAGACCAAACAAATCCATATGTAACAACTCTAAAGGTCTAGAAGATGTTACAAAATTTTTAGAAGAAAACGATGTTTTAACTTGTTTCCCTTTTAAACAACTTTCACAGAAAAATTCTCTGTCAAAACTCATTTTTGGTAGACCTCTTACCAAATCATATTTTGCCAACTTTGAAATGTGTTTAAAAGAGACATGACTTATGTTTTTATGCCAGATTAGTCTTTCTTCTTCAGAAGATAAAAAACATGAAACATTTTGATTTTGAAACTCTTCTAAATCAATTTTATAAAGATTATTTCTTCTCTTGGCATAAAAGAATATAGACCCATCTTTGTTTCTGACTTCACAAAGATTTTGATTGAACGTGACTAAGAAACCAGAATCACACAATTGACTGACACTAATCAAATTGTGTTTCAAACCATCAATAAGCAGTACATTATCTATGCATGCAAAGGAATCTTTACCCATTTTACCGATTCCAATTATGTTGCCCTGTTGGTTATCTCCGAAAGTCACCGATCCTCCCTTCTTATACTGAAGATCTAGGAACATAGACCTTCTTCCTGTCATATGTCGCGAGCAACCACTGTCTAAATACCAACGGTGCTTGTTGCATCTTCCAAGGAAGGATATCTGCAGGAGAAACTATTTTATTTTTTGGTACCCAAATTTTCTTGGGTCCTTTCTGGTTAGTAAGATGCACATAATGATTCCTTTGATGCCTTTTACTAGATTGTTGATGAATACATGTTTGGTAATACCTTTTATTTTGAGAAAAAGGCTTTCTATCATAATCAGACTTATTACCCTTAAACCCTAATCCGGTTTTATCACTCGAATGTCTACATTTTCCTAACATCTCATTCATTTTCTTTGTACTCTCTGTGAAGGTAGCTAAATCAGATGAAAGACTCTTAATTCTAAGGTTCAACTGATTGATCTCATTAGTTTTATCTACAACTTTCTTTTTCTCCTCTATTTGTTTCTTTAAGTAGATATTTTCTCTCTCTATTTCTTCTGTATGTTTAAGGATTTCTACATACTTCTTCTTTAACAGTTTATACTGTTTCATAATAGCATGAGAATCTTCTAATAGTTCTAAATAAGCATCATGCAAGTTATCGTATTCAGAAGTTACCTCCTCATCACTTTCTTCCTTGGCTACTAGGCAGATATTTGCATGTTCAGATGTCTCAGAATTTGTATCTAACTCTGATGATTCTAGATCTTCCCAAGTTGCCATCATGCTTTTCTTGCCTTCTCTAGTCTTCTTTGGTTTCCTCTTTAGAGTAGGACATTCGGACTTGTAATGTCCAGGTTGATTACACTCGTAGCATATGGTAGATTTCTTTTCTACTTTAGCATCATCTTTGTAATTCTTCTTGAAAGGTTGACTTCCTTTGGACTTCTTCTTCCACATCCGTCTTATCTTCCAGGAAATGAAAGATAATTCGTCATCTTCATCACTTGACTCTTGTTCTGATTCACTTAAGTCATCATTCTTTGATTCTTCAGTTTTTATTGCTTTCAATGACTTTCTCCTTCTTTGAGTCTTGTGATTCTTCTATCTGGCCTTTAGTGCTATTGACTTGTCCCGTTTAGGCTTGTCTTCAGCATCGAGCTCTACTTCATGAATCTTCAATGATCCAAGCAACTCGTCAAGCTTTAGCACGCTCAAATCCTCAGCTTCCTGCACCGCAGTAACTTTTGGTCTCCACCTCTTCGGAAGACTTCTTAAGATCTTTTGTACGTGATCTTGGTTATTATACGTTCTTCCAAGGGCTTTCAATCCATTGACAATTGTTTGAAATCTTCCAAACATTTGATCAATAGATTCTTCATCTTTTATCTTGAAAAGCTCGTACTGGTGCATAAGAATGATTATCTTGGATTCTTTGACTTGGTTTGTGCCTTCATGAGCGATGGACAATGTGTCCCACATCTCCTTTGCAGTGTCGCATCCGTAGACTTTGTCATACTCACTCCTACTCAGGGCACACGTCAAGAAAAATTTTGCCTTAGACTTCAACTGAATTCTTGCCTTTTGGTCAGCCGTCCATCTATTCCGTGGAATAAGATTTCCATCTTCATCTACTGGTGTATATGGTCCATTCTCTATCACATCCCAAAGGTCGACATGAGTAGATTCTATGAACAGCCGCATTCTATCTTTCTAGTAATGATAGTCTTCTCTGTTGAATGCTAGAGGTCTAGTGACTGAGGCACCTTCTGCAATGTATATATGTGATTCTACCATTATCTTTTATCCACACTTTGCTACAGTGATCCTTGGATACCAGACTCTGATACCAATTGAAGTAAATCACACGTTATGATAATGCTTATAAAACGATATATGAATACACGAGAAAGGGGGGTTGAATTATGTATTCCCCTTTTTGAAAATCTTTCCAGAAAACGTTTTGTAAAAAAAAACAAGTTCTTTTCACAGAAACTTCAGTAAGTCCGAATTAATCAAAACTTTGAAAAACTTGTTTTGAAATCTAAGTAATAACAAAACTTTGAACTTAAAAGAAGATAGAGTATAGAGAAGTCGAAACAACAATTTTATACTGGTTCACCCCAAACTGTGGGCTACGTCCAGTCCTCAGAAGTCTTTATGAGATTTCACTATCTCTTCAACATTTACATGTATTCTTTCTGAGCCTCTTCAGGTCTGTACACTCAGTATTCTTTTACTCTTATCCTCTGCAGGCTATCTACACGACTTTCTTACAAAAGTGTTTGAACTCTGTCACAGTAATACTAGCTCTCAGCTATTTCGTACAAAATCTCACAACACAAGCTTTTTCGATCGCGTATACGAATGTCAACTAACTTTGCAATCTTCGAATTTGACTCATATATATAGCCTTCGTCTGTAATTGCTTCTTGATTCTTGCTTCTTGAATCTTGTTTTTTGAATCTTGAATGAAACGGTTAATCAGTTGAGTTCGGCAACTAACTCGAACTAACTCTTGCGTTTGCTTTTCTTTCTTCGTCTGCGTCTATTTTTGAATTCTCCATCTTCTTTTCTTCGTCTGCTTTTCTACGTCTGCTTTTTTACTTCTGCGTCTGCTTTTCATTATGTTTCTGCTTTTCATTCTGCGTCTGTTTTTCATTCTGCATCTGTTTTTCATTCTGTGTCGGCTTTTCAACTTCTCCGTCTGCTTTTTCATTCTACGTCTGTTTTTCATTTTGCGTCTGTTTTTTTATTTTGCGTCTGCTGTTTCATTCTGCGTCTGCTTTTCAACTTCTACGTCTGCTTTTTCATTCTGCATTTGTTTTTCAACTTCTGCGTCTACTTTTTCATTCTTTATTGTTATTCATCAAATTCATATATATGTAAAGTCATTTTGACTCAACATTGCATTGGAAATAACTTTATCCAATGATTTTTGCTTATGTTCTTGGTTATAAATATGTTACTCACGAGCCGTCGAGCTCACCCCCTTTTCCTCCCCTCCACAGACGATGAGCAAGAAAATGAGTGATCGAATCGAGGTCAGGGCATCACTCCCGTTTGCTTTTTTATTTTGAAACTATGTTTTGTGAACAAAGCTTTAGTTGCATATTTGGAGCAAAAATTACTCTTCATTGTGGTTTCTTTCTTTGTAATTTGAATTTTCGAGACTTTAATGTAATGGGGCTAGAAATGCCCACTAAAGTTTTGTAAGAACTCCTACTTTGATATTATTGAAAGATATGCAAGTTTGACTGTGTTTTGCTAATACATATTCCAACGGTTGTTTTGCATGCGTTTTGAAAATGTCCATAAGGGTAGGTTTGTGTATGCTGTGATTTGAGGCAAATTCTGGGCTGATATGAATTGCAGTGGATCAAGTAGCCTTCCAAAGGTTACTTTGCTTGTTCTTTCAAATGTCCATAAGGGTAGGTTTGTGCATGCTGTGCTTTGAGGCAAATTTCTAGACTGATGTGGATTGAATTGAATCAAGTAGTCGTCTTGAGAGTTTTAGAAAAATTTCATAGCTTTCCAACGATGTATAAAATGTTGTTTTTGGATGTGGGAGTTCAAAGATGTGAATTGTTGAAGATGGGTGTAGGTGCTGTCAAAATGGCAAATTTTTGGGCAAAATCTTTGAATGAATTTTTTAATCTCATAGAATTAGAAATAGTTCTTTGGGTCTTAATGAAAGTTGTATATTGTCCTTTTATCTTTTCATTGATATGAAATGTGACATTTTAGGGTCATGGAGTTGAAAGATATGATTTTTGGAAGTTCTGTTACTGTGTAGGATGATTTAATTTAGGCAGTCACTTTGAAGTAGTTTTTGATTCCCTTATAGGCCAAATTGGTTTTTAAATCCTTCATGGAAGTTGTAGAGCTTCCTTTTAACTTTTTATTGATACCAAATTTTCAAATTTTGGAATTCTGAGTAAGAAATTATGAATTTTCAAATTTCGGATGTTGTTTGTGTTGGAGTTATGTAAATATAATGCCTTGGAAAGCAAGTGTATTTACATATAACTTTTTCTTCTTCAGTTACAGTTTTGTAATGAAATATTTATTATTAATAAAACAAAAGAGTTTGGTTTTATCTGTATGAGCATTATATATCTGGTCATAAGGTACCAAGATTCTTTTGTAAGTAATATATATATACATAGAGATGTATGGGAAACATGTATATTATTAGAATCTGAATTAATTGATTCACAGTTGAATAATCAAGTTGGTCGCTTGATTATGGTTTAGACTGTAGTGTTACGATTTATCTCCATATAAGTAAAGGAGTTTACTTCAAGGGAATGACTAGTTTCATATCATGATAGTAGTTGACTATCGATAATGGCACTATTAAATGAATCTGGAATCAAGTATGTTTTCAAGAATAAATTGGGTCGTTACTTTAATCTTAAAACATACAACTTAAGCATTCGCTTATTATGAACCATAATCTTGATGAGTGGTGAACTCATATATGTTTCATTATAATTCTTGATATGATCGGAATGGATTTTTACAGAGTATTAATCTAGTGTTTGCATGTTGAAATTATTAATTGAAACATGTATCAGGGAACATTCACTCAAATAAAGAGTTTATAGTGTTATCATCTCTTCTAGATGTTTTAAGGAGATTCGGTGATTAAACTGGCGCCAGTAGTTTGATGGACTAGCTACCTATCAAGTCTTAACACTGAGTTGAGATCTTATGTGTTAATCACCATATAAAGTAAAATGAGAGATCTAAAAGGAAAAACCAACATAAGGGCAAAACGGTAATTTTACCCTTTGTTGTGCGGATAGCTATAATAAGGTTCTAAATAGGGTTTGCCATTGGACATATTCTCATAATATTTAATAATTCAAGAGTTCAACTAATAGTCTTTAGTGGAATGATATTTAGTTAATAAGCTAAAATCAATTCCAATGAGATTGAATTAATTCTGGGCTTATTGGAGCTTGAATTATCAAAGTCCAATAAGATTCCCCACTTGGCTTTAAGGAAGGTTATCAAGCTAAGTAAGAAATATAAATGGAGGTTATTTAGAAGCCCATAATTGAATCTTGGGCTTGGTCTAATTAAAAAAGCCCAAATGTACATTTAGTAAGGGGCTGATTTTTGGTTTAATGTGATTAATTAGATTAATTATATTAAAACAATTTTTTTTAAGAAAAAGATAGCAATTTCGGTTATTCTTAGGTTAAATGTGTAACCACACATTTGACATTAAAATGTTAAATAAAGATGGTCTTTATTATGGTTAATCATCATTAAATGGAGTTATGAACTTACCATTAAATGGTTTAATGGTTATCTTTTAATGTTAGCTTGTAACCTATTTGCATTCATTAGATTAAAGATGAAAGATGTACATTAAATGGACCATCTTCCTTCTTTCTTCTTGGCAAAACCGAAATTGGGTATTGAATTTTAGGTTATGGTCTTTTCAAATAGCCATCATAAAGATAAATGAAGATAATCTCATGTTTTGGCTATTTTATGAGTGATTAATGAAAGAAGTGATGCATTTGATGCCTCTCTCTCCTTCCATCCATGCATATACGAAATTGGTAGGCAAGAAAGAGTTCTTGCATGTTCTTTACACCTTCTCTCCTTTCATGAAAGGGAGAATCGAAAATACCAATTGAAAGAGTTTCAATTTTGTTTCTTCTTCTTCTAAGAAATTCTCCTCCAAACATTTCTTCTCCTTTCCCACCAAAGGATTTTGTTAACCTAATTGTCCTTGAAAAACAAGTGGTAAATCTAATTGGTTGAGGATACTACAACAAGGAGAAAGTAGATTGCTAAAGGAAAAGAGTCAAAGGCAAAGGATTTGGATACCCGAAGAAGGAGAGGATAGCGCAGCGAGGATTTAAAGTTGTAGCGAAGGAGTCGGTAATACTCTTGATCTTATTTATATTTTATTATCCTTATACCATATCATGTATAGATTGGCATGTTGATTTGGATTTGTTGCTTCCGCAGCAAGTAATGATTTCTTAAAAGTTTTGAAATCTACCGTTTTTCCAAACAAAGCATGTTTTCTTTTTCTAATCCAACAATTGGTATCAGAGCCAGTTTCTAATGCATAATTTCGGTTCCTATATATTGGATGCATGGGTTGGCAATCTTTTTGTGTATGCTGCATATTTTTATGTGATAGAAATATACATGGTGTATGTTTGCTCTTTTGGTTGTCCATAGAAGTTAAATTTACCTTGTAAGATTTCTTCATTGGTTGTAACAAGGAGGGTGGTCTATCATCACCATGTTTCCTCCTTGGTTTCTTTTTTCTATTTTCTTTAATTCTGTAATGTACAAATTGATGTAATGATGAAGATGGAGCAGCCATGGATTGAAGAAATGGAAAGGTAAAATTTTCAGTGTATCCTTTTGTGTATTGGCATAAGTTTTGTGAAAACAGAGTTGCTGGAATTTTATTTCAATGGATCACTTTTTGGTTTTTATTGTAAAAACAAGTGCTGGATTTTTGTTTCAAAGAATCAAATTTCGGTTTTACTAAAATACTAAGTGCTGGTTTTTTATTTTCATGAAATGAGCTTCGGTTTTTAATGAAAACTAGTGCTGGAATTTTTTGTCAAAACAAAGATTTGGTTTTTTAAAAATCTAGTGCTGGAATTTTATTTTTCAAAGTGACAAAATTCGATTTTCATATATGCCATTACATTTTGTTTACCGAATGGGCCAGATTATGTTTGTGAAGAGTTCGAAGTGGAAGATCCAAGTCCAAGAAGAATACTTTGGGCCTAAAAGGCTTGTAATTATTTAATTTTTCTAAGATGGACAATCAAAAGTGGTTGTATTAGTTTGTGTGATAAATGGAGAAATGAATGCTTATAATATGTGATTGCATGTGATTGCATGCCATTTAAAAAATTGCCAACCCTAGGCTTTGCCATGCATTCATTATGTATGAGATATATAATGAAACAATATAGGATGGATAATGTTGGGACCCGATCCAGAAACCGGATCCCAATCGGAAAACGAAAATGAATACAAAAAATGAAGTGCGGAAGCAAAGCAAAATCGAATACGAATACAAACCAATATGGATCGAATCACAAATCGGAAGCGAATGCAAAAAAAAAAAGATCGAATCTATCGAACTGAAATAAATTTCGACATCCGTTGAAAACACCCAGCATAGGAAACTTATCGCGTTGGAAACCTTAAAACAATTCTCAAAACCCGTATAATTTTTTTTTCTTTCTTTCTTTCTTATCTTATTCATTCCTTTCATCATTCCCATACAAAGCACTTCAATTCCTCATTTAGACAAATCCATCCTCAACCAATATCTCAATCTATTTGATCCTATTTAAATCATGACCGTCAATTACACAAAATCTTACTAATCCTTTCTTTTGTCAATAGACACTTAATACACATACCTATATATCCGAAATTCATACACCATAAACTCTTTAATCATTCTCAATCCAATCATTCATGAATTACACCGTTACCAAAATCACATACACCGTACCCAATTTCATAAACAAATACATTTATCCAAATTTATCTAAAGTCATATACATATCAACACTAAAATCCAAATTACTCAAAATCTAACTTATACAAATTACGAAAACATGAAAGAAGTCGATCTGACATCTTGACCGTCTTTCATCCGATCTCCTGCTCAAATACCTGGAGATGGGGATGAAAGGGGGTGAGCATATAGCTCGTGGGTAACAGTTTATAACAAATAAATAAGCAAAACCTTTTAAAAATGCCTTTTTTTTTCTTTTCTTGCAGAAACCTTGTTTGAAACCCATAATGCACATTTTCAAAATTTCTTTTCTCGCAGTGGTCGAAATCACAATTTCCAAAACATGAATGCATCAATCATAACACTTCACAATGCAAATGCACACATAACGGCTCGAGAGTTCCATAAACACGACGGAAAACCGAAGTTTTACCGTAAACACGACGAGTCCGATTTCTCAGGAACTCGTGGCCTCTAACGGGCAGCCGGGAGAAGGCTTAAGGGTCATCGTGCACGAGAATAATGAAACAGGTTCTCTCTTGCCCACACAAAAGCATATATCATGCTCAACTCAATTTATCGAATGATCTTTTTCGAATATAAGAAATTCCATGAAATCTTTCGAGGCATAACACAAAGGTATTTTGTAATTCATCAAAAGTTCATGTATTGAATCAATAATGATTTTTCAAATCATTCATACAATGATGCAACATTTATGATGCGATAGAAATCAGAAAATCTCTTTTGTTTAAAGAAAACAATAGTGGCTTATAAATTCTATTATAAATGGTTACCCACCTCGAATCGATGCTAGAAACTTGTTCCTCGCTCCAATTTTTCCTTTGATTCCTTCTTTCTTCCAATCTAACTTTACCTCATTTCTCCTCCATTTTCGGATTTTTTTGGTTCAAGATGAAGCTCTCTTCATCCTCCACCTTTCTCTCTCTTGGGATGACATCAAAACCTCTCTTCAAGTGGTAGAAAAATCGAGCCCTAGCTTTCTCCCCTTTTTCTCCACCGAAGCTTGCTCTCCCTTCTCTCTTCTCTCTTATTCTCTTATTATTTCTTTCCTTTGCTTATAAGTTTCGGGCTTTCCCTTCAAACAATGACAGCCCTCTTGCTTTTATAGTGCCATGTCATTTAATGAATGAGGAATGACCCATATTGTTGGGACCCGATCCGGGAATCGGATCCTAACCGGAAAACGAAGAACGAAGGAAACGAAAGCAAATGGCAACGGAAATTTCGTATCGAAATTTTGAATCGGAAACAAAATGCGGAAGCCAATAGCAATCGGAAAGCGAAAAAAACGGCACGGACGAAACAAACCATATAGCAAAACAAAACGGAGCAAAACACCGAATGAAACGAAATCATATTACTTAACAAACAGATCGAATTCAAACTTAAAATCAAAGAGTACAAATGAGGGCAAATCGAATAGTGTAACAAATGTCCGACATCCGGGCATAAATTATCTTAAAGAAGCGTCGCGTTGGAAACCTAAACTATCCAAATCCGTTATAATTTTTTTTTCTTTCCTTATTCCTTTCTTTTTACTCACTTTATTCAAACTAATGCAAATCAAATACAATTAATTCCCACTGTTGGGAATTCTTCTCATTTAACTCTCAACACTTGATCTTATACTTATGTATCCATACAAATCTCAAATTCCATTTTTATCCCAATTTTATCAAAAATTCGGCAGCATAACGACAACATTTATTCTAACCCAAACCTGCAAAGTAATCAAAATACACTTCCGAATTCACAATCAAACACACAAACATCAAAATCCACCGGACCTTCCGTCCGGGATCTCAGCAGATAAACACACTCCTATTTCTAAACCACTTCAAATCCTTAATCATGTCTAATTTCAATACACGTTTTCAATCTTAAATCCATACACAAATTCCTAAATCAATATTATTATCATACACAATGTCATACACCATTTCATATACAAATTCCAAAACCATTTACAAAACTCAACTTTATACGCAAATACACTTTTCCAAACTTATCTTAAGCCATATACAATCCATACTAAAATCCAAATTTCTCAAAATCTAACTTATACAAATATCGAAACTGACATCTTGACCATCTTTCATCCGATCTCCTGCTCGAATACCTGGAGATGGGGATGAAAGGGGGTGAGCTCGAAAGCTAGTGGATAACAAATTTATAAATTGACAATTAAGCAGAAATCATTTTTCATCAACTTTTTGCCAAAAAGCTTATTTTTCAAACTTTATAGCTTTTCAAACATTTTCCTCCAACCTTTCAATATTTTGCAAACTTTTCATAATAAATTTCACTTTTTCAATTCTTAACTTTAAACATGAATGCAACACACAAAAACAAATCAAAAACACATAACATATCAAAATGTTCTGGTTGGGTCAGAAACAGAACATACTGCACATTCAAGATAGCGGTCCATGCGGTAGTGAAATAAACGTACTACACTTTCCTCATGGCGGTCCAATGTAGCCGTGAAGGAGTCGAAATCGAACTCCGTGCATTAGAGCAACTGAACAAGGCTATAAACGAATAGAGACAGTACACTGACTCACTAAGGACCTGACCAAACCCACTTAATCACATAAGCGAAAACGGAAATTCGGATTGCTCGAATGTATTTTTCAAAATCTTGTTTTTCATCGAACACAAACAAACTCACAATTCACATAATTCATACCATTCAATCAATTCAATCAGTCAATAGTTTCCAACAATTTGCATGAGTTATCAATGCATACACAACAAATGCATTTTTAGAAATTCCTATCGATTTATCAAATCATTTAAAACAATGGATTTAAGCTTATAATAATTTTTCAGAAAACCTTCGGAAATCATAATTTCAAACATTTACAAAAACAATAAGTTATCAAAAATCCAAATTTTCGCTTTCTTTAATTTTCAAAATTTCGTATTGAGCCTACAGATCAAAATATAAATATGCTACTCACCTCAAAATGATGCAAGGAACTCGTCTCGATCATCAATTTGATCCTTGTTTATTTCCTTCTTTCAATTAAAATTGACCTAAGCCACAATCATTCAAATTCCACATCATAATTTGCATAATTCTCAAAATTAACTATCGGAAATTCATAATCATCATATTTCCAAGCTTTCTAAAACAGGAATTTCTAAAATCCTCAAAGTCCAAATTTGATCTAAACCAATTCACTCAAATTCAATCTCATAAATAACTTAATTTTCAAAATTGATGTCACAATTCATCAATTCACACTAATTTCAAGATATCTAAACCACCAATTCCAAAAATCCCCAAATCTCAAAATTGGCCTAAACCAATTTATCTAAATTCAATATCATAATTCACAATTTCTTCAAAATTGATATCATACTCCACAAACCCATATTATTTTCTATAATTCAACACCAATAGTTCACAAAATCCTTAATCACAAAATTAAGCTTAAACCTTGATAAACTTCCATTCGAAATTAAACATAGCATAAAACATATACCTCACAACTTACTTCATAAATCACAAACCCATGACCTTTTTCACAATTCTAAACCAAAAATTACTAAAAACTCAAAGATCAAAAATCGACACTTACTTCTTTTCTCTTCTAATTTCAGATTTTTGGAGCCTTAGAGGGAGCTTCCACCTTCTTTCATCCTTCTTTCAAAAAATATCAATATCCAAGTTTTCTCTCTCACCTTTGCCGAAATCACACTTCTTTCTCCACTTTTCATCCTTTCTTTCTTATTCTTCTTTTCTTCCTCTAGAAACATCGTGACTCCTCCATATAAAAATGACAATCTGTTATAGTTTTAAAGCCATGTCACTTAAAATTTGATTAAAAGACCAAATTGCCCCTAATACTTGCTTTAATTCATGCTTACATGCGAATCTGATTCGCACTATCAATTTGAAGGAATTTGTCAAAACTTCCTTCTAAATAAATGTTCCTATCAATCATACGAATCCAACGCCACCAACCGTGCTCAATTTGGATCACTACACCAAAAGTTATACGCAAAACAGTTCGGGTATATCCATATTCTAACACATTTTCCATGTATGATTATTTCCATCCAGAAATTAACATTCTTAATCCCAGAATTGAAACTCGATGTCTTCATACGAATTGTAGCCTTATGCCTCTAGTTTAATTCAAAAAAAGAATCACCTCATTTCAATTTCCAGATCAAAAGTTATGCTAAAAATACTCTAAGATGTTCCCAATCCAAAAACTACACACAAATCTAAATTTAAATTCAGAAATTGAAATTCTTAGTGGCAAAATTGACATTTCATTTCTTCATATGACTTGTAGCCCCTTGTCTTATCTTTATTTTTCCTTAAGAATCACTTCAATCGGATCTCTGTAGATCCCAAATTTCTCAAAATACTGAACTGTGTTCGAAAAATTTTCTGACTCACTTTGATTAAATTAATTACCATTAATTTAATCTCATAAAATTACAAATTTCTCATGAGGATGTAGAGAATTGTCATAGAAATCCAACGCTACAAGAATCAACTCAATCGGATGTCGGACGGGAAAGATATAAGCAAAATAGTGAACAAAGGTCGGATTTGAGAAAGGAAACTAACAAAGAAATCAAAACGGCGCCGTATAGCATACGAAGGAAACGGCGTTGTTTCAGCAGAAACAGCAGCGCACTGGACGAGGCGAGGGCGAGGTCGCCCTGGCGACGCGAGCCCTAGCGACACGAGCCAGACGCGAGCCATCGCTAAGGCGATGCGTCGCCCTGGCGACGCGAGCTAAACGCTCGTCATCACTAGGGCGATGCGTCGCCCTAGCGACGAGGATACTTCATTTTCCCCCTTTTTTTATATATTCCACATGAAAAATTGAAACTTCCCAAATTCATAATTCTTAATCCCGAACTTCAATTTTGACAAACTTAGTCTCTATAGAATGCTTGAGGGAAGCTCTACATCTTCTACGAAGGACATAAAACTCAATTCGACTCCTAGGGGAGTCCATTTTTCGGTCAAAGGTTTTGTCTTCTAATATTCATGCTAAAATCATAACATAAACTTGTAAAAATCATAACCTATTATTCCGAAATCGAAAAATTGCATACCTTATATTGAAATAAAGATCAAAGCAAATCCTTCAATTTTCATGAAGAACATCAAAGCTCAATTAACCTCTAACTAGGTTAATTTCTCAGTCAAAGTTTCAATCATAATTAAAGTCAAAAGTCAACCATATTACACATAAACTTTCACTGATCATAACTTCAACTTCCGATATCGAAAAATTGCAAACTTTATGGCTACAGAAAGCTCTTAACATAATTTACAAGTTTCCAGAAGACCATTTTATCAAATTTTGACTAAGTCAAAAGTCAACTCTTAATCGTCAAAAAGTCAAACTTTCTAAAGTCTTCAAATTTTCACACTTTTTCTTTTTAATTCTTGCCATTTAACTTTATTTCAATCAACTCATTCACTTTTGCATATTTCTTATTTTCACTTAAAAATCGAGGTCCAACATTTCTCCCCCACTTAAAAGAATTTCTTCCTCGAAATTCATACTTACTTAAACTCCAAGTAATTCATTCTTGCATAAAGTTCTTTCTAAACAAAGATCATCAAGCGCTTTTTTACTAATTTCTTTCCAAAACTCATAAGCAATCACTTTTGTATCTAATTTACTCATCATACATATTTTCAATCTCTTCACAATTTTCACTATTGACTCAATGGTGAGAGGCGTCCACTTAAAGTGGAACAAAACCTTGAGGTCTTGGGTTCGAGCCGTGGCTCACCCTTGACCAAAGAGGACAGTACTGATGAAGGTTGGATGTCACGGTGTTGGACCCCGAACCTTGAGTGACAATTTGACTTAGTAATATGAGTGATAAAGTGGATGAGTTGATTGAAATTAAGTTGAAAATCATGACTAAAAAGAGAAAGTGTGAAAATATGAAAAATTGTGAAATAATTGACTTTTTGGCCTTTGGAAGTTGACTTTTGATTGAGGCAAAATTTGATAAAATGATCTACATGAAACTTGTAGATTATATTAAGAGCTTTCTTTAGCCATAAATTTTGTAATTTTTCGATATCGGGAGTGAAAGTTATGATCAGTCAAAGTATATGTGTGATAGGGTTGACTTTTGACTTTAAGTATGACTTTGACTGAGAAATTAACCCAGTTAGCGGTTAATTGAGTTTTGATGTTCTTTATGAAAGTTGAAGAATTTGTTTTGATCTTTATTTCGATATAAAGTATGGAATTTTTCGATCTCGGAATAATAAGTTATGATTTTTACAAGTTTATATTATGGTTTTAGCATGACTATTAGAGGATAGTATCTTAGACCGGAAAATTGAGTTTTATGTCCTTCGTGAAAGATGTAGAGCTTCCTTTAAGCTTTCTATAGAGACTAAGTTTGTCAAAATTGGAGTTCGGGATTAAGAGTTATGAATTTCGGAAGTTTTAGATTTTAAGTGGAAAAAAAATGAAAATGAAGTTGCCCAGTCGCTAGGGCGACTCATCGCCCTAGTGATGGCGAGCTTTTAGCTCGCATCGCTAGAGCGACGCATCGCCCTAGCGATGGCGAACGTTTCGCTCGCATCACCAGGGCGACGCGTCGCCCGGGGCCAGCGAGCCCTCGCCTCGCCCCAGTGCGACGCCGTTTTGCCCTTTTTGTTTTCTTGATTCCTCCTTTAATTCGACCTTTGTTCACTATTTTGTTTATATCTTTTCCGTCCGACATCCGATTGAGTTGATTCTTGCGGCGTTGGATTCCTAAGACAATTATATACATCCTCATAGAAATTTGTGAATTTTTTAGATTAAATTAATGGTGATTAATTTAATCAAAGTGAGTCGGAAAATTTTCCAAATATAGTTCAGTATTTTGAGAAATTCGGGATCTATAGAGATCCGATTGAAGTGATTCTTAAGGAGAAATAAAGATAAGACAAGGGGCTACAAATCATATGAAGAAATGAAATGTCAATTTTGCCCCTAAGACTTTTAATTTTTGAATTTAAGTTCGGATTAGGGTGTAATTTTTGGATTGGGAACACCTGAGAGTATTTTAAGCATAACTTTTGATATGGGAATCAAAATGAGGCGATTCTTGATTTGAATTAAATTAGAGACATAAGGATGCAATTGTTATGAAGACATCGAGTTTCAATTCTTGGACTAAGAATGTGAATTTTTGGACGGAAATAATTGTACATGGAAAATGTGTTAGAATATAGATATACCCGAACTGTTTTGAGCATAACTTTTGATGTAGTGCTCCGAATTGAGCGCGGTCAGTGGCGTTAGATTTGTATGATTGAGAGGAACATTTCTCGAGAAGGAAGTTTTAACAAATTCCTTCAACTCGATAGTGCGAATCAAAACCGCAAGTGAAAATGGCATAAAGTAACATGTGAGGGGCTTTTTGGTCTTTTTAGCCCTCAATTAAACAACATGACTTATATAAACATATGGGCTGCCGTTTAGAGTGGAGAATTCTTGAAGGTTTGAGAAGAATAAGAGAAAATAAGAAGAGGAAGAGGAGAAGCTCTTTCGGCTATGGAGAAAAACGATGGAAGCTTAGAGATTTTTGAATTTTTAAGACTTCAAGCTTATTTTTGGAGTAGATTCAAGGGAAAAGGAAGGAAGAAGGTGAAAGCTTGCCTCCATACCCAAGAAATTTCGAAAATTTGAAGGAGAAAGAGGTAAGAGAAATTTTCGACTTTAAGTTTTTGATGAATTTTTGATTGAGAAGTATGGAAAAGGGCTTGGGTTTGTGATTTATGAAGTTGATTTTGATATATATGTTTTAGGTTGGGTTTAATTTTGGATGAAAATTTGATTAAAGTTTAGGCTTAATCTTGTGATTAAGAATTTCGTGATATTTTGGTGTAGAATGATAGATAATGATATGGGTTTGTGGAATATGAAGTTAATTTTGAAGAGATTGTGTTTTATGGTGTTGAATTTGGATAAATTGGTTTAGGCCAATTTTAAGATTTGGGGATTTTTGAAATTGATGATTTAGATATTTTGGAATTAATGTGAATTGATGAATTGTGACATTAATTTTGAAAATTAAGTTATTTATGAGATTGAATTTGAGTGTATTGGTTTAGGTCAAATTTTGAAATTGGGGATTTTAGAAATTCTGGTTTTAGAAAGCTTGGAAATATGATGTTTATGAATTTCTGATAGTTAATTTTGGAAATTATGCAAATTATGATGATGAATTTGAATATTTATGGCTTAGGGAAATTTTAAGTTAAAGAAAGAAGGAGGAATTTGGAGAATTGTGATTTGGACAAGCTTCCGCATTAATTCGAGGTGGGTAGCATATTTATATTTTGATTTGTAAGTTTAATACTTAATTTTGAAAAATTAAAAGAAAGCAAAAGTTTGGAATTTTGATCACTTATTGTTTTGGAAATGTTTGAAAATAAGAATTGATTTAAGGTTTGAAATTATGATTCTAAGTGATTTCGAAAAATTATTACAAGCTTAAATTCATTGTTTTAAATGATTTGCTAAATCGTTAGAAATTTTAAAGCTGTATTTGTTGTGGTACGCATTGATAATTATGCATATTGTTGCAATTATTGATTGATTGAATTAATTGAATTATATGATATGTGTGAATTTGTGAGATTGTTTTAAGTTGATGAAATAATGCTAGAAAAGTAAAATTTTGGAAAGTGCCTTCGGGCAATTTGAATTTCCGTTTTCAATATGTGTTATGTGGGTTTGGTAGGTCCTTTGGTGAGTCAACGCTGTCTCTATTTGTATAGCCTTCTCCCGGCTGCCCGCTAGTGGCACGGAGCTCCGATTTCGGACTCCCTTCACGGCTACAACGGATCGCTATGCGGAAAAGTGTAGACGTTTCGTTCACGATGCACAGACCGCTCATGCGGGGCAAGACGATCTGCTTGGACCTAGCTGCACCATTCGATATGTTATGTGTTTTCAATTTTGTTTCTGTATGTTGCATTCATATTTATGAAAATTCGAGAATTTTGAAAAAAAAAGAAAAGTGAGATGACTATGAAAAGTTTGAAAATATGAAAAAAGGGTATGAGGAAATTGTTTGAAAAATTATAAAATTTGAAAAATTAGCCCTTTTGGCGAAAGATTATGAAAATGATTTCGCTTATTTGTCACTTTATAAATGTGTTATCCACGAGCTTCCGAGCTCACCCCCCCTTTCATCTCCATCTCGTGGTTTGACGGGAGATCGGATGAAAGAATGTGAAGACGTCAGTTTCGACATTTGTATAAGTTAGATTTTGAGTAATCTAAATTTAAGTATGGATATGTATATGGCTTTAGATAAGTTTGGGAAAATGTATTTGTGTATAAAGTTGAGAATTGTGAATGATTGTGAAATTTGTATATGAAATTATGGATAATTTGGGAATATATATGTATGATTGATTTGGGAATTTGATTGAATTATGAGTTTGGTATTGAATTGAGAATTATGGAAGTATTAGATTTAGGTTTGAGTTTTGCTGGTGTTTGGATTCCAGACGGGAGAGTCCGATGATTCTGAGATCTGTTTGGCTTTTAGAAGTGTATTTTCTTTACCCTTGAAGGTTTGGGTTAGGATTAAGGCAGTCGTTATGCTGCCGAATTTTCGATAAAATTTGGAATGAAAATAGAATTTGAGATTTGTATGGAATTTGAGATGTGTAAGAATATGGTTAAGTTTTGAGATTTCGCATGAGAAAGAATTTCCAAGGAAAAAGGATATAAGATTTCTTTGTATGAGTTTGATAAATGAGTATAAGAAGAAAAGAAAAAAAATTATACCGGATTTTGGAACGTCTTAGGGTTTCCAATGCGATTGTGTTCCTGTGTTCCTTCTTGTTCTCGGATGTCGGACATTTGTTAAGTATCGAATCCGCTTCGTTTTGTTTTGCTTCAGCACATTTATTATGCTTCCGTTTCGATTTCTGAATTCGACTCGCTTTTCGATTCCATGTTACTTCTTACACTTTCGTTCGTTATTATGATTCAATTCTATATTCGATTCGTAATTTCGATACGAAATTTCCGTTTCTATTCGATTCCGTTTCCTTCGTTCTCGTCATTTTTCGGTTGGGATCCGGTTCTCGGATCGGGTCCCAATACGCGGTATAACCCACAAACACCCGTCGTGGTATAACCCGCAAACACACGCTGGGTGGGAAATCTTAGCCTAGGTGTGGGGGGTGGGGTCCAACATTAAAAGGTGCCTTTTAATGTTGGACCCCACACCCCACCCATAGGTGTTTGCAGGTTATACTGCGGCGTGTGTTTGCGGGTTATACTGCGACATCCAACCCACAAATTGGTATTGTCCTTTTTGGTCAGGAATCGAACCCATGATCTCAAGGTTTTGTTGTTTCTAAGAACACGCCTCTTACCATTGAGCCATTGGCTCAATGGTGGCTCAATGGTAAGAGGCGTGTTCTTAGAAACAACAAAACCTCGAGGTCGGGTTCGATTCTGACCAAAGAGGACAATACCAATTAGGTGTTGAATGCCATGGTATAACCCAGAACACACGCCGCAAGATAACCTGCAAACACCTATAGGTGGTGTAGGAAAATCCGGGAGGAACATCACATGTTCCAAAGAATGAAACAAAAATTTTATTCCGGGACCTTCCGAAACCCGGGATCCGGTGTCGGTATGAAAACCTCAAACTGAATAGCCAATAGAGACTATCTCTAAAGGTATCCACGCAGAGATCGAAAACCTAACCGAGTCAAACCCTTTGACGGGAATAGCTAGAATGAGAATAAGAGCTGCTAGACCCTACCTACCGTCCCTGGAGAGCTTAAGATTCACGTTGGCCCTCGCCTTGAGAAGAGAGAAATCGATGGTTGCTTAAGGAGAAGACTTGAAAATCACCTTTCAAAGCTAGCTTAACACTTAAGCTTTCTTCTTCTTCTGTCAAAACCCACGACCTTCATCATCCTCCAAGCCCTAATACATGTGTTTTTAACTAATTAAAAGGCAACCATGAGATTAGGACAAGTGGAGGCTTAATAGTCATTCATTCTTTAATGAATAACTTAAGTAACTTTGAAAAGTCAAAGGATCTCATCCTCTCCTCCCTCATTCCAACGTGCAAGGTGGCTATATATATAATAATTAATTAATTAATTACTTAATTAATTAATTAGAATATAAATGCTAAGGTCGATCTAGCTGGGTCGGTCCCACCGCTTCACAGGGCCCCGATTTCAAAGCTTGACTCAAAACCTTTCTTAGCAATATTGATGTCGCGATCTCATGGGACATATCCCAATCCCATTGGGATCCATTTAATCTAATGCTCTCCATAATTGGAACTCGTCCAATTACTATTTTCTGATTCTCTCGAGTCACTCTTATCGTATGACCCTTTAGGTTCCGGTTATGTTGGCCACTTAGATTAACAATTAATCTGAGCAAGTCATGAGCGGTATCTAGCAACACATCATGACCCCAATTGATGGGAAAGTAATTGGTTTGATGAATTCATCACGAACCGGATCACGAACCCTTCCATGTACAATTATTTTGCAATTCGTCCTTTCATCATCCTATACCCCACTTGGTTATGAGTATGGCTAATATGTCAACTCTTACTAGACTAAGTCTAGCCCAAGTGAAATCAGTTCTGTCGAGGACTCATTACTTTATATGTCCATGAAGACACTCTTCATGACATAGTCATGCTCGCCGAGACTTAAAGTAATGATCTGACGATAAGAGGTTGTGGTATCTCTTACATTCTCACGAAGTGATGAATCCTTTATTGGCTACTCAATTACCTTGAATACCTCAAGCGTACTCCAAGCACCACCCTATGAGTAACCTCCGGAAGGCCACAAGGAATGGAGTCAAATGCAGGATCGGTGTCAAGATATCCTTGAGTACCTCAAGTCTTAGGATACTTGCATCATTCTATGATGAGATTATCATCGACATTGAATCCATGTGATGATCTCATGGCAGTCATCCAATGAACTTACTACCACTAGTAAGCATCCATATGTCAACTCTAAATATCTCATATTTACAGGTTTACGAGATCCACCGCTTGATCCAATCAAGGAGTATGACATATCTAGTCTGCGTGGGATTAATGATGTCTAGTCTCATTAATCCTATGACTAGGAGAATTTAGATCTTGACATAATTGCACATGATAGGAATCTCGTGATTATGATCACATCATAATTTCCTTCATGCTATGTCATATATCATGGACTTCATTAATTTGATTAAAGATCAATATCAATTCATAAAGAACATCAAATAAATGAAACATGCCTTTCTTTATTTATTCATAAAGTGCATACATGACTATGAACAAAAAGCGCTAAAGGGATTGCCTTTAGGGCACTACTCTAACAATCTCCCACTTGACCTAAAGCCAATCGCCTTGGTATCTAATACCATAAGCGAGTACATGAGAATCAAAATTCTTACGTGATAATGGCTTCAGCGGATCAACAATGTTACGCTCTGTGGGAATCCTCTCGATCGCGACATCACCTCTAGCAATGATCTCTCGAATCGGATGATATCTCATGAGTACGTGTTTATATCGTTGGTGAGACTTGGTTCTTTTGCTCGAGCAATAGCCCCATTGTTGTCACAATACAAGCTGTATGGGTCCATCACACTAGGAACCACACCAAGTTGAAATGAACTTCGATCCAACAGACTTCCTTTGCGCCTCGATGCAAAGAATGTACTTTGCCTCTCGTCGAATCGTGATCGTCTCTTGTTTGGAACTCTTCCAACTAACTGCTCCGCCGTTTAGCGTGAAAACATAACCTGACTGGGATTTGGAGTCATCCTTGTCAGATTGGAAACTGGCATCCGTATGCCCGCTCACTTGGAGATTTCCATCTCCATATATCAAGAAAACATCCTTAGTCCTTCGCAAGTACTTGAGGATATTCTTGACAGCCACCTAGTGACCCTCACCAGGATTCGATTGGTATCTGCTCGTAACACTTAGAGCATACGATACATCGGGCCTCGTACATAACATAGCATACATGATCGATCCTACTGCAGATGCATACGGGATCTGATCCATGCGAATCCTCTCATCTTGTGTCTTAGGACATATAGACTTCGAGAGTGTTATCCCATGAGTGATGGGAAGAAACCCTCTCTTAGATTGCTCCATGCTAAACCTCTTTAGCATCTTGTCTATGTACGATGATTGTGAAAGACCAAGCAACCTCTTTGATCTATCTCTATAGATCTTTATCCCAAGGATATAAGTTGCTTCACCAAGGTCTTTCATCGCAAATTGCTTGGACAACCAAATTTTAACTGATTGCATCAATGAGACATCGTTTCCTAGTAATAATATGTCATCCACATATAGTACAAGGAAAACGATTGCATTCCCATTAACCTTTTTGTACACACAATACTCATCCGGATTTTGAGAAAAACCAAACTCTTTGATTGACTCATCAAAACGGATGTTCCAACTCCTGGATGCTTGCTTCAATCCATAGATGGATTTACGAAGCTTGCATACCTTTTCGCCATCCTTCGAAGTGAAGCCCTCTGGTTGTGTCATGTACACATCCTCGGCGATTTCCGTTAAGGAAAGCTGTCTTCACATCCATTTGCCATATCTCATAATCATAATGGCGCAATGGCTAGGAGTATCCGAATGGATTTAAGCATTGCTACGGGTGAAGGTCTCGTCATAGTCAACTCCTTGTCTTTGACGAAATCCTTTCGCCACAAGCCTTCTTTGTAGGTAATCACATTACCATCCATGTCGGTTTTCTTCTTGAAACCCATTTGCACCTTATAGGTTTTATCCTTGGTGCATCAACCAAAGTCCATACTTGGTTTATGTACATGGAATCCATTTCGGCTTTCATGGCACAAAGCCATTTTTCAGACTCTGAACTTTTCAGAACCTCTTCATAGGTAGCAGGCTCATCATTTTCTATGAGCAATACGTCATTCTGTTCGCTTACAAGAAATCCATATCTCTCGGGAACAGTGCGCATCCTACTTGACCTACGAACTTCGTGTGTCACAGAAGGTTGAACTGTTACTTCATCTGAATGAGTGACAGTCTCAGGTTCAGGCAGTTGATCTGTGCTTGTTTGAGCATCTTGAACTTCTTCAAGTTCGACTTTTCTCCCACTGTCTTCTTGCAGAAGAAACTCTTTCTCTAAAAAGACAGCATGCTTCGAAACAAACACATTTTGTTCCTCAGCAAGGTAGAATTGATATCCCATGGTCTCTTTAGGATATCCTACAAACAAACACTTGTCAGACTTTGCTTCAAGCTTATCTGACTGAATCCGCTTCACGTAAGCAGGACAACCCCATACTTTCAGATGAGAAAGATAAGGTTTTCTGTTAGTCCACATCTCATATGGAGTAACTTCAACTGTCTTAGAGGGAACTCTGTTTAGCAAGTAAACAGCTGTCTCTAGCGCATACCCCCAAAACGATTTTGGTAACTTTGCGAAACCCATCATTGATCGTACCATGTCCAACAAGGTTCGATTTCTCCTTTCAGCCACACCGTTGTGCTGCGGCGTGTAAGGAGGAGTCCACTGAGATAAAATGTCATTATCTCTGAGATAATCCTGAAACTGTTGGTCTAAGTATTCTCCACCACGATCGGATCGTAATGCCTTGATACTTTTACCAAGATGGTTTTCTACTTCATTTCTGAATTGTTTGAACTTTTCAAACGCTTCAGATTTGTATCTCATCAGATACAAGTACCCATATCGTGAATAATCATCGATAAAGGTAATGAAGTAACGACAACCACTTCTGGCATGGATGGACATCGGACCGCATACATCTGAATGTATTAGGTATAATACTCCAATCGCTCGTTCACCCTTTCCTTTGAAGGGTAACTTAGTCATCTTGCCTAATAAACAAGATTCGCATGTGTCATATGATTCATAATCGAATGACCCTAAACTGCCACTCTTATGGAGTTTAGCGATGCGCGTCTCATTTATATGGCCGTCGACAATGCCATAAGTAAGTTGACTTTAGATTATCTCTTTTATGTCGTTTGGTGTCATTGACATTTAAAATTGGATTAGACATATCTATTATGTAAATACCATTGCACAATGTACAGGTTCCATAAAGCATTCCATTAGAATTAATAGAACAACCATTGCTATTAAAATTCATATGGAATCCAAATTTATTCGCATAAGAAATGCATAATATATTCTTTGTCAAAGCGGGTACAAAATAACAATTATCCAATTCGGTACAAGCCCAAGAGGGAGATACAAAACATAGGTTCCTACGGCTAATGCAAAGAACTCTTGCTTCATTTCCAACACGTAGGTCTACTTCTCCCTTCATGAGTTGCCTCATCGTCCACGAGGCCTCGCATATCATTACATATGTGTGAGCCACAACCAAAGATCAAATACCGGATGTTGTGATCGATAATGATTAACTTCAATGACATACAAACTGAAGTAGTCGAGGCATCGATGCCTTCTTACGCTTCGGCGACTCGAATAGACTTTGCAATTGCGCCTCCAATGGCCATCTTTACCATGATGGAAGCAAGTTCCTTTTGGGGCGCTTCTTTGGTCTTCTTCTTGATGGCGCCTCCCTTTGGTTTCTTTGCCTTCTTCTTCTTTGGGTTCTTCTTCTTCGACCCAAAGATGAAGAAGCAACCACCAAAGACTTGCTTACTATCACTCTTGATAGTTCCTTTCTGTTTCTGAGCAGATTGATCACTCGGTATTGTAGTGGATATTTGGTTCATCCGATAGTTTAGCACTAATCGTGCATAAAGCGCCGGACAATCAACCGAATTAAGTCTATACTTAATTCATGATCCATTGCAAAACCTAAGACGACCAATCTCTCAATATAGCCATTCATCTTCAGGGCGTACTGCACAGCAGATGTCCCTAGAGCCATCTTGGTAGTGAAAAGAAGCCTTGAGGTCTCGAACCTTTCGGACCGGGCTTGCTCGTCAAACAGCTCCCTAAGATGAAAAACTATAGTGTGAGCATCCATGGACTCGTGCTGCTTCTGCAGCTCAGGTGACATCGACACAAGCATAATGCAAGTCGCCATGTCACTGTCCTTTAGATGCTTACTATATGCCTTCTGATCATCATCAGAAGCATCGACAAAGAAAGTGCATCCGAAGCGGAAAATCTAGGATATATCCTGCACTTTCGGATCGAGAACTATTATCGATTCCTTAACCAAATAAGAAAATTCGGTCCAGTTAACTTGTTGGAATCCATAAGTGAGCGAAGATTCACACTTGACGACATTTTCAAACAACCTACACGGATAGAGAGGAAGAATGTTAGAATAGGAATAGCTGCATAATCATAAGGACTTGAATGATATGCAAAAAGCTCCCACTAGTTTCATAGAATCCATAACCCTCATTACGAATCCAAAGAAACAAAGTGACATAATGTCCTAGTGGGTCGATATCCGATATTGCTAAGAATGACCTTGGGTTTACCCAACAAGCCATAACTTAGGTCAATCGGTAGGTATCGAACATACCAATTGCATCATCGATAACCGACATTGAGAATGACCTTGGGTTTACCCAACAAGCCACCTTATGTCTCGGGAGGTATCAGATATACCAATTACATCTTAGACACAACTATCGATCAGTGCTATCAACTTGTTGATGTATGCACTTACATTGGGTATCAGCTCTTTGATGCGCATACATCTGATGTATGCTACCCAATTTCGCCTCTGTCCACGTTGACCTTGAGTTTACTCAACAAACCAACGCTTCAAAGTGAAAACCAACCCATTAATCGAAAAACATATTTTCATGGTTCGAACATATCCAGATAGAGTGAGCTTGGGTTTACCTAACAACCCATCCCTATAAGAACTCGTTCTTACCATATTAATGGAAGGCGTTAGTTTTCATATACCGAGGAGGATTTAGAAACTCTAGACTCCAAGTCAAGGATCATAGTCGCTAGGACTATATGGCATGATTTAGGTTTCATCAATCAAATTGAATCAATCCTTATAATCATCCATCATCCAACCTAAGCATGTCACAAGTCGACTTTCATCAAATGCAAGTCACCTTATGCTTCTGCCCACACACAAGTCGACTTATATCCTGATACAAGTCGACTTATGGCAAAAATCTTGAACAAGTCGACTTATCCAGAAAACAAGTCGACTTATCCTGCAAACAAGTCGACTTATTCTGCAAGATTGCTATTATTTCTAATCGGCTAATTCCTCAATCAATGCAATTCCAATTCTCAACACCATCATACCTAAGGTAATATCTGTAAATTGATGTCTCAATGAACACTTCATTGATTCATGAATGCCTTAAATAGTTAAACTATATGAAAAGCTTGAAATGAGTCATAACTCTAAGATTTCCAAATAATTTAGGAACACCCAAATTATCACCCTAAGCATCTCTAGCTAGTGTATATTTTCTCAAAACTACTCCGGCACTTGTCACAAAAATTGTGACGGCCAAAACAAGCAAGAAAATGAAATGTACTAACGAGACACAAATGTGACCAATTCGGCATTCAAAAATTCTTGGAAAAGAAACTTCAAGCAATTCAATTTGGCAATCATACTACATCAAGATAACACATTTTTAATCACATTAAAAATGCTGCAAGGAATTGGAATTGAAAAAGCAAACTCAATCAAGCCAAGCAAAACAGTCCCAACAATTTTCACCAAAACTGTACAGTTCTGTACATTGCTTGAAATGATCAATGAAAAAATTTCAATAAATTCTGAGAAAATTATATAGGTTACTACATGGTCTGAACATGCTACCTGAATTTTTTCAGGATTTTAGGCCATCAAAAACTCAGTCAACCAAAATAACAATACCGATTAAAATTCTGTGTTCATCAACACAGCAATTCCCAACAGAATAGAATAAAATCGAAAATAAATATCCAATCACCTTGAAATCCAATTTCCATGCTCACAGACATTCACCAACATCTTAGAGACATTTAGGTGAAGGAAAATCCAGAAAAAGATTTTCTAGAATTTATTATTGATTTTATACTACTGCCTGTTCACAGAATCGTGTCAAAAACAGCATCTGTAAGCTTAGGGAAATAATTAGCAAAACTTTATCTAATCAAATCGATAAATTCTGAAAATTCATAGACATATTCTCTAACATGTTATGAACATTCCTGGGCAGAAAAATTTCGCAAACCCTATCTCTATAGCAATTCGAAATCTGAACAGAATGCATGCTACAACATCACAAGCAATTAGGGTTTATGATCTAGCTTGATTAAAGCTTCATACACGACACCGCACGCCTGATACCACTGTAGGAAAATCCCGGAGGAACATCACATGTTCCAGCAGCGGAAACAAAAATTTTTATTCCCGGGACCTTCCCGAAACCCAGGATCCCGGTGTCGGTATGAAAACCTCAAACCTGAATAGCCAATAGAGACTATCTCTAAAGGTATCCACGCAGAGATCAGAAAACCTAACCGAGTCAAACCCCTTTGACCCGGGAATAGCTAGAACAGAATAAGAGCTGCTAGACCCTACCTCTGTCCTGGAGAGCTTGAGATTCACGTTGGCCCTTGCCTTGGAGAAGAGAGAAATCGATGGTTGCTTAAGGAGAAGACTTGAAAATCACCTTTCAAAGCTAGCTTAACACTTAAGCTTTCTTCTTCTTCTGTCAAAACCCACGACCTTCATCATCCTCCAAGCCCTAATACATGTGTTTTTAACTAATTAAAAGGCAACCATGAGATTAGGACAAGTGGAGGCTTAATAGCCATTCATTCTTTAATGAATAACTTAAGTAACTTTGAAAAGTCAAAGGATCTCATCCTCTCCTCCCTCATTCCAACGTGCAAGGTGGCTATATACATAATAATTAATTAATTAATTACTTAATTAATTAATTAGAATATAAATGCTAAGGTCCAGTCCAACTGGGGTCGGTCCTACCGGCCTACCAGGGCCACGATGTCAAAACGACTCTAAACCTTTCTTAGCAATATTGATGTCGCGATCTCATGGGACATATCCCAATCCCATTGGGATCCATTTAATCTAATGCTCTCCATAATTGGAACTCGTCCAATTACTATTTTCTGATTCTCGAGTCACTCTTATCGTGTGACCCTTTAGGTTCCTTGTTATGTTGGCCACTTAGATTAACAATTAATCTGAGCAAGTCATGAGCGGTATCTAGCAACACATCATGACCCCAATTGACCGGAAAGTAATTGGTTTGATGAATTCATCACGAACCGGATCACGAACCCTTCCATGTACAATTCTCGTGCAATTCGTCCTTTCATCATCCTATACCCCACTTGGTTATGAGTATGGCTAATATGTCAACTCTTACTAGACTAAGTCTAGCCCAAGTGAAATCAGTTCCTGTCTGCGGACTCATTACTTTATATGTCCATGAAGACACTCTTCATGACATAGTCATGCTCTGGCCAGAGACTTAAAGTAATGATCCTGACAAGAGGCCAGGGTATCTCTTCTGTTCTCACAGAAGTGATGAATCCTTTATTGGCTACTCAATTACCTTCGAATACCTCAAACTGTACCCAAGCACCACCCTATGAGTAACCTCCGAAGGCCACAAGGAATGGAGTCAGCACGGGATCAAGATTCAAGATATCCTTGAGTACCTCAAGTCTTAGGATACTTGCACCATTGCTATGATGAGATTATCACTGACATTGAATCCATGTGATGATCTCATGGCAGGTCATCCAATGAACTTACTACCACTATTAAGCATCCATATGTCAACTCTAAATATCTCATATTTACAGTTTCTGAGATCCACTGCTTGATCCAATCAAGGAGTATGACATATGCTATCGTGGGATTAATGATGTCAGTCTCATTAATCCTATGACTAGGGAGAATTTAGATACTGACATAATTGCACATGATAGGAATCTCAGGATTATGATCACATCATAATTTCCTTCATGCTATGTCATATATCATGGACTTCATTAATTTGATTAAAGATCAATATCAATTCATAAAGAACATCAAATAAATGAAACATGCCTTTCTTTATTTATTCATAAAGTCTGTACATGACTATGAACAAAAAGCGCTAAAGGGGATTGCCTTTAGGGCACTACTCTAACAGGTGGGGTGTGGGGTCCAACACATATGCCCCTCCATTTAAGCCTATAAACTTAACCCTTTAAGTAAACTTCCAAATTACCCCTTCCTTGGTCTTTAAAACTAACATCTTGTTATTTTGATCAAGTAAATGAAGTTATTTAACAAGAATTTCTTTTTGGGAAATGTCCCTCTATGTCTTATGAATCCATTGCTTTAAGAATTAGATTGATCGGAGCTCTATAGCTCAAGATATCTCCAAAATACTGAAGTTTGTTCTTCAGACCCGAGGCTGAACACTACGCCTAACTTCCAACCCGAATTTGGAATTCTTAGAGGCTAAATTATAACTCGGCTGCTTCATAAAATTTGTAGCCCCATGTCTCTATTTTAATTTCTAAAAAGAATAAGATCAATCGGAGCTCTACCGATCAAGATAACTCAAAAATACCGAAGTCTATTCGTCCATTATAAAACCGATACTGAACACTACACGTAACTTCACTCCAGAAGCTGAACATCTTAGAGGCTAAATTGTCGACTGGCTCCTTCATATAACTTGTAGATCTATGTCTATAGTTTCATTTGAAATAGAAATCACCTCATTTCCACCTCTACTGTTTCAGAAAACATCAAAATATTGAAATATGTTTAGTGGGAAACACCAGCTCAAATCCTCTAAGAACACACTCACTGCACCCGTCCCACCTTTTCCACTTAATATTTCTCACTTCATTTCAGATAGCTACGATTTGGTGAAGATGAAGAGAAAGGTCTTATGAATCCAATGGTTCAAGAATCAAGTCATTCGGAGGTCTAGAGATGAAGTTATTGTCAAAAGAAGCAACCATGTTTATGACCTCAATCGTACTGAAACTATTCCGGGGAAACAACTATAACTTTCTGTAAAATGTCTGATTAAGGCATTATTTGAATGGTTCGAAAGAGGACATGAAGAGCTATAACTTTCATGAAGGTCTCAAAGGCCAAATCTTTCATCTGTGGGGTCAAAAACAAAAGCAGATGATGATGACGTCATTTTAAGACGATGATGACATCATCAGAAGATACAGATTGGGGAAATTACTATAACTTTCCCTAAAGATATCCGATTAAGGATTTCTTTATATGGATAGAAAGATAATTTCAAGAACTAAAACTCTTATGAAGACCTCAAAGGCCAATTCCAACATTTTGAGGGTAGAAAATGGATCAGAAGGTAACAATATATAGTAACTGAGACGGTCAAACTGAGACGCAAAAAGTCAAATTGAGATGATGAGCAAGAATCGAGACGATGAGCAAAGATGCCGCCTCATTTCTATGAACGATAACTAAGACGATAAACAAGAATCGAGACGATGAACAGATTGTCTCATTTCTATGAACGAGAATCGAGACGATGAGCGATGCCGTCTCATTTCTATGAAACGAAGAATCGGCGGTCAAACTAAGACGCAAAAAGTCAAACTAAGACGATAGGGTGAACAACAACTTCGTCTGACTTTTTCTCCATAATGTCTCAACTTATAAGACACATAACTTTTGACTCAGAACTCTAAATTTCACAAACTCAGTGTCTATAGAAAGGTAAAAGAACCCTCTACAACTTTTATGAAGGCTACTTGATCCCATTCCATACACATCAGTCCCGAATTTGCATCGATCACAGCATACACAAAACTTCCCTATGAACACATCAATTCAAAAATTTGCAGCATCTGCACTCAACTTCAATAACTCACATCTCCCAACCTCCACATCCAAAAATAGCACATTATACATCATTGGGAAACTATGGAGGTCCTCTATAACATTTAAGAATGCCATTTGATCCAATTCAAACCACAACAGTCCAAAAATCGCCTCAAAACACAACATATACAATCCTACACTTAGAGCATTTTCCAAAA
Organism: Erythroxylum novogranatense; assembly: GCA_029891385.1. Taxonomy (NCBI): domain Eukaryota; kingdom Viridiplantae; phylum Streptophyta; class Magnoliopsida; order Malpighiales; family Erythroxylaceae; genus Erythroxylum; species Erythroxylum novogranatense. Next base: position 14,722,906 of record CM057228.1, read on the forward strand.
CCAAAGCAAAATACACTTAACTTTCAAAGATCATAACTTTCAATCCCGATATCGAAAAATAGCATAATTTATGGCTACGAAAAGCTCTCAACATAAGCTACAATTTTTGTTAAGATCATTTTCTCAATATGTGCCTAAATCAAAAATTCAACTCTAAAGTCAAACTTTCTATCTTCAAAAATCAACTTTCTTAATTTCTTCAAAATATAACACTTTCACTAATTATTTCTTATTTTTCAACTTCCATTTCAATCAACTAGTTCTTTTTGACTTTCATAACTCATACAACTCTACTCAAATTTCAAAGTCATCAAAATCAATTACTTCTTTTCTCATCAATCTCTTTTAAGCACAATAACATCTATAACACAATTCATATCCGAAAACACTCATTGAATTCCTTTAATATTTCTAATTTCCACCGAAAGTTCGGGGTCCAACAGATAATAAATTGCATCTAGACAAGATGGTATTTAAAAATTAACGCTCAAAAAGATTGAGTGGGAGAGGATGCTCCTGTGAGAGTCCACGGTCTCCAAATGATGGCCCGTTTGCATGTGGTGAAGTGTTACTCCCCATCGGAGGGCATGGATCCTAGATCTTGCATGGTTTGGGTCTCCTTAAGGATAAGTCCACTTAATGATAGCAAATGTGACCTCCCACTGAGGCATGGTTTGTAGGTATCTTTAGTGAATGAATCAAATGGTTAAACACTCAACATTTTTATCAATAAACCGCCACCGTAGCTCATTGGTAAAAGTATGGACCAAATTAAGACGCTTCTTAAAAAATTAGGCATGAGATTCTTGGTAGTTTTTGAGTGGGAGGGTCCTAGTTTTTCTTTTAATGGATAAAATGGCCCACCGTCACTTAGTCTGTTATAGATAAGAAAAATAACCGTCGTATAATGTTTAAATTTTTTAAGTTTTGTTAAAACTATCATCATGCATACATGCATCATGATTTTATACAAAGTTCCATAAATTGTTGACTAGTGTGCTCTTGTTTTAATAATTTATATTTTCAGACATAATCAACCACAAAATCAATCCACTCACCCTGCTCTTGATTAATAACAAATTGGAAAACAGAGACAATTTTAATGAATGGAGACGTAACCTTGACATTGTTCGTCAATATGAACGTATTTCATGGGTGTTAACTGAAAATGAGCCTACACCTCCAAGTGGAGATTCAACTCCTGAGCAAGTCCAACAATATGAGCGTTGGCAAAATGCTGACAAGAATACTAATTGTTATATTAAAGCTTCATCATCGTGGCATGTTGCAAAAGCAAATTGCTTGTATGAAAACTGCTAGTGCAATAGTCCATCACCTACATGAGATGTTTGGTGTGAGGACTAGGTCTGCAAGAGTAAAAGCTATCCAAACCTTTCATAATCTCGCATGTAAACTCGTGAACAGGTGCGGGATTACATGATAAAGGTAATCTCTGCGGTCCCGAGGCCGAGATGCTTAGGGCGGATATGGATGCTAACACGCAGATGATTATGATCATCAATAGCTTAAACTCTTCTTTTCAGCAGTTTAAGTTGGACTATGAGCTCAACAGACAAGGATTACACCTCGAGTGAGTTGATGAATACCCTCAGAGCACGGAGGAGATATTGAATATTAAGGCTCATAGGCCGGTTAATGTAGCTTCTTCTTCCGAGCCCAAGGTAAGGGCAAGGAAAGAAGAAGGGTCCAATGAAAAGAAGGCCCAAACAGGGTCAAGGCCAAATCCATGAAAAAGAAGGCCAAAGACAACATCAAAGGAAAGTGTTTCCACTGTGATGAGATGGGCCACTGGAAAAAAAACTGTCCAGTCTACCTAAAGTCCCTCAAAAGCAAACAAGGTATGGGCTATTGAGTCAAAATGACTTTACATATATATGATTTTGATGAATAACAAAGAAGTAGTAAAAGAAGACGTAAAATAGAAAACAGACAGACGGAGAATAAAATACAGACGCAGATTGAAAAACAGATGGAGAAGTAGAGAAGCAGACGCAGACACAAAATGAGACACAGACGCAAAACAAAACACTGAAGCAGACGTAGACAAAAAGTGAAAAGCAGACGCAGACGTAAGATGAAAAGCAGATGCAGACACAAAGTGAAAACCAGACGCAGACGCAAAAATACAGACGGAGAAAAGTAGATACAGAATTCAAAAAAAGACGCAAGAGTCAGTTCGAGTTAGTTACAGAACTCAACTGATTAACCATTTCTTTCAAGATTCAAGATTCAAGATTCAAGATTCAAGATTCAAGATTCAAGAAGCAGTTGTAGACGAAGACTATAAATATGAGTCAAAGTCGAAGTTAGAAAAAGCTTAGCAAAAGTTAGCGAAAAAGAGATTATTATTGAACTTACGAGAACGATAAGCTTTTGTGAGATTACTGTGTGAAATAGCTGAGAACTATTATTGCTGTAACATAGTTCAGATACTTTTGTAAGAAAGTAGTACAGATAGCCTGCAGAGGCTAAGAGTGAAAGAATACTGAGTGCAGAGACCTAAAGAGGCTCGGAAAGAATACTTGTAAACGTTGAAGAGATAGTGAAATCTCAGAAAGAACTCTGAGGACTGGACGTAGCCCACGGTTTGTGGTGAACCAGTATAAAATCACTGTGTCAACTTCTCTCTACCCTATTTCTCTTAAAGTTCAAAGTTTTGTTATTACTTAAATTTCAAAACAAGTTTTTTTTCTAAAGTTTGATTCATTCGAGATTACTGAAGTTTCTGTAAAAGAACTTGTTTTTTTTAACAAAACAGTTTTTGAAAGAATTTTTAAAAAGGAGAATACACAATTCAACCCCCCTTCTCGTGTATTCGTTATCGTTTCATAAGCATTGTACTAACGTGTGATTTACTTCAATTGGTATCAGAGCTTGGTATCCAAGAATCACTGTAGCAAAGTGTGGATTAAAGATAATGGCAGAATCATATATATACATTGCAGAAGGTGCCTCAGTCACGAGACCTCTAGCATTCAATGGAGAAGACTATCATTACTGGAAAGATAAAATGCCATTTTTCATATAATCTACTCATGTTGGCTTTTGGGATGTGATAGAGAATGGACCATATACACCAGTAGACGAGGATGGAGATCTTATTCCACGGACCAGATGGACGACTGTCCAAAAGGTGAGAATTCAGCTTAACTCTAAAACAAAGTTTTTCTTGACGTGTGCCTTAAGCAGGAGTGAATATGACAAAGTTCACGGATGCGACACTGCGAGGGAGATGTGGGACACACTGTCCATCGCTCATGAAGGCACAAATCAAGTCAAAGAATCCAAGATAAGCATTCTTGTGCACCAGTACGAGCTTTACAAGATGAACGAAGAAGAATCGATTGATCAAATGTTTGGAAGATTTCAAACAATCGTCAATGGATTGAAAGCCCTTGGAAGAACGTATAATAACCAGGATCACATAAGAAAGATCTTAAGAAGTCTTCCGAAGAGGTGGAGACCAAAAGTTACAGCGGTGCAAGAAGCGAAAGATTTGAGCGTACTAAAGCTTGACGAGTTGCTTGGATCACTGAAGATTCATGAAGTAGAGCTCGATGCTGAAGACAAGCTTAAACGAGAAAAGTCAATAGCACTGAAGGCCGGACAGAAGAACCACAAGACTCAAAGAAGGAGAAAGCCATCAAAAGCATTAAAGATAGAAGAATCGAAGAATGATGACTCAAGCGAATCAGAACAAGAGTCAAGTGATGAAGATGACGAATTATCGTTCATTTCCCGAAAGATAAGATGGATGTGGAAAAAGAAGTTCAAAGGAAGTCAATTCTTCAAGAAGAGTAGCAAAGATGATGGCAAAGCAGAAAGGAAATCAATCATATGCTACGAGTGTAATCAACCCGGACACTACAAGTCTGAATGTCCTACTCTAAAGAAGAAACTAAAGAAGAGTAGAGAAGGCAAGAAAAACATGATGGCAACTTGGGAAGATCTAGATTCATCAGAGTCAAATACAAATTTCGAGACGTCAGAACATGCAAACATTTGTCTAGTAGTCGAGGAAGAAAGTGATAAGGAGGTAACTTCTGAATAAGATAACTTGCATGAAGCCTGCTCAGAATTATTAGAAGATTCTCATGCTATTCTGAAACAGTACAAACTGTTAAAGAAGAAGTATATAGAAAATCTTAAACATACAAAAGAAATAGAGAGAGAAAATGCTTGCTTAAAGAAACAACTAAAAGAGAGAAAGAAAGTTGTACATAAATCCGATGAGATAAATCAGTTGAAGCTTAGAATTAAAAGCCTCTCATTTGATTTAGCTACATTCACTGAAAGTACTAAAAGAATGAATGAGATGCTAAGAAAATGTAGACATCCGAGCGATAAAACCGAATTAGGGTTTTCGGATAATAAGAAACCTATTTCTCAAAATAAAGGGTATTATCAAACACGTTTTCATCAACAGTTTAGTAAAAGGCATAAGAGAACTCATTATATGCATACTACTAACCAGAAAGGACCCAAGAAGATATGGGTACCAAAGAGTAAAATAGTTTCTCTTGCAGATATCATTCCTTGGAAGATGCGACAAGCACCGTTGGTATTTAGACAGTGGCTGCTCGCGACATATGACAGGAAGAAGGTCTATGTTCCTAGATCTTCAGTATAAGAAGGGAGGATCGGTGACTTTCGGAGACAACCAGCAAGGCAAGATAATTGGAATCGGTAAGATAGGTAAAGATTCCTTTGCATGCATAGACAATGTACTGCTTGTTGATGGTCTGAAGCACAATTTGATAAATGTTAGTCAATTGTGTGATTCTGGTTTCATAGTCACGTTCAATCAAAATTTTTGTGAAGTCAGAAACAAAGACGGATCTATATTCTTTTCTGCTAAAAGAAGAAATAATCTTTACAAAATTGACTTAGAAGATTTTCAAGATCAAAATGTTTCATTTTTTTAATCTTCTGAAGAAGAAAGACTAATCTGGCATAAAAAGCTAGGTCATGTCTCTTTTAAACACATTTTGAAGTTGGCAAAATTTGATTTGGTAAGAGGTTTACCGAAAATGAGTTTTGACAAAGAATTTTTCTGTGAAAGTTGTTTGAAAGGAAAACAAGTTAAAACATCGTTTTCTTCTAAAAATTTTGTAACATCTTCTAGACCTTTAGAGTTGTTACACATGGATTTATTTGGTCCAACTAGGACAATAAATCTTGGCGGAAAGAAATATGGACTCGTTATTGTTGATGACTTTACTAGATTTTGTTGGATATTGTTTTTGTCACATAAAGATGAATCTCTTAAGTGTTTTAGGACCCTTCCAGAAAGTTACAGATTGAAAAAGGAGTATCCATAGCTAGTATCAGGAGTGATCATGGTGGAGAATTCGAAAATGAGATGTTTAGGTTATTCTGTGAGGAGAATGGAATTTCCCACAATTTCTCAGCCCCTAGAACCCCACAACAGAATGGAGTTGTTGAAAGGAAGAACAGGATGATTCAAGAGATGGAAAGGACTATGCTATGTGAGATGAATCTTCCTAAGTACTTCAGGCGTAAGTCTGTGAATACAAAGATGTTATATTCGTAATGAATCTGCTATGCGACCCTTGTTGAAGAAGACTCCTTATGAGTTATGGAATGGTAGGAGACCTAATATATCTTACTTTCATCCATTCGGGTGCAAGTGCTCTATTCTAAATACAAAGGAATTGTTGGATAAGTTCGATTCAATGACCTATTCAGGAATTTTTTTGGGCTATTCATCATCATCTAAGGCTTTTCGGGTATATAACCCTTTTTTAAGGACAGTTGAGGAAACCATCCATGTCAAGTTTGATGATCGTTCCCAACCCCATAAGGAAGATGACATGGAGAGTGAAGATCCTTTAAAGAACTTAGATGATACTACAGAAACTCCATCATCAGGAATTCAAGTAGATAAGGTTGAGGATATTCCAAAAACTATAGAATTAAAAAGAGATTGGAAATATAGGAGTTCTCATCCAGAAGAGCTAATTATCGGAGAGACCTCAGAAGGAGTTAGGACAAGGTCCAGATTCAGAATAGAAGCTAATGTGGCTTTCATCTCTAAAATAGAGCCTAAGAAGATTGAGGAAGCTCTTTAGGACGAAGCTTGGGTTTTAGCCATGCAAGAGGAGCTGAATCACTTCACTAGGAATAATGTTTGGTCCTTAGTTTCAAAACCTGCGAAGAAATCCATTATAGGAACCAGATGGGTTTTTAAGAATAAGCTAGACGAATCAGGTAGAGTGAGTCGGAATAAAGCTAGATTAGTAGCACAAGGCTATAATCAGCAAGAAGGAATAGACTACAATGAGACATATGGTCCAGTAGCAAGACTTGAAGCTATTAGGATTTTGCTGGCATATGTTGTTTGTCATGATATAAAGCTTTTTCAGATGGACGTGAAGAGCGCCTTTTTGAATGATTTTATAGACGAAGAGGTGTATGTGAAACAACCTGCTAGCTTTGAGGATGTTAAGAATCCAAAACATGTCTATAGACTTCATAAAGCTTTATACGGCTTGAAGCAAGCACCTAGAGCTTAGTATGATCGTCTAAGTAATTTTCTCTTGGAGAGTGGGTTTAGTAGAGGACAAGTGGATAAGACGCTTTTCAGAAAGAATTATGAGAATGATTTTACCTTAGTGCAAATCTATGTTGATGATATTATATTTGGTGCTACTTCAAAGAAGTTATGTATGAGTTTTGAGAGTCTGATGAAAAATGAGTTTGGAATGAGTATGATGGGTGAGTTAAAGTTCTTTCTTAGGTTGCAAGTTAAGCAAACTGAAGAGAAAATTTTTATTCATCAACAAAAGTATGTGAAAGAATTGTTGTGTAAATTTGATATGAATAAGGTGAAGCCTATGACAACTCCGATGCATCCTTCAAACCTTTTGTCAAAAGATGAACTTGGTAAGAAGGTGGATCAAACCCTGTATAGAGGGATGATCGGTTCTTTATTGTATCATGCAAGTAGACACGATATTACATTCAAGGTATGTCAGGTACAAGGTTTCAGCAGATCCTAGAGAGTCTCATTTTATTGCTGTTAAAAGGATTATGAGATATCTCGCAGGTACTACTGATCTTTGCTTAATGTTTGAGAAAAGTAAAGATTTCAGGTTAATCAGATATTGCGATGCGGACTATACCGGAGATAAAATTGAGAGGAAGAGCACTAGTGGAGGATGTCACTTTCTTGGGCCAAACCTAATTTCCTGGTCAAGCAAGAGACAAAGCTCAATTGCTCTATCAACTACCGAAGACGAGTACATGTCTGCCGCAAGCTGTTGTTCGCAAACATTATGGATCAAATATCAACTGGAAGATTATTCGGCTCAAGAAGAGGAGACCCCAATCTATTGTGACAACACCAGTGCCATCAATTTGTTAAAAAATCCTATACAACATTCGAGAGTAAAGCATATCGAAGTCAGACATCATTTCTTGAGAGACTACGTTCAGAGGAAGGTGGTGCGACTACAGTTCATTGAAACAGAGTATAAATGGGTAGATATCTTCACTAAACCATTGAGTGAAGAACGGTTTAAGCAAATCAGATGGAACCTTAACATGGTTATGTTAAATGACCAGTCAAGCTAAAAGATCGTCAAAGTTAACGGTGTCAGAAACAGTTGTTTACAGCTGGTAATTTCTCTCACAAGGAAGTTGTGGAGAGAAAATCTGATGGTCTTGAGGATCCCAATGATTCTAGAGCACACCTGATAAGACCCCTATGAGTAGTCTGAAATTAAAATCATTACAGTTACTCTCAAACATAAACGGTTCATCTCTCTCGAAAACTCTTGAAATCAACTTTACTTTTGAAGAACACTACCAGAACCAGTTTCTAATCAGAATCAATGGAGGCACCTATGATGTATGGAAGGCATATGGACTTCGAATCTCTGAAGCAAGATGCCATGGATGTTGAACCTGAAATTGTAGAAGCTAGGTGGAGAAAATTTTTCCAGGTGCGGGAACTAGTGTATACAGATGAGGTATATGACTTTTGGAAGCATGCGCAACTGGTTGATAACACCATCGTCTCCACAATAGATGGAATAACTGTTATTGTGACAAAGGAGTTAGTGGAGAAGGTGACTGAATGCTTTTCGGTTGGAGAAACCCTATCAACCAAAGTCGGATGGATGTCCAGGGTTAGTATGAAGGAAGAAGATGTCAAAAAACAGTTATATGGAGCTAATGACCCATAGGAGAGGAAGACTTCAAATCTGGTCCCGAAGGTTAGGGTTCTTCATGCGATTTTATTTAATTGCATCTTATCAAGAGTCGGGTCAAGGAATATAGTGACTACCTTGGATGAGCAATGTCTGTTCTATCTGCTAAACCGCCGACCAATAGACCTACCATTTTTTATTTTTCATTATATGGTTAAGGGGATGAAGGATACCAACAGTTATCCTTATGGCATGCTACTTACCAGGATTTTTACGGAATCCGGAGTCCTTCTTCATAGAGGAATCAGAAGGATGGTATCTGTCAAGAGTACCATTAACTCAGATACAATAAGAAGAATGGACTTGAAGACTGTGGTGAAAGTAGAAGCAGAGTCTACAAAGAAAACTAGAACTGAGGGGGAGCGGTTATCGAAGAAGTCTTCCGCCACAAGTTCTAAATCTCAAATAAGTATGAGATTACCGATAGATGAAAGAAGAAAATTATCGAGTAGACCGTTGATAAGACAGGCAAGTCCTCAAAGAGAAGTGAATCCAGTTAGGAGGACAGAAGAAGGTGCGTAGAAAAGAAAAGGAGAGAATCTTTTAGGTGAGATTTCGAAAAAGGCGAGGAGATCACCTAGGATTCGCACTCTGCGACAACAGGAAGAGAAGAGATCCAGAGAGCAGAGTCAAGCAGAAGATTCTGGATCTCGAGTACCTAAGGCAACAATGTTGGGACCCGATCCGGGAATCAGATCCCAACCGAAAAACGAAGAACGAAGGAGACGAAAGCGAATGGAAACGAAATGCGAAACCCAATAGCAAAAACGAACTCGAATCACAAAACAAACGGAAGCAAAGCAAATGCGAATCGAATACAGAATCGAAATGGAAGCAAATCGGAAATTAAAGGAAGCAAATCGGAATAGTCAATAGTAACAAATAATAAGGCAATTCAATTACAGAGCCAAGCGCAAACAAATCCGACATCTGGAAATAAAGAACAGAGAAAAGCGTCGCGTTGGAATTCCTTAGACTCAAACTATCCAAAAATCTGGTATAAATTTTTTTTCTTTTTCTTATATCCATCACATCCATATAAATTTCCATAGGAAAACCATTCATGAATCCAAAACTCAATAATCACACATATTATTTAAATCATCATTTAAATCAACTTCTATTCTTTCTTTTTCCAAAATTTCGGCAGCATAATGGCTGCCTTTGAGCTAACCCAAAACCTGCAAATGGTAAAATACACTTCTAAAATTCCCAAATCAAACATACAAACATCTAAATCCACCGGACCCTCCGTCCGGGATCTCAGCAGAAACAAACGCAATCTTAGTTCTAAAACACTTTCATAATTCTAATTCCATCTACTAGTCTCATGATTCAAACTCATTCCCAGAATCGAACATAAATATATATATTCCAAAAATCAAACACAATTTCATATAAAAATTCCAAAACTATTCATAAAACTCAACTTTATACGCAAGTACACTTTTCCAAACTTATCTTAAACCATATACATTTCCATACTAATTTCAAATTACTCAAAATCTAACTTATACAAATATCGAAACTGACGTCTTGACCGTCTTTCATCCGATCTCCTGCTCGAATACCTAGAGATGGGGATGAAAGGGGAGGGAGGGGGTGAGCTCGAAAGCTCGTGGATAACACATTTATAAATTGACAAATAAGCATAAATCACTTTTTATAAGCTTTTTGCTAAAAGGGCTGATTTTTTTCAAACTTTGTAACTTTTCAAACGGTTTCCTCAAACCTTTCAATTTTTCAAACTTTTCATAATAAATTTCACTTTTTCAGTTCTAAATTTTAAACATGAATGCAGCACACAGAAACAAATCAAAAACACATAACACATCAAAATGGTTTGGTGGTCCGAAAGCGATCGATCGCACATTCTCGCATAAGCGGTCCTCAGGTAACAGAATAGAAAACGATTACACTTTCCGCATAGCGGTCCGAAGAAGCCGTGAGGGGAGTCCGAAATCGGAGCTCCGTGCCACTAGCGGGCAGCCGAGAAAAGGCTATAACACATAGAGACAGTGCACTGACTCACTAAGGACTTGACCAAACCCACTTAATCACATAATTCAAAACTGAAACTTTCGGATTGCCCGAAGGCACAAATCGAAAACTTGATTTTCATACGTGTCATACTACATACATTCACAGTTCTACATAATTCATACAATTCAATCAAATCAAGCAATTCCCTAAATTCATCAATTTGCATAATTTTTCAATGCACTCATAACATATGAATTTTCAGAAATTTTATCAAATCATTTAAAACAATGAATTTCAGCTTGTAATAATTTTTCAAAAATAATTCGGAAACGAATAATGTACGAAAATCTTTGCTTTCACTTTCTTGAATTTTCAAAAAGTCATATATAGCTTACAAAAAAAAATATATATGCTACCCACCTCGAATTAATGCCCGAAACTTGATTTCAAGCTCTAATTGATCCTTGCTTCTTTCCTTCTTTCAATTAAAAATTGACCTAAGCCATAATCATTCAAATTCTACATCATAATTTGCATAATTCTCAAAATTAACTATCGGAAATTCATTTCATTCTTTCAATTAAAAATTGACCTAAGCCATAATCATTCAAATTCCACATCATAATTTGCATAATTCCCAAAATTAACTATCGGAAATTCATAATCATCATATTTCCAAGCTTTCAAAATTATCAATTTCCAAAATCCTCAAATTCTAAAATTTGACCTAAACCAATTCACTCAAATTCCATATCATAAATAACTTAATTTTCAAAATTGATGTCATAATTCATTAATTCATACTCATTTCAAGATATCTAAACCACCAATTTCAAAAATCCTCAAATCTCAAAATTGGCCTAAACCAATTTATCTAAATTCAATATCATAATTCACAAATTCTTCAAAATTGATTTCATATATCACCAACCCATATCATTATCTATAATTCTTCTCCAAAATTTCACAAATTCCTCAAACATAAAATTAAGCCTAAACCTTAAACAAATTTCCATCCAAAATTAAACACAACCTAAGGCATATACATCAAAATCAACTTCATATATCACATACCTATATCATTTTCCATGTTTCTCAACCAAAAATTCATCAAAATCTCAAAGCTCAAATTTTTCTCTTACCTCTTTTCTTCTTCATTTTCAGATTTTTGCAAAGCCCAAGGGAAGCTTTCCTTCTTTTCCATCCTTTCTCTTTAAAAACAACTTGAAATCCTTCTTAGAAGCTCCCAAAAATTTGAAAATTTTCTTTCCCTCTCTTCTTTCTCCCCATGGCCGAAGCTCTCCACTCTTCCTTTCTTTCTTATTCTTCTTTTTCCTCTCATCATCGTGCTCTACTCTTTTTATTTCTCTTCTTTAATTTTCTAGACTCTTCCAACGACACTCATCTGATTTTTAAGGTGCCAAGTCATTAAAAATGAGGAGTAATTGACCAATTTACCCTTACTCTTTAGCTTAATTCAAAAATTGCCCCTACACTTTACTTTAAGTTATCTCCACTTGCGGGTTTGATTCGCACTATCAAGTTGAAGGAATTTCTTAAAACTTCCTTCTATAGAAATGTTCCTCTCAATCATACAAATCCAACGCCACCAACCGTGCTCAATTCAGATCACTACACCAAAAGTTATGCGTAAAACAGTTCGGGTATATCCATATTCTAACACATTTTCCATGTACGATTATTTCCATCCAGAAATTAACATTCTTAATCCCAAAATTGAAACTCAATGTCTGCATAACAATTGTAGCCTTATGTCTCTACTTTAATTCAAATCAAGAATCGCCTCATTTTGATTCCCAGATCAAAAGTTATGCTAAAAATACTCTCAAATGTTCCCAATCCGAAAACTACACACAAATCCGAACTTAAATTTAGAAATGGAAAATCTTAGGGGCAAAATTGACATTTAATTTCTTCATATGATTTTTAGCCCCTTGTCTTAAATTTATTTCGCCTTAAGAATCACTTCAATTGGATCTCTGTAGATCCCAAATTTCTCAAAATACTGAACTGTGTTTGGAAAATTTCCTGACTCATTTTGATTAAATTAATCACCATTAATTTAATCTCATAAAATTACAAATTTCCCATGAGGATGTAGGGAATTGTCTTAGGAATCCAAAGCCGCAAGAATCAACTCAATCGGATGTTGGACAGAAAAGATATAAGCAAAATAGTGAACAAAGGTTGGATTGGAGGAGGAAACTAACAAAGAAAATCAAAACGGCGTCGTATGAAGGGTCCAAAAACGGCGCCGTATAAAGCAAAACGCGTACGCTTTGGGTGAGGCGAGGGTGTGTAAGTACAAGTCGACTTGTACTACTGATAAGTCGACTTGTTCTTGAAAAGTACCGATAAGTCGACTTGTACATTGGATAAGTCGACTTATTTAAGGATCAGATCGTTTATTTGTGCCCCAAAGGCAATCCCTTTAGCTGCTTTTATTCACAAATGATGCGACTGAATGAATAAATAAAGAAAAGGCATAATTCATTAATTTGATGTTCATGAACATTGTTTATGAATTGATTGGATCTTTAATCGATTAATGAAGTCCATGATATATGACATAGCATGAAGGAAATTATGATGTGATCATACTCCCGAGATTCCTATCATGTGCAATTGTCAAGATTCAAATTCTCCTAGTCATAAGATTAATGAGACCGACATCATTAATCCGGATAGACTAGCACATGTCATACTCCTTGATTGGATCAAGCAAAGGATCTCGTAAACCGTAAATATGAGATATTTAGAATTGATACGTGGATGCTTACTAGTGGTAGTAAGTTCATCGATGACTCGCCATGAGATCATCACATGGATATCTTATCTAGTGTCGTTGATGATCTCATCATAGCAATGGTGCAAGTATCCTTAGACTTGAGGTACTCAAGGATATCTTGATATCCGATCCTGCATTTTGACTCCATTCCTTGTTGCCTTCCAGAGGTAACTCATAGGGTGGTGCTTGGGTACAGCTTGAGGTATTCGAAGATAATTGAGTAGCCAATAAAGGATTCACCACTTCTGGATTAGCAGAAGAGATACCCATGGCCTCTTGTCAGGATCATTACTCGGAAATCTCTGGCCAGAGTGAATATGTCATGGAGAGTGTCTTCATGGACATATAGAGTAATGAGTCCTAGGACGAGATCTGTTATCACTTGGGCTAGACTCAGTCTAGTGAGAGTTGACACTTTGACCATGCTCATAACCAAGTTGGGTATAGGATGGTGAAAGGACGAATTGCACGGTAATTGTTTATGGAAGGGTTTGTGATCCGGTTCGTGATGAATACATCAAACCGATTACTTTCCGGTCAATTGGGGGTCATGATGTGTTGCTAGATACCGCTCATGACTTGCTCAGATTAATTGTTAATCTAAGTGGCTAACATAACCGGGAACCTAAAGGGTCACACGCTTAAGAGTGTTTCAGAGAATCTGTAAAATAGTAATTGGACAGAGTTCCAATTATGGAGAGCATTAGGATTAAATGGATCCCAATGGGATTGGGATATGTCCCGATGAGATCGCGACATCAATATTGCTAAGAAAGGTTTCCGGTGATTTTTCGGTACCGGGGCCCGGTAGGCCGGTAGGACCGACCCCAGTTGGACTGGACCTTAGCAATTATTTATTAATTAATTAATTAACTAATTAATTAATTAATTAATTAATTAATTTATATACATGTGCGTTGGAAGAGGGAGAAGAGGATAAAGTCATTTGACTTTTCAAAGTTATTACTTTATTCATTAAGAATAAATGGCCATTAAGCCATCCACTTGGCAAAACTCTTATGGAAGCCTTTTTAATTGTTAAAAAGTAACATAAGAAGCTAGTCTTGGGTGATGGTCGACGATGGCTATGTAGGATGAAGAGAAAATGCTTAAGTGTTAAGCAAAAAGGTGAAAAGGGTTTCATTTTCTTTGTTTTTCTTCAAGCATCATCGATTCTCTTCTTCTCCAAGCACAAGTCTCCAACGTTTCCTTCAGCTCTCCAGGACAGAGGTAGGGTCTAGCAGTCTTTAATCTGTTCTAGCTATTCCCGGGTCAAAGGGGTTTGACTCGGTTATGTTTTCAGATCTCTGCGTGGATCACCTTTAGAGATAGTCTCTTTTGGCTATTTAGGTTTATGTCTTCATACGGATACCTGGATCCTGGGTTCGGGAAGGTCCCGGGAACAAAAATTTTTGTTTTCCGCTGCCTGTACATGCGATGTACCTCCCGGGATTTTCCTACAGTGGTATCAAAGCGTCTGGTATCCCGTATGAAGCTAAAACCTAAGCTAGATCAGAAACCCTAAGTGCTGTTGATGTTGATGCATGTGTACTGCCCAGATTTCGAATTGCTATAGAGATAGGGTTTTCGAAATTTTTCTGCCTATAAATGTTCATAACATGTTAGAGAATATGTCTATGAATTTTCAGAATTTATCGATTTGATTTGATATACTTTTGCTAATTAATTCCCTAAGGTTACAGATGCTGTTTTGTGAAACGATTCTGGAACAGGTAGTAGTATAAAATCGAGAATAAATTCTAGAAAAATCTTTTTCTGGATTTTCCTTCACCTACATGTCTCTAAGATGTTGGTGAATGTCTGTGAGCATGGAAATTGGATTTCAAGGTGATTGGATATTTATTCACGAATTTATTCTATGCTGTTGGGAACTGCTGTGCTGATGAACACAGATTTTGAATCGGTTTTGTTATTTTGGTGGACTGAGTTTTTGATGGCCTAAAATCCTGAAAAATTTCATGTAGCATGTTCAGAACATTTAGTAACCTATATAATTTTCTCATGATTTATTGAAATTGTTGCATTGATCATTTCAAGCAATGTACAGAACTGGACAGTTTTGGTGAAAATTGTTGGGACTGTTTTGCTTGGCTTGATTGAGTGTGCTTTTTCAGTTTCAATGCCTTGCACCATTTTTAATGTGATTAAAAATGTGTTATCTTGATGTGGTATGATTGCCAAAGTGAATTTCTTGAATTTGTTTATCCTAGAATTTTTGAATGCCGAATTGGTCACATTAGCGTCTCGTTAGTATATTGCATTATCTTGTTTGTTTTGACCGTCATATTTTTTATGGCATGTGCTGAAATAAATTTGATAATGTATATGCTAGCTAGAGATGCTTAGGATGATAATTTGGGTGTTCCTAAATTGTTTGGACATTAATGAGTTTTGACTCATTTCAAGTTTTTCATATAGTTTGACTATTTAAGGCTTTCATGGTTCAATGAATTGTTCATTGATACATCAAATTTATCAGATATTACCTTAGGTATGTAGGTGTTGTGAATTGGAATTGCATTAATTGAGGAATTAGCCGATTAGATATTTTAGCAAATCTATTCGGATAAGTCGACTTGTATGTGAAATAAGTCGACTTGTTCAAGTTTTAGGATAAGTCGACTTGTCATGAATAAGTCGACTTGTTTAGATCTCGGTATAAGTGGACTTGTAATACCTTATAAGTCCACTTGTTCATGGGCAGGTGAAATAAGTCGACTTGTGTCATACAAGTCGACTTGTGTGTGGGCAGAAGCATAAGTCGACTTGCATTTGATGAAAGTCGACTTGTGGCATGCTCAGGTTGGATGATGGATGATTAAAAGGATTGATTCAATGTGATTGATGAAACCTAAATCATTCCATATAGTCCTGGCGACTATAATCCTTAAGCTTGGAGTCTAGAGACCCGAAATCCCTCCTCGGTATATGAAAACTAACGCCTTCCATTAATATGGTAAGAACTAGAGTTCTTATAGGGTTGGGTTGTTGAGCAAACTCAAGCTCACTCTATACGGATATGTTCGAACCATGAAAATAAGATTTTCGGATTAATGGGTTGGGTTTTCACTGGAAGCGTTGGTTTGTTGAGCAAACTCAAGGTCAACGTGGACAGAGGCGAAATTGGGTAGCATACATCGGATGTATGCGCATCAAAGAGTTGATACCCAATGAAGTGCACACATCAACAAGTTGATAGACCGATCGATAGTTGGTCTAAGATGTAATTGGTATATCCGATACCTCCCGAGACATAAGGTGGCTTGTTGGACAAATCCAAGGTCATTCTCAATGTCGGTTATCGATGATACAATTGGTATGACCGATACCTACCGATTGACCTAAGTTGTGGCTTGTTGAGCAAACTCAAGGTCACTCTTAGCAATGTCGGATATCGACCCACTAGGACATTATGTCACATCGTTTCTCTTGATTCGTAAAGAGGGTTATGGATTCTAGGAAACTAGTGGGAGCCATATGCATGTCATGCAAGTCCTTATGATCATGCAGGCATTTCTATTCTATCATTCCTTCTCTCTATCGTGCTAGGTTGATTGAAGAAGTCTTTCAGTGTGAATTTTCGCTCTCTATTCTGGACTGAATTTTCTTGATTGGCTAAGGAATCTGAGAATTGTTCTCAGATATGAGGAACTAGGATACGTCCTAGATGTTCCACTTCCAGATGCACCTGCTGTCGATCCTTCTGATAAGGATCAGAAAGCATATCGTAAGCATCTAATGGACGGGGACATGGCTATTTGCCTCGATGTCACCAGAGCTGCAGAAGCAGCACGAGTCCATGGATGCTCACTCTATAGTATTTCATCTTATGGAGCTGTTTGATGAGTAAGCTTGGTCTGAAAGGTTCAAGACCTCAAGGCTTCTCTTCATCACAAAGATGGCTCCAGGGACAAGCTGCAGGCAAGATACCTCAAGATGAATGGCTATATTGAGAGATTGGTTGTCTTAGGATTTGTAATGGATTATGAGTTAAGTAGAGACTTAATTCTGGTTAGATTGTCTGATGGTTATTCACAGTTTGTGATAAACTATCGGATAAACCAAATATCCACAACAATTCTGAGCTGATCAATCTGCCATGACAATGCAAGGTGCTATCAAGATAGATAGCAAGTGCTAATGGTGGATGCTTCTTCTTCTGGTTCAAAGAAGAAAAGGGGCAAGAAACCAAATGGAAGTGCCATCAAAGAAAAACCAAAGTATTCTGCTCCAAAAGGATTTTGCTTTCATTGTGGCAAGTCTAGCCACCAGAGGTAAACCGTAAAATCTATTCGAGTCCTTGAAGCGATAAAGGCATCGATGCCTCTACTCCTTCAAGTATGTTTGTCATTGAGGTTAATACTATTCTGATCCAAACATATCGGTATATGATACGGATGTGGCTCATACATATGAAATGTTATGCAGGCCTCGTGGGACGAGAAAGCTCATAAAAGAGAACTAGACCTTTGGTAGGTAATGCAGCAAGAGTTGCTACATTAGCCGTATGCACTTCATCTTGTTACTCCCTCACCGGGCTTATATTCAAATTGGATGATTGTCATTTTGTACCCGTTTTAAACAAAGAACATATTGTATGTTTTATGTTTAATTAGAGCTGGTTTCCATTGGACTTTTAGTAGCAATGGTTGTTCTATTAGTTCGAATGGAATGCTCTATGGCATTGGTACATTATGCAATGGAATTGACATATGAGATATATCATATCCAATTATAAATGTCAATGACGCTAAAAGACATAATCGAGATAATTTAAAATCAACGTATTTATGGCATTGTCGAACTTGGCCATATAAATGAGACACGATCGCTAAGCTCCATGAGAGTGGCGGTTTAGGTCATTTGATTATGAATCATATGACACATGCGAATCTTGTTTATTAGGCAAGATGACTAAGTTATCCTTTAAAGGAAAGGGTGAACAAGTGAATGGAATATTAGACCTAATACATTTGGATGTATGTGGTCCGATGTCCATCCATGCCAGAAGTGGTTATTTTTACTTCATTACTTTTATCGGTGATTATTCACGATATGGGTACATGTATCTGATGAGATACAAATCTGAAGCATTTGAATAGTTGAAATAATTCAGAAATGAAGTAGAAAACTAACTTGGTAAAAGTATGAATACATTACGATCTGATCGTGGTGGAAAATGCTTACACCAATAGTTTTGGATTATCTCAGAGATAATGGGATTTTATCTCAGTTCACTCCACCTTGCACGCCGCAGCACAATGATGTGGATGAAAGGAGAAATCGAACCTTGTTAGACATGGTGCGATTGATGATAGGTTTTACGCTTTGGGAATATGCGCCGAGACAATTGCTTACTTGCTAAACAGAGTTCCATCAAAGATATTGATGTTACTCCATATGGAGATATGGACTAACAGAAAAACCTTATCTTTCTCATTTGAAAGTTTGGGGTTGTCCTGCTTATGTGAAGCGGACACAGTCAGATTAGCTTGATGCAAGTCTGACAAGTGTTTGTTCGTGGAATATCAATTCTACCTTGCTTAGGAACAAAAGTTGTTTGTTTCTAAGCATGCTGTTTTCTTAAAGAAAGAGTTTCTTTTACAATAAGACAGTGGGAGCAAAGTTGAACTTAGAGAAGTTCATGATGCTCGAACAAACACAGATCAACTGCCTGAACCTGAAACTGTCACTCATATAGATGAGGTAACAGTTCAACCTTCTACTACACACGAATTTCGTAGGTTAAGTAGGATACGCACTGTTCCCGAGAGATATGAATTTCTCGTAAGTGAACAGAATGACGTATTGCTCATATGTGATGATGAGCCTACTACCTATGAAGAGGTTCTGAAGAGTTCAGAGTCTGAAAAATGGCTTTGTGCCATGAAATCCGAAATGGATTCCATGTACATAAACCAAGTATGGACTTTGGTTGATGCACATGAAGGGATAAAACCTATAGGGTGCAAAGAGGTTTTAGAAGAAAACCAACATGGATGGTAATTTGATTACCTATAAAGCAATGCTTCTGGTTAAAGGATTTAAATCACGCATAAGGAGTTGACTATGACGAAACCTTGATCCGTAGCAATGCTTAAATCCATTAGATACTCCTAGCCATTGCCGCCATTATGATTATGAGATATGGCAAGTGGATGTGAAGATAGCTTTCGAATGGAAATTCACCGAGGATGTGTATGACACAACCTGACGGCTTCACTTCCATCGATGGCGAAAAGGTATGCAAGCTTCAGAAATCCATTAATGGATTAAAGCAAGCTTCCAGGAGTTGGATTATCCGTTTAGTTGAGTCAATCAAAGAGTTTGATTTCTCACAAAATTCGGATGATCATTGTGTGCATAAGAAGGTTAATGGGACCGCAATCGTATTCCTTGTGTTGTATGTAGATGACATATCGTTACTCTAAACGATGTCTCTATGCCGCAATCGCTAAAATTTGGTTGTCCAATCAATTTGCGATGAAAGACCTTGGTAAAGCAACTTATATCCTTAGGATATAGATTTATGCAGATAGATCAAAGGTTGCTTGGTCTTTCACAAGCATCGTACATAGACGAGATGCTAAAGAAGTTTAGCATGAAACGATGCTATGTACGTGGCCCGATGTATCGTATGCTCTAAGTGTTACGAGCAGATACCAATCGGATCCTCGTGAGGGTCACTAGGTGGCTGTCAAGAATATCCTCAAGTACTTGCGAAGCACTAAGGATGTTTTCTTGATGTTTGGAGATGTAAATCTCCATGTGAGCGGGCATTCAGATGCCATTATCTAATCTGATAAGGATAATTCTTATATACATTCACACTGAATAGCGTGGCGGTCAATTGAAAGAGTTTCCAAACAAGAGAGGACTGCTGATTCAACAACCGAGGCAGAGTACCTGCCGCATGAGATGCGCAAAGGAAGCAGTTTGGATCAACAAGTTCATTACTGAACTTGATCTGGTCCCTAGCTGTGATGGGCCCATAGTATTGTATTGTGATACAATGGGGCTATCTGTGAGCAAAGGAACCAAGGTCTTATCGACGATCCGAACTCGATTCGCCGATTCGGAGATCATTAGTCGAGATGATATCCCGATAGAGAGAATTCCACGAGCAAAGTGTTGTCGTTCGCTGACAAAGCCATTGTCACAGGAGAATTGTGATTCTCATGGACTCGCTTATGGTATTGAATACTAAGGCGATTGGCTTTAGGTCAAGTGGGAGATTTGTAAGTACAAGTCGACTTGTACTACTGAAAAGTCGACTTGTTCTTGAAAAGTACCGATAAGTCGACTTGTACATTGGATAAGTCGACTTATTTAAGGACGGTACTGTTTATTTGTGCTCTAAAGGCAATCCCCTTTAGCACGTTTTATTCACATTCGTATGCAGACTGAATGAATAAATAAAGAAAAGGCATAATTCATTAATTTGATGTTCATGAACATTATTTATGAATTGATTGGATCTTTAATCAGATTAATGAAGTCCATGATATATGGCATAGCATGAAGGAAATTATGATGTGATCATACTCTTCGAGATTCCTATCATGCAATTGTGTCAAGATTCAAATTCTCCTAGTCATAGGATTAATGAGACCGACATCATTAATCCGGATAGACTAGATATGTCATACTCCTTGATTGGATCAGCGGTGGATCTCGTAAAGCGTAAATATGAGATATTTAGAATTGACATGTGGATGCTTACTAGTGGTAGTAAGTTCATTGGATGACCGCCATGAGATCATCACATGGATATCTTATCTAGTGTCGTTGATGATCTCATCATAGAATGGTGCAAGTATCCTCAGACTTGAGGTACTCAAGGATATCTTGATCTCGATCCGCGTTTGACTCCATTCCTTGTTGCCTTCCGAGGTAACTCATAGGGTGGTGCTTGGGTACACTTGAGGTATTCAAGATAATTGAGTAGCCAATAAAGGATTCACCACGGATTAGCGTAAGAGATACCCATGGCCTCTTGTCGGGATCATTACTCGAAATCTCGGCGGAGTGAATATGTCATGAGAGTGTCTTCATGGACATATAGAGTAATGAGTCCTAGGACGAGATCTGTTATCACTGGGCTAGACTCGATCTAGTGAGAGTTGACACTTTGACCATGCTCATAACCAAGTTGGGTATAGGATGGTGAAAGGACTAATTGCACTGATAATTGTCATGAAAGGGTTTGTGATCCGGTTCGTGATGAATACATCAAACCGATTACTTTCCGGTCAATTGGGGTCATGATGTGTTGCTAGATACCGCTCATGACTTGCTCAGATTAATTGTTAATCTAAGTGGCCAACATAACCGGGAACCTAAAGAGTCACACGTTTAAGAGTGTTTCAGAGAATCTGTAAAATAGTAATTGGACAGAGTTCCAATTATGGAGAGCATTAGGATTAAATGGATCCCAATGGGATTGGGATATGTCCCGATGAGATCGCGACATCAATATTGCTAAGAAAGGTTTAGGTGATTTTTGATCGGGGCCTAGAGGTAGTAGGTAGGACCGACCCCAGTTGGACTGGACCTTAGCAATTATTTATTAATTAATTAATTAACTAATTAATTAATTAATTAATTAATAAATTTATATACATGTGCGTTGGAAGAGGGAGAAGAGGATAAAGTCATTTGACTTTTCAAAGTTATTACTTTATTCATTAAGAATAAATGGCCATTAAGCCATCCACTTGGCAAAACTCTTATGGAAGCCTTTTTAATTGTTAAAAAGTAACATAAGAAGCTAGTCTTGGGTGATGGTCGACGATGGCTATGTAGGATGAAGAGAAAATGCTTAAGTGTTAAGCAAAAAGGTGAAAAGGGTTTCATTTTCTTTGTTTTTCTTCAAGCATCATCGATTCTCTTCTTCTCCAAGCACAAGTCTCCAACGTTTCCTTCAGCTCTCCAGGATAGAGGTAGGGTCTAGCAGCCTTTAATCTGTTCTAGCTATTCCCGGGTCAAAGGGGTTTGACTCGGTTAGGTTTTCTGATCTCTGCGTGGATCACCTTTAGAGATAGTCTCTTTTGGCTATTTAGGTTTATGTCTTCATACGTATACGGATCCTGGTTCGGGAAGGTCCGGGAACAAAAATTTTTGTTTTCCGCTGCCTGTACATGCGATGTACCTCCTGGGATTTTCCTACAGGGTGAGGTCGCCCTGGGTGACGCGTCGCCCTAGCGACGCGAGCTGAACGCTCGCCATCGCTATGGCGATGCGTCGCCCTAGCGACGGGGATACATCAATAACTTTAATTCCGAACTCCAAATGTGACAAAATTGGTCTCTATGGAAAGCTTAAAGGAAGCTCTTAAACTTCTATGAAGGACATAAAAATCAATTCGACTCCTAAGGGAGTCCATTTTCCAATCAAAGATTCTGTCCTCTAATAATCATGCTAAAACCACAACATAAACTTGTAAAAATCATAACTTATTATTCCGAGATCGAAAAATTCTATACTTTATATCAAAACAAAGATCAAAACAAACGTTTCAATTTTCATGAAGAACATCAAAACTCAATTAACCTCTAACTAGGTTAATTTCTCAGTCAAAGTTTCAATCATAATTAAAGTCAAAAGTCAACCCTATCAAACATAAACTTTGACTGATCATAACTTCCACTCCCGATATCAAAAAATTGCAAACTTCATGACTACAGAAAGCTCTTAACATAATCTACAAGTTTCCTGAAGACCATTTTATCAAATTTTGCCTAAATCAAAAGTCAAATCTTAATGGTCACAAAGTCAAACTTTCTAAATTCTTCAAATTGTCACACTCTTCTTTTTAATTCTTACTATTTAACTTCATTTCAATCAACTCATCTACTTTTGAATATTTCTTATTTTTACTTCAAAATCGGGGTCCAACAAACAAGGTCTCTAGTCTCAATTTTAGAAAAAGACTCAGCCAAACAGGCTAAAGAGACTGAGAAGAAGAGAAAGTAGAAGTCTGAGAAGGAAAAATCTCAAGTGCAGAAAACTCCGAGATTGACTGAAGCAGAAGAGAAGACTAAGAAGATTAGTCGAAAGAAGAATGTGTCCACTGCTAGGGATGTTATTCAAAAGAAAGTTACTTTCAATGCTGCTCAAAAGGAAAAGGAAATTGAGCATAGCAGGGTTCAGGATATTCCCACGGTTATTCAACAGGAGGAACCAGTAGAGCCTAGCCTGGTTCAATCTATTCCCTGCACAGATCAACAAGAGACAACAACAGAATTAAACTTGGTTCAGGAACCACAGGAGAAAAATGATGAACCTGGTCTGATTGTATTTAACTATTCTAAAATTTTGAGAAGACACAAGTTGAAGATCAGAATGGTTGAAGTTGTTACCAAGAGGAGAACTGCGATCGCCATCTGTAATCAACCAAGGAGAACGGTAATGGTTGTCGTACAACCTATTTCGATAAATAGTGACACATGGCATTTACTGAATGAAGATGAAAAGACTTTCTGTGATGTCTTGAGGGATGCTGCTACAAAGTCATACCTTACAAAAATGTCCAGCAAACTGTGTACTATTTATCCAATCACAGAGAAGAAGGAAATAAAGGTTGTACCGGATATTCAGCCAAGGTATCCTTTGGATTTGAATAAGGGGAAGATAAAGCTATTTCTTGAAGAAATAAGTGATGATTTGTCCGCAGATCAAATTGAAGAAGAAGTGCGTCAAATTGATGAAGCATGCGCTTCGGAAGAGAATACTGATGGAGCTAGTTGTAGCTATACAGATAAGTATGAATACTGTCCAGTAGGGGGACGACTAATAACAGGGACGTTTATTGAATCCCTTGTCCAGAAAGTTTTGCGTATTAGGCCTCTATCTAATACATGTCTATTGAAGCTGAAGCCATACCCCTGCAAGGAAGACAGTTGCTAATGCTACCTGTTCCTTTTGATTTAGACCTTCCAGAGTCAAATCTATTCGTTCATCCACCCAGATTTGCGATTAAAGAAGATTACATTCCATCCTCGGACGCATATGCTACAACAATTGCGTTCACTGCACCCTCATCAAATAATGATCAATCCTTCTCAGCGTTCGACTCATAAACTGAAATCAGCCAATTATGCGGAGAAGTCAACGAGATAAAGGAGATGATGAATGATAAGAAGAAGATGATGACAGAACTGATGAAGAGTCATCGTCATTAATCATTTTTTATTATAACAAATAGGCGGAGAAAGAGAATGAGCATAGGAGAATGGAAGGAAGCAATCAAAGAATCACAAAGGGTGTGATTGAAGGAAACGAAGAACAGAAAGGAAGAAGAGGAAGAAGATTTTTGAAGATAAGATTTTTTTTAAAAAGCATTGTATTTTGTTTTCTTTTTATGTGTATAATTTGTTATCATCAAAAGGGGGAGATTGTTGAGTCAAAATGACTTTACATATATATGATTTTGATGAATAACAAAGAAGTAGTAAAAGAAGACGTAAAATAGAAAACAAACAGACGGAGAATAAAATATAGACGTAGATTGAAAAACAGATGGAAAAGTAGAGAAGCAGACGCAGACACAAAATGAGACGCAGACGCAAAATAAAACACAAAGTAGATGCAGACGTAAAGTGAAAAGCAGACGCAGACCCAAGATGAAAAACAGACACAGACGCAGATGGAAGATGAAAAGCAGACGCAGACACAAAGTAAAAAGCAGACGCAGACACAAAAATACACACGGAGAAAAGCAGACGCAAAATTCAAAAGAAGATGCAAGAGTCAGTTCGAGTTAGTTACAGAACTCAACTGATTAACCGTTTCTTTCAAGATTCAAGATTCAAGATTCAAGAAGCAGTTGCAGACGAAGACTATAAATATAATTCGAAGTCGAAGTTAGAAAAAGCTTAGCAAAAGTTAGCGAAAAAGAGATTATTATTGAACTTACTTGAACGAAAAGCTTTTGTGAGATTACTGTGTGAAATAGCTGAGAACTATTATTGCAGTAACATAGTTCGGATACTTTTGTAAGAAAGTAGTACAGATAGCCTGCAGAGCCTAAGAGTGAAAGAATACTGAGTGCTGAGACCTGAAGAGGCTTGGAAAGAATACTTGTAAACGTTGAAGAGATAGTGAAATCTCATAAAGAACTCTAAGGACTGGACGTAGCCCACAGTTTGGGGTGAACTAATATAAAATCGCTGTGTCAACTTCTCTCTACCCTATTTCTCTTAAAGTTCAAAGTTTTGTTATTACTTAAATTTTGAAACAAGTTTTTTTTCTAAAGTTTGATTGATTCGAGATTACTGAAGTTTCTGTAAAAGAACTTGTTTTTTTTTAACAAAATAATTTTGAAAGAATTTTTAAAAAGGGGAATACACAATTCAACCCCCCTTCTCGTGTATTCGTTATCGTTTCATAAGCATTGTACTAACGTGTGATTTATTTCATGGGCTTCCTAAGTTTGTTAGGAACTAGAAATGTGACAGATTTATCTACTTCTTGGATATTGGATTTAGGAGCCACTAACCATGTTTGTAATTCTTTGCAGGGGTTCTAGCAAAGGAAAAGACTACCTAAAGGTCAGTTTCAAGTCAAGATAGCAGATGGTTCCTATGTTTCAACAGAATCAGTGGGAGTAGTTATCTTGGACTTTCTTAGTGGTCATAGGTTATATTTGGAGGATGTTTATTACATGCCAATGATTGTAAGGAACATGATTTCTGTTTTTTGTCTAATAAAATATGGTTATTCCTTATATTTTGAAAAGGTTGTTTCAATATATGAGAATAAGGATTTTATTTGTGATGCGATAACTAAACAGGGATTGTTTTTTATAGAACCTATGAAAGGCTCACTAAACACCACAGAATTGATAAAACCAAGACAATCCAAAATCTCTAGCATTAATTCAAAGTATCTGTGGCACTTAAGAATGGGTCATATCAATCAGAAAAGACTTGACAAGCTAGTAAAGGATGGGATCCTTATGGGCTTGGATAGTGATCCATTACCCACCTGTGAATCTTATATTAAAGGAAAAATGACCAAAGCCTCATTTCCTTCTAAAGGAAACAGATCTGAATCCATATTGCACTTGGTACATACTGATGTGTGTGGGCCCATGAATGTACAAGTTGGAGAAGGTTATGAATATTTCATAATTTTTATAGATGATTACTCAAGACATGGCTATTTGTATTTGATGCATAAAAAGAGTGAATCTTTTGAAAAGTTCAAAGAATTCAAAGCTGAAGCTAAGAAGCAACTTGGCAAGCCATTAAAACAGCTTCGATCAGATTGAGGTGGCGAGTATTTATCTGGAGAGTTCCAGCAATATTTAATTGACAATGGAATTGTTTCCAATTTGTCAGCTCCTCGTACACCTCAACAGAATGGTGTAGCAGAGAGGAGAAATAGAACTCTATTGAAAATGGTAAGATCAATGATGTCCTACGCTAGCCTTCAAGAATCGTTCTAGGGATATGCTATACAAACGACAACATATCTTCTTAACTTTGCTCTGTCCAAATCGGTGCCTAAAATACCTAGGGAGTTGTGGACTGGCCGAGTGCCTTCATTGAGGCATTTGAGGACTTGGGGCTGCCCAACCCATGTTCTAAAGCCTAAATCCACAAAGATATAACAAAGGTCAGAAGTATGTTTATTTGTAGGATATCCTACGGGAACTCGAGGGTACTATTTTTACAATCCTCATGATAAGAAGGTATTTGTGTCGACAAATGCAACCTTCTTAGAGGAAGAGTTTGTGAAAAATCACAAACGAAAAAGTGAAGTAGTACTAAAGGAGTTAGCTATTTCATCCAAACCAAGATTTGCTTTAGATATGACAGAACAAGATGTCGAAATGGATTCAAAAGTTGAATCAGAAGTGCAACCTGAACATCAAGGTGTGCCTAGACGTAGTGGGAGGGTTGTGAGATAGCCAGATAGGTATCTAGGTTTAGGAGAAGGCTTAATTCCCATCTCGAACCAAGAAGAAATAGATCCCGTTACGTTTACAAAGGTTATTAATGATGTTGATGCAGGAAAATGGCTCAAGGCGATGGAATCAGAAATAGATTCTATGTATACTAATGAAGTCTGGGTCCTTGTAGAACTACCACCAGGTCTAAATGCCATAGGGTGTAAATGGATCTACAAAAGGAAAAAGGGATCGGATGGAAAGGTAGAGACCTTTAAAGCTAGATTGGTAGC
Source organism: Erythroxylum novogranatense (assembly GCA_029891385.1). NCBI lineage: Eukaryota > Viridiplantae > Streptophyta > Magnoliopsida > Malpighiales > Erythroxylaceae > Erythroxylum > Erythroxylum novogranatense. Next base: position 14,750,161 of record CM057228.1, read on the forward strand.
TAAAGGCTATACTCAAAAGGAGGGTATAGACAATGAGGAGACTTTTTCTCCGATTGCCATGCTTAAGTCCATCAGGATTCTTTTGGCCATAGCAACCTATTTCGATTATGAAATATGACAAATGGATGTCAAGACCGCATTTCTTAATGGTGATCTTGAGGAGACCATTTATATGGCCCAACCAGAAGGATTCATTGAGCCAGGTAATGAGCATAAGGTTTGCAAGTTGCAAAGGTCCATTTATGGACTTAAGCAAGTATCTAGGTCTTCGAACATTAGGTTTGATAAGGCTATCAAAACCTATGGGTTCATACAAAACCTATATGAGCCTTGTGTTTATAAAATTATACAAGAAGCTAAGGTTACTTTCCTAATCCTGTATGTTGATGACATTTTGCTTATTGGGAATGATGTGGGAATGTTATCTGCGGTTAAGGGATGGCTGAATGAACAGTTTTCAATGAAGGATTTGGGAGAGGCTACCTATGTTCTAGGGATCAAACTTAGATTTCAAAAAAAGAAAGCATGCTTAGTACGGAGAAACGATAGATTTCAAAACTTTTTAAGAAATCATCTTACAGCGGAAGCAATATATCCAAATCAACATGCTAATCCATACATGATATGGTATAAGGATAATAAAACTAAGAACAAGATAAAAGGAATTACCGACTCCTTTGCTACAACTTTAAATCCTCGCTGCGCTATCCTCTCCTTCTTATATCCAAATCCTTTGCCTTTGAGTCTTTTCCTTTAGCAATCTATCTTCTTCCTTGTTGTAGTATCCTCAACCAATTAGATTTACCACTTGTTCTTCAAGGACAACTAGGTTAACAAAATCCTTTGGTCGGAAAGGAGAAGAAATATTTGGAGGAGATTTTCTTAGAAGAAGAAGAACCAAAATTGAAACTCTTTCAATTCTTTCAATTAGGAATTTCGGTTCTACCTTGCATGAAAGGAGAGAATATCTAAAAACTATGCAAGCACCCTTTCTTACATCTCAATTTCGAAATATGCATGAATGGAAAGAGTGAGAGGCATCCAATGCATCACTTCTTACATTAATCACTCATCAAATAGCCAATAAATGAGACTTCATTTATCTTTAAAATGGCTATTTGAAAAGACCATAACCTATAATTGAATACCCATTTCAGTTTTGGCAAGAAGAATGAAGGAAGATGGTCCATCTAATGCACATCTTTCATCTTTAATCTAATGAATGCAAATAGGTTACATGCCAACATTAAAAGCCAACCATTAAACCATTTAATGGTAAGTTCATAACTCCATTTAATAATGATGAACCATAATAAAGACCATATTTATTTAGTATTTTAATGTCAAATGTGTGGTTACACATCTAACCTAACACAATTTCGAAATTGCTTCTTCTCCATTTAAAAAAAATGTTTTAATATAATTAATCTAATTAATTACATTAAACCAAAACAAGCCCATTTCTAAATAAACATATGGGCTTCCAATTAACCATTAATTAGTATAAGCCCATCATTCAATTATGGACTTCTAAAGCCTCCAAACTACTTCTTACTTAGCTTGATAACCTTATTTAAAGCCAAGTGGGGAATCTTATTGGACTTTGATAATTCAAGCTCCAATAAGCCCAGAAATAATTCAATCTCATTGGAATTAATTCTAGCTTATTAACTAAATGTCATTCCACTAAAGACAATTAATTGAACTCTTGAATTATTAAATATTATGAGAATATTTCCAATTGCAAACCCTATTTAGAACCTTATTATAGCCATCCGCACAATAAAGAGTAAAATTACCGTTTTGCCCTTATGTTGGTTTTTCCTTCTAGATCTCTCATTTTACTTTATATGGTGATTAACACATAAGATCTCATCTTAGTGTTAAGACTTGATGGGTAGCTAGTCCATCAAACCATGGCGCCATTTAATCACGAAATCTCCTTAAAACATCTGAAGAGATGATAACACTATAAACTCTTTATTTGAGTGAATGTTCACGATACATGTTTCAATTAATAATTCCAACAGAGATAATCGGATTAATACCTTGTAAAAATCCATTCGATCATATCAAGAATTATAATGAAACACATATGAGTTCACCACTCATCAAGATTGTGGTTCATAATAGCGAATGCTTAAGTTGTATGTTTTAAGATTAAAGTAACGACCACTTTATTCTTGAAAACATACTTGATTCAATTCATTTAATAGTGCCATTATCGATAGTCTACTACTATCGTGATATGAAACTCATCATTCCCTTTAAGTAAACTCCTTTACTTATATGGAGATAAATCGCAACACTACAGTCTAAACCATAATCAAACGACCAACTTGATTATTCAAATGTGAATCAATTAATTTAGATTCTAATAATATACATGTTTCCCATACATCTCTATGTATATTTATATTACTTACAAATGAATCTTGGTACCTTATGACCAGATATATAAAGCTCATACAGATAAAACCAAACTCTTTTATTTTATTAATAATAAATATTTTCATTACAAAGCTCAGAATCGAAGAAGATAAAGTGACATGTAAATACACTTGCTTTCCAGGGCACTATATTTACATAACTCCAACAATCTCCCACTTGACCTAAAGCAAGTTTGACATATCCTTCATTCCCATCCCTTCTAGGTGACCCTCAAAGCTCTTTTGAGTCAATGTCTTTGTGAACGGATCAGCAAGGTTTTGCTCTGTAGGAATCTTTACCACATCCACTTCTCCACGTTGTATTATCTCCCTTATGAGATGATACTTTTGCTCAATGTGTTTGGCAGCTTTGTGGTTCCGAGGTTCTTTAGAATTAGCCACTGCCCCACTATTATCACAATAAAGTGTAATGGCTTTTTCTGCCTCTGGAACTACCTCTAAATCATTTAGGAACTTTCGGAGCCAGACTGCTTCCTTTGTTGTTTCACAAGCAGCAACTTACTCAGCCTCCATAGTCGAATCAGCAATACAAGATTGCTTGACACTCCTCCAAACTATGGCTCCACCTCCTAAAGTAAATATAAAACCAGAAGTTGATTTCCTTGAATCAACATCTGATTGGAAATCAGAATCCGTATATCCTGTCGGAATAAGATTACTTCCAGAGTAAACAAGCGTTAAGTTCTTCGTCCTATGAAGATACTTAAGTATACACTTAACCATGATCCAATGTTTCATTCTGGATTGGTGAAATCGCTTACCGGTCCACTACGTAATGAGATATCCGGTCTAGTGCTGACATTGCATACATCAAACTACCAACTGCCGAAGCATATGAAATGTTACGCATGCATTGAACCTCCTCTTGGGTTTTAGGTACTTTTTCCTTTGAAAGTTTGATTCCATGTCTAGTAGGAGTGAAACCCCTCTTGGAATCTTGCATAGCGAACTTATTGAGCATATTCTCAATGTAGGTTAGTTGAGACAAAACTATCTTCTTGTTCTTACGATCCCTTATAAGTTTGATCCCTAGAACATAGGTAGCTCTCCCAAATCCTTGATTGAAAAGCTGTTCATTCAGCCATCCTTAACCGCAGATAACATTCCCACATCATTCCCAATGAGCGAATGTCATCAACATCTGAGGATTAGGAAAGTAACCTTACCTTCTTGTATTCTTTTGTAAACACAAGGCTCATCTAGGGTTTGTATGAACCCATAGGTTTTGATAGCCTTATCAAAATTAATGTTCCAAGACCTAGATGCTTGCTTAAGTCCATAAATGGACCTTTGCAACTTTCAAACCTTATGCTCATTACCTAGCTCAATGAATCCTACGGTTGGGCCATATAAATGGTCTCCTTAAGATCTCCATTCGAAATGCGGTCTTGACATCCATTATTTGTATTTCATAATCGAAATAGGTCTTATGGCCAAAATAATCTGATGGACTTAAGCATGGCAACCGGAGAAAAGTCTCTTCGTAGTCTATACCCTCCTTTTGAGTATAGCCTTTAGCTACCAATCTAGCTTTAAAGGTCTCTACCTTTCCATCCGATCCCTTTTCCTTTGTAGATCCATTTACACCCTATGGTTTTAGACACGGTGGTAGATCTACAAGGACCCGAACTTCATTAGTATACATAGAATCTATTTTCGATTCCATTGCCTTGAGCCATTTTCCTGCATCAACATCATTAATTGCTGTGTATAAATAACGGATCTGTTTCTTCTTGGTGCGAGATGGCAATTAAGCCTTCTCCTAAACCCAGATACCTATTTGGTTGTCTCACAACCCTCCCACTATGTCTAGGCACATCTTGATGTTCAGGTTGCACTTTTGATTCAACTCTTGAATCCATTTCGACATCTTGTTCTGTCATATCCAAAACAACTCTTGGTTTGGATGAAATTGCTAACTCCTTTAGTACTACTTCACTTCTTCCTTTGTGATTTCTAACAAACTCTTCCTCTAAAAGTTTGCATTTGTAAACACAAATACCTTCCTATCATGAGGATTTGTAAAAATAGTGCCCTCGAGTTCCGTAGGATATCCTACAAACAAACATACTTCTGACCTTGGTTCCATCTTTGTGGATTCAGGCTTTAGAACATGGGCTGGACAACCCCAAGTCCTCAAGTGCCTCAATGAAGGTACTCGGCCAGTCCACAACTCCCTAGGTGTTTTAGGCACCGATTTGGATGGAGCAAAGTTAAGAAGATATGTCAGTTTGTATGGCATATCCCGTAACGATTAGGAAGGTTAGCATAGGACATCATTGATCTTACCATTTCCAATAGAGTTCTATTTCTCCTCTCTGCTACACCATTCTATTGAGGTGTACGAGGAGCTGACAAATTGGAAACAATTCCATTGTCAATTAAATATTGCTGGAACTCTCCAGATAAATACTCACCACCTCGATCTGATCGAAGCTGTTTTAATGGCTTGCCAAGTTGCTTCTCAGCTTCAGCTTTGAATTCTTTGAACTTTTCAAAAGATTCACTCTTTTTATGCATCAAATACAAATAGCCATGTCTTGAGTAATCATCTATAAAAGTTATGAAATATTCATAACCTCCTCTAGCTTGTACATTCATGGGCCCACACACATCAGTATGTACCATGTCTAATGTGGATTCAAATATGTTTCCTTTAGAAGGAAATGAGGCTTTTGTCATTTTTCCTTCAATACAAGATTCACAGGTGGGTAATGGATCACTATCCAAGCCCATAAGGATCCCATCCTTACTAGCTTTGTCAAGTCTTTTACGGTTGATATGACCCATCCTTAGATGCCACAGATACTTTGAATTAATGCTAGAGATATTGGATTGTCTTGGTTTTATCAATTCTGTGGTGTTTAGTGAGCCATTCATAGGTTTTATAAAAAACAATCCCTGTTTAATTATCGCTTCACAAATAAAATCCTTATTCTCATATATTGAAACAACCTTTTCGAAATATAAGGAGTAACCATATTTTATTAGATAAAAAACAGAAATCATGTTCCTTACAATCATTGGCATGTAATAAACATCTTCCAAATATAACCTTTGACCACTAGGAAAGTCCAAGATAACTACTCCCACCGATTCTGCTGAAACATAGGAACCATCTCGCTATCTTAACTTGGCGGCGGCTTTAGGAAGTCTTTTCCTTTGCTGGAACCCCTGCAAAGAATTACAAACATGGTTAGTGGCTCCTGAATCTAATATCCAAGAAGTAGATAAATCTGCCACATTTCTAGTTCCTAACAAACTTAGGAAGCCCATACCTTGTTTGCTTTTGAGGGACTCTAGGTAGATCGACGAGTTTCTTTTCGATGGCCCATCTCATCACAGTGGAAACACTTTCCTTTGATGTTCTCTTTGGCCTTCTTTTTCATGGGTTTGGCCTTGACCCCTATTTGGGCCTTCTTTTTCATTGGACCCTTCTTCTTTTCCTTGCCCTTACCCTTGGGCTTAGAAGAAGAAGCTACATTAGCTACTGGCCCATGAGCCTTAATATTCAATATTTCCTCCGTGCTCGGAGGTATTCATCAACTCACTCGAGGTGTAATCCTTCTTGTTGAGCTCATAGTCCAACTTAAGCTGCTGAAAAGAAGAGTTTAAGCTATTGATGATCATAATCATCTGCGTGTCCGCATCCATATCCGCCCCAAGCATCTCAGCCTCAGTGACCGCAGAGATTACCTTCATCATGTAATCACTTTTGGTTCACGAGTTTATGTCTAAGATTATGAAAGGTTTGGATAGCTTTCACTCTTGCAGACCTAGTCCTCACACCAAACATCTCAAGTAGGTGATGGACCATTGCACTAGCAGTTTTCATACAAGCAATTTGCTTTTGCAACAAGCCGCTGACAGAAGCCAGAATATAACACTTAGTAGTCTTGTCAGCATTCTACCAACGCTCATATTTTTGGACTTGCTCAGGAGTTGCATCTCCACTAAGAGGTGTAGGCTCATTTTCTGTTAACACCCATGAAATACATTCATATTGAAGAACAATGTCAAGGTTACGTCTCCATTCATTAAACTTGTCTCCATTTTCCAATTTGTTATTAGTCAAGAGCAGGGTGAGTGGATTCTGGATTCATTTTGTGGTTGATTATGTCTGAAAATATAAATTATTAAAACATGAGCATACTAGTCAACAATTTATGGAACTTTGTATAAAATCATGATGCATGTATGCATGATGATAGATTTAACAAAACTTAAAAATTAAAACATTATCTGACGGTTATTTTTCTTATCTATAATGCACTAAGTGATGGTGGGTCATCTTATCTATTAAAAGAAAAACTGGGACCCTCCCACTCAAAAAACTACCAAGCATCTCATGCTCAATTTTTTAAGAAGCGTCTTAATTTGGTCCATACTTTTACCAACAGAGCTACCATACTTTTACCAACAGAGCTACGATGGGCAGTTTATTGATAAAAAATGTTGAGTGTATAACCATTTGATTCATTCACTAAAGATACCTACAAATCATGCCTCGGTGGGAGGTCACATTTGCTATCATTAAGTGGACTTATCCTTAAGGAGACCCAAACCATGCAAGATCTAGGATCCATGCCCTCCGATGGGGAGTAACACTTCACCACATGTAAACGGGCCATCATTTGGAGACCGTGGACTCTCACAGGAGCATCCTCTCCCACTCAATCTTTTTGGGCTTTAAGTTTTAAATACCATCTTGTCTAGATGCAATTTATTATCCATCCTATATTGTTTCATTATATATCTCATACATAATGAATGCATGGCAAGGACTAGGGTTGGCAATTTTCTAAATGACATGCAATCACATAATATCACATATTACAAGCATTCATTTCTCCATTCATCACATGAACTAATAAAGCCACTTTTGATTGTCCATCCTAGAAACATAAAATAATTACAAGCCTTTTAGGCCCAAAAAATGCTTCTTCATCTTGGATCTTCTGCTTCGAACTCTTCGCTAACATGATCCGGCCCATTCGGTAAACAAAATGTAATGGCATTTATGAAATTAGAATTTTGTCATTTTGAAAAATAAAATTCCAGCACTAGATTTTTAGAAAACCAAATCTTTTTTTTGACAAAAAATTCCAGCACTTGTTTTATTAAAACCGAAACTCATTTCATGAAAATTAAAAAACAACACTTAGTATTTTAAAAAAACCAAAATTGGATTCTTTGAAACAAAAAACCAGCACTTGTTTTCCAATTATAACTGAAATATGATTCATTGAAACAAAAATTCCAGCAACTTAGTTTTCACAAAACTTATGCCAAAACACAAAAGGATACACCGAAAATTTTAACTTTCCATTTCTTCAATCCATGGCTGCTCCTTCTTCATCATTACATCAATTTGTACATTACAAAATCAAATAAAATAGAAAAAAAAAACCAAGGAGGAAACAAGGTGATGATAGACCACCCTCCTTGTTACAACCAAATGAAGAAATCTTACAAGATAAAATTTAACTTCTATGGACAACCAAAAGAGCAACATACACCATATATATTTCTATCACATAAAAATATGCAGTATACATAAAAAGATTGCCAACCCATGCATCAACCATATAGGAACCGAAATCATGCATGAAAAATCGACTCTGATACCAATTGTTGGATCAGAAAAGAAAGCATGCTTAGTACGGAGAAACGATAGATTTCAAAACTTTTTAAGAAATCATCTTGCAGCAGAAGCAATATATCCAAATCAACATGCTAATCCATACATGATATGGTATAAGAATAATAAAACCAAGAACAAGATAAAAGGAATTACCGACTCCTTTGCTACAGCTTTAAATCCTCGCTGCGCTATCCTCTCCTTCTTATATCCAAATCCTTTGCCTTTGAGTCTTTTCCTTTAGCAATCTATCTTCTTCCTTGTTGTAGTATCCTAAACCAATTAGATTTACCACTTGTTCTTCAAGGACAGCTAGGTTAACAAAATCCTTTGGTGGGAAAGGAGAAGAAATATTTGGAGGAGATTTTCTTAGAAGAAGAAGAACCAAAATTGAAACTCTTTCAATTCTTTCACTTAGGAATTTCGGTTCTACCTTGCATGAAAGGAGAGAATATCTAAAAACCATGCAAGAACCCTTTCTTACATCTCAATTTCGAAATATGCATGAATGGAAAGAGTGAGAGGCATCCAATGCATCACTTACATTAACCACTCATCAAATAGCCAATAAATGAGACTTACTTCATTTATCTTTAAAATGGCTATTTGAAAAGACCATAACCTATAATTGAATACCCATTTCGGTTTTGGCAAGAAGAAAGAAGGAAGATGGTCCATCTAATGCACATCTTTCATCTTTAATCTAATGAATGCAAATAGGTTACATGCCAACATTAAAAGCCAACCATTAAACCATTTAATGGTAAGTTCATAACTCCATTTAATAATGATGAACCATAATAAAGACCATTTTATTTAGTATTTTAATGTCAAATGTGTGGTTACACATCTAACCTAACACAATTTCGAAATTGCTTCTTCTCCATTAAAAAATGTTTTAATATAATTAATCTAATTAATTACATTAAACCAAAACAAGCCCATTTCTAAATGAACATATGGGCTTCCAATTAACCATTAATTAGTATAAGTCCATCATTCAATTATGGACTTCTAAAGCCTCAAACTACTTCTTACTTAGCTTGATAACCTTCCTTAAAGCCAAGTGGGAAATCTTATTGGACTTTGATAATTCAAGCTCCGATAAGCCCGAAATAATTCAATCTCATTGGAATTAATTCTAGCTTATTAACTAAATGTCATTCCACTAAAGACAATTAGTTGAACTCTTGAATTATTAAATATTATGAGAATATGTCCAATTGCAAACCCTATTTAGAACCTTATTATAGCCATCCGCACAACAAAGGGTAAAATTACCGTTTTGCCCTTATGTTGGTTTTTCCTTCTAAATCTCTCATTTTACTTTATATGGTGATTAATACATAAGATCTCATCTTAGTGTTAAGACTTGATGGGTAGCTAGTCCATCAAACTATCTGCGCCAGATTTAATCACCAAATCTCCTTAAAACATCTGAAGAGATGATAACACTATAAACTCTTTATTTGAGTGAATGTTCACGATACATGTTTCAATTAATAATTCCAACATGCAGACACTAGATTAATACCTGTAAAAATCCATTCGATCATATCAAGAATTATAATGAAACACATATGAGTTCACCACTCATTAAGATTGTGGTTCATAATAAGGGAATGCTTAAGTTGTATGTTTTAAGATTAAAGTAACGCCCACTTAATTCTTGAAAACATACTTGATTCCGATTCATTTAATAGTGCCATTATCGATAGTCTACTACTATCATGATTTGAAACTCATCATTCCCTTTAAGTAAACTCCTTTACTTATATGGAGATAAATCGCAACACTACGGTCTAAACCATAATCAAGCGACCAACTTGATTATTCAACTGTGAATCAATTAATTGATTCTAATAATATACATGTTTCCATACATCTCTATGTATATGTATATTACTTACAAATGAATCTTGGTACCTTATGACCAGATATATAAAGCTCATACAGATAAAACCAAACTCTTTTGTTTTATTAATAATAAATATTTTCATTACAAAGCTGTAACTGAAGAAGATAAAGTTACATGTAAATACACTTGCTTTCCAGGGCACTATATTTACATAACTCCAACAGATGATGCATTTATGACATTTATATGGAGATTGGGGTAGTTAGGAGTGAATTAATACTAGTTTTAGAGAGAGAATGGGAGAAAAATCGATCGGAGAAGACAATCTGCGGCTTGCACGTGAAGCCTCGCCGTGACGAATTAATGTTTAATTCGTCACGGCGAGCGAGATGGAAGACATCGCGGAGAGCTCTAAAATGCTGGACGCCGTGGCGAGCTCCTCTCGACGTTGCGGCGAGCTCGAGCATTCCACGCCGTGATGAGTTCTCTTCCATGCGTCTCGGCGAGCCCCAAGGAGAACGTTCGATGCGGCGAGCGTCATTACACGTCACGACGAGCGTCGCATGACGCCGCGGCGAACGGTTTGAGGTCGCGGCGAGGGAGAATTTCTTATTGGATTTAATCGGATTTTTGAGGCATAACTAATGGTGTAGACCTCCTATTGAGGTGATGTTTGATTCGTTGTGATCTAGATAAAGAGGTCTACAATTGAGGAAAAGAATGAGGGTTTGAATTCAGGTTTTTGAGATCGCAATTAGTGAAAGACAGTTAAGAATGTGATTGTATTTCCACCTAAGGATTGTTTTGGTAATTGGGGTATAATTGTGAGGTCCCTAAATGTAAAGAAAGGCTATCGGAGATTAGAACTAAGCATAAAGAATAAATGCGATCTAGAGAATAGTTATTGATTGTGAGATAATACCCTAGCGAGTATGACGTGATAAATTGACTGAATTTTAGAATTGAAATTGGGGAGTTCCGTATTATGTTATTAAATTGGGATTGAGTCATTATTGAGCAATTGAGTGAAAAGTTAGAATTTGTCTAAAGAAAGTGGAATTTGGAAATAGCACCGGGAAAGGTCATGAATAGGCATCTTGCGTCTTTTATTTAAAGCATGTGCATCATCAAATTATTTTTGACTGTGCATTAGTAATTGGGTAATTATTTGATTATTTTAGAGGCACCGATGGAACAATTCCACGGAAATTGTTGGGACTTCCAGGCTGTAGCTCGGATGTGCAGGTGAGTAACCTAGTTGGTTCCTCAATCTTTGTGTGTTAAATGTTCTATGAATGTATGAATTGTTTGCCAGTGTAAGTGCTTGCAACTGTGAAATAGATGTGCAGAAATTATGAGTAAATATTCTGAATACGATAAATAGAATTGATTGTTATATATGTTATTGACTGTGCAAGTGTGAGTGCATGCTAGGCATGATTAAAAATCGGTAATTAACAGTTGTGAATGAAGCAATTAGTGATCAGAGCTTTAAGCTCGATTATCAGTGAAAGGGCCTAAGGCTAAAAGGGAATAGTGCATACCCAGAGGGCTCTCCTATCCCTAATGTGAGCAGCAGTAGTGCATACCCTAAGGGCTCTCATACTTGCCTAAAATGCGATTTCTGTGTAATGTGCCGAATCGGGACAGTATTGACGCTCAGTCACAACACTGACATAAAAATGAGAAGTGGCATACATTATGCATCTAACTGTATTGTGAAAATTGAGAATGCGTGTATTATGTGATGATTGTGCAGTGACATGTCTGATTTACGTTATGATAAAAAGGTGTAAATTTTCTTATAGTGTTCCGAATGTGTTATTGTGTGACTATGTGATATATTGTGTATATGCATAAGTTGGGTGAACCGATGGTTTCTCACTGAGTTCGCAAACTCACCCAACATTGCAATTATTTTTTTTAGGAATTGGTGATTACCCCGATAGTGAAATGGGAGTATGATTACTGCAAGAGAGTCAGAATTTGAAGTCGGGATCAGTTCATGTCTTCATTTGTGTTATTCTGAATTATGTGTAAATTTGTATTTCCGCATATTTGTACTGTTATAACAGAGGGCCCAATTGATTAATTCTGTATTGCTATTTGTTTACTGAAATAGTATTTTGATGGAAAAATGTTTTTGTATCACGGGCCCAAATTGTTTAATGATTTCTACACACTCGTTTGTTTTCAAAAAGTACAAAAATTATTTTACGGAATTTCTGAATGGATTTGAGTGCTCTAGTACGTCACCCTCGCGGGACGCGGGCTCGGATATCACCATCGATATCGGGTCTGGGTCTGGTAGGAGTGGGGTACTACAATCCTGTTCCTATATTAAGAGTTAGAACCTTAAAACATAGTACATATGAGATCAAAAAGCGGCTAAGAAAAATGCATTTCATGCTCATGCATATTGTTAGTATACATGCAAGTGAATATTGATTTTTGCACACTAAAATGACTATATATGCATTCATTGACATTTTTTGGGTATAATTGTTGACAAATGTGATTATATTGAGAATTGTGAATTGTATGTGTTAATAATTGATTTGGAGAGTATAATTATTGGCTCAAAATTTTCAGTGAAAATTTGGGAAAATTCTATAATTTTAAGGGTATACTGGATTAGGAAAAATGTGAAGTGGCAAAACAATTGATGAAGAGTTGAAGAAATAAATATCAAATGGTAGTAGAAATTTTAATATGTGACATTAAGGTTTAATTACTTTTGTCATTAAAAATTGGGAGACAATTACATTAGAAGTTGGAGACAAATGGACTAAAAAATTAAGTATTGTTAAGCATAAATCATTCAAGTGGAAGGTGGCATGATAAGTGTCATGACACCCACCAAGTGTTTTTGTTTATTTCCATTTGAAAGACATCTTCATGTCTTTCATCCCTAACAAAGACCCTCTCATCTTCTCTATTCTCTCCATCTATGAAACTCCCTCTCACCTCACCATGTTGATTTTTATCCAACTCCTTTACTTTGTTTCTTCAAGATTCATTGTCTTCTCTTTCTTTTTGTTAAAAGACCCAACCCATTTCACCTTGAAGTTGATTTTTGTGTTTGTTGAAGGAGCTAGGGTTTCTTGGTGATTTGAAGAAAATGAAGTTAAACAAGTAAGTATAAGCATGGACTTTTCTTGATTTATTAAAGGAAGCATATTTGATGATAGTTGGAGGACAAATGGTCATAAATGGTGAGTTATGTATACTAGAATGTGGGTAAAGAAATGAATAAATTGATGTCTTGATTTTACATGTATGATGATGAATGATTTCTAAATTGATGTAGAGATGAATATTGTTGAAGTGTGCTAGACATGTACAAATGCGGTGTTTCCACTGAACATGCATCCGTATTTTTGCCATTTCTTGGTATATAGGCATTCAAATCGGATGATTTTAAGTGAATATTAAACTAAATATGTATGGATATATTTTTAATAAAGGAATACGAATTGAATTATGTCTTTAAGAATTTCAAAATTTGGCTTTATATTGAGTTCATAGATTCTGTCATGGTTTGGAATAATCTGTAGTATGTCTAGCATAACTTACAGAATGTGGAACCAAATTGCATGAAATTGATTTCACATAAAACTTAAGAATAAAGGAACAATTGGTTAGAAGAATGTTTGGCCTAAATCCTTCATTTTCATTGCCAAAAATACTGTGTAAAATTTTCCCGAACATTTATTATTGAGAAGAGCTAGAAGAAGTTGAAAAAAAGGGGTGTGCACAATCATACACAAACACAATCACGACTCTTAATGGCTACAAGGGATCTCACGATCGTGCACAAGCATGATCGTGACTCTTAAGGTTCATAAGGTATCTCACGATCATGCAAAAGCATGATTGCACATAGTGAAGGTGTGGTGAAAGTTGACAAACGCAAACATCCTTTGATCTTTTGACCATAACTTCTTATCCCGACCTCCAAATGACATGAGACTTAAACCATTGGACTCGTAATACATTTCATTCATCTCCACCAAAAATTATAACTGTATAAAATCATTTTAGAGTGATTTGAAGCCTTTTGTTCTTACTTTTGGAGGTCAAATAAAAAATTTAATTCCAAGGATTGCAATATAGAATGCAACCTCGGGTTGTCTTACTTAATCGTAACCTAATGAAATGGACCTAAGCTAGCCTAAGTGTTATGAAATGCAAACTAAAGTAGTAAGGAGGGGGGTTTTGATTCTTTTAGAAAGTTAAACAAAATTGAATCAATTGTAAGAGAAATGTGTAAAAAGTATTTTTGGATTTTGGGAATAGAAATTTGAAAGTTAAAGACAATAATCAAATGTGATAGAATCCTCTTGAAAAATGAGCTTTAGCTATCATAGTTCGAAATAAATCTTCGTGGGAGTGAAAATCACTAAGTTTCAAATGATAAACCTTAAAGAACTCTTTAAGCCCAAGGTTTTAACAAATGAACTCCATTTCTTAAATCCTTGTTGAATGCATCTTAGTGTATGCAATGGGTAAGTCAATGCAAATAGTCATTTTTTTTATCTAGCATCATCTCAATATCAAACACAACTAGGTAGATAAAAGAGAATTAATCAAATCACAAATAGACATATATGAGACTTCATATATTCAAGTTCCAAGTTCTACATCAAGAAATCCCAATAACACATTAAATGTTCAATACTTGATTAAACTCTAATTAAGAAAATTCAACTACAAATTACTAATCCCAACTTTGGAGTTCATAACAATGTAGCTGAACATGATTAAACTACTCCCCTTTGAAACCCATTGATGTTGGAACCCAACTTTTAAATGGAATTTTGAGATATAAATTGAATTTAAATGAGTATGTTAGTTTATGTGTTGTGTTATGGAAGTATATAACTTTAAAGGAAATTGACAAGAAAGGATTGGATTTGAATTTGATACGTTTGAGTTTTGAGTAGATTTGTATAGTTTATGAAAGTTAAAGTGAATGAGTTGATTGAAATAGGAGTTGAAAATCAAGAAATAAAGAAAGAAAATGTGAGAATATGAAGAATTGTGAAAATTTGACTTTTTGGCCACAGAGAGTTGACTTTTTAATTTAGGCACAATTTGAGAAAATGATCTTCAAGAAATTTGTAGCTTATGTTGAAAGATTTCTGTCGCCATAAAGTTTGATATTTTTCGATATCGGGAGCGAAAGTTATGAACAATCAAAGTTTTGTATTTGTTTTGCTTTGGTTTGGGTTGACAAGTATTTGGCAGAAAGTTTGTTTATGTTTTTGACCCTCTTAGAGCTTGAATTGGATTGAGAAGTCTTCTTGAAGATTGTATCACATGTTTAGATATTTCTAATGGTGAATAATGTGCCTTATTTGGAGTTAGGAGTAAAACCTTATGGGGGTTAGACCTAGTTCAGACTGTTCATTTGGCAAATTTGGGCAGAAACTTGGTTTGGATTTTAGAACATTTTAAATCTCGAATTGAATTGGGATGTATTCTTGAAGAATGTTGTACTTGTTTATATCTTTCTAATGATGTATAATTTGTCAAATTTGGACTTAGGATGAAGAAGTTATGAGGGCTGAAAGATTTCAGTTACTGTTGATGGAAGTTAAAATTGTGCACTACTTTTGGAAGGGTATTTCACCCCCTTAGAGTCTGTTTTGGTTTTTGTACTCTTCATAGAAAATGTAGCTTATCTTTTCCTCTTTCTATTGATGTATAATTTGAAATTATTGGATTTAGGAATAAAAAGTTATGAGGTTGGGAAAATGGTAGGTACTGTTCATTTGGTCAAGTTATTGTTCCATTGGCTACTGTATAGGCAGAAAGTTTGAGAGGGTTTTTACCTCTTCAAACACCTGAATTGATCTTTGCTCCCTTCATGAAACTTGTATATTATCTTTTTATCTTTTTAATGAGGTAAAATGTGACATTTTTAAAATATCGTGTTAAAAGATATGATTGTTCAAACTTCTGATATAGTATAGGACCCTTTTCAATTTTGCAGAAACTTTGAAGCACTTTTTAAACCTCTTAAAGGCCAAACTAGTTTTTATGTTCTACAAGGAAGTTGCAGAGCTTCCTTCAATATTTCTATGGAGATCAAAATTTTCAAATTTGGAGTTCAGAATCAATAGTTATGAATTTTTAAAAACATTCTGTTCTATGATGTCGTTTCTGCTTGCTTCACATTTTGCGTCTTCCTTCCAAATCCGACCCTTTTGCAACTTTTTGCTTATATCTTTTCCGTCCAACATCCGATTGACTTGGTTTTTGAAGCGTTGGATTCCTAATACAATTATCTACATCCTCACGGAAAATTTGTAATTTTATGAGATTAAAATGAGGTTGATTAATTCAATCAAAGTGAGTTGGATAAGTTTCTAAACATGGTTCAGTATTTTGAGAAATTCTCGATCTATGGAGATCCGATTGAAGTGATTCTTGAGGAAAAATAAAATTAAGACATGGGGCTACAAATCATATGGATAAAGTAAATTTCAATTTTTCGTCTAAGACTTTCAATTTCTGAATTGAATGTCAGATTAGTGTGCAGTCTTGGATTAGAGACATCTGAAAGTATTTTAGTCATAACTTTTGATCTAGTAATCCAAATGAGGTGGTTCTTGATTTGGATTAAAATAGAGTAATAGGGATACATTTTTTATGAAGAAATAGAGTTTCAATTTTGGCTTTAAGATTGTCAATTTTTGAATGGAAATAACGTGCTGAAAAATGTTTTAGAATAAGACATGTCTGAAAAGTTTTGAGCATAACTTTTGGTATAGTACTCCAAATTGCATGATTTTTGTGGCATTATGAAATTATGACAATGAGAAACATTTCTATAGAAGGAAGTTGTGACAAATTCCTTCAAATTGATGATTATAAAACTGTCCTAAAGTAGCATGAATTAAAATCAAGTTTAAGGGCATTTGTGGAACATCACTTAAGGAATTAAGAAGTTAGGCTAAAGTGGAGGGGCAATTAGGTCATTTACCATTCATTAATGACAAGGCAATAGAAAACAAGAGATGGCTGTCATTTTTGGGAGAAAGGAGGTGAAACTTATGAAAAAAAGAAACAAAGGAAGAAGAGAGGAGAATGAGAGAAGCTTCGGTGATGGAGAAAAGAGATAGAAAGCTTGGGGATTCCAATTTTTGGGAGATTTCAAGAGGATTTTGAGTTGATTCAAGGGAAAGAGGATGGAAGATGATGAAAGTCCCCTTTAAAGCCATGAAAAATTCGAAAATTGAGAAGTGGAAGGTAAGAGCAATTAATAAGATTTGAGTTTTCCTTAAATTTTTGGTTTAGAATTATGGAAAATGATATGGGTTTGTGAATTATGAAGTTAATTTTGGTGAATGCTTAGTTTAAATTGGGTCAATTTTGGATCAATGTAAATTAGGATTATGCCCAATTTTAGTGAATTGGGGATTTTGGAAATTTAAGGTTTAGATGGCTTGAATATGTGAGAAATTGATGTTTGCTAAGCTCAATTTGAATAATTATGTCTTTTATGATGTTGAAATTGGGTGAAATTGGTGTAGGGAATTTTCAATTGGAAGAATAAAAGAAGAAATGGTCAAATTGAAGCTAGGGAGAAGGTTCTAGCATTGATTCGAGGTGGGTAGTATGTTTATTTATTGAATTTTAAGCTAAGCATGTGTTTCTGAAAAATCAAGAAGCAAATTTTGATAAAATAATGTTTAATTAAATGTTTGAAAAATATGATTTTCGAAAGATTAAATTCCTTATTTTGGAATGATTTTAAGAAAAAGCAAGGATTATGAAATTCGCTGATTTCGAATTATTTGAATCATTTGAAAAATATGCTTTGTGAATTTGAATAAGTTTGCTTTATGATTTAAAGAAATTATTGCATTCATTGTTATGAATTTGATTGATATGATATGTGTTCAAATTGATGATTTGAATTGCATTAGAATTGCTATGTGAATTCATGTTGGATATGTGATTGTGTTTGTGTCAATTTAGACACGATATGGAATTATGAAAATTTGAAAAAAAATCAAGATTTCGAGATATGCCTTCAGGCAATCCGAATTGTTGAGTATGCTTATGTGTTATGTATGTTTGATCAGGTCTTATAAGTGGGACAAGTGCGCACTTGTCTATTTTTTTAAGCTTTCTCCCGACTGCCCGGTAGAGGCACTGGAGTTCCGATCTAGATCTCCCATAACTCACGGCTACACCGAACCGCGATGTGGGAAGGTGTAGTACGTTTCGTTCACGGCTGCATAGGACCGCTATGTGGGAATGTGCAGTACGTTCTATTTTGGACCGAACCAAACCATTTGATGTGATATGTGTTTTTGTTTTGTTTATACTTGTGTGCATTCATATTTTGAGTTTGTTTATGAATTGTGAAATTTTGAGAATTTTGTGATTTGAGAAAGTGGGTTTTCAATCATGAAATTTTAGAAAATTGTTATAAATTGTCTTGTAAAGTGAAAGTTGAAGACAATAATTTTTTGATATATATATTCTATTGGAAAATGTTTATGAATTAAAAAAAAAGAGTTTTGGAAAGATGTCTTCGCTTATGGTTCAACTTATAAACATATTATCCACGAGCTTTGTGCTCACCCCCTCCCGTTTCATCCCCATCTCCAGGTATTCGAGCAGGAGATCGAATGAAAGAATGTCAAGGCGTTTTGTTCAATTTTGTGTCGTTTGGATGTTTGTGTAAATTGGAATTTTTAGTATTAATTTTGTAAATGGCTTAAATGGCCATAATGTATTGCAAGCATTTATGATGTATATGAATCCTGAATTGTGTATTTGGATTTTGTTATGGTTGAGATGTGTGTATGGTTATGAATAAGAATTGATTGAGCTATGACTGTTGATTGAGCTACGGATAATGACTTGAAGTGGCTTAGAAATAGGTTTGCGTTTGTTTATGCTAAAATCCCGGACGGAGGGTCCGGTGGATTTCGATGATTATGTGATTGTTTGGGAATTTTGAAGTGTTTATTTACCATTTGCAGGTTTTGGGTTTTTACAAATGCAGCTGTTATGCTGCCGAATTTTCAATAAAATTGGAAATAAAAAAAATGAGTTTTGGGATTTATATGATTGTATAAGTAAATGATTAAGAGTTGAGTTTTGGTATGAGAAAGAATCTCCGAAAAGGGAAATAAGATTGCTCTGTACGAGTTGATAAAGAGATGAAAGAAAAAAATTTATACCGTCTCGAATTGTATTGGTTTTTAGGTTTCCAACGCGATACGTGAATGTTATCGGATGCCGGATCCGCTTTCGCTTGTCTCTGTGTTTGATTTGCTTTCGATTCGTGTTGGCTTCGTCGCTTTCTGATTTTATTTCCATATTTTGTGGTCCGATTCTGTGCTTCGATTTCGCTTCGTTATTCACTTTGCTTTCGATTCAAATTCTGCTTTCGCTTTACGATTCGATTTCGTTTTTGTTATTGGTTTCTGCATTTTGCTATTCGTGTCGCCTTCGGATTCGAATTATCCGATGTGCATTCGCTTTAGTTTCGACCACTTTCGTTACGTTCTTCGGTTGGGATCCGGTCTCCGGATCGGGTCCCAACATTTATGAAAACTTAGCTCAATGGTAAGAGGCGTGCAGTTAGATACAACAAAACATTGAGGTCTCGAGTTCGAGTACCAAAGAGGACAATACCTTTGAAGGTTGTGGTCGCGGGCCAACTTGGGGTACGCTGGGCCTAGTTCGCCCCGGTACACAAAACACAAACCCAACTCAACCCATCCCAACTCAAGTTAATAATAATTTTTGTTCAACTTAGCCATGCAATTAACCTTAAGTAACATCACAAGCAACTATAAAACCATCATATAAACATATGATTTACCTTAAGCAAGCTTCCACACAATCTCACAATCCTCTCTAAATCTTTCCACTACACAATCATCATCATCACTTTGCAAGGGAAGCTAAGTTAGGCTCTTAGAAGCAAGATGAAGAGCAAAATTTTTTGGCTAGAACATATGGAGAATTCAAGGGAGGAGACACGAAGGAGAAGAAGAAGACTCACCAAAACACTTTTGTTTTTCCTCCCCCCAACTAGAAGTGTCGAGAATGCAAGCTTGATCAAAGTGGAAGGATCTCTCATCATGCCACTTGGCATGAAATGGGAGAAAAAGACAAGCTCCATCCAAAGGCTCTAATCAATCCATATAATGGCTCTAATTAATCCATCCAATGGCTCTAATTAATCCCTCTAATTTATTTATCCAATATTCCAGTTCCATTGGGCAGAAATTTTCACTACCGAAAATCAACCGGTTCGTCACTTGGCGATTTTTTCGGTCTAGGAATTTTCTTCGGAAAAGTCCAGAAAAATTCCTAATATTCCCTGAAAATATAAAACACATAACAATCCACTCCAATTAAATTTTCAAGCCCATAAACCACATTTTCCAGAATAAAATCCCATTTAGGCTCAACTACTGGGAAATATCATGAATGCATGTACAGTTATTTTTCATATGCAAAAATTCACTGTTCACAAATACCAGTATGCATAAAAATGCCAAATCAGTCCTATTCACTCTCATCCCTGACCAAATTACTATTTTACCCTTCCCGTCAGGGGTGGGATGTTACAATAGATTTAACAAAACTTAAAAAATTAAAACCTTATACGACGGTTATTTTTCTTATCTATAATAGACTAAGTGACGATGGGTCATCTTATCCATTAAAAGAAAAATTGGGACCCTCCCACACAAAAAACTACCAAGCTTCTCATGCTCAATTTGTTAACAAGCATCTTAATTTGGTCCATATTTTTACTAACAGAGCTACGGTAGGCAGTTTATTGATAAAGAATGTTGAGTGTTTAACCATTTGATTCATACACTAAAGATACCTGCAAACCATGCCTCAGTGGGAGGTCACATTTGCTATCAATAAGTGGACTTATCCTTAAGGAGTCCCATACCATGTAAGATCTAAGATCCATGCCCTCCGATGGGGATTAACACTTCACCACATGCAAATGGTCCATCATTTAGAGACCGTAGACTCTCACATGAGCATCCTCTCCCACTCAATCTTTTTGGGCTTTAAGTTTTTTTATTTCCATCTTGTCTAGCTGCAATTTATTATCCATCTTATATTGTTTCATTATATATCTCGTACATAATGAACGCATGGTAAGGCCTAGGGTTGGCAATTTTCTAAATGACATGTAATCACATAATATCACATATTATAAGCATTCATTTCTCATTCATCACATGAACTAATAAAGTCACTTTTGATTGTCCATCCTAGAAACATAAAATAATTACAACAAGCCTTTTAGGCATAAAAGTATTCTTCTTGGACTTGGATCTTCCACTTCGAATTCTTCGTTCACATGATCTAACCAATTCGATAAACAAAATGTAATGGCATATATTATAACTGAAATTTGTCACTTTGAAAAACAAAATTCCAGCACTAGATTTTTAGAAAACCGAATCTTTGTTATGACAAAAAATTCCATCACTAGTTTTCATTAAAATCGAAACTTATTCCATGAAAATAAAAAACCAACACTTAGTATTTTATCAAAACCGAAATTGGATTCTATGAAACAAAAATCCAGCACTTGTTTTTACAATAAAAACCGAAATGTGATCTATTGAAACAAAATTCCAACTTCTTTGTTTTCACAAAACTTATGCCAATACATAAAAGGATGCTCTGGAAAAAATTTTACCTTTCCATTTCTTTAATCCATGGTTGCTCCATATTCATCATTACATCAATTTGTACATTAAAAAAAATGAAGCTAAGGAGGAAACATGGTGATGATAGACCACAACCAAATGAAGAAATCTTACAAGGTAAATTTAACTTCTATGGACAACCAAAAGAGCAACATATACACCATATATATTTCTATAACATAAAAATATGCAGCATACACATAAAAATTGTCAACCCATGCGTCAAATATATAGGAACTGAAATCATGCATTAGAAACCAACTATAATACCAATTGTTGGATTGGAAAAACAAAGCATGCTATATTTGGAGAAATGGTAGATTTCAAAACTTTTAAGAAATCATTACTTACAGTGGAAGCAACAAATCCAAATCATCATGCTAATCCATACATGATATGTGACCGCGCATCGTAACGCTAATCAAAATTAAAATAACAACACTACTACTGTAGCAGTGGTAAGTCTAGGTCGATCCCACAGAGAGTGTGTGTAAAGTTTATGAAAATAAATTAATCGGTGTTTACACTTAAAGGGGGTTTTGGATTTTTAAAAGAAGAAATAAAAATAAAAATAACTAATAAAAACATGCAATAAAATGATAAATGTGGAGAATTCAGTAGGGATCCGGTTCTTCGGTTCAATCTCGGCCTACACCCTGACTAAGAAGATTTTATTAATTTGTTGTTCTTTTCCCTCTCATAGCAATTATTAATCGTGGGTTAAAAATTAACCTGAGTTTTCCCTTAGATTTTGTTTAATCAAGATACGATCGTTGATTAAACCTAACCACCTAACAACCTAGGATATGATCTCAACATTTAATTAGGCAGTAGCATTACGAATTAGGAAAACCGATTAATCAAGGTAACAACCACATACGATGCGTCATTTAACCTAGGTGATGTTATCCCTAATGATTACGAATCATTAGTTTCTACACATGAATTTCAACATAACAATTACGGATTTTATCAAAATTCTAGCAATGGGTTCGAAATTAACGATTCAATGAAGGCATTAAAATCATCACTTCACAATACCTGATGAGTTTATACACAAATAATCGAATAATAATGAAAATTCGATTATCTATACACAAAACCCAAACTAATTAACATAGGATAACACAATCAATTCCTAATGAGAGAAGGAAACAAAAAAATAATTAAAATAATACTTAACCCGGGTCGTCGGCGTCGATATTACCTCCAAACCGGTGTTGGGATGTTTAGCCCTTCATAAATATTTTTCGACAAATAGCTTTCACCCCATTTTACTCATCCCTGTGTTGTACCGACACTGTCTTACTCCTCAATGTAGCTTTTTATCTACTGTTCATTGATGTGACCAATAAAGGTCACCATCAACTAAAACATTGCTCTCCACTCTTTGCTTTCTATCTGCGTTTTTGCTTGTTCTCCAGTGTCGGCACTATTCCCTCCCTCTTGAGATCAATAAACTGTGGTACTTAAAACCCTCTCTGTTGCTTTGTTAAACGCCGGCGTCTTGTGCATCAACTGTTGCGTGTTGCTTAAAAACGACGCTTCCTGTTGCATTTTTCTGCTTGTGTTTACTGTGCGGTGATTAGACAATTTAAGTTTCTCCATTTAAAACCTTCACGCTAGTAGCCCCCATTGTGCGTTTTGCACAAAACGACGCACGTTTCTCTGCTGCGTGCCTCCGACTTTTGCATTTTGAGCAAAACGCACTCCACACTTATACCTAGCCTTAATTCATTTCTATTTATTTCTGTCTCCTCACTATTCCTTGCATGCAACATTTTTCTATGCTTCTTATTCCCTGTTGCTTCGTCCCTCGTGCTAGGTTATTGAAGCTCCTTTCATTTAATTTGTTATCCCTATTTAATTCTTGTCCTATCCATTTACTGTGCGTTTTTTTTAATAAAACGCACAGCATACTCCTGCCTCACTATAGTTCACGTCCCTCATAATTTTAATTTGCTCCTTTCTTGATTTTCTTTGTCTTTCTTTCTTTTTTTTTTCTCCACGAAGACAAGCAAAAATTGCTCTTCAGAAAATGATCCAAATTTTGTCCTTTTAACTCACTTTAATTTTTTTGTTTCCGAATTTTACCTAAAATAAAATATGAATTAAAGTGAGTATCTTAAGTATTTTATGTAAATAATTGCTAAGTGTAAATAATTAAAAATATCGACAATTAAACACATATCAATTTCTGCCACACTTAGCTTTTGACTGTCCTCGGGCAAAACATCAAAATTAAGCTCATTGACCCAAAACAACAACTCAACTTATATATTTTTCCAAGACTGCATAATCATAAACAAAGATGAATAAATTTTAAAAATCATAGCAAGAAATCAACATTCCAAGCTTTTACTCATGATCAATCAACATCCAATATTTTCAAAAATTGAGCAATCTAATGGTAGATTCAGAAAATGTGTTTAGCTAAAATATATAAATGGGTACACTCAATACCATTTCATTTCTCCACCACTAATGTTCACATGCAAAATCATGAATCAAAGGACTTTTCAAGGTTGTAATGTGGGAAAAGGTGAGGTGAGATATATTTGGGTCAAGTAGCATGAAAGTCATCAAAGCTAGTGAAACAAAAGTAACGCTCATCAAAAACTGGGTACCGTCAGCTATGACAAGTGCAACATTTATATTTCACAACCATATTCAGCTCTTACACACAAACCACATGAAGCATAAACTAAGCCGAAGGAATCACTTATACAATTTATCTCAATGAAATCACACGAGTGAACCTTTCAAACAAATCTCTACCTCACATTCAACATACTCAAATAACTCAACCATTACAACTTTAGGAAGATGCATCAACCATAAATAACTTTTCAACTCATATGCAATTCTTCCTTGATAAATTCATTGTAAACAATTTTTTTCTTTTTTTTTCTTTTTTTATTTTTTCTTTTTTTCTTTTTTTCCTTATAAAATTAAAATAAACTACATCAACAAGGGAATTTCAAAGATACGACATAAAATAACATCCCAAGATTATAACCAACCCTCACATATATACACCCCCACACTTAGAATTTTGTACATCCACAAACTCACCAATCATAAATGTTCCATTAGCTTTCTGACTTGGGTAGGACATTTGGTTAAGTTTAAAAGCATAAAATGTGGTTTATACAAAAAGAAAGGCTAAAGCTCAAAGGGGTTTATCAAAGGAAAAATCATGTCAATAGGGTAGGTCATTTGGCTAATGTAGCTTAGGAAAAACAAAGAATGCCTAATCATATCCATGTTAATGCATGTGATAAAAATGTGGTCTCGAATAGAAATTCAATGCAAAATCGGGACGTACATGTCATGAAGGTCACACATTATCAAAAGACAATGAGACTGATATGAATGTGTCAATCAAATATGGCTCAAAATCTCATCGCCTTTGTCTACCATTAGTCACTACTCTTCCAAAGATAATGCATATTGACCAATCACAAGAGCAAAAGTACATGCTAAAGTTGCTATGAAATTTTCTAATCAATCCACACTCTAATCATGATTATATAATCCCAGAAGCAACAGAAAATGAAAAAATGTTTATTTCATTTGTTTTATTCTTTCTTTCATTTTGATTGAAAACTTAAAAACAAGCAAAATAGAAAAATTCAAAAACACACATATGAATATGAAAAGTAATACAAAAATGTAAAGGAAAAGAAATTTACTTCCCTTAGGTTGCCTCCCAAGAAGCACCTTTGTTTAGGGTCGCTGGCTCGACTCCTTTTTCTCCTCACGTGACAAAATTGTGATCTTCGGGTATCACATGTGGCTCCTCCACGTGGGGTAATTCTGGATAGGGCCTTAGTCCATCATCATCCTCCTTCAGTATCTTCCCTATCCTCTGCTTCTCAATTTTGACTGAGTCCATACAATATGGAAATATTTCGAACTTCTCTTCACCTTTTTCTTCTCCATTTAATTCCTCCAATCTATAATGTAAAGGTAGAGAGTTAGTCTCAAAAATAATTATAGACTCAGAACTTACCTCTGAGCTAAAAGATGTGTCCTTTTTAGCTTCGGGCTCCTTCTCCACTTCTTCGACACAAACAATTCGTTGAGGGTTGACCTCAAAATTCTGAAGCTCCCCATCACTTTGCAAATTTTCCCTACAGACTTCAATTGGATACACCTCGGGTTGATATGGTTGCACCTCTTCTCATTGCGACTCCAGGTGATCAAGGCTTATTGCCATCCTCCCCAGTAGGTTTTCCATCCTCTGTTGGTGTGCCTTTGTCTCTTGTAGGAATTCTTGCATTTCTTGCTGCATTTCCTATTGACTTGCTTTTGAATATCCTGTTGCAATTGCAAAGTATTAGCAACAAGTTTGTTAACAATTTCTTCTAAAGATGCACCTAAACCAAGTTGGCTCTTCGGATCTTGGGACCAAGTGTTTTCTGGAAATTTCCTTCCATCCTTCTGGAATTGTAAAGTATTCTCCTGCAATTGCAACATCAACTTTTCCAGAGATGGACCGGAGTTGTCAGAGGAAGCTTCTGGTCTGTACAAGAATTGTTGTGTGTCCTGCAAACTATCATGGAAGCAATTCTGATGATTATTCCATCCATAACAAAAGTTAGGTTGATCAGTCCAAACATTGTTATAGGATTGAGAATATTACTTATAAAAGAAATTACTTCCGTCTATAATTTCTTTTAAAACACAAAATAAAAAATTGAAAAGATCACCAAATAACATAAAAGAAATTAATCACGAACAATTATATACAGAACACCAATTAAATCACAAACAAAAACTAAAACACCGTACTCCCCGGCAACGGCGCCAAAATTTGACCGGGCATCGTAACGCTAATCAAAATTAAAATAACTAGACTACTACTGTAGCAGTGGCAAGTCTAGGTCGATCCTACAGAGAGTGTGTATAAAGTTTATGAAAAGAAATTAATCGGTGTTTACACTTAAAGAGGGTTTTGGATTTTTAAAAGAAGAAATTAGAATAAAACTAACTAATAAAAACAAAACAAAGAAAACATGCAATAAAATGATAAATGTGGGGAATTCGATAGGGATCCGATTCTTTGGTTCAATCTCAGCCTACACCCTGACTAAGCAGATTTTATTAATTTGTTGTTCTTTTCCCTCTCATAGCAACTATTAATCGTGGCTTAAAAATTAACCCGAGTTTTTCTTTAGATTTTGTTTAATGAAGATACGATCGTTGATTAAACCTAACCACCTAACAACCTAGGATACGATCTCAAGATTTAAATAGGCAGTAGCATTACGAATTAAAAAAACCGATTAATCAAGGGAACAACCATATACGATGCGTCATTTAACCTAGGTCATGTTATCCCTAATGATTACGAATCATTAGTTTCTACACATGAATTTCAACATAACAATTACGGATTATATCAAAATTCTAGCAATGGGTTCGAAATTAACGATTCAATGAACGCATTAAAATCATCAATTCATAATACCCGATGAGTTTATACACAAATAATCGAATAATAAAGAAAATCCGATTATCCATACACAAAACCCAAACTAATTAACATAGGATAACACAATCAATTCCTAATGAGAGAAAGAAACAACAAAATAATTAAAATAATACTTAACCCGAGTCATCAGCGTCGATATTACCTCTAAACCGGTAAACATCCCTTTATAAGTATTTTCTGACAAATAGCTTTAACCCCATTTTACTCATCCTTGTGTTGTACCGACACTGTCTTGCTCCTCACTGTAGCTTTTTATCTATTGTTCGTTGATGTGACCATTAAAGGTCACCATCAACTAAAACATTGCTCTCCACTCTTTGTTTTCTCTCTGCGTTTTTGCTTGTTCTCCAGTGCCGGCACTTTTCCCTCCCTTTTTGGACCAAAAAACTGTGGTACTTAAAACCCTTTCTGCTGCTTTGTTAAATACTGGCGTCTTGTTCTTCAACTGCTGCGTGTTGCTTCAAAACGATGCTTCCTGTTGCATTTTTCTGCTTGTGTTTACTGTGCAGTGATTAGACAATTTAAGTTGCTCCATTAAAACCTTCACGTTGGCAGCCCCTATTGTGAGTTTTGCACAAAACGACGTATGCTCCTTTGCTGCGTGCCTCCGGCTTTTGCATTTTGAGCAAAACGCACTCCACACTTGTGCCTAGCCTCAAATCATTTCAATTTATTTCTATCTTCTCACTATTCCTTGCATGAAACGTTTTGCTATGCTTCTTATTCCCTGTTGCATCGTCCCTCGTGCTAGGTGACTGAAGCTGCTTTCATTTAATTTGTTGTCCCTATTTAATTCTTGTCCTGTCCATTTACTGTGCGTTTTTTTAAATAAAACACACAGTATACTCCTGCCTCACTATAGTTCACGTCCCTCACAATTTTAATTTGCTCCTCTCTTGATTTTCTTTGTCTTTCTTTCTTTCTTTCTTTCTTTTTCTCCACGAAGAGAAGAAAAAATTGCTCTTCAGAAAATGATCCAAATTTCTTGCTTTTTACTAACTTTAATTTCTTTATTTCTGAATTGTACCTAAAATAAAATATGAATCAAAGTGAGTATCTTAAGCATTTTATGTAAATAAGTGCTAAGTGTAAATAATTAAAAATATCGACAATTAAACACATATCAATATGGTATAAGGATAATAAAACATAAACAAGA
This sequence comes from Erythroxylum novogranatense, assembly GCA_029891385.1. Taxonomy (NCBI): domain Eukaryota; kingdom Viridiplantae; phylum Streptophyta; class Magnoliopsida; order Malpighiales; family Erythroxylaceae; genus Erythroxylum; species Erythroxylum novogranatense. The sequence goes on from CM057228.1 coordinate 14,778,489, forward strand.
TTAGGAGTATTACCGACTCCTTTGTTACAACTTTAAATCCTCGTTGTGCTATCCTCTCCTTCTTCTAGTATCCAAATCCTTTGCCTTTGAATCTTTTCCTTTGGCAATCTACTTTCTCCTTATTGTTGTATCCTCAACCAATTAGATTTACCACTTGTTCTTCAAGGACAATTAGGTTAACAAAATATTTTGGTGGGAAAGGAGAAGAAATATTTGGAGGAGATTTTCTTAGAAGAAGCAGAACCAGAAATATTTGGAGGAGATTTTCTTAGAAGAAGCAGAACCAAAAATGAAACTCTTTCAATTGGTATTTTCAATTCTACCTTAGATCAAAGGAGAGAGATGTCATTCTTACACTCCAATTTCGATTATGCATGAATGGAAGAAGAGAGATGCATCCAATGCATCACTTATTGCATTAATCAATCATAAAATTGTCAACAAATGAGACTCTCTTCATTTATCTTTAAAATGGCTATATGAAAAGACTATAACCTAAAATTAAATAACCAATTTCGGTTTTGGCAAGAAGAAAGATGGAAGATGGTCCATCTAATGTACATCTTTAATCTAAAGAATGCAAATAGGTTACATGCTAACATTAAAAGACAATCATTAAACCATTTAATGGTAAGTTCATAACTCCATTTAATGATGATAAACCATAATAAAGACCATCTTTATTTTAGCATTTTAATGTCAAATGTGTAGCTTCACATTACACCTAACAAAACCGAAATTGCTAGTTCTCCTTTTAAAAAAATTGTTTTAATATAATTAATCTAATTAATTACATTAAACCAAAATCTAGCCCATTTCTAAAAGTACATTTGGGCTTCTAATTAACCATTAGTTAGACCAAGCTCAACATTCAATTATGGGATTCTAAAACCTCCATTTATATTTCTTACTTAGCTTGATAACCTTCCTTAATGCCAAGTGGCGAATCTTATTGGACTTTCATAATTCAAGCTCCAATAAGCCCAAAATTAATTCAATCTCATTAGAATTAATTATAGCTTATTAACTTAATGTCATTCCACTAAAGACAATTAGTTGAACTCTTGAATTATTAAATATTACGAGAATACATATTTTATGTCCAATTGCAAACCCTATTTAGAACCTTATTATAGCCATCCGCACAACAAAGGATAAAATTATCGTTTTGCCCTTATGTTAATTTTTCCTTCTAGATCTCCCATTTTACATTATATGGTAATTAACACACAAGATCTCATCTTGGTGTCAAGACTTGATGGGTAGCTAGTTCATCAAACTACTGGTGCCAGTTTAATCACCAAATCCCCTTAAAACATGTAGAAGTGATGATAACACTATAAACTCTTTATTTGAGTGAATGTTCCCTGATACATGTTTGAATTAATAATTCCAACATGCAGACTTTAGATAAATACTTTGTAAAAATCCATTATGATCATATCAAGAATTATAATGAAACATATATGAGTTCACCACTCATCAAGATTATGATTCATAATAAGCGAATGCTTAAGTTGTATGTTTTAAGATTAAAGTAATGGCCCACTTTATTCTTGAAAACATACTTGATTCCAGATTCATTTAATAGTGTCATTATCGATAGTCTACTACTATCATGATATGAAACTCATCATTCCCTTTAAGTAAACTTCTTTACTTATATGGAGATAAATCTCAACACTATAGTCTAAACCATAATCAAATGACCAACTTGATTATTCAACTGTGAATGAATTAATTCAGATTCTAGTAATATACATCTTTTCTATACATCTCTATGTATATGTATATTACTTACAAAGAAATCTTTGTACCTTTGGACCAGATATATAACTCTCACACAGATAAAACCAAACTCTTTTGTTTTATTAATAATAAATATTTTCATTACAAAGATGTAACTGAAGAAGATAAAGTTACATGTAAATACACTTGCTTTCCATGCACTATATTTACATACATCCAACACTTAGGACTCGAATCCTTTTTCAACTTCTCAATAAACTTCACTAATTTTGGATCTTTACGCTTCTAATTCTCCTATGCAATATTGTCCTAAGCTTCAGTGCAACTACTAATGTTTCATTCTGTCTTAAATTCAATTCAATAATCAATGCTCTTAATTGTACTAGGTTTGGTAACCTTTTGGCCCGTACCTGTACCACATTGCTATTGGAATTTCTACTTAAAGCATCTGCTTTCACATTAGCTTTACCAGGATGATATTTGATTCAAACCTTAGTTCATACCCTTAAAGGTCAAATAAAAAATATAATCTAAGGATTGCAATTTAGGATGCAACCTCGGGTCGTCTCACATAATCGAAACCTAAACAAATGGACCTAAGCTAACCTATATGTTATGAAATGCAACATAAATTTGTAAGGAGGGGGTTTTTTGCTCCTTGGAAACCTTAACTGAATTAAAAGGAATTGTAAGAAAAATGTGTAAAATGTATTTTTCGATTTTTGGGAATGGGAAAGAAAAAAAATAAAGACAATGATCAAATGGTGATAGTATCCTCTTGAAAATGAGCTTTGGTTACCATAGTTCGAAATCAATTTTCAATGCGAGTGAAATCATTAAGTTTCAAATGGGTGAACCTTAAAAAACTCTTTAATTTCAAGGTATTAATCAATGAACTCCATTTCTTAAGACCTTGTTCAATGCCCTTAGCATGTGTAGTAGGTAAGTCAATACAGCAAGTCACTTTGGGATCCCAAATCAACTCAATATCAAACACAACTATGCAAGATAAAAGAGATTCAACAAGATCACAAATAGGCATATATGAGACTTCATATATTTAAGCTCAAATTTTTATATCACAAATCCCGACCTCACATTGAATATCCAACACTTGATTAAACTATAACTAAGAATGTTCAACTATAAATTGCGAATTCTAAACCTAGGAGTTAATAAATTATATTTGAACATGGAGTAAGCTACTCCCCTTTTATTACCATTTAACTCAAGCCATTGTTACATCTTCAAGAGGAGAGAGGTTCCTAGCAATGCATAGCTCTAAGAGATTTCACGACCGAGAACTCACTAGAGATACTTATGGTAGCAATCAACGGTGGAAAGTGGAGGAAAATGGTATGAGGGAAGACGATGGTGTGTGCATGAAGACGGAGTTGTATGAGATAATGGAATAAAAGTATGAAGTGTTGGATCTCCTATAAGTTAGCCTAAAATAGGTCTTTTTCATAAAATGAGTTGATGGATCGGGTTGCACAGTAGGTCAGTGTAGCACCGCAATTGTTGACCACCAAATTTTTTTCTTGATAAAAAAACATGATTAGTTTAATTTTGGGATCTTGTTGGATTAGTGTGCGTTGGAATTAAGTAGCATGTTTATGTTAATAAGATTATGTTACACAGGTGAATTGGATTAAAGTTAAAGTGATAAGTTACATAAGGGGTATTTTGGGGAGATCACTTAAGTGGGAAGGTTTTAAGACTTTGAAGGGGGGGGAAAATGGGAAGAGGAATTTATTAGCTTGCATTTTAGAAGTCAAAAATGTGGTGAGGAAGAACATAATAGAGAAAGTAAAAAAATAAGAAAGAAGGTAGAGAGAGTGTCGAGGGTTTAGAGAGAGAAGAGAGGTTTGAGTTAGGTTTTGATTTTTCTCAACCTTCAAAAGGGATTTTGAGAGTGATCAAGAAGGGAAAAATATAGAGAAAGATAAGAGCCTTCTTTTGAGCCAAGCATTTCTTCATTTGGAGACGATTTGAGATAGGGAGATTTTAAGGATTCGAATTTTAGTAGGGGTTCTAGTTTCAAGAGCTTAGAAAACACATGGTGTAGGAAAATCCCGGGGTGAGCATCACATGCCCACGGTGCGGAATTTAAAATTTTGAGTCCCAGGACATTCCCGAAAGTCAGGATCCATGTGTATGTACAAACAATCAAACCATAATGACCAAAGGAGACCGTCTCTAACGGTATCCACGCAGAGGTCGGAAAACCTAACCGGGACAAACTCTTTTGACCCGGGAATAGCTAGACTAAAGAAAAGAGTGCTAGCTCTTACCTTAGCCTTGGAGAGCAAATGAAATGAAACTTGGTGGAGCCTTGGAGAGTAGAAGCCAACTTGAGAGGAAGAGAGGAAGAAGATGAAAAACCAAATTTTCAAAGCTTAACTCTTAAGCTTTCGACCTTCTCCACTTTAAAACTGTGCAAGCCTCCTCTCCATCTTACTAATATGTATTTTAATGAATTAAAACACATATGAAAGGCTTGGTGGATGGGCATCCACGTAGATGGCATAAAAAATGCCTTAAAATGCTAAATGATCATTAAGTTTGACTTTTCAAACTTGTTTCATCTCCACCATTTTGGTTCCACCGAAATTCACATATATATAATTAATTAATTCTTAATTAATTAATTAATATATATATATTTGCTGAAGAGGTCCAGTCAAACTGGGGTCGGTTCTACCGGCCTACCGGGCCTCGCCGGCGAAAGATCGCCGGAAACGGTTTTCAGCAATGTCGATGTCACGATCTCATCGGGACATATCCCAATCTCATCGGGATCTATTTAATCCTATTGCTCTCCAGATATCGGATCTCTGTCTGAAACTATTTTACAGATTCTCCGAGTCACTCTTATGCATGTGACCCATTAGGTTCCCGGTTATGTTGGCCACTTAGATTAACACTTAATCTGAGCAAGTCATGAGCGGTAGCTAGCAACACATCATGACCCCCAATTGACCGGAAAGTAATTGATTTGACTAATGAAACCATATCACGAACCCTTCCATAGACAATTACTGTGCAATTCGTCCTTTCACCATGTTATACCCCACTTGGTTTGAGTATGGGCAATGTGTAAACTCTTACTAGACTGATCAGATCAAATCTAGTCCAAGTGTAATCAGTTCTCGTCCTAGGACTCATTACTTTATATGTCCATGAAGACCCTCTTCATGACATATGTGTGCTCCGGCGCCAGAGACTTCAAAGTAATGATCCTGATAAGAGGTCATGGGTATCTCTTCTGCTATCACAGAAATGGTGAATCCTCTATTGGCTACTCAATTACCTTCGAATACCTCAAGATGTACCTAATCACCACCCTATGAGCGACCTCTGAAAGGCAACAAGGAATGGAGTCAAAGTACAGAATCAGTACCCAAGATATCCTTGAGTACCTCAAGTCTAAGGATACTTGCACCATTGCTATGATGAGATTATCACTGACATTTGTATAGGACATCCATGTGATGATCTCATAGCAGGTCATCCAATGTACTTACTACCACTAGTAAGCATCCACATGTCAAATCTAAATATCTCAATATTTATAGTTTTCTGAGATCCACTGCTTGATCCAATCAAGGAGTTTGACATGTGCTAGTCTATCCGGATTAATGATGTCGGTCTCATTAATCCTATGACTAGGATAATTTAGATCTTGACATAATTGCACATGATAGGAATCTCGATGGTATGATCGCATCATAATTTCCTTCATGCTATGTCATGTATCAAGGACTTCATTAATTTGATTAAAGATCATTATCATTTCATAATAAAATGAACATCAAATAAATGAAATATGCCTTGCTTTATTTATTCATAAAGTCTGTACATGACTATGAACAAAATGCGCTAAAGGGGATTGCCTTTAGGGCACTACTCTAACAATCTCCCACTTGACGTAAAGCCAATCGCCTTGGTATCTAATACCATAAGCGAGTACATGAGAATCAAAATTCTTCTGTGACAATGGCTTTGTCAACGGATCAGCAATATTCTGCTCTGTGGGAATTCTCTCTATCAGGACATCACCTCGAGCAATGATCTCCCGAATCAAATGGTATCGGCGGAGTACGTGTTTGAACTGTTGATGAGACCTTGGTTCCTTTGCCTGCGCAATAGCTCCATTGTTGTCACAATACAACTGTATGGGTCCATCACAGCTAGGAACCACACCAAGTTCAGTAATGAACTTCTTGATCCAAACGGCTTCTTTTGCTGCGTCTGATGCGGCAATGTACTCTGCCTCGGTCGTTGAATCGGCAGTCGTCTCCTGTTTGGAACTCTTCCAACTGACTGCTCCGCCATTTAGTGTGAAAACGTAACTGATTGGGACTCGAGTCGTCCTTATCGATTGAAAATCGCATCAGATGCCGCCACTTGAGACTTCCATCTCCATATATCAAGAAAACATCCTTAGTTCTTCGCAAGTACTTTAGGATATTCTTGATACCACCCAAATGACCCTCACGGGATCCGATTGGTATCTCGCCAGTAACACTTAGAGCATATGATACATCGGGTCTCGTACATAGCATTGCGTGCATAATAGATCCTCTCGCAGATGCATACGGGATCATATTCATACGCATCCTCTCATCACGTGTCCGAGGACACATGGACTTCGAGTGTTATCCATGAACAATGGGAAGAAACCTCTCTTGGATTGCTCCATGCTAAACCTTTTAGCACCTTGTCTATATGTCGTTGATTGTGAAAGACCAAGCAACCTCTTGATCTATCTCTATAAATCTTTATCCCGAGGATATAAGTTGCTTCTCCAAGGTCTTTCATGGCAAATTGTTTGGACAACCAAATTTTTACTGATCAGAAGCATTGAGACATCGTTTCCTAGCAACAATATGTCATCTACATATAACACAAGGAATACGATCGCAGATTCCATTAACCTTCTTGTACACACGGTGTTCATCCGGATTTTGTGAGAAACCAAACTCTTTGATTGTCTCATCAAACGGATATTCCAACTCTGGATGCTTGCTTCAATCCATAAATGGATTTGAAGCTTGCATACCTTTTCGCCATCGCGAAATGAAGCCCTCGGGTTGTGTCATGTACACATCCTCGCCGATTTCCATTCAGAAAGCCGTCTTCACATCCATTTGTCATATCTCATAATCATAATGAGCGGCAATGGCTGGAGTATCCTAATGGATTTAAGCATTGCTCATCGATCAAGGTCTCGTCATAGTCAACTCCTTGTCTTTGATTTAATGCCTTTAGCCACAAGCCTCGCTTTATGGGTAATCACATTACCATCCATGTCGGTTTTCTTCTTGAAAACCCATTTGCACCCTATAGGTTTTATCCCTTCAGGTGCATCAACCAAAGTCCATACTTGGTTTTCATACATGGAATCTATTTGATTTCATGGCACGAAGCCATTTTAGGACTCGAACTCTTGTAACCTCTTCATAGGTAGTAGGCTCATCATCCTCTATGAGCAATACGTCATTCTGTTCACTTACGAGAAATCCATATCTCTCGGGAACAGAGCGTATCCTACTTGACCTACGAATTTCATGTGTAGTAGAAGGTTGAACTGTTACCTCATCTCGTATGAGTTACGGTTTGAGTTCGAGCATTGATCAGGTTCGTCGAGCATCTTGAACTTCTTCAAGTTCAATTTTGCTCCCACCGTCCTCTTTAAAAGAAACTCTTTCTAAAAAGACAGCATGCCTCAAACAAACACCTTTTGTTCCTCAGCAAGGTAGAATTGATATCCCCTTGTTTCGTTAGGATATCCTACGAACAAACACTTGTCAGATTTTGCTTCAAGCTTATCTGACTGCGTCCGCTTTACATAAGCAGGACAACCCCATACTTTCAAATGAGAAAGATAAGGTTTCTTGTTAGTCCACATCTCATATGGAGTAACATCAATCGACTTTGATGGAACTCGTTTAACAAGTAAGCAGATTGTCTCAAGCGCATACCCTAAAAGGATTTTGGCAATTGTGTAAAGCCCATCATTGATCGTACCATGTCCAACAAGGTTCGATTTCTCCTTTCGCCACACACCAAGATGTGGTGTGTAAGGAGGAGTTCATCGAGATAAAATCCCATTATCTCTGAGATAATCCAAAAACTCTTGGTCTAAGTATTCACCACCACGATCGGATCGTAATGTTTTAATACTTTTCCCAAGTTGGTTTTCTACTTCATTTCTGAATTGTTTGAACTTTTCACACGCTTCAGATTTGTATCTCATCAGATACAGGTACCCATATCGAGAATAATCATCGATAAAGGTAATGAAGTAACGACAACCACTTCTGGCATGGATGGACATCGGACCACATACATCTGAATGTATTAGGTCTAATAATCCGATCATTCGCTCACCCTTTCCTTAAAGGTAACTTAGTCATCTTGCCTAACAAACAAGATTCACATGTGTCATATGATTCATAATCAAATGACCCTAAACTTCCACTCTTGTGGAGCTTAGCGATGCGTCTCTCATTTATATGGCCAAGGCGACAATGCCATAAGTAAGTTGATTTTAAATTATCTCTTTTATGTCTTTTAGCGTCATTGACATTCATAACCGGATGTGACATATCTAATATGTAAATACCATTGCATAATGTACCAGTACCATAAAGCATTCCATTTGAGCTAATAGAACAACCATTGTTACCAAAAGACAAATGGAAACCAGTTCTATTTAAACAAGAAACAGACAATATGTTCTTTGTTAACATGGGTACAAAATAACAATCATCCAAGTTAAGTACAAGCCCACTGGGGAGTGTCAAAACATAAGTCCCTACGGCTAATGCAACAACCCTTGCTCCATTGCCAACACGCAGGTCCATTTCTCCCTTTATGAGCTGCCTACTGTCCCTGAGGCCTTGCATATCATTGTATATGTGTGAGCCACAACCGGTATCTAGTACCCATATGTTATGATCAGAAACAGTATTAACCTCAATGACAAACATACCTGAAGAAGTCGAGGCATTTGATGCCTTCTTCTGCTTCAGTTCTTCCAGATAAACTTTGCGATTCGCCCCAATGACCATCTTCTATGCAATGGAAGCAGGTACCTTTTGGTGCAGTCTCTTTGGTCTTCTTCTTGCCTTTCGCTGCACTTCCTTTCGGCTTCTGAGCCTTTTTCTTCTTCTGTTTCCTCTTCTTGGAACCAGAGGAAGAAGAATCCACCAATAAGAACGCTTGCTATCTTGCTTGACAAATTGTTCTCATTGCCTTGAGCAGATTGATCAACTTGGGAATTGTGGTGGATATTTGGTTCATTCGATAGTTCAACACAAACTGTGAATAACTATCTGACAAACCAACAAGAATTAAGTCTATACTTAACTCAGAATCCATCACAAAACCTAAGACGGCCAACCTCTCAATATAGTCATTCATCTTCAATGCATATTGCTGCGCAGATGAACCAGAGTCATCTTCGTTGTAAAGAGCAACCTTGAGGTCTCGAACCGCTCAGACCGTGCTTGCTCATCAAACAACTCTCTAAGATGAAACACTATCGTGTGAGCATCCATAGACTCGCTCGCTTCGCAGCTCGGTGACATCGATGCAAGAATAATGCGGTGGCTATGTCATCTTTTAGATGCTATACGATATGCCTTCCGATCATCATCGAAGCTCCTTGAGAAGTGGATACGAAGCTTAAAAATCAAGGATATATCCTAGATCCTCAGATCCGAGAACAATTTCGATTACATGACCAATCAAGAAAATTTGGTCCGATTAATTTGTTTGAGTCCATTAGCGCGAAGATTCACACTGGTCGACATCTTCAACCAACCTAAACGTAGAGAGAGAAAGAAAGTTAGAATAGAATTAAATGTATGACCATAAGGACTTAAATGACATACATATAGCTCCCACTAGTTTCAACAGAATCCATAACCCTCATCATGAATCCAAGAAACAAAATGGCATATTGACCTAATGGGTCGATATCCGACATTACTAAGAATGACCTTGGGTTTGCCCAACAAGCCACCTTAGGTCAATCGGTAGGTATCGGACATACCAATTGCATCTCAAATGCAACTATCGCCCAGTGCTATCAACAGTTGATGTATGCACATACATTGGGTTATCAACACTTGATGCGTGTACATCTGATGTACACTACCCAATTTCGCCTCTGTCCACGTTGACCTTGAGTTTGCCCAACAAATCAACGCTTCTAGGAAAACCGACCCATTAATCCGAAAATCTCATTTTCATGGTTCGAACATATCCATATAGGGCGAGCTTGAGTTTGCCCAACAACTCAACCCTATAAGAACTCTGGTTCTTACCATATTAATGGAAGGCGTTAGTTTTCATATTTAAATTGAGGGATTTTAGGTCTCATCTTTCTAATCTCATCCAAGGATCATAGTCACCATGACTATATGGTCTGATTTAGGGCATTGCATCAATCACATTGAATTCATACCAAATCATCCCATGTTTGCATGCTTCGATCGACTAACAATAATGCCAGTCGACTATTGCTTCTGATTGTGCTAGTCGACTAACAAGAATGTCAGTCGACTACACATGCACCTACCAGTCGACTAACACAAGTGATAGTCGACTGGTGATGACTGCAGATGTCCCAGTCGACTATCACAGAGTGCTAGTCGACTAGGGCATCAACAATGCATGACCCAAATGACTCATCGCAAGAATGATAATCGATGGTGCACGTGAAATGCTCTAATCGGCTAATTCTCAATCCGTGCATTTCCAATTCACAATACCATATACCAAGTATATTATCCTTTATATTAATGTGCTAATGAAACATTTTCATCAAATCATGCTTGCCAAATAGTCATACTATATGAGAAAAACTTGAAACCGATTAATCCACCATTAAGCACTAGATTTCCACATAATTCAAGGACACCAAATAATCATGCTAAGTATCTCTAAGTAGGCTACACGTTATCAAGATTACTCCGGCACTTGTCACAAAAATTGCGACGGCCAAAATAACCAAGATAACGGAATAAGCTAACGAGACGCTAAAGTGACCTATTCGACATCCAAAAATTATTGGAAACCTAAATTCAAGAATCTCAACTTGGCATGCATACCACATCAATATAACACATTTTCAATCACTAAAAAAATGATTCAAGGAATTGGAACTGAAAATAACACAAGCAATCATTCCAAACAAAATAGACCCAGCAACTTTCTCAAAACTGCTAAGCTCAACATTTTGCTCAAAATGACCATTGAAACACTTTCAATAAATACTGAGAAAATTACAGAGGTGAAAATATGTTCCCAAAATGCTCCATGAATTTTCCAGGATTTATTTCCCACAAAAACTCATTGAACCTCAGCAATCTAGCCGAAACAGAATCTGTGTTCTCCAACACAGACATTCCCATCAGCACACAAGTAATTCGGAAATAAATAGTAAATCACCTTGAAAACAATTTTCCATACACAGAGACATTCAAAAAAATCTTAGGGACATGTCGGTGAAAACCAATCCAAAAAAAAAATTTTTTAGAATTTATTCTCGAATTTACAAGAATACCTGTTTCAGAAACGTTCAACAAGACAGCATCCGAAACTTAGGGAATTAAATTAGCAAAACCATATCAATCAACATCGATAAATTTTTTCCTTTTATAGACACATTCAGCAACATCTTATGAGCAAGTCTATGGCAGAAAATTTCGAAAACCCTAAGTCTACACTGGTTCGAAATTGCACAGAAGCAGCATGCTACACAGCTCAATTCACAATGGAATTCCGACCTAGTTATCATTTCGACTGAATATACAACACAAGCGGCTCTGATACCACTGTAGGAAAATCCCGGGGTGAGCATCACATGCTCACGGTACGGAATTTAAAATTTTGAGTCCCGGGACATTCCCGAAAGCCAGGATCCATGTGTATGTACAAACAATCAAACCATAACGACCAAAGGAGACCGTCTCTAACGGTATCCACGCAGAGGTCGAAAAACCTAACCGGGACAAACTCTTTTGACCCGGGAATAGCTAGACTAAAGAAAAGAGTGCTAGCTCTTACCTTAGCCTTGGAGAGCAAATGAAATGAAACTTGGTGGAGCCTTGGAGAGTAGAAGCCAACTTGAGAGGAAGAGAGGAAGAAGATGAAAAACCAAATTTTCAAAGCTTAACTCTTAAGCTTTCGACCTTCTCCACTTTAAAACCGTGCAAGCATCCTCTCCATCTTACTAATATGTATTTTAATGAATTAAAACACATATGAAAGGCTTGGTGGATGGGCATCCACGTAGATGGCATAAAAAATGCCTTAAAATGCTAAATGATCATTAAGTTTGACTTTTCAAACTTATTTCATCTCCACCATTTTGGTTCCACCGAAATTCACATATATATATATATAATTAAGATGAGATCGTGACATCGACATTCTTTGAAAACCGTTTAAGCGATCTTTCGCCATTGGGGTTCGATAGGCGGTAGAACCAAACCCAGTTTGAATTAATTAATTAATATATATATTTGTCAAGAGGTCCATCAAGCTGGGTTGGTTCTACCGCCTATCAGACCCCGCCGCGAAAGATCGCCGGAAACGGTTTTCAGCAATGTCGATGTCACGATCTCATCGGGACATATCTCAATCTCATCGGGATCCATTTAATCCTATTGCTCTCCAGATATCGGATCTCTATCCGAAACTATTTTACAGATTCTCCGAGTCACTCTTATGCGTGTGACCCATTAGGTTCCCGGTTATGTTGTCGCCACTTAGATTAACACTTAATCTGAGCAAGTCATGAGCGGTATCTAGCAACACATCATGACCCCCAATTGATCGGAAAGTAATTGGTTTGACTAATGAAACCATATCACGAACCCTTTCATAGACAATTACTGTGCAATTCGTCCTTTCACCATGCTATACCCCACTTGGTTTGAGTATGGGCAATGTGTCAACTCTTACTAGACTGATCAGATCAAATCTAGTCCAAGTGTAATCAGTTCTCGTCCTAGGACTCATTACTTTATATGTCCATGAAGACCCTCTTCATGACATATGTGTGCTCCGGCGCCAGAGACTTCAAAGTAATGATCCTGATAAGAGGCCATGGGTATCTCTTTGGCTATCACGAAGTGGTGAATCCTCTATTGGCTACTCAATTACCTTGAATACCTCAAGTCGCACCCAATCACCACCCTATGGCGACCTCGAAGGCAACAAGGAATGGAGTCAAAGTACAGAATCAAGACCAAGATATCCTTGAGTACCTCAAGTCTAAGGATACTTGCACCATTGCTATGATGAGATTATCACTGACATTTGTATAGGACATCCATGTGATGATCTCATAGCAGGTCATCCAATGTACTTACTACCACTAGTAAGCATCCACATGTCAAATCTAAATATCTCAATATTTACAGTTTTACGAGATCCTTGTTTGATCCAATCAAGGAGTTTGACATGTGCTAGTCTATCCGGATTAATGATGTCGGTCTCATTAATCCTATGACTAGGATAATTTAGATATCTTGACATAATTGCACATGATAGGAATCTCAGTAGTATGATCGCATCATAATTTCCTTCATGCTATGTCATGTATCAAGGACTTCATTAATTTGATTAAAGATCACTATCATTTCATAATAAAATGAACATCAAATAAATGAAATATGCCTTGCTTTATTTATTCATAAAGTCTGTACATGACTATGAACAAAATGCGCTAAAGGGGATTGCCTTTAGGGCACTACTCTAACACATGGGTGTAAGAGCTCTAGAATCAATTTATATATTAGCTTCTTTGGGTTCTCATATGAAAATCTCTATTGATTTGGGGATTTTTTTAATGTTAAAAAGGGGATCAAGAAGGATAGGAGGAGCAAGAGGAGAGACATTTTTGAACAAGCCAAAATCAAGGACTTCAAGGTGGGTTTCACTTTTATAGTTAAGTAATAAGCGATAAAGTTTTCTGTCAAGAAATGACAACAAATAAATTCTGCAACTACCTCATCCATGTGCACTTAATGTTTTTTTTTTAAATGTTGCAAGATTGTGCTACATACTTATACATGAGTTGTGTGATGACTTATGAAACGTTATTTTTACAAATGATGCATGATTATGAAACCATATTTTTGAAAATGGTTTTTAAGGTATAGCAAGCATGTGAAAAAGTAAAATTTCAAGAAAATGTGCCATTTTGGGCATCAAGCTTACAAGATTTTGAAACCTATATGTTATGTCGGTTTGTGGTAGTCCCTCAAGAACCGTCACGTGCACGTTAACCTAAGTATAGGCTTCTCTCGCCTGCCTGCTAGTGGCATGGAGCTCCCTTAGGGACTCTCTCAAGAATTTACGACCACACAGGACCTTTGCATTAGAAACGTGTAGCTCGTCATGTTTTGAACTTACCCAAACCAATTGATATGTTTATATGTTCATGATAAGGTGATTTAAGTGATGCATTCATGATCTGCATACTTATGAATTTTTGTATTGAAAATGACTTATAAATGATTTTGCTTGTTATAAATTATAAAACTGTTACCCACGGGCTTTAAGCTCACCCCCCAATCTCCTCCCATACGTTCAGGTGATGAGAAGGATATCGAGTAGGACAAGAGGCAAGGCAACACTCCTAGTCTTTGATTATTTTGTATTTGAAACAATTTTGTAAAACAAGGTTTTAGTTTCATTTTAAGCAAACGATGCATCTTTTGGTATTTTGGGATTTTGATGTATTAATGTATTTGCTGCTTGAAATGCCCACTAAAACTTTGTAAAACTTTTATCTTTTAATGAAAATGGTATATGTTTGCATAGTTACTCATGAACCTCTTAATATTGTACGTTGAAATTTTTAAGTTTCATAACGGAAAATTTCATTTTTTGACTTCAGGTAAAAATCTGGGTTAATCTAAGTTGAGTTAGGCAAATGTATCTTTTGCATTTTTTCTTCTTCTATGATGACGTCATCTCCTTCTGTGTTTTCTTTGTGATAAAATCATCTTTTTCTCTGTTTTGTATCATCTATGTTTTACTTCTTTTGTATTACTGTTCAAGAATTTCTTCTGGTTACTATTCGTAAACTTATTTTGTGTTTCGTTCATTTCTTATGTGTTTTGTATCATCTTCTTTTTTGTATCGTCTGCCTTTTTGTATCGTCTGTCTTTTGTATCTTCTGTGTTTTGTATCGTCTACCTTTTTGTATCGTCTACCATTTGTATCTTCTATGTTTTGTATCGTCTGCCTTTTGTATCTTTTGTGTTTTGTTGACGCATCTTCTTTTGTGTTTTGCTGATGTGTCTTCGTCTGGGTTTTGTTCCTTCTAAGTTTTACTTATTCTGTGTTTTTCTGACCCGTCTTCTTTTTTGTTTTGTTGACGCATCTTTTTCTGTGTTTTGTTGACTCGTCTTCTTTTGTGTTTTGTTGACGCGTCTTCTTTTGTGTTTTGTTTCTCCTGCCTTTTTGCTTATTCTATCTTTTGCTTATTCTGCCTTTTGCTTCTTCTGATTTTTTGTTTCTTCTGTCTTTTGCTTCTTCTGTCTTTTGCTTCTTTTGTGTTTTGCTTCTTTTGCCTTTTCGCTTCTTTTGTCTTTTGTTTCTTTTGTTTTTTTCTCCTTATGCCTTTTCGTTTCTTCTGTCTTTTGTTTCTTCTCCTTTTCGTTTCTTCTACCTTTTCGTTTCTTCTGTCTTTTGCTTCTTCTGTGTTTTATTTCTTCTGTCTTTTGTTTCTTCTATCTTTTGCTTCTTTTGTCTTTCTCCTTCCCCTATCTTCTGTTCCATTTTGGACCTCTTCAAATGATAGAATCTGACCTCAATGTTTTCCTCAAAGTTGTAGGTCTTTAAGCCTTCTTTGAAATCGTCCTAAGAGGATCTTAACCCGATAATCGTAATCACAGTTATGTTAATTATCCTAAGGCTGGTGTAAAATGATTATGGTCGACTTCTGTTCAGATATAGTAAAAGTAAGTCCTCTTGGTGGGGGCACGCCATCCTTGCGGGACATCTATTTGGATGTCACTTAGGATGTCGGGCTCATGACTCACTGGGGTGGAGTGTCCAACACTTAAGGTGCTAGAGCGACTAGGTTTAGGAGTATCCTAGGCTTTTGGCGGGTAGTCTACGGCATAAAATGAACATGCATTATTTTTAAGTAAGCAAAGTGCATGGTTTTTTTTAAAAAATTATTTTACATGATTTGAAATTGTTTTATATAAACTAAATGGTATGAGGCGTTCGCTTACAGCGAAACAAAACCCTGAGGTCTCGAGTTCGAGTACCAGAGGGGACAATACCTTCACTGTATAGTGGATCGCAGGCCCAGAGTGTCTGGATCCAATACTGACTGCAGATCGCGGGCCCAGAGTGTCCGGATCTGACTGGGGATCGCATGGCCAGAGTCCATGGATCCTACAGGGTGGGGCCGCGTGGCCAGAGTTCACGGACCCTACATAAAAAATAAAAAACGGACCCTACATAAAGCGAAACAAAACCCTGAGGTCTAGAGTTCGAGTACCAGAGGGGACAATACCTTCACTATACAGTGGATCGCAGGCCCAGAGTATCTGGATCCAATACTGACCGCAGATCGCGGGCCCCGAGTGTCCGGATCTGACTGGGGGTCCCATGGCCAGAGTCCATGGATCCTACAGGGTGGGGCCGCGTGGCCAGAGTTCACGGACCCTACATAAAAAGTTGTTTCGCTTTAAGCGAAACAAAACCCTGAGGTCTCGAGTTCTCAATGGTATGAGGCGTTCGCTTAAAGCGAAACAAAACCTTGAGGTCTCGAGTTCGAGTACCAAAGGGGACAATACCTTCACTGTACAGTGGATCGCAGGCCCAGAGTGTCTGGATCCAATACTGACTGCAGATCACGGGCCCAGAGTGTCCAGATCTGACTGGGGGTCGCATGGCCAGAGTCCATGGATCCTACAGGGTGGGGCCGCGTGGTCAGAGTTCACGAACCCTACATCCAGGGTCTTGACACTTGACAGGTATCTGCGGTTTAAACAAGGCTAACACATTGGAGCTCACTTGCACTCTCTCATTTGGCCTAAACTTTCTCTTATTAGTGCACAAATCTTTCAAGTATTTTGCATAGGCCAGAACTCTCTTAACTAAATCAAGCAAAGGCACATTCACTTCAACTTTCCCAAACAAATCAATTATTTCTTTCTCATTCTTACTCTCATTCATGCGCTTGCTCATCAAATATGAGTTTGGAAAAGGAAGGTTTTGAATACTTATCCTGCACAACTTCAGAAGACATATCAAGCACACAAAAATCAGCAGGAAATACTAAACCCTTAACCTAGACCAAAATGTCCTCAATAATACCCACTGGATTCCTAAATGATCTATCAGCCAACTGGAGGACAACAGATGTAGGCTTAATACTCCTCACTCCTAAGGCCTCATAAACTGACTTAGGCATGACATTTATCGCTGCCCCCAGATCTAACAAAGCCCTACCTATAGTTACTTTCCCTAAGATGTAAGGGATGGTGAAAGATCCAGGGTCTTGATACTTGACAGGTATCTGCGTTTTAAACAAGGCTGACACATTGGAGCTCACTTGCACTCTCTCATTTGGCCTAAACTTTTTCTTATTAGTGCACAAATCTTTCAAGTATTTTGCATAGGCCGGAACTCTCTTAACTAAATCAAGCAAAGGCACATTCACTTCAACTTTCCCAAACAAATCAATTATTTCTTTCTCATGTTTACTCTCATTCATGCACTTGCTCATCAAATATGAGTTTGAAAAAGGAAGGTCTTGAATACTTATCCTGCACAACTTCAGAAGACATATCAAGCACACAAAAATCAGCAGGAAATACTAAACCCTTAACCTGGACCAAAATGTCCTCAATAATACCCACTGGATTCCTAAATGATCTATCAGCCAACTGGAGGACAACAGATGTAGGCTTAATACTCCTCACTCCTAAGGCCTTATAAACTGACTTAGGCATGACATTTATCGCTGCCCCCAGATCTAACAAGGCCCTACCTATAGTTACTTTCCCTAAGATGCAAGGGATGGTGAAAGATCCAGGGTCTTGACACTTGACAGGTATCTGCGGTTTAAACAAGGCTGACACATTGGAGCTCACTTGCACTCTCTCATTTGGCCTAAACTTTCTCTTATTAGTGCACAAATCTTTCAAGTATTTTGCATAGGCCGGAACTCTCTTAACTAAATCAAGCAAAGGCACATTCACTTCAACTTTCCCAAACAAATCAATTATTTCTTTCTCATGTTTACTCTCATTCATGCGCTTGCTCATCAAATATGAGTTTGGAAAAGGAAGGTCTTGAATACTTACCTCCTTACCTTTGCTGGATTGCTTACTCGATTCTCCACTTCCTGCTTGATCATTTGAACTCTCTGAAGTAGTTCCCTTGTTCCTTGAAGCATGCTTTTTCTCTCTCAAAAGCTCTTCTTCCCTCACACTTTCTGATTTCTTAATCTTGTCCTTTGGTGGAGGTACTGACTCACTCTCAATCTCATCCTCACATGTCTCTTCATCATCTTGAGGCTTAAACCTCACCTGCTTCCCACTCCTGAGGACAATGGCATTCAGACTCTTCGGATTCATCACAGTATTAGAAGGAATGGTCCTACTGCTTTTCGCTGATTTTCACTCATGTTGTTGGACAACTGAGTGACATAGGAATTTATGTTCTCCGCCTTGGTCTCCCATTGTTCCATTCTCTTCTCCAAGGCATTGAATCTAACAACATTCTTTGAGGAATCCTGTTGAATAAGAGAAGCAATGGCATTAAACTGGTTAGCATTAGAATCCCTCTCTTCCTTCATCAGAGTCATCATACTGTGAAGCAGCTGGTTGGTGTCTTCCTTTGGTGGGATCATTAGGGCTTGCTGTTGATTAGGGAACTGGCTAGTGGGAGTACCAGCTCCTCCTCCTTGTGAAAATCTGTTTTGACCCCTGTTCTCCTTATTCCTCCAACTGAATCTAGGATTAGATTTCCATCCTTCATTGTATGTGTTAGAGTATGGATCCCACTTCTGATTAGCTTTTCCTGGATACACAGCTGACACCTCTTCATATCTTCCAGGACAAACACTTGAAATATGCATCACCGACCCACAATTATCACAACTGGGTGCAATAATATCAGTAGAAGATGATGGGCGATGCACATTCAAGTTCTTCAACTCTACAGTAATACAAGACAACTGTGATGTTATCCTATTCTCCAGCAAATCTACCTTCATTTCCAGACTTTCCATTCTCTTTGCTTGAGCTTTCAAAGCTCCCAATTCATTCAATCCTCTGGAATCTCTCACACTGTACTGTTGATGGTTGAGGGCCATCTTCTTGATCAAGTCCCACGCTTCCGATGCTGTAAGGTCAATCAAAGATCCTCCAGATGCAGCATCTAACATACCTTTCTCTTGACTCTTCAACCCATCATAGAAATACTGTACCAATTGTTCATCAGGAATTTGGTGATGGGCGCATCTCGAAAGAAGATCTTGGAAGCGGTTCGAAGAGTCATACAGTTGATTCATCATACTCCTGGCGGGCTGAGTAAATTTCCTTCCTCATCGAAGATGTCCTGGAGGCTAGAAAATATTTCTCCAAAAATGCTTTCCTCAGGTTGGCCCAGCAATGATAGGCATTAGCCACATGCCTTGGAAGACTCATGTACCACTCTCGTGCCTTTCCTTCCAAGGACAAATGGAATACCTTCCACAGCACTTGATCCAAAGTAGCTCCTACTGCTTCATACACTGACAAATCATTGTCAAAGCTTGTAGGTGCATGTACGGATCCTCTCATGCCAAACCATGAAATTTAGGAAGGGAATTAATCAACAAACCTTTAATCTCAAAATTAACATCAAAATTAGGGCAAGCAGTGGTAAATGGATTGTAATGCACATCAGATGTTGTTGCTTCCCTAATTGTCCTACGTCGCTGGTTCTCATTGTTTTCCCCTACTCTTTCATGCTCAACATTTCCTCCATTAGTCCTATTTCTAGGTTGATGAACGGGAAAATCAGGATTTGGGAAAATGTTTGGGTTTTCAACCATATTCTCACTATCTCGCTCAACTACTCTCCTTCTCTCTTGTTCTTTCCTCTCTTTCCTAAGTCTCCTCAAATGTCTCTCAACTTCAGGTTGGAATTGAACAAGTTTACCTCTCCTGGGCATGCACAAAAATCAATCCACAAATAAAAGAAATGGTAACAAAAATTCTCACAGTCACACAAAATCGGATAAAAGTGAAATGCGATGAATGCGAGTGTATGAGTGTATGATGTATGTATGAGTGTGTATGTGTAAAAAAAAAATTGCTCAAATTAAGAGATAAAATCAAAGTATGAAGTATGCTTATGCAAAGGAGAATCAAACATATACTATGAACAAGTGTGAAAATTAAACTATCCTAAATGCAAGCAAAAATAATGATTCCGATTATCAACGAAAATGGAAATGAATGACAATGGCTATCCTTCGGTAAACCAATTTTTTGGCTCCCCGGCAACGGCGCCAATTTGATCGCGGCTCTGTCGATTCGATCTTACGATCTATCCTTGGAAACCGGTCAAATATAAAAAGTTCCAAGATTGCGGAACCAATTTAAGCACAAAAATCATCAATTAGGAGTCAACACATACACAAGCAGCTATGAAAATGCAGTCAATTTATAGTATAAACTCGGCTCAATCAGCTACGCACTCGATCAATCAAAATTCGGTATATATTTTTTTTTTTGGGACACGCATGGGAGTCAATAATCAAATAGGGAATAAGCCCTTTTCCATCATACAATGCCATTTACACAAATTCCCATATAGCCATTTGGCCTTTTTATTTTTATTTTTACTTTTCACTAAACAAAATTTTCAATAGTCATCCGGGCCCTTTCACAACTACAAACACTTGAGTCATTTCAAAATCCAATTCATACAGAAATTTGCAGAAGAAACAATTTAATACAAAAATATAGACATGCAATGCAGACGCGAACTGATCCTGACCTGTATCCTTCACTTGAATGCTGTCAGCATACTCCCGTTGGCCTAACGGGGTATTCTTCTTATCCTGAAAAATAGTTGCAAATTTTGGGTGAGTTTTGCGAACTCAATGAGAAACCATCATCGATGGTTCACTCAATTCATGCATTACGCAAATTGCATACAGCACATCACAGTAACATTCAAAAATATCATATAGCAGTTCGCAATTTCTCATGCCATCATAGAACTCAGTAATTATCTCGAATCAGTTATCATATTTGTATGCAATGCATATGTGACTCTTTTCTAGTTTGTTTCAGTGTTGTGACCGAGCGTTTATTCAGTGACAGTGTTCTGTGGACGCGTCTAGGAAGTAGGAGAGCCCTCATGCAGGATGCACTAACTCCCCTCGAGCTCGAGGCTCGGTTCAGTAACAGTGTTCGAGCTCAAAGCTCTTTTCAGTATTATTGGCGACTCAGGTCACAACGTTCATTATCTGTTCATGCATTTTTCTATGAAATGCATATGCCCAATAATTCACCGTCATACGGCTGTAAAAGCCCATTTATCTCAATTTTCAGAATCATGTAGCAGTCACATCCAATTTGTCAAAAGCAGGCATTTCAATCCTAATCATTCACATAATCATACAATTCACAATTGAAATCAGTTCACACAGAGCATTTAACAATCAGAAATTAAAGAACCAACTAGATTACTCACTGTACACTCCAGATTAGCATTTCCTTTCAATTTCTGGGAACGCATGAATGCGGTACTTGACCTGCACAACATATTTATGCATGACGCATATTGCACGCTCATCAATACTTGCACACTTAAAAATATTCATTTATGCACAATTGTAGTAATGGACTATGTAAAATACATGCTTAATGACAATCCCGGGTATATGCTCTAATATGCACTTTATGCTCATTTCCATTTCATAATTCATATACGTTTTATACACTTCATTGATACATGGTCGTTCTAACTTCTCCTTTCAATCTTTACCCTTTTTATAAGTCTAGCTTATTCAGAAGCTTACACTTCAAGAACACTTAGTTACTCTATATCATAACTCAATTTCTCATCATGTCTTATCCATCCTCATAATATCCAAATTCTATTTGTAGTTTAGCACTTCATACTTAAACACATTCTTAGGTAGGATTCTTTTAGTTTCTTGAGACAAACCAATTTCTCCTTTTCAATTCCAATTTAATAAAACCCTAAAACTTCAAAAATCACAATCAATGAAATCAACATAAATCAAGCACAATCTTAACCTACCCATAGTCCATCTAAGTTAGAAAACTTAAAACATAGCTTAGAAACCCCAAAATCAAATGGGTTCTCTCAAATCTTCTTCTTCTACACAAACCCCTTTCTCTCTCTAGAACTTCTTCATTCACAAACCACAACCTATTTCTTTACCAACGTATGAAGAAGATGAACTTATCTTGAAAGCCTTGGTTTCTCTCATTTTTCTTCTTCTTTCTTCTTCCTTCTCTCTTCTTCTTTCCCTCTTCTCTTCTTTCTCTACGACTCTCTCTCTCTCTCTCATCTTCTTTTATTCTTTTGCTCTTTTTCCTTGTAAGGGTCGTACTCCACTCTTCTTAAATGACAACTCTTATTGCCAGGTCATTAATGATTGATAAAAGACCCTAAAGCCCTTACTTGAATGCCTTTAAAGCTTAACACTTATGTAAACTTCCGAAATTACTTTTAAAAGCTGACATCTTGTCTTCTTATTTCGATCAGGTAAATGAAGTACTTTAACAAAATTTTCTTCTAGTGAGATATTCCTCTATGCCTTATGAATCCATCGCTTCAAGAATCAGATCGATCAGAGCTCTATATCTCAAATTATCTCAAAAATACTGAAGTCTGTTAGATATTTTGTTGAGCAAAACTAATTCAAGACTGTTCACTACACGTAACTTCACTTCAGAAGTTGAACATCTCAGAGTCTAAATTGTCAATCGGCTCCTTCATATAACTTGTATATCTATGTCTCTAGATTCATTTGAAAAAGAAATCACCTCATTTCGACTTCTACTGATTCAGAAAACATCAAAATACTGAAATATGTTCAGTGGGAAACACCAGCTCATATCCTCTAAGAACACACTCATTGAACCCGTCCCACCTTTTCCACTTAATCTTTCTCTCTTCATTTCAGATAGCTTATATTTTTGGTGGAGATGAAGAGAAAGGTCTTATGAATCCAATGGTTCAATAATCAAGTCATTTGGAGGTCTACAGAAGAAGTTAATGTCAAAAGAAGCAACCATGTTTATGACCTCAATTGTACTGAACCTGTTTCGGGGAAACAGCTATAACTTTCTGTATATATGTCTGATTGAGGTGTTATTTGAATGGTTAGAAAGAGGACATGAAGAGCTACAACTTTCATCATGGTCTCAACTACCAAATCTTTCATCTGTGGGGTCAAAAATAAAAGCATACGATGATGACGTCATTTTAAGATGATGATGACATCATCAGATGATACAGATTGGGAAAATTGCTATAACTTTCACTACAGATATCGGATTAAGGATTTCGTTATATGTGTGGAAATAAAATTTAGAGATCTACAACTCTTATGAAGTACTCAAAGGCCAATTCATTCAGCTGAAGGGTCAAATTTAGACCAGAAGATGTTTGGTCAAACTAAGACGATGATGACGTCAGCAAGGAACAAAACTAAGACGAAGATGACGTCAACAAAACTAAGACGAAGTCGGTCAAACTGAGATGCAAAAAGTCAATTGGGATGATGAACAGTAACTGAGACGATGAACAGTAACTAAGATGATGAACAGTAACTCAGACGGTCAAACTGAGACGTAAAAAGTCAACTGAGACGATGAAAAGCAGACGAAAAAACCTCATAACTTGTAATTCTTATATCTTTCAACTCCGATATCCAAACTTTACAAAATTTATACCGTTGGAAAGATAAACGAATTATATACAACTTTACAGAATGAAATTTTGCCAAAATATATCTTTATCAATTCCAAAATTGCCCCTAAAATCAGAAGATAAGACTTTCATTCCTACACCAACACTGCACCCAATTCTTCATTTCATGACAATATTTGAGACTCTTAGACAAAGAATTGAAATTCGATGTCTTCTTACAAAATGTAGTCATATATCTCTAGTTTAATCCAAATGAAGAATCATCTCGTTTGGATTACTAGAGAAAATGTTGTGGCTAAAAGACTGAAGCATGTTCAGTGAACATTTTCCAGATCACTACCAATCTTGTTTCTAAATCTTTCCTTCTCACAACTCATACTAAAATCACTCTTTCTACTCCTTCCACTTCGAATTTTCAATAAAATCAAATTGAATACCATTTATACCCGGAAGTTTTCAATGAATGCATGTACCACTTTTTATGTGAAAACATTCCGTATTTTTGTACATATATGCTAACATGATGCATGAGCAAGAAAAATGCATTCCTTAGTCTCAATTTCTCTTTGAGCTTGCATGTACTGAAATTTCGGGTCACAACCCTTAATATGGGGACGGGATGTTACAACAATAATAAAACAGTAATATGAAATTGAAACTTTTTAAAACCAAACTTTGTTCCATTTCATTTCATCAAACTCAATAATTTGTTCAACGGTTAGTGTTCTCTGTCTGCACCTCACTCTGAACACTTAACCCAAAAATTTTATATACAACAAGACAAAAATAGAAGTCCTAACTAGGTCATCTCAAAAGAAGCCCCAGATGACCAACCTTTGAGCCATAGCCTCTCTCGCCAATCTGATCTATACAGCTCTACAGTCTCTCAGGAACTATCAGTCTACTCTCAATCCTGAAAAATAGGTTGCAATTTTGGGTGAGTTTGCGAACTCAGTGAGGAACCATCATCGATGGTTTGCCCAATTCATGCATCACACAAACAAATTACAGAAATAAGACAGTCACAGTAATCATACAGTCACATACAGCAAAAAGGCTTTTCAGGTATTCAGTTATTCAGTCCAATATGTATGCAATGCACATGTCACACTTTTTTATTTTTATTACAGTGTTGTGACCGAGCGCTTACATAAGCGATAGCGATGAGACGATCTAGGAGTAGGATTATCTCCCTTCGAGCTCGAGGCTCGTTTCCAATATCAGTAGCAACTCTGGTCACAACTATTCTTATCCGTTTATGCATTTGTGTATGAAATGCATATGCCCAATTTAACAGTCAATTAATAGTCAATGAATCACAATCAATCACAGTAATAGCAAACAAGTAACAATTAACACATCAAGCCACTTCTATGTCAAATCTCCCAATTCATCGGACCATCTGTCCGGAATCCAGTCAGAAACAAACGCAACCACTAATCCCACCATTATTCCCCACATTAGACATATAATAATTGAACGAAAACCATCTCAGTCACTCACCTATTACTTCCGAACTAATTCCGGGAAGTCTCTGCTACGTCGGTAGGTCGACGCTCTAATTGTGCCTCTATAATAATTAGAGAAGATAACTATTACTAATTGTCTAATTAGAACGAGTTAATGATGCATACGTAACAATTAAAAGGTGTACAATGCATGTGCATGATATTCCCGGCCCTAAATAACCATTACCCAGATCCACGTCAATTTCTCCTCCAAAAATTCCCAAAAGAACACAAAAATCAAATAAAACAATATATATATATATATATATATGTTGCCCCTATTTCCTTCTCTTTTTCCTATTTTCAAACCGAAATTCAACACCAATAACTCTTTGCACACAATTCAGAAAATTACAAACCATATCTCGTTGGAAAGATCATGAAAACCTCTACAAGTTTCATGAAGACCATAAAAATCAACTTCACCCCTAAGGGTGTCAAAAATCCAATCGAAACAACTGCCCAGTCAATGCCTCTCAAAATAGTGCAGGGTTTTGCAAAATCCATAACTTTCCATTTCCTTAGTCAACAATTACACAATAAATGTGCATAGAAAAATCACAATGTTTTCTACAACTTTCATGACAACCAGAAATCAAATTCACTTGCTAACTAGGTAAAACAATTCAACAAAGAGTCTGCCCACTAAAATTCCCCAATCTGGAAAGCAAATTTCAAAACAGCATATCTCCTTGCACAAATGTCAAAAAAATCACTACCTTATATCACTGGAAAGATAAGATCTCATACTTCAATTTTCATGAAGGACTCAGAATCCAATCCTATCACTAGCAAGCTCAAAACTGTTATGCAAGTTACTTCCATGATCAGCAGTTAATGACCTAATTAAGATTCAGTTTTTGAAAACTCATAAATCTCCAATATGATATCTAAAAATAACATACTATACCCTTTTCAAGATAATTGTTTCCTATACAACTTTTCAGAAGATCACTTAAGCCAATTAAATGCACAGAAATCTCTAAAATTACTTCCAATCAGAATGTACAAAACCAGTTAGGCTAGGTTTCACCAAAATGTACAAAACCAGTTAATAGTCAACAGTTCATATCTCCCAATATACATATCGAAAAATTGCAAAATCAGTGGCAATGGAAATCTAACTTGATAGGCTTCAACTTTACTGAAGACCATTTTCACCAATTCCTTCTAAATTAATCTAGAAAAATCATCAAAACAATTAGGTCATCAATCCGGGTACTGTTCACACAGCCCATGTCTCTGATTTTCCAAGCCAAAATTCAACCTCTTAGAGCTACAAGTAGACAACATCTATTTCACACAAAATTGTAGCCAATCAACTAAAGTTTCATTTGGCACAAACCGTACCTCATTTGAATAACCAAACCATTAGTTATGATCAAAACAATGTAATCAGTACAAAACCAAATTTCCAACTTTGGTACTAACCTTAGATCCTATCACTTCCAATGCCAATAACACATCACTAAGCATCCAAATGGACAAGAAATCAGTCACTAGATCATTCATACATTCACTTAGACCAATAGTCACAATTTGGCAGCACTAAACTCTTCATTTCCATGCAAGAATAATCATCAAGAATCAATCCAAAATCAAGCTAAAACACTTCTAAACCACATCATTCATGCTCACCTTATCAAATCATAATCAACATAACCTTACCCAACAATTTAAGCTATAAATTTCATAACATTAAAGCATCATAAATCATGATTAATAAACAATAACTCCCATTGAATGCATCTAACAACCATTATTCATGAAATACATAATGAAAGCTTAGCATAAACCTTACCTAATCAAGCATTTCCAACTTCAATCTCTTCAATTCTTTACTTAATCCTCTAACTCAACACCTTCTCAACTCTCTTCTAACACCATGCATGTGTAAGTTCATCATGGAAAGAAAGTAGTTTGGTTGCATGAAGGAGGGCTCTTAAGGTTGGAGGAAGTGTGACTTAAAGAAGGAGAAAATCGATGGAGATTGAAAAAAATGAAGGTTTCGGTTGCTTTCAGACCAAAGCAATAAAAATGCCTCTCTTTTATTCCTTAACATTGAAGTAGCCGAAAACACAAGGAGAAGAAGAAGACAAAATCATTTAAATGGTGAGGACAAGTGGCATATAGAACAAAAAGACAAAATAAGCTAAAGACAAATTTGTAAGTAGGACTTATTTAGCAACCCTAATAAAATCTGACCCATTCAAGTCCAACGGCCCTAATTTCAAGTCCAAAATAATGTATCCAATATTGTAGTGTCATTGGATAGAAATTTTCGATACCGAAAATCAACCGTTCGCCACTTGGCGATTTTTCGGGTCCGGGAAGTTTCTCCGGAATATTTCAGAAAAATTTCTAAAAAGCCCTTAAAATAGAAAACACACAATGGAGCACTCAGAATAATTTTTCAAACACAAAACCACGTTATTAACAATAAAATTGCATTAGGCATAAAAACCGAGAATGTCATGTATGCATGTACAGGTATTTCATGTGCACAAATTTCATTGTTTACCAATACTAGTATGCATGAACAGTATAGCGCCCCCTTACCATAGAGTACCCACCAGAACGCCCGTAGGTCATTCCAGTATATATCCTATGATAAGAGACCACTATTGACAACCACCACTAAACTCCCCATGGCATCACAATAATAAAACAGAAATTTGGTAACTTTTTAAAACCAAATTGTTTTTCATTTCATTTACTCAAACTCAGTAATTTACAAACTGTCAGTATTTTCAGTCTAGACAATCCTTCAAATCACTTTACATTAAGTACTATACAATAAGGCACAAAGAACAGTTCTAACTATAAGTCTCCAAAAGAAATCTCAGCTGACCGACCTTTGAGCCATAGCCTCTCTCGCCAACCTGATGTCCAAGGATCTACAATCCTGAGGGAGATAACAGTCTACTCTTAACCCTGAAAAAAATAGATTGCAATTTTGGATGAGTTTACGAACTCAATGAGGAACCATCATCGATGGTTTACGCAATTCATGCATCACATAAGCATGTTCCAGTAATCAGGCAGTCATAGTAGTAATACAGGCTCAGTAATCACACAGTCATATACAACAAAAGTCATTTCGGTATTGATCCAATATGCAATGCACATGTGACTCTTTTTCGCTTTTATTTCGGTGTTGTGACCGGCGCTTAGCGATAATTAGTAATCGATGAGACGCGTCTCGGGAGGATTATCTCCCTTCGAGCTCTAGGCTTGTTTTCAGTTTCAGTGGCGGCTCGGTTCACAATTATTTTTATCCGTTTATGCATCTGTGTATGAAATGCCTATGCCCAATTGAATAGTTAATTAACAGTCTATAATGCACAATTAACAGTCCATCATTCACAATTAACAATCTATAATTCACAATTAACAGTCCATAAGTCACGATTAATTACAGTAATCCCAGTAAGGGCAAACAAGTCACATAGTTTACACATTCCTGATCCCGCCATTATCCCCATATTAGACAATTAATAATTGAGAAACCCATTTAAGTTACTCACCTATTACTTCCGAGCTAATGCCGGGAAGTCTCTGCTACGTCGGTTGATCGACGCTCCAATTGTGCCTCTATATATATTTATATAAATCAGAGAAGATGAATATTACTAGCTGTCCAATCATAACTATTCAATAATGCACATGTAGGTGTATAATGCTTGTTCATGATATTCCCGGCCCTAATCTCACTTTTCCATCATAAAAATCTGTCAAAAAAATTAGAAATCTAATAGCACTGAAATTACTCAATTCGGACCTCTACAGGTCCAAAAATAAATAAAACAATGACCAAAGAACCATTACTCGGACTCACGTCAATTTTCCATCCAAAAATTTCCAATTTCTCATAAAATAAAATTTAACATTTCACGAATCCGATGCCTCAAGAATCAGGTCAATCGGATGTCAGACGGAAAAGTTATGAGCAAAAGAAGAAAAAATACACATCCTAGTCGACTAGTCAGAGGTTGTAGTCGACTAGTGCAGGAAAAATTCCTGTCCTAGTCGACTAGTCAAAGGTTATAGTCGACTGGAATTTCTTTTTGCCGACATCCCAACTTTCACAATTCATAACTCCTTTCTCCAAACTCCAAATTGCACAAACTTGCTATCTATTTTATAGAGAAAAGAGAGATCTACAAGTTTCATGAAGGACACAAAAGCCAATTTCACCTCTAAAGGTGTCAAAAATGCAATCAAAGTTACTGCCCTCACAATGCAGCTCAAAACAGTGCAACATTTTGTCAAAACAGTATAACAGATTATAAAATCCATAACTTTCCAGTTCCTCAGTCAAAAATTACACAATAAATGTGCACAGAAAAATCACAATGTTTTCTACAACTTCCATGAACAACCTGAAATCAAATTCACTTGCTAAATAGGTCAAACAATTCAACAAAGAATCTGCCCACCGAAATTCCCCAATCTGAACAGAAAATTTTGAAACAGTATACCTCCTTGCACAAATGTAAAAAAAATCACTACCTTATATCACTGGAAAGATAAAATCTCATACTTCAATTTTCATGAAGGACTCATAATCCAATTCGATCATTAACAACCTCAAAACTGTCACGTAAGTGACTGCCTTAATCAGCAGTCAGTGACCTAATTCAGATTCAGTCTTTGCAAAGTCATTACGCCCAAATCTGATATCCAAAAATAGCATGCTATATATCATTTTAAAGATAATTACTTCCTATACAACTCTTCATAAGATCACTCAAGCCAATTCAATTCACAGAAATTGCTAAAATTGCTTCCAAATCGGAATGCTCACAAATCTGACACTTAGGCTAGGTTTCACCACAATGTACAAAATCAGTCAATAGTTAACAGTGAATATCTCCCAATATACATATCGAAAAATTGCCAAATCAGTGGAAATGGAAAGCTAACAATCTAGGCTTCAACTCTCATGAAGACCATTTTCATCAATTCCTTCTAAATTAATTTAGAAAAATCATCAAAACACTTAAGTCATTGGTTCAGTTACTGTTCATACAGACATCAACAGTAACTTTCCAAGCCAAAATTCACCCTCTTAAGGCTAAAATTAGACAACACCTATTTCACACAAAAATGTAGCCAACAAGCAAAAGTTTCATTTGGCATAAACCTCACCTCATTTTCATAACAACACAATAAGTTATACTCAAAATAGTACAATAGGTCAAAAACCAATTTTCAGCTTTACTACTCAAATACACTTCCTATCATGCCAGTTGAACTTCTACTACCATAAGCATCCCAATTGGACACAAAATCAGTCCCTAGATCATTCCTACACTCACTTAGACCCATAGTCAAAATTTTTCAGCATTAAACTCTTAATTTCTATGAAAGATTAGTCATCAATATTCAATCCAAAATCAAGCTAAAACATTCATTCATACTACTTCATCAGCTCATACCTAACATAATCTTACCCACCAATTCAAACTTAAATTTTCATTCAATTCATGCATCAATACACACAATAATTGCACCATAACTCCAAATGAATGCATCTAACAACTATGATTCATTAAATGCATAATCAAAGCATAATTAAAGCTTAACTTAAAAACTTACCTACTTAAAGCTTCCACTCTTCACTTCCTTCAATTCTTTCTTTACTACTCTCACTAACAACTTCTTCTAATACCATGCAAGGGTAAGTTCTCCATGGCAAGAAAATAGCTTGTTTACAAGAAGAAGCTCTTAAGGTTTAGAGGAAGGATTACATTGATGAGAGAAATCGATGGATGAAGAGGAAATGGATAGTAGGTTTTCGGATGAAATGAAAAATAAGCATCGAAGTCTTTTTTTCATTCTTTTCATAAGGCATAACTGAGAGAGATGCTTAAGCATAAGACAAAAAATCATTAATTCAAGAGGACAAGTGGCAATTCTAAGGAAAAAGACAAAATAGGCTAAAAACAAATTAGTAAATAGGAACCCTAATGCAATTTGACTCATTCTAGTCCAATGGCCCTAATTTCAATCTCAAAATAATATACCCAATATTACAGTGCCATTGGATAGAAATTTTTGCTACCGAAAATCAACCGGTTTGTCGCTTGGCGATTTTTCCGGTCCGAAAATTTTTCCTCGAAAAATTCTAGAAAATTCCTAAAAAGCCCTTAAAATATAAAACACTCAATGCCGCACTCAGAATAATTTTTCAAACACAAGAACCACATTAATCACAATAAAACTACATTAGGTACAAAAACCGGGAATGTCATGTATGCATGTACAGTTATTTTCATGTGCACAAATTTCACTATTCACAAATACCAGTATGCATGAACAGTCCTAATGAAGCCCAATCACTCTCATCCTATGCCAAATTACTATTCTACCCTTCCCGTTGAGGGTGGGATGTTACAATTCCCCCCTCCTAATAAAAATTTCGTCCACGAAATTCTTACCTGGCTGATTGAATAGATCAGGATACTGCCTCCTCATATGCTCATCGGTCTCCCAAGTGGGTTCCTTAGTCAAATGATTTCTCCAGATAACTTTCACCAATGGAATCGTCTTATTCCTCAACTGTTTAACCCGTGACCCGACAATCTAGATTGGCTCCTCAACATAACTCATATTACTAGCAACCTCAATCTCCTAAGCTGGTATCACATGTGTTGGATCTGACCGAATCTGCGGAGCGTACTCACATGAAAGACATCATACAACTGAGACATCTTGGTCGGTAAACCCAATCTGTAGGCCAAAGGTCCTATCCTCTCAGTAATCTCATAGGGACCAATGTACCTAGGGCTTAACTTCCCCTTTTTACTAGATCTCAATACACCACGCCACGGTGACACCTTTAAGAATACCCTGTCTCTCACATTATACTCCATCACCCTCCTGTGTTGATCCACATAACTCTTCTGTCTATCCTGAGCCGCCTTGATGCGACTCCGAATCAGTTTCACCTTATCTACAGTATCCTGAATCAGCTCAGGACCCTCAATCATCCTCACACCCTCTTCCTCCCAATACAGAGGCGATCGACACTGCCGCCATACAGAGCCTCATACGGTGCCATCCCAATACTGCTGTGATAATGATTATTATAAACGAACTCAATCAGAGCCAAATACTGATATCATGCTCCTCTAAACTCCAATACACAAGCCCGAAGCATGTCCTCAACATTCTTAATCGTCCTCTCACTCTGCCCATCTGTCTGAGGATGAAATGCTGTATTGAAATTCTACCTAGTACCCATAGCAGACTACAAGCTCTGCCAGAATCTCGACGTGAATCTGGGATCCCTGTCTGACACTATCGACACCGGAACCCCGTGCAGTCTCACTACCTCAGCCACATACTTCTGAGCTAACTGATTAAGGGAATTATTCTCCCTCACTGGCAAGAAATGGGCCGATTTAGTTAACCGGTCCATTATGACCCAGATAGCATCATGCTGCCTCGGAGTCTTAGGCAACCCCATAATAAAATCCATAGTAATTCGTTCTCATTTCCACTCGGGAATAGGCAACGAATGAAGTTTCCCTACTGGAGCCTGGTGCTCAGCCTTAACCTGCTGGCACGTCATACACCGTGATACATACTCCGCTACCTGCTTTTTCATGCCAAGTCACCAGAAATGTTGCTTAAGAGTGTTATACATCTTGGTAGTACCAGGATGCATAGCATAGGCGGCTATGTGCGCCTCCTCTAGAATCTCACGCCTCAGATCATCCACATCGGGCACACACAGTCTCTGACCCAACCATAAAGTCCCATCTCTCAACTCAAAATCAGAATCCCGATCAGATCTCGCTCTCTCAATCAATCTTACCAAGGCAGGATCCTTGTCTTGAACTCTCCTGATCCTGTCCAGTAGCATCGGTCTAAGCTTCAAGGTGGCCAATAAAGCTCCATCCTGCTCCAAAGTCAACTGTACATTCAAGGCTCTCAACTTAATCAAATTAGGCAACCTCATTGCCTGAATCTGAGCTGCAGTAGTATAAGACTTTCTACTCAGAGCATCTGCCACCACATTGGCTTTCCCGGGGTGGTACTCGATGGTACAGTCATAATCCTTGAGTAGCTCTATCCACCTCCTCTGTCTCAAATTCAACTCTCTCTGGCTCAGCAAATACCTCAAACTCTTATGATCAGTGAAAATCTCGAAAGTCTCACCATATAAATAATGTCTCCAAATTTTCAGAGAAAAAACAACTGCAGCTAATTCCAAATCATGCACTGGATAATTTACCTCATGCGACCTCAACTGTCTCGAGGCATATGCAATCACTCTACCATGCTGCATCATAACACATCCTAATCCCTGATGCGATGCATCACTGAACATCTCAAATCCTCCAGTCCTTGATGGAATAGCTAACACCGGTGCAGTAGTCAACCGATGTTTCAGCTCATCAAAGCTCTTCTGGCACTCTTCAGTCCATCTAAATGGTAAGTTCTTCCTCATAAGCTTTGTCAAAGGGGCTGAGATAAGTGAAAACTCCTCGACAAACCTCTGGTAATATCCAGCTAATCCAAGGAAACTCCGAATCTCTGTCACATTCCGTGGAGCTTCCCACTTCAGCACTACCTCAATCTTACTCGGATCCACCTGACTACCCTCTCCAGTCATAATATGCCCCAAAAAGATCACCTGATCCAGCCAAAATTCACACTTACTGAATTTAGCATACAACTGTCTTTCCCTCATAGTCTGCAAAACAATTCTCAAGTGCTCACTATGCTCCTGTCTATTCCTCGAATACACCAAAATGTCATCAATAAAGACAATTACAAACTGATCAAGGTAGGGCTGAAATACCTTATTCATCAAGGCCATGAAAGCTATCGGGGCATTAGTCAACCCAAACGGCATCACCAGAAACTCGAAATGCCCATACCTGCTCCTGAAGGCACTCTTAGGTACATCAGCCTCGGCTATCTTCAGCTGATAATACCCTAATCTCAAATCCAACTTAGTGAATACCTGAGCTCCCTGCAACTGATCAAATAGATCATCGCTCCTAGGCAGTGGATACTTATTCTTCACTGTCACCCGATTCAACTGCCTGTAATCAATGCACAGCCTCAAAGTTCCATCCTTTTTCTTCACAAATAATACCGAAGCTCCCCACGGTGAGACACTGGGTCTAATAAAGCCCTTTTCTAATAACTCCTGTAGCTGAGCCTTCAGCTCCCTCAGTTCCACAGGTGCCATCCTATATGGAGGGATAGATATAGGAGCAGTACCTGGAACTACATCAATGGTAAACTCTGTTTCTCGATTCGGCAGTAAACCCGGTAACTCATCAGGAAACACATCTGGAAACTCTCGAACCACGAGAATATCTTGCAGTCTCTGCTCACCTCTCACATCAATAACATGAGCCAGATAGGCCTCACATCTCCCCTGCATCAACCTCAGGGCACTTAGAAAAGAGATCATCCGGGCTGGCATTGCCTGACTAACTCCTCTGAACACTGCTCTAGGCTAACCAGGAGACTCTAATACAACCTCCTTGGTGTAGCAGTCCATGACAGCCCTATGTGCAGTAAGTCAGTCCATCCCCAAAATCACATCTAGAGGTGTGCTCACCACTTGTAGACCTCTCCTGATCAATCACAATCGGACACCCCTTGCAGACCTCTCCTAAAGCAGTAGTGCTACCTAGAGGTGTGTTCACCTCTAACCCATACTGTAACCTCTCTCTATCCCCATGCACTCTACATGCCAAATGTAGTGCGATGAATGAATGTGTGGATCCTAGATTTAGCAGTGCAAATGCTTCAAAACCATAAATAAGAAGCGCACCTGCTACCACCTCTAGGGAATCCTGAGCCTCCTACCTGGTCATGGCATAGACCCTGGCCTGGGACTGTGGTCGGCTGCCCCGTCCCTCAGTCCGCACAAAGGACCCCTCAACTCTGCCACAGCCTCTACCTCGACCCCTCTGTCCAGATCCACCCACTCTACTTTGATGTACAGTCATAGTACTCCCAGCTCGTCCACTACCAGCAGACTGAGCTCCCAACGTAGCTGGGCAATCATAAACCTGATGATCCATCGAGCCGCATCTAAGGCAGGCTCTCGTCAGCCATCGGCACTCCACACTGTATCTCCTCTCACAATGCTCACACTAGAGGAAGCTGCCCTGAACATCTGCCACTACCACTGCCAGTCTGTACAAATCTTCCTCTCTGCCCAAAACCAAACTGTCTCGATCCTCCCGAAGACCTAAAAATCCTGCCCTGGTGCTTACTGAAACTCCTGCCAGAACTGCCCTGACTGTCACTCGGCCTCTTCCCCCAGGACCCCAACTCAACCTGTCTCTGCCTCATAAGCTGCTCCACTCACACTGCAACAGCCCTCAACTCAATAAATGTGCCCATGTTTGACCAGGCCAACCGGGTACGGATCTCAGTATTGAGGCCATTCTCAAACCTCCGGCACTTATCAGCCTCAGTAGGAATCATAACAGTAGCATAATCTATCAGCTCATTGAACTTCACCTCGTACTCTGCCACAGACATCCTACCTTGCTTCAGCTCTAAAAACTCCTGCATATTCATATCAAGATAGACCTTGGGCATATAATTTTCCTTGAAGGCCCTCAGAAAATCACCCCATGACAGTAAGCAAGGCCTGGTGGTACTGCCTGGAACAGTCTTCCACCACTTGTAGGCTGGGCCCTGTAGAAGAGAGATCGCATAATCGAACCTCTCATCAGGTTCGCAGTCCATCTGGTCAAAGACTCTCTCAGTCCTCTCTAGCCATCCCTCAACCTCAGCGAGGTCTGTATTGCCATAGAAGTCTACGGCCCCCTGCTTGCGCAATAAATCATATCTCCTCACCCGACTTATGGGAACTCTAGGAGGTAACTCCTCAGATCGAGGCATAAAAGACTCTCTACTGGCTCCGACTGATCCTTGATCAGTTGGTTGCTCAACCTGATCACCTAAGACAGAGGACCTAGAACAAAACAAGAAGTCCAGTCAATTTCTGCAGTTCTATAAAAATTCATACCTACATATTTGACTATTCCCAAAAGATGTCAAACCATGCTCTGATACCACCTAATGTAGCGCCCCCTTACCATAGAGTACCCACCGGAACGCCCGTAGGTCATTCCGGTACATATCCTACGATAAGAGACCACTACTAACAACCACCACTAAACTCCCCATGGCATCACAATAATAAAACAGAAATTTGGTAACTTTTTAAAACCAAACTGTTTTTCATTTCATTCACTCAAACTCAGTAATTTACAAACTGTCAGTATTTTCAATCTAGACAATCCTTCAAATCACTTTACATTAAGTACTATACAATAAGGCACAAAAAACAGTTCTAACTATAAGTCTCTAAAAGAAATCTCAGCTGACCGACCTTTGAGCCATAGCCTCTCTCGCCAACCTGATGTCCAAGGCTCTACAGTCCTAAGGGAGCTAACAGTCTACTCTTAACCCTGAAAAAAATAGATTGCAATTTTGGATGAGTTTGCGAACTCAATGAGGAACCATCATCGATGGTTTGCCCAATTCATGCATCACATAAGCATGTTCCAGTAATCAGGCAGTCATAGTTGTAATATAGGCTCAGCAATCACACAGTCATATACAACAAAAGTCATTTCAGGTATTCAGTCCAGTATGCAATGCACACGTGACTCTTTTTCCAGTTTTATTTCAGTGTTGTAACCGAGCGCTTAAGCAATAATCAGTAATCAGTAGACGCATCTCGGGAGGATTATCTCCCTTCGAGCTCTAGGCTCGTTTTCAGTTTCAATGGCGGCTCGGTTTACAATTATTTTTATCCGTTTATGCATCTGTGTATGAAATGCCTATGCCCAATTGAATAGTTAATTAACAGTCCATAATGCACAATTAATAGTCCATCAGTCACAATTAACAGTCTATAATTCACAATTAACAGTCCATAAGTCACGATTAATCACAGTAATCCCAGTAAGGGCAAACAAGTCACACAGTTTACACATTACTGATCCTGCCATTATCCCCATATTAGACAATTAATATTTGAGAAACCCATCTAGGTTACTCACCTATTACTTCCGAGCTAATGCCGGGAAGTCTCTGCTACGTCGATCGATCGACGCTCCAATTGTGCCTCTATATATATTAAAAAAATCAGAGAAGATGAATATTACTAACTGTCCAATCATAACTATTCAATAATGCACATGTAGGTGTATAATGCTTGTTCATGATATTCCCTGCCCTAATCTCACTTTTTCCATCATAAAAATCCGTCAAAAAAATTAGAAATCTTATAGCACTGAAATTACTCAATTCGGACCTTTAAAGGTCCAAAAATAAATAAAACAGTAAGCAAAGAACCATTACCCGGAACCACGTCAATTTTTCGTCCAAAAATTCCCAATTTCTCATAAAATGAAATTTAACATTTCGAGAATCCGATGCCTCAAGAATCAGGCCAATCGGATGTCGGACGGAAACGTTATGAGCAAAAGAAGGAAAAATACACATCTCAGTCGACTAGTCAGAGGTTGTAGTCGACTAGTGCAAGAAAAATACATGTCCTAGTCGACTAGTCAAAGGTTATAGTCGACTGGAATTTCTTTTTGCCGACATCTCAACTTTCACAACTCATAACTCCTTGCTCCAAACTCCAAATTAGACAAACTTAGTATCTATTTTATAGAGAAAAGAGAGCTCTACAAGTTTCATGAAGGACACAAAAGCCAATTTCACCTCTAATCATGTCAAAAATGCAATCAACGTTACTGCCCTCACAATGCCTCTCAAAACAGTGCAACATTTTGTCAAAACAGTGCAACAGTTTATAAAATCCATAACTTTTCAATTCCTCAGTCAAAAATTAAACAATAAATGTGCACAGAAAAATCACAATGTTTTCTACAACTTTTATGAACAACCTGAAATCAAATTCACTTGCCAAGTAGGTCAAACAATTCAACAAAGAATCTGCCCACTGAAATTCCCCAATCTGAACAGTAAATTTTGAAACAGCATAACTCCTTGCACAAATGTCCAAAAAATCACTACCTTATATCACTGGAAAGATGAGATCTCATACTTCAATTTTCGTGAAGGACTCAGAATCCAATTCCATCACTAACAAACTCAAAACTGTCATGCAATTGACTGCCTTAATCAGTAGTCAATGACCTAATTCAGATTCAGTTTTTCCAAATTCATTACTCCCAAATCTGATATCAAAAAATAGCATGATATATACCATTTTCAATATAATTACTTCCACTACAACTCTTCGGAAGATCACTCAAGCCATTTCAATTCACAGAAATTGCTAAAATTGTTTCCAAATTAGAATGCTCACAAATCTGACACTTAGGCTAGGTTTCACCACAATGTACAAAATCAGTCAATAGTTAACAGTGGATATCTCCCAATATAAATATCTAAAAATTGGAAAATCAGTGGAAATGGAAAGCTAACAATCTATGCTTCAACTCTCATGAAGACCATTTTCATCACTTCCTTCTAAATTAATTTAGAAAAATCATCAAAACACTTAAGTCAATGGTTTGGTTACTGTTCATACAGACATCAACAGTAACTTTCCAAGCCAAAATTCACCCTCTTAAGGCTAAAATTGGACAAAACCTATTTCACACAAAAATGTAACCAACAAGCCAAAGTTTCATTTGGCATAAACATCACCTCATTTTCATAACCACACAATAAGTTATACTCAAAATAGTACAATAGGTCAAAAACCAATTTTCAGCTTTACTACTCAAATACACTTCCTATCATGCCAGTTGAACTTCTACTACCATAAGCATCCCAATTGGACACAAAATCAGTCCCTAGATCATTCCTACACTCACTTAGACCCATAGTCAAAATTTTACAGCATTAAACTCTTAATTTCTATTAAAGATTAGTCATCAATATTCAATCCAAAATCAAGCTAAAACATTCATTCATACTACTTCATCAACTCATACCTAACATAATCTTACCCACCAATTCAAACGTAAATTTTCATTCAATTCATGCATCAATAAACACAATAATTGCACCATAACTTCAAATGAATGCATCTAACAACTATGATTCATTAAATGCATAATCAAAGCATAATTAAAGCTTAACTTAAAAACTTACCTACTTAAAGCTTCCACTCTTCACTTCCTTCAATTCTTTCTTTACTACTCTCACTAACAACTTCTTCTAATACCATGCAAGGGTAAGTTCTCCATGGCAAGAAAATAGCTTGTTTACAAGAAGAAGCTCTTAAGGTTTGAAGGAACGATTACATTGATGAGAGAAATCGATGGATGAAGAGGAAATGGATAGTAGGTTTTCGGATGAAATGAAAAATAAGAATCCAAGTCTTCTTTTCATTCTTTTCATAAGGCATAACTGAGAGAGAGGCTTAAGCATAAGACAAAAAATCATTAATTCAAGAGGACAAGTAGCAATTCTAAGGAAAAAGACAAAATAGGCTAAAAATAATTAGTATATAGGAACCTTAATGCAATTTGACCCATTCTAGTCCAATGGCCCTAATTTCAATCTCAAAATAATATACCCAATATTACAGTGCCATTGGATAGAAATTTTCGCTACCGAAAATCAACCGGTTTGTCGCTTGGCGATTTTTCCGGTCCGAGAATTTTTCCTCAAAAAATTCTAGAAAATTCCTAAAAAGCCCTTAAAATATAAAACACTCAATGGCGCACTCAGAATAATTTTTCAAACACAAGAACCACATTAATCACAGTAAAACTACATTAGGCACAAAAATCGGAAATGTCATGTATGCATGTACAGTTATTTTCATGTGCACAAATTTCACTGTTCACAAATACCAGTATGCATGAACCGTCCTAATGAGGCCCAATCACTCTCATCGTATGCCAAATTCTGCTTCCAATTCGTTCACCAAAGTTGACCTTGCTTCTTTACGTAATCTCCGCAATGTTCGCTCGATCTCTGGATCAAATTGCTCAATTTCTCCATGAAGAGATCTGATCACTACCATGCACCAAAACTAATGGACAATTAAAAATTAACAATTAACAAAAAGTATAAGTATAAAAAAATATATTCACAAAACACCAACTAAAATCAAATGCAAAAATCAAACTACCAGATTCCCCGGCAACGGCGCCAAAATTTGACAGTGCGTGTCTAGTGCACTGCAAAATTTATCTGATTCTGCACACTAAAATTTGTAGTTGTGGTAAGTCGGGATCGAATCCACAGGGAATGTTCGGTTAATTTTAGTACTGAAAATAATTGATGCAAGAAAAGTATATGAGGGTGTTTGGTTTTCGAACAATTTAGAAAAATAACGTAAAATTAAATTATCGAAAACAAATTAAAACAAACAATAAAAAATGTGAAAAGTGTCGACTATAGGTAAGGTCCGGTTCTAGGGTCAATCTCGACCTAAGCCCAATGAAGCATATCTCTTCATTCTAAAATCTTTACAATTCTTTTCGAACTATTGATCTGAGACTAATAGAACGCTCTACAAATCTCGATTTTCCCTTAAATTGAATTTAATCAAGATACGATCATTAATTAAACCTAACCACCGAATAACCTAAGATACGATCTTTAGATTCAATTTGGCAGTCACATTACAAAATAGAAAACAATCATTATAGGCAGTAACCTCATACGCTCAGGTTATCTAACCTAAGTCATGTTGTTCTTAACGATTAACGATCGTTAGATGCTACTCACAAATATTAAAAGTAACGATTACGGATTACAATTAATATTTTAGTAATAGGTTTGAAATAAAACGATCAAAATATTATATTAAGATCATTAATTCCAAAACGATCCAAATCAATACCAACAACACAACAATCTGAAAATAAATCACAACTTTAAAATGACAAAAATAGCTTAACCGTGACTTGGCGTCAATATCCCCATTGAACCAGTGTCGGGAAGTTAGCCGGCCATCTTCAGTTTCATGCTCCAACAGTGACTCCTAGTTCATGAAAAGACAAAGAATATTAAAACAGCGTCAACATGTTTTTGTTCTTCATTTTCGTTTTGCACCGCCCACTGATTTGCTTCAATTTCTCTGCTTTAATGTCTGCCTGATACTATAGCTTTGTTATTGTTAGGCCCCGATTTCTTTTTCATAGTAAATAAGCTTGTTTAGTTTATTTTGAGGTTTAGATTGATGAATAATTTGGGTTTTTAGTGCTTTATTAATGGAAATAAATTGAAGGGATTTAGTTAAAATTGGAGTTTTGATGAATTGGTAGAATTAAAAGGAATAAGATGGTTTAGGGGTAATTTAGGTAGTTTGCTTATGTTTTTAAGGCTTAAGGCTTATAAGGAGGGGCATTATAGTCTTTTTAATGGCAATTAAGAAAGGAGAATGAGAGTTTAATGGGCTAGGGCCATAGAAGTGAATGGGAGTCACGAAATTGCAAGGAATGAAGGAAAGAATATGTAGTAGCCATATGAAATGAAGAGAGCCACGCAAATTGTCAAGTGAAAAAAAGAGGGGTTATGAAACTACATAGTTTTAGCTTAGGTTTATAAGTTAGAAAGAAATTTCCTTAAGTCATTTAGAAGAGTTTACGAAACTGTCAAAGAGAAAGGAGACTTACGAAACTTTTAAGAGAAAAGAGAGGGAGACTTACGATTGAAGAAGAAGAAGAAGAGAAGTAAAGGCTAAGGTTTTTTATGCTTTAGAAAGGAGGATTTAAGAGTTTTATTAAAGAAGAAAGTGGAAAGAAAGGGATTAAGCTCCATTGGAGGAAAAGGAAGCAAATTCGTGGGAGGTTAATAGGTAAGAGAATTTTCGAAATTTATGGTTTGTTTAGATAGGTTTTGGTTCAAATAGCTTAGTTAAGATATGGGTAAGGTTATATAGATTTAATTCCATGTTTTTTGTTCCTAAGTTTTGTCAATTTCACTATCTCTTATTCACGTGGGAAAGTTATGCTTAATGAAGGTGAAGTGGGGCAATTGGAGTTAGAGGAA
Organism: Erythroxylum novogranatense; assembly: GCA_029891385.1. NCBI lineage: Eukaryota > Viridiplantae > Streptophyta > Magnoliopsida > Malpighiales > Erythroxylaceae > Erythroxylum > Erythroxylum novogranatense. Next base: position 14,820,695 of record CM057228.1, read on the forward strand.
GGGCCAATTGACCAACCTCAAAGCTAAAGGAATTAAGGTGGGTGATTTCTTAATAATTGAGTTAATAGGCATATTAAGTTTTTATAAATAATGCTAATTAATGCTTTCCAATGACTTAAGATTTTTGTATGAATTACTCTTTGTGATGTTTTTAACTTCTTTGAATGTGAATTCATGTTGGAATGATTTGTATAATGGTTTGTTAAGTGAAAAAGGCTAGAATTTGTGATTTTGGAAAAAGATTGCCATTTTGTCCAAATTATGAGAAAGTGAATTTTGTAAAGGCCAATTGAGGCTAATGATTATAAATTGTGTGAATTATGTGAAATGCATGTTTTCTTTGGGTTTGGGGTGGTCCCATAAGAGTCAGGTGCACCTATCTAACCATAGGCTTCTCTCGCCTGCCCATTAGTGGCATTGGAGTTCCTCACGGACTCCCATAAGTTCACAGCTACACATGACCGCTTAGTAGGAATGTGTAGTACGTTCCGTTTCAGATCCACCCGAACCACTTTTCTGTGATTATGTCATAGGTTGATGTGTAAATTGTTTGATGTGATGAATTTTGTGAGAAGATTTGAGAAATTTAAAACGTTTTTATCAATGTGATATTGTTTTGAAAATGAATGAATGAATAATATTTTTGCTTATTCTTAATTATTAAGTTGTTACCCACGGAGCCGTCGAGCTCACCCCCTATTTTTCCCTCCACAGGTGTTGAGCGAGAAACCGAGTCACTGTATCGGGATTGAGGCATTACTCCGATGCGCTTTGTTTTATGTCACTGTATCGGGATTGAGGCATTACTCCGAGAAACCGTCAACCTCACTGTATCGAGAAACCGAGTCACTGTATCCCTCCACAGGTTGTTTTATGGTTTGAAAATGAGTAGATGCTTAGGAGTGAGGTTGCTGCCATTTGAATTGTGTTTGGATCTATATTTGAATTGGGCTGTATTGTGGAAGTTTGAAGATTGAGTTTTATGCAGGTAATGGAGTTGGGTTGAAGATTTTGGCTAGTTACATTTTAGGGGAGGTGTTGTCCAATATTTCTAAAATCTGGCAAAAACTTGATTTGTATTTTAGACCTTCTTAGAGCTTGAATTGAATTGAGATGTCTTCTTAAAGATTATTCTACTCGTTAAGAGCTTTCCAATGATATAGAATTTGTCACTTTTGGATTTAGGATGAAGAAGATATAAGGTTTGAAAGATGATAGTTACTGTTGATAAGAGTTTGGTTTGGCAGTATCTTTAGCAGGATTTTTCACCCCCTCAGAGTCTGCTTTGATTTTTGCACTCTTCATAGAAAATGTAGCTTATTTTTCCCTCTTTCTATTGATGTATAATATGCAATTAGTGGAGTTAGGAATAAAAAGTTATGACGTTGGGAAAGTTACTATTACTGTTCATGTAGACAATTAAATCATCTTTTTATTTTTCCATTTAGGTAAAATGTGACATTTTTAGATTATCGTGTTAAAAGATATGGCTTTTCAAACTTCTGATATAGTATAGGACCTTTTTCAATTTTAGCAGAAACTTTGAAGCAACTTTTGACCCTCTTAAAGGCCAAACTAGTTTTTCAATCCTTTATGGAAGTTGTAGAGCTTCATTTTACCTTTTTATTGATACTAAATTTATGAAATTTGGATTTCGGGATGAGGAGTTAGAAATTTACAAAGTTTCAACTTTTTAAATGCGATGAAAAGAATAAAGGTAAAATTTTGAGCTTGGCTCACAAGTGTCCTCGCGTGGGTGGCCTTCATGAGGACAAACGCTTCGTGATCACGAATGGCCGCCAGAATGCCGGTTTCAGCAGATTTCGATTTTCTTTTATTTTCTTTTTTCGATTTTCTTCTTTTCTAAAGTAAACCTCCAATCTTACTCTTTCGCTTGTAACTTTTTTTTGTTTAACCTTCGATTCACTCGGTTTTCAAAGCATTGTTTTTCTAAGAAAATTTTCTACCTCTTTAAAGAAAATTTAGAATTTTTCGGGCTTGAGTTGAATAGTTCAAATAAATGGAAGTGAGTTAGTTATGTAACGTTATTGAATACAATTCCGTATTTGGGCGGTTTCTCGGTCTATAGAGATCCGATTGAGGAGATTTTTGATTCTAACAAATCTAGAGTCATGCACTTTCATTTTAGATGAGGAATAGGATTTAAGTTTGGGCCCTAAGTAGATCAATTTTTTAGGGGAAAGTTAGGGTGAATTTATCAAGATTTGTTCGGATGACACTAAAATAAGTTCGATTAAGTTAATTTTCGTGGTGAGCAATTCCTCCCTCGTGAGATGCGCGTACAGATGTCACGTAGGATGTCGGGCCCATGATGCACTAGAGAGGGGTTCCAACTTTCAATAGTTTTCATCTCTGCTGCCACTGTTCATGATTAGACAATTCAGGTTGCCTTATTTTAAAAGAACTCTTCGTATGCTCTCTGCGTTTTGTGCATTCCTGTAGCTATGATCCAGCAACTTCCCATGTTTTCCTTGGTTTCGCCCCCCTGTACCTGTGACAAGACAATTAAAAACTAGTCCACCCTAAAAATCTCTTCTTGTGCTTTATATACCTCCAGTGTTTTTAGAGAAAGCAGACAAGAATAAGACGCTGTCGTTGCTTCACGCTGCAACGTTATGCTATGAAACTTAATATGCAGCAGCCCAACTTTGTTTTTTTTTCTTTTAACTTGATAAATAATTATGCTCCCATTTATTTTAGAAAATTTTGACTTTTTGTTCTCAAAAATATATAAAGATTTCCAACCTAGCAGTCAACACAAATTGAGCATTTTATTATAAAAATAGGATTGAAATCACATGTAAATGTATAAGAAAATCTAAAATAACTCAATCCTATCACCAGAGCAGCCCCCCGCCCTCCACCTCTGGTCAAGCCTCTCAACCTCCCACGTTGTTTGTTTTTCTCTTCTCCTTAGCAGACTATACTCACACTGCCTCTCTTCATATTCCTAGATCACGCATGCACCCAACCCTTCATGTAACATCCTATTACTTGTGGGAGGGTTAGAATAGTAAATGTGAGAGATCTATGAGAGGCTTAAAAATGCTTCTTTATGCTCATGCATAGTATGCCATACACATATAAATATGACTAGTGAATTTATCTGCACATGAAAATAATTGTACATGCATTCATGAATAATTCAGGATATAATTGGATTGATTTGTGAATTTTTGAGAATTATGAATGTTTGATATGGGAAATATTAGTGATCAATGGAAGTATGGTATTTGTGAATTTTGGGAAAAATAGAAATAAATTTTAGGAATTGTAGAAAATAGGAAAAAAAAATTAAAAGGGAGCTTTGTAGATAGTTGGATTGTAATGATGATAGTTAAGGGAGTTAGTTTCAAAAGAAACTAAGTTAGAACTTAGGTATGGGGAAAGTGACAAGTGTCACTTAGGCCTTTATACTCTTGTTAGAAGTAGGTTACTATTCTTAGAGAGTTGGCAGGTTAAGTCTTGTCCAATTCCCTTCTTTATTATCATCTTTTTCAAACTTCCTTTTGAAACACAAAATTTTCCATCAAATACTTTCTAAGAGACTTCTGTGTTTTTCCTTTCCTTCACCAAACATACTTTGCCATTTGCGTCCTCTGGCCTGAGAAAAATGAGAAGTTGGTCATTGTACTTAGTGAAGTATGTAAAATATGTGGAGTAGGGCTTAAAGATTTTGAAGTTTTCAGCAGGTAAGTGGTGAAGAAATCCTTTAGAGTTGAAGATTTGTGAAATAAAGTTGATAAATTACTGTCATCTGCATGAAAATGAAATTTATGTTTTTGTTCATAAATATTGGATGGTTGGGAAGAAATAAATTCAGTTATAGTGTTAAATTAGTTTTTGAAAAAAAAATTGGTGTATTGGTGATGTAAAATATTGAGAGTTTGAAAATCTAGAAAATGTACACTGAATACACTTCAGTCTTTTAGATATAATGTTTTCTCTAGTTGTCTAAACGAGATGATATGACGTTTTGTTCATAAACGTGTTGATTTAAATAGAGTTGAAAAACAAGAACTAAAGAGAAAAAGAGTGAAAATATGAAAAATTGTGAAAAGTTTGACTTTTTGACCTTTGAAAGTTGACTTTTGATTTAGGCAAAATTTGATAAAATGATCAACATGAAACTTGTATATTATGTTAAGAACTTTCTGTAGCCATAAAGTTTGAAATTTTTTGATATCGGGAGTGAAAGTTATGATCAGTCAAAGTTTAGGTGTGTTATCGGTTGACTTATATTATGACTAAAGCTTTGACTGAGAAATTTACCTAGTTAGAGGTTAATTTAGCTTTGAAGTCATCCATGAAAGTTGAAGGATTTGATTTGATCTTTATTTTGATATAAAGAATGGAATTTTTCGATTAAGGAATAATAAGTTATGATTTTTACAAGTTTATGTTATGGTTTTAGCATGAATATTAGAGGACAGAATCGTTGACCGGAAAATGGACTCCCTTAGGAGTCGAATTGATTTTTATGTCCTTCATGGAAGTTGTAAGGCTTCCTTTAAGCTTTTCATAGAGACCAATTTTGTCACATTTGGAGTTCGGGGTTAAGAGTTATTAGGGTTGGAACTTTTGGATTTAATTAGGTTTTTTAAAAAAATGAAAAATGAAAAATGAAAATGACGTATCGTCGTCGCTAGGGCGACGCATCACCCTTACGAGGACGAGCGTTCAGCTCGCCGTCACTAGGGCTACGCATCGCCTTCGCGAGGGGAAGCATCCAGCTCGCCGTCGCGAGGGCGAGCGAGCCCTCGCCCTGCACACGCGGGCGCTTCCGCGAACGACGCCGTTTTCTTCTCTTCAGCACCACGTCGTTTCATTTTTTCTTCTCCTCTGTGCGCGCCCGTGTTTCCTTGTGCGACGCCGTTTCCTTTGCATGCTATACGGCGCCGTTTTGATTTCTTTATGATTTTCCTCCTTCAATCCGACCTTCGTTCAATCTTTTACTTATATCTTTTCCGTCCGACATCCGATTGAGTTGATTCTTGAAGCGTTGGATTCCTAAGACAATGAATTTTATTTTTATGGAAAATTTGTGAATTTTTTAGATTAAATTAAGGGTAATTAATTTAATCAAAGTGAGTCGGGAAAGTTTCCGAACATAGTTCAGTATTTTGATAAATTCGGGATCTTTGGTGATCCGATTGAAGTGATTCTTGAGGTGAAATAAATTTAAGACAAGGGGCTACAAATCATATGAAGAAATGAAATGTCAATTTTTCCCCTAAGATTTTTAAATTATGAAATGAAGTCCGGATTAGTGTGCAGTCCTTGGGTTAGGAACACCTAAAAGTATTTTGGGCATAACTTGTGCTCTGGTAATCGAAATAAGGTGATTCTTGTTTTGAATTAAACTAGAGAAATAGGGATACAATTGTTATGAAGACATCGAATTGGATGATTCTTATGGAATTATGAAATTAAGACATAGAGGAACATTTTTCTAGAAGGAAGTTTTGACAAATTCCTTCAACTTGATAGTGCGAATCAAACCCGCAAGTGAGAATAACTTAAAGGAAAGTGTAGGGTCAATTTTGGAATTAAGCTAAAGAGTAAGGGTAATTTGGTCAATTACCCCTCATTTTAATTGACATGGCAAACTATAAATCCTTTGACTGTCGTTGGAGTAGAAAAAGCTAGAAGGTTTGAGAAGAAAAGAAGAAAATAAGAAGAAAGGAGAGTAAAGCTTCGGTGATGGCGATGGAGAAGAGAAAAAGTAAGGGTTTTTTGAAAAATTTTTTATTCTAACTTAAGTTTTGCTTGGTTTCAAGGGAAAAAGGTGGAAAAAACTTGAAAGCTTCCCATGAGGCTTGATAAATCCTAAATTTGAAGGAGAAAGAGGTAAGGAAAAAATTTGAGCTTTGAGTTTTTAGTGATTTTTTTTTGTTTAGAAATATGGAAAAGGTGGTGGTTTTGTTAATTCCATGATTTATTTTGAAAGATTTCACGATTAAGTGAATTAATTTTGGTAAATTGTGACTTAGGTTTATGTTAAATTTTATGTTTGAGGATTTTATGAATTATTGGCTTAGAATTATAGAGAATATGATGGATTGATGAATTATGATATCAAATTTTAAGGATTATGAGATTTATGATATTGAATTAGGACAAGTTGGTTTAGGTCAAATCTTGGAAATTGAGAATTTTGAAAATTGGAGATTTAGATAGCTTGAATATGTGAGGAATTCATGTTTCCTAAGCTTGATTTGAGTAATTATGATATTTATGATATTTATTTTGGATAATTATGGTATAGGGAATTTTAAAGTTGAAGAAAGAAGAAGGAATTTGGAGATTTGATGCTTTGGACAAAGTATTAGCATGGATATGAGGTGGGTAGTATGTTTATTTATTGAATTTAAGCTAAGCATGAATATTTGAAAAATTCAAGAAGCAAAATTTTGAAAAAAAGAAAATTATGGTTTATGAAAATATTTGAAAACTTGGTTTTCGAAATAAATTTTACGAAAATGCAAAATTTATGTAATTCGTTGTGTTCGAATTCTATGAATGATTCGAAAATGTGAATTTGAATAAGTTGGATTTTATAATTAAAAGAAATATTTGCATACTTGTTGTGATTTTGGTTGATATGTAAATTGATGGATAAATTGATGATTTGAATGTTGATGATGAAGTGATGTGTGAATTTTATATGCATTGATGTGATATGTGAGTGTGTGAAAAAGTAAGATTTTTCAAAAAGTGCCTTCGGGCAATCTGAAATTTCGTTTTTGATTATGTGTTTATGCGGGTTTGGTCAAGTCCCATATCTGGGACGAGTGCGCACTTGTCTAGTTTTATAGCCTTCTCCCGGCTGCCCGCTAGTGGCATGGAGCTCTGATTTCGGACTCCCTTCACGGCTACACTGGACCGCTATGCGGGAAAGTGTAGTACGTTCGCTCACTACCGCATGGACGCCACGCGGATTGTGCGACGCTCTGCTTGGACCGAACCAGACCATTTGATGTGTTTTGTGTGTTTTGTTTCGTTTATAAGTGGGTTGCATTGCATCATCTTTTTAAAAACAAAATGTGCAAATTTTGAGAAATAACTTATGGTGGTTTTTTTAACTGAAGAGTGATTGCATTTGTTTTGGCAATATTTTGCAAAGTGTGCAAAATAAGAAGTTTGTCAAATTTCTAATGTGAAATTTCAGAAATAAATGGTAAAGTTTTTCTAAACATTATTTCACTTATTTTTCAATATACAAACATATTATCCACGAGCTATTTTAGCTCACCCCCCTTTCATCCCCATCTCCAGGTATTCGAGTAGGAGATCGGATGAAAGGCTGTCAGGACACTAGTTCGATTTGTGTATGTCTTTGTATCTTGAGTAGTTTAGATCTTTGTATAAGTTTGTAAATGGCTTGAAAAGCCATTAAGGATTTGTAAGAAATTAAATTATGATGTGTATGAAATTATCGAAATTGTATAAGAAATTGTGTTATGGAAATAGATTTATATGCGGTTCATGGATTATGGGATTTGCTTATGAATAGAATTTGGGTTGTGTTTGGATATGAACTATGGAAAGATATGAATGTGATTTGAATATGATTGATTTCTATTATGATTTGTATATTGACTTGAAGAATTCATAGTCTTTGGATATGTAGAATGTGTTTTGAATATGGATTGAAAACTGAAATGAGTTGGACATGAATAACAATTTGAAGCAGTTTAGAAATAGGTTTGTGTTTATCTGCTGAGATCCCGGACGGAGAGTCCGGTGGATTTTGATGAGTGTGTAATTGATTGGAATTTTAGAAGTGTATTTTGAATCTTTGCAGGTTTTTGGGTTAGGTCAAAGGTAGCCGTTATGCTGCCGAATTTTCGATAAAAATTAGGATAAAAATGAGGTTTTGGACCTAGTTGCATGTACGTAAGAGTATGATAAATCTGAGATTTGTATATGGATGAATTTCCGAAAGTGGGAATTATTTGTAATTGATTGGCATGAGTTTGAATATGATGGTTAAAAAAAAAGAAAAGAAAAAAATTACACGGGATTAAGAAATGTCTTAGGGTTTCCAGCGCGATCGTTGTTGTCTTTGTATTTTATTCACGGATGTCGAACATTTATTATGCGATTCGATTTGTCTTCATTTGTAGACTTTGATTGTAACCGTTCTGATTTGTTTCTTTCGATTCCGTACTCGATTTGCATTCGTTTTGCTTCCGTATTTCGTTTCGTCTTCGCTTCTGTTTCGGTTGGGATCCAGTTTCCGGATCGGGTCCCAACAATTTTAGTCAAAATTCCTTCTGAAACGTTGTAAATCTTTCTTTTATATTTCCAAATGTATACATTATGAAAATTTTTGACATCAGAGTCAAAAGTTATGATCCTTATAAGTAGAGACGTTCTGCAAAATAAATGAGACGGAAGAAAATGAGACGGAAGAAATGAGATGGAAGAAAATGAGACGATAAAAATGAGATGAAAAAAATGAGACGGAAGAAAATGAGACGGAAGAAAATGAGACGGAAGAAAATGAGACGGAAGAAATGAGACGGAAGAAAATGAGATGATAGAAATGAGACGGAAGAAATGAGACAGAAGAAAATGAGATGGAAGAAAATGAGACGGAAGAAATGAGACAGAAGAAAATGAGACGGAAGAAATGAGACGGAAGAAAATGAGACGGAAAAAAATGAGACGGAAGAAATGAGACCGAAGAAAATGAGACGATATAAATGAGACGGAAGAAATGAGACGGAAGAAAATGAGACGGAAGAAATGAGATGGAATAAATGAGATGGAAGAAAATGAGATGGAAGAAAATGAGACGACAAAAATGGGACGATGGAAATGAGACGATAGAACTAAGACGAAAGGAAAGTGAGATGATGCAAAAGTGAGATGATACAGAAGCTAGAAGATAGAATTGGCCTTCAAGGTCCGTACAAAAGTTGTAGATCTCGAAGTCCTCTTTCCAATAGTATAAAAACGAAGTCATTCCGACACCTGTAATGAGAGTTATGGTAATTGCGCCAAGCCATGTACAATATGCATAAGGACATGAACATGTTGGATTCTTTTAGCCATAACTTCTTCTCTAGACATCCAAATGAATTGATTCTTGAACCATTAGTTTCATAAAACATTGATCTATTTCTCCCCAAAGAATCATAGCCCTATGAAATCAATTGAAAAAGATTAAGTGAAAAAGTAAAATAGGTACAGTGTTGGGCCCGGGTCCCGGATCCCCAATCCCGAGGTGGTCACTCGGACTGTGCCAGTGACGAGCTCCCAAACCTCAGACTCGATCCCAATATCTAGACATAATTTCGATTCACACATCCATTTTCGCACACATAATAACATACACACATAAACATTTTAACTATGAACACGGTTAGAATTTGGTTATCTTTGGCAGCTAATTATGGTTGGGATTAGCAGCAATTTGATGTCAAGAATGCTTTCTTACACGGTGAACTAGATGAAGAAATTTATATGCAAATTCCACCAGGTTATGAAAATAACTTGGGTGCTGAATTTGTGTGTAAATTAGAAAAGGCATTGTATGGCCTTAAGCAATCACCAAGAGCATGGTTTGGGAGATTTGCTAGAGTTATGATGATTTTAGGATACAAACAGAGCCAAAGAGATCATACCCTGTTTATCAAACAATCTTCTTCTGGAAAAATTACAGTTCTTCTAGTGTATGTTGATGATATAATAGTGACAGGAGATGATGTTATAGAGAAAGAAGTTTTGAGCCAACATTTGGCTAAGGAGTTTGAGATTAAAACACTAGGGAAACTGAAATATTTTAGCTCAATGGTAAGAGGCGTGCTTACAAAAGCAACAAAATCTTGAGGTCAGGGGTTCAAATCCTGACCAAAGAGGATAATACCAATTTGTGTTGGATGCCGCGGTATCACCCGCAAACACACGTCGCAGTATAACCTGCAAACACCTACGGGTGGGGTATGGGGTCCAACATACAGTGAGGGTACTCCTAAAGAGTATGAACTGGAGTTATTTTATTGAACATACTTCAGTATTTTGATGATATTTTGATGATATTTTGATTTGTAGAATTCCAATTGAGGTGATTTTTTCTTTGGAGTAAACTATAGAAATAGAGATATAAATCTTATGAAAAATCTTAATCTTGATTCAGTTTCTAAGGTATTCAATTTCTAGATGGAACATGTATATAGTAAACTGTTTTTTATTAAGAATAGCCCGAAAATGTTTGAGTTATATCTTCCATATTACTGAACCAAATTGAGTGATTTTTGTGTCAATGGAAAGATAAGACATAGAGGAACACTTTTCTAGAAGAGAGTATGACCAAATTATCTCAGTTTCACCTTTTGATTATATGTGAACAGTAGACCCGAATGGGTGTTTTGGAAAGTCTAAAAGTAAGCCAGTGAGTAATGAATTGTGATTTCAATGGTTCTAAAGAGGCATAAACCTAAGTGTTAGTTATACTCAAATGAGTTTTGGTATAGGGATGGTGTTGAGAAGAATTTATGGAGTGATACTGATATGTGCTTAATTGTTGATATTTTTAATTATTTACACTTAGCGATTAATGATACAAAAATGCTTAAGATACTCACTTTAATTCATATTTGATTTTAGGTACAATTTGGAAGCAAAGAAATTAAAGTGATTCAAAAGTACCCAATTTCAGACATTTTCTAAAGATCAATTCTTGCTTGTTTTCATGGAGTGAGCCAAAGAAAATTAAAAGATGAAAAATGGAAGACAAAGAAAGAAAGAAAATTCCAAATGCAAGCAGCTGAAAGAAATTTAAAAAAAGGAGAACGTAGCCACGCATGCGTTTCATGCATGCATTAACGATGCGTGTGCATGCGTGAAATGTAGCATTATGTAGGAGGATTTTAAAATCACGCCACAGCCAAACGTAATAGAGGAGAGCGCAGGGAACGATGACGCATGAGGCGTGGAGCATAGAAGGCAGCAGAGGAACATGAGGAGAACACGCAGCATTTTACTTAAAAACGCAGTAGACAGACGCTAAACGCACGCAACAGTAGACGTTAAACACACTGCTTGGAGAAGCAGCAGTAGAGGAAAGGGTTTTACATTGACAAGTCACCCTTAATTGTCTTATCAAGCAACAGTAGCGGGAGAATAAAACAGAAGCCAAAGGAAGCAACAGGGGATGGCGCAGGCCGCAGGGGCGTGACCCAACAGGCATAGCGACTGAAGCACAGAAGGCAGGAGCTACGCTGGTGGCTTGGTGGCTGCGGCTTGCGTCTGCAGTGATCTGGAGCTTACGAGGATTTAATACATGGCTATAGCGCAGAACAGTGCATGAAGCTACACTGAAAACAGTGAGGGTTGCGTGAAGGATAAGTCGATTGGGGATTTTTGGTGGGACATAAGATGAGGGTTGAAGCAATTTATCAGAAAAGACCCATGAAGAGTTAGACGTTTTGATACTGGTTCGGAGGTAAAATCGACGCCGACGACTTATTTTTATTTTGTTGTTTCTTTCTCTTATTAGAAATTGATTGTGTTGTCCAACTTTAATTGATTTGGGTTTTGTGAATGGATAATCGGATTTTCGTTATTATTCGGTTATTTATGTATGAACTCTTTGGGTATTTTAAATTGATGATTTTAATGCGTTCATTAAATCGTTAATTTCAAACCCATTGCTAGAATTTCGATATAATCCGTAATTATTATGTTGAAATTCATGTGTAGCGACTAATGATTTGTAATCATTAGGGATAACATGACCTAGGTTAAATGACCCGAGCGTATGTGGTTGTTTCCTTGATTAATCGGTTTTCCTAGTTCGTAATGCTATCGCCTAATTAAATCTAGAGATCGTATCCTAGGTTGTTAGGTGGTTAGGTTTAATCAATGATCGTATCTTGATTAAACAAAATCTAAGGCAAAAATCGGGTTAATTATTAACCCACGATTAATAATTTCTAGGAGAGGTTAAAGAACAAAAAATTAATAAAATATGCTTAGTCATGGTGTAGGCCGAGATTGAACCAAAGAACCGAGTCCCTACTGAATTCCCCACTTTTTTCATTTTATTGCATGTTTTCTTTAATTTGTTTTTATTAGTTAGTTTCATTTTATTTTTTTCTTTAAAAAAATCCAAACCCCCCCCCCCATTTAGTTTAAACACCGATTAATTTCATTTCATAAACTTTACACACACTCTTTGTAGGATCGACCTAGACTTGCCACTGCTACAGTAGTAGTCTAGTTAATTAATTTTGACTAGCGTAACGATGCGCGGTCAGATGCCCGATATTATCATGAACATGTATTGTACACATGTTCATAATTGATTTCATACATATACATTATTGAACACTCTTAATGGTGCAAATTGTGATATCGTGTATGCTATTTGTTATAAAGGAGCAACCAGAACGTCCACTTCCAGAAGTTGCCAGATCTTCCAGGTATTAGCTTCGGGAGCAATCTGTGAGTAACCTAGATGGTCTCACTTAATTACTTGTTTGCCTAATTCATGTTTTAAATGATAAATGAATGTATTTGATTGTGGATTCCGGACAGAAGGTCCAATGATTGTGTGAGATAGATTGAGATATTGAAGTATTGATTGTATGTGAATGTGAAGAATTACGTGCTTATAATATGGTTGATTGTGGTACATGCATTCCATATATGAATGCATAATCAAATAATGGCAGTTGTGATCAGAGTAGCCACCGATTAGAGCTTAAAGTTCAACGAGTGAAACTAAGCCTTGAGCTCACAAGTGATTCAGAGCCTTAGGCTCAACGTTTAATGAGCCCTATATGGGACAGTTCAGGCACTCGATCACAACAACGTAATAATTAGAAAAATATCTCATAAGCATTTCATATGCACCTAGTTAAGTATGTTTGATTGATTGAAACGCATAATTGCTTATGCTTAAATGAAATCGTGTTACTCATGTGAAATGCCAATTGTGAAATAGTTGTGATATGAATTGATGTGTTGCATGAATTGAGTGAACCATCGATGATGGTTACCTCATTAAGTTCGCAAAACTCACCAAAATTGTAACATTGTCTTTTTAGGATCGAGAGACGACTTTAGCTACTGATGGGCTCTACTGTTGTGTAGATTGTGAGTTGGCAAGAGAAGTCATGGCTTAAAGGTCGGTCAGCTGGGAGTTTTGAATGGCTTAGATAGATTTGTTATATTTTCCTCTTTCATGTAACATTCTTGTATTAGGTTTTGTTCATTTACATGTAGTAAAGGTTGAAAGACTTAATGTAGACTTTCGATTATGAGAAATGAAATAAGGAACAGTTGGTCAAATATATATATATATATATATTGTTATTTCTTATAATGCCTTATGAAGTGAATGTAGTGATTGAACGTAGCTCGCTCTTATCATAGGATATGTACCGGAATGAACTCTAGGCATCCCGGTGTGTACCCTACGGTAAGGGGGTGCTACATTTAGGTGCTATCAGAGCATGGTTTGGCATCTGTTGGGACATATAGGAATATTAAGCATGAAATATCTTGAAAAATGTAGATAATAATTGAAATCATTATTTGTTATAGGTCATCCACTCTAGGTGATCAGATTGATCAACCAGTTGACCAAGGATCGGTAGGAGTCAGTAGGGAGTCCTCGGTACCTCGACCTGAGGGATTGCCTTCTAGAGTTCTCGAGAGAAGGGAGAGGAGGTATGATAGGCTACAAAAGCAGGGAGTTATGGACTTCTATGGCAGCTTAGACCCTACTGAGGCCGAAGGATGGTTAGAGAGGACGGAGAGAGTATTTAACCAGATGGACTGCGAGCTTGATGAGAGGTTTGATTATGCAATATCATTACTGCAGAGCCCAGCTTATCAATGGTGGAAGACTGTTCCAGGCAGTACCACCAAGCCTTGCCAATTGAAGTGGGAAGACTTTTTTAGGGTCTCCAAAGACAACTATACGCCTAAGATCTATTCAGACATGAAGATGCAAGAGTTCTTAGAATTGAAGTAGGGCAAGATGTAGGAAAATCCCGGGAGGAACATCACATGTTCCAGCAGCGAAAAACAAAATTTTTGTTCCCGGGACCTTTCCGAAAACCCAGGATCCCGGTGTCGGTATGAAAACTCAAACCTGAATAGCCAATAGAGACTATCTCTAAAGGTATCCACGCAGAGATCAGAAAACATAACTGGATCAAACACCTTTGACCCGGAATAGCTAGAAAATGAATAAAGCTGCTAGAGCCTACCTACATCTGTGGAGAGCTTGAATCAACGTTGATGAAGGAGAAGAAAGCTTGGAGAAAAACTTGATGAAAGAAGAAGATGAGAGCTTAAGGTTTTTGAAACTCTTTCTAAAACCCACGCACACCCACCTTCATTCTTGCTTTTGGTCTTAAAACCAACGATTATTACTCATCATGTTCTTCTTTTGACATGTGTCTTTAACTTTTAAAGACCATTAAAAGCTTATGGTGGAATGGTTTCCACGTATAGGCTTTATACATATATATATATGTAAAGTAAAGCTTCCTCCTCCCAAAGCCACGCATACATGTCTAAATATATAATAATTAATTAATTTATTTATTTATTTAATTAATTAGAATATAACGCTAAGGTCCGATCCAACTGGGTTGGTCCTACCGCCTACTGGGGCCTCGATCTTTCAAAACAGCCCTAAACCTTTCTTAGCAATATCGATGTCGCGATCTCATGGGACATATCCCAATCCCATCGGGATCCATTTAATCGAATGCTCTCCATAATTGGAACTCTATCCAATTACTATTTCTGATTCTCCGAGTCACTCTTATCGTGTGACCCTTTAGGTTCCGGTTATGTTGGCCACTTAGATTAACAATTAATCTGAGTAAGTCATGAGCGGTATCTAGCAACACATCATGACCCCAATTGACCGGAAAGTAATCGATTTTATGAATTCATCACGAACCGGATCACGAACCCTTCCATGTATACAATTCTTGTGCAATTAGTCCTTTCATCATCCTATACCCCACTTGGTTATGAGTATGGATAATATGTCAACTCTTACTAGACTAAGTCTAGCCCAAGTGAAATCGGTTCTGTCGAGGACTCATTACTTTATATGTCCATGAAGACACTCTTTATGACATAGTCATGCTCGGCCGAGACTTAAAGTAATGATCCCGACAAGAGGGCGGTATCTCTTCATTCTCTCGAAGTGATGAATCCTTTATTGGCTACTCAATTACCTTGAATACCTCAAAGCGTACTCAAGCACCATCCTATGAGTAACCTTTGGAAGGCCACAAGGAATGGAGTCAAAGTACAGGATCAAGTATCAAGATATCCTTGAGTACCTCAAGTCTAAGGATACTTGCACCATTCTATGATGAGATTATCAACGACATTAAATCCATGTGATGATCTCATGGTAGTCATCCAATGAACTTACTACCACTAGTAAGCATCCATATGTCAACTCTAAATATCTCATATTTACGGTTTCGAGATCTACCGCTTGATCCAATCAAGGAGTATGACATATCTAATCCGTCCGGATTAATGATGTCCATCTCATTAATCCTATGACTAGGAGAATTTAGATCTTGACATAATTGCACATGATAGGAATCTCAGGATTATGATCACATCATAATTTCCTTCATGCTATGTCATATATCATGGACTTCATTAATTTGATTAAAGATCAATATCAATTCATAAAGAACATCAAATAAATGAAACATGCCTTTCTTTATTTATTCATAAAGTCTGTA
This sequence comes from Erythroxylum novogranatense, assembly GCA_029891385.1. Classification (NCBI taxonomy): domain Eukaryota; kingdom Viridiplantae; phylum Streptophyta; class Magnoliopsida; order Malpighiales; family Erythroxylaceae; genus Erythroxylum; species Erythroxylum novogranatense. The sequence continues at coordinate 14,836,462 of CM057228.1, forward strand.
CATGACTATGAACAAAAAGCGCTAAAGGGGATTGCCTTTAGGGCACTACTCTAACACAAGATGTCAGTGGTTGATTATGAGGTTCGGTTCAATGAGTTGATGGGTTATGCTATTGCTCTGTAGAAGACAAATATAGGAGGTTTGAAAATGGACTTAATATGGAGATCAAAACAAGTTTGACCCAGTCAGATATGGCTACTTTCAGTGAGCTGAGAACTAGTTCAATTAGAATTGAACAGCTGATGAGGGAGAAACAAGCTGAGATTAGGAAAGGGTCCAGAGGGAAGAGGTCTGGTGAGAGTCAAGCCAGCGCTGGCAGGGGCTATAGTAAGCGCTAGAACAGAGCATTCAGATCATCATGTGGATCCAGGTAGTCAGGAACTGGGCAGAGGGGTAGGTTTTCACAGACTGGTAGTAGAAGGGGTACGACTCTGAATCAGTTTCTTATTTGTGAACAATGTGAGAAGAAGCATAGTGGCGAGTGTTGGAGATTGACTGGAGCTTGCCTTAAATGTAGCTCCATGGACCACCAGATTAGGGATTGTCCTACTACCTTGGGGGCTCAATTTGCTGTCAGTGGGCGATCTGGGAGTAATACCACAGTCCAGCAGAGCAGAGGTGGTGGATCTGGACAGAGAGGCAGAGGTAGAGTCAGAGGGAGAGCGGGAGTTTTTTCATGAGGATTGAAGGGCGGGGCCACCAACCACAGTCCCAAGCCAGGGTCTATGCCATGACTAGGCAGGAGGCCCAAGACTCACCAAATGTGGTAGCAAGTGCACTTCTTGTTTATGACTTTGAGGCTTTTGCATTGCTAGATCCAGGATACACATACTCCTTTATTGCACCGCATTTGGCATATAGGTTGCATTATGATAGGGAGTTATTACAGTATGGATTAGAGATGAGTACGCCAATAGGCAGTACTACAGTTCTAGGAGAGGTTTGTAAAGGATGTTTGATTAGGATTGATCAAGAAATTTTGGAGGCAGACCTTATTATATTATAGTTGAGGGAGACAAATGTGATCCTAGGCATGGATTAGCTCACTGCCGATAGGGCCATTATGAACTGCTACACCAAGGAGGTAGTATTGGAATCTCCTGGTCAGCCGAGGGCAGTATTCAGAGTAGTTAGTCAGGCAGTGCCAGCTAGGATGATATCCTTTATGAGTGCTTTGACGTTGATGTAGGGAGGATGTGAGGCTTATCTAGCCCACATTGTTGACACTAGGGTCGAACCGAGTGCACAGGACATTCTAGTGGTTAGGGAGTTCCTAGATGTGTTTCTCGAAGAGTTACCTGGTTTACCACTAGATCGGGAGATGGAGTTCACAATTGATCTAGTTCCAGGTGCTGCTCCTGCATCCGTTCCTCGGTATAGGATGGCACCTGTGGAACTGAAGGAGCTGAAGGCGTAGTTGCAGGAGTTATTGGAAAAGAACTTCATAAGGCTCAGTGTTTCACCTTGGGGAGCTCCAGTGTTGTTTGTGAAGAAGAAGGATATGATTTTGAGGTTGTGCATCGATTATAGGCAACTGAATCGGGTGACAATGAAGAAAAAGTATCCGTTGCCTAGAATTGATGATTTACTTGACCAGTTGCAGGGAGCTCAGGTATTTACTAAGCTAGATCTAAGATCAGGGTATTATCAGTTGAAGATAGTAGAGGACGATATCCTTAAGAGTGCATTCAGGAGCAGGTATGGGTACTATAAGTTCCTAGTGATGCTGTTTAGGCTGACTAATGCCCCGGCAGCTTTTATGGCCTTGATGAATAAGGTATTTTAGCCCTACCTAGATCAATTTGTGATAGTGTTCATTAATGATATCTTGGTGTATTCGAAGAGCATAAAGGAGCATCTGAGAGTCATCTTACAGATTATGAGGGAGAAGCAATTGTATGCCAAATTCAGTAAGTGTAAATTTTGGCTGAATCAGGTGGTATTTTTAGGGCATATAGTGACTGGAGATGGCATACAGGTAGATCCAAAGAAGGTAGAGGTAGTGATGAATTGGGAAGTTTCGAGAAATGTGTCAGAGATTTGAAGCTTTCTAGGATTAGCAGGATACTACCGGAGATTTATCGAGGGGTTTTCTCTGATCTCGACCCCTCTGACAAAACTTCTGAGGAAGAATGTAATGTTTAAATGGAATGATGAGTGTCAGAAGAGCTTCGAGGAGCTGAAACGTTAGTTGACTACTGCACTGGTGTTGACTATTCCATCGGGAACTGGAGGAATGAGGTGTACAGTGATGCGTTGCATCAAGGATTGGGATGTGTACTTATGTAGTATGGCAAGGTGATTTCCTATGCATAGAGACAATTAAGGTCTCACAAGATCAATTATCCAGTACATGATTTAGAGCTAGCTGTAGTAGTTTTTACTCTAAAGATTTGGAGACATTATTTGTATGGAGAGACTTTCCAGATATTCACTGATCATAGGAGTTTGAGGTATTTATTGAGTCAGAAGGAGTTGAACTTGAGGCAAAGGAGATGGATTGAATTATTGAAAGATTATAATTGCACTGTTGAGTACCACCCAGGGAAAGCTAATGTGGTGGCAAATGCTTTGAGCAGGAAGTCTAATATCAGTACAGCTCAGATTCAGTTATCGAGGTTACCTAATCTAATTTATTTGAGAGCTCTAAATGTAGAGCTGAATCTAGAGCAAGATGAGGCACTAATTGCTACATTAAAGTTGAGACTGACGCTACATGACATAATCAAAAGAGTACAAAGTAAAGATCCTATTATGGTCAAGCTTATGGAGAAAGTGAAGATGAGTCCAGATTCTGAGTTTGAGTTGAGGGATGAGATATTATGGTTGAGACAAAGGCTATGTGCGCCTAATGTGGATGATTTGAGGAAGGAAATTGTAACATCATGTCCCCATATTAAGGGTTAGAATTGAAATCTCAGTTCATATGTGCTTAAGGAGAGACAAAAAAATTGCGTTTGTCTTGCTCATGCATCATATTCATATATATATATATATATATATGCATTTAATTCATGAATGTTTGCACTTTGGAATGAGGAATTAGTGGTGTTTAAAGTTTTACTTGGGTAATGTTAATTGGAACAATTGCATTGTTCCTTTGAGGGTAGTACATGAAATGGGTGTTTTGTGTCTGATTATGTTAATAATAGACATTGTAGGAGATTATGTATGACTTGTGGGATTGAGGAATGCGTATGCGCGTATCCTCTGCAATCAATTATTTGTGTTGGTTTGGCATATGGGAGATTTAAATTGAGTTTGCGATTTATGTGGTATTGGGAATAAGTGAAGTTGATGTATTGCTAAACCATCCTAAGTGTAGGAATGGTGTTCAGAAACTTCAACGGCAAAACTGTACTGATCTAGATGGAATTAGTCAAAGTGGTCTTAATGAAAGTTGTAGCTGATGTTTCCAGCTTTCTAACGCCGTAAAGTATGCAATTTTTAGATATCGGAGCTAGGAGTTATGATCGATTTTGGAAGTTGTTCAGGAAGAGGTGATTAGGACAGAAAGTTTGATTGAATTTTCGACAATTATAGAGACTGATTTTGGCTTTAAGTTCTTCATGGAAGTAGTAGATTATGTTTTTACCTTTTCATTGATATAAAGTATGGAAATTTTCGACAAGGGCGTAGAAAGTTATGAGATCTAGAAGTTCTGTTGCTGTTCAGGTGGGCTGATCGATCAGCCATATTGTGTGGACTTTTTGACCCCCTTAGAGGTCGATCTGGTTTTTAAGTCCTTCATAAAAGTTATAGAGCGTTTTTTTATCTTTCCATTGATACCAAGTTTGTAAAATTTGAAGTTCTGAGTCAAAAGTTATGAAAGTTGGAAGATAGGATGTTAGACTGGGAAACCTTTGATGGCCGACCGACCTCTGCTGGCCGGCCGACTAAGCGAGTGTTGGCCGATCAACCGAGCGAGCGAGAGCAGGCCGATTGACCGAGCCAGAGCTGGCCAACTGACCGAGCATTAAATTGAAAATGGCAGATCAAATCCAAATGGGATGATTGATTAAAAGGTTATGAGTTAGATAAATATCTAACAAACTTCAGTATTTTGGAGATATCATGAGCTATAGAGATCCAATCAATCTGATTCTTATTTCAAATGAAACTACAGACATGGATCTACAAGTTATCTAAAGGAGCCAATCAGAAATGTAGCCTCTAAGATGTTCAACTTCTGGAGTGAAATTACATGTAGTGTTCAGTCTTGATTTAGTTTTGGTCCAAACGAAATATCTAACACACTTCAGTATTTTGGAGATATCGTGAACTATAGAGATCCAATCTATCTGATTCTTATTTCAAATGAAACTAGAGACATGGATCTACAAGTTATCTGAAGGAACTGATCAGTAATTTAGCCTCTAAGATATTCAACTTCTGGAGTCAAATTACATGTAGTGTTCAGTCTTGATTTAGTTTTGGTCCGAACAAAATATCTAATAGACTTCAGTAGTTTAGAGATATCTTGAGCTATAGAGCTCCAATCGATCTGATTATTATTTCAAATGAAACTAGAGACATGGATCTACAAGTTATCTGAAGGAGCTGATTGGCAATTTAGCCTCTAATATGTTCAACTTCTGGAGTGAAGTTACGTGTAGTGTTCAGTCTTGATTTAGTTTTGGTCCGAACGTGCTTTGACCATAACTTCTTCATTTCGGAACTGAATTGAGCAATTTTGGTGTCTATAGAAAGCTCAAATAGAGAGGAACATTTTTCTAGGAGAAAGTTTTATCATATTGCTTCTTTTACTTGATCGAATTAAGGAGTGACGGTGTCAGTTTTTAAGGCAAAAAGGAAGGGCATTATTGGACGATCACTTAAGGTTCTAAGTTATAAGGCTTATATGTAAGGGAAATTTGGACATTATGCACTCATTAATGGCATTTTGGTAAATCAGAAAAGTGGGGTTTTGTTTAAATAGAAGAAGAAGAGAGTTGTCGTGGCACTTAGAAAAAAACAGAATAGAAACAGAAGAAGAGAGAAGAGTGAGAGCTTTCGGTGGAGAAAGGAGGAAGAAGAAAAGCAAAACTAGGTCTCGATTTTCTAAGCCCTTCAAGAGGGATTTTCATGGTGCTCAAGAAGAGAAAAACGAGTAAGATGATGAGAGCTTCCATCTAAGCCAAGAAATTCATTGATTGGTGAAAGATCAAGGGAATTATAACTTTGATGAAGAAAAAAAGTAATGGAGAAATTAATGCTTTGGACGAGTTTCAAGCATGTATATGAGGTGAGTGACCTAGATAGTTCTCTCGATTATGATGTGTTTACTGTGGAGATAATGGTGGGTTTGTGATTGGATATGATTGTGGATTTCGGACAGAAGGTTCGATGTATTGGGAGTTATGACATAGAAGTGTTACTTGTTTGTGAATCTGTGAACTACCTGGTTATGATATGATACATTGTGACATATGCATTACATATATGAATGCATGATCAGATAATGGTAGTTGTGACCGTAGCAGTCATCGAGAGCTAAAAGCTCACCGTACTTGGGCCTTGAGCCCACAGTGATTTCAGAGCCTCAAGCTTAACGATTAATGCGCCCATATTGCGACAGTTTGAGTGCTCGATCACAACACCGTAATAAATAGAAAAAGTGTCACATACGCATTCCATATGCATTTGAGTGAATAATTTGATTTTGGTGAAAGGGAAAAAAATGCCTTATACTTATTTGATTGACAAATGTGTATTTGGATGTGAACAAAATTGTGAAAAGCTCCACTTCAAGGGTGGAATGTCGGACTAAAGTCCGATGATATGAGAAGTGATTAAAAGAGATAAATAATTATGGGTGATGCATTCCATTGCATGAACGCATAAAACATAATGGCCGTTGTGACTGGAGTAGCCACCGATCAGAGCTACAAGCTCAACGATTAATGAGCCCTATATGGGACAACTATCAATGAGCCCTACATGGGACAGTGACCAATGAGCCCTACATAGGACAGTTATCAATGAGCCCTACATAGGACAGTTATCAACGAGCCCTACATGGGACAGTTATCAATGAGCCCTATATGGGACAATTCAGACACTCGGTCACAACAGAGTAACAATTGGGAAGTGAGTCTCATATACACTGCGTATGCATGACATAAATGATTAAATGATATTGAATGTGAAATAACTGAACAAGTTTATGTGATTCAATATGGTTGTCAATCAAATGATATGAATATGGGAAATAATGTGATATAGGAAATAAAGTGAGATTGGTTCAGTGATTGAATGTGAAATAATATGAACATGTGCGATATTGGAAAAATGTGAAATGAAATGTGATTTATGAAATATATGTTTTATGTGATATGTGATGAGTGAGCCATCGATGATGGTCACTCACTAAGTTCGCAAAACTCACCAAAAATTTGCAATTATTTTTCAGGATCAGAAGAATACCCCGTTAGGCCAACGGGAGTATATTTACAGGATTCAAGTAAAGGATAGAATTCGGGATCAGTTCGCGTCTGCATTACATGTCTTTATTTATGTAATGAAGTATATATTTGTATTTGAGAAATAGGCCCGAGTGGCTATTGGAAATTGTGTATAATGAAATTGTATATGATTGAATGAGGACCCAACTTGGGCATTGAATTCCGCATATATTGTTATGTGAAAAAAAAATTTACTAACTACTGAATGAATGTTTTAGCACGCCACCCTCGCGGGGCACGGACTCGAATATCACCGTCGATGTCGGGTTCGGGTCGCACGGGAGTGGGGTATTACATTAGATGGTATCAGAGCCCATAAGTACAATCTTACATGGGCATTCTAAACTATGTGCCAAGTGATATGCGTATGCATAGTAGTTATGTCATAGTAGACAACAACGATTGATCCCCCAGTATAAGTCTGATCGGCAGCTTATCGTTCAATTAAAGAATTGATCCTCGGAAACCGGTCAAATAAAATTTGTACCAAGGATTGCAATACAGGATGCAACCTCTGTCGACTCTCAAGGAACCAAAGGTACTAACCGATTCTAAGACTAGCCTAATGTTTGAATGATGCATGCAATTAAAGCAATAAAAAAAGGGGGGTTTTGATTTGATTAACTAAAAATTAAACTAAGCCAAAGTAAGAATAAATGTTTTTGGGATTTTTAGAAAGCTAAACGATTGAAATTAAACAAGTGTGAAATCAAATTACTAAAAGTCTCTTAAAAATGCAACTTGGATTATCATCGTTCTAATAATTTTCAGGGTTTGAAATCCACTAAGTTTCGAAATGTAAACCTTAACAACTCGTTAAGTCCAAGAATTTGATTAATCAACTCAATTAGTCAAATCTTGTTAAAACCATTAGTGTGAAAAATTGGATAAACAATTGCAATAAGTTAATCAGATAATAACACAGCTAACCCAACCGAGCACAACTAGGCAAATCAAATTAAACAGTGTAAAAATCCGAATAACATACATGAGACTTCATGTATTTTGACACAGAAAAATCTACAAAAGTAATATCCAAATCTCAACATAATGTCAACACACGGCTAAAACTATTAACCACACTAACCTAGCTATATCAATGCATACTCCAACTCGGATCTATACATAAATATACCTAGACTTCAGACATTAGTGATTACCCCTATTAAGCTTTCGGTGAACTCCAATCCTTGCTACATGTTCAAGAGAATGGAACGCTTAGCCGACCATAACTCTGGATGAACTCTTCGCTGTTGGAATATCACTGTGGTTCATGATTCCAACGACGAACAAGGAAGGATACAGCAACAAATGATGGACAGTGGAACGGATGAAGAAACTGAAAATAGCGGACGTAGTCTGGTGCGGCAGCGAACCTGCAAATAAAAACAGAACAAAAACTATATTAGAAACGAAGGAGAAGACAGAAAAGAAGAAGTTAACCTCCGGAGTGCGGCCGTCTCTTTTGCCCTAAATGGCAAGATTTTATAGGAGGTTGTGCGGGCCGGGTCAGAACAGTGAATTAATTTCCATTTATAGTCCGGGTTACCCGACATTCGCCAAGGGCGAATGGTTGTAATTCGCCATGGCGAATGAGTTTAGTCACCGTCGCAATGAATAAATTAAATACCATTAATTTCTTTGCGGCGAATGGAGGTCTTAGTTCGCCCAAATGAATCTTGCGACATGTTGACTTCTTGAATGTTGACTCCTTTGGTCCTACAAAATACAACCCATTTGCGGTATCAATTGTCCCAATAAAATTATGCGTAATTAATGACAATTGACAACAAAATACCGACAATATGCAATTTATCAAAACTCGATGTGCGGGACCAAAATAAGCATAAAATCATAGATCGTGAGTCAACAAATGCATAATTACTAAAGAAAAGCGGGCCTAATTTATAGTATAAATTTGGTCCAATCAAATCCCCACACTTAAACCTTTGTACTCTGAACAAAGCTTATAAGAGTCAAAAGGTACAAGAGTAAAAGAAAATTCTGCCCATGCTCAAACAACAACCAAAATTGACTCAATCCACTTTATCGAATTCGAGCGCAAAGAAATTGAAAGAGTGCTAATAAAACAAACATTGAAAGAATTTAAGCACATGAGATTGAGCAATGAGAGAATCACTCGGGATATGATGTTTACGCTCAACTCACTTGTATAGTAGGGATATTTTTCTCTCAATCTACTTAATACATCTCCTACCATAGGCTTGTATCAATTTTATTTCTCCACTACAAGGACTACCAATTTGAAGATCAAGAGGTCTTTAAGGGTTGTAATGAGCGGAAGGCTAAATGAATGGATGATGTGAGAAAAAGAAAAATATGAGCATGGCATAAAATGAGGGATCGATGTCGATAATCTATACTGAAACTAGACCTCTACTAAACTAAATTTTGATTGGTTTTTTTTATCTCATTTTGAGATACTAATCCCATTTTGGGATTCAATACACATTATTATCCCTTTTTTGGAATAAACAAGACTAACTTTTTTTTTCACTAAAAATAGAACAAACTGACTATTAACGTCATCTGAAAATAATGCATGCAAATGCTCATAACAAGAAGGCTCAAAGGGGCTAGCAAGGGAGCGGTGTTTAGGGGTTGGTGTTTGGGGAAAAATTTGAAAGAAAGAACGCCTCTATCATATCCACAAAATCTAGTCCATCAAGCTTTGAGTAAAAGCACACAAGTTCTAGAGAAGCATGAACCAAGCAGATGCACACACAAAATATAGAAGAAAAATCTTTGGCTCGAATATCCTTCCAACAAGGTTTTGTCTCAATGATCAATCTCAAAACTTAAAACTTAAATGCTACCTTGTTAGCATGCTCCCATTTACTTTGTTTTGAAAACTTCAAAAGTTAAAATTTTTGCCAAAACCAATTATCGTTCGAAGAATGGAGAGCATTTTCACAAAAACTCAAGTATCAGTTTGAAACTTATAAGGGCTTTGCATGCAAGGGCACAAAAGAATGAGTGCAGAAAATGTTTGATTGAGTCCAAATTTATCAAGAAAAGCAACGGCCCACAAAATTATGCACAAGTTTTAATAGGTGTACAATGCAAAATATAAAGGAACGGCTCCCCACACTTAAACATGGCATTGTCCCTGATGACAAAAGTAGCAGAACACAGAGGAAACGAAACAAAAATAGACAAAACAGAAATGTGGATATAGCATTAAGCGCAAAAATGTAATGTACAAAAAGAGGATCCGAAGAACGAACTAAAAAGTACAACGAAGAAAAGAAAATACAGAAAAAACAACAACAAAAGAAAATAAAAAGCCTAGACTATGTGGCGGGATAAATAAATTTGGCAAGGCAGCGATAGAAGAGCTAGGAGCATCTGAAGAAGCCGGTGCCTGAGGCGGAATAGGCAGCCCGAGGTGGGTCGCCATCATAGTAAGCAGGGAATGCGTGGCGGGCACCTGAGCCTCGAAAGAAGTGAACCGTTCCTGAAGCTGAAGGACGTCCGCACGCAGTAGAGCCACCTCAGAAGGAGTAAGGGGAGCAGAGGGCGGGGATGGAAGACGAGGCAGAGCCTCGGGGGAAACAGGAAGGACGGGAGGGGTGGGAGAAGGGGCTCTAGGTGAGGGATGGCTAGGGGAAGGTGAGGGAGAGGAAGAAGATGCTGAAGCAGGTTGGGCAGGAGGTGGGGTGGGATGGCACGTGGCTGACCTAAACGGACATAGACAAATGGAGAGGCAGGCGAAAAGGTGAGATCGGCCGGATGTTCCGGGACTCGATAGGCCCGGAACAGGTCAGAAATGAGATGGGGGAAAAGGAGTTTGTGTTTAGGGTTGGTAGAGAGAACACACTGGCGAAGGGCGTGAAATGGCGGGGCTAGGTCTACTGTGACGGCCGATCATCGCAAGTATATATATAGGGCTGCTCTTTGGGGATGTTAGGCAGATGGAGGGTCGGCATAATATTGTTACATATAAAATGTAACTGGGACGAGCTTCAGGAAGGAGGTGGTCCGACGGATGTATCGTTGAGAACCACGGGTTGAAGCCACTTTGAGACCTGCGAGGCGAGAGTACCAATGACTTCCTCCCATGGGTAATTACGGAGAAGGTCGGAATATTGGCAATGAGGGACGACGGGAAGATGGTAATGCTCACGGATAATTACGGAAGTGAAAACATCGGAATGGAAACACCGGAAATTAATTAGTAGGTGTGGGAGTAGCGAGCATATGAATAGTATTGGCGGACAAATGTGAGGTTGCCAATAGAATTAGGTTGAGCAAGGCCGCCTAAGTCTAATTCAAAAGCTAACGGACAAAAGGATTTATTGCGGGGTTAGAGGAAATGGTTTTCCTTAAGTATATCTTGATTTGGCAACACGAGTTGCCGGTGATCGTCTCGGGATCTACTGGGACGAGAGGGAAAGCAGGAAGGTTGCGAGGAATAATAGAGTGCGGTGCGAGGAATCGAGGTGGAATCTTGCGGCTCAGTGCGGACACATTCTTCATTCTAGTCATGATCCCGCACGCAAAAGTTAGAAACGAGCAATTGAATAAGAAAACCACACGAATCAAGTCCTCGGTCATTCGCCGAACGAGCAGGAGTGTTATTGCGGCGAGAGGAGTCTCCGCCATTCGCTGCAGCTAACAGGATGTTATTGCGGTGACTGGCATCTTTGTTTGCGGCTAACACGAGCGATCGCCGCATCAAACTGAAACCCTAAGTTCGCGGCGAAGCTATGATTTTCGCCATGGCGAATGGCGGTCTGCGAACAATCGCGCGACGGCGTCATTGCTTGTTTAAATCTAACGAATAACGGCGAAAATGGACAAGAGGAAGGAATAGGAACACTTACGAAGGGTGAAACGTAGTTGGAAGAAGATTGGAGGAGATTTGGAGCTTCAAACACAGAGAGGGCACAGAGAGGAGCGGCGGCGAAGCAAATAAGAAAGCGGCGAAATGAGGAGGGAAGGAGAAAGAAGAAGAAGAAAAAAGGAAGACGCGGGAGACGAAGGGATGCGAGAGAGGAAAAAACAAAAAAGGGTCTCGAACAAAAGAGAAATCCAACGGTCCAGATGGGAAAAAATGGAATGATTCGCCGCGACGAGGCAAGCGTTAGTCATGGCGAACAAAAAAGAAAAAAACCTACATGAGCGAGCGAGCGAAGCAAATAAGTTCTGCGGCGAATCACCCAAAACAAAACACAAATTCTATGGATCCTACACAAATTGCACAAACATTCAATTTATCATCCACATATCAACAATTCTCTTCAATCTAATCATGCTTTATTAGGAAGAACACAGAGCTAACAAAGGGAATCAAATTATTCAAGCGGAAAAGGAAATCCTACCTACTACTCTAATTCTCTGGTTAAATCCTCCCCACACTTAAACAATATAATCATGCTCAACAATACGCACGTTGGTATAAAACATAAGCGCAATTATATAGTAAATGAAGGAAAGAAAACCCGCACTCAAGGTGGGTCTTATAGCTCGGTATGGACTCTTGTTTGATATCCAAGCTCCATTTCGGCGACTTGGTTGCTAGTCACTCCACGTCCATACTCGCACCTTGATTGTGCTCTGTAAAATCGTCAAAAGAGAAACTTTCTCCAAAAATAAATCGATGGCAAGGGATATAAAATTTCTACAAATTGAGTAATGTGCTTCATCAATAGAAACATCAAGCATGTGAACACCCGATGAGAATAATCTTCATGAGGATGCTTCATAGCTTCATACATGTTGAAGCTAACTTGTTGATCACCAACTTCCATGGTGATCTCCCTTCCTTCATGCTAATCATCGTGCTCGCATGATCCGAAGGAAGGGTCGTCAAGATCAAGGAAGTGTCTGCACAACTTCGAAGACATATCTAAAACGTAGAAATCTGCAGAAACACTAATCCTTTCACGGACTAAGATGTCCTCGATGATTCCCAATGGATGACGGAAGGATCTATCACCAACCGTAAGACTACGTAGTAGGCTTTATGCTCTTAACGCCTGTGGCTTCATAAGCAGATTTGGCATTACGTTAATCGCCGCTCCCAAATCAATAGAGCTCTTCCAATGGTCACCTTTCCTATAACACAAAGAATGGTGAGCGATCCCGGTCCCGACACTTCACCGGATTTGGGGCTTAAATAAAGCCGACACATTTGAGCTTACTTGGACACGTTCGTTCGGCCGAAATTTCCTCTTGTTTGTGCACAAGTCCTTCAGGTACTTGGCGTAAACCGGCACTTTCTTAATCAAATCCAACAGGGGCACGTTGACTTCAACCTTTCCAAACAGGTCAATGATTTCTTTTTCGTGTTTGAGCTCATTGACTCTCTTGTTCATCAGATACGAGTTCGGAAAAGGGAGGTCCTTTAAGTTGACTTCCTTACTGGCTGGTTCATTTCTGCTCGATTTATCCTTATCAGCTCTTCTTCCTGAAATGCTCGATGATTGCTCTTTATCCTCAATTGTTGATTGCTTCTTGTTCCTCAACAATTCTTCTTCGCGATCACTCTCTGATCGCACAGCTTGCTTCTCTCTCACTTGAGGCGCTTCTTCACCCTCAATTTCCTCGGTGCATTCTTCTTCTTCAGGAATGTCGAAATGCACTTTCTTTCCACTCCTCAACTCAATTGCATTTAAACTCTTTGGGTTAATCACAGTGTTAGAAGGAATGGTTCCGCTACTCCTAGCTTGGTTGTCACTCAAATTATTAGACAATTGAGTGACATATGAGTTCAGGTTCTCGGCCTTATTTTCCCATTGATCCATGCGTTTTTCCAAGGCACTAAAGCGGGCAGCATTCTTAGCGGAGTCCTGTTGGATGAGGTTCGCGATTGCGTTGAATTGATTTACTGTGGATGTTCGTTCCTCTTTCATCAACGTCATCATACTGTGTAGCAGCTGGGTAGTGTCCTCCTTGGGTGGCGGTGGTTGTTGCACCGTCAACGCTTGTTGATCCTGGAACTGGTTTGTAGATTGACCAGCTCCACTCCCTTGCTGAAAGCAGTTGGGTGCTCTTTCTGCGTTACTTCTCCAATTAAAATTAGGATGAGATCTCCATCCTTCATTATAGGTGTTGGAGTACGGGTCCCACTCTTGATTTTGTCTGCTTGGGTAGACCGCAGACACTTCTTCATACCTTCCGGGACAGACGCTGGAAATGTGCATCACCGATCCACAAGATTTGCAACTAGGTGCGACGATTCGATGGAAGGTGACGAGGCGATGCACATTCAAATTCTTAAGCTCGTAGTGATTGAGGATAACTGGGAAGTTATCCGATGTTCCAAGGAATCTACTTTCGATTCCAGGCTCTCCATTCTCTTAGTTTGAGCCGTCATGGCTCTTACTTCATTCACATTCCTGGAATCGCGGACACTATACTGTTGATGATTCAGGGCCATCCTCTTTATCAGGGCCCAAGCTTACGCGCGGTCGGTCAATCAACAAACCTCCCGACGCAGCATCCAACATTCCTTTTTCTTGATTCTTTACCCCATCATAAAAATATTGAACCAATTGTTCATCAGGGATTTGATGATGGGGGCACCGAGATAACAGATCTTGGAATCTGTTCCAAAAATCATCTGAGGACTCGTCATAATCTTGTTTGGCGAATATATCTCCTTTCTCATCGACGACGCCCTAGAAGCGGAAAATACTTTTCCGTAAAAGCTTTTCGAAGTTGGCCCAACTGTGATAGGCATTCGCGACATGCCTCGGGAGGCTCATATACCACTCTCGGGCCTTCCTTCTAACGACAAGTGGAATACCTTCCACAAAGACTGGTCCAGATGTGCTCCTACAGCTTCATACTTTGACAGATCATTGTGAGGGCCTCAAGATGCATGTAGGGTCCTCTCCGCCAAACCGTGAAATTTGGGTAGGGAATTAATCAATAAACCTTTAACTTCAAATTTACGCCGAAGTTAGGGCAGCGGCGATGAAAGGATCGTAGTTTACGTCCGAGGTTGTAGCTTCTCGGATGGTTCTACGTCGATGTTCGCATTGTTGTCATCTACGCGTTCTGGTCACCGATTAAGACCGTGATCTCCATTTGGGGTGGTTGACGGGATATTCTTGGTGTTGACCATCTCAGATTCTAGTCGATCTAGTGTGCTAAGTCTTTCTTGCTCTCTCTTGTTTTTCCTAAGTTGTCTAAGGTGTCGCTCAATTTCGGGTTGAAAATGAACTAGCCTAAGTCTACGGGCATGCACAAGAGAAGTTCACCTAAGATAGCTCACTAAAACGACGGCGGATAGCAAGGCTTCAATTCACTCAGTTCATTGCGACGTGTAGTAATTATTGCAATAAATGAATAAATTGTAACTTCATTGCGGCGAATATATGAACTTCATTGCGGCGAATGATGAACTCATTTGTGACGAATGATGAACTCGTCACGACCAAGAAGCTACTGAACAAAGAAAGCAAATGAATCGAATAAACACTTAAAACAAAGCGTAATGAAATCACAAACAGGATTAACACTAAAACACTTAGGCGTAAAAGAAATTAAATAAAATTATGCAATGCAAACAAAATGTAAACAACAAAATTAAGATCAAAACAAACCTTGGCTAACCTAGAGAACCAATTAATTTGATTCCCCGAACGGCGCCAAATTTGATCGGCGAATTATCGTTCAATTAAAGAATTGATCCTCGAAAACGGTCAAATAAAATTTGTACCAAGGATTGCAACACAGGATGCAACCTCGGTCGACTCTCAAGGAACCAAAGGTACTAACCGATTCTAAGACTAGCCTAATGTTTGAATGATGCATGCAATTAAAGCAATAAAAAAAGGGGTTTTGATTTGATTAACTAAAAATTAAACTAAGCCAAAGTAAGAATAAATGTTTTGGGATTTTAGAAAGCTAAACGATTGAAATTAAACAAGTGTGAAATCAAATTACTAAAACTCTCTTGAAAATGCAACTTGGATTATCATCGCTCAAATAATTTTCGTGGTTTGAAATCCACTAAGTTTGAATGTAAACCTTAACAACTCGTTAAGTCCAAGAATTTGATTAATCAACTCGATTAGTCAAATCTTGTTAAAACCATTAGTGTGAAAAATTGGATAAACAATTGCAATAAGTTAATCGATAATAACACATTAACCCAACCAAGCACAACTAGGCAGATCAAATTAAACAGTGTAAAAATCCGAATAACATACATGAGACTTCATGTATTTTGACACAGAAAAATCTACAAAAGTAATATCCAAATCTCAACATAATGTCAACACACGGCTAAAACTATTAACCACACTAACCTAGCTATATCAATGCATACTCCAACTCGGATCTATACATAAATATACCTAGACTTCAGACATTAGTGATTACCCCTATTAAGCTTTCGGTGAACTCCAATCCTTGCTACATGTTCAAGAGAATGGAACGCTTAGCCGACCATAACTCTGGATGAACTCTTCGCTGTTGGAATATCACTGTGGTTCATGATTCCAACGACGAACAAGGAAGGATACAGCAACAAATGATGGACAGTGGAACGGATGAAGAAACTGAAAATAGCAGACGTAGTCTGGTGCGGCAGCGAACCTGCAAATAAAAACAGAACAAAAACTATATTAGAAACGAAGGAGAAGACAAAAAAGAAGAAGTTAACCTCCGGAGTGCGGCCGTCTCTTTTTGCCCTAAATGGCAAGATTTTATAGGAGGTTGTGCGGGCCGGGTCAGAACAGTGGATTAATTTCCATTTATAGTCCGGGTTACCCGACATTCGCTACGGCGAATGGCTGTAATTCGCCGCGGTGAATGAGTTTGGTCACTCGTCGCAGCGAATAAATTAAATACCATTAATTTGCTGCGGCGAATGGAGGTCTTGGTTCGCCCCAGCGAATCTTGCGGCGTGTTGACTTCTTGAATGTTGACTCCTTTGGTCCTACAAAATACAACCCATTTGCAGTATCAATTGTCCCAATAAAAATTATGCAGAATTAATGACAATTGACAACAAAATACTGACAATGTGCAATTTATCAAAACTCAATGTGCGGGACCAAAATAAGCATAAAAATCATAGATCAGGAGTCAACAAATGCATAATTACTAAAGAAAACGGGCCTAATTTATAGTATAAATTTGGTCCAATCAGAGTCACATGCATGAGCATTGTTGGATCGGAAAAAGAAAGCATGCTTAGTTTGGAGAAACGATAGATTTCAAAATTTTTTAAGAAATCATCTTGCAACGGAAGCAATATATCCAAATCAACATGCTAATCCATACATGATATGGTATAAGGATAATAAAACCAAGAACAAGATAAAAGGAATTACCGACTCCTTATCTACTGACTTTAAAACCTCATTGCGCTATCCTCTCCTTCTTATATCCAAATCCTTTGCCTTTGAGTCTTTTCCTTTAGCAATCTATCTTCTTCCTTGTTGTAGTATCCTCAACCAATTAGATTTACCACTTGTTCTTCAAGGACAACTAGGTTAACAAAATCCTTTGGTGGGAAAGGAGAAGAAATATTTGGAGGAGATTTTCTTAGAAGAAGAAGAACCAAAATTGAAACTCTTTCAATTCTTTCACTTAGGAATTTCGGTTCTACCTTGCATGAAAGGAGAGAATGTCTAAAACCATGCAAGAACCATTTCTTACATCTCAATTTCGAAATATGCATGAATGGAAAGAGTGAGAGGCATCCAATGCATCACTTAACACATTAATCACTCATCAAATAGCCAATAAATGAGACTTACTTCATTTATCTTTAAAATGGCTATTTGAAAAGATCATAACCTATAATTGAATACCCATTTCGGTTTTGGCAAGAAGAAAGAAGGAAGATGGTCCATCTAATGCACATCTTTCATCTTTAATCTAATGAATGCAAATAGGTTACATGCCAACATTAAAAGCCAACCATTAAACCATTTAATGGTAAGTTCATAACTCCATTTAATAATGATGAACCATAATAAAGACCATCTTTATTTAGTATTTTAATGTCAAATGTGTGGTTACACATCTAACCTAACACAATTTCGAAATTGCTTCTTCTCCATTTAAAAAAATTGTTTTAATATAATTAATCTAATCAATTACATTAAACCAAAACAAGCCCATTTCTAAATGAACATATGGGCTTCCAATTAACCATTAATTAGCATAAGCCCATCATTCAATTATGGACTTCTAAAGCCTCCAAACTACTTCTTACTTAGCTTGATAACCTTCCTTAAAGCCAAGTGGAGAATCTTATTGGACTTTGATAATTCAAGCTCCAATAAGCCCAGAAATAATTCAATCTCATTGGAATTAATTCTAGCTTATTAACTAAATGTCATTCCACTAATGACAATTAGTTGAACTCTTGAATTATTAAATATTATGAGAATATGTCCAATTGCAAACCCTATTTTGAACCTTATTGTAGCCATCCACACAACAAAGGGTAAAATTACCGTTTTGCCCTTATGTTGGTTTTTCCTTCTAGATCTCTCATTTTACTTTATATGGTGATTAACACATAAGATCTCATCTTAGTGTTAAGACTTGATGGGTAGCTAGTCCATCAAACCACTGGCGCCAGTTTAATCACCAAATCTCCTTAAAACATCTAGAAGAGATGATAACACTATAAACTCTTTATTTGAGTGAATGTTCACGATACATGTTTCAATTAATAATTCCAACATGCAGACATTGGATTAATACCCTGTAAAATCCATTCCGATTATATCAAGAATTATAATGAAACACATATGAGTTCACCACCCATCAAGATTGTGGTTCATAATAAGCGAATGCTTAAGTTGTATGTTTTAAGATTAAAGTAACGACCCACTTTATTCTTGAAAACATACTTGATTCAATTCATTTAATAGTGCCATTATCGATAGCCTACTACTATCATGATATGAAACTCATCATTCCCTTTAAGTAAACTCCTTTACTTATATGGAGATAAATCGCAACACTACGATCTAAACCATAATCAAGCGACCAACTTGATTATTCAATTGTGAATCAATTAATTGATTCTAATAATATACATGTTTCCCATACATCTCTATGTATATGTATATTACTTACAAATGAATCTTGGTACCTTATGACCAGATATATAATGCTCATACAGATAAAACCAAACTCTTTTGTTTTATTAATAATAAATATTTTCATTACAAAGCAGAATCAAGAAGATAAAGTTACATGTAAATACACTTGCTTTCCAGGCACTATATTTACATAACTCCAACAATCTCCCACTTGCCCTAAAGCAAGTTTGACATATCCTTCATTCCCATCCCTTCTAGGTGACCCTCAAAGCTCTTTGGAGTCAATGTCTTTGTGAACAGATCAGCAAGGTTTTGCTCTGTAGGAATCTTTACCACATCCACTTCTTCACGTTGTATTATCTCCCTTATGAGATGATACTTTCGCTCAATGTGTTTGGCAGCTTTGTGGTTCCGAGGTTCTTTAGAATTAGCCACTGCCCCACTATTATCACAATAAAGTGTAATGGCTTTTTCTGCCTCTGGAACTACCTCCAAATCATTTTAGAACTTCCGAGCCGATCGCTTCCTTTATCGCTTCACAAGCAGCAACATACTCGACCTCCATAGTCGAATCAACAATACAAGATTGCTTGACACTCCTCCAAACAATGGCTCCACCTCCTAAAGTAAATATAGAACCGAAGTTGTTTCCTTGAATCAACATCGATTGGAAATCGAATCCGTATATCTGTCGGAATAAGATTACTTCAGAGTAAACAAGCATTAAGTTCTTTGTCCTACGAAGATTCTTAAGTATACACTTAACCATGATCCAATGTTCCATTCTGGATTGGATGAAATCGCTACTAGTCCCATCTGTAATGTGAGATATCCGGTCTAGTGCATGACATTGCATACATCAAACTACCAACTGCGAAGCATATGGAATGTTACGCATGTGTTCAACCTCCTCTTGGGTTTTAGGTGCTTGTTCCTTTGAAAGTTTGATTCCATGTCTAGTAGGAGTGAAACCCTCTTGGAATCTTGCATGGCGAACTTATTGAGCATATTCTCAATGTAGGTTAGTTGAGACAAAACTATCTTCTTGTTCTTACGATCCCTTATAAGTTTGATCCCTAGAACATAGGTAGCCTCTCCCAAATCCTTCATTGAAAGCAGTTCATTCACCATCCTTAACCGCAGATAACATTCCACATCATTCCCAATGAGAAGAATGTCATCAACATCTGAGGATTAGGAAAGTAACCTTACCTTCTTGTATTCTTTTGTAAACACAAGGCTCATCTAGGTTTTGTATGAACCCATAGGTTTTGATAGCCTTATCAAACCTAATGTTCCAAGACCTAGATGCTTGCTTAAGTCCATAAATGGACCTTTGCAACTTGCAAACTTTATGCTCATTACCTAGCTCAATGAATCCTTCTGGTTGGGCCATATAAATGGTCTCCTCAAGATCTCCATTCGAAATGCGGTCTTGACATCCATTTTCCATATTTCATAATCGAAATAGGTCTGCTATGGCCAAAAGAATCTGATGGACTTAAGCATGGCAACCGGAGAAAAGTCTCCTCGTAGTCTATACCCTCCTTTTGAGTATAGCCTTTAGCTACCAATCTAGCTTTAAAGGTCTCTACCTTTCCATCCGATCCCTTTTCCTTTTGTAGATCCATTTACACCCTATGGTTTTAGACACAGTGGTAGATCTACAAGGACCTGAACTTCATTAGTATACATAGAATCTATTTCGATTCCATTGCCTTGAGCCATTTTCTGCATCAACATCATTAATAGCCTTTGTATACGTAACGGGATCTGTTTCTTCTTGGTCCGAGATGGCAATTAAGCCTTCTCCTAAACCCGAATACCTATCTGGTTGTCTCACAACCCTCCCACTACGTCAGGCACATCTTGATGTTCGGGTTGCACTTCGATTCAACTCTTGAATCCATTTCGACATCTTGTTCTGTCATATCCAAAACAACTCTTGGTTTGGATGAAATTGCTAACTCCTTTAGTACTACTTCACTTCTTCCTTTGTGATTTCCCACAAACTCTTCCTCTAAGAAGTTTGCATTTGTCGACACAAATACCTTCCTATCATGAGGACTGTAAAAATAGTACCCTCGAGTTACCGTAGGATATCCTAAAAATAAACATACTTCTGACCTTGGTTCCATCTTTGTGGATTCAGACTTTAGAACATGGGCTGGACAGCCCCAAGTCCTCAAGTGCCTCAATGAAGGCACTCGGCCAGTCCACAACTCCCTAGGTGTTTTAGGCACTGATTTGGATGGAGCAAAGTTAAGAAGATATGTTGCCGTTTGTATGGCATATCCTCAAAACGATTCTGGAAGGTTAGCATAGGACATCATTGATCTTACCATTTCCAATAGAGTTCTATTTCTCCTCTCTGCTACACCATTCTGTTGAGGTGTACGAGGAGCTGACAAATTGGAAACAATTCCATTGTCAATTAAATATTGCTGGAATTCTCGGATAAATACTCACCACCTCGATCCGATCGAAGATGTTTTATTGGCTTGCCAAGTTGCTTCTCGACTTGACTTTGAATTCTTTGAATTTTTCAAAGATTCACTCTTTTAGGCATCAAATACAAATAGCCATGTCTTGAGTAATCATCTATAAAAGTTATGAAATATTCATAACCTCCTCTAGCTTCATACATTCATGGGCCCACACATTAGTATGTACCATGTCCAATGTGGATTCAAATCTGTTTCCTTTAGAAGGAAATGAGACTTTTGTCATTTTCTTTCAATACAAGATTCACGGTGGGTAATGGATCACTATCCAAGCCCATAAGGATCCCATCCTTTACTAGCCTGTCAAGTCTTTTTCGATTGATATGACCCATCCTTAGATGCCACAGATACTTTGAATTAATGCTAGAGATATTGGATTGTCTTGGTTTTATCAATTATGTGGTGTTTAGTGAGCCTTTCATAGGTTCTATAAAAAACAATCCCTGTTTAATTATCGTTTCACAAATAAAATCCTTATTCTCATATATTGAAACAACCTTTTCAAAATATAAGGAATAGCCAGATTTTATTAGACAAAAATGTAAATCATGTTCCTTACAATCATTGACATGTAATAAACATCTTCCAAATATAACCTATGACCACTAGGAAAGTCCAAGATAACTACTCCCACTGATTCTGCTGAAACATAGGAACCATCTGCTATCTTAACTTGAAACTGGCCTTTAGGAAATCTTTTCCTTTTGGAACCCCGCAAAGAATTACAAACATGGTTAGTGGCTCCTGAATCTAATATCCAAGAAGTAGATAAATCTGCCACATTTCTAGTTCCTAACAAACTTAGGAAGCCCATACCTTGTTTGCTTTTGAGGGACTCTAGGTAGGCTGGGCGGTTTCTTTTCCAGTGGCCCATCTCATCACAAAGGAAACACTTTCCTTTGATGTTCTCTTTGGCCTTCTTTTCATGGGTTTGGCCTTGACCCTATTTGGGCCTTCTTTTCATTGGACTCTTCTTCTTTCCTTGCCCTTACCCTGGGCTTAGAAGAAGAAGCTACATTAACTTCTGGCCCATTTGCCTTAATATTCAATATTTCCTCCGTGCTCTGGAGGGTATTCATCAACTCACTCAAGGTGTAATCCTTGCTGTTGAGCTCATAGTCTAACTTAAACTGCTGAAAAGAAGAGTTTAAGCTATTGATGATCATAATCATCTGCGTGCGCATCCATATCCGCTTCTAAGCATCTCAACCTCGGTGACCGCAGAGATTACCTTCATCATGTAATCCCGCACCGGTTCACCAGGTTTCTGTCTGAGATTATGAAAGGTTTGGATAGTTTTCACTCTTGCAGACCTAGTCCTCACACCAAACATCTCATTTAGGTGATGGACAATTGCACTAGCAGTTTTCATACAAGCAATTTGCTTTTGCAACATGCCGCTGACAGAAGCCAGAATATAACACTTAGTAGTCTTGTCAGCATTCTGCCAACGCTCATGTTGTTGGACTTGCTCAGGAGTTGCATCTCCACTTAGAGGTGTAGGCTCATTTTCAGTTAACACCCATGAAATACGTTCATATTGAAGAACAATGTCAAGGTTACGTCTCCATTCATTAAACTTGTCTCCATTTTCCAATTTGTTATTAGTCAAGAAAGGGGTGAGTGGATTCATTTTGTGGTTGATTATGTCGAAAATATAAATTGTTAAAACATGAGCATACTAGTCAACAATTTATGGAACTTTGTATAAAATCATGATGCATGTATGTATGATGATAGATTTAACAAAACTTAAAAATTAAAACATTATCTGACGGTTATTTTCTTATCTATAACAGACTAAGTGACGGTGGGCCATCTTATCTATTAAAAGAAAACTAGGACCCTCCCACTCAAAAAACTACCAAGCATCTCATGCTCAATTTTTTAAGAAGCGTCTTAATTTTGTCCATACTTTTACCAACAGAGCTACGGTGGGCAGTTTATTGATAAAAATGTTGAGTGTATAACCATTTGATTCATTCACTAAAGATACCTACAAATCATGCCTCAGTGGGAGGTCACATTTGCTATCATTAAGTGGACTTATCCTTAAGGAGACCCAAACTATGCAAGATCTAGGATCCATGCCCTCCGATGGGGAGTAACACTTCACCACATGCAAACGGGCCATCATTTGGAGACCGTGGACTCTCACAGGAGCATCCTCTCCCACTCAATCATTTTGGGCTTTAAGTTTTAAATACCATCTTGTCTAGATGCAATTTATTATCCATCCTATATTGTTTCATTATATATCTCATACATAATGAATGCATGGTAAGGCCTAGGGTTGGCAATTTTCTAAATGACATGCAATCACATAATATCACATATTACAAGCATTCATTTCTCCATTCATCACATGAACTAATAAAGCCACTTTTGATTGTCCATCCTAGAAACATAAAATAATTACAAGCCTTTTAGGCCCAAAAAATGCTTCTTAATCTTGGATCTTCCGCTTGAACTCTTCGCTAACATGATCCGCCCATTCGGTAAACAAAATGTAATGGCATTTATGAAATTAGAATTTTGTCATTTGAAAATAAAATTCCAGCACTAGATTTTAGAAAACCAAATCTTTGTTTTGACAAAAATTCCAGCACTTGTTTTATTAAAACGAAACTCATTTCATGAAAATTAAAAACAGCACTTAGTATTTTAGCAAAACCAAAATTGGATTCTTTGAAACAAAAACTAGCACTTGTTTTCCAATCATAACTGAAATATGATTCATTGAAACAAAAATTCCAGCAACTTAGTTTTCACAAAACTTATGCCAAAACACAAAGGATACCCGAAAATTTTACCTTTCCATTTCTTCAATCCATGGCTGCTCCTTCTTCATCATTACATCAATTTGTACATTACAAAATCAAATAAAATAGAAAAAAGAAACCAAGGAGGAAACATGGTGATGATAGACCACCCTCCTTGTTACAACCAAATGAAGAAATCTTACAAGATAAAATTTAACTTCTATGGACAACCAAAAGAGCAACATAGACCATATATATTTCTATCACGAAAAAATATGCAGTATACATAAAAAGATTGCCAACCCATGCATCCACCATATAGGAACTGAAATCATGCATGAAAAACCAGCTCTGATACCAATTGTTGGATCGGAAAAAGAAAGCATGTTTAGTTTGGAAAAACGATAGATTTCAAAACTTTTTAAGAAATCATCTTGCAGCGGAAGCAATATATCCAAATCAACATGCTAATCCATACATGATATGGTATAAGGATAATAAAACCAAGAACAAGATAAAAGGAATTACCGACTCCTTCGCTACAGCTTTAAAACCTCGCTGCGCTATCCTCTCCTTCTTCTATCCAAATCCTTTGCCTTTGAGTCTTTTCCTTTAGCAATCTATCTTCTTCCTTGTTGTAGTATCCTCAACCAACTAGATTTACCACTTGTTCTTCAAGGACAACTAGGTTAACAAAATCCTTTGTTGGGAAAGGAGAAGAAATATTTGGAGGAGATTTTCTTAGAAGAAGAAGAACCAAAATTGAAACTCTTTCAATTCTTTCACTTAGGAATTTCGGTTCAACCTTGCATGAAAGGAGAGAATGTATAAAAACCATGCAAGAACCATTTCTTACATCTCAATTTCGAAATATGCATGAATGGAAAGAATGAGAAGCATCCAATGCATCACTTCTTACATTAATCACTCATCAAATAGCCAATAAATGAGACTTACTTCATTTATCTTTAAAATGGCTATTTGAAAAGACCATAACCTATAATTGAATACCCATTTCGGTTTTGGCAAGAAGAAATAAGGAAGATGATCCATCTAATGCACATCTTTCATCTTTAATCTAATGAATGCAAATAGGTTACATGCCAACATTAAAAGCCAACCATTAAACCATTTAATGGTAAGTTCATAACTCCATTTAATAATGATGAACCATAATAAAGACCATCTTTATTTAGTATTTTAATGTCAAATGTGTGGTTACACATCTAACCTAACACAATTTCGAAATTGCTTCCTCTCCATTTAAAAAAATTGTTTTAATATAATTAATCTAATCAATTACATTAAACTAAAACAAGCCCATTTCTAAATGAACATATGGGCTTCCAATTAACCATTAATTAGTATAAGCCCATCATTCAATTATGGACTTCTAAAGCCTCCAAACTACTTCTTACTTAGCTTGATAACCTTCCTTAAAGCCAAGTGGGGAATCTTATTGGACTTTGATAATTCAAGCTCCAATAAACCCAGAAATAATTCAATCTCATTGGAATTAATTCTAGCTTATTAACTAAATGTCATTCCATTAAAGACAATTAGTTGAACTCTTGAATTATTAAATATTATGAGAATATGTCCAATTGCAAACCCTATTTAGAACCTTATTATAGCCATCCGCACAACAAAGGGTAAAATTATCGTTTTGCCCTTATGTTGGTTTTTCCTTCTAGATCTCTCATTTTACTTTATATGGTGATTAACACATAAGATCTCATCTTAGTGTTAAGACTTGATGGGTAGCTAGTCCATCAAACTAAAGCGCCAGATTTAATCACTAAATCTCCTTAAAACATCTAGAAGAGATGATAACACTATAAACTCTTTATTTGAGTGAATGTTCACGATACATGTTTCAATTAATAATTCCAACATGCAGACCTTCGGATTAATACCTGTAAAAATCCATTCCGATCATATCAAGAATTATAATGAAACACATATGAGTTCACCACCCATCAAGATTGTGGTTCATAATAAGCGAATGCTTAAGTTGTATGTTTTAAGATTAAAGTAACGGCCCACTTTATTCTTGAAAACATACTTGATTCGATTCATTTAATAGTGCCATTATCGATAGTCTACTACTATCATGATATGAAACTCATCATTCCCTTTAAGTAAACTCCTTTACTTATATGGAGATAAATCGCAACACTACTGATCTAAACCATAATCAAACGACCAACTTGATTATTCAACTGTGAATCAATTAATTGATTCTAATAATATACATATTTCCCATACATCTCTATGTATATGTATATTACTTACAAATGAATCTTGGTACCTTATGACCAGATATATAATGCTCATACAGATAAAACCAAACTCTTTTGTTTTATTAATAATAAATATTTTCATTACAAAGCTCATGGCGAAGAAGATAAAGTTACATGTAATACACTTGCTTTCCAGGGCACTATATTTACATAACTCCAACAAGCATTTCCTTAAGAGTTGGAGCGATTAAAAGCACTGAAGACAATTGGACTGGTCTCGTATGATGGAAAAAGGTTCACCTCAATTGGGATATGCATCCTTAGAGGTGATATAGGTGTGAATAGGTATGTTGTTGAGGATTGATCGAGGAAAATGAGTATATGAGTATATATATATATATATTTCAAGACTGGAAATTCCTAATGATTGTGCATCATAAATTCTGGATTTGTTGAATATATATATATGGATAAAGAAATGGTAAATGGATGGATAAACAGATAAAGATGCAGTGTATCTGTATCAATTAATGTAATATTTTGTTGTGTTTTGGTGATATTTCCTTGAATGTGATATAAATGTGATTACCCTATCATAAATTTTTTGAGGAAAAATAAAGAGATAAAGTGTATAAGTCAAGTTGATATAACCTTGAAAGGTCAAGCTTGAACTTAAAATGGTTTTGTGAATTATCAATATCAGAATTATGTTTTGATATGGGAATAAAACTGTATGAAATGAAATTCAATGACAAGTGGAAAATGAAACAATGATAATGATATATGAAAAGAATTGTCGAGTTTAGGTTGATTCACCTTTGTGAGTATACATTGGATATTGAGTTCACCATGATTAGTGAAACAATTGAGCTTATGATTTTTGGGTGATATATATATACCAAAGTATAAGTGTAAAAGAAATTGTTTAGTGCCTCACAGAGCCTTAGTGCAAAGGATGTTCCGATCATTCAGTTATGATATATATATATATATATATAATTAATTGTGGACTCAATGAATATTTTGAGTGATGTCTGTTGAAGTCAACAGTACCCCAATAAAGATTTATGCGATGTAAACAAATGGTATCAATTGATGACTATGATCATAGATGGTATTTTGAAAGTGTTGAAAAGTAAAAAGAGATATATGAATAATTGAGGAATCTGACACTGATAATAAGCATATCATTTGGAGATTGTGCAATGTATGATGAAGTTTCACATCAGAAAGTATGATACAATATGTTGTAACAATATAATATGAGTTGATTTTGATAAGTGGTATCGGTGCTATGATAGAAATTGTTTGAAGTCTTGGAGACATTAGATATGCTAAGGCATTCCTGTAATGTACAAATTGTGTAGTTTCGAGAAAATTATTGAGCTTGAAAGGCATGCACAAATGAATTCTATACTAGTAAAGGTAGAGTGTAGTCTAAAACATTGAACAGACAATTCTAAAATGAATAGAGCAAATTCAGATATTGGGATTTTCTAAATTTAGGACAATGAAGAGTGCAAAACGTCAAGTAGAATATGGGGTAAAATGAAGTGTTACTAGTGTATTGAATTTTTAGATTCAGTTTTACTGGAAAGAGGTAAGAAAGTTTAAGAGTTAAGGATTCAAAATGGTGAGTCCCATAATGAATCTAAAATTTCGAGTGAAATCGGAAGAACGATATTTGGTGATGGAAATAAGAAGTATGTGTACCCGACAAAAGTGATTGAACAAAGAAATTGTTAGAGAAGTACATGGTTACATGTTTGAATTTCCAACAGTGAAAAGTGTTCAATGCTTATATTTTGGAGTTCATAGGAATAAGTGTTTGTTGTATAGTTCTGATTGACTATAGGTATAACAATAGTGCAATGAGTGAGACAAAGGAAAGTGACTTGTGAAAGATGAATGGGTTAGATGAGGTGGATCAAAATCGGACAGTTGAAATATAGTAAAGTGAATATACGAATTGAGTGCATGAACACTAAAGAGCAGTGAATTGTCAAAGGAGAGATGAATCTGAAATAAGAGTCAATGATATATGAAAGATAAATGAGTTAGGTGAATTAATACTGATTGTAGTGAAATGGACATAAGTGTCAATGTGTTAGCACCAAAGTATAGTGAAGTGTTGAAAAAGAGATGAAGTGTTTTTGTGAGAAACACCTTAGCAGAGTGTACTCAGAATCGGAAAAAAGGTATCAATGAAGCTATATGAATTGGTCTGTATGAAAAAAAATTTGAGTTAGTGTTACTGGTGAAAGAGGTATTGGATTTATAAAATGTGATAAGTGAATATGTTGAAATAATGATCTGATCCACAACATACGAAATAAAAGTTGGCGTGTAATCTGAAATATTCAAGTGAGATAGTTAAGATTGTGAGATAGCTAATTAGTGATTGAAAGACTTATTGAGCCTGTCTACTGTGATCTTTCTAAAAACGAGTAATTGAGTGATGAAGTGTATGGAGTGTATGGAAAATAGAGGGACATATGATAAATGATCACTTCTACCATATTGAACAATCGAATGAGAATTTCGTGGACAAAATTTATTAAGGGGGAGAGAAATGTAACATCCTGTCCCCATATTAAGGGTTAGAATCGAAATCTCAGTTCATATGTGCTCAAGAAGAGACAAAAGAAATGCGTTGGTCTTGCTCATGCATCATATTCACATATATATATATATATATGTGTGTGTGTGTGTGTGTGTGTGTGTGTGTGTGTGTGTGTGTGTGTGTGAATATGATGCATGAGCAAGACCAACGCATA
This sequence comes from Erythroxylum novogranatense, assembly GCA_029891385.1. Classification (NCBI taxonomy): domain Eukaryota; kingdom Viridiplantae; phylum Streptophyta; class Magnoliopsida; order Malpighiales; family Erythroxylaceae; genus Erythroxylum; species Erythroxylum novogranatense. The sequence goes on from CM057228.1 coordinate 14,865,256, forward strand.
TATATATATGCATTTAATTCATGAATGCTTGCACTTTGGAATGAGGAATTAGTGGTGTTTAATGTTTTACTTGGGTAATGTTAATTGGAACAATTACACTGTTCCTTTGAGGGTAGTACATGAAATGGGTGTTTTGTGTCTGATTATGTTAATAATAGACATTATAGGAGATTATGTATGACTTGTGGGATTGAGGAATGCGTATGCGCATATCCTCTACAATCAATTATTTGTGTTGGTTTGGCATATGGGAGATTTAAATTGAGTTTGCGATTTATGTGGTATTGGGAATAAGTGAAGTTGATGTATTGCTAAACCATCCTAAGTGTAGGAATGGTGTTCAGAAACTTCAACGGCAAAAATGTACTGATCTAGATGGAATTAGTCAAAGTGGTCTTAATGAAAGTTGTAGCTGATGTTTCCAGCTTTCTAACACCGTAAAGTATGCAATTTTTAGATATCGGAGCTAGGAGTTATGATCGATTTTGGAAGTTGTTCAGGAAGAGGTGATTAGGACAGAAAGTTTGATTGAATTTTCGACAATTATAGAGACTGATTTTGGCTTTAAGTTCTTCATGGAAGTGGTAGATTATATTTTTACCTTTTCATTGATATAAAGTATGGAAATTTTGGACAAGGGCTTAGAAAGTTATGAGGTCTAGAAATTTTGTTGCTGTTCAGGTGGGCTGATCGATCAGCCATCTTGTGTGGACTTTTTGACCCCTTTAGAGGCCGATCTGATTTTTAAGTCCTTCATGAAAATTGTAGAGAGTTATTTTATCTTTCCATTGATACAAAGTTTGTAAGATTTGGAGTTCTGTGTCAAAAGTTATGAAAGTTGGAAAATAGGATGTTGGACTGGGAAACCTTTGATGGACGACAGACTGAGCGAGCACTAGCCGATCGACCGAGCGAGTGCTGGCCGATCGACCGAGCGAGAGTTAGTTGATCGACCGAGCGAGAGCTGGCTGATCGACCAAGCAAGAGTTGGCCGACCGACCGAGCATTGAATTGAAAATGGCAGATCAACCAAATGGGACGATCAATTAAAAGGTTATGAGTTAGATAAACATCTAACAGACTTCAGTATTTTTCAGATATCATAAGCTATAGAGCTCCAATCGATCTGATTCTTATTTCAAATAAAATTAGAGAAATGGATCTACAAGTTATCTGAAGGAGACGATCGGTAATTTAGCCTCTAAGATGTTCAACTTCTTGAGTGAAATTACGTGTAGTGTTTAGTCTTGATTTAGTTTTGGTCCAAACGAAATATCTAATAGACTTTAGTATTTTAGAGATATCATGAGCTATAGAGCTCCAATCGATCTGATTCTTATTTTAAATGAAATTAGAGACATGGATCTACAAGTTATATGAAGGAGCCAATTAGTAATTTAGCTTCTAAGATGTTCAACTTCTGGAGTGAAGTTACATGTAGTGTTCAGTCTTGATTTAGTTTTGGTCCGAACGAAATATCTAATAGACTTCAGTAGTTTGAAGATATCTTAAGCTATATAGCTCCAATCGATCTGATTATTATTTCAAATGAAACTAGAGACATGGATCTACAAGTTATCTGAAGGAGCTAATTGGCAATTTAGCCTCTAAGATGTTCAACTTCTGGAGTGAAGTTACATGTAATGTTCAGTCTTGATTTAGTTTTGGTCCGAACGTGCTTTGGCCATAACTTCTTCATTTCTGAACTGAATTGAGCGATTTTGGTGTCTATAGAAAGCTCATACAGATAGGAACATTTCTTTAGGAGAAATTTTTATCATATTGCTTATTTTACCTGATCGAATTAAGGAGCGACGGTGTCAGTTTTTAAGGCAAAAAGGAAGGGCATTATTGGACGATCACTTAAGGTTCTAAATTATAAGGCTTATATGTAAGGGCAAATTGGACATTATGCACTCATTAATGGCATTTTGGTAAATAAGATAAGTGGGGTTTTGTTTAAATAGAAGAAGAAGAGAGCTATCGTGGGACTTAGAAAAAACAGAAGAGAAACAGAAGAAGAGAGAAGAGTGAGAGCTTTCGGTGGAGAAAGGAGGAAGAAGAAAAGCAAAACTAGGTCTTGATTTTCTAAGCCCTTCAAGAGGGATTTTCATGGTGCTCAAGAAGAGAAAAACGTGGAGGATGATGGGAGCTTCCATCCAAGACAAGAATTTCATTGATTGGTGAAAGATCAAGGGAATTTTAACTTTGATGAAGAAAAGAAGTAATGGAGAAATTGATGCTTTGGACGAGTTTCAAGCATGGATATGAGGTGAGTGACCTAGATAGTTCTCTCGATTATTATATGTTTACTGTGGAGATAATGGTGGGTTTGTGATTGGATATGATTGCGGATTTCGGACAGAAGGTCCGATGTATTAGGAGTTATGACATAGAAGTGTTACTTGTTTATGAATCTGTGAACTACCTGGTTATGATATGATACATTGTGACATATGCATTACATATATGAATGCATGATCAGATAATGGTAATTGTGATCGGAGCAGCCATCGAGAGCTAAAAGCTCACCGTACTTGGGCTTTGAACCCACAGTGGTTTCAGAGCCTCAGGCTCAACGATTAATGCGCCCATATTGGGACAATTTGAGCGCTCGATCATAACATCGTAATAGATGGGAAAAGTGTCACATACGCATTCCATATGTATTTGAGTGAATAATTTGATTTTGGTGAAAGGCAAAAAAAAATGCCTTATACTTATTTGATTGACAAATGTGTATTTGGATATGAACGAAACTGTGAAAAGCTCCACTTCAAGGGTAGAATGTCGGACTAAAGTTTGATGATATGAGAAGTGATTGAAAGGGATAGATAATTGTGGGTGATTGATTCCATTGCATGAATGCATAAAACATAATGGCCGTTGTGACTAGAGTAGCCACCGATCAGAGCTACAAGCTCAACGATTAATGAGCCCTATATGGGACAACTATCAATGAGCCCTACATTGGACAGTGACCAATGAGCCCTACATGGGACAGTTATCAATGAGCCCTACATGGGACAGTTATCAATGAGCCCTACATGGGACAGTTATCAATGAGCCCTATATGGGACAGTTCAAGCACTCAGTCATAACAAAGTAACAATTGAGAAGTGAGTCTCATATACACTGCGTATGCATGACATAAATGATTAAATGATATTGAATGTGAAATAACTGAACAAGTTTATGTGATTCAATATGGTTGTTAATGAAATGATATGAATATGGGAAATAATGTGACATAGGAAATAAAGTGAGATTGGTTCAGTGATTGAATGTGAAATAATATGAAGATGTGCGATATTGGAAAAATGTGAAATGAAATGTGATTTATGAAATATATGTTTTATGTGATATGTGATGAGTGAGACATCGATGATGGTCACTCACTGAGTTCGCAAAACTCACCCAAAATTTACAATTATTTTTCAGAATCAGAAGAATACCCGTTAGCCAGCGGGAGTATATTCTGTGATTAGTGAAGGATAGATGTCGGGATCAGTTCGCGTCTGCATTACATGTCTTTATTTATGTAATGAAGTGTATATTTGTATTTGGAAAATAGGCCCGAGTGGCTATTGGAAATTGTGTATAATTATATTGTATATGATTGAATGAGGACCCAACTTGGGCTTTGAATTCCGCATATATTGTTATGTGAAAAAAAAATGTACCGATTACTAAATGAGTGTTTTAGCACGCCACCCTCGCGGGGCGCAGACTCGGATATCACCGTTGATGTCAAGTTTAGGTCGAGCGGGAGTGGGGTGTTACAGAAATTCTTGAGGATGTTCATATGGTCACCTATGCTATGCATCCTGGTACTACCAAGATGTATAACACGTTGAATCAACATTTATGGTGCCCTGGAATGAAGAAGCAAGTGGCGGAATATGTATCTAGATGTATGAATTGCCAACAAGTTAAGGCTGAACACTAGGCTCTAGTAAGAAAGTTACATTCGTTACCCATTCTGGAGTAGAATTGGGAACGAATTACTATCGACTTCATCATGGGTTTGCCAAAGACTCCGAGGCAACATGATGCTACATGGGTCATTATGGACCGATTGACTAAGTCAGCCCATTTCTTACCAGTGAGAGAATAACTCACTTAATCAGTTGGCCCAGAAGTATGTGAATGAGGTGGTGAGACTGCATGGGGTTCCAGTGTCTATAGTATCGGACAGTGATCCTAGATTTACTTCGAGATTTTAAGGGAGTTTACAGTCTGCTATGGGAACTAAGTTGAACTTCAATACAGCGTTTCATCCTCAGACAGATGGACAGAGTGAGAGGACAATCAAGACTACTGAGGATATGCTTAGACCTTATGTATTGGAGTTTAGAGGAGCTTGGGATCATTATATGGCATTGATAGAGTTTACCTACAACAACCATTACCACAGTAATATCGGAATGGCATCGTATGAAGCACTGTATGGTAGAAAACATCGATCGCCATTATATTAGGATGAAGAAGGCTTGAGAATGATTGAAGGTCCAGAGTTAATACAGGATACAGTAAATAAGGTGAAGCTGATCTGAAGCTGGATTAAAGCGGCTCAGGATAGACAGAAGAGTTATGTCGATCAATACTGATGTGATATGGAGTACAGTGTGGGAGATAGAGTATTCTTGAAAATGTCACCCTGGAGGGGAGTTTTGAGATTCGGTAAAAAGGGCAAATTAAGCTCTCGGCATATTGGTCCTTATGAAATCATTGAGAGGATAGAACCTTTGGCTTCCAAGTTGGCTTTACCGAATGAGATGTCTTAATTGCATAATGTGTTTTATGTGAGTATGCTCTGAAGATACCGATCGGATCCGACACATGTGATACCGGCTCAAGAGATTGAGGTTGCTGGTAACTTAAGCTATATTGAGGAGTCGATCAAGATTATGGGATCACGGATTAAGCAATTGAGGAATGGGGTTATTCCATTGGTAAAAGTCCTTTGGAGGAATCACTCAACTAAAGAATCAACATGGGAGACAGAGGAGCATATGAGGAGACAATATCCCCACCTATTCGAGCAAACAAGTAAGAATTTCCATGATGAAATTTCTTTAAGGAGGGGAGAGTTATAACATCTCATTACTTATGGGAGGGTTAGAATAGTAAATGTGAGAGATCTATGAGAGGCTTAAAAATGCTTCTTTATGCTCATGCATAGTATGCCATACACATATATATATGACTAGTGAATTTATCTGCACATGAAAATAATTGTACATGCATTCATGAATAATTTCGGGTATAATTAGATTGATTTGTGAATTTTTAAGAATTATGAATGTTTGATATGGGAAATATTAGTGATCAGTGGAAGTATGGTATTTGTGAATTTTGGAAAAAATAGAAATAAATTTTAGGGATTGTAGAAAATAGGAAAAAGAAATTAAAAGGGAGCTTTAGAGATAGTTGGATTGTAAAGATGATGGTTAAGGGAGTTAGTTTCAAAAGAAACTAAGTTAGAACTTAGGTATAGGGAAAGTGACAAGGGTCACTTAGGCTTTTATACTCTTGTTAGAATTAGGTTACTATTCTTTGAGAGTTTACAGGTTAAGTCTTGTCCAAGTCCTTTTTTATTATCATCTTTTTCAAACTTCCTTATGAAACACAAAGTTTTCCATCAAATACTTTCTAAGAGACTTATGTGTTTTTCCTTTCCTTCACCAAACCTACTTTGCCATTTGTTTCCTTTACCCTAAAAAAAATGAGAAGTTGGTAATTGTACTCAGTAAAGTACGTAAAACATGTGGAGTAGGGCTTAAAGATTTTGGAGTTTTCAGCAGGTAAGTGGTGAAAAAATCCTTTAGAGTTGGGGATTTGTGAAATAAAGTTGATAAATTACTATCATCTGCATGAAAATGGTATTTATGTGTTTATTCATAAATACTGGGTGGTTGGGAAGAAATAAATTCAGTTATAGTGTTAAATTAGTTTTTGAAAAAAAAATTTGGTGTTTTGGTGATGTAAAATATTAAGAGTTTGAAAATCTGGAAAATGTACACTAAATGCACTTCAGTCTTTTAACTATAACATTTTCTCTAGTTGTCTAAACTAAATGATTCTTGATTTGAATTAAACTAAATACATATGGATACATTTTGTATGAAGACATCGAATTTCAGTTATGTCCCTAAAATTCCCAAAATTTTATGAAGTTATGAAGTTGGTCCGGTAGGTTGGTGTGTGTAGTGATCGTCTTCATATTTTAGGGAAAATTTAGGATTGATATAAGGAGATTTTAGTCAAAATGCTTCTGCAAAGTTGTATATCTTTCTTTTATCTTTCCAACGATATATAGTATGAAAATTTTGGACATCGGAGTCAAAAGTTATGATCCTTATAAGTGGAGACATTCTGCAGAAGAAATGAGACGAAAGAAATGAGACGGAAGAAAATGAGACGATAGAAATGAGACGGAAGAAATGAGACGGAAGAAAAAGAGACGGAAGAAAAAGAGACGGAAGAAAATGAGAGGATAGAAATGAGACAGAAGCAATGAGATGGAAGAAATGAGACGGAAGAAAATGAGACAGAAGAAAATGAGATGGAAAAAAATGAGACGGAAGAAATGAGACGTAAGAAAATGAGACGGAAGAAATGAGATGAAAAAAATGAGACGGAAGAATATGAGACGGAAGAAAATGAGACGATAGAAATGAGACGGAAGAAATGAGACGGATGAAATGAGACGGAAGAAAATGAGACGGAAGAAAATGAGACGATAGAAATGAGATGGAAGAAATGATATGAAAGAAAATGAGACGGAAGAAATGAAACGGAAGAAAGGAGACGGAAGAAAATGAGATGGAAGAAAATGAGACGATAGAACTAAGACAAAAGGAAAGTGAGATGATGCAAAAGTGAGACAATATAGAAGCTAGAAGATAGAATTGGCCTTTGAGGCCTTCATAAAATTTGTAGATATTAAAGTCCTCTTTTCAATAGTCTAAAAATGAAGTCATTCTGGCACCCGTAATGAGAGTTATGGCAATTGCTCCAAGACATGTATAATATGCAAAAGGACATGAACATGTTGGATTCTTTTAGCCATATATAACTTCTTGTCTAGACATCCAAATGATTTGATTCTTGAACCATTAGATTTGTAAGACATTAAATCTACGTCTCCAATAAGAATCATAGCCCTTTGAAATGAATTGTGAAAGATTAAGTGAAAAAGTAGAACGGGTACAATGAGGGTACCCCTAAAGAGTATGAACTGGTGTTATTCTGCTGAACATACTTCATTATTTTGATGATATTTTGATCTGTTGGATTCCAATTGAGGTGATTTTTAATTTGGAGTAAACTATAGAAATATAGATACAAATCTTATGAAGAATCTTAATCTTGATTCAGTTTCTAAGGTATTCAATTTCTAGATGGAATTTGTATATAGTAAACTGTTTTTGATTAAGAACAGCCCGAAAATGTTTGAGATATATCTTCCATATTACTGAACCAAATTGAGTGATTTTTGTGTTAATAGAAAGATAAGACATAGAGGAACAATTTTCTAGAAGAGATTATGACCAAATTATCTCAGTTTCACCTTCTGATTGTATGTGAACAGTAGACTCGAAAGGGTATTTTGGAAAGTCTGAAAGTAAGCCAGTGAGTAATGAATTGTGATTTCAATGGTTCTAAAGAGGCATAAACCTAAGTGTTAGTTATACTAAAATGAGTTTTGTTCTAGGGATGGTGTTGAGAAGAATTTATGGAGTGATACCCGAGATTATCATGAACATGCATTGTACACATTGTACACATGTTCAAAATTTATTTCATACATGCATTGTACTCTTGTACTAGGTTTTGTTCATGTACATGTAGTAAAGGTTGAAAGACTCAATGTAGACTTTTGATTTTGACAAATGAAATAAGGAACAATTGGTCCAAAAAATATATTGTGATTTCTTATGATGCCTTATGAAGTGAATGTAGTGATTAAGCGTAGCTCGCTCTTATCGTAGGATATGTACCGGAATGACCTCTGGGCGTCCCGGTGTGTACCATATGGTAAGGGGTGCTACACTTCATGCACCAGACCACGCACGCAGACCAGACCTTTATGCCCTCACACACCTCCATTCCAAACCATGCACACACCCAGTTCTGTTGTGCCTCCTGCTCACGCACTCCTCTCTCTTTTGTTTTTACTTGATGTGACAATTTAATTCAAGTTTTTAGTCCACCGTTTCTGTACACTCCCAAACCAAAACCCTTGCAAACCACGCACGCCCTAGATTTTGCTTGCACACTGTCATTTGGACCTTCTAGTCCATTGCATTTTGGACTGCTCTTTTCTTTTCCTCTGTTGTATTTTCTTCTTCTCTAGTTGCGTTTTGAACTATCCTTTAAAGATTTTTGCTTCTTTTGGTTGCTACGCTTGTCTTATGTTGTTGTTTCTTTTTTGGCTTTGTGAATCACTCTTCTTAATCTTTTTGAACTTTAATTTCTCCAAGTACCTTACAATAAAATTAAAAAAAAGTAGCATCAATTGTCCAAAAATTATTCTATCGCAATAATTCAAATAATAATCAAATAATTCATAAAATCAATTATAATGACAAAACCCCTCCAATAGATATGAAAATATATATGAATAAATGAGTTTGTCAATGATAATGTTGCAACAATCTTTTTCCAAAAAAGACAAGTATTTAAAGCATATTAAAGATTTAGAAATAACATATATAATTGTTAAGCAAGAAGTTTAGAAATAAAAATGTCAATCGATCACGTTAACATCAATCTTATAATTAATAAAAGGATTATTGCTAAAGGCATTTAATGAACATGTCAAAAGAATAAGCTTTTAGGGTATCATTAAATAAGATATTGTTGCTTATGTACATTCTGTATTTGGCACTTTGAGCTTGTTTATGTATTATTTTTCACATTTGAGTATCATGTTATTTATTGTTAATGTATATATGAATGATTATGTGAATCTTTAAAGGATTTATATATATGAATGATTATGTGAATCTTTAAAGGATTTATCTTTTATTCATACATTATTGTTCAACCATTAAGATATAATTATCATATATCATATTAAGTTTTGAACTAATTTTGTGATACATAAAAGGTAGTATGTCATATTAGAAGACATACAACCACGCTATGATCCTCCAGTTTTTGCTTAATTGTAATTAATATTTTGACTAAAACAAGGATTTAGCCTTTAGCATATACATATTATGTTGTATTACTAAACCATAATCATGTTACATGAAACAAGTTGGACAATGTTAGATAACTTCATTAAGTGGCTCATATTTCTGGTGTAATTATCTAAGGGTTTGGATCCCATTAGTCACTTGAAAACAGATAAATGTAAAATAAAATAGGTATTTCTTATTTTATATTTTGTTTTATTTTTAAATATAAAATTTTATTTGGTTGGTAAGAACCATAACTTTAAGAAAAATTATTTTAAAATAATTTTATTTTAAAATTTTGGATTATTGTCAAGATATATTTAATATGATTCATTCTTAAAATTATTATTTATAAATAAATTTATAAATAATTTAAATTTCATTGTATTTTTAAAAATTGAAATATTTTATGAAAATTAATTATGATGGTCATATCTTTGTATTGGTAATTAATATTAACCAACTCAAAAAGTTTACTTTATGAGTAATGAAATTAAGTTATCATCAAAATGAAAATAGAAAATGAAAATCATCTTTTTATGTTCATAAATAACAAGAAACTAAAATAAAATACAAAACAAAATCTTAAAAACTTTTCTTTTCACTTATATTTTGAAAATTGATTTTATTTTTGAATAATTTTTAGTTGTAAATGCCATTATAGTTATATTTTACTAAGTTTTAATAATAAATCTACTATGTAATAATTAAAGATAAATCATTTTGTTAAACATTGAATAAATAATCTTATATTATGTGATAGTCATTAAATTAATTGCTAATAATAATAAAATAAAAGAAGTAATTAAATCTTTATTTAATAAGCAACACTTTGCTTTTAAGAAATAATTAATTTTAAGTTTATTTTATATTTAAAATGATTATTTATTCTATTTTAAACAATAAAAATGGTAATTACCTTTTATATTACTAGTAATTATAATTTTTGAAATTCTTTATAGTTTAAAATTTAAAAAAACTCATTTTTTCTTATATAGTATCTAATAATAAATTAATGATACGAAAATACATAAGATACTCACTTTAATTCATATGTGATTTTAGGTACAATTTGAAAGTAAATAAATTAAAGTGAGTCAAAAGTACTGCATTTGAGTTATTTTTTGAAGATCAATTTTAGTTGTTTTCATTAAGCAAGAAAAAGAAAAACTTAAAAGCAAGCAACAGGAAAAAAAAAGTCCAAAATGACAGTGCCAGATGAAGAAAACGTAGTGTAGGAGGACCAGGTGAAATGCAGGTGGATGTCTGCATTTTTGCGTGAAACACAGACCATGAGATGGGAGCGTTACGCCACATGCGCTGCGTTTCATGCAGCAACACAACGTTACGCAACATACACTCGGTGAAACGCAGCAACGCTGCGTAAAACGTTTCGCGTTTTCATTGAATGCACGAGGAGAGAATAAGGGACATAAGAGAGGCCTACGGAGAAGGATTTAAGGGGGTAATGTTTTCTTGTCTAATCACGCTACAGTGAAGAAAATAATGGGCAGCAGTGGAGTGGAGTGGAGTGCTACAGAAGCTAGTGGAGAGCTACAACATTGAGAGCCACGTGAGGCGGTAAAGGTCGAAAGGGGGTTTTCGGTTAAGGATTGGAATAGTGGCTGAAGCATTTTTTCAGGAAAGACCTATAAAAGGTTAGACATCCCAATGACAATTCGGAGGCGACATCAACATCAACAACTCAGGTTAAGTATTTTTTAATTATTTTATTGTTTCTTTTTGTCATTAGGAATTAATTGTATCTTATGTTAATTGATTTAGGCTTTGTGTGTGGATAATCGAATTTTTGTTATTATTCGGTCATTTGTATATGAACCATTGTGTATTATGAGATGATGATTTTAATGCGTTCATTGAATTATTAATTGCAAACCCATTGTTAAAATTTCAATATAATCCGTAATTGTTACGTTGAAATTCATACGTAGCGACTAATGATTCGTAATCATTACGGATAACATGACCGGGGTTAAATGACGCATCATATGTGACTGTTTCCTTGATTAATCAGTTTTCCTAATTCGTAATGCTACTGCCTAATTAAATCTAGAGATTGTATCTTAGGTTGTTTAGTAGTTAGGTTTACTTAACGATCATATTTTGATTAAACAAAACCTAAGGAAAAAAAACTCGGGTTAATTGTTAACCCACGATTAATAGCTGCTAGGAGAGGTTAAAGAATAACAGATTAATGAAAAATGCTTAATTAAGGTGTAGGCTGAGATTGAACGAAAGAACTGGGTCCCTACCAAATTCCCCACTTTTATGTTTTTTTTGCATGTTTTTTTAATTTGTTTTTATTTCAAAAATCCAAAACCCCCGATTAAACCTAAAAATTAGTTAATTTCATTTCATAAACTTTTCACACACTCTCTATGAGATCGACTTAGACTCACCACTATTATAGTAGTAGGTCAAGTTATTTTATTTTGACTAGCGTAACGACACACGGTCAAATTTTGACACCGTTGTCAAAGAATACGGTGTTTTGGTTTTTGTTTGTGAGTTAATTGATGTTTTATATATATTTGTTCGTAATTAATTTCTTTTCTGTTATTTGGTGATCTTTTCATTTTTTATTTTGTGTTTGAAAAAAATCGATATGGACAAAGAAATTTCTTTTATAATTCATATTCTCAATCCTATAACAATGTTTGGACTGATCATCCTAACTTTTGTTATGGATAGGATAATCATCAGAATTACTTCTTTGACAGTTTGCAGGACACAACAATTCTTACACAGATCAGAAGCTTCCTATTACGACTCCGGTCCATCTTTGGAAGAGTTGAATAATATTTTGAAAGCTAATACTTTGCAAATGCAAAAAAATATTCTACAATTTCAAAAGGATGGAGGACAATTTTTAAGAAACACATAGTCTAGCACCCAAGATTCAGAGAGCTAACACGATTCAAGTGCATCTTTAGAAGAACTTGTTAATAGTATTGCTACTAACAATTTGCAATTTTTACAGGATATATAATAATTACAACAAAATATGCAGCAATAATTGCAAAAATTTTGACAGGAGACAAAAACAAACCAAAAGAGCATGGAACACCAATTGGGTCAGATGGCAATAAGGCTCAATCGCCTAGAATCGCAAAGTGAAGAGGAGCAGTCGTATCAACTCGAGGTGTATCCAATGGACGTTTGTTCAAAAACTTTACAGAGTGATGAGGAGCTTGAGAATTTTGAGATCAACCCTTAACGAATTGCTTGTGCCGAAGAAGTTGAAAAGGAGCTCAAATCTGAAAGGGAGACATCTTTTAGCTCGGAGGTAAGTACTAAGTCCATGATTATTTTTTAGACTAACTCTTTACCTTTACATAACAGATTAGAGGAATTAAATGATGAAGAAAAAGGTGAAGAGATGTTCAAAATATTTTTGAAGTGTATAGACTCAGTCAAGATTAAAAATATGAGGATAGGGAAGATGTTAAATGAAGATGACAATCAACTAAGGCCCTATTCGAAACTACCTCACGTGAAAGTGGCGCTAGCTGTAATACCCAAAGATCATAATTTTGTCACGAGATGAGAAGTAGGAGTCGAGCCAGCGACCGTAAATAAAGGCACTTCTTGGGAGGCAACCCAAGGAAAGTAATTTTTTTCTTTATATTTCTGCATTACTTTTTATACGTATGTGTGTTTTTGAATTTGTTTGTTTGACTTGTTTTTAAGTTTCCAGTCAAAATGAGAGAAAGAACAAAACAAATGAAACAAACATTTTCTCATTTTCTATTGCTTCTAAAATTATATAATCATGATTAGAGTGTAGATGAATTTCATAGCAATTCTAGCATGTATTCTTACTCTTATGATTTGTCGATATCCATTATCTTTAAAAGAGTAATTATTAATGGTAGATAAAGCCGGTGAGATTTTGAGCCTTATTTGACTGACACATCCATATTAGTCTCATTACTTTTTGATAATGTGCAATTTTCATGACATGTACATCCCAATTTTGCATTGAAATTCTATTTGAGACTACATTTTTATCACATGCTTTAATATGAAGATGATTAGGCATTCTTTGTTTTTAATAAACTACATTAGCCAAATAACCTATCCTATTGACATGATTTTTCCCTTTATAAACCCCTTTGAGCTTTAGCATTTCTTTTTTGTATAAACCACATATTATGCTTTTAAACATAACCAAATATCCTACCCAAGTCATAAAGCTAGTGGAACATTTGTGATTGTTGAGTTTATAGATGTACAAAATTTTAAGTATCGAAGCGTACATATGTGATGATTGATTATAATGTTGGGATGTTATTTTATGTCTTATCATTGAAATTCCTATGTGGATGTAGTTTATTTTAATTTTTATGAGGAAAAGAAAGAAAGAAAAGAGAAAAGTAAAAAAGAAAATGAAAGAAAATGCAAAAAAAAAAAAAAGAATGACAAAAAGTGGTTAAAATAAATGTTTCAAGGAGGAATTGCATATGAGTTGAAAAGTTGTTTATGGTTTATGCATTTTCCCAAAGTTGTAATGGATGTGTTATTTGAGTATGTTGAGTATAAGGTAGAGATTGGCTTGGAAGGTTCATTTTTTTTATTCTGTTGGCATAAATTGTATGAGTGATTCCTTCGGATTGATAAATGCTTTATGTGGTTTGTGTATGAGAGTTGAATGGGATTGTGAAATGTAAATGTTGTATTAGTCATAGATGACGGTACCTAGTTTTTGATGAGTGTTGCTTTGTTTCACTAACTTTATTGACTTTCATGTTACTTGACCCAAATATATCTCACCTTACATTTGCCTTCATTACAACCTTGAAAAGTCCTTTGATTCATGATTTTGCATATGAATTTTAGTGGTGGAGAAATGAAATGATATGCAAAGTTAAGGATTGTCATGATCATGAATGGTGTTGAGTGTACTCGTAGATATGTTTAGTTAAACACATTTTTCGAGTCTAACATTAAATTGTTCAGTTTTTAAAGATGATGAATGTTGATTGATCATGAGTAAAAGCAATGTTGACATCTTGCTATGATTTTTGAAAGTCACTCATCTTTGCTTTTTTTAGAAAATATGGGAATCGAGTAAATGTTTTGGGTCTTTGAGCTTAATTTGGATGTTTTTCCCAAGGACGGACAAAAGCTAAGTATGGGAAAAATTGATATGTGTTTAATTGTTAATACATTTAATTATTTATACTTAGCGATTAATGATACGAAAATGTTTAAGATACTCACTTTAATTCATATGTGATTTTAGGTACAATTTGGAGGCAAATAAATTAAAGTGAGTCAAAAGTACTACATTTGGGTTATTTTTTAAAAATCAATTTTAGTTGTTTTTATGAAACAAGAAGAAGACAATTTTAAAAGCAAGCTGTACAAAAAAATCAACCCAAAACGATAGTGCCAGATGAAGAAAATGCAGTGCAGGAGAACCAGGTGAAACGCAGGTGTACGGCTGCATTTTTGCGTGAAATGCAAACCATGAGAATGGGAGTGCTGTGCAATGTTACACCATGTGCATCGCATTTCACGTAGCAACGCAATGTTACGCAGCGTACACTAGGTGAAATGCAGCATTGTTGTGTAAAACACTGCTCGTTTTCGCTGAACGCACAAGGAGAGAAAAAAGGGCATAAGAGAGGCCTGTGGAGAAGGGGGCCAATGTTTATTTATCTAAGCATGCTACAGTGAAGAAAATAGTATGCAGCAGAGAGGTGTGGAGTGGAGACATTACAGGAGCAATAATGGAGAGCTACGACATTAAAAGCTGCGTGAGGCAGTGAAGGCCGAAAGGAGTTTTCGGCTAAGGATTGGAATGGGAGCTGAAGCATTTTTCTAGGAAAAATCCATAAAAGGCTAGATGTTCCAATGTTGGTTTGAAGGGACATCAACGCCAACCACTCGAGTTAAGTATTTTTTAATTATTTTGTTATTTCTTTCTTTCACTAGGAATTGATTGTGTTATCTTATATTAATTGATTTGGGTTTTATGTGTGGATAATCCAATTTTTGTTATTGTTCGGTTATTAGTGTATGAACCTATTGGGTATTGTAGGATGATGATTTTAATGCGTTCATTGAATTGCTAATTGCGAACTCATTGCTAGAATTTTGATATAATCCTGTTATGTTGAAATTTATGCATAGTAATTAATGATTCATAATCATTAGGGATAATATGACTTAGGTTAAATGACACATCGTATGTGATTATTGTCTTGATTAATCGGTTTTCCTAATTTATAATGCTACTTCCTAATTAAATCTAGAGATCGTATCCTAGGTTGTTTGGTGGTTAGATTTAATTAACGATCATATCTTGATTAAACAAAACTAAGGGAAAGCTCAAATTAATTGTTAACCCACGATTAATAGTTGCTAAGAGAGATTAAAGAACAACAAATTATTAAAATATGTTTAATTAGGATATAGGCTGAGATTGAACTAAAGAATCAAGTCCTTACCAAATTCCCCACTTTTATCATTTTTTTTGCATATTTCTTTATTTTTTTTATTGGTTAGTTCCATTTTATTTTCTTCTTTCAAAAATCCAAAACCCCCATTAAACCTAAACACCAGTTAATTTCATTTCATAAACTTTACACACACTTTCTGTGGGATAGATCTAGACTCACCACTTCTATAGTAGTAGGTCTAGTTATTTTATTTTGTCTAGCGTAACAATGCGCGGTCAGGTACCATTTGTACATTTTAAATTATATGTAGGTTTCACATTATATTGGTGTTATATGTAGGTTTCACATCACATTATGTTATTGTGATTGATGATTGCATTTTTTATTATGATTCAAGAGATATGTGGTCGAGTCCACTTGGTTGAGGTATATTAATTAGATTAAGATATATGATGATTCCTTAGCTGAGACGAATTGATCTGGACTAGAATGATGTGCGCACTATTTTGTTGACCAATATATATTATTTTGGATTAGATTTAAATAATTATAAATTCATTGGTTGAGATGAAGTATCAGATATCTCTCTTTATTAACTATAAGGGATACACAATTTGTGATGTTTAAAAAAACGTCGCAAAATCTCAAAAAATGTCACAAAATACAATTTGTGACATTTTAAAAAATGTCACAAAAAACGTCACAGAATGTGGTGTAGGCAAAAAGTTTCTGCAACGTTTCTCGTAAAACGTCAGGGAAAACACGGACATTCCACAAGGTTTCAAAAAAATTAACTGAAAGATTAGTATTTTCGCAATGTTTTTTGGAAACATCACAGAAAGTCATACTCCGCAACATTTTAAGACATCACAAAATGTTACTTTTTGTGACGTTTGTACAAAAACGTCGAAGATAGTATTATTTTTTAATTATTATTTTTCATTTCTTGAAATCATTTTAATTTAATAATTTTTAATCTTAATAATTATTTTTAAAAATGCAAAAAATTTTAAATCTTATTTGTTTAATAACTATTCAATATTATTTATGAATTTTATTTATTTAATAATTCTTCAATTTGTTAATATATGACTAAAAAAGCAATGTACAATATGTAAATTTAAATACTTTGTCCTATCGCATCTCAACTCACACACAATAACGAAATGTCTCATGTTTACATGAATTGTCTTGTAATTTATAATATTGTCTATGCATCACATCCATTAATAATTTTGATTGGACAAAAATTTATGTAAGTCAAGAGATACATATAACCTAATTCAAACTTAAAAATTGACTTTTTATATTAACTTTAAATTTCTCTTAAAATCTGCATACAACAATGAAGAGAAAACAACAAAGGTTCAATTGTATAATAAGAATTTATTCATCGTCATCGTCCGTAGACTCTTCCAAAACAATATCACATTCATTCTCACTAATGCTTGTCTTTAAGTCCTCCAAATTGTCATTCAAACGTTGCTCAAAATTTAATAAAACATTATTTATTACATCAAATGCAATATCATTTCGATCTAAAAACTCTAAGGAACATTCCTCGACTTCCACTGGAACTTAATCAGACTCCTCATCGTCATTTGAACCTTCTTCATTACCATGTAAAGGGATATCATACACATGTCTAAATTCACATTCTTGCACAAACTGCCATTTGGACCGAATAATAAATCTTCCATATAAAAAACTTGGTTCGCTTGGTTTGCCAAAATAAATGGGTCATCTTTGAACTAGAACTTAGTTACGTTGATGCTTTTTACAACACTCAAAAGAACATAAACCTACCATCAAATCTTTTACATTACATAAACAAGGGCTGACTATTATATTTATTTACTCTAAATGGACTTCTAAAGACAATGACAAGGTAAAAAATTCAACATGATATGATGGATAGCTTGAAAAAACCCTTAAATTAGAAGAATGTTTGCTTTCTTTTAAGCACCAAATGCACTTATTAGAAACAAAAACCTGATTTTTGCTTTTTCTAGCTACAACTTAATATAATACAAGTGTATGCAAATTATTCCGAAGTAGCTAACAAGATAATTCTCCTCTACTTGCCCCATGGAGACAACACTCTCAAAATAAATAAATAATTAAAAGCTACAAAAGGAAATAGAGCTTAAAAAACAATTCCTACCTGTAATGCCATGAAAGCCAAAAGGATCAATCCAGTCATGCAAATTTTCTTTAACATTACCATTCCATGCTGCTTTGAAGCTAGTAAGCTCATCTTAAGATAACAAAACAATTAGTTTTCCCATTAGAGACAATCCTAAAACATATCAACTATTAATGGACATAACATAACATACCAATATCATTTTTGAAGGTAATAATATTGTTCATAACTCTCAACTTCCCCCTTCTTTGTTGATCTACTTGTTTTAACTTGAGTTCAAAGGGATCATTTAATTTTTTAACATCCATGCAAGCAGACATTAATCAGAACTAAGAACTGGATCATAGGATATCAACATTTGCTTTGGTAATTCAATAAGAAAATAAAAAAGGTATAAGCATATATTGCTTAATAAGTTGGTTAAATTCCACATTTAGATGCTCTTGTAGCAAACTCTTTCAAAGTCATGTAAAGTTGAGCTTATTTGAAAGAGTGCAAGGTAATAGCCACCACCTTATTGTGTATGCCTCTAGAGATTATATGGGTTCCTTGGCCTGTTGTCTTGTCAGCTTCTTTGCTCTCCTCAATCAACACCTGTCACATAATCACAATCTTCGAAAAGAAAGAGAAAACACCATGAAACCAATCAACTTATACCAAGAAAATGCCACTGACTCCATCTATGCCAGTCCTTCTAGTTCATGTAGTAGTATAATATGCTCCATCTACATGACCATATACACTTTGGAGGTCTGAGAACTGAAATTGCGAGTATGTGGTTCTGTTTGTGCTCTCCTATTATACTTACTCCTATGATTCACGACCTTACTTGTCATTTTAGCTGCATGAAGCACAAGTTTTAGACAAAAAATTAAGATTCACCCACCATTAGAGTCATCATCAGGATGCTCAACTAATGGTTCTTTGCTAGAACCATCACGCTCTTTATGGTTGTTCTTTATGTTCCCAGCATTTACTCCATTTTCTTCCTCACTATCAGAAGTTACTTCTTCTATAACTATTGCCTTCCCCCAACCATCACATGATTCACCACAATTTGCAAAACTTTGAAGTTGAAACCTACTCGATTCTAGTCCAAAAGGGCGAGTAATGAAAGGGTCGTCGAATGAATCCTTGCCTCCAAATAAGCTAGGCATCATACTAAAGCCACTAAAATTACCAAAAGGATTGTTGATACCATACAAATCATTTCTACCTTCTCTTTCCCTCTACATTTCGTATTCTCTATCCCTTCAAACATCACAAACGCACACAGATTATTGGGCCCCGATCCCTTTTTCTTATTAAATAAGCTTGTGTAAATTCATTTTGAGGTTTTATTGCTTAGGTTGATGGAAATTAAATCGAGGGATTAAGATTAAATTAGAGTTTTATATGGTGTTAGTAAAAGTAAATGAATAAGATGATACAAGGTCAATTTGGGAAGTTTACTTAAGGTTAAAAGGTTTAAGGCTTATAAGGAGGGGTAGCTTAGTCTTTTTAGCTTAATTAAAAGAAGAAAGAAGGAAACAAAAGCTTGTTGTCGTTGGGGTTAAGAAAGAAACGAAAATTTCAAGAAAAAGAAAGGGGAGAGTGAGCCTTCGGTGGAGAAAAGAAGAAGAAGAAGAAGAAGAAGAGGTTAGGGTTTTGCCATTTCTTGCTTTAGAAAAGAGATTTTGAGAGTTCTTTGAGAAGGAAAAAGGAAAGGGAAGGTTTAATCTTCCATTAGAGGCAAGAAGTGAATTTCGTGGGTGGAGTTTTAAGGTAAGTGTATGGAAAATCTTTTGGAATTTTTGATGGGCTTTGGTTCTGTTGGCTTAATAAAAGCATGGGTATGGTTATATGGGATCTATTTCATGCTTTTGCTTCCTTAGATTTGTCAATTTTGACATCTCATGTAATGTTGGGATTTTTGTGTTTTAATGAAGGACAAGAGAGGCAAGAGGAGTTAGAGGGAAGGCAAATTGACCAAGTTTAAAGCAAAAAGATTTAAGGTGGGTGACTTTTTAATAATTGAGTTAATAAGCTAATTGGATTTCTTGTTATAAATGCAATTAAATGCTTTCTAATAACTTACCGATTTTGCATTTATTACTTTTTAGGATGGTTTAAAATTGTATTATGTGCCCTTTTGTATGAAAATAAATTGTGAAATTATTTGCAAAATTGTTTGCCAAGTGAAAAAGAAAGTGAGTTTTTGAACAAAAAAAATGTATTTTGTTTTCAGAAAAGTGTCATTTTGGCAAATATATGTGAATTATATGATATGCATGATTCTTTGGGTTTGTGGTGGTCCCTTAAGAGTCAAGTGCACTTGTCTATTCATAGGCTTCTCCCGCCTGCCCGCTAGTGGCATTGGAGCTCCTCACGGACTCCCATAAATTCACGACTACACACGACCGCTTCGCGGGAATGTGTAGTACGTTTCGTTTGGATTCACCCAAACCACCTTCTATGTGCTTATGTGATATTGCTTTGTCTATGTTGATTGTTGTGAATGCTTTTGATCAATTGAAAATGTTGAGAATTTCTTTATGACAAAAATGATTATTGTAAAGTTTGCTTTGAAAATAATTGTTAAAGAATTTTGCTTGCTTGTTCTTGGTTATTAAACTGTTACCCACTGAGGCGTCGAGCTCACCCCCTCCCCCCTTTTCCCCTCCATAGACGACGAGCAAGAAAATGAGTAACTGCACCGAGACCAGGCAACACTCCTGTTTATTTTAACTTTTGAAGTCATTTTTAGGGAAACAAGGCTTTAGATTGCATTTTGGAGAAAAGTTACCGTGCATGTAACTATTTCTTTGTATCTTTGACTTTTAAAACTTTTGGATGTAATTAGGGCTAAAATGCCCTCTAAAGCTTTGTAATAACTTATGCTTTCATATAAATGAAATAGATTTGGGTTTTAATGTATTTTATGTATGTTGCTCAAAATGTGTTGTTGTATGGTTTGAAAATGGCTAGAAGAGTAGGTTTGTGGTTACTAAAATTTTGGAGACAATGTTGTGTTGATGTGGTTGGTTATGGCTCTTTTGGCCTTCTTGATGAATATGAAGAATGTGTGATGTACTGCTTGCTAGGTTTGATTGAGGGAGCTGGAGAAAGTAGGTATTGAAGTGGAGATGCAGGTGCTGGAAAAATGGGTTGAAAGTTGAAGAATTTGGCTAGTGTAAATTTAGGGGAGATGTTGTCAAAATTTACATTATGGGCAAAAACTTTGACTGAGTTTTTGACCCTCTTAGAGTTTGAATTGGATTGGAAGATCTTCTTGAAGATTGTAATTCATGTTTAGAGCTTTCTATTGGTATATAATATGTCACTTTTGGACTTAGGATTAAGAAGTTATAAGGTTTGAAAGAATGCAGTTACTGTTTGATATGTCATTTTATAGGCAGTAGGTTTGAAAGAGTTTTTACCTATCTTAGAGACCAAATTAGTTTTTGCACCCTTCATAAAAGTTCTAGATCGTCTTCGTATCTTTCCAATGATCTAAAATGTGACATTTTTGGACCATTGGGTTGAAAGATATGATTTTAAGAAGTTCTGTCATTGTGTGAGATAATTTTAATTTAAACAATCACTTTGAAAAGGTTTTTGGCTCCCTTCAAGGCCAAATTGGTTTTTCAACCCTTTATGAAAGTTGTAGAATTTCCTTTTAGCTTTTTATTGATATCAAATTTTCAAAATTTGGAATTTTGTGCAAAAAATTATGAATTTTTAAAGTTCCGATGTCCAAAAAAAAGCCAAGCCACTCGCGAGTGCGCGTTTCAAGCTATAAGCTTGTCTCGCACCTGCGAATTTTTTTTTTCAAAGTCAACCTCCTTTCGCTTCTTAGCTTATAACTTTTTCATTTGACCTCTGATTTACTTGATTTTTGAAACATTTGTTTTCTAAGAAAATTTTCTACCCTTCCATGGAAATCTAGAGCTTTCGGTGTCAAGTTGAAATTTACGGATTAAATCAAAGTGAGACAATTGGATGGTAATATTGAACATGCTTCCGTACTTTGATGATTTTTCAATCTAGAGAGATCCGATTGAGGTGATTTTTGGTTTTAAATAATCAAGAGTCATGAATTTTTTTATTTTAGCTTTGGAATCAGATTTCAATTTAGGCCCTAATAGTTTAAGCTTCAGGAGGGAAATTAGGGTGAATTTTTTAAGATCTGTTCGGAACTAAGTGAAATGGGTTTGTGTTTAAGGTTTGACCTGGTGGGGAATTCCTCCCTCGTGGGATGCGCGTCCAGATGTCACGTAGAACGTCAGACACGTGATCCACCGGGGGTGGGGTTCCAACACAGATTATCGAAAAACATTCCTAGCACTAAAAAAGATCGATTAAATACAAAGATTTCAAGTCTTTGTGCGCATTAACATTAAGTTCACGATCAATTAAAACATAATTACATAACATTAAGTACAAACAAACGAAAATTTGCACGTCGTATCTCTCTTATCGACAAAAGTTTCTAATTCCAAGCGATTAGAGAGACTTATCTGAAGAACAGAGTCGATCGCATTCTATGACCAGAGGGTGTATCTTTCACCAACTGCCTGATATGCAGTCTTGTCTTGTGCCTATCATGCAATAAGTAACAATCATAAAACCCTAATGAAATTGATTAAAGAAATAAATCAAACTAATAGAGAAATTTACAAAATGACAAAGTTAGAGAAACAAACAGTTTCTCGTGAAGGTCGGGGGTGTATTTTGGGGTGTCGAGGGATTTGACGAGATGTTGGAAGGTGGAAATGGCAGTGTTGATATGGAAGGTTTCAGAAGCCACAGCCTGCATGGCATCATGTTTAACGTTTATCCTCGATGCCCTCAACGGCCGGCCTGCCTGCCTCCAGATCTTGAAACCTTATTTTTTTGGGGAATTAAAATCAATTCAATTTAATTCCCCACCCTCGAGAGAAGAGGAAAATTTGAATTTACTTTCTAGAGAAAGAGAACCAGAAAGTGGGGTGTGGGTGTTGGGGAAGGAACCGAAACATGAATAGAGAAGGGTACCTTTAAGGCAAAGAAAAGCTAAGAACACGCAGTGTGTTTTGATGCTTTCTTTTTTTTTTCTTTCTAACAAGTTCTTAAAGAGAAAATATGATGAAAGAATTTAGAAAACGTCTTGTGTTTTAAAAAGTTGTTTTGTTACTGAATTCTTCAGCTACGTTTTATTCAACAAAACATCACGGTTTCTATTTCCTGATGTTTTATTGATAAAACGTCGCAAAAAGTGTTACAAATTTAAATTTTTCGTGACGTTTTTTAAACGTCATGAAAAGTCTTCACAATCTAATGTCGCGGATTGTGTTATTTTCTTGCAATGACTATTGTGTGTAGATATTGATATGATATTTTTATGTTAGTAATGCTTATTACTTATGGACATTACATAAAACATAACGAGAAGTAGGTAGAAAGATTTTGTAGTGCCATGTAAATATGAATTACGAATTATATATTTTAATCTTACAATTCTTTTATTTACGTTTTTGTTGGTTGATATAATAAGCTATTTTGGTACATGTAATATTTTAAGCAAGGTCGAAAGAAGAGCAACTAGCTGGATCTTGTAGTGTTACAAGTTATTTCCTTAAGTGATTAAATGTATTTGTAGATTAAAGTTAGTATTTCATAATTTATGTTATTTTATAAAATCAACGTATCCAATACACAAGATTCTATGTTTTGTGAAGATCTTAAAGGATCATCAATATACACAATATTTTTTAGTTCTTTTATAAAACGATTATTTCTATAATTGAACCCTTGATTTTTAGCCACAAAATAATAACTTTTACCATTATTTTGAAACTTTCCTCAATTAATGTTATTTTTATGAGACCGTTTAATGTTTATTATCATAATTATTTAAGAAATATGCTTCTCTTAGTTTTTTTTTGAAATTCTGTGAATTTAGTATGATAACTAGTACCGGTACATTACAGCAAAAATTGTAAAAAAATTAAATAACCCGAAATCTCTGTTTGATTTATCAAGCTAAAAGTAACAGAGCCTTATCTCGACATACAGAACACAACTCCCACGTATCTCTCTCTATTTTGTTTTCTTTTTTAAATTGTTTTCTCTTCTCTTTTGTTGACACGGCACACACCTTAGGATATAGTTACCTAAGTTAAATAAAGAGTTAATTATGAGAGCGGATCTGCTAAATATCATCTATTTATTAAAATAATTTAAATAGTTGATATTTATTCACGTGCACATAACCTACTTGATTTGATTCCTAACAAAAACGATTCTCTAGCAGTGTGAACGTGTGTTAGGCCCATATCCCAAAGTCTTCACGTGCTTCTCTGTCATGATTACGCGTCAGTCATCCAATTAAAAAATAGCCTTGATGAGGCCATCTCTAACCATTAAACTAAATTTTTACGCCAAATTTGGTGCAAACTGAAATCTTCTTATAATTGTTATGACCAAATTTCATGATACTCCAATTATTGATATTTGATCACCAAATTTTTATGTTACTCCAATTATTTTATACCAAATTTTATACTTATATTTTTTAAAATATACCACAATAATTTAACCATTAATTAAAATAATTTATATTTATATAACCACAATAATTTAGTTATTAAATAAATTAATTTATATTTATACAATAATTTTATTTATTTATTAAAACTAAAACTAAAATCATTATTTTAATTAATTAATATATACTTTATATTAAATTAATATTATTTACAAAATATATTTAATATTATTGTAACAACAAATTAATAACATATATAAATATAAACTGATTAAAATTTCTCATTTAATCTCTAATCATTTGAATTTTATATCATTCTTACAAATATTCAATCGATGCATTCTGAAGTTCATAATGAAACTTCTTTATCTCTAATTTGTCTATGTCTAGCAAGGAATTTTGAAATATTTTTGTTGAGTTTTAATTTTAAAATCAATGATGTGGTTTAAATTTATGTATTTTTATTTCAAATTTAATTTTATTCTTAAAATATTTTTAATAAATTTATAACGCTTATAAATAAAATTATAAATAAATATTAAAATAAATTTAATATTATATTCAATATTAGTCCGTTTTAAATATCTGAATGAGATCTTTATAATGATATATTTTGTATAAAGTAATAAATATATTAAATTTAATTACTTAATAAATTATGTAAATAATTTTATTTATAAAAGGACATAAAAATGTTTAAAAATTAATAAAATTATTCTTTTGTACTTTTAGTATGTACTTGATGTCTTGATTGACGTCAATGTTTTACACCAAAACATCAAACCTTACATCAGCCGGTCAAAGTTACAGTCTTGGAGAAACACAGTAACTTAAAACATCTATTCAAACTAATTAGTAGGCACGAGCTTCATCTGACAAAAACACAAAGGAACGTGATTGTCAATTCGGGTGTTAGAAATCACGTGCCATTTCATCTTATTTGGTAGTTGGAGCCATTAATGTTAATAGTCTTGCTTCTTTTTTCCCTCCATTCTCGATAAGAAATGCTTTAACACATAATCGAATTTAATTTTGATATTATTTGTTAAAAAATTACGAATTTGTAAAATAAGTAAAAATAATATACAAAATTTAACGTAATTCAGTTTTTAATTTAAATTAAGTCTATAAGTCAAACTCTAAATATATTTTTTACTAATAAAAATAATAAATATATAGAATAAAAATGGTACAATAAAATAATAACACTGTTTCTTAAATTTATTATCCTGGGATAATATACTCATTATTTTTTTATTCATCCTTTAAATTTTTTTTTCCTAAAGATACTTTCAAAATTACTCTTGTATGACCGTCTACAATTTATCATCAACCTCACCGCATACCTTATGCACGTTTTATGTGCAGATCGAAAAGAGGAGCAAGGGCTCCACCTGCACCGTATGACAGTTGTGCAAGCTGTGCATACACGTCAGTGCCACCGTGAGGCCCATATCCCAAAGTTAAAGTGAGAAAAAAACAAAAGAACCTAACTGCTCGTTTTTTCGGGTGTTAGAAATCGAGTAATATGTCATCGATCCTGAACGCTTACAACCTACATTCTCAGCCGTTGGTCCAGCTTGAAAGACTCTACCAAATAATTGGACGGATTGATTCGTAACATGATTAAGCTTTCATCTTAATTGGTGCAAATAACTAGCTGGGTCTATAAATAGAGCAGCATTTCCCTGTCCCTATCACAAGCACAAAAGAGAAAGAAAGAGTGAGATACAGCTACAAAGAGACATTATGGCAATTGATCAAGTACTTCACATGAATGGCGGAATGGGAGACGCAAGTTATGCCAGAAACTCACTGTTACAGGTCAGGCAGTTCCAAATTGACGATTATGCTTGAAATCAACTCTCATTTCTTTTACACCAATATTAAGAAACAGCTCTAGATGCCTCCGATGTTACAACATTCTTAAATCAATGCAAGTTTTATGAACTATTCCTTTTCATGAAACTGATTAAGTTTTGGGTTGGAAATACAATTAATAAAATTTGATTTACTTAGGATATTAGAATACTACTTCAATCTAAGAACTCATCTAATCTAGAAAGCCAAAACCTACTTACGTATTTGTTATGCATGACCAATAGTTGAACGCAATTTTCTTTATGTTGTCCTCATCGTGATTCGTTTGTAATAACAAGAGCAAACTATACTCGTTCAAATATGTCAACAACTGCTGAGAAGTAATTGATGGGCTTTGTTCATTTTCAACATACAGAGAAAGGTGATATCCATGACAAAGCCAATTTATGAAAAGGCCATTACCAATCTGTACTGTAACATCCTCCCTGCGACTCTCGCCATTGCAGACTTAGGATGTTCTTCAGGACCAAACACTCTATTTGCTGTATCCAAATTTATCAAAGTTGTTCAAAATCTCTGCAAGAGGTTAGGCCATCGAGGACCAGAGTATCAGGTGTTCTTGAATGACCTACCAGGAAATGACTTCAACAATATTTTCAAGTCCTTATCAGGCTTCCAAGAAGAACTGAATAAACAACCAGGAGCAAGAATTGGGCCATGTTTCCTTACTGGGGTTCCTGGCTCTTTCTACGGCAGGCTTTTCCCTAGCAACAGTCTGCATTTTGTCCACTCCTCTTACAGTCTCATGTGGCTGTCCCAGGTAGTATTGAACTCGATCTGCTTCATGTGTTGGTTTCTTGAAGTTTAGTCTGAAATTAAAATTTTCATCTCGTACATCATCAGGTTCCTGAAGGGCTGGAGGGAAACAAATGGAACATTTATATGGGTAGCACTAGCCCGCCAAGTGTGATCAAGGCCTATCACGATCAATTTCAAAAAGACTTTTCGTTGTTTTTGAAATGTCGTTCGGAGGAAGTGATAGCAGGAGGTAGCATGGTATTGACAATTGAGGGAAGAAAGAATGAAGATCCATGTAGCAAAGAATGCTGCTACATATGGGAGCTTTTGGCCATGGCTCTCAAAGAAATGGTCTCAGAGGTACTTACACTTTCTAACAACTTTTCTCATATTTCTTATACGCACACGTAATTGGATTGAGAACTAAGGGGCTGCGGGGTTGATGGATTTGACACGGGACAAGGGAGTGCTTGATTGACATAATTAAAAAGGGATTAATAGGTAAGGAATAAAAAATAAGTAGTTGGTTGTAGATTATAATGAATTAAAATATAATTTATTCGTTAATATCATTAATTATTAAAATAAAATTAATTAAAATATAATTATTTATTAATTTATATATTGTAATTAATTATTTAATTAACACTAATTTTCTGTACATCATTATTACTACCTTTGAAACACTTCACACTAATTTTCTGTACATCATTATTACTACCTTTGAAACACTTCACACTAATTTTCTGTAAATCATTATTACTACCTTTGAACAAATTTAGAGAGCGTGGAGAATTTGTTTTTATTGCTAAACCAGTAGGTGACTTTGTGTTGTATTTCAACTACCTTTTGATGTTGGACACTATTAGCCCTTTCATTACCTTCATAGTTGACCAGTTCAAACCCACACAGGACTAAGTCTAAGGTATGTATCAAGACCCATCTCTTATGTTTAATTATTACTTTCTACTTTGATGATAAGGAAGCCCTTCATTCACCCACTACTTCTAAATAACATAAGCAAGACTAATTGAACTAGGCTTTAATGTAATCAGAACTATAAGCCTCATGGGTAACGTGTTGATGGGCAAAGAAACGATAAAGGAGTCAATGTTGCGCAAGAAAAATAAAAATATAAAGAGAAGCTGAAAAGCAAGCCTCTTATTACACGTCAAATGTTAAAGGTTGTGAGAGAATTATAATTTATAGAAAATACAATATTGACTTGAATGGAATTTGAGTTCGTATTCAAATTTTTAAAAATTTTTTAAAATTTAAGACTCAATTCAATTCAAAATAACTTAAAATTGTTAATAAAATTATATTAATAAAGTACAATTGTTTTGTTGAATAAAACTTAATTGAGTTTTTAAATATGTCTAAATTTGATAAAGCTTGGAGGATCTCGTGAATTGAAAAAAGAGAAAAAGTTAATTTAGGTTCATTATCATTAATAATAATTTATCTCAATTTTGAAAATAATTTAAATTATTAATAATGTTATCGTTTATAGTAATTTACCTTAATTTTAAGGATGATTATTGAGAAGACTAAAGATAAGTTAAATTTATTACCCATAGTATAAAAAATTGTAAAAGTTACTTAAATTGGAGAATCACTAATCAAATGACACATGATTCAAACTTTTTGAAGGTGGAATTGCAAGTGATGAGACTGTTTATGCTTGATACAGGGACTGATAGAGGAAGAGAAACTTGACTCTTTCAACGTTCCTCTGTACACGCCATCGCCACTAGAAGTGAAAACCCAAGTTGAAAAAGAAGGTTCCTTCCAAATAGATAGTTTAGAGGTCTCTAAAGTGAACTGGAACCCTTATGCAGATGAGTTAAACCTAAAAGATGAATTTAAAGACATTGGATACAGCATAGCAATAAGCATGAGAGCTGTGACTGAGCCATTGCTTGTGAACCATTTTGGTGAGGCAATTATTGACGAGGTTTTCAGTAGGTACAAGACCATCGTCGCAGATCATATGGCGAAGGAGAAGTCTCCAGTTGTGAATGTTGTTGTGTCGCTGACTAAGCGGAGAACTGTAGTTGATATGGATTGAATGTTATGTGGAAAATGTTTGGTGTCCTTTTGCTAGTTTGTTTATTGTGATAAATAAACTACCAGTTGAGTTAATATATTTAATAATAATAATAATAATCTTAAGATTCTGAATTTCCAAATGCTTATGCATAATTAAAATGATTTATATTTCAAGCATCTCAAATGATTATTAAAATTTATTATATTATAGTTTTTGAATAAAAATTATATATTATATCAAATTCTTCTTTGTATATAATATAAGTGAAGTCTTATAACTCAATTTTGAATTAATTGAAAAGTGCTGATTCAATTAATATGGTTAAATGCAAATTGTGAGGGTTCAAACGCTAAAAGTTACAAGTCTAGATGACACTTGTCTTAAAATTAGCTAAAGCAAAAAGGAATCAGATCTCATGTTCTGGTTACGGTGTTCCTATCATTTTTTATTAAATCTTATCCATACATTTATGTAGATTCAACATAAATTTATGAATAAGATTTAATGGAACAGAGTTAGAATACCGTAATTAGAACAAAAGATTTCAAGTGTAGCAAAAGAGTTCATTTTTGAAGAATGATATAGAAAGAAGTCAAGACCCTCGGATAATTCTACATCTGCTTGCTCCATTCATGCTACATTGGACATTGTGTTAGGTTAAGCAATGAGGATGCAACTTTGGTCATGTTTTGTAAACAACTTATTAGCTATTTTTTAGTCGATTGAAACATGTCAATTGCTTGACAAGGATATGTTTAGTAATTAGCCGATTGAGTTGATTGATTGAACTTAATCAGTTGATTTTGAAAAAACTCATATGTAGTAGCGTTTTGAGTCTGAAACTCAAAATTTAATACACAAAAACCAATTGTACCTTTTAAGTTAAAGTCATTGACCTGATATTTTGCCACAAAGAACATTAGCCTCCTTAAAAAGATGGGAAGATAAATAGAGTATTGTTTGGGAGTAAATTTCATTACTAATTTTCCTATTCTATTTAAATTTCATTACTAATTTTCCTGTTCTATTCACATCAAATCAAGGAGACAAAATGTCTTGAATCCGTGTAAATCCTCGTATTAGAAAAAAGAAAAATTATAGGGAAAATGTTTTACTGTCCTCATAATTATTCATTGTTAGACTCCCATAAGTTGCATACAACTTTCATGTAATTATTGATAGAAGTTTTCTTTTTTTCTTTTTGCAATAATTATTGATCTAATTATTGCAATAATTATTGTAATAATTATTGTAATAATGCTTCAGTCTTTTAGCCACAACTTTTTTTTAGTTATTCAAACGAGATGATCCTTAATTTGGATTAAACTAGAAATATAGGGCTACATTTCTTGTGAAGGCATCGAATTTAAATTCTGTATTTAATAATCTCAAATTTTGTCATGAAGTTGAGAACTGGGTGCAGTACATTGGGATGAATTTAAATTCATGTTCTAAATTTGAGGGAAATTATGAATTGATCTAGGCTAGATTAGAGAAAGTTGTCTCCAAAAAGTTATAGATCTTTCTTTTAGCTTTCCAACGATATATAGTATGGAATTTTTGGACTTCTAGGTTGAAAGTTATGGCCCTATAAAAGATGATGTATCTTCTATGTTTTGTATCTTCTATGTTTTATTTCTTCTGTGTTTTGTTTCTTCTGCCTTTTTTTTTCTTTTGTGTTTTGCTTCTTCTACCTTTTCGCTTCTTCTGTGATGATGTCATTTTCTTTTGTGTTTCTTTTGTGATGATGTCATCTTCTTCTGTGTTTTGCTTCTTCTGTGATGACGTCATCTTCTTCTGTGTTTCTTATGTGATGACATCATCTTCTTTTGTGTTTTGCTTCTTCTGTGATGATGTCATCTTCTTCGGTGTTTTGCTTCTTCTCCCTTTTTGTTTGTTTTGTGATGAAGTCATCTTCTTCTATGTTTTGCTTCTTCTGTTTTTTCGCCTAGCTTAAATTCTGTTTCATTTTCGACCCTTCTAATGATAGAATCTATCTTCAAGGTCTTCATAAAAGTTGTAAATCTTGAAATCTTCTTTAAAACCATATGAAGAACATCTTAATCCGATATCTGTAGGGAAAGTTATAACAATTTTTCCACTTCTTCTATCTTTTTCATTAGTCTGCTATGTACTTATCTTCTGTTCCATTTTAGATCCTTCAGAAGATAGAATCTATGTAACATCCCATCCTCATATTAAGGGTTATGACTCGAAATTTCAGTACATAAGAGCTCAAAGAGACACTAAGGAAATGCATTTTCTTGCTCATGCATAATGTTAACATATATGCACATAAATACTGAATGTTTTCGCAAAAAAAAAAGTGGTACATACATTCATTGACAACTTCTAGATATAATTGATATTAAATGTGATTTTATTGAAAATTAGGAGTAGAAGGAATAAAAAGAGTGATCTTGGTATGAGTTGTAATAAAGAAATATTTAGAAACAAGATTGGTAGTGATCTGGAAAATGTTCACTGAATATGTTTCGATCTTTTAGCCATAACGTTTTCTCTAGTTGTCTAAACAAGATGATTCTTAATTTGGATTAATATAGAGATATATGGCTATATTTCGTATGAAAATGTCAAATTTCATTTCTGTCTGTAAAAGTCTCAAAATTTCATGAAGTTAAGAATTTGGTGCAGTACGTTGGTGTAGGAATGGAAATTTCATCTTCAGAATTTAAGGGAAAATTTGGAATTGATATAAATAGATTTTAGCAAATGTATCTTCGTAAAGTTGTAGATCTTTCTTTTATCTTTCTAACGGTATATAGTATGAAAAGTTTGGACATCGGAGTCAAAAGTTATGATCTTTATAAGTGGAGACATTCTGGGGAAGAAATGAGACGGAAGAAAATAAGACGGAAGAAATGAGACGATGGAAATGAGACGATAGAAATGAGACGATGGAAATGAGACGATAGAAATGAGACGATGGAAATGAGACAATGGAAAATGAGGTGAAAGGAAAGTTAGACAATGCAGAAGTCAGAAGACATAATTGATCTTTGAGGTCTTCATGAACGTTGTAGATCTCGAAGTTCTCTTTCTAATAGTCCAAAACAAAGTCAATCTGATATCTGTAGTGAGAGTTATGGCAATTGCGCCAAGGCATGTACAATATGAGTAAAGATATGAATATGTTGGATTCTTTTAACCATAACTTCTCCTTTAGACCTCCAAATGATCTAATTCTTGAACCATTAGACTCGTAAGACATTGCTCTACATCTTTACCAAAAATATAGGCCTTTAAATCAAATCGAGAAAGATTGAGTGAAAAAGTGGAACGGGTATAGTGAGTGTACCCTTAAATAGTATGAACTGATGTTATTCTGCTGAACATACTTCAGTATTTTGATATTTTCTGGATCAGTAGAGGTCCAAATGAGACGATTTTTGTTTTATGATAAACTAGAAATATATGGCTACAAATTATAAAAAGAAATCAAATTTTGAATAGGACTCTAAGAGTTTCAATGTTTGGATGGAAGTTGAGTATAGGGTACTGTCTTGGAATAAAAGCAGTCCGGATATATTGGAGTATAACTTTCACACTACTGAACCAAATTGAATGCTTTTGGTGTCATTGGAAATGTACGACAATAGAGAAGAGTCTTCTAGAATAAAGTGTTATGTCAGAATATTCAAGGGTACTTTTGGCGAGACATTTATGTGTAAAAGACACAAGGCATAAATGAAAGGGAAAATGAGACAATTCTCAATCATTAAGGGTATAATTGGAAGAAAAGTGTTGTCTTGCCTATAAATGAAGCAGAAACACGTGAATGGAAGGAAGTAGAAGAGAAGAATGAAAATTTTAGAAAAAAAAAGAGAGAGAAGTACAGAGAGAAAAATAGATAGAGAGAAACAAGCTAGGGTTTTAATTTCCCTAGCCTTCAAGGGAGATTTTGGGGTTGATCAAGAAAGGAAACAAACAAAGGAAGAGAAGAGCTTCCCTTTGAGCCAAGTATTCCTTCATTTGTTGAAGAATGAAGGTAAGAAAATTTTGAATCTTTTGGATTTTTGGAAGGATTCTATTTCATTGAGTTTAGAAAATGTTGAATTTAAGCCTTCTAGAATCAATTTTAGTGATTTTGCATTAAGGAATTTTCAATTGGATTCCTATTGGATGATGATTTGGATATTTTGAGATCATATGAGGTTAGAATGTTGGACCAATGATGATTGAAAAATTAAATCCTTCTATGTTTTGATAATAATAAAATTTATAGAATTGGTTAAGAAATAATTTAAGGTATTTTGGATTGATATTCAAATAAAGGATTAATACAAATCTAGGTTGACATATTCAAGAAACAGACAATGTGCAAGAGATTATGTAAGATCAGATCATGGATGAAGATTTCAAATTCGTATCCCAACAAATAAATATTGAAGATCATGCAAAATCTGTCATGAGATCCAGCACTAGTTGACTAACATGTCACAAGTCGATCAATAATATCAGATCTGTCAGTTCGTGCCAAGACAAGTCGACCAACACGTTACAAGTCGACTAAAAACAACAGACTTGTAAGTTGGATAAATGGACTAGTCGACTATCATCACACTAGTCGACTATTCGAAGAGCGGAGCAAATTTTTTTCCAGAAAAACGTTAGTGTTAACAGACTGATGCTTTGGAGACAAGTTGACTATAAGGTACTAGTCGACTTTTACACCTCGACTACTTGACTATCAGGTGCAGCTGAACAAAATCTTACCGAATCAATTGATTACAAACGAGAAGAAAATCATGCTACAACGACTAAGAGCAATATACAATGACTAGAAGACTTCTCCAACAACTACAATCACCTTGGAGTCTGCAAATAAATATTGGAACATCAAATGATCATATACACAATTCCAAAGTGAAGAAAAGTCACATAATTCCATATTTGCTCTCAATTTTGCTATTGGTTTGTTCTTAATTCTATTCATCTGTACTGAGCATTATCATTTGAATTTTCTATCATTGTGATTATTGTGAGTTGAGTGATTAGAGGAGAATCACTTGTGAGGTAAGATTTTTGCCGAAATACAAATCGATTGTGAGGTGTAGCTTGAGCCGGAAATCAAGTGGTGTTGAAAAGTTCACACTAAACTAAAAAGTGTGTAGTAAAGTGTTTTGCCAAAATCCTAAGTGGGAGCTTAGGTAGAGGACGTAGGTCTTAGCACCGAACCTCTATAAAAATAGTGTTTGCCTTTCTTCCCTACTCTTTTACATTTCAATTTTGATTGTTTATTTTATGTGTTCTAATTCTCTGTTTTTTGTAGCACTTTGCGAAAAAGTTTAAAAGATCTATTCAACCCCCTTCTAAATCGTTTTCAATTGGTATCAGAGCAAAAAAATCCAGGGATGACGTTAAGTTTGACACACAACAACCTAGCGGAAGAAGGTAACACTAATAATCACCCTCCTTTGTTTAATGGTACTAACTACTCTTCTTGGAAAAATCCTATGAAATACCAAATTATAAGCGAGGGAGTAGAGTATTGGAAGATCATCATCTTCGGTCCACATGTTCCATTGAATGAAAATGGTGAGGTAAAGGCGGAGTTGGAATATGATGACAATGATTGGAAACAAGCTTACATCAACGCAAAAGCTATGAAGTTGATATATTGCGCTCTCACTGTTGAGGAATGAAATCGAGTGAACTCATGCACTAGCGCTCAAGAAATGTGGGAGAGACTTCACATCACTCACGAAGGAACCAACCAAGTTCGAGAAACAAAGATCAACATGCTTCTCCATGACTATGAAATGTTTTTCATGAAGGAAGGTGAGTCTATTTCCACTATGCTTGATCGTTTTGCAGAAATTATCAGTGGTTTAGGCAATCTTGGAAAGCACATGACGGATAGCGAGAAGCTGAAAAAGATTCTATGTTCATTGTCGAAAGAATGGGACTCACAAGTCACAGCCAATATGGAGTCTAAAGATCTCAATCGATTGGAATTCAATGCCTTGGTGGGATCACTCATTAACTATAAGATCATTCTCAAATCAAGAGGAGGAAGAGGTAAGTCACAAAAGTCAATAGCTTTAAAAGCTAATGTTTCTTCTCTTGATGAAAGTGATGAAGAGTTAGATGAGGAGGTAGAAGATGAAGAATTAGCAATGTATGCCAGAAACTTGATAAAGTTAAAAGGGCTACTCAAGAATAGGAAGAGAGAATTATGTGGTGGAAGAAATGAAAAAATAAAGAAGTACACCATGAAAAAAAGGAACAAAAGCTATGAAGAAAAGAAAAACAATGAATAGTGTTGGAAATGTGAAAAAAGAGGACATCATGCTAGAGAATGCAAAAGTTCTTTCATTTTCTAGAAAAATGACAAGAATGACAAAGAAAAGAAGAAAGCTAGCCTTGTAACCACTTGGAGTGACAATGAGGAAGCATACCAAAGCAATGATGAAAACAACTTAGCTCTTATGGCAAATAGCTCCTTAACAAGTGATGATGAAGATGAGGTAATGATCATTGATCAAGATATTAGAGATTCATTTACTGCTTTACAAATTGATTTTGAAGAAGCTTTTGAAATCAACAAGAAATTGAGAAGGAAAATAAAAGATCTTGTGGCTGAAAATAATGATTTTCTTAAAACTATTGATGACTTAGAATGCTACAAGGAAGATCATTCTACATGCTTAGCTGAAAAAGAAAAACTAACTAATGAACTTGATAGACTTAGAAAAGAGTTTTCATATGTGGTTGGAAAATTTGCCAATGGAAATGAAAATTTTGAAAAGATTTTGTCTTTACAAAGATTTTCAATTTCTAAACATGGTTTAGGATATGACCCCTTTGATAGAGATTGTTCCTTGATTTCTAAATTCACTAAAGATGGAAAAGTTGCTAAATGTTTAAAAGATGGTCATATAGAAATTGTATGTAAAAGTATTAGGAGATGTATTAATGTGAAGAAAATTTGGGTGGAAAAAGGTACAATAGTTCCTAATATGATTTATATGACTAACCAAAATGGACCAAAAATGGCTTGGGTACCAATAAGAAGAAAGAATGTTTCTGTTGTAGATACAAGCAAGAAATGAAAATCCATCAAGCACATGGTACATTGATAGTAGGTGTTCAAGGCATATGAGTGGAGACAAGAGCTTATTTGCAGAAATCCAACCAAGGAATCAAGGATTTGTCACATTTGGAGACAAAAAAAAAGTCATTGGTGTTGGTAAAGTGGGTAAGGAACCTTTGCCTACCATTGACAATGTTTTACTTTTTGATGGCTTGGAACATAATTTGCTAAGTGTCTCTCAACTGTGTGATATGAATTTTAATGTGACATTTGAATCATCTCATTGTATGGTTAAGAAAGATGAAAATGTTGCTTTCATTGGTTTGAGACATGGAAATACATATATTGCTGATTTACATGATGATAGTTCTTTTAATGAAAAGTGTTTGGTGACATTAGAAGAAAATGCATTTTATGACAAAGAAAATTAGGACAAGCACCATTGCCTTTAATTTCTAAACTTTCTAAAAATGATATTGTGAGAGGTTTGCCTAAGATAAAATTTGTTAAAGACCACTTGTGTGAATCTTGTTTGAAAGGCAATCATGTTAGAGAATCTTTCAAACCAAAGAAAGAATTTTGTACATCTAGAATTCTTGAACTTGTTCATATGGATTTAATTGGACCATCTAGGCATGCTAGTCTAAGTAGTAAATTATATGTTCTTGTCATTGTTGATGATTTTTCAAGATTTACTTGGGTGAGATTTCTTACAAATAAAAGTGATGCTTTTAACGAGTTTACTAAGTGTTGTAGGTTGGTTCAAAATGAAAATAATTTGACAATTGTTGCAATTAAAACCGATCATGGAGGTGAGTTTGATTGTGAACCATTCGAAAGGCTTTGTGACAAATATAGAATGGAGCATAATTTTTCAACACCAAGAATACCACAACAAAACAGTGTAGTAGAAAGGAAGAATCGCTCACTTGAGTAAATGAGTAGAACAATGTTGAATGAATACAATCTCCCTAAATCCATTTGGGCGGAGGTAATCAATACCGCGTGCTATGTCATCAATAGAGTGCATCGTAGACGAGACAAAAATAAGACACCATACGAGTTATGGAAAGGTAAGAAACCCAACATATCATATTTTCATCATTTTGGTTGCAAAGTTTTTATTCATAATAATGGAAATAACAAATTAGGAAAATTTGATTCAAAATCTGATGTAGGTGTGTTTCTTGGTTATTCACTAACTTGTAAGGCATTTAGAGTCTATAATAATAGAACTAGGAGTGTTGAAGAAAATATTCATATTAAATTCGATGATATGATTTCAACCCCGAGGAAGGTTTGTTTTGATGATGATGCAGGAAATTTAGGAAATGAGGTTGAAAAAAAAGAATCAAATGTTGAAGAAGAAAAGTTAGATGAAGAAGATCATGTACCAAGCACTAAAACATGGGTAAAAGTAAAGAATCATCCAATGGAGCAAGTAATTGGCAGCTTGAATGATGGTTTAAGAACAAGGAGGAAAATTTATGAACACATGAACAATTCAGCTTTCATCTCATTAGTGGAACCCAAGAACATAAAAAAGGCTCTTGAAGATGAAAATTGGCTACTGGCTATGCAAGAAGAACTTAATCAATTCAAAAGGAATAATGTATGGGACTTGTTAGCTCCACCAAAGGACAAAACCATTATTGGAGCCAAGTGGGTAAATAGGATAAAGTATGATGAGAATGGTGAAGCAATCAAGAATAAGTCAAGATTAGTAGCTCAAGGGTTTTATCAAGAAGAAGGACTTGATTATAATGAAACATTTACTCCGGTGGCTTGATTGGAAGCAATCAAATTATTATGTTCCTTTGCTTCGCATAAGAGGATCAAATTAAATCAAATGGACGTCAAAAGTCCCTTTCTCAATGGCTACATTCAAGAGGAAGTATATGTCAAACAACCACCGGGTTTTGAAGATCATGAACGTCCGAATTATGTCTACAATGTAGCGCCCCCTTACCGTAGGGTACACATCGGGAAACCCAAAGGTCGCTCCGATGCGTATCCCACGATAAAAGTGCACCACTAGAACATTTCCCTTAAAAATCCATATGGCATCACAATAATTTAAAACCATAACACAACGCGATATCAGAAACCACTAAATTTAAAATCATAATATCAATAACATACAGTCATCCAATAACAAAATAGACAAGTCTATCAGTCCCCTGAACAAAACCAAAAAGGAAACTGATACAAGCATCTATCCTAAGTCATCCTCAAAATCCAACCCAGCTGATCGACCTGTGTGCCATCGCTTCTCCTGCCAGCACGCTCGCACGGTAGGAAAAGGCTATCTCCGGAGCTAGGGGTTTACTCTATCGATCCTGAAAAATTAGATGGAATTTTGGGTGAGTTTGTGAACTCAGTGAGAAACCATCATCGATGGTTTACTCAAATCATGCATTACGTAAATTGCGTACAACACGGCACGGTAATATTTGATTAACAGTATTATATAACAATTTCACAGTAGTCTATAACAGTTTACAGTATCAGTAACAATTTACAATAGCATAAAACAGTTCACATCATAATTTACAGTAAATCATGGCATCACCAGATTCAAGATTTGTCAAAAAATTTGGCAATTCATTCATCATGTATATAATGCATATGAGACTCTTTCCAGTTATTCAGGATTGTGCCCAAGTGCTCGATCGATTGTTCGATGGGGACGCGTCGAGGATTTTCTCCCTCGGGCTCGTGGGTCGGTCGATCGATGTTCGAGCTCGAGGCTCTTTTTAGTGATAATAGCACTTGGGTCACATGTCCATTATCTGATCATGCATTTATGCATGCAATGCAGTGTTCAGTAATTCGGTATTCAGTGATTCAGTGTATGGTTATAAAAGTCCAGTATTGTATTTTTCAATAATATAAAGTAATTCAATCCAGTACAGTAATCCAATCCAGTACAGTAGAAAGTGATCATGCAATTTCACATTCTAATACAGTAGAGGCATACCATCCAATCATGTATATTTCAGTAATTATACAGTTTCACATTTGGCAAGTAATTCACGTTGAGCATTTAAACAGTCAGGAATTTGAGAAACCAACTAGGTTACTCACCTGTAACTTCCGAGCTACTGCCTGGAAGTTCCAGCAATGTCCGTGAAATGACGATCCAATGGCGCCTCTATAATAGTAAAATACAGTCCCGTTACTAGATGCTCAATTAAATAGTTCAGTAATGCATATGTCTCAGTGAAATTATGTACAATGCATGCTCATGATTTTCCCCGGCGCTAAAACCCAATTTTGAACTCTTATATCCCATTCTAACACGTCGCTCAATATATCGACAATAATTGATC
Organism: Erythroxylum novogranatense; assembly: GCA_029891385.1. NCBI lineage: Eukaryota > Viridiplantae > Streptophyta > Magnoliopsida > Malpighiales > Erythroxylaceae > Erythroxylum > Erythroxylum novogranatense. The sequence continues at coordinate 14,904,590 of CM057228.1, forward strand.
CAATCCTATAATTCAGTTCAATTTTTCTCAATTCATAATCCCCATAGCAATTTCCTATCCATTAGGTCAAAACCTCTATTGAAAATCCCAATTAAAACTCCAATTGTCTCAATTCGACACTTAGGTCACACTATAAACCATAATTGACCTTAATTTCGATAAATCAATACCAATTAAATTAAATTCTAACTCCCATAATTATCCTCAATTGTAGACCTCTTTCCTAGTCCACAACGAATCTGGAATCACCTCAATCGGAGGTCTACACCATGAATTATGCCCAATAATTTGAAATTAATTCAATGGAACAGTCCCCTTCGCCGCGGCCAAGAGGCCCTCGCCACGGCGTGAAATGGTCCACTCGCCGCGGAACAATCCAATTCGAGCGTGCCGCGAGACAAAGAAGACTCGTCGCGGCGTCAATTAAATAACGCCGCTTGACGACGTCCTCTTCTCCTCGCCATGCTTAACAATTAAAATTAAATGACGAGGCTCATGGCAGCAGTCGCGGCGTGCAACGAATCCTTCGTCTTCTCCGATCGTTTTCCGCCATTAATACTATTTAAAACCTCCATTAACACTCTAACTACTCAATCCATCCCAATAAATGCCATAACTGCTAGAAACAACTACTAATAACAACAGTAAAGCCTTAACAACTTACCAATCGCAGATCAAAGCCACAAATCACCGTAAACCCTAAATCCTTCAAAATCAAGGATTAAACCACTCCAAATCCTTCTCAACCTTCAACAATCACAATAAATCACTTAGCCTAGCACAATAAGAAGGAAACATAAGGAAGAATCGATGAAACTCACCAATGAGGAAGAAATCGAACCCACCGTGGAAGAAGAGAAGGAGAAAACGAAATGCCTTAGGTAACTTTCCCAAATCTCAACTTAGCTATTTATAGACAAAGGTCTCCAACTCAGTCCAAATTTCAGTCTCTAAATTTCAATGGCTCAACATTTAAATTTCCTGACAGTGTAACCCTAATATTTCCTTAGCCATTGGACAATTCTTTCAGTACTATACAGTCAATCAGTCTGTCACTCCAAAATTTCCGGTCCGGGTATTTTCTCCCGAATTTCCAGAAAATTTCCTATAAACCAGTATCAATTACCAATCACTCTTAAACTATTTTAAATCTGTCATTCGAGTCCATTTACTCCTAATTTCTCAGTCAATTACAATCCAGTCAGTTCACAATTCAATCAGTTCATACTTCCACTTAAAATGCCGGAAAATCATGAATGCATGTATCTATGAATAAATGCATATGCAAGAAACCTGTTCCTCTATAACTAGAGGCCAGTAACAAGCTCAGTCAGTGAATGCAGTGAAACCTATCAGTGTAACCCAGAATTACTATAATACCCTTGCTAACAGTAACGGGATGTTACAATTCAGCCCTCCTAATAAAAATTTCATCCTCGAAATTTAATACCTGTCCGATCAAATAAATGAGGATACTGACTCCTCATATGCTCCTCAGTCTCCCATGTAGCTTCCTCAGAAGAGTGGTTCTTCCAAAGGACTTTCACCAATGGAATTACCCTGTTCCTCAGCTGCTTGACCCGTGATCCAATAATCTGTACCGGCTCTTCAACATAGGTCAAATCACTGGCTACCTCAATCTCCTGAGCCGGGATCACATGCGTCGGGTCTGAACGGTATTGTCGGAGCATACTGACATGAAACACGTATGCATCTGGGACATCTCACTCGCTAATGCCAGTCTGTAAGCCAATGGTCCTATCCTCTCAAGGATCTCATACGGACCGATATACCGAGGGCTCAACTTGTCCTTACGGCCAAACCTCAGTACTCCTTTCCAGGGAGACACTCGGAGAAACACTCTGTCCCCAACACTGTACTCCATAGCTCGCCGATGTTGATCCACATAGCTCTTCTGTCTGTCCTGAGCCGTCTTGATGCGACTCCGGATCAACTGTACCTTATCCACTGTATCCTGAATCAGCTCGGGACCCTCTATCGATCTCATACCCTCTTCATCCCAATACAGTGGCGATCTGCACAGCCTCCCATACAAGGCCTCATACGGTGCCATCCAATCCGCTCGACATCGATTATTGTAGGCAAACTCAATCAGAGCCAGATGCTGATCCCATGATCCTCGGAACTCCAATACACACGCGCGAAGCATGTCCTCAACAATCTTAATCGTCCTCTCACTCGTCCATCATGCGAGGATGAAATGCGATCAAGTTCAACCTCGTACCCATAGCAGTCTGTAGGCTCTTCTAGAACCTCGAGGTGAACCTGTTAGTAGTGTGCCCTAGGCCAATGAACATTTGTGATTCATGTATTAACATTATGATTTGTTAATAATATATTATGAGGTATTCATTTTATATATGCATGTATTTTATTTATGTAATGTGATTTACATTCCATGAATGGTATTAAACTTATGTCATCAAGTATGTGACTTGATAGTAAAACCATAAGTGTTATAATACTATTCTAAAGCGTCCTAGTCGATCATTATTGGTGGAACAATAATGAATTAAGACTAGTATGTGTTCGATTGATGATCACGTTTCTTGATCATGGATATGAGATATCAAATCGAAACATAGATATATGTTAGAGAACATATATTGGACCGACCAAAAAGAGAATACTACATGGTTTCATGTCATTAGTGATTCTCAATATGGTTTGACTTTAGTCCTTTGACTGAAGTCATCATGGTTCCCTACATGAGGAATTTAGTGTTTTGATATTAGACTAAGTTATTTTAACCGAATAACAAATAGTCTTATGTTGGACACTAAATGAATCATGCGGAGGATGTGAATGACGTAGATGGGATTTGTACCTCTCTTAAGTGAGAGAGATATCATTTGGGCCTCTTGACAAGTGTGATTGAAGAAATGCATGGTCGTGCTCAAATGAATTGATGAAGAGTCATCAATGTCATTTGTTATAATCGATCAACTTGGGATCAAGAAACTATGATTAATCAAAGGTTGACATGTACCATGCCTTGTGATTAATCTTGATATCGTGTTACAAAAGGACCGAGCTTATAACCATAATTCTGAGTTAAATCGGATTATCGATCCTCATTTGATTTGGGTAGTCATAATGTCTTGCTAGAGGCCGCTTATGACTTATGGGCCTTGAAGTGTAATCAAGCCCATTGACAACATCAAATGAGCCTACAGGGTTGCACACAAAGAGTGATGTGATCTGGGCTTATTCTCTTGGGCCTAATTTATTAGGTATTGAATAAATATATTTAGATATATTTATTGGGCTACATTTAATTAAGTTGCCGGGCTTTTATTATATATGATATAATGGGCCGAAACTTAATAGGGCCTGAATGAGATTAGGGTTTCTCTATAAATAGAGAAGCTTAGGTCTCATTAGGTTAAAAAACGACACAATTGTCAAGAAACCCTAGCCGCCATCCAAGAGAAAGATCGTGTGGCGTTCAGAAAGGTTTTCAGGACGTGCTAGCACACTACAGCCGCAGCCCGGATCGTGCATGCTCGTGTGGATACCGGTAGAGGGCATTAGCGATTTGCAGTGTCTTGGAATCCGAAAAGGAAAAAGAAGCAATCCACCCACGAAAATAAGGTATTTTCGTTAATCCTCGTGTTTTCGATTATACGTAATATTTTTGTATGGTCTTTTCCGCAGCGTATTGTGAATACTCGGACCATACGCGATCCAACAGAACCTGGAATCCCTGTCCGAGACTATCGACAACGGAACCCCATGCAACCGTACAATCTCTGCCACATACTTCTGGGCCAACTGATCGAGAGTATTGCTCTCCCTCACTGGCAAGAAGTGAGCCGATTTGGTCAATCGGTCCACTATGACCCAGATAGCATCATGCTGCCTCGGTGTCTTAGGCAATCCCATCACAAAATCCATGGTAATTCGTTCCCATTTCCACTCCGGAATGGGCAACGAATGCAACTTACCCACTGGAGCACGGTGCTCGACCTTAACTTCGGGCACGTCAGACACCTGGACACATACTCTGCCACTTGCCTCTTCATACCAGGCCACCAGAAATGCTGTCTCAGAGTACGATACATCTTGGTCGTACTAGGATGCATCGCATAGGTAGCTACATGAGCTTCCTCTAGGATCTCCCGTCTCAAGTCATCAATGTCCGACACACACAGCCTCTGTCCCATCCATAAAGTCCCATCTCTCAACTCAAACTCTGAATCAGTACCAGTCTGGACTCTCTCAATCAGTCTCACTAACACTGGGTCTTGATCCTGAACTCTCCGGATCCTATCATGCAACATCGGCCTCAGCCTCAGAGTAGCAATCAGAGCTCCATCCTGACCCATATCCATTCTGTACATTAAGAGATCTCAACTGAATCAGACCAGGTAATCTCGAAACCTGAACCTGAGCTGCACTACCATGCGATCTCCTACTCAATGCATCGGCTACCACATTGGCCTCTCCTGGATGATACTCAATCGTGCAGTCATAGTCCTTCAGTAACTCTATCCATCTCCTCTGTCTAAGATTGAGCTCTCTCTGACTCAACAGATATCTGAGACTCTTATGATCAGTGAAGATCCGGGCGTCTCCCATCTGAGATAATGTCTCAGATCTTCGAGCAAACACTCTCGCGCCAACTCCAAGTCATGCACTGGATAATTCATTTCGTGAGACCTCAACTGTCTCGAGGAATACGCTATAACTCTCCCATGCTGCATCAATACACATCCCAGTCCCTGATGCGAGGCATCACTGAAAACCACAAAGCCTCCAGTACCAGAAGGAATGCTCAACACCGGTGCAATAGTCAACTGATTGAACCCAAGTTTAATATATAATTGGATACACTTTCATGGTTGTTAATGCACTTTTTGACTCTTAATTCATGATTTTTGTGTTTAAATGAGTCTCTTATGATGAGCTTATGTTTTATGCAATTTGCTAGTAAAATTGTACAAATTGACATTAATTCCATTATATTTTTCTAAGAACAATTGATACTACAAATTGTTATTTTATATTGTAGGAGAAAAGGAGTCAAGAAGGATCAAAAAAGTCAACATGGCATGAAGTCCTTAAGGCACGTCGCGGCGTGAACTAATGCTGCGACGAAACGTAATTCCCACATCGCGGCGCATCAACACAGATCGTACGTCGCGGCGAGCAAACCAGATCGTACGTCGCGATGTCCCAGACATCTCGTCGTGGCGAGCAAGACAGAGCACACGTCGCGACGAATGTTAATTTATACGTCGCGACGTGCAGACGGATACCCGAACTCCAAATAGAGATTTCTCTCACTGTACCGACCCGGCCTGTGACCCATCCTTTAAATCCTGCCGAATGAGGTTATCATCATCATCTGGCTGGGCAATCGACAGAAGGGGAGAAAAGAGGAGATCGACGAGAAAGAGAGAAGAAGAGGAAGCAACATCGTCCACCACCCAGGGTTCCCTTCCGGGTTCCCTGGGGATAACTTTTGCATTATTTTTCATCTTCTGTTTTTACCATCGCCGTCCACCATGGATGACTTGGAGTCGTTGCGAGTTGTGAGGCTTCCGATTGCTATGCGTGGCTTGGCATTTCTTTCCTGTTGAAGATGCAGTGATGGCTGGAGTTCACCGAAGGGGAGTAGCTTAATATGTAGTTTAGCTATGATTTATAAATGCCTAGGTTTAGGGGTTTGTGATTTGTAGTGAAGCTACTTGATTATAGCTAAATGTTTGACATTTAATGTGTTGTTTGGATTGGTAGTTTACATTGTCACATTTAACTACATTGTTATAAACAACCGAGTTGGGGTTTATTGCTTTGTAGTTAGATTAGCTTAATTAGAGTTTAATTAAGCATTGAACAATGTAATGTGTTGTGGGTTTGTTTATGTAGAATTCTGTGGTTAAATATATGAAGTCTCGTATATGTCAACTTGTGATCTTGTTGATTCTCGTTTATCTGCCTAGTTGTGTTTGATATTGAGTTGATGCTAGATTTCATTTGACCCCATTGCATTGGCAAATCCACCGCACATACTAAGATGCTTTTAACAAGGTTTTAAGCAACGGAGTTCATTGATTAAAGTCTTGGACTTAAAGAATCCTTTAAGGTTCTGAGGCTCAAGAGCACTCAATGGGGTCTTGAGAAATGGAGTCGAGAGTGACAGGAGTCCATTAATTAAGACCCTGGACTTAAAGTGAGTCCTTTAAGGTTTATCATTTCAAACTTAGTGATTTAGAATCCACCACACACACTAAGATGTTCTTAACAGGATCTTGAGCAATGGAGTTCATTGATCAAGATCCTGGACTTAAAGAATTCTTTAACGTTCTGAGGCTCAAGAGCACTCAATGGGGTCTTGAGAAATGGAGTCGAGAGTGACAGGAGTCCATTAATTAAGACGCTGGACTTAAAGTGAGTTCTTTAAGGTTTACCGTTCACACTTAGTTTTGAACTGTGATAGCCAAAGCTCATTTTCAAGAGGATTTTATCACTTGTTTTAGTATTTTCTTTTTTCTATTTTCAAAAAAAAAAAATCTAAAAATACTTTTTACATGCTTTTTAGTGTAGTTAATGTTTTCAAACAAAACCCCCTTTTCCTTACTGATTTCACTTGCATTTTATGACATATAGGGTAGCTTAGGTCCATTTCATTAGGTTCCGATTAAGTGAGACAACCCGAGGTTGCATTCTATACCGCAATCTTAGAATTTATTATATTTGACCGGTTTCCAAGGATCAATCGCAAGATCGCATCGACAGAGTCGCGATCAAATTGGCACCGTTGCCGGGGAACCGCGAATTGGTTCTCTAAGTTAGCTTTTGTCATTTTGTTGCTAAGTGAAATTAGGAATCTTCTCTTTTAGGTTGCATTCTAGATAGTTTAGTTTCATATATATTGATAGTTTTCCTTTGTCTTTGATAGTTAGCATTTCTGATTACACCTTCGTGAAAGTTCACGAGCCTAACTCTTACTATTTCGTGACAAACATTTGGTGAATCGGCTTAGTGGAGGCCGACACAGACATGAAAATGGATGAAGTTGTTTCACCACAACATGGCCATCTGTCGAAGGTTTATCGGAAGTATCAAGAACCTCCATAACTCCCAGGTTGTCTCTTTCTTTCACTTATTCACTTACTTAAGCCTCGTGATTACTTGTGATATATGTTGGTGCATTAGTTTGTTAAGTAAGTGTCAGGGAGAAACAACCCTTGTAGGAAAATAATTTAGCTTTTAGTTTAGTAAGTAGCCTTTCCATTCAATAATTTCCCCCCTTTTGAGTTCTATCTCTTGCCCTCCTGTTGTTGTGTGGAATTGCCCTTTTTGCTTCCTTCTCTTATGCTTATCCTTTGCTTGTTCAACATTGAGGACAATGTATTGCTTAAGTGTGGGGGAGCTGTTTCCCCATCTATCTTTCTTATTGCATGCCTGTTTGACATCTTATTTATGAATGTGTTAGCCAATCTTGCATTCTGTTGGTAAAAACTTGGTAAATTTAAAAAAATTTGTTGTCATTCTGTTGTTCCTCGTCGCAGCGACAGGTCACACGCTGCGGCAAGGCTCACATTCATTACCTGTACGTCGCAGCGTGCATGCTATACGTCGCGACGTCCACCCATTTTTGTAGAATGAAAAATTTTCTCAATTCAACTTCTTCTGCATGAAAGTTTTGTACCTTTTGTGTTTCAAAGACCTTATAAGTTCAAAGTGGTACTTGAGTTTATGAAAATCCCTTCCATTCTTTTAATGATAGTTGGTCTTAACTCATTTTACTTTTGATGTTTTCAATTCAAAGTGAATTAAGGTATGCTAACAAAGTAGCACTTTAAGTTTTTGAGACCTGAGATTGTTCATTGAGATAATATCCTTGTTGGAAGGATATTTGGGCCTAATTTCTTTTCTTCAATCTTTGTGTGCATCTGCTTATTTCATACTTCTCTAGAACTTGTTTCAATTCTTACTTGAAGCTTGATGGACTAGATTTTTGTTGATGTGATAGAGGTTCCTTCTTCAACCCCTTTTCCCAAAGATGACCCTTAAACACTTATCCTGCTAGCCCATCGAGCCTTATTATGTATGAGCACTTGCAAACATTTCATATGATGTCATTAGTTTAATTTGCATTTCCTTTTTCAAAACATAAAAAAAGAGAAAAAAAATAAAAAGAGAAAAAAAAAGAAAAAGAAGAGCAACAAAAAAAGTGTGTTCCAAAAAGGAACAAACAGAAAAAAAAAAGAGAAGGATGAAGAATAAAAAAAAAGTCATTATTAGTTCAACTATTGACATCCATTCATAATTTTAGTGCATGTGTTCATATCTTTTCTTTCGTTCATTCCATCCATTCATCTAGCCCTCCGCACATTACAACCCTGAAAAAGTCCTCTTGATCTTTAAAATCATAGTCCTTGTAGTGGAGAAATAGAGCTGATACAAGCTTATGGTAGAGTATGGATTAAGCAGATTGAGAGTTACAATATCCCTAACACAAAGGAGGTGAGAGCAAACACTTTATATTAAGTGACATCTCTTTTGTCCAATCTCTTGGATTAAATTCTTTTAGTGGTTATTTTATTAGCACTCTTTCAATCTGCTTTGATTGAATTCTGAGAAAGTGTTTTGTGTCAATTTCCTATTACTGTTTTGAGCATGGGTGGATTTTTTCTTACACTTGTATCTTTTTGACTCTTATAAACTTTGTCCAAGAGTACAAAGGTTTAAGTGTGGGGGAATTTGATTGAACCCAAGTTTAATATATAATTGGATACACTTTCATGGTTGTTAATGCACTTTTTGACTCTTAATTCATGATTTTTGTGTTTAAATGAGTCTCTTACGATGAGCTTATGTTTTATGCAATTTGCTAGTAAAATTGTACAAATTGACATTAATTCCATTATAATTTTTCTAAGAACAATTGATACTACAAATTGTTATTTTATATTGTAGGAGAAAAGGAGTCAAGAAGGATAAAAAAAGTCAACACGGCATGAAGTCTTTAAGGCACGTCGTGGCGTGAACTAATGCCGCGGCGAAATGTAATTCCCACATTGTGGCGCATCAACACAGATCGTACGTCGTGACGTTAACAATTCAGCACGTCGCGGCGAGCAAACCAGATCGTACGTCGCGACATCCTAGACATCTCGTCGCGGCGAACAAGACAGAGTACACGTCGCGACGAATATTAATTTATACGTCGCGACGTGCAGACGGATACCCGAACTCCAAATAGAGATTTCTCTCACTGTACCGACCCGGCCTGTGACCCATCCTTTAAATCCTGCCGAATTAGGTTATCATCATCATCTGGATGGGCAATCGACAGAAGGGGAGAAAAGAGGAGATCGACGAGCAAGAGAGAAGAAGAGGAAGCAACATCGTCCACCACCCATGGTTCCCTTCGGGGTTCCCTGGGGATAACTTTTGCATTAGTTTTCATCTTCTGTTTTTACCATCGCCGTCCACCATGGATGACTTGGAGTCGTTGCAGTGGATACTTATTCTTCACTGTCACCCGATTCAATTGCCTATAATCAATGCACAGTCTCAGTGTCCCGTCCTTCTTCTTCACAAACAGTACCGGAGCTCCCCATGGCGAAACACTCGGTCTAATGAATCCCTTATCCAGTAGTTCCTGCAACTAAGCCTTAAGCTCTCTTAGTTCCACCGGTGCCATCCTATACGGAGGAATCGATATAGAGGCTGTACCGGGAACTAAATCGATCTCAAACTCTATCTCCCGCTCTGGCGGCAATCCCGACAACTCCTCGGGAAATACATATGGGAAATCCCTGACTATAGGAACATCCTGCAATCTCGGCTCGACTCTGTTATCCACTACATGAGCCAGATAGGCCTCACAACCTCCCTGCATCAATCTCAGGGCACTCAAGAAGGATATCATCCTCGCAGGCACTGCCTAACTAACTCCTCAAAATACAGCTCTGGGCTGACCAGGAGACTCCAATACAACCTCCTTGGTATAACAGTCCATGATAGCCCTATGCGCAGTCAACCAGTCCATCCCCAATATCACATCAATCTCCCTCAGAGCCAGAATGATCAGATCGGCACTCAGAATTGCTCGATCGATCTGAACCTGACATCCCATACAAACCTCTCCTAATACAGTCGTACTACCTAAAGGTGTACTCACCTCTAACCCATGTTGTAATCTCTGCCTATCCCTATGCAGTCTACATGCTAAATGCGGTGCAATAAAGGAATGAGTGGATCCAGGATCCAACAATGCATATGCTTCAAAATCAAAAATCAGAAGCATACCCGCAACAACATATGGGGAATCCTGGGCCTCCTGCTGAGTCATGGCATAGACCCTACCAGGATCGCTGTTATGCCACTGGTCCCTCCGACCTTCATCGGACCCTCTCGCTAGGCCCGGCCTCGGCCTCGACCTCGGCCTCTCCATCCCGATCCACTTCCACGGCTCTGCTGGATCGTGGTATTACTGCCTGATCGTCCAGTCATAGTAGACTGGGCTCCCAAAGTCTCTGGGCAGCTCCTCACTAGGTGGTCCATCGAACCACACCTCAAGTAGGCTCCAGACAGCCATCGACACTCTCCACTGTGTCTCTTGCCACAATGCTCACAAAAGGGAGTAGATTGCCCTGAAACTCTGGCACTACCGCCTCCACTAACAGTCTGTACAAATCTGCCCCTCTGGCTATAACCAGTCTGTCTAACCCCTCCGGCGGACCTGAAGGGCCTACTCTGTCGCTTGCTAAACCTCTACTAAGACCGCCTCGATCATCCATCAATCTCTTAATCTGGTCCCCCCGGTCCGATCTCGCCACGTTGTCTCAAGAATGCTTCTATCCTCACTCATCGCAGCCCTCAACTCAATAAAACTGCCCATATCAGATCTAACCAATAGGGTATGGATCTCCAGATTGAGTTCGCCCTCAAAACGCCGACACCTGTCAGCCTCAGAAGCTACCAGTGAAGAATCATAAACCACTAACTCGTTGAACCGTACCTCATAATCGACCACGGTCAACAGCCCCTGTCTCAGCTCTAGGAACTCCTGTAGCTTCATATCCAGATAAATCTTGGGCATGAAATTGTCCTTGAACGCCCTCAGAAAATCATCCTATGTTAGTGTGCAGGGCCTGGTGGTACTGCCCGAAATAGTCTTCCACCACTGATATGCAGAACCCTGTAGCAGAGAAACCGCATAATCGAAACACTCATCCGGGTCACAGTCCATCTGATCGAGGACTCTCTCTGTCCTTTCTAGCCATCCCTCAGCCTCCGCAGGGTCGGTGCTACCATAGAAGTCAACCGCCCCCTGCTTACGCAGTAGATCATATCTCCGTTCCCGTCTCACAGGAACTCGAGGAGGCAACTCCTCTGAACGAGGCATATGAGACTCCCTACTAGCTCCTACCGATTCCAGGTCAGTTGGTTGTTCAACTCGATCTCCAAGAACGGATGACCTAAAACAGACAAGAAATTTCGATCAGTTCTGTTATTCTTACAGTGATTCAAGCCTAACAATACACTATGCTCAAAAGATGCCAAACTATGCTCTGATACCACTTAATGTAGCGCCCCCTCACTGTAGGGTACACATCGGGAAACCCGAAGGTCGCTCCGATGCGTATCCCACGATAAAGGTGCACCACCAGAACATTTCCCTTAATAATCCACATGGCATCGCAATAATTTAAAACCATAACACAACACGATATCAGAAACCACTAAATTTAAAATCATAATATCAATCACATACAGTCATCCAATAACAGAATAGACAAGTCTATCAGTCCCCTGAACAAAAACAAAAAGGAAACTGATACAAGCATCTATCCTAAGTAATCCTCAAAATCCAACCCAGCTAACCGACCTGTGTGCCATCGCTTCTCCTGCCAGCACGCTCGCACGGTAGGAAAAGGCTATCTCTGGAGCTAGGGGTTTACTCTATCGATCCTGAAAAATTAGATGGAATTTTGGGTGAGTTTGCGAACTCAGTGAGAAACCATCATCGATGGTTCACTCAAATCATGCATTACACAAATTGCATATAGCACGGCACGGTAATATTCGATTAACAATATTATATAACAATTTCACAGTAGTCTATAACAGTTTACAGTATCAGTAACAATTTACAATAGCATAAAGCAGTTCACTTCATAATTTACAGTAAATCATGGCATCACGTAGTTCAGTAATCGTCACACATTTTGGCAATTCAATCAGTCATGTATATAATGCATATGAGACTCTTTCCAGTTATTCAGTATTGTGCCCAAGTGCTCAGTCAGTGTTTAGTGGGGGATGCGTCAGGGATTTCTCCCCTCAGGCTCGTGGCCCGATCAGTATAGTGTTCGAGCTCGAGGCTCTTTTCAGTGATAATAGCACTTGGGTCACATGTCCATTATCTGATCATGCATTTATGCATGCAATGCAGTGTTCAGTAATTCGGTATTCAGTGATTCAGTGTATGGCTATAAAAGCCCAGTATTGTATTTCTCAGTAACATAAAGTAATTCAATCCAGTACAGTAATCCAATCCAGTATAGTAGAAAGTGATCATGCAATTTCACAGTCTAATACAGTAGAGGCATACCATCCAATCATGTATATTTCAGTAATTATACAGTTTCACATTTGCCAAGTAATTCACGTTGAGCATTTAAACAGTCAGGAATTTGAGAAACCAACTAGGTTACTCACCTGTAACTTCCGAGCTACTGCCTGGAAGTTCCAGCAATGTCCGTGGAATGACGATCCAACGGTGCCTCTATAACAGTAAAATACAGTCCCATTACTAGATGCTCAATTAAATAGTTCAGTAATGCATATGTCTCAGTGAAATTATGTACAATGCATGCTCACGATTTTCCCCGACGCTAAAACCCAATTTTGAACTCTTATATCCCATTCTAACACTTCGCTCAATAGATCGACAATAATTGATCCAATCCTATAATTCAGTTCAATTTCCTCAATTCGTAATCCCCATAGCAATTTCCTATCCATTAGGTCAAAACCTCTATTGAAAATCCCAATTAAAACTCCAATTGTCTGAATTCGACACTTAGGTCACACTAAAAACCATAATTGACCTTAATCTCGATAAATCAATACCAATTAAATTAAATTTTAACTCCCATAATTATCCTCAATTGTAGACTTCTTTCCCTAGTCTGCAACAAATCTGGAATCACCTTAATCAGAGGTCTACACCATGAATTATGCCCAATAATTTGAAATTAATTCAATGGAACAGTCCCCTTCGCCGCGGCCAAGAGGCCCTCGCCACGGCATGAAATGGTCAGCTCGCCGCGGCGTGAAACACGTTCGCCGCTGTTGGAGTTATGTAAATATAGTGCCCTGGAAAGCAAGTGTATTTACATGTAACTTTATCTTCTTGCCATTCTTTTTAATGAAAATATTTATTATTAATAAAACAAAAGAGTTTGGTTTTATCTGTATGAGCATTATATATCTGGTCATAAGGTACCAAGATTCATTTGTAAGTAATATACATATACATAGAGATGTATGGGAAACATGTATATTATTAGAATATGAATTAATTGATTCACGATTGAATAATCAAGTTGGTCGTTTGATTATGGTTTAGATCAGTAGTGTTGCGATTTATCTTCATATAAGTAAAGGAGTTTACTTAAAGGGAATGATGAGTTTCATATCATGATAGTAGTAGACTATCGATAATGGCACTATTAAATGAATTGGAATCAAGTATGTTTTCAATAATAAAGTGGGCGTTACTTTAATCTTAAAACATACAACTTAAGCATTCGCTTATTATGAACCACAATCTTGATGAGTGGTGAACTCATATGTGTTTCATTATAATTTTGATATGATCGGAATGGATTTTACAGGTATTAATCCAAAGGTGTCGCATGTTGGAATTATTAATTGAAACATGTATCGTGGAACATTCACTCAAATAAAGAATTTATAGTGTTATCATCTCTTCAGATGTTTTAAGGAGATTTGGTGATTAAAGCGATGCGATAGTTTGATGGACTAGCTACCCATCAAGTCTTAACACTAAGATGAGATCTTATGCGTTAATCACCATATAAAGTAAAATGAGAGATCTAGAAGAAAAAACCAACATAAGGGCAAAACGGTAATTTTACCCTTTGTTGTGCGGATGGCTATAATAAGGTTCTAAATAGGGTTTGCAATTGGACATATTCTCATAATATTTAATAATTCAAGAGTTCAACTAATTGTCTTTAGTGGAATGACATTTAGTTAATAAGCTAGAATTAATTCCAATGAGATTGAATTATTTCTGAGCTTATTGGAGCTTGAATTATCAAAGTCCAATAAGATTCCCCACTTAGCTTTAAGGAAGGTTATCAAGCTAAGTAAGAAGTAGTTTGGAGGCTTTAGAAGTCCATAATTGAATGATGGCCTTATACTAATTAATTGTTAATTGGAAGCCCAAATGTTCATTTAGTAATGGGCTTGTTTTGGTTTAATGTAATTGATTAGATTAATTATATTAAAACAATTTTTTTTAAATGGAGAAGAAGCAATTTCAAAATTGTGTTAGGTTAGATGTGTAACCACACATTTGACATTAAAATACTAAATAAAGATGATCTTTATTATGGTTCATCATTATTAAATGGAGTTATGAACTTACCATTAAATGGTTTAATGGTTGGCTTTTAATGTTGGCATGTAACCTATTTGCATTCATTAGATTAAAGATGAAAGATGTGCATTAGATGGACCATCTTCCTTCTTTCTTCTTGCCAAAACCGAAATGGGTATTCAATTATAGGTTATGGTCTTTTCAAATAGCCATTTTAAAGATAAATGAAGTAAGTCTCATTTATTGGCTATTTGATGAGTGATTAATGTAAGAAGTGATGCATTGGATGCCTCTCACTCTTTCCATTCATGCATATTTCGAAATTGAGATGTAAGAAAGGGTTCTTGCATGTTTTTTAGAAATTCTCTCCTTTCATGCAAGGTAGAACCGAAATTCCTAAGTGAAAGAATTGAAAGAGTTTCAATTTTGGTTCTTCTTCTTCTAAGAAAATCTCCTCCAAATATTTCTTCTCCTTTCCCACCAAAGGATTTTGTTAACCTAGTTGTCCTTGAAGAACAAGTGGTAAATCTAATTGGTTGAGGATACTACAACAAGGAAGAAGATAGATTGCTAAAGGAAAAGACTCAAAGGCAAAGGATTTGGATATAAGAAGGAGAGGATAGCAATGAGGATTTAAAGTCATGGCGAAGGAGTCGGTAATTCCTTTTATCTTGTTCTTGGTTTTATTATCCTTATACCATATCATGTATGGATTAGCATGTTGATTTGGATATATTGCTTCCGCTGCAAGATGATTTCTTAAAAGTTTTGAAATCTATCGTTTCTCCATACTAAGCATGCTTTCTTTTCCGATCCAACAATTGGTATCGAGCCGTTTTCATGCATGATTTCGGTTCCTATATGGTGGATGCAT
This sequence comes from Erythroxylum novogranatense, assembly GCA_029891385.1. Lineage (NCBI taxonomy): Eukaryota > Viridiplantae > Streptophyta > Magnoliopsida > Malpighiales > Erythroxylaceae > Erythroxylum > Erythroxylum novogranatense. Next base: position 14,920,081 of record CM057228.1, read on the forward strand.
GGGTTGGCAATATTTTTATGTATACTGCATATCTTTATGTGATAGAAATATATATGGTGTATGTTGCTCTTTTGGTTGTCCATAGAAGTTAAATTTTATCTTGTAAGATTTCTTCATTTGGTCAGTAACAAGGAGGGTGGTCTATCATCACCATGTTTCCTCCTTGGTTTCTTTTTCTATTTTATTTGATTTTTAATGTTCAAAATTGATGTAATGATGAAGAAGGAGCAGCCATGGATTGAAGAAATGGAAAGGTAAAATTTTCGGTGTATCCTTTTGTGTTTTGGCATAAGTTTTGTGAAAACTAAGTTGCTGGAATTTTGTTTCAATGAATCATATTTCAGTTATGATTGGAAAACAAGTGCTGGTTTTTGTTTCAAAGAATCCAATTTCGGTTTTGCTAAAATACTAAATGCTGTGTTTAATTTTCATGAAATGAGTTTGGTTTTAATAAAACAAGTGCTGGAATTTTTGTCGAACAAAGATTTGGTTTTCTAAAATCTAGTGCTGGAATTTTATTTTCAAAATGACAAAATTCTAATTTCATAAATGCCATTACATTTTGTTTACCGAATGGGCGGATCATGTTAGCGAAGAGTTCAAGCGGAAGATCCAAGATGAAGTAGCATATTTTGGGCCTAAAAGGCTTGTAATTATTTTATGTTTCTAGGATGGACAATCAAAAGTGGCTTTATTAGTTCATGTGATGAATGGAGAAATGAATGCTTGTAATATGTGATATTATGTGATTGCATGTCATTTAGAAAATTGCCAACCCTAGGCCTTGCCAAGCATTCATTATGTATGAGATATATAATGAAACAATATAGGATGGATAATAAATTGCATCTAGACAAGATGGTATTTAAAACTTAAAGCCCAAAAGATTGAGTGGGAGAGGATGCTCTGTGAGAGTCCACGGTCTCCAAATGATGGCCCGCTTGCATGTGGTGAAGTGTTACTCCCCATCGGAGGGCATGGATCCTAGATCTTGCATGGTTTGGGTCTCCTTAAGGATAAGTCCACTTAATGATAGCAAATGTGACCTCCCACCGAGGCATGATTTGTAGGTATCTTTAGTGAATGAATCAAATGGTTATACACTCAACATTTTTTATCAATAAACTGCCCACCGTAGCTCTGTTGGTAAAAGTATGGACCAAATTAAGACGCTTCTTAAAAAATTGAGCATGAGATGCTTGGTAGTTTTTTGAGTAGGAGGGTCCTAGTTTTTCTTTTAATAGATAAGATGGCCCACCGTCACTTAGTCTGTTATAGATAAGAAAAATAACCGTCATATAATGTTTTAATTTTTAAGTTTTGTTAAATCTATCATCATGCATACATGCATCATGATTTTATACAAAGTTCCATAAATTGTTGACTAGTATGCTCATGTTTTAATAATTTATATTTTCGACATAATCAACCACAAAATGAATCCACTCACCCCGCTTCGACTAATAACAAATTGGAAAATGGAGACAAGTTTAATGAATGGAGACGTAACCTTGACATTGTTCTTCAATATGAACGATTTCATGGGTGTTAACTGAAAATGAGCCTACACCTCTAAGTGGAGATGCAACTCGAGCAAGTCCAACAACATGAAGTTGGCGTATCGCCGACAAGACTACTAAGTGTTATATTCGCTTCGTCGTGGCATGTTGCAAAAGCAAATTGCTTGTATGAAAGCTGCTAGGTAATGGTCCATCACCTACATGAGATGTTTGGTGTGAGGACTAGGTCTGCAAGAGTGAAAGCTATCCAAACCTTTCATAATCTCGGACAGAAAAACCCGTGAACCGGTGCGGGATTACAAGATGAAGGTAATCTGCGGTCACCGATTTGAGATGCTTAGGCGGATGTGGATGCGGACACGCAGATGATTATGATCATCAATAGCTTAAACTCTTCTTTTCAGCAGTTTAAGTTGGACTACGAGCTCAACAACAAGGATTACACCTCGAGTGAGTTGATGAATACCCTCCAGAGCACGGAGGAAATATTGAATATTAAGGCTCATGGGCGAAGCTAATGTAGCTTCTTCTTCTAAGCCCAGGTAAGGGCAAGGAAAAGATGAAGGGTCCAATGAAAAGAAGGCCCAAATAGGGGTCAAGGCCAAACCCATGAAAAGAAGGCCAAAGAGAACATCAAAGGAAAGTGTTTCCTTTGTGATGAGATGGGCCCTTTGGAAAAGAAACTGTCCGATCTACCTAGAGTCCCTCAAAAGCAAACAAGGTATGGGCTTCCTAAGTTTGTTAGGAACTAGAAATGTGGCAGATTTATCTACTTCTTGGATATTAGATTAGGAGCCACTAACCATGTTTGTAATTCTTTGCAGGGTTCCAAAGAAGGAAAAGACTTCCTAAAGGCCGTTTCAAGTTAAGATAGCGAGATGGTTCCTATGTTTCAAAGAATCGGTAGGAGTAGTTATCTTGGACTTTCCTAGTGGTCATAGGTTATATTTGGAAGATGTTTATTACATGCCAATGATTGTAAGGAACATGATTTCTATTTTTTGTCTAATAAAATCTGGCTATTCCTTTTATTTTGAAAAGGTTGTTTCAATATATGAGAATAAGGATTTTATTTGTGTAGTTTATAATTAAACAGGATTGTTTTTATAGAACCTATGAAAGGCTCACTAAACACCACAGAATTGATAAAACCAAGATAATCCAATATCTCTAGCATTAATTCAAAGTATCTGTGGCATCTAAGGATGGGTCATATCAATAAGAAAAGACTTGACAGGCTAGTAAAGGATGGGATCCTTATGGGCTTGGATAGTGATCCATTACCCACCTGTGAATCTTGTATTGAAGGAAAAATGACAAAAGCCTCATTTCCTTCTAAAGGAAACAGATTTGAATCCACATTGGACATGGTACATCTTGATGTGTGGGCCCATGAATGTACAAGCTAGAGGAGGTTATGAATATTTCATAACTTTTATAGATGATTACTCAAGACATGGCTATTTGTATTTGATGCATAAAAGAGTGAATCTTTGAAAAGTTCAAAGAATTCAAAGTCAAGTCGAGAAGCAACTTGGCAAGCCATTAAAACAAACTTCGATCGGATCGAGGTGGTGAGTATTTATCCGAGAGTTCCAGCAATATTTAATTGACAATGGAATTGTTTCCAATTTGTCTCCTCGTACACCTCAATGTAATGGTGTAGCGAGAGGAGAAATAAAACTCTATTGGAAATGGTAAGATCAATGATGTCCTATGCTAGCCTTCCAGAATCGTTCGGGATATGCCATACAAACAACAACATATCTTCTTAACTTTGCTCCATCCAAATCGGTGCTTAAAACACCTAGGAGTTGTGGATCGCCGAGTGCCTTCATTGAGGCACTTGAGGACTGGGGCTATCCAGCCCATGTTCTAAAGCCTGAATCCACAAAGATGGAACCAAGGTCAAGTATATTTGTTTGTAGGATATCTACGGAACTCGAGGGTACTATTTTATAGTCCTCATGATAGGAAGGTATTTGTGTCGACAAATGCAAACTTCTTAGAGGAAGAGTTTGTGAGAAATCACAAAGGAAGAAGTGAAGTAGTACTAAAGGAGTTAGCAATTTCATCCAAACCAAGAGTTGTTTTGGATATGATGTAACAAGATGTCGAAATGGATTCAAGAGTTGAATCGAAGTGCAACCTGAACATTAAGATGTGCCTAGACGTAGTGGGAGGGTTGTGAGACAACCAGATAGGTATCTGGGTTTAGGAGAAGGCTTAATTGCCATCTCGCACAAGAAGAAACAGATCCGCTACATATACACAAAGCTATTAATGATGTTGATGCGGAAAATGGTCAAGGCAATAGAATCGGAAATAGATTCTATGTATACTAATGAAGTTCAGGTCCTTGTAGATCTACCACCGTGTCTAAAACCATAGGGTGTAAATGGATCTACAAAAGGAAAAGGGATCGGATGGAAAGGTTGAGACCTTTAAAGCTAGATTGGTAGTTAAAGGCTATACTCAAAAGGAGGGTATAGACTACGAGGAGACTTTTTCTCGGTTGCCATGCTTAAGTCCATCAGATTCTTTTGGCCATAAGAATTTATTTCGATTATGAAATATGGCAAATGGATGTCAAGACCGCATTTCTGAAAGGAGATCTTAAGGAGACCATTTATATGGCCCAACCAGAAGGATTCATTGAGCTAGGTAATGAGCATAAGGTTTGCAAGTTGCAAAGGTCCATTTATGGACTTAAGCAAGCATCTAGGTCTTGGAACATTAGTTATGTAAATATAGTGCCCTGGAAAGCAAGTGTATTTAAATGTAACTTTATTTTCTTCAGTTACAGTTTTGTAAAGAAAATATTTATTATTAATAAAACAAAAGAGTTTGGTTTTATCTGTATGAGCATTATATATCTGGTCATAAGGTACCAAGATTCATTTGTAAGTAATATACATATACATAGAGATGTATGGGAAACATGTATATTATTAGAATCTGAATTAATTGATTCACAGTTGAATAATCAAGTTGGTCGTTTGATTATGGTTTAGACTGTAGTGTTGCGATTTATCTCCATATAAGTAAAGGAGTTTACTTAAAGGGAATGATGAGTTTCATATCATGATAGTAGTAGACGGTCGATAATGGAACAATTAAATGAATTTGGAATCAAGTATGTTTTCAAGAATAAAGTGGGCCGTTACTTTAATCTTAAAACATACAACATAAGCATTCGCTTATTATGAACCACAATCTTGATGAGTGGTGAACTCATATGTGTTTCATTATAATTCTTGATATGATCGGAATGGATTTTTACAGGGTATTAATCCAGTGTTTGCATGTTGGAATTATTAATTGAAACATGTATCAGGGAACATTCACTCAAATAAAGAGTTTATAGTGTTATCATCTCTTCTAGATGTTTTAAGGAGATTTGGTGATTAAGCTGGCGCCGATAGTTTGATGGACTAGCTACCCATCAAGTCTTAACACTAAGATGAGATCTTATGTGTTAATCACCATATAAGGTAAAATGAGAGATCTAGAAGGAAAAACCAACATAAAGGTAAAATGGTAATTTTACCCTTTGTTGTCTTGGATGGCTATAATAAGGTTCTAAATAGGGTTTGCAATTGGACATATTCTCATAATATTTAATAATTCAAGAGTTCAACTAATTGTCTTTAGTGGAATGAGATTTAGTTAATAAGCTAGAATTAATTCCAATGAGATTGAATTATTTCTGGGCTTATTAGAGCTTGAATTATCAAAGTCCAATAAGATTCCCCACTTGGCTTTAAGGAAGGTTATCAAGCTAAGTAAGAAGTAGTTTGGAGGCTTTAGAAGTCCATAATTGAATGATGGGCTTATACTAATTAATGGTTAATTGGAAGCCCATATGTTCATTTAGAAATGGGCTTGTTTTGGTTTAATGTAATTGATTAGATTAATTATATTAAAACAATTTTTTTAAATGGAGAAGAAGCAATTTCAAAATTGTGTTAGGTTAGATGTGTAACCACACATTTGACATTAAAATACTAAATAAAGATGGTCTTTATTATGGTTCATCATTATTAAATGGAGTTATGAACTTACCATTAAATGGTTTAATGGTTGGCTTTTAATGTTGGCATGTAACCTATTTGCATTCATTAGATTAAAGATGAAAGATGTGCATTATATGGACCATCTTCCTTCTTTCTTCTTGCCAAAACCGAAATGGGTATTCAATTATAGGTTATGGTCTTTTCAAATAGCCATTTTAAAGATAAATGAAGTAAGTCTCATTTATTGGCTATTTGATGAGTGATTAATGTAAGAAGTGATGCATTGGATGCCTCTCACTCTTTCCATTCATGCATATTTCGAAATTTAGATGTAAGAAAGGGTTCTTGCATGGTTTTTAGACATTCTCTCCTTTCATGCAAGGTAGAACCGAAATTCCTAAGTGAAAGAATTGAAAGAGTTTCAATTTTGGTTCTTCTTCTTCTAAGAAAATCTCCTCCAAATATTTCTTCTCCTTTCCCACCAAAGGATTTTGTTAACCTAGTTGTCCTTGAAGAACAAGTGGTAAATCTAATTGGTTGAGGATACTACAACAAGGAAGAAGATAGATTGCTAAAGGAAAAGACTCAAAGGCAAAGGATTTGGATATAAGAAGAAGAGGATAACGCAGCGAGGATTTAAAGCTGTAGCGAAGGAGTCGGTAATTCCTTTTATCTTGTTCTTGGTTTTATTATCCTTATACCATATCATGTATGGATTAGCATGTTGATTTGGATATATTGCTTCCGTTGTAAGATGATTTCTTAAAAAGTTTTGAAATCTATCGTTTCTCCATACTAAGCATGCTTTCTTTTTCCGATCCAACAGCCGTGGCGAACAATCCAATTCGGGCGCGCCGCGAGACGAAGAAGACTCGTCGCGGCGTCAATTAAATGACGCTCACCGCGATGTCCTCTTCTCCTCGCGCATGCGAACTAATTAAAATTGTCACAAGGCTCTCAGCAGAAGTCATGGCGTCGCATTTAATCCTTCGTCTTCTCCGATCGTTTTTCGCCATTAATACTATTTAAAACCTCCATTAACACTCTAACTACTCAATCCATCCCAATAAATGCCATAACTGCTAGAAACAACTACTAATAACAACAGTAAAACCTTAACAACTTACCAATCACAGATCAAAGCCACAAATCACCGTAAACCCTAAATCCTTCCAAATCAACGATTAAACCACTCCAAATCCTTCTCAACCTTCAACAATCACAATAAATCACTTAGCCTAGCACAATAAGAAGGAAACATAAGGAAGAATCGATGAAACTCACCAATGAGGAAGAAATTGAACCCACCGTGGAAGAAGAGAAGGAGAAAACGAAATGCCTTAGGTAACTTTCCCAAGCTCAACTTAGCTATTTATAGACAAAGGTCTCCAACTCAGTCCAAATTTCAGTCTCTAAATTTCAATGGCTCAACATTTAAATTTCCTGACAGTGTAACCCTAATATTTCCTTAGCCATTGGACAATTCTTTCATTACTATACAGTCAATCAGTCTGTCATTCCAAAATTTCCGGTCCGGGTATTTTCTCCCGAATTTCCAGAAAATTTCCTATAAACCAGTATCAATTACCAATCACTCTTAAACTATTCTAAATCTGTCATTCAAGTCTATTTACTCCTAATTTCTCAGTCAATTACAATCCAGTCAGTCCAGTCAGTTCACAATTCAATCAGTTCATACTTCCACTTAAAATGCCGGAAAATCATGAATGCATGTACCTATGAATAAATGCATATGCAAGAAACCTGTTCCTCTATAATTAGAGGCCAAGAATAAGCTCGATCAAGTGAATGCGGTGAAACCTATCAAGTAACCTTAATTACTATAATACCCTTGCTAACAGTAACGGGATGTTACATACAAGCTCAAGAAGGCATTATATGGATTAAAGCAAACACCTATGGCTTGGTATGAAAGGTTAAGTACTTTTCTAACTCAAAATGGTTATATTCAAGGTAAAGTTGATAATACTTTGTTTATAAAACATGTTGATCAAGATATGTTAGTTTATCAAATATATGTTGATGATATTGTTTTTGGTGCTACTAATGAGTTTTTGGGTAAAGAATTTAGTGATTTAATGCAAAGTGAGTTTGAAATGAGCATGATGGGAGAACTCAAGTTCTTTCTTGGATTGCAAATCAAGCAATATAAAGATGGTATCTTCATTCATCAATCCAAGTATACAAAAGAACTTCTAAAGAAATTCAACATGGAAAGATGCAAAGATGCAGCAACACCAATGGCATCAAATCTGGTCTTGGAAAAATTTGAACATAAAGAAGATGTTGATCAAAAGCTTTATAGAGATATGATTGGCTCTCTCTTATATTTAACTGCTTCAAGACCAGATATAATGTTTGCTACGTGTCTTTGTGCTATATTTCAATCTTGTCCCAAAATTTCTCATTTGAGTGCTTACAAAAGAATTTTTAGATATCTGAGTAAAACTATTAATCATGGTTTATGGTATCATAGTTGTGAATCTTTTGACTTGTATGCTTATAGTGATGCTGACTATGGTACCTGTAGGGTAGATAGAAAAAACACTAGTGGCATATGTCATTTCTTAGGTTCATTTTTGATTTCATGGGCTAGTAAAAAGCAAGTAAGTGTAGCTATTTCCACTGCTGAATTTGAATATGAAACAACTGGAAGTGCATGTGCCCAAGTTCTTTGGCTTAAACATCAATTACTTGATTATGGTATTGTTGTTAAAGATATTCCAACTTATTGTGATAATACTAGTTCAATTTGTTTAAGTAAAAATCCAATTTTTCATAGTAGAACAAAACACATTGAGATTAGACATCATTTCATACGTGATCATTGTTTGAAAGGTGATATTTGTTTGAAATAGGTCTCTTCAAGTGATCAATTAGCTGATATATTTACTAATCCTCTTAAAGAAGATGTGTTTGTAAACATTAAGTTGAAACTTGGTATGTGTGATTTAAATTCAATTGGATGATTTGCATACACTTTCACAGTAACATGGTCAAATTATTAGACAAATATGCAATACCATCGGAGAATAAATCAACATGTTCTACATTAAGGTTATGAAGTGATTTTTCTGGATTCTGGACATATTCTAGTGGACTAATTGGAGTCTAAGTTGTAAACGATCTAGAAGGGGGTTTGAATAGATCTTTAATGCTTTTTGTAAAATTCTACAATAAAATCAGAAGTTAGTTCACACAAAAACAATTTAAACAAATTTAAATGTAAAGAGTAGGGAATAAGAGCAAACACTATTTGTATAGAGGTTCGGTGCTAAGACCTACGTCCTCTACCTAAGCTCCCACTTAGGATTTGGCAAACCACTTTACTATACACTTTTTTAGTTGAGTGTGAACTTCTTACAGTACTACTTGATATTCGGCTCAAGCTACCTTTACAAATCCTACCTCACAAGTGACCTTTCACTGATCACTCAACTAGCGCAAATAGAAATGAGATGAAAAAGATAGAACAATGCTCAATACAAATATGAGATAAGCTTAGGAGCAATAAGTAACAATTTTGGAACAAAGCTGAAGTAATTTGGCTAATCAGACATTGGTACTTGTACACCTTGATTATCCACTCTTTATACAGAGTTTAGAGAGGAATAAGAACGTTGGTTAACTCTTCTAGCCGTTGCTTAATTTCATATGATCGTTCCTTAACTCCCTCCTTTCCATTTGTAAAAGATTCATATAAATCTTGTCCAACTCTACCTGTTAGACGACTAGTCGAGTTGTTATAGTCGACTAGTGTTAACATATTTCGCTGCAGGCTTGACTTTGCTCCTCGATAAGTCGACTAGTGACATGATAGTGGACTAGTGTTACTATTCCAATGATTTGTAGTCGACTTGCAACATATTAGTCGACTTGTTTTAACTCCCATCTAATGATCCTTAATTCTTAGTCGACTTCTGTCATACTTAGTCGACTTGTTGTTGATTCCAAAGGATACATTTAATCAAATCTTCCCATAATCTTTATTTTTAATGTCGAAATCATGTTGAAGATGTTTCCTTCTTAATTCTTCAATGATTTACAATGTCTTCTAGATTTCTTTCAATCCAACACACCTGAAATAAATTTCTTAACAAATTCTATACATTTTATTATTATAAAAACATAAGTAGGAATTAATTTGTCAACCACCCATGGTCCAACAATCTCCCGCTTTTTGATAATGACAAAATACTTAGAAATTGTTTAAGAATTGAAAATAAGAAAATATTGATCAAGGTTTTTGGCCTTGTCATTTTGGTTAGAAAGCTCCCCCTCAATCATATAAATCATTGAAAATAAGAACCTTGTAAAAACAATTTTATAAGAGTAAGTAGTAAGTGGAAATCAAGATAGTCTCAGATAGTTTAACAAACTCCCCCTTAATCACGTGACTAAAGATATTAACAATTTCAATTTCCAATATGACTCCCCCTTTTTTTCATAATCAAAAGAAAAATACAGTAATTAACATAAAAATAATCAGTAATGGCAACATAAAGATGAAGAGAAGGAGTAATGTCACAGTCATTACGTAACAAACAGGCCAGCAAATAGAATAAGTACTCAAGGACAATAAAAACACACATACTAGAAAGTGCACAAGAGAATAATGTCGGTCAAGGTAAAATGCAATACACATCATAATGAAGAATCATCATGCCTACAACCTAACTTATCAAATATCTTCTTGATATTCTTCTCCAAACGGGTAAGCATATTGTGTTGATCCTCAATAGTTTACTCCATACCATGAGCATATCTAGTTGATCATCATTTCGTTCATTTATCTCTGCCAGCTGATCTCGAATCGCCTGAAGGTCAGCTTGAGAAACTTCACTTCGCTACATGTTACTAGGTCGGGAACTGCTAGGGCGATCAGTTGCCCTCTTTGAACGCTGCCTCTTAGGAGCTTGCTCACTCTCCAATGTCAGACCTAACTTCTCTACATGATAGGAATAAATCCATCCTTTCTCCATCGTTTTGACCATTTTCATGCTGCGGAGATTATATGGAGTGAATATCCAACTCTGAGGATAGGGATAATAGTCATAGGCCTTGAGATTACATTTTTGAAGCTTGGCCATGTGAGTGATCAGTGCTCCATAGGGCATCCCTTTAAGCTTTTCAGTTTTGCCCTTAAGTTCTCCCCTTAACAAATTGGCTTTCTTTCTCATCATATGTACAATCAAGCTTGGAAAATTTATTTTCCGTCCTTCCTCCAAGTGCCAAAGTATCTCCTTATCTAAGTTAGTGATATGATTATTGCTTGCCTTTTTGGGATATATCATACGATTGATTGCGTAATGTAGTAGCTTATAGTTCAAAGGCAAATCCATTGCTTCAAAAGGTGGCGAATGATCTGAACATAATCTTGCAAGCAAATCATCACCCTTGGCTTCAGTATAACCAAAATTATCCTCAGCTTCCTTATCCGTCTCACCATCCTCATGCCTTAAAATATCCATATCTAACAAAGAGGCATTAGGTCGAACTCCACCTTGAGGCAATTGAAATCCTTTAGCCAAATATTCTTCACAGATAAACATTTCGTGCCCTTGAACATGTGATTTCAAGTGCATTACCGTATCTACATTGCTTCTAATTACCACGAGATTAGCATAGAATTCCCTCACCATATTCTCATAGATGTCATCGGTATAACCCAGGAAATAACGCAACCCATAGTTTGTGATTTCAGAAAATAAAACCTTGTATTCACTATGGTCTAATTCATTCCAATCAAATCTCATAAAGGGCATTAGTACCTCATGCTTGAGCACCGTATGATATAAGGTATGAGCATCGCGGGATATAAACCTAGCGTCTACTTCCTCTTGTTCTCTTTCACCACCACCTTTTGAAGAAGACCCACGGACCCTTGGACCTCGAGGAGAAGAGGCAGCCTTCTTTCCTTTTCCACTAGTCTTGCGTGGAGCCATGTAAAGATTTGAGAAGGATTTAAGGAAGAAGAAGTGAGATTCGAATGTTAGGGTTTTAAGAGTGACGAAGGGGGATTTTGAGAGAAGGATGAAGATTTGAAGAGATAATCAATGGGTTTGGTGTAGGTGAGGTTTGATTGACAGTGGGTATGGAGTTTTCAAAAAAATCAGGGGATAGTAGTCGACTGGTAGGGAGGATTTTCAAGGAAGAGCCTTTTCGGATGATTTGGGAAACAGGGGTTTTAAAGGGTTCCAGAAGTCTTGCAGTCGACTGATGGGAGAGTAATCGACTAATGAAATTAAAAAGGATAAGTGGGGGTTATCTGAGGGAAAACTAGTCGACTGGTTGTGAGATGTTAGTCTACTGGTTTTAAACAAATAGGAGAGTTAGTCGACTAGTCGTATCCTGTTAGTCGACTATTGATAAAAAGCTAAACCAATTTGAACAAATCCTCTACCTCAGTCGACTTAGACTCTAAGTAATTGACTAGAATCTTGCAAAACTCTAAATCAATCACTCTTTAACCCAAGAGTAGAACATGATGATGTATACTCCAGATGATATTGCATTTTTACCTCATGTTTTGACCATTTCAATGTACTAATGTATGCAGCAAGTAAAAAAATCAACCAAGAGAATTTAAATCACACATACCAAGTTTCAATGTGATGTTCACAAACACATCTTCCTTAAGGGGTTTAGTAAAAATATCAGCCAATTGATCACTAGAAGATACATGCTTCAAACAAATGTCACCTTTCAAGCAATGATCACGTATAAAATGATGTCTAATTTCTATATACTTTATTCTACTATGCAAAATTGGATTTTTACTCAAACAAATTGCACTGGTATTATCATAATAAATAGGAATATTTTTAACTATAATACCATAATCAAGCAATTGATGTTTAATCCAAAGAACTTGAGCACATGCACTTCCAGCTGCCACATATTCAGATTCAGCAGTGGAAATAGCTACACTAACTTGCTTTTTACTTGCCCAAGAGATCAAAGATGATCATAAAAAATGACATAAACCACTAGTGCTTTTTCTATCTATTCTACAGCCACCATGATCAGCATCACTAAAAGCATATAAATCAAAAGATTCACAACTGGGTTATCACAAACCATGATTAACAGTTCTACTCAGATATCTAAAAATTATTTTGCAAGCACTTACATGAGAGATTTTAGGACAAGATTGAAGTCTCGCACAGAGACACATGGCAAACGTAATACCAGGTCTAGAAGCAGTTAAAAACAAGAGAGAGCCGATCATACCTCTATAGAGTTTTTGATCAACATCTTCTTCATGTTCATATTTCTCCAAGACCACATTTGTTGCCATTGGTGTTGCTGCCTCTTTGGAACCTTCCATTTTGAACTTCTTTAGAAGCTCCTTGGTATACTTAGATTGGTGAATGAAGATGCCATTTTTGAGTTGCTTGATTTGCAATCCAAGAAAGAACTTGAGTTCCCCCATCATGCTCATTTCAAATTCACTTTGCATTAAATCACTAAATTCTTTGCACAAAAATTCATTAGTAGCACCAAACACAATATCATCAACATATATTTGACAAATAAGCATATCTTGATCAACATGTTTAATGAACAAAGTATTATCAATCTTACCACGAACATACCCATGTTGAGTTAGAAAAGTACTTAACCTTTCATACCAGGCCCTAGGTGCTTGCTTTAACCCATAGAGTGCCTTCTTGAGTTTGTAGACATAATCCGGATGTTCATGATCTTCAAATCGCGGTGGTTGTTTGACATAAACTTCCTCTTGAATATATCCATCGAGGAATGCACTCTTGACGTCCATTTGATTTAATTTGATCCTTTTATGAGATGCAAAAGCACATAACAATCTAATTGACTCTAACTGAGCCACAGGCGCATATGTCTCATTATAATCAAGGCCTTCTTCTTGATAAAATCCTTGAGCTACTAACCTTGATTTGTTCTTGATTGCTTCACTGTTCTCATCATACTTTATCCTATTTACCCACTTAACTCTAATGATAGTTTTGTCTTTTGGTGGAGCTACCAAATCCCATACATTGTTCCGCTTGAATTGATTAAGCTCTACTTGCATAGCTACAAACCAATTTTTATCTTCAAGAGCCTCTTTTATGTTTTTGGGTTCAACTAATGAGATAAAGGCTGAATTGCTCATTTTCTCATAGACATTTCTCCTAGTCCTTAAACCATCATCCAAACTACCAATGACTTGCTCTATAGGATGGTTCTTTGCTTTTTCCCATGCTTTAATGTTTGGAACATGATCATTATCATCTAACTTCATTTCTTCAGTTTTGGATTTGATTTCTTCAACTCCATTTCCTAAATTCCCGGCATCATCATCAAAACAAACCTTTCTCGGGGGTGAAATCATATCATCGAATTTAACATGAATGCTTTCTTCAACACACTTAGTTCTATTATTATAGACTCTAAAAGCCTTACTAGTTAGAGAATAACCAATAAACACACCTGTTGGAGTTATGTAAATATAGTGCCCTGGCAAGCAAGTGTATTTACATGTAACTTTATCTTCTTCAGTGACAGTTTTGTAATGAAAATATTTATTATTAATAAAACAGAAGAGTTTGGTTTTATCTGTATGAGCATTATATATCTGGTCATAAGGTACCAAGATTGTAGCATCCCACTCCCGCAAGACCCAAAATCGACATCGAGGGTGATATTCGAGCCCGTGCCTCACGAAAGCGATATGCTAGAGCAGTCTATTACAATCCGAAAACTCAGTATGATATTTTTATTTTTATTTTTTTGAAAACAATCATATACGCGGAATTCAGAAAACGATTTGGCCCCGATTTAATTTGAAAACAGTTTCAATCACAACATAATTTCAGTCATTAAAAAGGCACTCAACAGTATTTAATCGACTCATGCACAAAGATTGCATAGCCAAATTAGGCCCAATGCCATTTCTGAACACTTTTGGTAATTACATTACAAATACTACATTTACCAATTGGGGCCCTCTGAAATAACAGTACTATTTTACGAAACTTGCAGAAATACAATTTACACAATAACATAATGATATAAATGCAGACGTGAACTGATCCCGACTTCCAACTCTGACTTACATGCAGCAGGCATACTCCTGTTTGTCTAACAGGGTACTCTTCAAGTCCTAAAAAATAGTTGCAATTTTGGGTGAGTTTGCGAACTCAATGAGAAACCATCATCGATGGTTCACCCAATTCATGCATTTCGCAAGCAATTCACAGTTTCAGTCAATTACACATTCAGTATCATCATATAACAATTATCAGGTTCTTATGCAATCGCAGAACTCAGAAATCTCGCAAATCAGTCATCACATAAATATGAGCATTTAACCCTTATTCTTAGTCCACAATTTAATCCATACACATAATCTTTTACCATTATTATCCATTTTTCTTTTTATTCTGAGTTGTGACTGAGCGCTTAAACAGTGAACAGTATTCAGTATTCAATAGGTGCGTCTTAGGAGGAGGAGAGCCCTCAGGGAATGCACTTCCACCCTTCGATATTGTCCACTTTGGCGTGGTAGGGCACGCTCACGGTTTTGCTTAGCCCCTACTCGAGGGATGCAAACGCGTCTGCCCCTTTTTGGGCAAAGTAAACAGTAATTGTGTCTTAGGAAGTAGGAGAGCCCTCTGGGTATGCACAACTTTCCACGCTTCAGTAGGTATAGGAGAGCCCTCTGGGTATGCACTAATCCCTTTCGAGCTCGAGGCTTTTTTTCAGTATCAGTGGTCGAGCTTGTAGCTCTCAGTAGCAGCTCCAGTCACAACCGTTATTAATCAATCAATTATGGAATTCAATTAGTACATACAATCAGAATCAATTTATCGGAAACAGTCATATCATATTCCAATTCCACTCTACCATACATTCACATTTTTCCCATGGAAACATTCACAAACAATCACATTAACATATCCAATCACCCTATCCCTCAGACCTTTGGTCCGAGATTTCAAACATAACAATTCATATATATCCATCACTATTCTCCAACAATTTTCAAATACAGAGCATTTAACAATCAAAGATTGAGGAATCAACTAGGTTACTCACCTGTACTTCCGAGCTATAGCCTGGAAGTCCCAGCAATATCCTTGGAATGTTGTTCCAATGGTGCCTCTAGAACAATCAAATAATCATTCATTACTAAATGCATAATCCGAAGGATTCAATGATGCACATGTCTTAAGTAAAAGATGCATGATGCATGTTCATGACCTTCCCAGCGCTATTTCCCAATTTTCACTTTCTTTTGTCAGAAACTAACTTTTCACTTAATTGATCAATAACGACTCATTTCGTTATTAAATTTCAGTTCAATTCACCATATCAAACGCATTAGGATAAATCCCTAGAAAAATCTCAAACCCATTTACTAGGTACTATATCAATTTCACCCATTGAAGCCTCCAAAAGCATTTAATGCAAGTTAGTAGTCTCAAGATTATGCTCCACTTGTCATGAAACAATCCTTAGGTTGCCATAGGAAACCATATTCAACTTTCTTTCAACATTTAAGATCTCACTTATTTGATTTCAAACTTTCTTTCTTTACCTCAATTGTAGACCCCTCTCTCAAGTTCATAACGAATCAAATATCACCTCAATCGGAGGTCTACACCATTAGATAAGACTTAAAAACTAACATAAACCAATTCAGAAAAATGTCCTCACTGCGGCCTCAAAGCTCTCGCTGCGGTGTCCTGGAGTCGCTCGCCGCGGCATGGAAAGACACTCGTCTCGGCGTCTTGGAGTCGCTCGCCGCGGTGTGGAAAGACGCTCGCCTCGGTGAACAATCTCTTTGGGGATCGTCGCGACGCACCCCTAAGCGCTCGCCGCGGCATCTACACAGTGGCTCGTCGCGACGTCTTGCTCGTTGCGGCGAGCCGCTTGTCGCGACGTCCTGCTCGTTGCGGCGAACCGCTCGTCGCAGCGAGTGAATTCTCGCTCATCGCGACGTGCGAGGCCTGGTTCGTCTTCTCCGATTTCCTATTTACATTTCTCTCTCTAAAATTCAACCATAACTCACTCTCAACTACCCCAATCTTTTACATTAAACACAATAAATGCATTAAACTCACTAATAAACAACATATAACCAAATTTACTTACCAAATCAAGCTCTCCTTCGAAAACTTCCGAAATCTTCTCCAACCCCAACACCTTTCTTTAACACCCACAGTGAGCCTTTAAACTCCCACAAATCATCATTCTCTCAAGGTTTTAAGGTTGATCTTGGCACAAGGAAAAACAAGCAAGCAAGAAGAAGGGCCTTGAAGAGGGGATCGAAAATCACCAAAGAGAGAAGAAGACAAGCCCTAGTTGGAGAAACAAGTTTACAGCCAAAAGATTTTTGGTAACTTCAAGGAGAAAAGTCCAGAAATTAAGGCATTTAGGTAATTCATAATCTACACACTTGCCACATGTCATTTTCCTCACAAAACATTTAACTCTTTCACATTTCAAAAATTTATTTCCAGTCCAATTCGCCTCCAAATTTCAATGGCTCGACATATAAATTTTTAAAATCATATATCTAATTTTTCATGGCCATTGGACAGGTACTCAAATATTATACAATCAATCAGTCCGTCACTCAAAAGATTTCCGGTCCGGACATTTTCTCCCAATTATTCCAGAAAAATTTCGAAGAGTCTCTAACAATGGACAATCGCACTAAAACAGTTCCAATTCCAATTCTCAAATACAATTATCTCAGAAATCATAGAACACATCATATTCACAATTTAATGCCGGGAATTGTCATGAATGCATGTACATATAAGTGCATGTGCAAAATATCTCATTCCTCTATAATTAGAGGTCAAATAAATGCTCATATAAAAAATATGCAATGCAAACTTCTAGCCTGTCCCAATTTACCAATTTACCCCTCCCATTGATGATGGGATGTTACAAAGATTCTTTTGTAAGTAATATACATATACATAGAGATGTATGGGAAACATGTATATTATTAGAATCTGAATTAATTGATTCACAGTTGAATAATAAAGTTGGTCGCTTGATTATGGTTTAGACTGTAGTGTTGCGATTTATCTCCATATAAGTAAAGGAGTTTACTTCAAGGGAATGATGAGTTTCATATCATGATAGTAGTTGACTATCGATAGTGGCACTATTAAATGAATTTGGAATCAAGTATGTTTTCAAGAATAAAGTGGGCCGTTACTTTAATCTTAAAACATACAACTTAAGCATTCGCTTATTATGAACCATAATGTTGATGAGTGGTGAACTCATATATGTTTCATTATAATTCTTGATATGATCGGAATGGATTTTTACAGGGTATTAATCCAGTGTCTGCATGTTGGAATTGTTAATTGAAACTTGTATCAGGGAACATTCACTCAAATAAAGAGTTTATAGTGTTATCATCTATTCTAGATGTTTAAGGAGATTTGGTGATTAAACTGGCGCCAGTAGTTTGATGGACTAGCTACCCATCAAGTCTTAACACTGAGATGGGATCTAATGTTTTAGTCACCATATAAAGTAAAACGAGAGATCTAGAAGGAAAAACCAACATAAGGGCAAAACGGTAATTTTACCCTTTGTTATGCGGATGGCTATAATAAGGTTCTAAATAGGGTTTGCAATTGGACATATTCTCATAATATTTAATAATTCAAGAGTTCAAGTAATTGTCTTTAGTTGAATGACATTTAGTTAATAAACTAGAATTAATTCCAATGAGATTGAATTAATTTTGGGCTTATTGGAGCTTGAATTATCAAAGTCCAATAAGATTCACCTCCATGATCGGTTCTAATTGCAACAATTGTCAAATCCTTTTCATTTTGAACCAACCTACACCACTTAGTAAATTCGTTAAAAGCATCACTTTTGTTTGCAAGAAATCTCACCCAAGTAAACCTTGAAAAATCATCCACAATAACAAGAACATATAATTTTCCACTTAGACTAGCATGCCTAGATGATCCAATTAAATCCATATGAACAAGTTCAAGAATGCCAGATGTGCAAATTTCTTTCTTTGGTTTGAATGATTCCATAACATGTTTGCCTTTCAAGCAAGATTCACACAAATGATCTTTAACAAATTTTATTTTAGGCAAACCTCTCACAATGTCATTTTTAGAAAGCTTAGACATGAAAGGCAATGGAGCATGTCCTAATTTTCTATGCTATAGAGATGCATTTTCTTCTAATGTCACCAAACATTTTTCATTAAAGGAACTATCATCATACAAATCAACAATATATGTATTACCATGTCTTAAACCAATGAATGCAACCTTTTCATCCTTTTTGACCATTCAATAAGATGATTCAAATGTCACATTGAAGTTCATATCACACAATTGAGAAACACTAAGTAAATTATGTTTCAAGCCATCAACAAGCAAGAGATTGTCAATGGTAGGTAAAGGTTCCTTACCCACTTTCCCAATACCAATGACTTTACCTTTGTTATTGTCTCTAAATGTAACATATCCATGATTCTTTGGTTTGATTTCCACGAATAGGCTCTTGTTTCCGCTCATATGCCTTGAATATCTACTATCTATGTACCATGTGCTTGATGAATTTTCATTCCCTGCTTGTACCTGCATCGTCAACATTCTTTCTCCTTCTAGGTACCCAAGCCATTTTGGGTCCATTTTGGTTAGTCATATAAACCACATTAGGAGGTGTGGTACCTTTTTCAATCCAGATTTTCTTAATATTGATACATCTCCTAATACTTTTCCATGCAATTTCTATATAACCATCTTTCAAGCATCTAGCACATTGAGCAACTTTTCCATCCTTAGTAAATTTAGAAATCAAGGAACAATCTCTATGAAAGGGATCATATCCTAATCCATGTTTAGAAATAGAATATCTTTGTAGAGATAACATCTTTTCACAATTTTCATTTCCATTAGAAAATTTTCCAACCACATAGGAAAATTCTTTTCTAAGTCTATCAAGCTCACAAATAAGATTTTCCTTTTCAGCAAGGCATGCAGAATGATCTTCCTTAGAACAATCTAAATCATCAATAGTCTCATGTAAAACACTATTTTCAGCAACTAACTCCCTTATTTTCTTTCTCAATTTTTTGTTGATCTCAATAGCTTCTTCAAAATCGATTTATAAAGCATTAAAAGAATCTCTAAGATCTTGGTCAATGAAAGTTACCTCATATAGCTCATCATTTGATGAGCTATTTGCCATAAGCGCTAAGTTGTTTCATCAATGCTTTGGTATGCATCTTCATCATTACTCCAAGTGGCTACTAGACTAGCTTTCTTTTTCCCTTGGTCATATTTGTCATTTTTTTCTAGAAATTTGAAGTGGAAGATGAGCTTTTGCATTCTCTTGCATGATGTAGCGCCCCCTTACCATAGGGTATCCACCGGAACGCCCGTAGGTCATTCCGATAAATATCCCACGACAAGAGACCACTACTGACAACAACCGCTACACTCCTCATGGCATCACAATCATAAGACAGTAATAAGAAATTGACTACTTTTTAAAACCAAATTGGATTCCGTTTCATTCACTTAAAACTCAGTAATTTACAACTGTCAGTACTTTTTAATTTACACATGATCCAAACACTGCACATTAAGTATCATACTGTACTGTACAAGAAACAGATCTAACTATAAGTCTCCAAAAGAAAGCCCAGCTGACCGACCTTTGAGCCATTGCTTCTATCGCCAATCCACAGTATACGGCTCTACAGTCTTGAGGGAGCTATCTGTCTACACTTAGGCCTGAAAAATAATTGCAATTTTGGATGAGTTTGCGAACTCAATGAGAAACCATCATCGATGGTTCTCCCAATTCATGCATCATATAAGCATGTAACAGTATACACTCAGATGTTATACAAAACACAATAGTAATTCAGTCACAGACAGTAAATATACAGGCAGTCAATAATATTGTCAAATGTTCAGTTAAGTATGCAATGCACATGTGACTCTTTTCCAGTTCATTTCAGTATTGTGACCGAGCGCATAATAATGATCGATCAAGATAGACGTGTCTGGGAGAATTATCTCCCGTCGAACTCGAGGCTCGGTTCAGTATATCGAGCTCTAGGCTCGGTTCAGTACAGTGGCGTCTCGGTTCACAATTTTCCTTTTAACAGTGTGATGCAGTTATGCATGAATGCACATGTCCCATATCAGTAAACATGGTAATACACAGTCCAAATACATAATATAATCATACAATCCAATTAACAGTTGCCTAATGCTTATTTCACAGTCAATTGAGCCATATATAACCACATAATCCCGTGAGGGCGCTCAATTCACGCCTTAATCCACGTAATCCCGTAGGCAATCAATTTACAACAATAATTCAAGTATTCCCCGTATGGCAATCAAACCACGCTTAAAACATAGATTGAATAACCAACTAGGTTACTCACCTAATAACTTCCACGCTAGTGCCGGAAGTCTCTGCCAAGTCTGTGGAACGATGGTCCACTTGAGCCTCTATAGCACATTAAATGAATAGCCATTACCATCGGTATACTTGAAATGACTAAATAATGCACATGAAATCAAGAAATGTGTATAATGCATGTTCCTGGCAATCCCGCCCTAATCCAATATTTTCTCATAATAAAATTCTATCAAAATTAGAAATCTATAGGCGACGATTGCACCAATCGCACTCTATAGGTCCTCAATTAAATAAAACAGTGGTTCACATGTTCCGTCAATAGGGGCTACGTCAAATTCCCGTCTAAAAATTCCCGTTTTCTCAAAAAATGAAATTAAATATTCAACGAATCCGATGCCTTTGGAATCAGGTCAATCGGACATCGGACGGAAAAGTTATTCACGAAAGAAACCAAAACTCAATAATTTATATTTTTA
This sequence comes from Erythroxylum novogranatense, assembly GCA_029891385.1. Classification (NCBI taxonomy): domain Eukaryota; kingdom Viridiplantae; phylum Streptophyta; class Magnoliopsida; order Malpighiales; family Erythroxylaceae; genus Erythroxylum; species Erythroxylum novogranatense. The sequence continues at coordinate 14,941,522 of CM057228.1, forward strand.
TAAATATCCCTTATTTCCCCCTTTATTTTCTGATTTCCAACCAAACTTCCAACACCCATAACTCTTTCTACACATTTCTGAAAAATGCAAACTATACCTTGTTGGAAAGCTTATGAAAAGCTCTACAATGCTCAAGAAGACCATAAAAATCAATTCCAACCCTAAGGGTGTCAAATACCCGATCAAACCTTCTGCCTACTCAATTTCCATCAACACAGGGCAGTACATTGGCAATTTCATAACTCACTGATTCTTCAGTAATAAATTACCACAAAAATATGGTCAATAAGTTCACAATGTCCTCAACAACTTTCATGAACAACCCAAAATCAAATTATATTTCTAAACAAATCAATTAATTCATTCAATGTTACTGTCCCTGAAATCCTCCAATTTGGGCAGTAACTTTTTAACAAGCATAACTCCCTGTATACAAGTCAGTAAAATCAGAACTTTATATCCCTGAAAAGATAACATCTCAAACTTAAATTTACATGAAGCACTCATCATCCAATTCGATCTCTATCAATTTCAAAACTGTTATGGAAGCTACTGTTATGATCAGCCATTCTTAACCTAATGTAGGGTTCATTTTTGAAAAATTATAACTCCCAATTCTGACTTCTAACAATTACACACGAAATATCAATTTCAAGGTAATCTCTTCCTCTACAATTCTTCAGAAGCTCACTCACACCAATTCAGTCCACATAAAATGTTAAAATTGCCTTCAATCAGTAAACTCACAAAATCACACTTAAGCTAGGTTTCATCCAAAATGCTCAAAACCAGTCATTAGTAATCAATTCATATCTCCCAATATACAATTCTACAAATAGCAAGATCAGTAGCAATGGAAAGATAATTCAAGATGCTACAACTTCCATGAAGACCATTTTCCCTAATTCCATCTCCATTAATTCATAAAAATCAACAAAACTCAGATGTCATAGTTGCGGTTACTGTTCACAGGCAATGGAACAGTAACTTTCCATGCAAAAATTCACCCTTCTATCATTGAAATTCAACAACACCTATTTCACACTAAATTGAAGCCAACATTCCAAAGTTTCAGTGGCGACTGACCTTACCTCATTTACATTACTACACAATAAATTATGAACAAAACAGTAACATCAATTATAATTCCAATTTTCCAGATTTAAGGTTTAACCTTAGTTCAACCACTTCCAATGCCTTTTTCACATCACTAGACATCAAAATAAATATAAATTAAGTATTTCTACAGTCATACATATACTAGGGCTAATACTGAAAAATTGGCAGCATTAAATTCCTCAATTCAAATACTCAAATAATTATCCTTATTCAATTCAAAATCTAACCATATCACTACTTTCCACTCAACATCACCTAGCCTTAAACCCATTTCTTCCAACCATATTAGTCATTACTTTAATGCCTACATGAACCTAATACATGCCCTAAACCTCTTATTAATCACCCCTCACTATCATGGCATTTAATTCCATGTAAATACACCATTTAAAGATCAAAACTTAAATGAAAACTTACCTAATTTAGAACCTCCTTCAAAGCTTCAATAACCAACTTCTAACTCCTACACCCATCAAAGTACCAACCACCTTCCCTTCTCAAGTATGCACAAAGCTCATCTTCAAGCTTTGATGGAATAAGAGATAGCTTGAAGTTGTGGAGAAAGTAGAAAGAAGAGTGCAAAAATCGATGGTTTAAATCAAGAGAGTTTAAGTTTGTGTGATTCGGATGCTAATAACCAAGCCTTAAAACAATTCATTTCCTTTCCTTTAAAACATATTCGAGAGAGCATTGAGAGAAGCATTTAATGATGCTTCTAAATGGCAAGTTTCCATTGGTTTAAAAATCAAAGAAAAGTCAAAATATATTTGTTTAATCCAGTCCAAAATTTTACTCCATTTAACTCCAATGACCCTATTTTCAGTCCCAAAATAATATACCCAAAATTACAGTACCAGTGGGTAGTGATTTTTGCTACCGAGAATCGACCGGTTCGCCAATTGGTGATTTTTCCGGTCCGGGAATTGTCTCCGGAAAAATCCAAAAAAATTCCTAAAAATTCCTAAAAATGTAAAACGATTTATGGTGCAGTCCAAATAATTTTTCAAACTCGATTATCCCATTAATTTCATACAGAAGTTCAATTTCAACCCTAAGCCGGAAAATGACATGAATGCATGTATACTATGTGCATGTGCAACCAATCAGTAATTATAGAGACTATATGCTATATATGCATGCCGAGATATAATTAGATATCCCGAACCCGTCCCAATGACCAAAATGCCCTTCCTATAGGAGAGGGGATGTTACAATTCTCCCCTCCTAACAAAAATTTCGTCCTCGAAATTCTTACCTGATTGATCGAAAAGATGAGGATACTATCTCCTCATATGCTCCTCGGTCTCCCAAGTAGCCTCCTCAGTCGAATGGTTCCGCCAGAGAACTTTCACCAGTGGAATACTCTTATTCCTCAGTTGTTTCACCTGAGACCCGATAATCAATCGGCTCCTCCACATAACTCGACATGGAGACCTCAATCTCCGAGCGGTATCACATGTGTCGGATCCGACCGATATCTCTGGAGCATACTCACATGGAAGACGTCATATAATCGAGACATCTCACTCGGTAAAGCTAGCTTTATAGGCCAAAGGTCCGATCCTCTCGGTGATCGATATGGACCAATGTACCTAGGGCTTAACTTACCCTTTCTCCCAAATCTCAAGACACCACGCCATGGTGACACCCGTAAGAATACTCGTCGCCCACATTATACTCAATGTCCCTCCTATGCCGATCCACATAGCTCTTTCTGTCTATCCTGAGCACTTTGATGCGACTTCAATCGGCCTCACCTTATCAGCAAGATCCTGAATCAGCTCCAGACCTCAATCATCCTCTCACCCTCTTCATCCCAATACAGAGGCGATCTACACGTGCGCCCATACAAGGCCTCATATGGAGCCATCCCGATGGTACTATGATAATGATTGTTATAAGCAAATTCAATCGAGGGCTGATATCGATCCCATGCTCCTCGAACTCTAATACCAAGCTCAAGCATATCCTCAACAGCCTTAATCGTCCTCTCACTCGCCCATCCGTCGAGGATGAAATGTCAGATCTTGAAATTCACTTAGTACCCATACCCATCAGAACTCGCCAAAACCTCAAGTAAATCTGGGATCTCGTCGGACACTATCGACTTTGGGACCCGTGCAGCCTCACTATCTCCGCCACATACTTCGGGCCAACTGATCTATAGTATTATTCTCCTCATCGCCAAGAAATGGGCGATTTAGTCAACCGGTCCACTATGACCCGAGATAGCGTCATCTTGCCTCGGCCCCTAGGCAACCCCATAATAAAATCCATGGTGATCCGCTCCCATTTCCACTTGAATGGGCAACGAATGAAGCTTCCCTATGGAGCCCGGTGCTCGGCCTTAACTTCGGGCACGTCAAACACCTAGACACATACTCGGCCACCGCTTCTTCATACCAGCCACCGAAATGTTGCTTATGGTGTTATACATCTTGGTAGTACCGGGATGCATAGCATATGTGGCCATGTGAGCCTCCTCCAAGATCTCTCGCCTCGGATCATCCACATCAGTACACAAAGCCTCTGCCCTATCCATAGAGTCTCATCTCTCACATCAAACTCAGATCTCGAATCAGCTTTCACTTTCTCAATCGGTCTCACCATAACAGATCCTTATCACGAACTCTCCCGATCCCGCCCAAGCATCGGTCTCGGCCTCAATGTAGTCAATAATACTCCATCCCGCCCAGATTCAAGCGCACATTCAAAGCTCTCAATCAATCAAGTTAGGCAACCTCATTGCTCGAATCGAGTTGACTAGTATGTGACTTCCTACTCAGAGCATCTGCCACCACATTAGCTTTCCCAGGGTGATACTCGATAGTACAGTCATAGTCCTTCAACAACTCAAGCCACCTCCTCTGTCTCAAATTCAATTCTCTCTGCTCAGTATGAATATCTCAAACTCTTGTGGTCAGTGAAGATCTGAAAGGTCTCACCATACAGGTAATGCCTCCAAATCTTCAATGCAAATACAATCGCATTAACTCCAAATCATGAACAGATAGTTTACCTCGTGAGACCTCAGCAGTCTCGAGGCATAGGCAATGACTCTACCATGCCGCATCGTAACACACCCCAATCCTCGATGTGATGCATCACAGACACCTCAAATCCTCCAGCCCCAGATGGAATAGCCAACACCGTGCAAGAGTCAACCGATGTTTCACTCCTCAAAGCTCTTCGACACTCCTCGGTCCATCTGAATGGCACATTCTTCCTCAGAAGTTTTGTCAGAGGGCCTGAGATCAATGAGAACCCCTCGACAAACCTTTGGTAATAACCCGCTAATCCGAGAAAACTCCGAATCTCCGGCACATTACTAGGAGCTTCCCACTTCAGCACTGCCTCAACCTTACTCGGATCCACGAATACCTCTCCAATACTATGTGCCCCAAAATATCACCGATCTAGCTAAAATTCACATTTGCTGAATTTGGCGTATAACTATCTCTCCTCATCGCTCAGTAACACAATCCTCAAATGCTCACTATGCTCTGTCATCCCTCGAATACACCAAAATGTCATCAATGAAAACAATAACAAACCGATCCAGTAGGCTGAAATACCTTATTCATCAAGGCCATAAAAGCTGCCGGGCATTAGTCAACCCAAACGGCATCACTAGAAACTCGAAATGCCCATACCGCTCTGAATGCACTCTTGGGCACATCGGCCTCGCAATCTTCAATCGATAGTAACCAGATCGCAGATCTAACTTGGTGAATAGCTGAGCTCCCTGCAACTGATCAAACAAATCATCAATCCTAGGCAGTGGGTACTTATTCTTTACTGTCACCCAATTCATTTGCTTATAATCGATGCATGACCTCAAAGTCCCATCCTTTTCTTCATAAATGTAGGCTGGAGCTCCCATGGTGAGACACTGGTCCGATAAACCCCTTCTCCAAGAATTCTCAGAATCGAACCTTCAACTCCCTCGGCCCACAAAGCCATCCTATATGGAGGTATAGATATAGGAGCAAGCACTGAACGAGGTCAATAGTAAACTCCGCCTCCGATCCAGTGGCAAACCCAGAACTCGTCAGAAACACATCTGAAATTCCTTACTACGGAATATCCTCAAGCCTCTCGCTCAACTCTAGTGTCAACCACATGAGCCGATATGCCTCACAACCTCCCCGCATCAATCTCGGGACACTAAGGAAAGAGATCATCCGGCCGGCACCGCCGACTAACTCCTCTCGAACACGCTCTAGTCGACCAGAGACTCCAAAGACAACCTCCTTGGTATAGCAGTCCATGATAGCCCTATGGGCGATGGCGACCCATCCCGTAATCACATCGATCTCTCTCGGAGGCAATACTATAAGGTCCGCCTTAATCTCGCTTGATCAACTGGATCGAGCATCCCCTACAAACCTCTCCTAATGCAAGAGTAGTACTGAGGTGTACTCACCTCTAGCCTATATCTTATAGCATCTCCCTATCCCCATGCAATCTACATGCCATATGAGGTGCAATAAAGGAATGTGTGGATCCGGGATCCAGCAGAGCAATTGCCTCAATATCGAAAGGAGAAGCATACCACTACAACATCGGGGAATCTGGGCCTCCGCCGCCGTCATGGCGATATACTCTTCGGGGGGGTGGTGGCTGCCCGACCCTCGTCCTCACAAAGGACCCTCACTCTACCACGGCCTTTACCTCGCCCTCCGTCCGGATCCACCCACTTACTCATGCAGACAACAGATTACTCCCGACTCGTCCACTACCAAAGAAGTTGAACTCTCAATGTATCAGGCAATCCTCGACACGATGATCCGTCGAGCCGCACCTCAAGCAGGCTCCAGTAATCCACCAACACTCCCCACTGTGTCTCCTCTCACAATACGGGCACACTGGGAAAATCATCAGAGCCCTCGCCACTACCACTACCAGTCGGTCCAAATCTCCCCCTCGCCTAAAACCAGATCGTCTCGAACCTCCCGAGACCTAAAGTCCCCTCAAGGCGCTTACTCAAGCTCCTGCCAGAGCTGCCTTGACTATCACTAGGCCGCTTAGCCCGGGACCCAATCTCAGTCTGCCTCTGTCTCATCAGTTGCTCCACTCTAACGGCAGCAGCTCTCAACTCAATAAATGTCCCCATGTCCGACCGAGCCAACCTGGTACGAATCTCAGTGTTGAGGCCATTCTCGAACCTCCGGCACTTATCAGCCTCATTCGGGACCATCACGGTGGCATAATCTATCAATTCATTAAATTTTACCTCATATTCTGCCACCGACATCCTACCTTGCTTCAGTTCCAGAAACTCCTGCATCTTCATATCAAGGTAGACCTTGGGCATATAATTATCCCTGAAGGCCCTCAGAAACTCAGCCCCCACGACAAGAAGCAAGGCCCGGTGGTACCGCTCGCACGATCTTCCACCACTTATATCTGGGCCCTGCAGCAGAGATATCGCATAATCGAACCTCTCATCAGGTTCGCAGTCCATCTGGTCGAAGACTCTCTCCGTCCTCTCCAACCATCCTCGGCCTCGGCGGGTGCAGATCGCCATAAAATCTGACCATTACAAGAAGAAGTCATACCTCCTCTCCCGTCTCACGGGAACTCGAGGAGGCAGATCCTCAGTACGAGGCATAGAAGACTCTCTACTTGCTCCCACTGATCCTTGTTCAGCTGGCTGCACAACCTGATTACCTAATGCAGAAGACTTAAAACAAAACAAAAATTCTGATCAGTTTCAACAGTTCCATCCGATTCATACCTACATTATTACTATTCCCAAAAGATGCCAAACCATGCTCTGATACCACCTAATGTAGCGCCCCCTTACAATAGGGTATCCACCGGAACGCCCGTAGGTCATTCCGATAAATATCCCACGACAAGAGACCACTATCGACAACAACGCTACACTCCTCATGGCATCACAATCATAAGACAAGAATAAGAAATTGACTACTTTTAAAACCAAATTGGATTCCGTTTCATTCACTTAAAACTCAAGAATTTACAATGTCAAGATTTTTAATTTACACATGATCCAAACACGCACATTAAGTATCATCTTGCATTGTATAAGAAGCAGATCTAACTATAAGTCTCCAAAGAAAGCCCCGGTGACCGACCTTTGAGCCATTGCTTCTATCGCTAATCCACGATGATACGACTCTACAGTCTTGAGGGAGCTATCTGTCTACACTTAGGCCTGAAAAATAATTGCAATTTTGGATGAGTTTGCGAACTCAATGAGAAACCATCATCGATGGTTCTCCCAATTCATGCATCATATAAGCATGTAACAGTATACACTCAGATGTTATACAAAACACAATAGTAATTCAGTCACAGACAGTAAATATACAGGTAGTCAATAATATTGTCAAATGTTCAGTTCAGTATGCAATGCACATGTGACTCTTTTCCAGTTCATTTCAGATTGTGACCGAGCATAACGGTGATCAAGATAGACGCGGCGTCTGGGAGAATTATCTCCGTCGAGCTCGAGGCTCGGTTCAGTATATCGAGCTCTAGGCTCGGTTGATCTGATGGCGTCTCGGTTCACAATTTTCCTTTAACGATGGATGCAATTGTGCATGAATGCACATGTCCCATATCAGTAAACATGGTAATACACAGTCCAAATATACAATATAATCATACAATCCAATTAACAGTTGCCTAATGCTTATTTCATAGTCAATTGAGCCATATATAACCACATAATCTCCGTAGGGCAGTCAGTTCACAGTCTTAATCCACGTAATCCCCGTAGGGCAATCAATTTACAACAATAATTCAAGTATTCCCCGTAGGGCAATCAAACCACAGTTAACACATAGATTGGAATAACCAACTAGGTTACTCACCTAATAACTTCCACGCTAGTCCCGAGAAGTCTCTGCCAAGTCTGTGGAACGATGGTCCACTTGAGCCTCTATAGCACATTAAATGAATAGCCATTACCATCGGTATACTTGAAATGACTAAATAATGCACATGAAATCAGTAAAATGTGTATAATGCATGTTCATAGCAATCCCGGCCCTAATCCAATATTTTCTCATAATAAAATTCTATCAAAAATTAGAAATCTATAGGCGCTGACGGTGCGCCAATCGGACCTCTATAGGTCTCCAATTAAATAAAACAGTGGTTCACATGTTCCGTCAATAGGGGCTACGTCAAATTCCCGTCTAAAAATTCTCGTTTTGTCATAAAATGAAATTAAATATTCAACGAATCCGATGCCTCTGGAATCAGGTCAATCGGACATCGGACGGAAAAGTTATTCACGAAAGAAACCAAAACTCAACAATTTATATTTTTATAAATATCCCTTATTTCCTCCTTTATTTTCTGATTTCCAACCAAACTTCCAACACCCATAACTCTTTCTACACATTTCTGAAAAATGCAAACTATACCTTGTTGGAAAGCTTATGAAAAGCTCTACAATGCTCAAGAAGACCATAAAAATCAATTTCAACCCTAAGGGTGTCAAATACCCGATCAAACCTTCTGCCTACTCAATTTCCATCAACACAGGGAAGTACATTGGCAATTTCATAACTCACTGATTCTTCAGTAATAAATTACCACAGAAATATGGTCAATAAGTTCACAATGTCCTAAACAACTTTCATGAACAACCCAAAATCAAATTCTATTTCTAAACAAGTCAATTAATTCATTCAATGTTACTGTCCCTGAAATCCTCCAATTTGGGCAGTAACCTTTTAACAAGCATAACTCCCTGTATACAAGTCAGTAAAATCAGAACTTTATATCCCTGAAAAGATAACATCTCAAACTTAAATTTACATGAAGCACTCATCATCCAATTCGATCTCTATCAATTTCAAAACTGTTATGGAAACTACTGTTATGATCAGCCATTCTTAACCTAATGTAGGGTTCATTTTTGAAAAATCATAACTCCCAATTCTGACTTCTAAACATTACACACCAAATATCAATTTCAAGGTAATCTCTTCCTCTACAATTCTTCAGAAGGTCACTCATGCCAATTCAGTCCACATAAAATGTTAAAATTGCTTCCAATCAGTAAACTCACAAAATCACATTTAAGCTAGGTTTCATCCAAAATGCTCAAAACCAGTCATTAGTAATCAATTCATATCTCCCAATATACAATTCTAAAAATAGCAAGATCAGTAGCAATTGAAAGATAATTCAAGATTCTACAACTTCCATGAAGACCAGTTTCCCTAATTCCATCTCCATTAATTCATAAAAATTAACAAAACTCAGATGTCATAGTTGCGGTTACTGTTCACAGGCAATGGAACAGTAACTTTCCATGCAAAAATTCACCCTTCTATCATTGAAATTCAACAACACCTATTTCACACTAAATTGAAGCCAACATTCCAAAGTTTCAGTGGCCACTGACCTTACCTCATTTGCATTACTACACAATAAATTATGAACAAAACAGTAACATCAATTATAATTCCAATTTTCCAGATTTAAGGTTTAACCTTAGTTCAACCACTTCCAATGCCTTTTTCACATCACTAGACATCAAAATAAATACAAATTAAGTATTTATACAGTCATACATATACTAGGGCTAATACTGAAAAATTGGCAGCATTAAATTCCTCAATTCAAATACTCAAATAATTATCCTTATTCAATTCAAAATCTAACCATATCACTACTTTCCACTCAACATCACCTAGCCTTAAACCCATTTCTTCCAACCATATTAGTCATTACTTTAATGCCTACATGAACCTAATACATGCCCTAAACCTCTTATTAATCACCCCTCACTATCATGGCATTTAATTCCATGTAAATACACCATTTAAAGATCAAAACTTAAATGAAAACTTACCTAATTTAGAACCTCCTTCAAAGCTTCAATAACCAACTTCTAACTCCTACACCCACCAAAGTACCAACCACCTTCCCTTCTCAAGTATGCACAAAGCTCATCTTCAAGCTTTGATGGAATAAGAGATAGCTTGAAGTTGTGGAGAAAGTAAAAAGAAGAGTGCAAAAATCGATGGTTTAAATCAAGAGAGTTTAAGTTTGTGTGATTCGGATGCTAATAACCAAGCCTTAAAACAATTCATTTCCTTTCCTTTAAAACATATCCGAGAGAGCATTGAGAGAAGCATTTAATGATGCTTCTAAATGGCAAGTTTCCATTGGTTTAAAAATCAAAGAAAAGTCAAAATATATTTGTTTAATCCAGTCCAAAATTTTACTCCATTTAACTCCAATGACCCTATTTTCAGTCCCAAAATAATATACCCAAAATTACAGTACCAGTGGGTAGTGATTTTTGCTACCGAGAATCGACCGGTTCGCCAGTTGGCGTTTTTTCCGGTCCAGGAATTGTCTCCGGAAAAATCCAGAAAAATTCCTAAAAATTCCTAAAAATGTAAAACGATTTATGGTGCAGTCCAAATAATTTTTCAAACTCGATTATCCCATTAATTTCATACAGAAGTTCAATTTCAACCCTAAGCCGGAAAATGACATGAATGCATGTATACTATGTGCATGTGCAACCAATCAGTAATTATAGAGACTATATGCTATATATGCATGCCGAGATATAATTAAATATCCCGAACCCGTCCCAATTACCAAAATGCCCTTCCTATAGGAGAGGGGATGTTACACATGATGTCCCCTTTTTCCATATTTCCAACATTCTTCATTACTCTTCTTTTCGTCATTGCCCTTAGATCTTCTTTCCATTGTGTACTTCTTCCTTTCTCCATTTCTTCCACCACTTAATTCTTTCGTCCTGTTTTTGAGTAGTCCTTTGAACTTTCTCAAATTTCTGGCATACATTTCTATTTCTTCGTCTTCTTCTTCTTCATCTATTTCTTCATCACTTTCATCAAGATAAGAAGCATTAGCTTTTAAAGTAGTTGACTTTTGTAACTTACCTCTTCCTCCTCTTGATGTGAGAATGATCTCATAGTTGATGAGAGATCCCACCAAGGCGTTGAATTCTAAATGGTTGAGATCCTTAGATTCCATAATAGCGGTGACTTGAGAGTCCCATTCTTTCGGTAGTGATCGTAGAATCTTTTTCACCTTTTCGCTATCCGTCATATGCTTTCCGAGGTTTCCTAATCCATTTATGATTTCTACAAAACGATCAAGCATAGAGGAAATAGACTCATCTTATTTCATGAGAAACATTTCATAATCATGGAGCAGCATGTTGATCTTTGTTTCTCGAACTTGGTTGGTTCCTTCATGAGTGATACGAAGTCTTTCCCACATTTCTTTAGCACTCGTACATGAGTTCACTCGATTTCTTTCCTCAACCGTGAGAGCACAATAAATCAGCTTCATAGCTTTTGCATTTATGTATGCTTGCTTCCAATCATTGTCGTCATATTCCAGCTGCATTTTCATCTCGCCATTTTCTTTCAATGGAGCTTGTGGACCGAAAAAGATAATCTTCCAGTATTCTACTCCTTCGCTTATAATATGATACTTTATAGGATTTTTCCAAGAAGAGTAGTTAGTACCATTAAATAAAGGAGAGCGATTATTGGTGTTACCTTCTTCCGCTAAGTTATTGTATGTCATCCCTGGATACTTCTGCTCTGATACCAATTGTAAACGATCTAGAAGGGGGGTTGAATTGTAACATCCTACCCCCTACTGGAAGGGTAAAATAGTAAATTGACATAGGATGTGCTAGATTGGGATTTCATAGGATTGCTCATGCATAATAGGATTGCCCCATAGCCACAATTGTGCGCATGAACTTACTGTACATGCATACATGACATGCCCGGTTTTCGTGCCTAAGACAATTTTATTGGGATTAGCGTAATTTTTGGGTTTGAAAAATTATTCTGAGTGCGCCATAAATTGTTTTCTATTTTTAGGGATTTATGGGAATTTTTCTGGAATTTTTCGGGTTACTTGCCCAGACCGGAAAATTTTTCAACTGGCTGATTGAGTGAGTTTTCTGTACTGAAAAGGACTGCCTAAAGGCACTGAAATATTGGATAAATGATTTTTGGGATTGTTTTAGATGGATTAAAGATTAATTTGGATTAGGGTTCTTTGATTAAAAGATTAAATAGGATTAAGTTGATTTTTGTCTTTTTTCTCATTTAAAAGCCAAGTGTCCTTCATTTATGAGATTTGTCTTATCCTCTTTAGTCAATTTCGATACTCTTCCTTGGAATACTTAAAAAACCTACTTTAAAAGTTTAAAGTTCCTTCCACCCGTAGCTTCCTCCATTTCTTTTCTCCTTCGAATTTTTCTTCTTCTCATCCCATACAAGAGCTTTCCTTGGTTCCTTATTTGCTTCTCCTTTAGTCACACTCAAGACCAAACTCAAGCTTTGAATTTATGAGGATTATGATGAGCCTTAGGTGTTGATTGAGTAGTAGCAAGTTGAAGAGATTTGAAGACTTGAGAATATTCAAGTTTGAAGTTACTTAGGTGAGAATTAAATTACATGTCCTTTACTTAGTTGTTAGATGCATTAATTGGGAGTTATTGTGCATGAGTTATGACTTATTGTGTATTAATTTCATAAGGCTTATGGTTTGCTTGTTTGGGTACAAATTTATGCTTGTGTATGGATGAGTGAATGAATATGGTTTTTATTGATTTTGGCTTGGTTTTAGATTGAGTTTAGAAAGGCTAGATGAATGACAAATGATTGTGTGGCTGCTACCAAAGTTTGTTAATTATACAAATAAATGCTGTGATGAGCTTGTAGCTGAATTGGAGGTGTAAATGAATGTATATTGATGTAGGTAAAGTGATAGAATGGAAGAGGAAGAGGTAAAGATGAAATCTGGAAAATTTGGTGTTGAACCTATTGTAATATTTTGATCATAAATAATTGTGTAGGTGAGCAAATGAGGTTAGGTTTGTGCCCAATTAAACTTTGGGATGTTGGCTACATTTTTGTGTGAAATAGGTGTTGTCCAATTTTAGCTTTAAGAGGTTGTAATCTGGCTTGGAAAGTTACTGCTATTGACTGGAATGAATAGTACCCGAAACCATAATCTAGAGTTTTGATGATTTTTCTAAATTAATTGATATGGAATTAGGGAAAATGGTCTTCATGAGAGTTGAAGCCTACATTGTTAGCTTTCCATTTCCACTGATCTTGCAATTTTTCGATCTGTATATTAGGAGATATGGACTGATGTCTATTGGCTGATTTAATGCATTGAGTGAGACCTAGCTGAAATGTCCGATTTTGTGCACAGTCTGATTAGTAGTAATTTTAGTGTTTTTTGTGAATCTGATTGGCTTGAGTAATCTACTGACGAGTTGTAGAGGAAACAATTATCTTGAAAATGGTATATAGCATGCTATTTTTAGATAATAGAATTGGGACTTATGATTTTTCAAAGATTGGACTGAAGTTAGGTCATGGACTGCTGAACAGAGCAGTAACTTGCAAGACTGTTTTGAATTGATTAATAATGGAATTTGATTCTGAGCCCTTCATGAGAAGTGTAGTGATGTGTTTTATCTTTTTATGGGTATAAAGTATGAAATTTTTCGACATTTTTACAAGGAGTTATACTGTTTGAAAAATCACTGTCCAGTTTGAGTACTTTCAGGGGCAGCAGCCTTCACTGAATTGTTTGGCATAGTTAGCTATTGAATTTGAATTTAGACTGTTCATGAAAGGTTTAGATAACATTGTGATCTTGATGAGAATAATTATTCTGTAATTATTGACTAAGGAAATGAGGAGTAATTGAATTTACAAAATACTCACTGGTTAGGAACTTATTGACTGGACAGAAATTTGGACTGGATGTTTGACACCCTTAGAGGTGAATTTGGCTTTGTGTTCTTCATGAACATTGTAGATCTCTTTCTCTATGAAATAGACACTAAGTTTGTCCAATTTGGAGTTCAGAGTAAAGAGTTATGACCTAGGCAAGTTGGGAAGTCGGAAAAAGGAAAGTATCCAATTAGGCACTGTAGACCTCCTAGTCAACTACAACATGTTTTAGTCGACTAGGATATGTATTTTTGCTGAACTGACTTCCCTCCACTCTTTTGCTTATAACTTTTTTGTCCGACGTCCGATTGACCTGATTCTTGAGGCATCGAATTCGTGAGACATTGAATTTCATTTCATGGAAAATTGGGAATTTTAGACGGAAAATTGACGGGTGTCCGAGAAATGGGTATTGCATTACTGTTTTATTTAATTGGGAACCTATAGAGGTCCAAATTGAGCGCCGTCAGTGCCATTGAATTTCTAATTTTTCTACGGATTTTATTGTTGGAAAAAAAATATTGGATTAAGGCCGGGGATATCATGAACATGCATTGTGCACCTGCAAATTGCTTCATGAGCATTATTAAATAGTTCTGATTGAGCAATTAGTAATGTTTATATACTGCAACTGTTATAGAGTCACACTTGGAGCGTCGGTCCACCGACGTCACTGAGACTGCCAGATTTTAGCTCGAAAATACAGGTGAGTAACCTAGTTGGTTTCTCAAATACCTGGTTGTTTACATGCTCTACGTGAATTACATGCAAAGATGAATTGTATGACTACTGTATGATTACTGGCATGTATTAGATTGAATTGCATGCTTTCACCGAATCGAATCTGCATCGATACATGACATCGAGATCAATATCGGGCTTTATAGCCATATCATAGCGATTACTGAATACTGAAATACTGGGCTTTTATAGCCATATACTGTAAATCATTAAACACTGCATTGCATGCATAAATGCATGATCAGATAATGGACGTGTCCCAAGTTGCTATTATCACTGAAAAGAGCCTCGAGCTATCACACTGCATCTTGGCTAGGGCTTAGCTCGAGGGAGAAATCACGACGCGTCTCCACTGCCATCGACCGAGTACTTGGGCACAACACTGAATAACTAGAAAAGAGTCACATGCATTGCATTCACATGAATGACTGTGTTGTGACAATTACTGATTATGTGATGACATGATTTACTGCCAAATTGTTACATGTTACTGCTAATTGTTGTTTATTGCTGCAAACTGTTATAAACTGTTATATTATACTGATAATGAATATTATCAGATATGTTGTACGCCATGTGCGTAATGCATGATTTGAGTGAACCATCGATGATGGTTTCTCACTGAGTTCGCAAAAACTCACCCAAAATTTTGCATCTATTTTTTCAGGTCTTGAAGGATACCCCGTTTGACACGGGAGTATGTCTACTGTAGGCAAGTGAAGGATAGAGGTCGGGATCAGTTTGCGTCTGTATTAGTGTCCAATAGAATTGTATTAATTGTATTTGTAATGGGCCAATGTGGTTCTGTTTTGTACATGAAATGATTATTGTAGTATTTGTAATAACTGAAATTGATTGTATGAACTGAAAATGTTTATCTATGCACGTGAATGCAAATTGTCTACTGTTTTTCGCGCACATGAGTGTAATTAAAAGAAAAAGAAAATGGCTCTGATGGAATGAATGTTTGAGTAAAAAAAAGTTTTTACTGAGATCTACTGACTGATGTAGTACGCCACCCTCGTGGGGCACGAACTCGGATATCGCCAACGATGTCGGGTTCGGGTCACTCGGGAGTGGGGTGTTACATGAATAGATCTTTAAATCATTTTGTAAAATTCTACAATAAAATCAGAAGTTAATTCACACAAAAACAATTTAAACAAATTTAAATGTAAAGAGTAGGTAAGAAGAGCAAACACTGTTTTTATAGAGGTTCGGTGCTAAGACCTACGTCCTCTACCTAAGTTCCCACTTAGGATTTGGCAAACCACTTTACTATACACTTTTTAGTTGAGTGTGAACTTCTTACAACACCACTTGATATCCAGCTCAAGCTACCTTTACAAACGATTTGTTTTCCGGCATAAATCCTACCTCACAAGTGACCTTTCACTGATCACTCAACTAGAACAAATAGAAATGAGATGAAAAAGATAGAACAATGCTCAATACAAATATGAGATAAGCTTAGGAGCAATAAGTAACAATTTTTGTCGAAACCCGACCCGGAGATCGGATCCTGACTGTTGGATCCCGTTTTCGGAACCCAACTCTTTTGCTTAAAATCGTGAAACTTGAGCGTGCGTATTACTTTGAAGGGTTATAATTTTTTTTTCATTCTTATTCCCTTGAACCCTTAAAGACATCATGAATTCATTCTCGTGCTCAAAACGCTCCCAATATTTACTTACCAAAGTCCCTTAGTGTGCCCATGTACCTAATCATCATACTTGAACTTATTTCCACTACGCGTTCACCGAATTTGAAAAACTCAATATCTTAAATTCATTTGGAATTTTCTTGTAAATCATAGCCTTATGACTCTTGTTTAATTTAAGACAATAATTGCTTCAATCGGAGTTATATAACTTAAGATACACTCCAAAAACCTAAAAGAGTTCATACCGGAAACATGCTCTCTTAACCGGCCTTTAACTTACTTTGATGCAAACTTTCTCAATTTAACTCCAAATAATCCCAATTTTTGTAGCAAGGAATATACATTCCTTATAAATCCAATGGTTCAAGCCTCACCTCAATTGGAGGTCGTATGATGGATTTATGCCCAAAACAATGGACCATGCTCACTTCCAAAATCCAATTGAAACTCTTTTGGCGCGATTGCCATAACCTTTTCTACAATTGTCTAAATGACTTCGTTCTTACGCCATTTGAAAGATAAGAGCAAAATCTACAACTAGTATCATAGGTCTAGAAGCGTGATTCGGCCTCAAAACTGGTCAAAAACGCATGTTTCTCCAAGTGACCCGTAGCTGTCCATTAAAAGGACAGCCATGTCCGTTTAACGGACACATTCGGGTGAGTGGGTACCAAACTCTTCGCAAATGTCCGTTAAACGGACATGCATGTCCGTATAATGGACACGGGTAGGGTAAGGGGTGTTTTGACACCCGAGGGTGTCCGTTTAATGGACATTCGTGTCCATTTAACGGACACGCCAAATTCCAAAACTCCCAAACCTCTCTTCCTCAAGACCACCTGTAACTATCATTTTTCAACTCTCATAACTTTTTAATCCTAACTCCAATATGTGCATACTATACCTCCATGGAAAGATAACAAAACGAACTACAAATCTCATGAAGGATGTAAATGCTAATTCCATCATTAATCAAGGCAAAAAGCCACTCAAAGGACACTACTCATTAAAGACCAATGTAACAGTACATGAACAGTAACTGAATGTGTTCTTCACCTCATAACTTTTTAACCCTAAGTCCAAATGAGACAAATGATATACCCTTAGAAAGATCTGAACTTCTAATACAATCTTCACGAAGACTTCCCAATCTAAATCAATCTCTAATGGGGTATAAGACTGAAGCGAAGTTCTGTCAAATTTTAGGAAAATTTGACAGCACTTCCCTTGAAAATGCAACTAACCAATTTTCCATTCTAATACTTCCACCTGCATAAAACTCAACCTGCAACCTCATATAACATAACTTAATCCCAAGAGTAACTCCAAACTCAAATCAAGGCAACAACCGCACTCTTAATCATCTAATCATATCCAAGCTATACAATGATGCAATTGTACATTCATAACCATACTCAAGTCCATATTGCATTAATCATCATACATAAGAGTTTTACAATTTCATTGGCATTTCCTAACCAAATTTCCAAGACCAATAACAATATCTCATTTACCTTATTCCATTGCTCATATGAATTACAATTATACATTTACATAACCAAACTTCAAATACACAATAAAACAAGCACAATCTGTCTTGATCCACTTCCACTTGATTTCTTGCTAAAAACCTGGAATTTGGGAAAATAAGGGGGGTGAGCTTGGGGAGCCCAAAAGGTTCTATGCTTATAACCAAATAATGAACAAAACAGTTTTAGAAGTCCATTTCCATATAAATTTCTTTTGGATCATAAAACATTGTTTTCTTCAAAACTCTAGTCATTTTCTTGAAATCACAAATCATTCATTTTTCAATGGTTCATAAAATCATAAACTAAGAACTCTTGTCATTTTCTTGAAATCACAAATAATTCATTTTTCAATGGTTCATAAAATCATAAACTAAGAACTCTTGTCATTTTCTTGAAATCACAAATCATTCATTTTTCAATGGTTCATAAAATCATAAACGCAATTCACGCATTTTTCAAACTTTCATGAAATTATGAATGCAATTCAACTTATCACAATTCACATCATATAACACATACAACCTAACACATAATAATGGTTTGGCAAGTCCACAATTCTTGGCAACCATATAGTCTCATTTAATGAGCTTATATGAGCAAATCTTGAGGAGTCCAAATATTGGATCATCCTATGCCACAGTCGGGCAGCCGGGCGAAGGCTTTTCATGGTCATCGTGCACGAGACATTTCTTGGGTGGACTTAACCTAACCCACATAACATATAATCATGTCTTGAAACTTGATTGCCCAAAGGCAAAAATCTTGAAAATCTTGGAAATCTTGTTTTGCATAAATCATGCAAATTTTCATAAATCATTTCATGATCATAAAGCATTTCATATGCAATGCATCATCATTCCTCAACAAAATCACATTCACATGACAAATCATCAATCATCCAATTCACATAACATTTTCAAATCATTCATACCATTATACATCAACGATAGCAATTTCTCAAGGCATTTAAAAACAATGAGTTTGAAAGCATTTTTATATTCTTAATTTCTTTGAAAAATGTGTCAATGGCCCATTATTTAACTATAAACATAAAACCTACCTTATAATTCCTTGCTTGAAAACCTTGTTCCCATGGCCTTCCCTTGCTTTCCATTCCTCTTTCCTCTCACCATTTTCCTAAAAATCAACACAAATTCCCAAATCAAAAGTCATCCAAAATACAACAAACCCTAAGGACACAAATCATGAAATTAATCTTGGAATCACAATACCCATTCCATTCTTAGTCTTTCTCAACCATAACCCAACTAAAATCTCATACTTAAACATAAGGCTTACCTTAAACTTCCACCAACACCAAGAGTTTCTTGGTTCAAGATGAAGCTCTAGCCTTCCTCTCCACTTTTAACTCTTGGACTTTCTTCAAATACTTGCTTAAACTCTTGGAAAGTCAAGACCTAGGCATGCTTCTTTCTTTTTCTCCTTCTCCCTTCCTCTTCCACGAAACCTCCTCCTTCTCCCTCTAATTTTCAAAATTCCTCTCCTTTCCTACCACTAACTTACTTCTTTTATTCCCCTTTTATACCACTTCACTCACTTAAGCCCATAAGCCCTAAAGCCTAACTCCCTTCTTCTTCTTCCTCCTTATTTCCTCTTTAAACCACTCAAGGCCCACTCATCTTTAAGCCCATCTACTCTTCTCCTCTTTTCCTTATTCTCCCACTAATTCATTTAACTCCTCTTCTTTTTATACTCCTTCTTCATTTAACTCAAGCCCATCTTCACTTAAGCCCAATTCCTTCCTTCTTCATTTTGTTTCCATTCTTTTCCTTTTAATTTCCACTTCATGGACTCAAGCCCAAATGTCTCGTTTAAACCCCTTTTCTTTTCTCCTTTTATTTAACTATCTATCTCACTTACTTTCGACCTAAATGGGCTCTAGCCCAAAGGCTTCTTTCATTCTAATGCCTTAAACTAAATAAAACCTAAGCTAATATCATCCTTAAATTGTAACTCAAATGGACCCTAGCCTTGGGCTTCCTTTCTTCCTTTTATACTACTTCCTACTCACTTAAGCCCATAAGCCCAAAGCCCATTCACTTCTTCTTCCTTTCTTCTTATTTTCCTCTTATACTACTCAAGCCCACTTATTCTTCCTTCTTTCTTCTCATCCTACTAAATCACTTAAGTCCAAACCATTTCTTCTTCTTTTCATATGATTTAGGCCCATTATTCTCTTAGGCCCAATTGAACTCTAAACTCTTAAATTCAACTAACACATTTAATTGTATTAATTCATGCCACCTAACTCATTACTCTCTTTTAACCCTTTTCTTTTTATATCACCACTTAGGCCCAACTTGAGTCTAAGGCCCATTTAACCCTTAATACATTTATAACCTGCATAACACCTTAATACACTTAATCCATGTCATATAGTCTTAGTCTAATCAACATGTTAATTAAATTTCCTTAACATGCTAATTAAGTCCACAAAATACAATAATTGAATCCTATTAAATCATGTCACCTAATTTCATGACACCTTACCTTAAGCATATTAACATGTCAATTAATTCCACATTAATCCATCTCGTATTTAAACCATATTTTCCATTTCATTTCAATTTCAAGAATTCTCAACTTCTTTACTCATGAATAATCATTAAAAAAAATCCTTATTTAATAATCCTAGCTTACCAAAAAGATTCGGGGTCCAATAATTTTGGAACAAAGGTGAAGTAATTTAGCTAATCAGACTTCGGTACTTGTACATCTTGATTATCCACTCTTTAAACAGAGTTTAGAGAGGAATAAGAATGTTGGTTAACTCTTCTAGCTGTTGCTTAATTTCATATGACCGTTCCTTAACTCCCTCATTTCCATTTGTAAATGATTCGGATAAATCTTGTCCAGCTCTACCTGTTAGTCGAGTAGTCGAGTTGTTATAGTCGACTAGTGTTAACATATTTTGCTGCAGGCTTGACTTTGCTCCTCGATAAGTCAACTAGTGATATGATAGTCGATTAGTGTTACTATTCCAATGATTTTTAGTCGACTTGCAACATATTAGTCAACTTGTTTTAACTCCCATCTGATGATCCTTAATTCTTAGTCGACTTGTGCCATACTTAGTCGACTTTTTGTTGATTCCAACAGATACATTTAATCAAATCTTCCCATAATCTTTATTTTTAATGTCGAAATCATGTTGAAGATGTTTCCTTCTTGATTCTTCAATGATTTACAATGTCTTCTAGATTTCTTTCAATCCAACACACCTGAAATAAATTTCTTAACAAATTCTATACATTTTATTATTATCAAAACATAAGTAGGAATTAATTTGTCAACCACCCATGGTCCAACATAAGTCGACTGATGTTGAGGTATTAGTCATGAATTTTTGATTAGCTTGATGACTATTAGATTGGGATAAATTGATTAAGTGTTTCTAGTCGAGTATTATAGCCATAGTCGATTAATAGTCTTTGACTAGTCGACTAGTTTTATGTCAGTCGACTACAATACTTGATTGTCCCATTTTTTAATTTTTTTCAAGTCGAACATAATCTTGTTAGTCGACTGATACACATATTTTTTCCAAACTAGTCGACTAATCATCTTCGACCAGTCGACTAGTTTTATGTCAGTCAACCCTCATCTCTTAATTTTATTAGTCGACTAATGCAGTACCAGTCAACTATAAGTTATCATGGGTCTCTTTAAAAACCCAATCTTTCCCCAATTCTCCGAGAAGCCACCGTCTTCTATCTTCGAAATTTCTTCTTTCTAGTCGACTAATCTCTTCAGATTTCTTCAAATCCACAATACACATCTTCAACCCTCTCACAAAAACAAAAAACCCACTCATCATTTCAACAAATCAACCTTTCTTCTCCAGAATTCTCTTTTCGGTACCTAAAAACCCTAACGTTTGAAATCGATCTTGTTATTCCCAAATCACTCAAATCTTACAAAATGGGTCCAAGAAAAACTACAGGCAAAGGAAAGCAAGTTGAAACCCCACCTCAACGTCCAAGGGTTTGTGGCACATCTTGAAGGGGTGGCATTGAACGTGAGAATGAAGAGGTTGAACCGAGGTTTATCTCTAAAGAGGCTCAAAATCTATACAACAAGGTATTGAAAACTGAAGTTCTTATTCCTTCAATGAGGTTTGATTGGGTTAAGTTAGAACATAGTGAATTTATGAATTTGTTTAATGAAATCACAAGTCTAGGATTGAGATACTTTTTGGGCTTTACGGATGACATAAATGAAGACTTGGTCAGAGAATTTTATGCCAATTTAAATGTAACAAGAAGTAATGTTGACAGTGGAGTTACTTTGAAATCAAGTATTCAAGGAAAAGAAATTTTTATCTGTGAAGCAAATCTATATATTTGGTTTCATTTCCCTACAGGAGGAATTAGGCCAAGTGCTTCCTTCTTAGATTTAAATATTTTGATACATGAGGATGTTGATACTGATGAGGAAGTTGAAGAAAATTTTGATTATATTGAAGAGAAAGGAGATGAGTTACTTGGTAGATTATGTTTTGATCATTCCTCACCTTATGAGGCAATGGATTTGCCATTAAATTATCGCTTACATTATGCTATTAGTAGAGTGGTTTATCCAAAGAAAGCGAGTAACAATCATATTACATCTCTGGATAAAAAAATTCTTTGGCACTTAGATGAAGTGTTCGGCCCCGATTCACATTAAGCATGTTTTCTTTATTTTGAGGTTTAGATTGATTAATTCCTTTTAGTTAGAATAATTTGGGATTTTTAGTACTTAGTTAATAAAAATTAATTGGAGGTATTTAGTTAAAATTAGAGTTTGATAAGTTTTTAGAAATTAAAAAGATTAAGATGGTATAAGGGCATTATAGGAAATCGTATATGTTTTTAAGGCTTAAGGTTAATAAAGTGGGCTTTTAGCCCTTTTAAATGTCATTTAAATGAAGAAGAAAGGAAGCATTTGGGCTAGGGTCCACATAAGTTGAAATTAAAGGAGAAAAGAAAGAAATAAATGATGATGTAGCCGTGGGACATGAAGGAGGCCACGCAAATTGCGAGGGAAATAAGAAGAGCTCATAAAATGTTGTAGTTTTGTTATAGGTTATCAGTTAAGAAGCAAGTGTTGGATCGGAAAAAGAAAGCATGCTTAGTATGGAGAAACGATAGATTTCAAAACTTTTTAAGAAATCATCTTACAGCGGAAGCAATATATCCAAATCAACATGCTAATCCATACATGATATGGTATAAGGATAATAAAACCAAGAACAAGATAAAAGGAATTACCGACTCCTTATCATGACTTTAAATCCTAATTGTGCTATCCTCCCTTCTTATATCCAAATCCTTTGCCTTTGAGTCTTTTCCTTTAGCAATCTATCTTCTTCCTTGTTGTAGTATCCTCAACCAATTAGATTTACCACTTGTTCTTCAAGGACAACTAGGTTAACAAAATCCTTTGGTGGGAAAGGAGAAGAAATATTTGGAGGAGATTTTCTTAGAAGAAGAAGAACCAAAATTGAAACTCTTTAAATTCTTTCACTTAGGAATTTCGGTTCTACCTTGCATGAAAGGAGAGAATCTCTAAAAACCATGCAAGAAGCCTTTCTTACATCTCAATTTCGAAATATGCATGAATGGAAAGAGTGAGAGGCATCCAATGCATCACTTCTTACATTAATCACTCATCAAATAGCCAATAAATGAGACTTACTTCATTTATCTTTAAAATGGCTATTTGAAAAGACCATAACCTATAATTGAATACCCATTTCGGTTTTGGCAAGAAGAAAGAAGGAAGATGGTCCATCTAATGCACATCTTTCATCTTTAATCTAATGAATGCAAATAGGTTACATGCCAACATTAAAAGCCAACCATTAAACCATTTAATGGTAAGTTCATAACTCCATTTAATAATGATGAACCATAATAAAGACCATCTTTATTTAGTATTTTAATGTCAAATGTGTGGTTACACATCTAACCTAACACAATTTCGAAATTGCTTCCTCTCCATTAAAAAAAAATTGTTTTAATATAATTAATCTAATCAATTACATTAAACCAAAACAAGCCCATTTCTAAATGGGCATATGGGCTTCCAATTAACCATTAATTAGTATAAGCCCATCATTCAATTATGGATTTCTAAAGCCTCCAAACTACTTCTTACTTAGCTTGATAATCTTCCTTAAAGCCAAGTGGGGAATCTTATTGGACTTTGATAATTCAAGCTCCAATAAGCCCAGAAATAATTCAATCTCATTGGAATTAATTCTAGCTTATTAACTAAATGTCATTCCACTAAAGACAATTAGTTGAACTCTTGAATTATTAAATATTATGAGAATATGTCCAATTGCAAACCCTATTTAGAACCTTATTATAGCCATCCGCACAACAAAGGGTAAAATTACCGTTTTGCCCTTATGTTGGTTTTTCCTTCTAGATCTCTCATTTTACTTTATATGGTGATTAACACATAAGATCTCATCTTAGTGTTAAGACTTGATGGGTAGCTAGTCCATCAAACTACTAGCGCCAGTTTAATCACCAAATCTCCTTAAAACATCTAGAAGAGATGATAACACTATAAACTCTTTATTTGAGTGAATGTTCCCTGATACATGTTTCAATTAATAATTCCAACATGCAGACACTCGGATTAATACCCTATAAAAATCCATTCCGATCATATCAAGAATTATAATGAAACACATATGAGTTCACCACTCATCAAGATTGTGGTTCATCATGGCGAATGCTTAAGTTGTATGTTTTAAGATTAAAGTAACGACCCACTTTATTCTTGAAAACATACTTGATTCAATTCATTTAATAGTTCCATTATCGATAGTCTACTACTATCATGATATGAAACTCATCATTCCCTTTAAGTAAACTCCTTTACTTATATGGAGATAAATCGCAACACTACGATCTAAACCATAATCAAACGACCAACTTGATTATTCAACTGTGAATCAATTAATTGATTCTAATAATATACATGTTTCCCATACATCTCTATGTATATGTATATTACTTACATATGAATCTTGGTACCTTATGACCAGATATATAATGCTCATACAGATAAAACCAAACTCTTTTGTTTTATTAATAATAAATATTTTCATTACAAAGCAGAATCAAGAAGATAAAGTTACATGTAAATACACTTGCTTTCGAGGGCACTATATTTACATAACTCCAACAATCTCCCACTTGCCCTAAAGCAAGTTTGACATATCCTTCATTCCCATCCCTTCTAGGTGACCCACAAAGCTCTTTTGAGTCAATGTCTTTGTGAACGGATCAGCAAGGTTTTGCTCTGAGGAATCTTTACCACATCCACTTCTCCACGTTGTATTATCTCCTTATAAGACGATACTTTCGCTCAATGTGTTTGGCACTTTGTGGTTCCGAGGTTCTTTAGAATTAGCCACGCCCACTATTATCACAATAAAGTGTAATGGCTTTTTACGCCTCTGGAACTACCTCCAAATCATTTAGGAACTTCGAGCAGATCGCTTCCTTTGCCGCTTCACAAGCGACAACATACTCAACCTCCATAGTCGAATCAGCAATACAAGATTGCTTGACACTCCTCCAAACTATGGCTTCACCTCTTAAAGTAAATATAGAACCAGAAGTTGATTTCCTTGAATCAACATCTGATTGGAAATCAGAATCCGTATATCCTATCGGAATAAGATTACTTCCAGAGTAAACAAGCATTAAGTTCTTCGTCCTACGAAGATACTTAAGTATACACTTAACCGCAGTTCAATGTTCCATTCCTGGATTGGACTGAAATCTGCTTACCAGTCCCACTGCGTAACAGATATCCGGTCTAGTGCACAGCATTGCATACATCAAACTACCAACTGCCGAAACATATGGAATGTTACGCATGCGTTGAACCTCCTCTTGGGTTTTAGGTGCTTGTTCCTTTGAAAGTTTGATTCCATGTCTAGTAGGAGTGAAACCCCTCTTGGAATCTTGCATGGCGAACTTATTGAGCATATTCATAATGTAGGTTAGTTGAGACAAAACTATCTTCTTGTTCTTACGATCCCTTATATGTTTGATCCCTAGAACATAGGTAGCCTCTCCCAAATAATTCATTGAAAACTGTTCATTCAGTCATCCTTTAACCGCAGATAACATTCCCACATCATTCCCAATGAGCAGAATGTCATCAACATACAGGATTAGGAAAGTAACCTTACCTTCTTGTATTCTTTTGTAAACACAAGGCTCATCTAGGTTTTGTATCAACATGCTAATCCATACATGATATGGTATAAGGATAATAATACCAAGAACAAGATAAAAGGAATTTCTGACTCCTTCGCTACAGCTTTAAATCCTCGCTGCGCTATCCTCTCCTTCTTATATCCAAATCCTTTGCCTTTGAGTCTTTTCCTTTATCAATCTATCTTCTTCCTTTTTGTAGTATCCTCAACCAATTAGATTTACTACTTGTTCTTCAGGGACAACTAGGTTAATAAAATCCTTTGGTGGGAAAGGAGAAGAAATATTTGGAGGAGATTTTCTTAGAAGAAGAAGAACCAAAATTGAAACTCTTTTAATTCTTTCACTTAGGAATTTCGGCTCTACCTTGCATGAAAGGAGAGAATCTCTAAAAACCATGCAAGAAGCCTTTCTTACATCTCAATTTCGAAATATGCATGAATGGAAAGAGTGAGAGGCATCCAATGCATCACTTCTGACATTAATCACTCATCAAATAGCCAATAAATGAGACTTACTTCATTTATCTTTAAAATGGCTATTTGAAAAGACCATAACCTATAATTGAATACCCATTTCGGTTTTGGCAAGAAGAAAGAAGGAAGATGGTCCATCTAATGCACATCTTTCATCTTTAATCTAATGAATGCAAATAGGTTACATGCCAACATTAAAAGCCAACCATTAAACCATTTAATGGTAAGTTCATAACTCCATTTAATAATGATGAACCATAATAAAGACCATCTTTATTTAGTATTTTAATGTCAAATGTGTGGTTACGCATCTAACCTAACACAATTTCGAAATTGCTTCCTCTCCATTAAAAAAAAATTGTTTTAATATAATTAATCTAATCAATTACATTAAACCAAAACAAGCCCATTTCTAAATGAACATATGGGCTTCCAATTAACCATTAATTAGTATAAGCCCATCATTCAATTATGGATTTCTAAAGCCTCCAAACTACTTCTTACTTAGCTTGATAATCTTCCTTAAAGCCAAGTGGGGAATCTTATTGGACTTTGATAATTCAAGCTCCAATAAGCCCAGAAATAATTCAATCTCATTGGAATTAATTCTAGCTTATTAACTAAATGTCATTCCACTAAAGACAATTAGTTGAACTCTTGAATTATTAAATATTATGAGAATATGTCCAATTGCAAACCCTATTTAGAACCTTATTATAGCCATCCGCACAACAAAGGGTAAAATTACCATTTTGCCCTTATGTTGGTTTTTCCTTCTAGATCTCTCATTTTACTTTATATGGTGATTAACACATAAGATCTCATCTTAGTGTTAAGACTTGATGGGTAGCTAGTCCATCAAACTACTAGCGCCATTTAATCACCAAATCTCCTTAAAACATCTAGAAGAGATGATAACACTATAAACTCTTTATTTGAGTGAATGTTCCACGATACATGTTTCAATTAATAATTCCAACATGCGAACCTCGGATTAATACCTATAAAAATCCATTCGATCATATCAAGAATTATAATGAAACACATATGAGTTCACCACTCATCAAGATTGTGGTTCATCATGTAGCGAATGCTTAAGTTGTATGTTTTAAGATTAAAGTAACGCCCACTTTATTCTTGAAAACATACTTGATTCCAGATTCATTTAATAGTTCCATTATCGATAGTCTACTACTATCATGATATGAAACTCATCATTCCCTTTAAGTAAACTCCTTTACTTATATGGAGATAAATCGCAACACTACGATCTAAACCATAATCAAACGACCAACTTGATTATTCAACTGTGAATCAATTAATTGATTCTAATAATATACATGTTTCCCATACATCTCTATGTATATGTATATTACTTACAAATGAATCTTGGTACCTTATGACCAGATATATAATGCTCATACAGTAAAACCAAACTCTTTTGTTTTATTAATAATAAATATTTTCATTACAAAGCTCAGAATCAAGAAGATAAAGTTACATGTAAATACACTTGATTTCGAGGCACTATATTTACATAACTCAACAATCTCCCACTTGCCCTAAAGCAAGTTTGACATATCCTTCATTCCCATCCTTCAGGTGACCCACAAAGCTCTTTTGAGTCAATGTCTTTGTGAGCGGATCAGCAAGGTTTTGCTCTGAGGAATCTTTACCACATCCACTTCTCCACGTTGTATTATCTCCCTTATAAGATGATACTTTCGCCAATGTGTTTGGCGCTTTGTGGTTCCGAGGTTCTTTAGAATTAGCCAACGCCCCACTATTATCACAATAAAGTGTAATGGCTTTTCGCCTCTGGAACTACCTCCAAATCATTTAGGAACTTCGAGCCAGATCGCTTCCTTTTTCGCTTCACAAGCAGCAACATACTCAACCTCCATAGTCAAATCAAGAATACAAGATTGCTTGACACTCCTCCAAACTATGGCTTCACCTCTTAAAGTAAATATAGAACCAGAAGTTGATTTCCTTGAATCAACATCTGATTGGAAATCAGAATCCGTATATCTTGTCGGAATAAGATTACTTCCAGAGTAAACAAGCATTAAGTTCTTCATCCTACGAAGATACTTAAGTATACACTTAACCATGATCAATGTTCCATTCTGGATTGGATGAAATCTGCTACCGGTCCCATCTGCGTAATGATATCCGGTCTAGTGCACAGCATTGCATACATCAAACTACCAACTGCCGAAACATATGGAATGTTACGCATGCGCTCAACCTCTGTTGGGTTTTAGGTGCTTGTTCCTTTGAAAGTTTGATTCCATGTCTAGTAGGAGTGAAACCCTCTTGGAATCTTGCATGGCGAACTTATTGAGCATATTCATAATGTAGGTTAGTTGAGAAAACTATCTTCTTGTTCTTACGATCCCTTATATGTTTGATCCCTAGAACATAGGTAGCCTCTCCCAAATAATTCATTGAAAACTGCTCATTCACCATCCTTAACCGCAGATAACATTCCACATCATTCCTAATGAGCGTAATGTTATCAACATGAGATTAGGAAAGTAACCTTACCTTCTTGTATTCTTTTGTAAACACAAGGCTCATCTAGGTTTTGTATCAACATGCTAATCCATACATGATATGGTATAAGGATAATAAAACCAAGAACAAGATAAAGGAATTTTCGACTCCTTATTCTGACTTTAAATCCTCATTGCGCTATCCTCTCCTTCTTATATCCAAATCCTTTGCCTTTGAGTCTTTTCCTTTATCAATCTATCTTCTTCCTTTTTGTAGTATCCTCAACCAATTAGATTTACCACTTGTTCTTCAAGGAAAACTAGGTTAATAAAATCCTTTGGTGGGAAAGGAGAAGAAATATTTGGAGGAGATTTTCTTAGAAGAAGAAGAACCAAAATTGAAACTCTTTCAATTCTTTCACTTAGGAATTTCGGCTCTACCTTGCATGAAAGGAGAGAATCTCTAAAAACCATGCAAGAAGCCTTTCTTACATCTCAATTTCGAAATATGCATGAATGGAAAGAGTGAGAGGCATCCAATGCATCACTTCTGACATTAATAACTCATCAAATAGCCAATAAATGAGACTTACTTCATTTATCTTTAAAATGGCTATTTGAAAAGACCATAACCTATAATTGAATACCCATTTCGGTTTTGGCAAGAAGAAAGAAGGAAGATGGTCCATCTAATGCACATCTTTCATCTTTAATCTAATGGATACAAATAGGTTACATGCCAACATTAAAAGCCAACCATTAAACCATTTAATGGTAAGTTCATAACTCCATTTAATAATGATGAACCATAATAAAGACCATCTTTATTTAGTATTTTAATGTCAAATGTGTGGTTACACATTTAACCTAACACAATTTCGAAATTGTTTCTTCTCCATTAAAAAAAAAATTGTTTTAATATAATTAATCTAATCAATTACATTAAACTAAAACAAGCCCATTTCTAAATGAACATATGGGCTTCCAATTAACCATTAATTAGTATAAGCCCATCATTCAATTATGGACTTCTAAAGCCTCCACACTACTTCTTACTTAGCTTGATAACCTTCCTTAAAGCCAAGTGGGGAATCTTATTGGACTTTGATAATTCAAGCTCCAATAAGCCCAGAAATAATTCAATCTCATTGGAATTAATTCTAGCTTATTAACTAAATGTCATTCCACTAAAGACAATTAGTTGAACTCTTGAATTATTAAATATTATGAGAATATGTCAAATTGCAAACCCTATTTAGAACCTTATTATAGCCATCCGCACAACAAAGGGTAAAATTACCGTTTTGCCCTTATGTGTTAGAGTAGTGTCCTAAAGGCAATCGCCTTTAGCGCATTTTGTACAAATTTGTGTACAGTCTTTATGAATAAATAAAGAAAGGCATATTTCATTAATTTGTTGTTCATTATTTATGAACTGATATAGATCTGTAATCAAATTAATGAAGTCCATGATATATGACATAGCATGAAGGAAATTATGATGTGATCACACTACTGAGATTCCTATCATGTGCAATTATGTCATTATCTACATTATCCTAGTCATAGGATTCTTGAGATGGACATCGGTAATCCGGAAAGACTAGCACATCTCATGCTCCTTTATTTGATCAAGGTGGATCTCGTAAGCTGTAAATATGAGATATTTAGGGTTGAGATGTGGATGCTTACTAGAGGTAGTAAGTACATTGGATGACTGCCATGAGATCATCACATGGTTCTAATGTCGATGATAATCTCATCATAGCAATGGTGCAAGTATCCTTAGACTTGAGGTCTTTGAATGATATCTTGGATCTTGATTACGTGCTTTGACTCCATTCCTTGTTGCTTACAGAGGTCGCTCATAGGGTGGTGCTTGGGTGCAGTTTGAGGTATTCAAGGTAATTGAGTAGCCAATAGAGGATTCACCACTTCGTGATAGCGAAGATGATACCCATGGCCTCTCGTCGGGTCATTACTTAGAAATCTCTAATGGAGTATGTATGTCGTGAAGAGTGTCTTCAATGACATATAAAGTAATGAGTCCCGTGACAAGAACTGAAATCACTTGGACTAGATTTGGCGTAGTCGATCTAGTGAGAGTTGACACATTGCCCATACTCATAACCAAGTGGGGTATAAGATGGTGAAAGGACGAATTGCACCAGTAATTGTCTATGGAAGGGTTTGTGATATGGTTCTGATGAATATATGTTCATTCGTCAAACCAATTACTTTCCGGTCAATTGGGGTCATGATGTGTTGCTAGATACCGCTCATGACTTGCTTAGATTAAGTGTTAATCTAAGTGGCCAACATAACCGGAACCTAATGGGTCACACGATAAGAGTGTCTCGGAGAACTTGTAAAATAGTTTTGGACAGAGTTCCAATATATGGAGAGCAATCGGATTAAATGGATCCGATGAGATCGAGATATGTCCCGATGAGATCGCGACATCGATATTCTTTGAAAAAGGTTTTCGGGGTTTTTCCCATACGGGACGGTAGGACCGACCCAGTGTAAGCTGGACCACTTGATAATATATATATATATATATATATGATTAATTAATTAAATAATATATATATATATATATATATATATATGTTGAAAACGTGGATGAAGGAAGAAGATGGAAGAACCTTCCATCATTTTGCTTAGTCATTAAGTCATTAATGACTAAAAGACAAAATACAAGTTGATGGAGAAAAGATGATGATCGTGGGATATAAAAGAAGAAATAGAAAGAGTTTTAAAAAGGGCCTTTTGCTTAAGATCATCGTTGGCTTTGAAGAGAAGTTGAAAGAAAAAGTTTCTAACTCTTCTCATCATTGTGCTTCTCCATCTTCAAGCATTTTCTTCTCAAGCTCCTCCATCGTGTTTCTCCAAGCTCTCCATAGAAAAAAGGTAAGATCTAGCAGTCTTTAATTTGTTCTAGCTATTCCCGGGTCAAAGGGTTTGTCCCGGTTAGGTTCTCCGATCTCTGCGTGGATACCGTTAGAGACGGTCTCCTTTGGTCGTTCGGTTTGAGTTTGTTATATATATACACATGGATCCTGGCTTTCGGGAAGGTCCCGGAATAAAAATTTTTGTTTTCCGCACCGTGGGCATGTGATGTTCACACCAGGATTTTCCTACAGTGGTATCAGAGCCACTTGTATCGTATATAACAACGAAACCATGACTAGGTCGGAGTTGCTATAGCTTGTGATGATGATGCATGTTGTATATGTTGAATTTCGAATTCAGTATGAGATATAGTTTTTGAAATTTTCTTGCCCAGATATGTTCACAAGATGTTTTTGCATATGTCTGTGGAAGCCCGGAATTTATCAATGTGATTTGTTATGGTTTTGCTAATTTATTCCCTAATGTGCTGGGTGCTGTCTTTGTGCACATTCACTGAACAGGCATGCTTATAAATTGGAGAATAAATTGTAGAAAAATGGTTTTTCGGATTTTCTTTCACCTACATGTCCCTAAGATGTTTCTGAATGTCTATGTGGATGGAAAAATGTTTTCGAGGTGATTTACTATTTATTTGAGAATTTATTGTGTGCTGCTGGGAATAGCTGTGTTAAGGAACACAGATTTTGCATTGGCTTTGTTGCTGAGGTTGAATGAGTTTGATGGAAATAAATCCTGAAAAAATTCATGGAGCATGTTGGGAACATCTAGTGACCTCTGTAATTTTCTCAGAATTTATTGAAATTGTTTCAATGGGTTTTTCAAGCAAAACATAAAGCTTGGCAGTTTTGAGAAAGTTGCTAGAGCTGTTTTGTTTGGAATGAGAAATTGTGTAATGTGATTAAAAATGTGTTACATTGATGTTGTATGCTTGCCTAAATGAATTTTTGAAATTAGGTTTCCAAATAATTTTCGGATGTCAAATGTGTCTCATTAGCGTCTCGATAGTATATTCCTTATCTTGATTGTTTTGGCGTCACAAATTTTGTGACCGGTCAAGTAGTCTTGATAAAGTGTAGACTACCTAGAGATACTTAGGTTGATAATTTGATATTCTCGAATTATTTGGAAATCCAAGTGAATAACAGTATATTCACCGATTTCAAATTCTTCATATATAGTTTGACTATATATGGTAAGCAACAATGAAAGTGTTTCATTGGTACATCAAGGTAAAGTGTATTAGACTTGGTATTGTGAATTTGAACTATACGAATTGAGAAATTAGCCAATTAAGATAGCAATTCCAACTGCACAAGTCGACTTATACGTTCATAACTCGACTTGTTTGTTGCACTGTAGACGCATAAGTCGACTTGCACAATAGTACAAGTCGACTTGTTCGTGTACAGCTGCATAAGTCGACTTACACATGCATAAGTCGACTTACACAGAGGCATAAGTCAACTTATACATACACAAGTCGACTTATAACATGCAAATGAGGGATGATGGATGATTTTAGGTATGAATTCAATGTGATTGATGAAGTACCCTAAGTCATTCCATATAGTCATGGTGACTATAATCCTACGGCTTGGAGAAGAAGAAGATGAGACCTGAAAACCCTCAAATTCATATGAAAACTAACGCCTTCCATTAATATGGGGAGAACCAAAGTTCTTATAGAGTTGGGTTGTTGGGCAAACCTAAGCTCACTCTATACGGATATGTTCGAACCATGGAAAATGAGATTTTCGGATTAATGGGTCGGTTTTCACTAGAAGCGTTGATTTGTTGAGCAAACTCAAGGTCAACGTGGACAGAGGAGAAATTGGGTAGTGTACATCAGATGTGCATGCATCAAGAGTTGATGACCCAATGTGTGTGCATACATCAAAAGTTGATAGCACTAGTCGATAGTTGCACCTAAGATGGAAATGGTATGATTGATACCTGCCGATTGAACTAAGGTGGCTTGTTGGGCAAACCCAATGTCATTTTAGGAATGTCGGATATCTATCTATGATGCAATTGGTATGACCGATACCTACCGATTGAACTAAGGTGGCTTGTTGGGCAAACCCAAGGCCATTTTTAGGAATGTCGGATATCGACCCACTAGGACATTATTTCATAATGTTTCTTGGATTCGTACTGAGGGTTATGGATTCTATGAAACTAGTGGGAGCCATATGCATGTCATGCAAGTCCTTATGATCATGCAAGTAATTCTATTCTAACATTCTTTCTCTCTTTTCCCTATAGGTTATTGAAGATGACTTCAAGTGTGAACTTGCGCTCGCTTATGGAATCCAACAAGTTAACTAGACCAAATTTTCTAGATTGGCTAAGAAATCTGAGAATTGTTCTCAGGTCTGAGGAACTGGGATATATCTTAGATGTTCCACTTCCTGATCCACCTACTGCTGATGCTTCTGATGAGGATCAGAAAGCATATCGAAAGCATCTTAAAGACAGTGACATGGCTACCTGCATCATGCTTGCCTCGATGTCACCAGAGCTGCGTATAAAGCGGATGAGTCTATGGATGCTCATACCATAGTGTTTCATCTTAGGGAGCTGTTTGATGAGCAAGCTCGGTCTGAAAGGTTCGAGACCTCGAGGCTACTCTTCACTACTAAGATGACTCCAGGTTCATCTGCAGTGCAGTATGCACTGAAGATGAATAGGTATATTGAGAGATTGGTCGTCTTAGGTTTTGTCATGGATTATGAATTAAGTATTGACTTAATTCTGGTTGGATTGTCTGATAGTTTTTCACAGTTTGTGTTAAACTATCGGATGAACCAAGTATCCACAACAATCCCTGAGTTGATCAATCTACTCAAGACAGCAGAGCAAGCTATCAAGAAGGATAGCAAGCAAGTGCTGATGGTGGACTCTTCTTCTGCTTCAAAGAAAAAGAAACAGAAGAAGAAAAGGTCTAAGAAACCAAAAGGAAGTATAGCCAAGAAGAAAACCAAAGAGGCGCACTAAAGGAACTTGCTTCCATTGTGGCAAGGCGGTCACTGGAAGCTAAACCAGTAAAGTCTATCTGGAGGCTGAAGCAAAAAAGGCATCGATGCCTCGACTTCTTCGTGTATGTTTGTCATTGAGGTTAATCATTTTCGATCATAACATATGGGTATTAGATACCAGTTGTGGCTCACACATATGCGATGATATGCGGGGCCTCGGACGATGAGATGACTCATGAAGGGAGAGGTAGACTGCGTGTGGGAAATGGAGCAAGAGTTCTTTGCATTAGCCGTAGGCACTTACTTTTGTCACTCCTCGGTGGGCTTGTAATTAAATTGGATGATTGTTATTTTGTACTGTATTAACAAAGAACATATTATGCATTTCTTGTTTTAATAGATTTGGTTTCCATTTGAATTTTAGTAACAATGGTTGTTCTATTAGTTTGAATGGAATGCTTTATGGTCTTGGTACTTTATGCAATGGAATTTACATATTAGATATGTCACATCCAATTATGAATGTCAATGACACGAAAAGGCATAAACGAGATAATTTAAAATCAACTTACTTATGGCATTGTCGCCTTGGCCATATAAATGAGAGACGCATAGCTAAGCTCCATAAGAGTGGTAGTTTAGGATCATTTGATTATGAATCATATGACACATGCGAATCTTGTTTATTAGGCAAGATGACTAAGTTACCCTTTAGGGAAAGGGTGAGCGAGCATCGGAGTATTAGACCTAATATATTGGATGTATGTGGTCCGATGTCCATCCATGCTAGAAGTGGTTACCTTTACTTCATTACCTTTATCGATGACTATTCTCGATATGGGTACTTGTATCTGATGAGATACAAATCTGAAGCATTTGAAAAGTTCAAACAATTCAGAAATGAAGTAGAAAACCAACTTGGGAAAAGTATCAAGACATTACGATCTGATCGTGGTGGGGAATACTTAGACCAAGAGTTTTTGGATTATCTCATAGATAATGGGATTTTATCTCAATGGACTCCTCCTTACACACCACAGCATAATGGTGTGGCAGAAAGAAGAAATCGAACCTTGTTAGACATGGTACGATCAATGATGGGCTTTGCAAAGTTACCAAAATCCTTTTAGGGGTATGCAATCGAGACAGCTGTTTACTTGCTAAACAGAGTCCCATCAAAGATAGTTGATGTTACTCCATATGAGATGTGGACTAACAAAAGACCCTATCTTACTCATTTGAAAGTTTGGGGCTGTCCTGCTTATGTGAAGCGGACACAGTCAGATAAACTTGATGCAAAATCTGACAAGTGTTTGTTCGTAGGATATCCTAAAGAAACAAGGGGATATCAGTTCTACTCACGAGGAACAAAGGTGTTTGTTTCAAAGCATGCTGTCTTTTAGAAAGAGTTTCTTTTACAAAAAGGCGGTGGGAGCAAAATTGAGCTTGAAGAAGTTCAAGATGCGTGACAGATGCGATCAATCGCTGAACCTCAAACTGTAACTCATACAGATGAAGTAACAGTTCAACCTTTTACAACACACGAAGTTCGTAGGTCACGTAGGATACGCTCTGTTCTCGAGAGATATGGATTTCTCGTGAATGAACAGGATGACGTATTGCTCATAAAAGATAATGAGCCTACCACCTATGAAGAGGTTCTGAAGAGTTCAGAGTCTCAGAAATGGCTTCATGCCATGCAAGCTGAAATGGATTCTATGTATGAAAACCAAGTATGGACTTTGGTTGATGCACCCGAAGGAATAAAACCCATAGGGTGTAAATGGATTTTCAAGAAGAAAACCGACATGGATGGTAATGTAATTACCTATAAAGCAAGGCTTATGGCTAAAGGTTTTCTTCAAAGACAAGGAGTTGACTACGACGAGACCTTCAGCCCAGTAGCAATGCTTAAATCCATTAGAATACTCCTAGCCATTGCCACTCATTATGATTATGAGATATGACAAATGGATGTGAAGACAGCTTTCCTAAATGGAAATCTAGTTGAGGATGTGTATATGACACAACCTGAGGGCTTCACCTCCTATGATGGCGAAAAGGTATGCAAGCTTCAGAAATCCATCTATGGATTGAAACAAGCATCCAGGAGTTGGAATATCCGTTTTGATGAGGTAATCAAAGAGTTTGGTTTCTCACAAAATCCGGATGAACACTGTGTGTATAAGAAGGTCAATGGGACTGCAATCGTATTCCTTGTGCTATATGTGGATGACATATTATTACTAGGAAGCGATGTCTCTATCTTCTTAATCAGTCAAGATTTGGTTGTCCAAACAATTTGCCATGAAAGACCTTGGTGAAGCAACTTATATCCTTGGGATAAGGATCTATAGAGATAGATCAAAAGGTTGCTTGGTCTTTCACAATCAACGTACATAGACAAGATGCTAAAGAGGTTTAGCATGGAGCAATCCAAGAGAGGGTACCTTCCCGTGACTCATGGGATAACACTCTCGAAATCTATGTGTCCTAAAACACAAGATGAGAGGATGCGCATGGATATGATCCCGTATGCATCAGCGGTAGGATCTATCATGTATGCTATGCTATGTACGAGACCCGATGTAGCATATGCTCTAAGTGTTACGAGCAGATACCAATCGGATCCTAGTGAGGGTCACTGGATGGCTGTCAAGAATATCCTTAAGTACTTAAGAAGGACTAAGGATGTTTTCTTGATATATGGGGATGGAGATCTCCAAGTGAGCGGGTATATAGATGCCAGTTTTCAATCTGATAAGGATGATTCCAAATCCCAATCAGGTTATGTATTCACACTGAACGGCGGGGCAGTCAGTTGGAAAAGTTCCAAACAAGAGACGACTGCCGATTCAACAACCGAGGCAGAGTACATTGCCGCTTCGAAGCAAAGAAGGAAGGTTTGGATCGAAGTTCATTCTTGAACTTGGTGTGGTTCCTAGCGATGATGGGCCCATCTGATTGTATTGTGACAACAATGGGGCTATTACTGAGCGAAGGAACCAAGGTCTCATCAACGATCCAAACACGTACTCGCAGATATCATTTGATAAGGAGATCATAGGGCGTGGTGATGTCCGGATCGAGAGAGTTCCCACCGAGCAGAATATTGCTGATCCGTTGACGAAGCCATTGTCACAAAAGAGTTTTGATTCTCATGTACTCGCCTATGGTATTAGATATCAAGGCGATTGGCTTTAGGTCAAGTGGGAGATTGTTAGAGTAGTGCCCTAAAGGCAATCGCCTTTAGCGCATTTTATCTGATTTATGTACGAGTCTTTATGAATAAATAAAGAAAGGCATATTTCATTAATTTGTTGTTCATTATTTATGAACTGATATAGATCTGTAATCAAATTAATGAAGTCTATGATATATGACATAGCATGAAGGAAATTATGATGTGATCACACTACTGAGATTTCTATCATGTGCAATTATGTCATTATCTAAATTATCCCTAGTCATAGGATTACTGAGACTGGACATCGGTAATTCGGAAAGACTAGCACATCTCATGCTCCTTGATTTGATCAGCGGTGGATCTCGAAACTGTAAATATGAGATATTTAGGGTTGAGATGTGGATGCTTACTAGAGGTAGTAAGTACATTGGATGACCTGCCATGAGATCATCACATGGTTCTAATGTTAGTGATAATCTCATCATGCATGAATGGTGCAAGTATCCTTAGACTTGAGGTGCTCGAGGATATCTTGGATCTTGATTACGTGCTTTGACTCCATTCCTTGTTGCCTTACTGAGAGGTCGCTCATAGGGTGGTGCTTGGAGTACAGTTTGAGGTATTGAAGGTAATTGAGTAGCCAATAGAGGATTCACCACTTACGTGATAGCGAAGATGATACCCGTGGCCTCTTGTCGGGGTCATTACTTAGAAATCTCGGCGGAGTATGTATGTCGTGAAGAGTGTCTTGAGTGACATATAAAGTAATGAGTCCCGGACAAGAACTGAAATCACTTGGACTAGATTTGGCGTAGTCGATCTAGTGAGAGTTGACACATTGCCCATACTTATAACCAAGTGGGGTATAGGATGATGAAAGGACGAAATTGCGGTAATTGTCTATGGAAGGGTTTGTGATATGGTTCCTGATGAATATATGTTCATTCGTCAAACCAATTACTTTCCGGTCAATTGGGGGTCATGATGTGTTGCTAGATACCGCACATGACTTGCTTAGATTAAGTGTTAATCTAAGTGGCCAACATGTAAGGGAACTAATGGGTCACAGCGTAAGAGTGTCTCGGAGAACTTGTAAAATAGTTTTGGACGAGTTCCAATATATGGAAGCAATCGGATTAAATGGATCCCGATGAGATCGAGATATGTCCCGATGAGATCGCGACATCGATATTGCTGAAAAAAGGTTTCGGGGTTTTTCCCATACCGGGACCCGGTAGGACCGACCCCAGTGTGACTGGACCACTTCAGTAATATATATACATATATATATATGATTAATTAATTAAATAATTAATTAATATATATATATATGTTGAAAACGTGGATGAAGGAGGAAGATGGAAGAACCTTCCATCATTTTACTTAGTCATTAAGTCATTAATGACTAAAAGACAAAATACAAGTTGATGGAGAAAAGATGATGATCGTGGGATATAAAAGAAGAAATAGAAAGAGTTTTAAAAAGGTCCTTTTACTTACGATCATCGTTGGCTTTGAAGAGAAGTTGAAAGAAAAAGTTTCTAACTCTTCTCATCATCGTGCTTCTCCATCTTCAAGCATTTTCTTCTCAAGCTCCTCCATCGTGTTTCTCTAAGCTCTCCATAGAACAAAGGTAAGATCTAGCAGTCTTTAATTTTTTCTAGCTATTCCCGGGTCAAAGGGTTTGTCCCGGTTAGGTTCTCCGATCTCTGCGTGGATACCGTTAGAGGCGGTCTCCTTTGTCGGACCCAGTGCCGAGCCCAACGTCGGCGTGTGAGGCGCATGGGAAAGCGTGATCATAATACATCTAATACATTTCAAAAGAAAGACCCATGGAAGAGTAGTGGGCTCTTGGTTAAAACATACTTGCAAAACTACTTATTTCAATAACCACATCCAAACATGCAAATTTAACGATTTAGAAAAGAATCCATCTAAGTCTAATGGACCGTCGTGAATAAACTCAAAACATGATTTCATATTTGTAAACAACCAAAACCGCAATTCATGTTTCAATTGATAATATCTCAAAAGAAATGACAACTCTGAATTCAAGAGCCAAAAGTATAAAACACTCTTGAACCAATGATACTCGAAAAGAAACTAAAGTCTGGAAACATAAGTATGACAAAATGAATTGGAGTGCTGCCGTACTCGTGACTCAC
This sequence comes from Erythroxylum novogranatense, assembly GCA_029891385.1. Taxonomy (NCBI): domain Eukaryota; kingdom Viridiplantae; phylum Streptophyta; class Magnoliopsida; order Malpighiales; family Erythroxylaceae; genus Erythroxylum; species Erythroxylum novogranatense. Next base: position 14,981,795 of record CM057228.1, read on the forward strand.
TCACTCGATCTACGGCTCGTCACTGTATGGGGAGATTAGAGGGTGAGCTATAACGCTTCGATGGAACATATTTATAATATAGTAATAAGCATAAATAATATTCAAAATATCTCATTGCCGTAATACTTGTTGAAATCACAATATCTAGACATGTATGAGTCATTTCTTGTAAAGTGCTTGGTTTCTGAATAAATCATGATGCATGTCACATAACAAAACATAACACATAACATGATGGTTTGGGTGTCCCGGGTTCGTGACGAACTACACATAGCCATCGAAATGTTGATGTGTAGACGTAGTTTCATGAGGGAATCTATCTGAGAAACCCTGTGCCACAGTCGGGCAGGCGGGAGAAGCCTTTCTGAGTCAATGTGCACTTGACTAATTCTGAGGGACACCGCAAACCCACATAAGCATGCATAATTCATATTCTTGTAAACTGAATTGCCAATCCGGCACTTGCTTGTAATCTTTCTTGTAAACTTGCTTGTCATGTATAATTCGTAAAGCTTGAAGTCATGCACTTGTATTCGTGAAAGGAAAGCATTCCTTTGTAAAAATCTTGATAATAATCATGAATGCATAACACAATGCAGAATATAATCATTTATGCAATGCGATCGTGGAATGCTGTAATGTAAATGCATAAAATCTTTCTTGATTTGAACTAGACAATAAGCACTTATATACTTTATTATAAACATGAACCCACCTGATATCCTGCTTGTTCTTGCCTAGGATTGAATTTCCTCTTGTGCCTCTTGATCCTCTTGCCTCTCTTGTTCTCCTAACAATAAGAATCAAATTCTCATTCAGAACTCATGTAGAAACCATAATGTTACCATTCTTAACTTCCAACTAAAATTTCACATCCTTAGAAACCAATTCATAACTTCATCACTTCACATAACTTGTAGATCTATCTCTCTAGTTCTGGCGCCTCTAAAATCACCCCAAAGGACCTCTGTAGAAAAGATATAAGTTTAAAACCAATTACATCTAAAATTGGAAACTTCGCCGTGGCTGAATAGTGGGCGTCCCAGCGAAGGCCGTCTCGCTTGGGCGAGAGGTCAAGCATCTGCATGGCGTGAGCGGCGTCTCGATCTGTAAACACGCGCCTTCGCCAACCTCAAATCCACATGCGCGGCTCACAAATATCCATATTCTTCAAACATAAGCATGCGCCGTGCGTGGCGTCAGCAGCCTCCTCGCCGCGCGCTTGCTTGCTCGTGAACACGCCTTAGCGTGTGGGTCGTGTAACGCTCGAACCGGATCTCTCAGATTTCTGCAGATTCAACCTATTCTTTTCGTTCATTCAACACCCATAAACTGTATAACATGCATCCTACTCCATTTTACACTTGTCTAACACAACAACAACCACAAAACACAACCAAATCTACAGATCTACCAACATTTCATTCTAAACCCTAAATCACGATTCATCCTCATTTCAACAAAACACAAGTTCAATCCAACATAAACAAGCATAGAAAGTGTAACTTACATGGCGTGCTTGAAAATCTACGAAATCGACAAACACAAGTTTTCCTCTTCTTCCTCTCTTCTTCCTTTCACCGCCGTCCTCTTTCTCTTGGTTCCTTTCTTTTCTTTTCTCTTCTTTTCCTTACTTCTTTTCTTTCTATTCTTTAACCTACATAAGAGCACATGACTTAATGCCCTCCTTACTTAGGCTAAAATCATCCTAACTCAAATACTTGACCAAAATGCCCTTAAACATATTTACCTTTCCTTAACCATACTCTTGCTAACACTTATTCCATAAACACATATTTCATACTAAACTCAATTAAATCCAAATTTTCCATGAATATTCTCAATAAAATCAAACTATACCATAAATCATAATTCAAAATAATTCATACTTAATAACTTCAAGAAAACAAAAATTTGGGGTTCAACATTTCTCCCCTCTTAAAAGAAATTTAGTCCTCGAAATTTACGAATCATCGAAAGACTTGGATACTTCTCCTTCATAGCGTCCAAGGGCTCCCACGTGGCTTCTTCCACTGCATGGTTCCTCCACAGAACCTTAACTAGCTGAACTGTCTTGTTTCTAAGGACTTTATCCTTGGTGTCCAAGATTGCTACCGGAATCTCCTCATAACTTAAGTCGTCTCTCAAATGGATGTCTGAAACCTGAATGACATGAGAAGGATCTGATCTGTACCTTCTCAACATGGAAACGTGAAAGACATCATGAATCTGAGACAACTCTGGCGGCAACGCCAATCTGTAAGCTAAAGGTCCGATCCTCTCAAGAATCTCATACGGACCTACATATCTTGGACTTAACTTGCCTTTCTTGCCAAACCTCATAACTCCCTTCCACGGAGACGTCTTGAGAAACACCTTCTCACCGACTTCATACTCCGTCTCCTTCCGATGAGAATCAGTGTAACTCTTCATCCTGTCCTGAGCTGCCTTAAGCCGCTGCTTAACCAAATTGACCTTATCTACGGTCATCTGAATCAACTCTGGTCCGACTAGCTTTCTCTCTCCTTCTTCATCCCAACAAATAGGAGTCCTACACCTCCTACCATATAAGGCCTCATATGGAGCCATCTGAATACTAGAATGGTACGAGTTATTGTAAGCAAACTCGACCAAAGGCAAATGCTCATCCCAAGCTCCCTGGAAATCCATAACACATGCTCTGAGCATTCCCTCAAGTGTCCGAATGGTCCTCTCAGATTGACCATCCGTCTGAGGGTGAAATGCCGTACTAAAATGCAACTTTGTACCTAAAGCTTCTGCAAGCTTCCCCAAAATCGAGAAGTGAACCTAGGATCCTGCCGGACACTATGGAATCTGGAATCCCATGCAATCTAACTATCTCATCAATGTACTTCCAGCTAGCACATGCTGATGAATCATCACCTTGATTGCGGAAAATGGGTGACTTCGTCAACCAATCCACTATAACCCATATGGCATCATGCTTCCTACTGGTCTTAGGCAAACCCATAAGAAAATCCATAGTTACTCTTTGCCACTTCCACTCAGGAATAGACAATGGCCTCAACTTGCCTGAAGGCGCCTGGTGTTCAGCCTTGACTTGCTGACACACAAGACACTTGCTAACATATTCTGCTACATCCCTCTTCATGCCCTTCCACCAGAAATGCTCTCTCAAATCTCTATACATCCTGGTGTTACCTGGGTGCATGGCATAAGGCGCATTGTGTGCCTCATCCAAAATCTCATCCTTAATTGCCCCGCTGTCTGGAACACAAAATCTGTCCCCCACTGTCATAAGTCCATCCTCTCTCACTACTACTTCAGAAATCTTACCATTCTGAATTTCCTGCCTAAGCTTGCTCAACTCTGCATCCTGAGCCTGCAACTCCCTAACCTTCTCCCTGAGTATAGGCCGAACTCTGAAAGTAGCTACGAGGCAATCTGGTTCCTCTTGCTCCAAGCTTATCCTAAGCTTGGCCATGTCTTCAATAAAGGAAGATACCTTTGTTTGAGCGTGAGCAATGGAAGACTTCACCAAAGCATCCGCCACTACATTTGCTTTGCTGGATGATACTCGATCAACAAATCGTAGTCCTTGAATAACTCAATCCACCTTCTGCGCCTCAAATTCAACTCCTTACGGCTCGATGAAGTACTTGAGGCTCTTATGATCTGTAAAGACCCTGGTCTGAACTCCATAAAGATAATGCCTCCAAATCTTCAGGGCAAAAATCACTGCTGCTAACTCCAAGTCATGAGTCGGGTAATTCAACTCATACTGCTTCAGTTGCCTTGAAGCATAAGCTATCACCTTATCTCCTTGCATCAACACACAACCTAGACCTTTCCTCGAGGCATCACTGCAGACCGTATAACCCTCATCACCAGAAGGGAAAATCAGCACTGGAGCACTTGTCAACCTGTGCTTGAGCTCCTCAAAGCTCTTCTGGCACTCATCGGTCCAAATGAACTTCTGGTTCTTCCTTAATAGCTTGGTCATCGGAGCAGCTATCATGGAGAATCCTTCTACAAACCTCCTGTAGTAACCTGCCAGACCCAGAAAACTCCTCACCTCTGTCGCTATCTTGGGTGCATGCCATCTTACTACTGCTTCAACTTTCCTTGGATCAACATGAACACCATCCTGTGAAATTACATGTCCAAGAAAAGTTACCTCATGAAGCCAGAACTCACACTTGCTAAACTTGGCATATAACTCTCTCTCTCTAAGAGTCTGCAATACAATCCTGAGATGCTCCTCATGCTCTCCTTCACTCTTGGAATATACCAGAATGTCATCTATAAACACTATGACAAACTGATCTAGAAAATCCCTGAAGACCCTGTTCATAAGATCCATGAAAGCAGCTGGAGCATTGGTCAAGCCGAACGGCATAACCAAAAACTCATAGTGACCATAACGGGTCCTGAATGCTGTCTTGCTAACATCAGACTCCTTGATCTGGTGATGATAGCGACACGAGATCAATCTTAGAAAAGACCGTGCTCCTGCGGTGATCAAGCAGATCATCTATCCGTGGCAGCGGATACTTGTTCTTAATTGTCACTTTATTGAGCCTCCGATAATCAATGCACATACGCCATGATCCATCCTTCTTCTTAACAAACAATCTGGTGCTCCCCAAGGAGGCGAACTCGACTGACATACCCTTCTCTAACAGTTCCTCTAGCTGTTCCTTAAGCTCCTTAACTCGGTGGAGCCATCTGTAGGCGGGATAGAAATAGCGCGTTAGGAATCAAGTCAATGGCAAACTCGATTTCCCTAACCGTGGCAAACCTGGTAACTCATCTGGGAAAACATCTGAAAATTCCCGCATAATCGGGAAATCCTCTAACTTCCCCTCATGCACGTCGGCATCTACGATATGCGCCAAGAAAGCTTCACATCCCTGGCCCATCATCTTATCAGCCAACATAGCTGAAACCAATCTTGGTGTTGGTGTCTTCCTGTCTCCTTTGAAGATCACCCGCTCACCATTACCCAAATCAAACTCTACCTCTTTCTGACCACAATCCAGCTTGGCCAGATACTTCTCCATAGTATCCATCCCCAGGATAACATCTAATCCTCTAAGGTCTAGCGGTAGTAAGTCCACTACCAATCTAGCACCATCGTGAAGAGCTCACTTGCTTTCATACACTGACCGATCACCACATTCCTCCCTAACGAGTACTAACAATCAATGGCCTATCCAAAGGCATAGAACTCACACCATGCAAATCTATGCTAGCGAAACAAAGGAATCGTGGAACCGAATCAATCAACACAAACTTTGGTAAATCGAATAAGCAAGCCATACCGTGACAACCTCAAGTCGGTTGCGGCTTCCTCCACAGTCATGGCAAACACTCTTGCGGTGCTCGACCCTTGGCCTTCTGGAGGAACAATCTTCCTTGCAGTCCCAGCTGCCTACCTCGAGAATGGCTTGGTTCCCACTGTCTCTGCACGCCTAGGAGCCTGCTGTGACCCCTCTGGTCTCGGTGCCTGCGGACAATGCTTGGCTATATGTCCCTTCTCTCCGCATCTGTAGCAAACTCCAAGAGACCTGAGGCATTCTCCCTGATGGTGCTTCCCACACTGGTCACATATGGGATAAGTGAACCCACTCCTGCCTGCTCTACCTGCGCCTCCCACATTAGAGGCTTGCCCTGAAACAACTCTCATCTGCTTATTCCTGGTAGCCCCACTGCTACCCACTTCACTCTGAGTGTATGTGGTCCTCGTGCTCCTCTCAGGTAATGGAGCACTGGTACCCTTCCTGATACTCTACTCCCTGTTCTTTCTCTTCTTGTTCGCTTCATTCCTGATATTCTCCAATTTCTCAGCCTGGAGAGTAGCATCCACCAACTGCTGATAATCACAGAAATTGTGAATCAGGACTTTCTCCCTGATCCCCAAGTGAAGACCTCCCTCGAACTTGCGGCACTTATCTTCTTCTGTTGCCACAATGTTCGCTGCATATCTGGAAAGCTGTGTGAACTTCAGCTCGTACTCGCTCACACTCATGTCCCTCTGCATCAGATTCAGAAATTCTCTAGCTTTCTCCTGCACATAAACCCTGGATAGGTACTTCTTCCTGAATACCTCGACAAAATCCCTCCATGTCAGCACTGAAGGAACAACCTGACTGTGGGGCACTGACTCCCACCAATGTAGTGCATCTCCTTGCAACAGACTGACTGCATAGTCCAGCTTGTCCTCATCTGAACATCTCATCTTCACTAGAACCCTCTCAGTCCTCTTCAACCAAGCTTCTGCTTCTTCGGGATTCGTCGTCCCTTTGAAATCTGACCCCAAACTTGGAGCTTGTCATCTTGTCCCTCCGCTCTCCGGAGCTCATGACGACATCTGTGATCCTGTCCCATGGCATATGTAAAAGCACATGCAAAGGCTTGGAAGAAACTGGATCCATGGGTGTTCCACGAGGCATCTGAGGGAGGCGGAGGAGGCCTTGCTGCTGCTGCATACTAGGTGCCTCGAGATCGAATGCAGGTGTGTCCGGCATCTGAGGAATATGAGACTCATCCGTACTCCCCAGCGAGATTGAAATCAGTCGTAGCTCCTGAGTTCTCCTTCAGGTGGCATGTTCACTCCTTGAATAGAAAACCATTGAAAAATTTAGTTCATGTAAGACACTTTCCAAAGTATGCAAACACCGTTCAAATCATGTAAAACAATGCAAGTGGAAAACAATGCAAGTTATTTCTTGAAAACCATGTCATGAAGCCCTATATCCAAAAACCTAGGCGCTCTGATACCAAACGATGTTGGACCCAGCTGCCGGAGCCCAACGTCTGACGTGTGAGAGCGTGGCGGGGAAAACGTGATCATAATACATCTAATACATTTCAAAAGAAAGACCCACGGAAGAGTAGTGGGCCTGCTGGTTAAAAGATACTTGCAAAACTACTTATTTCAATAACCACATCCAAACATGCAAATTTAACGATTTAGAAAAGAATCCATCGAAAGTCTAATGGACCCGTCGTGAATAAACTCAAAACATGATTTCATATTTGTAAACAACCAAAACCGCAATTCATGTTTCAATTGATAATATCTCAAAAGAAATGACAACTCTGAATTCAAGAGCCAAAAGTATAAAACACTCTTGAACCAATGATACTCGAAAAGAAACTAAAGTCTGGAAACATAAGTATGACAAAATGAATTGGAGTGCTGCCGTACTCGTGACTCACTCACTCGATCTCTGGCTCGTCACCTGTATGGGGGAGATTAGAGGGGGTGAGCTATAACACTCGTGGGAACATATTTATAATATAGTAATAAGCATAAATAATATTCAAAATATCTCATTACCGTAATACTTGTTGAAATCACAATATCTAGACATGTATGAGTCATTTCTTGTAAAGTGCTTGGTTTCTGAATAAATCATGATGCATGTCACATAACAAAACATAACACATAACATGATGGTTTGGGTGTCCGGGTTAAGTGACGAACTACACATAGCCATCGAAATGTTGATGTGTAGGCGTAGTTTCATGAGGGAATCTATCGAGAAACCACGTGCCACGATCGGGCGGTGGGAGAAGCCTTTACGAGTCAATGTGCACTTGACTAATTACGAGGGACACATGAACCCACATAAGCATGCATAATTAGTATTCTTGTAAACTGAATTGCCAATCCGCACTTGCTTGTAATCTTTCTTATAAACTTGCTTGTCATGTATAATTAAGTAAAGCTTGAAGTCACGCACTTGTATTCGTGAAAGGAAAGCATTCCTTTGTAAAATCTTGATAATAATCATGAATGCATAACACAATGCAGAATATAATCATTTATGCAATGCGATCGTGGAATCTTTGTAATGTAAATGCATAAAATCTTTCTTGATTTGAACTAGACAATAAGCACTTATATACTTTATTATAAACATGAACCCACGATATCCTCGCTTGTTCTTGCCTAGGATTGAATTTCCTCTTGTGCCTTTTGATCCTCTTGCCTCTCTTGTTCTCCTAACAATAAGAATCAAATTCTCATTCGAACTCATGTAGAAACCATAATGTTACCATTCTTAACTTCAACTAAAATTTCACATCCTTAGAAACCAATTCATAACTTCATCACTTCACATAACTTGTAGATCTATCTCTCTAGTTCTACGCTCTAAAATCACCCCAAAAGGACCTCTCAGAAAAGATATAAGTTTAAAACCAATTCTGTCTAAAATTGGAAACTTCGCTTGTGCTGAATAAGCGGGCGTCATGAAGAAACCGTCTCGCCATGCGAGAGGTCAACATGCTTGTGGCGTGAACGCCCGCGTCTCCTGATCCGTAAACACGCCGCGCCTTCGCCAACCTCAAATCCACATGCCGCGGCTCACAAATATCTGTATTCTTCCAAACATAAACGCACGCCGTGGCGTGCGACAGCCTCTCCTCGACGCCATGGCTTGCTTTCGTGAACACGCCGCGGCGTGTGGATCGCAGAAACTCTCCCGAACCCAGATTTCTCAGATTTTTGTAGATTCAACCTATTCTTTTCGTTCATTCAACACCCATAAACTGTATAACATGCATCCTACTCCATTTCTACACTTGTCTAACACAACAACAACCACAAAACACAACCAAATCTACAGATCTACCAACATTTCATTCTAAACCCTAAATCACGATTCATCCTCATTTCCACCAAAACACAAGTTCAATCCAACATAAACAAGCATAGAAGAGTGTAACTTACATGGCGTGCTTGAAAATCTACGAAATCGACAAACACAAGTTTTCCTCTTCTTCCTCTCGCCGCGTCCCTCTTTCTCTTCGGTTCCTTTCTTTTCTTTTTCTCTTCTTTTCCTTACTTCTTTTCTTTCTATTCTTTAACCTACATAAGAGCACATGACTTAATGCCCCTCCTTACTTAGGCTAAAATCATCCTAACTCAAATACTTGACCAAAATGCCCTTAAACATATTTACCTTTCCTTAACCATACTCTTCCTAACACTTATTCCATAAACACATATTTCATACTAAACTCAATTAAATCCAAATTTTCCATGAATATTCTCAATAAAATCAAACTATACCATAAATCATAATTCAAAAATAATTCATACTTAATAACTTCAAGAAAACAAAAATTTGGGGTCCAACACCTTTGGTCGTTCGGTTTGAGTTTGTTATATATATACACATGGATCCTGGCTTTCGGGAAGGTCCCGGAATAAAAATTTTTGTTTTTCGCACCATGGGCATGTGATGTTCACACCGGGATTTTCCTACATTATGTTGGTTTTTCCTTCTAGATCTCTCATTTTACTTTATATGGTGATTAACAAATAAGATCTCATCTTAGTGTTAAGACTTGATGGGTAGCTAGTCCATCAAACTACTGGCGCCAGTTTAATCACCAAATCTCCTTAAAACATCTTGAAGAGATGATAACACTATAAACTCTTTATTTGAGTGAATGTTCCACGATACATGTTTCAATTAATAATTCCAACATGCGAACCTTTGGATTAATATCCTGTAAAAATCCATTCGATCATATCAAAATTATAATGAAACACATATGAGTTCACCACTCATCAAGATTGTGGTTCATAATAGCGAATGCTTAAGTTGTATGTTTTAAGATTAAAGTAACGACCCACTTTATTCTTGAAAACATACTTGATTCAATTCATTTAATAGTGTCATTATCGATGATCTACTACTATCATGATATGAAACTCATCATTCCCTTTAAGTAAACTCCTTTACTTATATAGAGATAAATCGCAACACTACGGTCTAAACCATAATCAAACGACCAACTTGATTATTCAGCTGTGAATCAATTAATTGATTCTAATAATATACATGTTTCCCATACATCTCTATGTATATGTATATTACTTACAAATGAATCTTGGTACCTTATGACCAGATATATAATGCTCATACAGATAAAACCAAACTCTTTTGTTTTATTAATAATAAATATTTTCATTACAAAACTATAATTGAAGAAGATAAAGTTACATGTAAATACACTTGCTTTCCAGGGCACTATATTTACATAACTCCAACAGCAAGTTTCCTTAAGAATTGTTAAGAGACCACCGAAACACCAAGAAAAGAGAAAGAAAGGGGAGACTTTCGGCCAAGCTAAGGAGAAGAAGAAGAAGAAGAAGAAGAAGAAGAAGAAGAAGAAGAAGAGGTAGGTTTAGGTTTCTATGCTTTAGAAAGGAAGGTTTAAGTGTTTTTCTTTAAGAAGAAAGTGGAAAGGAAGTGATTAAGCTCCATTGGAGTCAAAGGAATTAATTTCGTGGGCTGTTTCCTAAGGTGAGAGATTTCAAAATTCTTGAAAATTTTAGATAGATTTTGATGCTAATGGTTTAGATAAGGTATGGGTAAGGTTATATGGAATCAATTTCATGTTTTCTTTTCCTAAGGATTATGAATTTTGTTATCTATTTTAATATGGGATTATTATGCTTAATGAAGGTCTAGAGAGGCCATTGGAAGTAGAGGAGAGGCAAATTGATCAACCTCGAAGCTAAAGGATTTAAGGTGGGTGATTCCTTAATAATTGAGTTAATAGGCATATTACCGTTTTTATAATAAATGCGAATTAAGGTTTCCAATGACTTAGAATTTTTGTAGGAATTACTCTTTGTGTGGTTTTGAACTTGTATGTGATGCTTTTTTATTATGAATTTATGTTGGAATGATTTGTTTAATGATTTGTTAAGTGAAAAAGATAAGAACTTGTGATTTCGGAAAAAGATTGCCATTTTGGCAATTTATGTGAAAATGATTTTGGTAAAGGCCAATTGAGGCTAATGTGTTTGAATTGTGTGAATTATGTGAAATGCATGTGTTATTTGGGTTTGTGGTGGTCCTATAAGAGTCAGGTGCACCTGTTTACCCATAGGCTTCTCCCGCCTGCCTGCTAGTGGCATTAAAGTTCCTCACGGACTCCCATAAATCACGGCTACATATGACCGCTTCGCGGAAATGTGTAGTACGTTCCGTTTCGGATCCACCCGAACCACTTTGTTTGTGATTTTGTGAAATGTTAGGTCCTTTTGTGATGTGTTAAGTTTGTAAATTGTTTGATGTGATAATTTCTGTGAAGAGTTTTGGAAAGTGAAAAATGCTTTTATCAATGTGACATTGTTTTGAAAATGAATGAATGAATGGATGAATAATGTTTTGTGCTTATTTTCTTGTTTATTAAGTTATTACCCACGGAGCCATCAAGCTCATCCCCCATGTCCCCTCCACAGGTGTCGAGCGAGAAACCGAGTCACTGCATCGGGATTGAGGAAATACTCCGATGCTTTTTGTTTTTGAAATCATATTTGAGAAAACAAAGCTTTGGGTCGCATTTTGGATTGTATTTAACTTTTTATACTTTCGTTGTATTCGGGCTAAAATGCCCTCTAAAACTTTGTATAATTTCTACTTTCCTTGTAAATATAAAGGTTTTTAAGTTTAAAAATGTATCTTATGTATGTTTTCTAAGAATGTATTGTTGTATGGTTGAGAATGACAAAAAGAAAAAAATGAGATTGTGTTACTTTATGGATTCGAAATGAGTAGATGCTTACGAGTGAGTTTTTGTTTGAGAAATGTTTAGAAGCCTAGGAGTATGTTGCTGCCATTGGATATTGAGTTTTTATGCAAGTATTTGAGTTGGGATGGATTGAATTGAAGATTTGGGTTAGTTACATAATAGGGGAGGTGCTGTCCAATTTTTCCTAAATTTAGGCAGCAACTTCACTTAGGTTTTAGAACATTTTAGAGATTGAATTAGTTTGGGTGGTCTTCTTGAAGAATGTAGTACTTGTTTAGATCTTTACAATGATGTACAATTGGTCAAATTTGGACTTAGGATGAAGAAGTTATGAGGTTGAGAAGATGACAGTTACTATTCATTTAGGTGGAGTTACTGTTTTATTGGATTTTATAAAGGCAGTAACTTTGAGAGTGTTTTTACCTCTTTAAATGAATGAATTGATTTTTGCTCCCTTCAAGAAAATTGTAGATCATCCTTTCGTATTTCTATTGATGTATACTATGAATTATTTGGAGTTAGGAGTAAAAAGTTATGGGGGTTAGACCTAGTTTAGTTACTGTTCATTTGGCAATTTTGGGCAGAACATTTGGGAGGGTTTTTCACCCCTTTATAGTTTGTTTTGGTTTTTACATCCTGCATAGAAAATGTATATTTTCTTTTTTCCTTTCCAATGAGGTATAATTTGCAATTATTGGAGTTAGGAATAAAAAGTTATAAGGTTAGAAAGATTATAGTTACTGTTCATTTGGTCAGGGTTACTGTTCCATTGGTAAATATATAGGCAGTAGGTTTAGGAGTGTTTTTACCATTTTAAATGACTGAATTGATTTTAGCTCCCTTCATGAAACCTGTAGATCACCTCTTTATCTTTCCAACGAGGTAAAATGTGACATTTTTAGACTTTTGTGTTAAAAGTTATGAATTTTCAAACTTCTAGTATAGTGTAGGAATTTTTCAATTGCAGCAGAAATTTTGAAACAACTTTTGACCCGCTTAAAGGCCAAAATAGTTTTTAAATCCTTCAGGAAAGTCGTAGGAATCCCTTTTACCTTTTTATTGATACCAAGTTTGTGAGTTTTGGAATTCTGTGTGAAAAGTTATGAATTCTCAAAAATTTCAGGTGTAATGTTTGGTTTCCAAAGAAAAACAAAAAGGAAATCATATGTATACATATACATGTGGAATTTCGGACTCGCCGGCACCCTTGTGAGGGCGAGTGCCTCGCCCATGAAAGAGCTTCGGCCTTATTGAAAGCCTGAAGGCAATGACCGGCGTCTTGAGGCTGACGCCGTTGTTGACCCCGATTTTTGAAGAGAATTTAGAAATAAGAAATGATATAAAATTAGTGTTTTATATATGCATTGTGTAATGGAAGTTGAAATTGAGAAATAAAGAGTGAAAGTGTGAAAAGTTGTGAAATTAGAAAAGTTTGACTTCAGAGTTGACTTTTTGATTTTGGGAGAATTTGAGAAAAAGATCTTTATAAAACTTGTAGCTCCTGTCAAGAGGTTTTCGTAGCCATAAAGTTTGATATTTTTCGATATCGAAAGTGGAAGTTATGATCAGTCAAAGTTAAGTATTATTTTGTTTGAAGTTTGATTTTTTGGGTTAAAAGTTGACTTTTTGATTTAGGCAAAATTTGAGAAAATTATCTACATGAAACTCGTAGAGTTTGTTAAAAGCTTTCTGTGACCATAAAGTATGCAATTTTTCGATGTCGGGATTGAGAGTTATGATTGGCCGAAATTTGCAAGTTGTTTAGGAAAAAAATGATAAGGATAGAATCTTTGATTGGAAATTTGACTTCCTTAGAGGCCAAATGTGTAACATCTCGTTACCGGTGTGAAGGGCATATCGGTAATTCAGATGGTTTAGGTCCGGGTGCATCTAGAATTTTGCTTTGCATTTGCATATGTTTATAGCCTCTACATTTTTAATCAATGTTCATAATTGCACAAGCACATGTATGTACATGCATGTATGGCAGATTTTCGATTTGACTGTGGAATTGGAGATTTTGTGATTAAGGTTAACTGTGCTTTGCTTAGTGAATTGGAGTATCAAATTGAATTTAGGAATTGAGAATTGAAAATTGGAGTATACGATCATGAGTTTTCTAATTTTGAGGATTTATAGAAATTTTTCTAGAATTTTCGGAACATCGAGTCCGGATCGGAAAAATGGCTTAACGACTGATTAATTGTGATTCTGGTTTTGAATTTAATTGAAATTTTTTATGAGGTAAGTTGAATTGTGATTTGAGGAATTAGGGTATGAACCATTGGAATTCGGGAGACATCAGAATTAGAAATTGGGTCGAGATTGTTCGGATTGGACTTGTGGCAAATTCATTTGCCAAACAAGCCTTAATCCTCTAATATATTTAAACCCTTCTCCTTTGATAATGGTTCACGATGCTTGCTTCCCTTTTGAAAGAAATTTGGTTCTTCTTCCTCCTTCCACCATCGTGGATCTTTCTTTGACTTGCTTCTTGATTTTCTTTCTTACAAATTGCTTTCTTCTTCATCTACATTCATCCTTTGGCTTGGGATTGAAAGAAAATGGAGTTTGGGGTTGGATTGAGAGAAAAACCGTGGATGTGCTTAGGTTTGGGGATTTGAGTTTACTTGGTGATTTTCAAAGGATTAAAGCTTTAATCAAGTAAGTTCTTGTTCCTTTATGCTTTATATAGTTTCATTTGAACATGGATTTGGATATTTAATTGTTTAGAAAGTTTTAAGTTTCGGATGATATAGGTTTTAAGGAAATATGTTGATTTTGATTTGGGTATTTGTGGAATAATGTTTATTTGGTGGATTTAAGGTTAGGAATGAGTTGTGTTAAGTGTAGAATGTTGTTTTGGAGTGTTTAGAATGGATTTGGATGGATTATATAAGAAAAATCTGAGAATTTCTGAGTTTCGAGCGTGAATCTGGGGTTGCATGCCGCGACGTGTGATGAACACGCCACGGCGAATAAATAATCGTTCGCACGCCGCGACGAGTGCAGGGCACGCCGCGGCGAGTGGATGATCTTCGCATGCCGCGACGAGTGAAGGCACACGCCGCTGCGAATGCAAGGGATCACGCCGCGTAGGAGAAGACAGCGTGCGCCGCGACGTGGAAGACACGTCTCGCCACGGCGAGGACGTCTGTTTTCCGAAGGAGAAGTTTTATGTTTTAAATAATTTTGAGGTTATTTTATTAATGATTGAGGAGCGATTACTTGATCTCGATTTTAGGACTACGAATTTCAATTTAGGAGAAAGGAATTTCGAAAATTTAATTCGGTGGTTCTCGAAATTGGAGGGCAATTGAATAGTGAATTTGATTCTGATTTAACGATAATTCCTATGTATTAGAAATTTGACTTTGGAGGATATAGAACTCAACCAATTGACTTATGGTATTAGAAATTGCTATGGATTAATGTGAAAATGCGGAATTGAGATAATCGGTAATAGGGTCGGAAATGTCATAACATGCATAGTATAACATTCATTTGAGACATAAGCATTTTTTATTATTATTGAAATTGGTGCAATTAGTGATATTCGGATATTATGATTATTGTAGAGGCTCAAGTGGAGCGTCGATCCTCTGACGCAGCGAAGACTTCCCGGCAATAGCTCGAAAGTTTAGAGGTGAGTAACCTAGTTGGTTCCTCAATCTCTGTTGTGTTAAATGCTTTGTGTGAACTATCGGTGCATATGATTAAGTGTTTCACATGAGTTATGTTATTGTGAATTGTGAACGCATGCTAGGCATAAATAGAAATCGTTAATTGACAGTTGTGACTGGAGCACATTCTGATCGGAGCTATAAGCTCATATATTGTGAAAAGAGAATAGTGCATACCCAGAGGGCTCTCCTATCCCTAGTGCGCGTCGGCAGTAGTGCATACCCAGAGGGCCCTCCTACCCCCGAAAACGCGATTTCTGTGTAATGTGCCCAGAAATGGGATAATACTGACGCCCAATCACAACACAAAAATGAAATGGAAATCATCATGCATTCAGTATGTGATTGTGCTGTGAGTTTGCAATTGGTTAAAGGTAAATGTGTGATAATTGTTGAGTAAACTTAGCACTGTGAGTCTGAATATGATATTGAGTTGTTTTGTACGCAATTTTGCGTAATGCATGAATTGAGTGAACCATCGATGATGGTTACTCATTGAGTTCACAAACTCACCCAAAATTGCAACTATTTTTCAGGACAGCGATAGTGTGACTCCTAGCTCCAGATTGTGAGACTTTTCCTGCTGTGTGAGTGCCGGCGAGAGGAGCATGGCCCACAGGTCGATCAGCTGGGATATTTTGGGGGGGATGATCTAGTGAGGAGTTATATTCACCCTTTTGGTTCTATACAGTTGTAATCGGATAGAAGTGTGAACTTATGATTTTAAGAAATGAAATGAGAAGTACTCTTTGGTTTTAAAAAACTTTAGTGATATTGATAGTACTGCTTTATTTTAGTGATGCCATGAGGTTTATAAAATTTATCGTATCGTAGTACACTCTTATCATAGGATATGTATCGGTATGACCTATGGGCGTCCTGGTGTATACTCTACGGTAAGGGGACGCTACAAAATGGATTTCTCTGTTCTTCAGGGAAGTTGTAGAGCTTCCTTTGATCTTTCTATTGACACAAAATTTGTCAAATTCCGAGTTCGGGATCGAGAGATATGATTTCTGAAACGTTCGGTTTTGAAGTTCCGCTACTTTGGTTTTAATCAGATCCCTTTCGTAATCTTTTGCTTAAAATTCCTTCGTCCGACATCCGATTGATTTGATTTTTGAAGCGTTGGATTCCTAAGACAATTAATTTTATTTTCTTGAAGAACTATGATTTTTAGGAGATTAAATGGAAAGAGATTGATTGAACCAAAGTAAGAGATTTGGTTATAGGTTATAAGTTGGATAATTTTCTGAACATGGTTCAATATTTTGCAAAATTCGGGAGCTGTACAACATCGATTGAGTTGATTCTTGAGGCTAAATAAAATTAAGATATAGGGATACAACTCTCGTGAAGGGATTGAAATTTACTTTCATCCCTAAGATTGTCAATTTCTGGAATTAAATCAGCGTAATGTTTAGTCTCGGATTTTTCGCAGGTCCGATAGTATTTCGGCTATAACTTCTTCGTTTCTGATCCGAATTGAGCGCGGTCAGTGGCGTTGGATTCGTATGATTGAGAGGAACATTTCCCTAGAAAAAAGTTTAGCCAAATTATGTCATATAGCCACTCAAAATCAGGATGCAAGGTATCAGTTTTTCAAAATCCTGTGTAGGGGAAAACTTGGAAATAGGCTTAATTGGAGGGGCAAGATGGTAAATTGTGCTTCATTAAATGAAACACATGAGGGCTGTCGTTTTTACTCCAATAAACCAGCAGAAAGTTCACGAAAATAACAAGAAGAGAGAAGAAGAAACGAAGAAGAAGAAGAAGAGAATGAAAAAAATCGGGTATGGAAGGAAGGAGAAGAAAGATGAAGCAAGGTTCGGTTTTTATGGGTTTTTCTTAAGAATTTTCGTTGTTTCCAAGAGGAAATAGGGGGAAGATGATGAAAGCTTGCCTTGGAGCTCAATAATGTCGAAAATAGTGGAGAAAATGGTAAGAGAGAGAAAGCTTTGAGTTTTGAATTTTCTAGAGAGATGTTGGTTGGTTTAGCTTTAGATTGTTATGGATTTGAGTTTTATGAAGTTAATTTTAGAGATTATGTTTAGATGATGATTAATTTTGGAAAATTGATTAATTAAGGTTTATGCCTAATTTTATGGTTTGAGGTTTTTGGAAATTAATAGCTTAAAATCATGGAAAATATGATGGATTGGTGAAATATGAAATCAAATTTGAAGAAATTGTGATTTATGGTATTGAATTTTGGATAAATTAGTTTAGGCTAATTATGGAAATTGGGGATTTTGAAAATTAGAGGTTTAAATAGCTTGAATATGTGAGGAATTGATGTTTCCTAAGCTCAATTTGAGTACTTATGATTTTTATGATATTGAATTTTGGATGGAATTGGTTTAGGTAAATTTAAAGTGGAAGAAAGAATGAAGGATTGGAGAAATTGATGATTAGGACAAGATTCAAGCATCGATTCGAGGTGTGTATCATATTTATTTTTTGATTTATAAGCTAGACTTGAGTTTTCGAAAAATAAAGAAAGAAAAAATTGGGTTTTGATAAATTATTGTTTATTTTAAATGGTTGAAAAAAATGATGATTTATGTTTGAAATTATGACTTTCGAATGATTAAAGTTATGTTTTAAAATGCTTTTGATAAAGTAAGGAAATTTGTGAAATTCTTTATCGATGATTGAAATGAGAAATTATGAAAATATTGGCGTTTCATTCCTTGTTTGAATATGATTGTGCTTTTGATATATGAGTTTGTGTGATTTGTGATTGATACTTTGATATATGAAATTATAGTTAGGAGGATTGTGGTTGAGGATATGTATGTGAATTGAATGGAGGTGAAAATATGTTCATGATTTGACTTAGACGAAGAAATAGTGACATAAGAGAAAATGACATAACGTAAAGAATTTAAAAAAAGGGGTATAGTTGAAAGGTTGAATTTGGAAATTAAGAGGATTATTTAATTGTTGTGATAAGAGTTACGATTTGGTATAAAAGATACTAGTTAAAATAGAATTTAAGGGATTATTTAAGGGTATGTCGATGTTTCTAAACCGACGAAGAAGCATTATGAGTGGAGTATGAAATAAATGATAGTGATATACGGAGATGTTCTCAAGGTTGTGTCGATTAGTTGTCAGAAATACCTATTCGATAATTGAAAAAAATGTGATTTAGTACATAGAAGATCCATATTTGGTTGATCATGTAAGGTATGACAGGAATGGAAGATCATGAATAGTCGAAAGTGATCGTATGGAAGTATTAATAATACCTAAAACATCATTGATGAACATAGTCATTTGACAAAGATCATGGGAACCGGGAAGATGATTGAGGGAAGAGATGTTTTATCGAATCATATCGTGTGACTAAAATATTCCAATTTGAGGAATAAAACGAAGGGATAGGAATAAGTCGGAACATCATTTAATGGCTAAGAATGAAAAAAAATCAAGTGACTGAAGGTTAAAATTGTTGATGGTCTTAACTGTCAGAGATATGCTTCGATTAGACCTCCAGCTCTGCACTCGTTGTCCTAATGATGTCATTAAAATACTATATAAGGAATTAGATGACAAAAAGAGTCATTCGTTTTTATATATTGTGATGATAAGGGGCTAAAAATGATTGAATGTCAGATTGATTGGAGAGGTGGATGACCAATGAACTTGATCAGTAGTAGAATTAAACGGTGCAAGGAAGATGACTGAATTAGGTGAATCCACACCAAAGACATGGGACAAAGAGAGATAGATATAAGGGTTATATATACTGATATTAAAGTGTTGCGAAATTCTTATATTGAGTTAGTGTTGTTGATAAAAGTTGTCTTAGATTCGAAATATGATATACGTGAATATGTTGAGGAAACATTTATGTGATATGATATTGGTGTTATCGACACTGGAAGTAAACTTTGTGAGTGTTTCGATTTTAAAAAGGAGGACATTGTTACATGCATCGTTTGTTGAATGATTTGATGATAGGGTGGAAAGTTGTGTGATAATTGAATGATTGTTATGTACTTTTTAAATGAGTAAAGATTGTGTTATGTGAATGAGTGTGCTTTTGCGAAATTGGAAAAAAAAGAACTACGTTTTGTAAAGTGCCTTCATGCAATTTAATGTTTTCGAATGTGTGAATTTGTGAATGTGAATGTGTCTTTTATGACACAATGTGAGAAACAGTTAAGTTTTGAAATACGCCTTTGGGCGTTCCGATTTTTTGAGTATGAATTATGTGTATTATGTGGGTTTGGTGAGGTCCCCTCCATATGAGTCAGTGCACTAGTCTTCCTTTGATAGCCTTCTCCCGACTGCCCGCAAGTGGCTAAGGAGTTCCGATTTCGGACTCCCCTCTGTTCACGGCTGCACATAACCGTTATGCGGCAATGTGCAGTACGTTCCGTTAGGACCAAAACCAAATCATTCTGATATGTTTTGTGATTTTTGATTTTGTTTATGTTCGTGATACATTTATATGTGATGCATTCATTTGTGAGAACAATTGTAAATTTTCGAGAAATGAGTTTTGAAATCGTAAGAATTTTAGAAATTGATTAAGAATATTTTGAATGATTTGAAAGGCTTGAGAATTAAGTTTGAAATTCTTGCAACTGGGAAATGTTTATAAATGACGAACATTTTTAAGAAAAGAATTTTGCTTATTTTCGAGTATAAATATGTTATCCACGGAGCGTAAACTCACCCCCCTTTCATCCCTATCTTCAGGTATTCGGGAAGGAGATCGGATGAAAGAAAGTCAAGACTTGTGTTCAAACTTGTATTTGCTTGTCCTTTGTACTTTTGGAATTTTGGTATCTAAGTATGGCTTGGAAGGCCATTGTGGTTTGTAAGTTTTTATTTTGGGATGTTTGTGACCTATGAAATATAGTGTAATGGATTTATGAAGTTTTATATTTTAATTGTGTATGATTATGATGATGTAAGTAAACTGTGGGTTGTACATGAGTGAATTGAGATATGGATGTTTCTTATGATGTTTGAGAATTATTGGAGTGTTAGGTATAGATGTGTGCTTCTGCCGATGTTTGGATTCCGGACGGGGAGTCCGATGACTTTGTGTGATTGGATTTGGTTTATAGAAGTGTGTTTTTGCCTTTGCAGATTTTTGGGTTGTATAAGATACAGCTGTTATGCTGCCCGATTTTTGGTAAAAATCGGGTTAAGATAAGAATAAGAATAAGAAGTTAGTTTGTTAAAGATAAGTGTTTAGTTCAAAGATGAAATTTTAAGTTATTGCATGATTAAGAAGAATTAAGTGAATTGAAATTTGTGCGAGGATGAGTTTCCAAAAAGGAAATTGTATGGATTGATTATGATTTGAATGATTTGGAATAAAGAGAAAGAGAATAGAAACGTATGGAAAGAAAAAAAAATATCCGGATTTCGGTTTGGCTTAGTCTAAGGTTCCAACGCAACTTTTTGTTTCCTAAGATTTGCGCTTTCGGATGTCGGCATTTGCTTCCGTTTCGTTCCATTTCGAATTTGAAAAGAATCCGTTCTTTCGATTCCTGCTTTCGATCCTGTTTGCTTCGTATCCGTTTTTCGTTTTTCGGTTGGGATCTGGTTCCCAAGATCGGGTCCCAACATAGATGGTATCAGAGCCCAGTAATAGGATCTTACTTGGGCGCTTATGTTTGTAAGGTGTTTGGATGGATAAAATTGAAAATGTGAAAATGTGATAAAGATGTAAATGGAATTTTCATACATTATATGAAGAACCTAGTGGATTGTTTGATTAAGGTGATGAGTGATGTTTGATTTGAAGAAAGTGTTAATGGATATTGAGAGGAGATCTATTCAACCCCCCTTCTAGATCGTTTACAATTGGTATCAGAGCAGAAGTATACATGGATGGCACACAATAATCTAGCGAAAGAAGGTAACACTAATAATCGCCCTCCTTTATTTAATGGTACTAACTATTCTTCTTGGAAAAATCCTATAAAGTATCATATTATAAGTGAGGGAGTAGAGTATTGGAAGACCATCATCTTCGGACCACAAGCACCTTTAAAGGACAATGGTGAGGTAAAAACGGAGCTGGAGTATGACGACAATGATTAGAAGCAAGCATACATCAACGCTAAAGCTATGAATTGATATATTGTGCTCTCAAGGTTGAGGAAATAAATCGAGTAAACTCCTGTACCAGCGATAAAGAAATGTGGGAAAGACTTCGCATCACACATAAAGGAACTAATCAAGTTTGGGAAACAAAGATCAACATGCTTCTCCATGACTATGAAATGTTTTTCATGAAGGTAGGTGAGTCTATTTCCACTATGCTTGATCGTTTTGCAGAAATCATAAATGGATTAGGCAACCTTGGAAAGCATATGACGGATAGCGAGAAGGTGAAGAAGATTCTTTGCTCACTACCGAAAGAATGGGACTCACAAGTCACCACTATTATGGAGTCAAAGGATCTTAATCATTTGGAATTCAACGCCTTGGTGGGATCACTCATCAACTATAAGATCATTCTCAAATCAAGAGGAGGTAGAGGTAAGTCACAAAAGTCAACTACTTTAAAAGCTAATGCTTCTTCTCTTGATGAAAGTGACGAAGAAATAGATGAAGAAGACGAAGACGAAGAAAAAGCAATGTATGCCAGAAACTTGAGAAAGTTCAAAAGAATACTCAAAAATAGAAGGAAAGATTTGAGTGGTAGAAGAAATTGAGAAAGAAAGAAGTATACCATGGAAAGAAGATCTAAGGGCTATGAAGAAAAGAAGAGCAATGAAGAATGATGGAAATGTGGAAAAAAAGGACATCATGCTAGGGAATGCAAAAGCTCTTCATTAACCTCAAATTTTTAGAAAAATGACAAGTATGACAAAGGGATGAAGAAAGCTAGCCTAGTAGCCACTTGGAGTGATGATGAGGAAGCAGACCAAAGTAATGATGTAAACAACTTGGCTCTTATGGCAAATAGCTCCTTGAAAAGTGATGAAGAAGAAGAGGTAACATTCATTGATCAAGATCTTAGAGATTCTTTTAATGCTTTACAAATTGATCTTGAAGAAGCTATTGAAATCAACAAGAAATTGAGAAAGAAAATAAGAGATCTATTTGTTGAAAATAGTGTCTTGCATGAAACTATTGACGATTTAGATTGCACTAAGGTAGATCACTCTACATGTCTTGCTGAAAAAGAAAATCTTACTTGTGAGCTTGATAGACTTAGAAAGGAATTTTCTTATGTGGTTGGAAAATTTGCTAGTGGAAATGAAAAGTTTGAAAAGATATTGTCTTCACAAAGATATTAAATTTCTAAACATGGTCTAGGATATGAACCTTTTGATAGAGATTGTTCTTTAATTTCCAAATTTACTAAGGATGGAAAAGTTGCAAAATGTGCTAGATGCTTGAAAGATGGTCATATGGAAATTGCTTGTAAAAGTATTAGGAGATGTATCAATGTTAAGAAAATTTGGGTGATTAAAGGTACCACACCTCCTAATGTGGTTTATGTGGCTAACCAAAATGGACCCAAAATGGCTTAGGTACCTATAAGAAGAAAGGATGTTTCTATCGTAGGTACAAGCAAGGGATGAAAAACTATTAAGCACTTGGTACATTAATAGTAGATGTTCAAGGCACATGAGTGGAGACAAGAACATGAAGTGAATCATACGTTAATACAATACTGAGATAACGATATAAGAATGCACGAGAAGGGTGGGTTAAATTGTGTATTCTCCTTTTTGAAAATCTTTCAAAATTGTTTGTTAGAAATAAAATTCTTTTACAGAATTTCCAATATATTCTAATTAATCAAAAGCGTTGAAAACTTTGTTTCAAAATGAGTAATGATAAAACTTGAATCTAATAACGAGATAGAGTAAGAGTAGTTGACACAATGATTTATACTGGTTCACCCCAAACCGTGGGCTACTTCCAGTCCTCAGAGTTCTTTCTGAGATTTTCACTATCTCTTCAACTTTACAAGTATTCTTTGTGAGCCTCTTCAGGTCTCTACAACCAGTACTCTTTCACACTTAGCCTCTACAGGCTATCTGTACTACTTTTTCAAAGATAAATGTATGAACACTTGTTACAGTAAGAATAACTCTTGGCTAACTTGAACAGAATGCTTTTACGATCACGTAGATGTAATTCAGCTATTTTTCAGTTGTTCAGCTCACGTATCTAACTTTAACTCAAATTTTCTAACTTTGCAATCTTCAACTTCGACTTGTATTTATAGCCTTCATGTCCAACTACTTCTTGATTCTTGTTTATTGAATCTTGTTTCTTGAATCTTTAACAGAAATGGTTAATCAGTTGAGTTCTGTAACTAACCCGAACTGACTCTTACGTCTGCTTCGTAATTCCTCTTCTACGTCTGTCTTTTCTATTCACGTCTTCGTCTGTTTTACTGTTGCATCTTCGTCTGTTTTATACTGTGTCTCTGTCTGCGTTTGTATTTCTCTTTTGTGTCTGCGTCGCTTCATCTGTGTTTATTTTGTGTCTTCGTCTGTTTATTTCTTCTGTGTTCTTCGTTTACGTCTTATTGTGCGTCTGCGTCTGTGTTGCTTCATCTGTATTACTTCATCTGTGTTGCTTTTCTTTTATTTTATTCTTTGTTATACATCAAAATTATATCTAAGCAAAGTCATTTTGACTTAACAATCTCCCCCTATTTGATGAAAACAAATTATATACAATCAAGAAAAACAAAATACAAAGTAAAAGAAAAAACTTATCTTCAAAAAAAATTTCTTCTTCTACCTTCTTCTGCAGCTCTCTTCTTCCTTCATCTTCAGCTCCTTCAATCACACCCTTAAGATTTGACACTATCCATTCCTCTTTTTCTCATTCTCTTCTCCCCCTATTTGTTATAATAAAAAATGATTAATGATGACGACTCTTCAACAGTTCTGTCATCATTTTCTTCAAATCATTCATCATCTCCTTTATCTCGTTTACATCTCCATATAATTGACTGATTTCTGTTTGGGAGGCAAACATTGAGGAGGATTGATCATTATCTGCGGAGGGTGCAGTGAATGCAATTGTTGTAGCATATGCGTCCGAGGATGGAACATAGTCTTCATTAACCGCAAATGTGGGTGGATGAATGAATACACTTGTCTATGGAATATCTAAGTCATAGGGAGCAGGTAGCATGAGCAACTGTCTTCCTTGCAAGGGTATGCCTTCAGCTTCAGTAGACAGTGTATTAAATAAGGGTCTAATATGCAAAACTGTCTGGACAAGGAATTCAATGAATGTCCCTGTTGTCAATCTTCCCCTTACTGGACAGTCTTCTTTCTTATCAGTATAGCTACAACTGGCTCCACCAATATCCTCTTTAGAAGCGCATGCCTCATTAATTTTTCGCACTTCCTCTTCAATTTGATTTGCGGACAGATCATCACTAACTTCTTCAGGAAAAAGTTTCAATATCCCCTTATTCAAATTCAAGGGATATCTTGGCTGAATGTCTGGTACAACCTTTATTATTGACTGTTTTATGACTGGATAAATAGTGCACGGACGAGAAGACATTTTTGTAGGGTATGGCCTTGTACCAGCATGCCTTAACGAATCATGGAAGTTCCTTTCGTCTTCATTCAATATGTGCCATGTCTCACTATTTATCAGAATAGGTTGTAAGACAGCCTTTATCTGCCTTCTAGGTCGATCGCAGACAAAGAATAGCGATATTCTCCTTATCACAACTTCAACCAGTCTGACTTCAAACTTATATTTTCTTAAAAATTTGGAATAGTTATGAACGACCAGACTAGGTTCATCAGATTGCTTCAATGGTACCTGCACTGAGCTCAAATCTACTGTGACATCTTGTTGATTATTGACAGGGGTAGGCTGAACCAGGTTAGGCTCCACTGGTTCCTCTGTTTCCTCAATAATCGGAGTATTCTTCTTATGATTAGCTTCCTCAGGAGTAGACAAACTCCTCCTTCGACTAACCACTTTATTTTTTATTCTCGGAGTTTTCTTCAATTGAGACTTCTGTGTCTTAGACTCCAATTTTCTCTTCTTCTCAGTCTCCTTACTTTGTTTGGCTGATTCTTCCTCCAAAATTGAGACGAGAGATCTTGTCACCTTTGCCCTTGGTGCGCTGGATCCAGAGGCTTCTTCTTGTTCCTGCTCTCTGGTACTTCTCTCTTCTTGTTGCCTTAAGGTTCGAATCCTAGGGGATCTCCTTGCTTTCTTAGTGATTTCACCCAATAGATTCTCTCATTTTCTTTTTATTGCACCATCGTCTGTACTCCGAGCAATATCATACTCTTCTCTAGGACATGCCAGTTTTATCAAAGGCTTTTTGTGTAATCTTCTCCTTTGTTCTGTTAACATACTCACACTTCCATGAGATCTAGAACTTGTTTCTGGAGAATTCTTTAATAATCGCTCCCCCTCAGTTCTAGTTCTCCTTGAAGAGTCTGCATCTTCCTGAATCACTGTCCTCAGATCCATTCGCCGTATAGTTACTGAGTCAATTGTACTCTTCACAGGTACAATCCTTCTATTTCCTCTGTGTAGAAGGACTCCGGATTCCTTAAAAATCCTTAAAAGAAGCATGCTATAAGGATAGCTATTTGTATCCTTCATCCCCTTAATCATATAATGAAAGATTAAGAAGGGTAAATCAATAGGATTGCGATTTAACAAGTAGAACAAACACTGTTCATCCGGGATGGTCACCAAATGTCTTGAGCCTGCTCTGGATAGTATGCAATTAAATAGAATTGCATGACGAATCTTAGCCTTTGGAATCAGACTCGAAGTCTTCCTCTCCGAAGGGTCGTTCACTCCATACAGCTGTTTGCTAACATCTTCCTCTTTCATATTGACCATTGTCATCCACTTCGCCTTGGTTGACAGAGTCTCACCAATCGATGGACAATCGGTCACCTTTCTTATCAGCTCCTTAGTCACGAAAACAGATATACCGTCTACTGAAGATACAATAGTGTTGTCTACAAGTTGAGCGTTCTTCCAAAAATCAAATACCTCATTGGTGTACACCGGTTCTCGTATCTGGAAGAAATTCCTCCAACCAGCTCTTTTAATCTCAGGTTCTACATCCATGCCATCCTTTCTTAGTGACTCGAAATCCACATGCCTTCCAAAAATCATAGCTGCCTACATTGTTTCAGAACGAAAACTGTCTCTGGTAAGCTTTTCTTCTTAGAGTAGGATGATTGAGAGAAATTGGAAATCAAAATGAACCGTCTAGAGATGAAAGTAATCGCAATGATTTCAACTTTAAGCGACTTGAAGGGTCTTATCATGCATGCCCTAGTATCGTCGGGATACTAAAGGTCGTGAAGCGTTTCCCTCCAAAACTTTCTTGTCAGAGAAGTTACCAGCTGTAACTTACTGTATTTGACGCCGTTATTTTTGACGTCCCTTTAGTCTAACTGTTCGCTTAAGCTAACCATGTTAAGGTTGCGTATGATCTTCTGGAACCGTTCTTCACTCAGTGGTTTGGTGAAGATGTCTGCCCACTGATACTCTGTTTCAACGAACTGAAGTTTAACTACCTTTCTCTGAACATAGTCTCTCAAGAAGTGATGTCTGACTTCGATGTGTTTCACCCTCGAATGCTGAATTGGATTCTTTGACAGGTTAATTGCACTGGTGTTGTCGTAGTAAATTGGAATCTCCTCTTCTTGTATTGAGTAGTCTTCAAGTTGATATTTGATCCACAACGTTTGTGAACAGTAGCTTACAGCAGACATATACTCTGCTTCGGCAGTTGATAGAGCTATCGAACTTTGTCTCTTGCTTGACCAGGAAACTAGGTTTGCACCAAGAAAGTGACATCCTCCACTTGTGCTCTTCCTTTCAATTCTATCTCCGACATAGTCCGCGTCGCAATATCCAATTATCCTGAAATCCTTATCTTTCTCAAACATTAAGCAAAGATCAATAGTACCTGCGAGATATCTCATAATTCTTTTAACAGCAATATAATGAGACTCTCTAGGATCGGCCTGAAACCTTGCACACAAGCATACACTGAATAAAATATCAGGTCTACTTGCTGTAAGATACAGTAAAGAACCAATCATCCCTCTATATAGGGTTTGATCCACCTTCTTACCAAGTTCATCTTTCGACAAAAGGTTTGAAGGATGCATCGGAGTAGACATTGGCTTCAGAATTTGCATTTCAAACTTATTCAACAATTCTTTCACATATTTTTGTTGATGGATAAAGATTTTCTCTTTGGCTTGCTTGACTTGCAATCCAAGAAAGAACTTTAACTCACCCGTCATACTCATTTCAAAATCATTTTTCATTAGACTTTCAAACTTTATGCATAACTTTTTTGAAGTAGCACCAAAAATAATATCATGAACATAGATCTGAACTATTATAAATTCATTCTCATAATTCTTCCTAAAGAGTGTCTTATCAACTTGACCTCTACTAAAACCATTCTCTAATAGAAAAGTACTCAGACGATCATACCAAGCTCTAGGAGCTTGCTTCAGGCCGTATAAGGCTTTATGAAGTTTATAGACATGGTCTGAATTCTTAACATCCTCAAAATCAGGTGGTTGATTAACATACACTTCTTCGTCTATAAAACCATTCAGAAAGGCACTCTTCACGTCCATCTGAAATAGCTTTATATTATGACAGACCACAAATGCTAGCAATATCCTAATGGCTTCAAGTCTTGTTACTGGAGCATATGTCTCATTATAGTCTATTCCTTCATGCTGATTATAGCCTTATGCTACCAATCTAGCCTTATTTCGACTCACTCTTCCTGATTCATCTAACTTATTCTTAAAGACCCATCTAGTTCCTATGATGGATTTCTTAGGAGGTTTAGGAACTAAGGACCAAACATTATTCCTTGAAAATTGGTTCAGCTCCTCTTGCATGGCTAACACCCAAGCTTCATCTCTAAGAGCTTCCTCAACCTTCTTAGGCTCTATTTTAGAAATAAAAGCCACATTAGCTTCTCTTCTGAATCTGGACCTTGTCCTAACTCCTTCTGAGGTTTCTCCGATAATCAACTCTTCTGGATGAGAACTTTTATATTTCCAGTCTCTTTTCAGTCCTATAGTTTCTGGGATATCTTCAACTTTGTCTTCATGAGTACCTGGTGTTGGAGTTTCTGTTGTGTCATCTAAGTTCTTTGAAGGATCTTCACTCCCCATGTCATCTTCCTTATGAGGTTGGGAACTATCATCGAACTTGACATGGATGGTTTCCTCAACTGTCTTTGAAATGAGATTGTACACCCGAAATGCCTTAGACGATAATGAGTATCCTAGAAAGATTCCTGGACAAGTCTTTGAATCGAATTTATCCAACAGCTTCTTTGTATTCAGAATAGAGCATTTGCACCCAAATGGATGAAAGTACGAGATTTTTGGTCTTCTTCCATTCCATAACTCATAAGGAGTCTTCTTCAATATGGGTCACAAGAAAATTCTATTCTGAATATAGCATGTTGTATTCACAGCTTCTGTCTAGAAGTAGTTATGAAGATTCTTTTCACACAGCATAGTCCTTGCCATCTCTTGAATCGTCCTATTCTTTCTTTCAACAACTCCATTCTGTTGTGGAGTCCTGGGAGCAGTGAAATTGTGGAAAATTCCATTCTCCTCACAGAATACCCTAAACTTCTCATTCTTAAACTCTCCACCATGGTCACTCCTGATACTAGCTATAGACATTCCTTTTTCATTCTGTAACTTTCTGTATAAGGTTTTAAAACACTTAAAAGATTCATCTTTGTGTGATAAAAACAATATCCAATAAAATCGAGTAAAGTCATCAACAATAACGTGTCCATATTTCTTTCCTCCAAGATTTATTGTCCTTGTTGGACCAAATAAATCCATATGTAACAACTCTAAAGGTCTAGATGATGTTACAAAATTTTTAGAAGAAAAGGAAGTTTTAATCTGTTTTCCTTTCAAACAATTTTCACAGAAAAATTCTTTGTCAAAACTTATTCTTGGTAATCCTCTTACCAAATCATGTTTTGCCAACTTTGAAATGTGTTTAAAAGAGACATGACCTAGCTTTCTATGCCAGACTAGTCTTTCTTCTTCGGAAGATAAAAAGCATGAAACATTTTGACTTTGAAAATCTTCTAAATCAATTTTGTAAAGATTATTTCTTCTCTTAGGAGACAAAAGTATAGATCCATCTTTGTTTCTGACTTCACAAAGATTTTGATTGAATGTGACTGTGAAACCAGAATCTCACAATTGAATGACGCTGATCAAATTATGTTTTAGACTATCAATAAAAAGTACATTATTTATGCATGCAAAGGAATCTTTACCTATTTTATCGATTCCAATAATCTTGCCCTACTGGTTGTCTCCGAAAGTTACTGATCCTCCCTTCTTATACTGAAGATCTAGGAACATAGACCTTCTTCCGGTCATATGTCACGAGCATTCACTGTCTAAATACTAATGGTGCTTGTCGCATCTTCTAAGGAAGGATATCTGCAGGAGAAACTATTTTATTTTTTGGTACCCATATTTTTCTGGGTCCTTTATGGTTAGTAGCATGCACATAATGAGTTTTTTATACCTATTACTAGCTCGAGATTTATTATAGTTTCTCTTCATAGTGAAAAAGTTTTTATGGAGATGAGACTTATTGCCTGTAAACCCTAATCCAATTTTATTACCAGGATGTCTACATTTTTGAAGCATCTCATTCATTTTCTTTGTGCTCTTAGTGAAAGTAGCTAAATCAGTTGACAAATTCTTAATTCTTAGTTTTAGCTGATTGATCTCTTCTGATCTGTCTACGGTTTTCTTTTTCTCCTCTAATTGCTTCTTCAGACAGATATTTTCTCTCTATTTGTTCTGTATGTCTAATATTTTCTACATACTTTTTCTTTAACAGTTTGTACTGTTTCAGAATAGCATGAGAATCTTCTAAGAATTCTGAGTAGGCATCATGCAAGTTATCGTAATCAGATTTTACCTCCTCATCACTATCTTCCTCGGCTACCAGGCAGATGTTTGCATGTTCAAATGACTCGGAACCTGTATCAGATTCTGATGAATATAGGTCCTCCCAAGTTGCCATCATGCTTTTCTTGCCTTCTCTACTATTCTTTGGTTTCTTTTTTAGAGTAGGACATTCAGACTTGTAGTGTCCAGGCTGATTGCACTCATAGCAAATGACAGATGAATTTTTTAATTTGGCTTCATCTTTGCCATTCTTCTTGAAAGTCTGATTTCCTTTGGACTTCTTCTTCCACATGCGTCTTATCTTTCTGGAGATGAAAGATAATTCATCATCTTCATCACTTGACTCTTGTTCTGATTGGCTGGAGTCGTCATTCTTTGATTCTTCAATCTTTAAGGCTTTTGATGACTTCCTCCTTCTTTGAGTCTTGTGATTCTTCTGTCCGGCCTTCAGTGTTATTGTCTTGTCCCGTTTGGGCTTGTCTTCAGCATTGAGTTCAACTTCATGAATCTTCAAGGATCCAAGCAACTCATCAAGCTTTAGCACGCTCAAATCTTTGGCTTCCTGCACCGCAGTGACTTTAGGTCTCCACCTCTTCAGAAGACTTCTTAGGATCTTTCAAACATGATCTTGATTGTTGTACGTTCTTCCCAGAGCTTTCAATCCATTGAAAATTGTTTGAAATCTTCCAAACATTTGATCAATAGATTCTTTGTCTTTCAGCCTGAAAAGTTCGTACTGGTGCACAAGAATACTTATCTTGAATTCTTTAACTTGGCTCATGCCTTCGTGAGCAATGGACAATGTGTCCCACATCTCCTTTGCAGTGTCACATTCGTAGACTTTGTCATACTCGCTCCTGCTTAGGGAACAAGTCAAGAAGAACTACGCTTTTGAGTTCAGCTGTATTCTCGCCTTTTGGTCAGACGTCCATCTGATTCGTGGAATAGAATTGCCATCTTCATCTACTGGTGTATAAGGTCCTTTCTCTATCACGTCCCAAAGGTCAACATGAGTAGATTCTATGAATAGCCACATCCTATCCTTCCAATAATGATAATCTTCTCCGTTGAATGCTGGAGCTCTAGTGACTGAGGCTCCTTCTGCGATGTATACATGTGATTCCGCCATTATCTTTGATCCACATGTTGCTACAGTGATCCTTGGATACCAGGCTCTGATACCAATTGAAGTGAATCACACGTTAATACAATACTGAGATAACGATATAAGAATGCACGAGAAGGGGGGGTTGAATTGTGTATTCCCCTTTTTGAAAATATTTCAAAACTTTTTGTTAGAAATAAAATTCTTTTACAGAATTTCCAATATATTCTAATTAATCAAAAGCATTGAAAACTTTGTTTCAAAATGAGTAATGATAAAACTTGAATCTAATAAAGAGATAGAGTAAGAGTAGTTGACACAACGATTTATACTGGTTTACCCCAAACCGTGGGCTACGTCTAGTCCTCAGAGTTCTTTATGAGATTTTCACTATCTCTTCAACTTTACAAGTATTCTTTGCGAGCCTCTTCAGGTCTCTACAACTAGTATTCTTTCACACTTAGCCTCTACAGGCTATCTGTACTACTTTTTCACAAATAAGTGTATGAACACTTGTTACAGTAAGAATAGCTCTCGGCTAACTTGAACAGAATGCTTTTACGATCATGTAGATGTAATTCAGCTATTTTTCAATTGTTCAGCTCATGTATCTAACTTTAACTCACTTTTTCTAACTTTGCAATCTTCGACTTCGACTTGTATTTATAGCCTTCATCTCCAACTGCTTCTTGATTCTTGTTTCTTCAATCTTGTTTCTTAAATCTTTAATAGAAACATTTAATCAGTTGAGTTCTGTAACTAACCCGAACTGACTCTTGCGTCTGCTTCGTAATTCCTCTTCTGCGTCTGTCTTTTCTATTCACGTCTTCGTCTGTTTTATTGTTGCGTCTTCGTCTGTTTTATACTGTGTCTCCTTCTGCGTCTGTATTTCTCTTTTACTTTGCATCGTTTAAATCATGTTTATTTTGTGTCTTAAATGCTTATTTCTTCTGTGTTCTTTGTCTACGTCTTATTATGCATCTGCGTCTGTGTTGCTTCGTCTGTGTTGCTTCGTCTACTTTGCTTCGTCTGTGTTGCTTTTCTTTTATTTTATTCTTTGTTATACATCAAAATTATATCTAAGTAAAGTCATTTTGACTTAACAGAACATATTTATAGAAATTAAACCAAAGAATCAAGGTTATGTCACTTTTGGAGACAACAACAAAGGTAAAGTCATTGGTATTGGTAAAGTGGGTGAGGAACCTTTGCTTACCATTGACAATGTTTTGCTTGTTGATGGTTTGAAACATAATTTGTTAAGTGTTTCTCAACTATGTGATATGAATTTTAACATAGTTTTTGAATCATCACATTGCATGGTTAAGAAGGATGGTCATGTTGCTTTCATTGGTTTGAGACATGGAAATACATACATTGTTAATTTACATGATGATAATTCTTTTAATGAAAAGTGTTTGGTAACATTGGAAGAAAATGCATTTTTATGGCATAGAAAATTAGGACATGCTCCTTTGCCTTTAATTTATAAGTTTTCAAAAAATGACATTGTGAGAGGTTTGCCTAAGATAAAATTTGTTAAAGATCACCTGTGTGAATCTTGTCTAAAAGGCAAACATGTTAGAGAATCTTTCAAACCAAAGAAAGAAATCTGCACATATAGAATTCTTGAACTTGTTCATATGGATTTGATTGGACCATCTAGACATGCTAGTCTTAGTGGTAAATTATATGTCCTTGTTATTGTGGATGATTTTTCTAGATTTACTTGGGTGAGATTTCTTGCGAATAAAAGTGATGCTTTTAACGAATTTATTAAGTAGTGTAGGTTGGTTCAAAATGAGAAAAATTTGACAATTGTTGCTATTAGAACCGATCATGGAGGTGAATTTGAGTGTGAACCATTTGAAAGTCTTTGCGACAAATATGGAATGGAGCACAATTTCTCATCACCAAGAACACCACAACAAAATGGTGTAGTAGAAAGGAAGAATCGTTCTCTTGAAGAAATGAGTAGAACAATGTTAAATGAGTACAATCTTCCTAAATCATTTTGGGCGGAAGCAATCAATACCGCGTGCTATGTCATCAATAGAGTGCATTTACGAAGAGGGAAAAATAAGACACCATACAAGCTTTGGAAAGGTAAGAAACCCAATATTTCTTATTTTCATCCTTTCGGTTGTAAAGTTTTTATTCATAATAATGGAAAGAACAATTTAGGAAAATTTGATTCAAAATCTGATGTTGGTGTATTTATTAGTTATTCTCAAACTATTAAGGCTTTCAAAGTTTATAATAATAGGACTACGTGTGTTGAAGAAAGTATTCATGTTAAATTCGATGATATGATTTCACCCCCGAGAAAGGTTTGTTTTGATGATGATGCAGGAAATTCAGGAAATAGAGTTGAAGAAATTGAATCCAAGATTGAGGAATTGAAGTTAGATGAAGAAAATCATGTACCCAGTATTAAAACATGGGCGAAAGCAAAGAACCATCCTATGGAGCAAGTCATTGGTAGCTTGGATGATGGTTTGAGGACTAGGAGAAATGTCTATGAGAAAATGAGCAATTCAGCCTTTATCTCATTAGTTGAACCCAAAAACATAAAAGAGGCTCTTGAGGACGAAAATTGGCTATTAGCTATGCAAGAAGAGCTTAATCAATTCAAGAGGAATAATGTATGGGATTTGGTAGCTCCACCAGAGGACAAGACTATTATTGGAGTCAAGTGGGTAAATTGGATAAAATATGATGAGAATGGTGAAGCGATTAAGAATAAATCAAGGTTAGTAGCTCAAGGATTTTATCAAGAAGAAGGGCTTGATTATAATGAGACATATGCTCCTGTAGCTCGATTGGAGGCAATTAGACTATTATGTGCTTTTGCGTTACATGAAAGGATCAAATTAAATCAAATGAACGTTAAGAGCGTATTTCTCAATGGATACATTGAAGAGGAAGTTTATGTCAAACAACCACCTGGTTTGAAGATCATGAACATCCAGATTATGTTTACAAACTCAAAAAGACACTCTATGGGTTAAAGCAAGCACCTAGAGCTTGGTATGAGAGGTTAAGTACTTTTCTAATTCAACATGGGTATATTCATGAGTGAATTTGAAATGAGCATGATGGGAGAACTCAAGTTCTTTCTTGGATTGCAAATCAAGCAACACAAAAATGGCATCTTCATTCACCAATCAAAGTATACTAAGGAGCTTCTAAAGAAGTTCAAAATGGAAGGATGCAAAGTGACAACAACACCAATGGCAACAACTGTGGTCTTAGAGAAATATGAACATGAAGAAGATGTTGTTCAAAAGCTTTATAGAGGTATGATCGGGTCTCTCTTATTTTTAACTGCTTCTAGACTTGATATTACGTTTGCCACGTGTCTTTGTGCTAGATTTCAATCTTGTCCTAAAATTTCTCATTTGAGTGTTTGCAAACGAATTTTTAGATATTTGAGTAGAACTGTTAATCATGGTTTATGGTATCCCAGTTGTGAATCATTTGATGTATATGCTTTTAGTGATGCTGATCATGGTGGCTGTAGGATCGATAGAAAAAACACTAGTGGCTTGTTTCATTTCTTAGGATCATCTTTGATATCTTGTGTTGGAGCCCGAACTTTTGGTGAAAATTAGAAATATTAAAATGAATTTAAATGAGAAAGAAATTGGTGAGAAAATTTATGAATTTAAGAAAATTTGTTGAATTTAAGAAAAATTTAATGAGAAAAAAAATCGATTAGTTTTGATGACTTCGATATTTGAGTAAATTTATTTGGGTTATGAAAGTGTTAGAGAATGAGTTGATTTAAAATGGAAGTGAAAATTTAGAAATAAAATTATGGAAGTTTGACTTTTTGGAGTAAAAGTTGACTTTTTGATTTAGGCCAAATTTGATGAAATGATCTTCTTGAGACTTGTAGCTTCTATCTAGAGCTTTCTGTAGCCATAAAATTTGAAATTTTTTGATATCAAGAGTGAAAGTTATGATTTTTTTGAAGTTAGTGTATTTTGCTTTGTGTTTTGAAAATTTTCATAGTGTAAGTTTGCGTGTGCTATGTTTTAAGGCAAATCGCCGTAAGGTTGTGGTCTGAATTGGAGAAAGTGGCCTTAATAAAAGTTGTAGCTTGTATGTCAATCTTTCCGGTCCCATAAAGTATGCAATTTTTTGATATCGGGAGTGGAAGATATGATTTTCCGAAGATAAGGTTCTTTTTCTTTGTTTTTGAAAATACTATTAAGTATAGGTTTGTGTGTTCTATGATTCGAGGCCACTTGTCGTGAGGATTTAGTCTGAATTGGAGTAAGTGGTTTACATGAAAGTTGTAGCTTGTCTATCAATCTTTCCGACGCTATAAAGCATGCAATATATGGATGTGGGAATTGGAAGATATAAATGTTGAAAGTTTGGAGTTTGTTTAGGTGATGTTTAACAAGGCCGTAACTTTGACTAGGTTTTTGACCCCTTTAGAGATGAAATTGATTTTTGAGTTCTTCATGGAAGTTGTAGAGCTTCCTTTTATCTTTCCATTGACACCAAATTTGTCACATTTGGACTTCAGGATCAAGAGTTACTATTTTTGAAAACATTCGATTATATATGTATAATTGAGATTTTGTTCTTTTGCTTTTGATCCGACCCATTTTTCAATCTTTTACTTATAATTCCTTCGTCCGACATCCGATTGATTCAATTTTTGAAGCGTTGGATTCCTAAGACATTGAGCTACTCCTTCATGAGTAATTATGATTTTTTAGGAGATTAAATGGAAAGAGATTGATTGAACCATAATGAGAGGGTTGGTTAAAGGTTATGAGTTAGATAATTTTCTGAACATGGTTCAGTAATTTGGAGATATCTTGATCTTTACACCTCTGATTGAGTTGATTCTTGAGGCAACATAAAATTAAGATATGGGGCTATAATTAATGTGAAGGGATCGAGTTTCAATTTAGTCCATAAGCCTGAAAAATAGATTGCAATTTTGGATGAGTTTGCGAACTCAATGAGAAACCATCATCGATGGTTCTCCCAATTCATGCATCACATAAGCATGATACAGTATGCATCCAGTAATCATACAATTACAATGCTAATACAATCACAGTCACAGTCACGGTAAACAGAACACAGTTACAGTCATATTACAGTATACATACAGCTAGGTACCATGTCAAATATTCAGTCCAGTATGCAATGCACATGTGACTCTTTTCCAGTTTATTACAGTATTGTGACCGAGCGCTTTAGTAGTGTTCAGTAGTCAGTAGACGCGTCTAGGGAGAATTATCTTCCTTCGAGCTCGAGGCTCGTTTCAGTATGTCGAGCTCTAGGCTCGGTTCAGTATTAGTGGCGTCTCGGTTCACAATTTTCCTTTTAGCAGTTTAATGCATTTGTGCATGAATGCACATGCCTAATAGAAGTCAATATAATATATCACAGTCCATGGGTCAGTCCAAATGTACAGTCCAATTAAACAGTTGTCTAATGGCCAATTCACAGTCAATAAAAGCCATATATAATCCACGTAATCCCCGTAGGGCAATCAAGTCACAGTAAACACATAGATCGGGATAACCAACTAGGTTACTCACCTATTACTTCCGAGCTAATGCCGGGAAGTTTCCGCCCCGTCAGTCGAACGACGCTCCACTTGGGCCTCTATATGAATCAGAGAAAGAACGAGTCACTAAATATGCAATTTGTGCACATGTAAGTGAAATATGCATGTTCATGAATTTCCGGCCCTAATCCTATTTTTTTCTCTCAGAAAAATCCGTCTAAAAATTAGAAACCTATTGGCGCTGACGGTGCGCAATTCGGACCTCTATAGGTCTCCAATTAAACAAAACAGTGATTAAAGGCTCCGTTACCCGGGGCCACGTCAATTTCCTGTCTAAAAATCCCGAATCTCTCAGAAAATGAAATTCAATATTCTATGAATCCGATGCCTCAAGAATCAGGTCAATCGGACGTCGGACGGAAAAGTTATTCACGAAAGAAACCAAAACTCAACAATTTATATCTATATATATATAACCCTTATTTCCCCCTTTATTTTCTGATTTCCAACCAAACTTCCAACGCCCATAACTCTTTCTACAAATTTCTGAAAAATACAAACTATACCTTGTTGGAAAGATAATGAAACCCTCTACAAGTTTCATGAAGACCCCAACAAGCAATTTTACCCATAAGGGTGTTAAAAATCCAATCAAACCTACTGCCTACTCAAAACCAATTAAAACAGGCAAGACATTGCAAATTCAATAACTCTCTGATTCTTCAGTCAACAATTACAAAATAAATAAGGCAGTAAGATCACAATGTTATCTACAACTTTCACGAACAACCCAAAATCAGATTCACTTGCTAACTATTTCAAACAATTCACCAAAGCATCAGCCCTCAGAATTTTCCCAATCTGAACAGCACATTTCACAACAGTATATCTCTTAGCACAAATGTCACCAAATTCACTACCTTATATCCCTGAAAAGATAAGATCTCAAACTTCAATTTTCATGAAGAACTCAACATCCAATTCGATCTCTAACAATTTCAAAACTGTTATGCAAGTTTCTGCCATGATCAGCAATTCACAACCAAAGGCAGGTTCAGTTTTTGCAAATTCATTTCTCTCAAATCTGACAACCAAAAATTACATGCCATATATAATTCTCAAGATAATTTCTTCCTCGACAACTTTACAGAAGATCACTCACACCAAGTCAGTTCACATAAAAACAGTCAATAGTTATCAGTCCATAACTCCTACTATACATATCGAAAAATTGCAAAATCAGTGGAATTAGAAAGATAACTTAATAGGCTTCAACTTTCATTTAGTCGATTTGTTCTAATTCCTTCTCAATTAATTCGTAAAAATTAGCAAAACTCTAGGGTATGATTTCGGGTACTGTTTATTCCAGTTAAGAACAGTAACTTTCCAAGCCATATTGCAGCCCCTTAAAGTTAAAATTAGACAACACCTATTTCACACAAAAATGTAGCCAACATCCCAAAGTTTAAGTGGCCACAAACCTCACCTCATTTTCATTCCTAAACAATTAGTTATGCTAACAACAGTACAATCAGTGAAAACCCTAATTTTCCAGATTTGATGTTAACCTTAGTTCTATCATTTCCAATGCCATTAACACATCATTAAACAT
Organism: Erythroxylum novogranatense; assembly: GCA_029891385.1. Classification (NCBI taxonomy): domain Eukaryota; kingdom Viridiplantae; phylum Streptophyta; class Magnoliopsida; order Malpighiales; family Erythroxylaceae; genus Erythroxylum; species Erythroxylum novogranatense. The sequence continues at coordinate 15,020,232 of CM057228.1, forward strand.
CCAAATGAACACAAATCAGTTCTTATACCATTTATACATGTGCTAGGGCTAATACACAAAAATTGGCAGCACTTAATTCTTCCTTTCTAAGTAAAATCAATCATCCATATGCATTCAAAATCAAGTTAAAAACGCTCATTCATACTCCTTCATCAACTCATAACTAACCCTCACCTAACACCCATTAATTCAAGCCATATTAGTCATCAAATTAATGCATCAAGAATCAAAATAAATGTACCAAACCTCCCATTAATTTCTCCTAACTACCATGGCATTCAATTTCTAAATCAAATCATAAAGAAAACTTAACAACAAAACTTACCTATTAGCTTTTCCAACCTTAAATTTCTTTCACTTCTTTACTTCCTACCTTCACTAATCACTTCTTCTACCACCATACATGTAGCACCCCACTCCCGACGAGACCCGAACCCGATATCTACAGTAATATCCGAGCCCGTGACCCGCGAGGGTGGCGTACTAGAACAATCACTACTTTTTTAAAATCCGTTAAACATTTTTTTTCTTTTCTTTCAAAAGTAGTTGCGTGCGCGGAAAACGGTAAACAAATTGTGCCTACAACATTTCGAAATCATTTTCAGTAAAATAACATCAGTAAAAAGGGCAGTCATTCATATTTATCGATGAAGACACAAACTCAGTCATTAACTAGTACTCAATAGTGCTCAATCATTCATATACATATAGAAATGCATGTCCCAGCTGGGACCAATGCCATTTTTTAACATTTACAGACACACTTAAATAATTGGGCCTACTGAATCAATCACTACGCTAATGCAGATGTGAACGACACTGATCCCGACCCGATATTCTGACTTACTAGCGGTAGCCATACTCCCGTTTGTCTAGCGGGGTACTCTTCAATTTCCTGAAAAATAGATGCAATGTTGGGTGAGTTTGCGAACTCAATGAGAAACCATCATCGATGGTTCACTCAACTCATGCATTCACAAATCATATACACATAGCACACAGTAGCATTTACAGTATATCACATGCAATTTCCTTACTCACATTTTTCCGGTCATACGCAAATAATTTATATTTTTTCATCGATCATATACGTATGCAATGCGCATGTGACACTTTTTCATTTTCATTTCGTTGTTGTGACCGAGCGCCTATCAGTGATCAGTAATCTAGGGAGTAGGAGATCCCTCAGGGTATGCACTAACTCCCCTCGAGCTCGAGGCTCGGTCAATCTGATGTTTCGTTGGGCTTGAAGCCACGATCTGATGAGAGCTGTGGTATCCGAGCACTGCGTGGGAGAGCCCTCAGGGTATGCACCACCTCAGGGGGCAAGCGATACCACGGTATTTCGTTGGCTGCTCCGGTCACAACTGCCAATTATCTGATCATTTACTATGCATAAATGCACATGTCTCATTTTCAATTCTAAGTTATTTTCACTATCAGTCATTTTCCATTATGTCTTCGGACTTTTAGTCCGGCATCTCAGTCATATGCAAGTCAATTTATTTTCACTGATGCATTCACAATTCAATTCATTAACCATTTCCAATTTAATTCATTCATACATTTGCTCACATTGGCACTTCAATATCACAATCCAATATTTCGAACACCCATGGTCCGAAATCAATCAAAAACAATCACACAAATATCCATCCTTAACTCCTCATGGCATCAGTGCATATAATTAATAAACACATAAGGTGAGAAACCAACTAGGTTACTCACTGTATTTCCGAAGCTAATGCCGGAAGTCTCGCAACGTCCGTGCGATGACGTTCCAACTATGCCTCTAGAACAATTAAAATAAGTACCCATTACCAACTGTATAGTTAGAAATATCAAACAATGCACAGGGAACAATTTAAAACGTGTACAATGCATGTTCATGGCATTCCCGGCCCTAATCCAAAATTTTTTCATTAGAAATTTCATCTAAAAATTAGAAAGCTATAGCCACTGACAGCACTCAATTCGGACCTCGATCGGTTCAACAATAAATAAAACAGTGAGCATAGAACAATTACCCAGACCCACGTCAATTTCCCGTCTAAAAATTCCCAATTTCTCGCAGAATGAAATTCAATATTCAATGAATCCGATGCCTCAAAAATCAGGTCAATCGGACGTCGGACGGAAAAGTTATTCACGAAAGAAAACAAAATTCACATTAACCAATTTATACCTATATATATATAACCCTTATTTCCTCCTTTATTTTCTGATTTCCAACCATACTTCCAACACCCATAACTCTTTGTACACAACTCTAAAAATCATAAACCATACCTCATTGGAAAGATCATAAAAACCTCTACAAGTTTCAAGAAGACCATAAAAATCAATTCCACCCCTAAGGGTGTCAAAAACCCAATCAAAGATGCTGCCTAGTCCATACCTCTAAAACAGAACAGTACCTGGTAAATTTAGTAACTCTTATTCTGTTCAGTAAAAAATAGCACAATAAATATTCTCATCAAGATCATAATGTTATATATAACTTTAATGAACAACTCAAAGTCCAATTCCATTGTTAACTAGGTCAAATAATTCAGTGATGGCTGCTGCCCCTGGAAGTACTCAAATTGGACAGTAATGTTTCAAACAGTATAACTCCTTGTAGAAATGTCTAAAAATTGCATACGTTATACCCATGAAAAGATAAAACACAGTACTACACTTCTCATGAAGGGCTCAGAATCAAATTCCGTCATTAACCAATTCAAAACAGTCTTGCAAGTTACTTCCCTGTTCAGCGGCCCATGACCTAACTTAAGTCCAATCTTTGAAAAATCATAAGTCCCAATTATGTTATCTAAAAATAGCATGCTATATACCATTTTAAGATAATCACTTCCTTTACAATTCTTCAGAAGATCACTCAACCCAATTCAATTCACAGAAATTGCTAAAATTACTTCTAATCAGAATGTGCACAAAATCTGACAATTCAACTAGGTTTCACTCAATGCATTAAGACAGCCAATAGTCATCAGTCCATATCTCCTCATATACACATCGAAAATTTGCAAAATCAGTGGCAATGGAAAGATCATTTAATAGGCTTAAACTTTCATTTAGACCATTTTCTCTAACTCCTTCTCAATTAATTTAGAAAAATTAACAAAACTCCAGGGTATGATTTCGGATACTATTCATTCCAGTCAATGGTAGTAACTTTCCAAGCCACATTTCACCCTCTTAAAATTAGAATTGGCCAACACCTATTTCACACAAAAATGTAGCTAACATCCCAAAGTTTCAGTGGGCACAAACCCTGCCTCATTTTCATAACCACACAATGAGTTATGCTCAAAACAGTATAGTAGGTCAAAAACCTAAATTTCCAGCTTTGGTACTAAACTTAGCTTCTATCATTTCCAATGCCAATACCACATCATTAAGCATCCAAATGAACACAAGATCAGTTCCTACAACATTCATACATTCACTAGAACTACCTACCAAAATTGGCAGCACTTACCTCATCAATATTATACAAGAATAATCATTCATATTCAATTAAAATCAAGTTAAAACCACTCATTCATACTACTTCATCAATTCTTACTTCAACCTAACCTTATACCCATCATTTCCACCTATCAATTTCATTAAATTCCAGCATCCATAATCATAATAAATACACCCTAACTCCCATTCAATGTTTCTAACTATCATGGCATTAAATTCATACTTAAACCATCATGAAAACACCATTTAAAGCTTAATTTAAACACTTACCTATTAGCTTTTCCAACCTTCTCTTCTTTTCAATACTTTCCTAACAATTGCTAACCCTCTTTCTAACCTCATGCAAGTGAAAGCCCTCCATGATAAGTAAGGAACTTGGTGTCTAGAAGAAGAAGGCTTGAAGTTTGGAGGAAGATTTGATGAAGAAGATGAAAATCAATGGAGAGAGCAAAAAGGGAGGAGATACTTTCGGATGATGATGAAAATAACCATCAACTTGCTCTTTTTATTCATTTAACAAGGCAAAACCGTGGGAGGGAGGAGTGAGCATTAAATGAAACTTTTGGTGGCAATTTTTCATCGGTCCACATTTGTAAAGAAAAGTCAAACTATTAAATTTGTAATTCAGATCAAAAATTTACCCCAATCAACTCCAATGACCATAATTTCAATCCCAAAATAATACCCCCAATAATACAGTGCCATTGGGTAGCAATTTTCGCTACCGAAAATCGACCAGTTCGCCACTTGGCGATTTTTATCCGGTCCGAAAATTTCTCCGAATTATTTTTTTGAAAATTAATGAAATTACCCAAAATTATAAAGCATATAATAGTGCACTCTAAATAATTTTTCAAACACGAAAATCACATTTTCCACAACAAAAGCACATTTAGATCATTTACCGGTGATTTTGCCGGTCTGGGAATTTTCTCCGAAAAATTCCAGAAAATTCCTATAATTTCAGTAAAATAGAAAACAATTTATGGCGCACTCAGAATAATTTTTCAAACCCATTAACCACGTTAATCCCAATAAAATTGCCTTAGGCACAAAAACCGGGATTGTCATGTATACATGTACAGTAATTTCATGTGCACAATTGATACTGTGTATCAATCCTATTATGCATGGACAGTACTAATTAATCCCTATCAATCCCATCCTATGACCAATTTACTATTTTACCCTTCCAGTAGGGGGTGGGATGTTACAATCCCCCCTCCTAATAAAAATTTCGTCCTCGAAATTCTCAGTCAACAGTTCAGTATGACAGTAATCACATGTTCCTACAATTCCCATACACTACGTTACTCACTATTTCCGTTGCTAAAAGATCGCAGTAAGCATTAGTCCGTTTCCTCTGTGGCTTTCTCGCTATCTTACCTATCTCACTTGCCATTTCTAGAATAGTGACTACCTTTGGTTCCGATATTATGACTCAGTTCAGTATTTTCGAACCTATTCACTCATTACATTTTATCCCTCTAATACCCTTTTTTTTTCCAGTGCCATATAATCTAATTCGCATTCCATTGAGTACATCTCCATTTCTTTGGTACCTCCATTTTTCAAGGTGATACTTACCCTAATCTCCTTTATCTCGTCAGGGACGATTTACATTCCTTTGGTACCAATACAGTGACGTTTAACTCCACTTCACTATAATAAGTAATAATGTACCTAATGCAGTCATTTGTTATATGCCATTAACTCTATGTTCATATTCAAGTCTCCTTAGACAATTCACTGTTTTATAGTATTCACGCACTCTATCCCGGATATGCATTTTACTCTGTTTCACTTATCCAATCCTGATCCACTTTAGCTAACCTATGCTGCTTTCCTATGTCACTTTCCTTTGTTTCACTCAATATAGTCTCAAACTCATTGTGGTCTTTGATTTCCGTTAGGCACTGTACAGTGTAGCAGTGTATCTTTGCAGTAAATCAGAACTCTATAACACGATCATAATCAAGCATTTTTCCTATAAGCCCTTGAATCAATGATCACTTCTTTTTATACCCACAATTATTCAATTTCCTTTTTTACGTATGATTACTAGAATGTCTAGCTTTATTTGCTCACTTTCTTGTTCTAGCACCTTTTATCGGGTACCTTAACTTTTCCTTTGAATGATTGTTTTCTTTCTAATGTCATTCACATATTCAAACTCCTCATAAGACTCACCACTGTAACTTCTGCATTCTTAACCTTTCTTACTTCTATCCAGTATCACTTGATCTACGACTTTTTTTATACTTCATAATTACCCATAATCTACTTGACATTCTTTGAAAATCCCAATGTCTCGTAATTGATCATTCATTGCATCTTTCTCCGCTCACTATTTGAGCTTCGTCGTCGTAATTGTACATTCATTTCCGCATTGTCGATTCACTATTGTCATGCATTTCAAAATTGTAAATATAATAGGCATTTATACCCGACTTTTTCCTTGAATTATCACAATATATCCCTATAGGAATCTCAAGTCACCAAGGTCTTAAACAATTGCGATCCTAACACCAATCCCATTTATCAACGTCCATTTTAACAAATTGTTTCAGTTATCTCACACTGCCCACTCTCCAAGGATATGCTTATCATCAGTATCAAATTTCTCAATTGTTCATATAGTTTTTTTTACTTTTCACTGTTCACCACTTTCAAACACATTCTGTCTCTAATCACAGTTACTACCATTTGCTTACCTCGCATAAATCCCTATTGGCTTTACCATACATCATCCTACCTTTTTATTGAGTCCACACTTTGTGTCTTTGCAATTCCTTTATAAAGATAACACTACATCACGTCATTGTCAGTTTTCCTTTAGGACTTCTTGTCTCTATACATTTTCTCTTTTCAATTGTTTTCATATCATTCATATCAACATATGTTAATACCTTGTCATCCGTACTTGGACCTCCAAAATTTCCATTTCATTTTAGTATTTCACTTCGCAGTTCGGGACGCTTTTATTCTTCGTTTCAAATCTAAATTCCTCAACAGTTTTGCATCATAAATGGAGATCGATTCACTTCACATTGCAATAGGATTACCTCAAATTAAAATTTCACTCATGTTGGACACTTCACATTTCCGTACACACAGTGCAGATAACTTCAGTAATATATTTCACTTGTTATGTCTAAATCATGACTCAATTTCACTTTTGATTCTTCATTTCGTTTGACCATTAGTCTTGCTACCGTCATTGTCTTTGTTCATAATCGCCTCACCAGCCAATTAGCGTCTCTAATTTCTCTTGGTCATTCTTAACTATACGCACTATCTCAATCGAACAATTTTATGGCATAATTTGAAAGATCAGAATATTCCTTGCACTAAGGTTCCATGTGACAGTCACCTAAACACTTTCTTTAATACTTATTCAGTAATCTACATATCATCGGGACTCATTTCATCTTATCTGGAACCCAATTAGTAACCTATCTGAGACTTCCACAAAATTCCTTTCCGCTTATACTAATCCTCAAATAAATAAGCGCTGCCATAATCCTTTCTCATTTCCTCTCATAAAGGTACTTTCGGTCTTCCTATGTCTTATTTTAACCTAATATAGACTTTACACTTATAACCACTCATAGAAGCACGATTTAATCATTCATGATCATCTCCTCCATGATTTCCATGTGTCTTTCACATACATTTCATTAACCATGATCAACTTTATCGTGTCAATTGGTACTCCCAACGGTAAATCAACTTAAATGTGACAACTCTTTCCATATCACTATCATTGTTTCATTTTTTTTTCTAGTTTCATTCCCATAGCATTCATGTGTCAACTTGACCTTTTTAAGGTCATGTCCACTTGGCTTATACAATGTCATCTTCTTATTGCTACGTATCTCTTTATTTCCCTCAAACAGTTTATGATAAGATATTCACAGTCCTTAAGAAACGACAAAATCGTTGATACAACTCCACTGTATTCCAGAATTTCCCGATATACAATCAGTAGAAATTGTCAGTCTGTCTTTTTCTCCTACAATCTAGTCTACTGATTTCCAAAATCTTAGCACAATATTTGCATAACCATTTCAGTCTCACACTTATGCGCTCATAGTCATACCCATTTCACGAGTTCATTTCAGTTTATCAATACACTATTCTCTCACCATGTCTACTTTTTCTTACCCTACTAAGTACTCTTTTAGTTCCTTTAGTTCTAGGTAGACCGTTATGGTACAACATTGCTCTTATTACAATCATCTCTCTATGATATCTACTGATGTCTCACACCAATACAGTGAATCAATATCTGCCTAATCGAACCATCTACGTTTTACTCAGTTCCAATGTTTCCCATTTCATCGCATTCACATATATAGTCAGAGCTCTAATTACTTTATTATCCTGGACTTTTTATCTCACTTAAGCCAATTATATCATAACCAGTATGCTTCTCATACCTCCCGTGGATCTCTCCAAGTTCTAGACATATTCTTTTTCTATCACCATAATATTGCCATTTTAATCCGGGAATTCAGTAATTCACTTCTTTCCTTAATCAGTCTAGGCCAACACGGTCATTCTAACCACAGTACAATATTAATCTCCTTATTCATTTTTCCTTTTTCCTTTCCTAATTGTTTATACACTTTTAGGGATTCACCCTGTAACACCGTCTCATTTTTCTCCCCCTTAATCACTTGACACGTACGCACACGTAGGATTTCTACCCGTGCGACTCAAACTAGGGATCAGTTGCCACGGTCTGCAATGACACGACTCAAATGCATGCACCTATATTTGATCGTGCCCGGATACATTACGTATTCACCGGGCTCGATACCACCTAATGTAGCACCCCACTCCCGACGAGACCCGAACCCGATATCTACAGTAATATCCGAGCCCGTGACCCGCGAGGGTGGCGTACTAGAATAATCACTACTTTTTAAAATCCGTTAAACATTTTTTTTCTTTTCTTTCAAAAGCGATTAAATGCGAAAAACGGTAAACAAATTGTGCCTACAACATTTCAAATCATTTTCAGTAAAATAACATCGATAAAAGGGCACTCATTCATATTTATCGATGAAGACACAAACTCACCATTAACTAGTACTCAATAGTGCTCAATCATTCATATACATATAGAAATGCATGTCCCGGTGGGACCAATGCCATTTTGAACATTCTGTACACACTTAAACAATTGGGCCTCTTGAATCAATCACTACGCTAATGCAGATGTGAACGATCGATCCAGACCCGATATTACGACTTGCTAGCGGTAGCCATACTCCGTTTGTCAGTGGGGTACTCTTCAATTTCTGAAAATAGATGCAATGTTGGGTGAGTTTGCGAACTCAATGAGAAACCATCATCGATGGTTCACCCAACTCATGCATTCACAAATCATATACACATAGCACAGTAGCATTTCTAAGATATCACATGCAATTTCCTTACTCACATTTTTCCGGTCATATGCAAATCAATTTATATTTTTTCATCGGTCATATCGATGCAATGCGATGTGACACTTTTCCATTTTCATTTCGTTGTTGTGACCGAGCGCCTATCAGTGATCAGTAATCTAGGGAGTAGGAGAGCCCTCAGGGTATAAACTAACTCCCCTCGAGCTCGAGGCTCGGTTCAGTACAGTGTTTCGTTGGGCTTGAAGCCCTGATACAGTGAGCCTATGGTATCCGAGCATTGCGTGGGAGAGCCCTCAGGGTATGCACCACCTCAGGGGGCAAGCGATACCATGGTATTTCGTTGGCTGCTCCGGTCACAACTGCCAATTATCTGATCATTTACTATGCATAAATGCACATGTCTCATTTTCAATTCTCAGTCATTTTCCATTATGTCTTCGGACTTTTAGTCCGGCATCTCAGTCATATGCAATTCAATTTATTTTCACTGATGCATTCACAATTCAATTCATTAACCATTTCCAATTTAATTCATTCATACATTTGCTCACATTGGCACTTCAATATCACAATCCAATATTTCGAACACCCATGGTCCGAAATCAATCAAAAACAATCACACAAATATCCATCCTTAACTCCTCATGGCATCAGTGCATATAATTAATAAACACATAAGGCTGAGAAACCAACTAGGTTACTCACCTGTACTTTTGAGCTAATGCCGGGAAGTCTCGGCAACGTCCGTGGGATGACGTTCCAACTATGCCTCTAGAACAATTAAAATAAGTACTCATTACCAACTGTATAGTTAGAAATATCAAACAATGCACAGGGAACAATTTAAAACGTGTACAATGCATGTTCATGGCATTCCCGGCCCTAATCCAAAATTTTTCCATTAGAAATTTCATCTAAAAATTAGAAAGCTATAGCCACTGACAGCACTCAATTCGGACCTCGATCGGTTCAACAATAAATAAAACAGTGAGCATAGAACAATTACCCGGACCCACGTCAATTTTCCGTCTAAAAATTCCCAATTTCTCGCAGAATGAAATTCAATATTCAATGAATCCGATGCCTCAAGAATCAGGTCAATCGGACGTCGGACGGAAAAGTTATTCACGAAAGAAAACAAAATTCACATTAACCAATTTATACCTATATATATATAACCCTTATTTCCCCCTTTATTTTCTGATTTCCAACCATACTTCCAACACCCATAACTCTTTGCACACAACTCTAAAAATCATAAATCATACCTCATTGGAAAGATCATAAAAACCTCTACAAGTTTCAAGAAGACCATAAAAATCAATTCCACCCTTAAGGGTGTCAAAAACCCAATCAAAGATGCTGCCTAGTCCATACCTCTAAAACAGAACAGTACCTCGTAAATTTAGTAACTCTCATTCTGTTCAGTCAAAAATAGCACAATAAATATTCTCATCAAGATCACAATGTTATCTATAACTTTAATGAACAACTCAAAGTCCAATTCCATTGCTAACTAGGTCAAATAATTCAGTGAAGGCTGCTGCCCCTGGAAGTACTCAAATTGGACAGTAATTTTTCAAACAGTATAACTCCTTGTACAAATGTCTAAAAATTGCATACGTTATACCCATGAAAAGATAAAACACAGTACTACACTTTCATGAAGGCTCAGAATCAAATTCCGTCATTAACCAATTCAAAACAGTCTTGCAAGTTACTGCCCTGTTCAGCGGCCCATGACCTAACTTCAGTCCAATCTTTGAAAAATCATAAGTCCCAATTCTGTTATCTAAAAATAGCATGCTATATACCATTTTCAAGATATCACTTCCTTTACAATTCTTCAGAAGATCACTCAACCCAATTCAATTCACAGAAATTGCTAAAATTACTTCTAATCAGAATGTGCACCAAATCTGACAATTCAACTAGGTTTCACTCAATGCATTAAGACAGCCAATAGTCATCAGTCCATATCTCCTCATATACACATCGAAAATTTGCAAAATCAGTGGCAATGGAAATATCATTTAATAGGCTTAAACTTTCATTTAGACCATTTTCTCTAACTCCTTCTCAATTAATTTATAAAAATTAACAAAACTCCAGGGTATGATTTCGGATACTATTCATTCCAGTCAATGGCAGTAACTTTCCAAGCCAAATTTCACCCTCTTAAAATTAGAATTGGCCAACACCTATTTCACACAAAAATGTAGCTAACATCCCAAAGTTTCAGTGGGCACAAACCCTGACTCATTTTCATAACCACACAATGAGTTATGCTCAAAACAGTATAGTAGGTCAAAAACCTAAATTTCCAGCTTTGGTACTAAACTTAGCTTCTATCATTTCCAATGCCAATACCACATCATTAAGCATCCAAATGAACACAAGATCAGTTCCTACAACATTCATACATTCACTAGAACTACCTACCAAAAATTGGCAGCACTTACCTCATCAATATTATACAAGAATAATCATTCATATTCAATTAAAATCAAGTTAAAACCACTCATTCATACTACTTCATCAATTCTTACTTCAACCTAACCTTATACCCATCATTTCCACCTATCAATTTCATTAAATTCCAGCATCCATAATCATAATAAATACACCCTAACTCCCATTCAATGTTTCTAACTATCATGGCATTAAATTCATACTTAAACCATCATGAAAACACCATTTAAAGCTTAATTTAAACACTTACCTATTAGCTTTTCCAACCTTCTCTTCTTTTCAATACTTTCCTAACAATTGCTAACCCCTCTTTCTAACCTCATGCAAGTGAAAGCCCTCCATGATAAGTAAGGAACTTGGTGTCTAGAAGAAGAAGGCTTGAAGTTTGGAGGAAGATTTGATGAAGAAGATGAAAATCAATGGAGAGAGCAAAAGGAGGAGATACTTTGGATGATGATGAAAATAACCATCAACTTGCTCTTTTATTCATTTAACAAGGCAAAACCGTGGGAGGGAGGAGTGAGCATTAAATGAAACTTTTGGTGGCAATTTTTCATTGGTCCACGTTTGTAAAGAAAAGTCAAACTATTAATTTTATAATTCAGATAAAAAATTTACCCCAATCAACTCCAATGACCCTAATTTCAATCCCAAAATAATACCCCAATAATACTGATTGCCATTGGGTAGCAATTTTCGCTATTAAAATCAATAGGTTCGCCACTTGGCGATTTTTATCGATCGAAAATTTCCATTTAATTATTTTTTGAAAATTAATGAAATTACCCAAAATTATAAAGCATATAACGATTGCACTCCAAATAATTTTTCAAACACGAAAATCACATTTTCCACAACAAAAGCACATTTAGATCATTTGGGTGATTTTGCTTGGATTCGAGAATTTTCTCCGGAAAATTCCAGAAAAATTTCTATAATTTCAGTAAAATAGAAAACAATTTATGGCGCACTCAGAATAATTTTTCAAACCCATTAACCACGTTAATCCTAATAAAATTGCCTTAGGCACAAAACCGGATTGTCATGTATACATATACGGTAATTTCATGTGCACAATTGATCGTGTATCAATCTTATTATCATGGACAAGACTAATTATTCCCTATCAATCTCATCCTATGACCAATTTACTATTTTACCCCTCTAGTAGGGGGTGGGATGTTACAATACATATATATTTCATCATCATGGGAAGACTATAGCTTAGTGACAAGTAAGAGAACTCTTGAGTGTTTGGAGGAAGATGAAGAAAGAAGAAGAAAATCTATAGATATGGAAAATAGAAGTAGTTTTAGGATGAGATGAGCTTTTAAACCCTTAAGGAGTTCTTTCCATTCTTTTATATACACATCACCGAAATTACAAGGTTAGAAAGCATTAAATGAAGGTCTAAGTTGGCTAAATGTGATTGGTTATGGTTTTAAAGAAAAGTCAAAATAATAATTATTTAGTCCAGATCAAAAACTAACCCAATCAACTCAATTGACCCCAATTTCAATCCCAAAATAATATACCCAATAAGATAGTGCCATTGGGTAGCAATTTTTTTTTTGCTACCAAGAATCGACCGGTTCGCCAATTAGCAATTTTTTCAGTCCGGGAATTTTCTCCGGAAAAATCCAGAAAATTTTCTAAAAATCTCTTAAATTAGAAAACAATTTATGGCGCACTCAGAATAATTTTCTAAACCCAAAAATCACGTTAATCCCAATAAATTTGTCTTAGGCACGAAAACCGGGAATGTCATGTATGCATGTACAATAAGTTCATGTGCACAATTGTGACTATGCAGCAATCCTATTATGCATGAGCAATCCTATGAAATCCCAATCTAGCACATCCTATGCCAATTTACTATTCTACCTTCTAATTGAGGGTGGGATGTTACAATTCCCCTCCTAAAAAAATTTTCGTCCATGAAATTCTTACACGATCATGTGACAGTGAGGATCTTGTCTCCTCATATGCTCCTCGGTCTCCGGTAGCCTCCTCGGTCGAATAGTTCCTCAGAGAACTTTCACCGATGGAATACTCTTGTTCCTCAATTGCTTCACTGTGACCCGACGATCCAGACGACTCCTTTACATAACTTCAGTTACTAGAGACCTCAATCTCCGGCCAGTATCACATGTGTCGGATCGACCGATATCTACGGAGCATACTCACATGGAAGGCGTCATGCAACCGAGACATCTCCTCGGTAAAACTAGCAGTGGCCAAAGGTCCTATCCTTTCGGTGATCTCATATAGACCAATGTACCTAGGGCTTAACTTACCCTTTTCCCAAATCTCATACACCACGCCACGGTGACACCGTAAGAACACTGTCGCCCACATTGTACTCAATGTCCCTCTATCTTGATCCACATAGTTCTTCATCTATCCGAGCGCTTTGATGCGACTCAATCGATTTCACCTTATCTACAAGTATCTGAATCAGCTCAAGACCCTCAATCATCCTCACACCCTCTTCATCCCAATACAAAGGCGATCTACGGTTTCCCATCTGATTGCCTCATATGGTGCCATCCGATGCTCTTGTGATAATGGTTATTATATGCAAACTCCATCGAGCTGAATCTCGATCCCATGCTCCTCTAAACTCCAATACACAAGCCCAAGCATATCCTCCATGCCTTAATCGTCCTCTCACTCGCCCATCATGCGAGGATGAAATCAGATCTTGAAATTCACCTAGTACCTATAGCGGATCGCAAACTCGCCAAAACCTCGAAGTAAATCTGGGATCCACGTCGACACTATCGACTTTGGGACCCCGTCTGATCTCACTATCTCGACCACATACTACGGGCCAACTGATCCATAGTATTATTCTCCTCACCTTTGGCAAAAATGGGCGATTTAGTCAACTTTGTCCACTATGACCACACAAGACATTATCTTTGCCTCGGCGTCCTAGGCAATCACATAATAAATTCCATAGTAATTCGTTCCCATTTTCACTCCGGAATAGGCAACGAATGAAGCTTCCCTACTGGAGCCTGGTGCTCAGCCTTAACCTGTTGGCACGTCAAACATCTAGATACATACTCATCTACCTGCTTCTTCATGCCAGGCCACTAGAAATGTTGCTTGAGGGTGTTATACATCTTGGTAGTACCAGGATGCATAGTATAGGCAGCCATATGTGCCTCCTCCAAAATCTCTCGCCTCAAATCATTTACATCAGGTACACAGAGCCTCTGTCCCAACCATAAGGTCTCATCTCTCAACTCAAACTCAGAACTCGAATCAACTTTTACTTTCTCAATCAATCTCACTATCTTGGGATCCTTGTCACGAACTCTCCCGATCTGCCCAAGAGCATCGGTCTCAGTTTCAAAGTAGCCAATAATACTCCATCCTGCTCCAGATTCATCTGAACATTCAAAGCCCTCAACTGAATCAAGTTAGGCAACCTCATTGCGTGAATCTGAGCTGTACCAGTATGTGACCTCCGACTCAGAGCATCTGCCACTACATTGGCTTTCCCAGGGTGATATTCAATAGTGCAATCATAGTCCTTCAGTAACTCAAGCCATCTCCTCTGTCTCAAATTCAACTCTCTCTGGCTCAGTAAATCCCTCAGACTCTTATGATCAGTAAAGATCTAGAATGTCTCACCATACAGATAATGTCTCCAAATCTTCAGAGCAAAAACAACTGTAGCTAACTCCAAATCATGCACTGGGTAGTTTACCTCATGAGCTCTCAACTGTCTCGAGGCATAGGCAATCACTCTACCGTGCTGCATCAGAACACATCCCAATCCCTGATGCGATGCATCACTGTAAACCTCAAATCCTCCTATCCCGGAAGGAATAGCTAATACCGGTGCAGTAGTCAACCGATGTTTGAGCTCCTCAAAGCTCTTCTGACACTCCTTAGTCCATCTGAATGGTACATTCTTCCTCAGAAGCTTTGTTAGAGGGGCTGAGATCAGTGAGAACCCCTCGACAAACCTCCGGTAATATCCTGCTAATTCGAGGAAACTCCGAATCTCCGACACATTCCTAGAAGCCTCCCACTTCAGCACTGCCTCAACCTTACTCGGATCCACCTGAATACCCTCTCCAGTCACTATGAGCCCCAAAAAGATCACCTGATCCAGCCAAAATTTACACTTACTAAATTTGGCATACAACTGTCTCTCCCTCATCGTCTGCAACACAATCCTCAAATGCTCACTATGCTCCTGTCTGTTCCTCGAATACACTAGAATGTAATCAATGAAAACAATAACAAACTGATCCAGGTAGGGCTGAAATACCTTATTCATCAGGGCCATAAAAGCTGCCGGGGCATTAGTCAACCCAAACGGCATCACCAGAAACTCAAAATGCCCATACCTGCTCCTGAATGCACTCTTAGGTACATCAGCCTCTGCTATCTTCAGCTGATAGTACCCTGACCTCAGATTTAATTTAGTGAACACCTGAGCTCCTTGCAACTGATCAAATAAGTCATCAATCCTAGACAGTGGATACTTATTCTTCACTGTCACCCAATTCAACTACCTGTAATCAATGCATAGCCTCAAAGTCCCATCCTTTTTTTTCACAAACAAAACTAGAGCTCCCTATGGTGAAACATTAGGCCTGATAAATCCCTTCTCCAGCAACTCCTGCAACTGAGCCTTCATCTCCCTCAGTTCCACAGGTGCCATCCTATATGGAGGTATAGATATAGGAGCGATTGCACTGAGCGAGGTCAATAGTAAACTCGTCTCCCGATCCGTGGCAAACCGGTAACTCATCAGGAAACACATCTGGAAATTTCCTAACCACGGGAATATCCTGAAGCCTCTGCTCAACTCTGGTTTCAATCACATGAGCCAGATAGGCCTCACAACCTCCCTGCATCAATCTTAGGGCACTAAGAAAAGAGATCATCCGGTGGGCCGCCGACTAACCCTACGAACACCGCTCTAGTCGACCGGAGACTCTAATACAACCTCTTTGGTGTAGCAGTCCATGATAGCCCTATGGGCAGTAAGCCAGTCCATCCCCAGAATCACATCAATCTCTCTCAGAGGCAACACTATAAGGTGCGCCTCAACATCGCTGATCAATCTGGATCGAGCATCCTCATGCAACCTCTCCCAATACAAGATAGTAGTACTGAGGTGTACTCATCTCTAGCCCATACTGTAACATCTCCCTATCCCCATGGAATCTACATGCCATATGAGGTGCAATAAAAGAATGTGTGGATCGAGGATCCAGTAATGCAAACGCCTCTATATCATAAATAAGGAGCATACCAGCTACAACATCAGGGGAATCCTGGGCCTCCTGGCTCGTCATGGAATAAACTCTGGCCTGGGACTGTGGTCGGCTGCCCCGACCCTTAGTCCTCACAAAGGACCCCTCAGCTCTACCTCGGCCTCTACCTTGACCCCTCTTTCCAGATCCACCCACTCTACTCTGTTGTACAGTCGTACTACTCCCAACTCGTCCACTACTAGCAGATTGAACTCTCAATGTATCTGGGCAATCCCGAACCTGGTGCTCCGTCGAGCCGCATCTCAAACAGGCTCTAGTAAACCACCAACACTCCCCACTATGTCTCCTTTTCAATGCGGGCTGCTGGAGAATCGCCTGGAACCTCTGCCACTACCACTGCCAGTCTGTACAAATCTCTCTCTCTTTCCAAATCCAGATTGTCTCGAACCTCCTGGAGACCTGAAAGTCTTGCCCTGACGCTTACTAAAGCTCCTGCCAGAGCTGCCCTGACTATCACTTGACCGCTTCCCCGGGACCCAATCTCGGCTGTCTACGCCTCGTCGGTTTCTCACTCTCACGGAAGAACCCTCAACTCAGCGAATGTACCCGTATACGATCGGGCCAACTGAGTACGGATCTCGAGATTGAGGCCATTCTCGAACCTCCGGCACTTATCGGCCTCGGTCGGGATCATCACGATGGCATAATCCATCACTCATTGAATTTCACCTCATATTCGCCACCGACATCCGACCACCTTCGATTCGAAACTCCTGCATCTTCATGTCAAGATAGACCTTGGGCATATAATTATCCTGAAGGCCCTCAAAAATCAGCCCGTGATGAAGCAAGGCTGGTAGTCTTGCTCTGCACAGTCTTCCACCACTTGTATGGTGGGCCCTGCAGCAGAGACACCGCATAATCGAACCTCTCATCAGGTTCGCAGTCCATCTGGTCAAAGACTCTCTCCGTCCTCTCTAGCCACCCTCGGCCTCGGTAAAGTCAGATCTTGCCATAAAATCGACAAATTTCGCTTACGCGAAGAAATCATACCTCCTCTCCCATCTCACGGGAACTCGAGGAAGCAATTCCTCAGTACGAGGCATAGAAGACTCTCTACTTGCTCCCACTGATCCTTGGTCATTTGGTCGCTCAACCTGATCACCTAATGCGAAGACCTAGAACAAAACAAGAATTCTGATCAGTTTCAACAGTTCCGTCAAATTTATACCTACATTGTTACTATTCCCAAAAGATGTCAAACCATGCTCGATACCACCTAATGTGGCGCCCCTTACCATAGAGTATCCACCTAACGCCTGTAGGTCATTAGGTACATATCTATGATAAGAGACCCTTCTTGACAACTACCACTAAACTCCTCATGGCATCACAATCATAAAGCAATCTGAAGAAATTGACAACTTTAAAAACCAAACTGGATTCCATTTCATTTACTCAAAATTGAGAAAGTTACAAGCCGTCGGTATTTTCGATCATATATGTTCCAAAACTTTGTACACTAAGTACCATACAAGTAATGTACAAAGAACATATCTAACTATAAGTCTCCAAAAGAAAGCCCGGTGACCGACCTTTGAGCCATCGCCTCTCGCCAATCCACAAGACACGGCTCTACGGTCTGAGGAGCTATCTGTCTACACTTAAGCACGAAAAATAGATTGCAATTTTGGATGAGTTTGCGAACTCAATGAGAAACCATCATCGATGGTTCTCCCAATTCATGCATCACATAAGCATGATACAAGATGCATCCAATAATCATACAATTACAATGCTAATACAATCACGATCCACGATCACGGTAAACATAACACGATTATGGTCTATATTACAAGATACATACGATCGGTACCATGTCAAATATTCATCCAAGATGCAATGCACATGTGACTCTTTTCGATTTATTACAATATTGTGACCGGCGCTTTAGCGGTGTTCGCGATCGATGAGACGCCGCCTAGGAGAATTATCTCCCTCGAGCTCGAGCTCGTTTCGGTATGTCAAGCTCTAGGCTCGCTCAAGATGTCGATGGCGTCTGCTCACAATTTTCCTTTTAACGATTTAATGCATTTGTGCATGAATGCACATGCCCAATAGAAGTCAATATAATATATCACGATCCATGGGTCGGTCAAATGTGCGGTCTAATTAAGCGGTTGTCTAATGCCCAATTCACAGTCAATAAAAGCCATATATAATCCACGTAATCCCCGTAGGGCAATCAACTCACAGTAAACACGTAGATCGGGATAACCAACTAGGTTACTCACCTATTTCTTCTGAGCTAATGCCGGAAGGTTTTCGCCCCGTCGGTCGAACGACGCTCCACTTGGGCCTCTATATGAATTAGAGAAAGAACGAGTCACTAAATATGCAATTTGTGCACATGTAGGTGAAATATGCATATTCATGAATTCCCGACCCTAATCCCATTTTTTTCCCTCAGAAAAATTCGTCTAAAAATTAGAAACCTATTGGCGCTGACGGTGCGCAATTCGGACCTCTATAGGTCCCCAATTAAACAAAACAGTGATTAAAGGCTCTGTTACCCGGGACCACGTCAATTTCCCGTCTAAAAATCACGAATCTCTCAGAAAATGAAATTCAATATTCTATGAATCCGATGCCTCAAGAATCAGGTCAATCGGACGTCGGACGGAAAAGTTATTCACGAAAGAAACCAAAACTCAACAATTTATATCTATATATATATAACCCTTATTTCCCCCTTTATTTTCTGATTTCCAACCAAACTTCCAACACCCATAACTCTTTCTACACATTTCCGAAAAATGCAAACTATACCTTGTTGGAAAGATAATGAAACCCTCTACAAGTTTCATGAAGACCCCAACAAGCAATTTTACCCATAAGGGTGTTAAAAATCCAATCAAACCTACTGCCTACTTAAAACCAATTAAAACAGGCGTTACATTGCAAATTCAATAACTCTCGATTCTTGGTCAAAATTACAAAATAAATAAGGCAGTAAGATCACAATGTTATCTACAACTTTCATGAACAACCCAAAATCAGATTCACTTGCTAACTATGTCAAACAATTCACCAAAGCATCAGCCCTCAGAATGTTCCCAATCTGAACAACACATTTCACAACAGTATATCTCTTAATGTGCACCAAATCATAATGTGCACCAAATTCGACATTCCAGCTAGGTTTCATTCAATGCATAAAAACAGTCAATAGTTATCAGTCCATAACTCCTACTATACATATCGAAAAATTGCAAAATCAGTGGCATTGGAAAGATAACTTAATATGCTTCAACTTTCATTTAGTCCATTTGTTCTAATTCCTTCTCAATTAATTCATAAAAATTAGCAAAACTCTAGGGTATGATTTCGGGTACTATTTATTCTAGTTAAAAACAGTAACTTTCCAAGCCATATTGCAACCCCTTAAAGTTAAAATTAGACAACACCTATTTCACACAAAAATGTAGCCAACATCCCAAAGTTTAAGTGGCTATAAACCTCACCTCATTTGCATTCCTATACAATTAGTTATGCTAACAACAGTACAATCAGTGAAAACCCTAATTTTCCAGATTTGATGTTAACCTTAGTTCTATCATTTCCAATGCCATTAACACATCATTAAACATCCAAATGAACACAAATCAGTTCTTATACCATTTATACATGTACTAGGGCTAATACAAAAAAATTGGCAGCACTTAATTCTTCCTTTCTAAGTAAAATCAATCATCCATATGCATTCAAAATCAAGTTAAAAACACTCATTCATACTCCTTCAACAACTCATAACTAACCCTCACCTAACACCCATTAATTCAAGCCATATTAGTCATCAATTTAATGCATCAAGAATCAAAATAAATGTACCAAACCTCCCATTAATTTCTCCTAACTACCATGGCATTCAATTTCTAAATCAAATCATAAAGAAAACTTAACAACAAAACTTACCTATTAGCTTTTCCAACCTTGAATTTCTTTCACTTCTTTACTTCCTACCTTCACTAATCACTTCTTCTACTACCATACATATATATTTCATCATCATGGGAAGACTATAGCTTAGTGACAAGGAAGAGAACTCTTGAGTGTTTGGAGGAAGATGAAGAAAGAAGAAGAAAATCTATAGATATGGAAAATAGAAGTAGTTTTTCGGATGAGATGAGCTTTTAAACCCTTAAGGAGTTCTTTCCATTCTTTTTATATACACATCACCGAAATTACAAGGTTAGAAAGCATTAAATGAAGGTCTAAGTTGGCTAAATGTGATTGGTTATGGTTTTAAAGAAAAGTTAAAATAATAATTATTTAATCCAGATCAAAAACTAACCCAATCAACTCAATTGACCCCAATTTCAATCCCAAAATAATATACCCAATAAGACAGTGCCATTGGGTAGCAATTTTTTTTTGCTACCGAGAATCGACTGGTTCGCCAATTGGCAATTTTTCCGGTCCGGGAATTTTCTCCGAAAAAATCCAGAAAAATTTCTAAAAATCCCTTAAATTAGAAAACAATTTATGGCGCACTCAGAATAATTTTCCAAACCCAAAAATCACGTTAATCCCAATAAAATTGTCTTAGGCACGAAAATCGAGAATGTCATGTATGCATGTACAGTAAGTTCATGTGCACAATTGTGACTATGCAGTAATCCTATTATGCATGAGCAATCCTATGAAATCCCAATCTAGCACATCCTATGCCAATTTACTATTCTACCCTTCTAATTGAGGGTGGGATGTTACAATTATGGTGTTTTAGTTGTCATTTAATGACATGGCACCCTTAAGCAAGTAGCTGTAGGCAGTGAAGAGAGGAGAAACACGATAGAAGAGAAAAAAAGAAAGAAAAAAAAGAGAGAAATGAAAGAGTGAGCCGACGGTGATGAAGAAGAGGCAAGAAGATGAAGGGAGAAGCTAGGTTTCGGATTCTTAGGGTTTTAAGTAAGGATTTTCGATGCTTTCCAAGGGGAAAGGGAAGAAAAACTCAAGAGCTTCATCTTGAGCAAGAAAGTGCCAAAAATGAAGGAGAAAGTTAAGATTCGAAAAACTTTGATCTTTGGATTTTTAGTCAGATATTGGTTTAGGTGGCTTGGAAAGGTTATGGGATTGAGTTATCTATGATTAATTGAAGTGATTATGCTATGATGATGGTTAATTTTAGGATTTTTATGAGTTAGGGTTTATGCCTAATTTTTGGGATTTGGGGTTTTTAGAAATTTTTGCTATAGATAGCTTGAAAATATGTTGGAATTGGGTTTCCTATAGTTAATTTGAGGATTATGTCTAATATGATGTTGAATTTTGATGATATTGGCTTAGGAAATTTTTATTTGAAAGAAAGAAGAAAGGATTGGAGAAGTTGATGATTAGGACAAGATTCAAGCATCGATTCGAGGTTGGTATCATATTTATTTTTGAAATTTTAAGCTTTGTGTATGCTTTTGAAAACTCGAGAAAGTATAAGAGTTTATAAATTATGGTTTTTGAATGAGTTCGTTAAGAAATTTTATTACTTTAGGTTTGAGGTATTTAAAGAAATTACCAAATATGTTTAACGAAAATGTTTTCGACCGATTGGACATATTGCTAAAATTGTTTCGGATAAGTGAATAAAAATGTTTTGATTTCTGCATTCTTTGATTTTTTTTTAAGTAAATTGAAAAGATGATTAAATTCATTGTTTTGGAGTGACCTAAGAAATTTCCAAAATGGTTTGAATACATTGTATTTGATTGATTTGATTATAAGCCATGCTTCCATTTCAAAAACAAAAAAACTAAGAAAGAAAGTATCGACTTTTATGTATTTCCAAAGGGATTTGAAAAATTGTTACAAGTTTAGAATGATTAAGTTTATTGCTCTTGAAATTATTTATAAAAATATGGTTTATAAATGTTTGAACAAATTATCATTTAGAATACTTTCAAATTAGTTATAAAATATCGTTTGTGAAAATGATTGAAAATTTATGATTTAGAATACATTGAATTAGCTAGAAAATATTGTTTACAAAAAAATAATAGTAAAAAAGTTAGAACATTTTGAAATTGTTTATAAAAAGAAGGGTTTATGAAGATATGATTTCAAAATATTTTGGAAGTATTTACAAAATATTGTTTATGCAAAGATTTGAAAATTATGATTTCGAATAGTTTTAGAAGGGTTAAAAAATTATGATTCCTTAATATTCTTTGAGTTTGCTTATAATGTAGTGTTTATGGCAAAGATTAAAAAAATATAATTTTAGTATGAATAAATTCCTTGCTTTTGGAATAACTTTATAAATTTTGTTATATGTTCAATGATATAAGAAATTGAAATTTTAATTTGAAAGTTTTCAAAAATTGTTACAAGTTTTAAATATTGATAGATTTTAGAATGTCGGATTTACAAAATTATTACAAAGGTTAGATTTATTGTTTCTAATGATTTTGGAAATTGATTTAAGAAATTGTTATTCATTATGTTTGAATTATTTAAAGAAATTGTGTTTTGGAAAATCAAGGAGAGAAAGGATTTTGGAGATTGATTTAAGAAATTGCTATTCATTATGTTGAATTATTTAAAGAAATTGTTATTTATGTTTTGGAAAATCAAGGAGAGAAATGCTTTTGGAAATTGATTTAAGAAATTAAAATGATTGGTGATTTTGTTGTTTTGAATAAAAGGTGAAAATTGTTGTTTAAAATTTGGATGATAAATGTGTATTGTGATTTTAAATGTGTGAGAAGTATGTTTCAAAGGAATTGATAAAGTTGTTATTTATTCTTTATGAATGATTTTGATAAATTATTAAATGTGTTGCATATTTGTTTGATGAATGATTGTGAATTTGTAAGAAATTGATTAGTGAATTTGTGTTTTGCTATATGACATATGAAATTATGTGCTTAGCGAATGTGACTGTGTCTAATAAGACACGACCTGAAAACTTGAATTTTCGAAAAGTGCCTTCGGGCAATCTGTTTGTTTTAAGCATGAATATGTGAATTATGTGGGTTTGGTTAGGTCCCCTCTGTAGAGTTAGTGCACTGGTCTCCCTCTGATAGCCTTCTCCCAGCTACCCGCTAGTGGCATAGGAGCTCCGATTTCAGACTCCCCTCCGTTCACGGCTACACATGACCTCTATGCGGGAATGTGCAGTACGTTCCGTTAGGACCGAACCAAACCACTTTGATATATTATGTGTTTTTGATTTGTTACTTTGTAATGCGTTGTTATGTGCTACATGCATGTTTTGAAATTATTTATGAACGTTTGAAAAGTTGAGAAGTTTGAAAAATAAGCCTTTGGGCAAAACTTTGTGAAAAATGATTTCTGCTTATGTTTTATTTTACAAATGTGGTACCTATTGAGCTGTCAAGCTCACCCCACCTATCATCCCCATCTCCAGGTTTCGAGCAGGAGATCGGATGAAGACGGTCAAGATATCAGTTTTGCATGTTTCTGTAATAGGGTTAGTTGAGATTTTGGCATTTAGTTTTGTATCGTGGCTTGAAAATGCCATTTTGGTTTGATGATGTACATGAATTATGAATTAATGTATATAGTTGCGTTGTGTATGACTTTGGGATATGAGTTATGATTGCTGATGAATATGAGTAGATTAGATTGAAGCTTGCATTTGTATTTTGACGTGAGATGTATATGAATGAGATTGAGTTCTGATGATAGATTTTGGTTTGAGAATTATTGAAGTGGTGTAGTTATTGGTTTGCGTTGTTTCTGTTGGAAATTCCGGACGGGAGATCCGATGATGGTTGTTATGGTTGGATGTGATTTTAGAAGTGTGTATTTTTGATCTGCAGATTTTTGGGATGTTCAAAATACAGCCGTTATGCTGCCCGATTTTTGATAGAATCGGGTTATGGCAAGCTAGAATAAGTTTAAGATTAAGAGTTTTAAAGATGCGATTAAAATATGTATGATTAAGAGTGTTTTTAGCTAATGGCAAAGGATAGTGAGATTAGAATGGGAGAATTTCGAAATGGGAAATTGTATTGTTTTGAGTTGTATGCGATTGATTAAAGAGGACATGAATGACACAAAAAAATACCGGTTTCTGATTAGTTTGGACCAAGTTAGTCTTAGGGTATCCAATGCGACGTTGTTTGCGAAATGATTTACATTTTTTTTAAAAATGATTCCTTCGATCTTAAACATTTACCAGTAGACTAATTGGAGTTTCAGTTTACTGCTGTTGAGGATTAAGGCAAGTTAACTTTGATTTGGATATCGAGTCATGTTCTGGGATAGTCGAAGATTAGTAACAAGTCGATTTATGTGGGTCGATAAGTCGATCTATGATATACACAACACTTTGGAAATGAAGAAATTTAAGGATAAGTCGACTTATAAATATCAACAAGTTGACTTATGAAGGTCGATAAGTAGACTTATGGAGGTAAACAAGTCGACTTATGCTTACAAGGGTTCTTTAAAACCTCTTCTCCCCTTTATCCATCGAAAACCCATTCTCTCTAACCTCTGAAATTTTTCTTCTCCAAGTCGACTTATACCTTCAAATCTCTTGAAATCTCTCTACCCATCATCAATCGACTACCATTAGCACAAAACCCATTCATTTTTTCTTCAAATCAACCTACCTTTTCCGAAACCCCTTTCTCATTATTACAAACCCTAACTTTCATTTTTATTTCAAAATCTCTGAAAAACCTCGTGGCTCTATGCAAATCAAAAGGGAAAGACAAACAACCCACTCCAGCACAAGGTCCCCGAGTCCATTATGGACGCTAAGTTCCTGGGCCTTCTTTAAGGGAGATGCTACTAGAGAGGATGATATGATAGAACCACGGTTCGTCTCAAGGGAAACCCAAACGTTGTACAACAAGGTACTAAAAAACGAAGTGTTAATTCCTTCAATGAGGTTTGATTGGACTGAATTAGACAACAGTGAATTTACGGATGTGTTTTCTGAAATCACTAATCTTGGGTTGCGAGATTTTTTGGGTTTTAAGGATGAGATATATGAAGATGTGGTTAGGGAATTTTATGCAAATCTTAGTGTGATTAGCAGTAATATTGCTGATGGAGTTCATCGAAATCCGAGATAATGAGACGAGAAATTTTACATTTGAAGCTAATATGTGTACCTTATTTCGATTACCTAGAGGAGGAGTTAGGCCTAGAGCTTCATTCATAGATTTTGATATTTTGAGAAACGAGGATGGCGATACTGATTAGGAAGCCGAAGAAAATTTTGGCTATATTGAAGAGAAAGGTGCTGAATTGCTTAGTCGACTATGTTCTGATTATACCCCTCCGTATGAAGCAATGGACTTGCACTTGAATTATCGGTTGCTACATTATGCGATTAATAGGGTTGTTTATCCGAAAAAGGCGAGTAATAATGAAATCACATCCTTGGATAAAGAAATACTTTGGCATGTGGAAGAAGGGAGAAAGATTAATTATGCAAGTTTGATTATCCAAATGATGCGAAAAAAGGCCAGTCTATTACGCGGTCAGCTTAAAGGGAAACCTGCCCGGCATAAAGGAATGTCGTATGCAGCTTTGATTACTTCTCTCTCTCAGTTACAAAAATATGATTTGAGTAATTATGCTCATTATCCGTATCCTCAAAGTTGGAGATTTACCCCATATAATTTGAGAAGCATGAAGTTGGTTAAAATCATTGAAAAAGGCTAGGTTTACTCCTATCATGTAGCAAAGCTAGGTCTGACCTTAGAGGGTGAGCAAGTGCCTCCAAGGCAACGTTCTAAGCGCGCAGCTGATCGTCCAAGTAGTTCTCGGCCAAGTAATGTACGAAGGAGTGAGGTCTCTCACAAGGAACTCAATGAAATTCACGATCAATTGGATGACTTAAATGATCGTGTTAATAATATATAGAGTCTGTTTGTGCGGTTGGCAAAGAAAGTTGATGCACAACATTGTATGCTCAAGAAGATTTTTAACAAGTTAGGATGTAGGCATGATGATTCTTCATCATGATGTGTATTGCCTTTCGCCTAGACCGACATTTCTTCTTATGCTTTTTCGAGTGTGTATGGTGCTTTTTATGACTTCTGGTACTTGTGTTTGTTGGATTGTTCTTTTATGTAATGACTTTGCATTTA
Source organism: Erythroxylum novogranatense (assembly GCA_029891385.1). Lineage (NCBI taxonomy): Eukaryota > Viridiplantae > Streptophyta > Magnoliopsida > Malpighiales > Erythroxylaceae > Erythroxylum > Erythroxylum novogranatense. The sequence continues at coordinate 15,046,968 of CM057228.1, forward strand.
TTTTCCTCTTTGTGTTTGTTGTCTTGTTTGTTTATGTACTACCATTGCGACTCTTTTTCATATTGGTTTTTGATTATGACAAAAAGGGGGAGTAAAATTGGAAATTGATAATTGGTCTCCTTTAGTAACAATGTGTTACAATGTCTTTGAATTGAGACTATCTTGATTTCAACTTCTGTTTATACAATTAATTTCTACAAGTTTATTAATTAAGGGGGAGACAAACTAACCTTCGAGACAAGGGATTAAAAACCTTGATCAAGTTTCTTGTTTTCAATTTTTAAATATTTTGTCATGATCAAAAAAGGGGAGATTGTTAGACCAATGGTGGTTGACAAATTAAATTCCTTTTTGTTTTGATAATAATAAAATATATATAATTAGTTAAGGAATTATTTCAGGTAAATTGGATTCTAATACATCAAGACTGCATCAATTTTGAATGGGCAAGACATAAATCATGGTGAAATCAAGAAGGAAATAATCTTCATCATGCTAGAGACATTAATAATAAAGATTATAGAAGATTTGATTGGATATAACCGTTGAATCCAACATAAGTCGACTAGAACATCATAAGTCGACTAATATATCAAGATCCGTTAGGCTAAGAACAACACAAGTCGACTAATAGACTATAAGTTGACTTATAGAAGAGCGGAGATAAAGTTTTACGAAAATCGTTGTTACAAGTCGACTTACACACCACGATAAGTCGACTTACGAGTATAACAAATTCATTCTGACAAAGTCAATTAGTCACAAATGGAAAGGAAATATTCATGCAACGGCTATAAGATAATCAGCAACGGTTATGAGACTCTCCAACGTCTATAATCTTCCAAGAGGCTGAAAATAAATTGATTAAGATCAAGGGATAAATATATATATGTCCATATAGACAAAAGATAGAACAAGAACTCCAAACTTGCTCTATATTGCTCTTAGCTCATTTTCATATCTGTATTGAGCATTGTTCTTTCTTCTTTATCTCATTATCTTTGTGAGTTGAGTTATTTTTGAAAAGTCATTTGTGAGGCAGGATTTGTGCCGAAAAACAAATCAGTTGTAAAGGTAGCTTGAGCCGGAAATCAAGCGGTATTGTAAGAGTTCACACTAAACTACAAAGTGTGTAATAAAGTGGTTCACAAAATCCTAAGTGGGAGCTTAGGTAGAGGACGTAGGTCTTGGCACCGAACCTCTATAAAACAGTGTTTGCTCTTCTTCCTTACTCTTTATAATTAAATTTTTTTAAATTGTTTTTGTGTGAATTAACTTCTGATTTTATTGTAGAATTTTACGAAAAACTCTAAAGATCTATTCAAGCCCCCTCCTAGATCGTTTACAAGTGGAAGAAGGTAACACTAATAATCGTGTAACATCCCGTCACTGTCATTAAGGGTATTTTGGTTATTATGAGTCATACTGATAGGTTTCACTGCATTCATTGAATGAGCATGTTCTTGGCCTCTAATTGTAGAGAGCAGGTTTAATGCATATGCATTTATCCATAGGTACATGCATTCATGATTTTCGGTATTTAATTGTAAGTAAGAAATGATCGAGTTGATCAAACCGATTTGGATTGAGAGTTAATTGAAATTTAAGTAATCGAGTGCAATTGGTGATTTGATCTTTGTTTATGAGTGGTGGTAATTTATAATGGCTTATAGGAAATTCTCGTGAAATTAGGAGATAATGCCGGACCGGAAAGTTTTGGGTGGTCGGTCGTGACCTACGATCGAAAGCATCGTCCAATGGCAATGGAAAAATTAGAATTTCTTGATAGGAAATAATTATGTGGAACCATTGGGATTTAGAGTGAAATTTGGGTGACTTGGAGACTTAGGTCTATAAATACTAGGTTTGAGGAATTTGGGAAAACACACAAGGCAATTTCACGTTTCTCTTCTTTCCCCCTACTGTGACTTGCGATTTCCTCCCATTGGTAAGGATTCCTCGATTTTCTTTATGGATTCTTTCCCTTGAGATGAGGTTAACTGATTGACTGTTATTGGTGAAGGTTAGAGGCTCTGGGATTAGTGAATCGTTGAGCTTGAAGGATTTTAGGGTTTGGAGGATTTTGAGGAATCCGTAGCTTGATCTGTGATTTGGTAAGTTTTAAGAGCTTTGATGTTGTTATGGATGATTCTTACTGTATTTATGGCATTTATTATATTTGATCGGGTAGTTGGGAGTGTTTATGGATGGGTTTTGTTATTGATGATTACCGTAGGAGTGTATAGGTCGAAGTGTGGATTTGTGGAGGTAGATTATCGATTTGTTGATGGATAGAGTTATATGGATGATTCAATATGCTAAGGTTGCCGATGATGATATTGCTTGATTTATGTGTATTGAGTTCTTGGTGAGTTGCGAATCGAATCTGGAAATCGGGTGGTGTGTTTAAAAGCTATGTGTTGGGGAAGAAGGAGAGGCGTGCGTAGTGGATTTAGGTTGGAACCGCCTTGCTGAGGAGGCTTCGGCATGCGGACGGCGATGAGTAGCTTCGGCATGCGCGATTGAGCGATGAGTAACTTCGGCATGCGGACGAAGCGATGAGTAGCTTCGGCATCGCAGACGAAGCGGTGAGGAGCTTCAGCATGCGGACGAAGCGGTGAGGAGCTTCAGCATCGCAGACGAAGCGGTGAAGTGCTTCGGCATGCGGACGGCGGTGAGGAGCTTCGGCATGCGGACGAGCCGTGAGGAGCTTCGGCATGCGGACGAGCGATGAGGAGCTTCGGCATGCGGACGGCGCAAAATGCTTCAGCATCACGGACGAGCGATGAGAGCTCGGCATGCGGACGAGCTGCAAGTAGCCCGAATCTTAAGCAGCTGCGGATCGATCGATCATCCGAGCGACCGACCGACGAGTTGCGTATCGTTCGCTATCGGCGACCGGCGAGGAGCTTTGGGAGTCGCTTCGCACGCGGCGCGGCGATGGACGGGCGGTCCTGCGTAGCTAGTCAGATGAGCGAGTGGTTTAGCGTGCGGGCTAGGGCTCACGTCCAGGTCGACCTGTGGCATGCGGGTGAACGCCCAGGCACACCCATGGTCGCAACCTTTGCCCTAGTCGTCCGAAGAGGAGTGTTTGAGGCTTTTGGCATTGGGACTTAGGAAATTAACCGATTGAGGTGATTAAGGATTAGATTTGATTTGAAGTTTAAATTGGAATTTTTATGGATGTGTTCGACCCAAGGAATAGGAAATTGCTATTGGGGATCCTAATTGAGGTAAATTGACTGGATTTTAGGAATGGATCAATTATTGTCAATCAACTCAATGAAGAGTCAGAATTGGGTTTTTAGCACCGGGAATCGTGAGCGTGCATTGTACATTATTTCACTGAGACATATGCATTACTGTACTGTTTTATTGGGCAATAAGTGATGGGTTGTACTTTATTGTTATAGAGGCACCGTTGGACCGTCGTTCCACGGACATTGCTGGGACTTCCAGGCAGTAGCTCAGAAGTTACAGGTGAGTAACCTTGTTGGTTTCTCAAATTCCTGATTGCTTACATGCTCTACATGAATTACATGCAAAGATGAATTGTATGACTACTGTATGATTACTGGCATGTATTGGATTGAATTGCATGTCTTTACTGAACCGAACTGTACTGCTACATGATACTGAGACTGAATACTGGGCTTTTATAGCCATACACTGAACTACTGAATACTGAATTTACTGAACACTGCATTGCATGCATAAATGCATGATCAGATAATGGACGTGTCCCAAGTTGCTAATTTCACTGAAAAGAGCCTAGTGCTCGAATACTGTACTGACCGGGCTTAGCCCGAGGGGAGAAATCCCTGACGCGTCCCTACTGTTTACTGACTGAGCACTTGGGCACAACACTGAATAACTGGAAAAGAGTCACATATGCATTGTATACATGGTGATTGATTTGTGACATTGGTGATTCGTGATGACATGATTTCTTGTGTATTACGATATGATCTGCAAATTGTTACATGCTCAGTAAGCTGTGAAATGACATTGTAAATGGTTTATCACAGTAAATCGTTTTATAATATCGTATATGGCTATATGATCTTTGTTAAGTGAATACTCTATCTTATCTTATGTCAGACGCGTGTGCGTAATGCATGATTTAGTGAACCATCGATGATGGTTTCTCACCGAGTTCGCAAACTCACCCAAATTTGCAACCTATTTTTCAGAATTTGTTAGAGTAGACTCCTAGCTTGAAGATCTTTCTTTCTGCCGTGCGAGCTCTTTGGCGAGGGTCGTGATGCACATAGGTCGGTCAATTTGGATTAGTGTTTGAGGATGACTTAGGATAGATGTTTGTATCAGTTTCTTTTTGGTTTTGTTAGGAGACTGATAGACTTGTCTATTCTGGATTGGATTACTGTACTGGATAATTATTACTTTGGATGTCAATTTGTTGATTACTGTTATTTTGTGATTTAAAATACTTCGATGCCATGGATTTTAGCGAAATTTTCTGGTAGTAAATCCTTTATCGTGGGATACGTGTCGGAGCGACCTTCGGGTTTCCCGATGTGTACCCTACGGTGAGGGGGCGCTACAAATCGCCCTCCTTTATTTAATGGTACTAACTACTCTTCTTGGAAAAATCCTATGAAGTATCATATTATAAGCGAAAGAGTAGAATATTGGAAGATTATTATCTTCGGTCCACAAGCTCCATTGAAAGAAAATGGCGAGATAAAATTGATATATTGTGCTCTCACGATTGAGGAAAGAAATCGAGTATGATGACAATGATTGGAAGCAAGCATACATAAACGCAAAAGCTATGAAATTGATATATTGTGCTCTCACGACTGAGGAAAGAAATCGAGTAAACTCATGTACGAGTGCTAAAGAAATGTGGGAAAGACTTCGTATCACTAATGAAGGAACCAACCAAGTTCGAGAGACAAAGATCAACATGCTTCTCCATGACTATGAAATGTTTTTCATGAAGGAAGGTGAGTCTATTTCCACTATGCTTGATCGTTTTGCAGAAATCATAAATGGATTAGGAAACCTTAGAAAACATATGACGGATAGGGAAAAGGTGAAGAAAATTCTTCACTCACTATTGAAAGAATGGGACTCTCAAGTCACTGCTATTATGGAGTCTAAGGATCTCAATCATTTGGAATTCAATGCCTTGGTGGGATCTCTCATCAACTATGCGATCATTCTTAAATCAAGAGGAGGAAGAGGTAAGTTACAAAAGTCAATTGCTTTAAAATCTAATGCTTCTTCTCTTAATAAAGGTGACGAAGAAATAGATGAAGAAGAAGAAGAAGAAGAAATAGCAATGTATGCCAGAAATTTGAGAAAGTTCAAAGGACTACTAAAAAATAGGAGGAAAGAATTAAGTGGTGGAAGAAATGGAGAAATGAAGAAGTACACAATAAAAAGAAGATCTAATGGCTTTGAAGAAAAGAAGAGAAATGAAGGATGTTGGAAATGTGAAAAAAGGGGACATCATGGCAGAGAATGCAAAAGCTCATCTTCCACTTCAAATTTCCAGAAAAATGACAAGTATGACAAAGGAAAAAAGAAAGCTAGCCTAGTAGCCATTTGGAGTGATGATGAAGAAGCATATCAAAGTAATGATGAAAATAACTTAGCGCTTATGGAAAATAGCTCCTCAACAAGGGATGATGAAGATGAGGTAACTTTCATTGATCAAGATTTTATAGATTCTTTTAATGCTTTACAAATCGATTTTGAAGAAGCTATTGAGATCAACAAGAAATTGAGAAAGAAAATAAGAGAACTAGTTACTAAAAATAGTGCTTTACATGAGACTATTAATGATTTAGATTGTCCTAAGGAAGATCATTCTGCATGCCTTGCTGAAAAAGAAAATCTTACTTGTGAGCTTGATAGAATTAGAAAGGAGTTTTCTTATGTGGTTGGAAAATTTGCTAATGGAAATGAAAGGTTTGAAAAGATATTGTCTTTACAAAGATATTCTATTTCTAGACATGGTTTAGGATATGATCCATTTGATAGAGATTGTTCTTTAATTTCCAAATTCATTAAAGATGGAAAAGTTGCTAAATGTGCTAAGTGTTTGAAAGATGGTCATATAGAAATTGCATGCAAGAGTATTAGGAGATGTATCAATGTTAAGAAAATTTGGGTTGAAAAAGGTACCACACCTGCTAATGTGGTTTATATGACTAACCGAAATGGACCCAAAATGGCTTGGGTACCTATAAGAAGAAAGAATGTTTACATGGCAGGTACAAATAAGGAATGAAAATTCATCAAGCACGTGGTACATTGATAGTGGATGTTCAAGGCATATGAGCGGAGACAAGAGCCTATTTGAAGAAATTAGACCAAAGAATCAAGGATATGCCACATTTGGAGACAAAAATAAAGGTAAAGTCATTGGTATTGGTAAAGTGGGTAAGGAACCTTTACCTACCATTGACAATGTCTTGCTTGTTGATGGATTGAAACATAATTTGCTAAGTGTTTCTCAATTATGTGATATGAACTTTAATGTGACACTTGAATCATCTCATTGCATGGTTAAGAAGGATGATAATGTTGCTTTCATTGGTTTGAGACATGGAAATACATATATTGTTAATTTCCATGATGATAGTTCTTTTAATGAAAAGTGTTTGGTGACATTAGACGAAAATACATTTTTATGGCATAGAAAATTAGGACATGCACCATTACCTTTAATTTCTAAGCTTTCTAAAAATGATATCGTGAGAGGTTTACCTAAGATAAAATTTGTTAAAGATCACTTATGTGAATCTTGTTTGAAAGGGAAACATGTTAGGGAATCGGTCAAACCAAAGAAAGAAATTTACACATCTCGCATTCTTGAACTTGTTCATATGGATTTGATTGGACCATCTAGGCATGTTAGTCTAAGTGGTAAATTATATGTTCTTGTAATTGTTGATAATTTTTCCAGATTTACTTGGGTGAGATTTATTACAAATAAAAGTGATGCCTTTGACGAGTTTACTAAGTGGTGTAGGTTGGTTCAAAATGAAAAGAATTTGACAATTATTGCAGTAAGGACCAATCAAGGAGGTGAATTTGAGTGTGAACCATTCGAAAGGCTTTGTGACAAATATAGAATGGAGCACAACTTCTCAACACCTAGAACACCACAACAAAACGGTGTTGTAGAAAAGTAAAATCGCTCACTTGAAGAAATGAGTAAAGCTATGCTGAATGAATAAAATCTTCCTAAAACTTTTTGGGCGGAGGCAATCAATACCGCATGCTATGTTATCAACAGGGTACATCTCATATGAGAAAAAAATGAGACACCATACGAGTTATGAAAAGGTAAGAAACCCAACATTTCATATTTTCACCCATTCGGTTGCAAAGTTTTTATTTATAATAATGGAAAGAATAACTTAGGAAAATTTGATTCGAAATCTGATGTCGGTGTATTTCTTGGTTATTATCTAACTAGTAAGGCTTTTAAAGTTTATAATAATAGAACTAAGTGTGTGGAAGAAAGTATTCATGTTAAATTCAATGATATGATTTCACCCCCAAGAAAGGTTTGTTTTGATGATGATGCAGGAAATTTAGGAAATGAAGTTGAAGAAATTGGATCCAAGACTGAAGAAATGAAATTGGATGAAGAAGAACATGTATCTAATATTAAAGCATGGGCAAAAACAAAGAACCATCCTATGGAGCAAGTCATTGGTAGCTTGAATGATGGCTTAAGAACTAAGACAAATGTCTATGAGCAGATGAGCAACTCAGTCTTCATCTCATTAATAGGACCCAAGAATTTAAAAGAAGCTCTTGAAGATGAAAATTGGCTATTAGCTATGCAAGAAGAGCTTAATCAATTCAAGAGGAACAATGTATGGGATTTGGTAGCTCTACCCAAAGACAAAACCATCATTGGAGTCAAAAGGGTAAATAGGATAAAATATGATGAGAATGGTGAAGCAATCAAGAATAAATCAAGGTGATCGCGGTTTTGTCAATTCGACCTTACGATCTACCCTCGGAAACTGGTCAAAAATAATAATTTCCAAGATTGTGGTATAGGTTGCAACCTCGGGTCGTCTCACTTAATTGGAACCAAATGAAAAAGATCTAATCTAGCCTAAATGTCAAAAATTTGCAATAGAAGTTGATAAAATGGGGTTTGGTCATTGAAAGAACTAGTAACAGTAATTAAAATTGGAGAAAAAGTATAAAAGAATGTTTTTGGATTTTTAATAAAATAAAAGAACTTGAAATTTTTTTGGTAATGAGCAAATGATAATAAATCCTCTTGAAAATGGGCGCAGGCTATCACAGTTCAAAAATGATTTTTCGGGGATAGAATCCACTAAGTTTCGAAAGATCAACCCTAAAAGACTCTTTAGGTCCAAAGATTTAATTAATGAACTCCATTATTTAAATCTTTGTTAAAAATCTTAGTATAAAAATTGGACAAGTAAATGCTATCGGTCAATCGGATAAAAACTCAACCATCTAAATCAAACACAACTAGGCAGATTTTGAGAGTCAATGCAATAACCGAATGACATATATGAGACTTCATATATTAAGCATGAAAATTCTACAAATAACTTTGTCCAAATTGCAGCATAGTGTTCAGCACACGGTTAAACTGTCAACCATGCTAATCTAGCTATACAGATGCAATCTTTAACTCAGAGTTTACATAAATATAACTAAACTTCAGACACTATATGATTACTCCCCTTTGAAGCTTCCGGTGAACTCAAGCCATTGCTACATCTTCTAGAGGAAATGTGACTTAGCTACGCATAAATCCGGTCTGTCTCTCGACTGCTGAAGATTGAGCGATACTCATGGTGGAAAAAGATATTAACGGTGGTGATGATGGTGGTGATGGTCGACGATGATGGAAACTGGAAATGATGGTGGAGTAGAATGTTGTCTCTGCTGCCTCCAAAACGTCTCTCGTATCCAAGTCTGCTTTGACCTAAAAATAGCAAAGTTTTTATATAATGGATGCGGGTCGGGTCAGAGCAGTGAGGCAAACTTTCCATTTCAGGTCGGATATCCGCTCGTACGTCGCTGGGTGTGAATAAATATTCGTTGCGACGTGTGGAATTGCCTGCTCGTCGCGACGTACGAATTAATATTCGTCGCGACGTGCGGATTGATATTCGTCGCGACGTGCGGATAGGACCTCATGACCTGTTGACTTTCTGATCGGTTGACTCCTTTGCTCCTGCAATAAAATAACAATTTGCAGTATCAATTGTCCTCATGAAAATTATAGAGAAATTAGTATCAAATCATGACAATTCTTGACAAATTGCGAATTAAAAGAGCTCGGTATGAGGAACCAATTTAAGCACAAAATCATCAATTAGAGTCAACGAATGCATAGCGGTATGAAAATGCAGCCAATTTATAATGTAAACTTGGCTCAATCAAATTCTCCCACACTTAGACCTTTGTACTCCTGGAAAAAGTTTACAAGAGTCAAAAAGAATACAAGAGGGAAAGAAAATATCCGCCATGCTCAAAAGAATAAAAGGAAATTGACTCAATTCACTTCCTCAGAATTCAACCCCAGAAAATTGAAAGAGTGCTAATAAAACAAACACTGAAAGAATTCAAGTACAAGAGATTGAACAAAAGAGAATCACTCAGGATATAGTGTTTAAGCTCATCTCACTTGTGTTTAGGGATATTTTTGCTCTCAGTCTGCTTAATCCATCTCCTACCATAGGCTTGTGTCAAATCTATTTCTCCACTACAAGAACTATCATTTCAAAGATCAAGAGGACTTTTAGGGTTGTAATGTACGGAAGCTGAATGAATGGATGAAGTGAAAGAAAGAAAGAATAGTATGAGCACATGCACCAAACAAGGAATTGATGTCAATAGTTTTCTGAAAATAAACACTTACATAAACAGAATGCATACAATTTTTTTTTTACATGCAATATATATTGCATAAATTTTTATTGCTCTTTCTTTTCTTCTTTCGTTTCTCTTCTCTCTTTTTTTTAATTAATTGAAAAACACTTTCTGTCCCTTTTTGGATTTTTTTTAGAAGCAAAATAACTAATGACACCATAAAAATATGAATGCAAATGCTCATAACAAGAGGTCTCAAAGGGCTAGCAAGGGATAAGTACGTAAGGGACTGTGTTTGGGAAAAGGGGTTGAGGAAAGAACGCCTCTATCACATCAACAAAAATCCAGTCCATCAAGCTTCAAGTAAGAATTAAAACAAGTTCTAGAGAAGAATGAAATAAGCAGATGCACACAAAGATAAAAGAAAATATTTGGCTCAAATATCCTTTCAACAAGGGTATTGTCTCTATGAACAATCTCAAGTCTCAAAAACTTAAAATGCCACTTTGTTAGCATGCTTCTATTCACTGTGTTTTGAAAACATGAAGAGCAAAATGTTGCCAATTTCAACTATCATTAAAAGGATGGGAGGTGTTTTCAAAAACTCAAGCATCATTTTGAAACTAGTAGAAGCTTTGAAGACAACAGACACAAAAATCCAGTGCAGAAGATGTTTGATTGAATGGAAAAATTAGGCAAAAATCATTCATGCATAAATGTGACGTCGCGACGTGCAGAAGCAGACGTCGTAACGTGCAGACGTCGCAACGTGTGACATGGGTACGTCGCGACATATACGTACTCGAAAGAATAGCTTAGCCGCGACGTATGCTCGCTCGTCGCGGCGAAGAGATGCAAAATGACAGAAAAGTGTAAAATTTACCAAGTTAATTGACATAATGCACCAATAGCCATCAATTCATAATCATACTGTCAGCATTCATGCAATATGAAAGATAAATGGGGAAACAGCAGCTCCCCCACACTTAAAGCACGCATTGTCCTCAATGAAAATGCAGGAAGGAAAAGATAAGAATAACAAGGCATAAAAAGAGGGAAGATGGAATGAAAGATTGATCATTAAATGGAATAAGTCAAGTACAAAAAGGAAAAAAGAACTAATGAACTAAATACAAAAAGAAAAGACAACAAAAGAAAATAAAGACAAGAAAAGAAAAGAACAAAAATGTTTAAATTATGTCGAAGGATCATCCATCAGCTGGTGGGTCCGAAGGGGTAGCTTGAGAAGTGCTAGGGCCAGCTGAAAAATCCCGGAGTGCAGGAGGGATGGGCAACTGTAGGCGATCCGCAATCAGTGTGAACATGGAATGGTAGAACTGGCGGTCAGCTGCCATCTGTGCCTCGATGCGCCGTAAGTCGTCGCCAAGAAGGGCGACCGGATCAGGAAGGGTAGAAGGTGAAGGGTGGTGGACGGATAGGATCACGAGGCGGAGCCTCGGATGGAGGGGAAACAACGGAGGGAGCAGGAGGGGGAGAAGAGGGCAGAAGGAACAGGGGTAGGGGAGGGAGAAGTAGGTGGGTTATGTAGGCGACGAGGTTGGCGGAGACGAATGTATTTAAAAGTAGGGGCAGGCTCAAAAGTGAGATCGGTCGGATGTTCCGGAACTCGATAGGCCCGGAACATGTCGGTGATAAGGTGTGGAAAGATGAGGGAATGGTTGATGTTGAAGGAAAGGATGCATTGGCGGAGGGCGGTGGTGATAGCTAAAGCGAGGTCGACAGGCCGGCTGACCATCAACAAGTAGATGTAAAGAGCCTGCTCCTTGGGAACCATGGCAAGGTGGGAGGTGGGGAGGATGTTATTGCAGATAAAATGAAGCCACGGACGGGCTTCGGAGCGAAGGTTAGAACGACGGATATAACGCTGAGCCCCTCTGGGTTGATACCAGTCGGTACCCTCAGGACAGAGGGTACGAAGGACATCAGCCCAAGGGTACTCATGGATGAGCTCCGAGTAATGGCAATGGGGTGTAGGAGGAAGATGATAATGCTCCTTAATGGAGACAACAGTGAAAGCACAGTGAATGGTAACACCACGGAACTCTATGCCGTAGGTGCCTGAGTAACGGGATTGGGTATAGTAGTGGCGGACGAATGTGAGGTTCCTAGAGGTGCAGGGATGGGCTAGGTTTGAGAGGTTGAGTTGAAATAGTTGGCGGACGAAGGGGTTGTCGTGGGGGGTTAAAGGAAAAGGTTTTTCCTTGAGTATAGCCCTGGCCTCAGTTTTGGCAGCCAGTGCAACATACTCCGGATCAACCGGAAGGGAAGAGGAATGACTAGGAGAAGGTTGGTGGCGCGAAGAATGTGAAGGTTGAGGAGAAGGCGAATGAGCGGAGAAAACTCCCAAAGAGGCCGGAGAGGCAACGGGGTGAGGGGAAACGGAAGGGTCGGAGTAAAACTCGTCAAGCGAGTCAGAGGAAGAGGGGAGGACATGAGAAGGAGAATGGTGATGGTCGGACCTGCTAACATTCTTGGTTCGAGGCATTGTCCTGCACACAAAAAGAAACAAAACAGAAAAATCAATAAAGAGTTAAGCAAAAATCAGCTACCTCATCGCGACTTGTCGGTAGGCGCTGCGACGAGGCCAAGCCCTCGACCAGACGTCGCGACTTGCTAAAGCAGACGTTGCGATGGAATAAGGTACTTCGTACATCGCGACGAGGCAAAGCATTCGTCGCGACGTATAGCGATTTTCTCCAGACGCATCGCGACACGAGCAACGCTCGTCGCGAAAAACCTAACTCAAAACTACCAACAAAGAAGACGAAGAACAGGAAAACGAGGAGCAATGGAACACTTACAAAAGTCGAAGACGTAAGAATGAAGACGGCGGAGACGGTGGGCACAGTTGAACAATGGAGAGAATAGAGAGATATCGAGAGTGATGACGGCAGTAAGAGCAAAAAATATGGTGGGAAAGAGAAGAAGAAGAGACGGCGAATGGAGGTAGAAGGTCGCCAGGTGAAAAGACAAAAAGGGCACCGAAAAAATGAAAAAAACAAAGGACAGAAGGGGAAAAAAGGTATTTCAAACGTTGTCACGTCGCGGTGTAAGAATGTGCCACGTAGCGACGTAAGTGCCAAAAAGAACGAGATACATCGTGACGTATAAATGAAAATACGTCGCGACGTAGGCGTTAAAGAGAAACGAGGCACGTCGCGACGTATAAATTAAAATACGTCGCGACGTAGGCGTTAAAGAGAAACGAGGCACGTCGCGACGTATAAATGAAAATACGTCACGACGCCTCTGCCTGAACAGAAAACACATACCTAACTTAATCCAGAAACAATCAATCTCACATAAATCAACCCTTCCACCAATATCATACTTCTTCAGAAAGATTTAAAGCTCACCAAGTGAAAGTAATTTATTAGAACAAGAAACAAAAATCTTACCTAACTACAGCTAATCCTACTGAGTAGTTTTTCCCACACTTAATCAGCATATTCATGCAAAACATATCAGTTTCAATCTCATTCTTCAATCAATATGCACAAATATATGATAAGTGAAAGGAAAGAAACTACCTGGTGTTTAAGGTGGATCTTGGTTCTCATGATAGAGCTTCAAAAGATGACCATTTACCTTGAGTCGTGTTCCAGTTTCTTCATGCAAAAGCTCTACCATACCAAAGTTGTGCACCTTCGTGACTAGATATGGTCCATCCCAACGAGTGTTGAGAATCCCATGTTTGAAAGCAAACCGAGCCTTGAATAATAGAACTTTGTCTCCTTCCTTGAAGCTTTTTCTGTGAATGATCTTATCATGCATCAATTTTGTTTTTTCCTTGTAGAGTCGTGCATGCTCATATGCCTCTAACCTCAATTCCTCGAGCTCTTGAAGTTGCAACTTCCTCTCCATTCCGGAAGATTCCAAATCCATATTGCATTGTTTAACTGCCCAATATGCTTTATGTTCCAGTTCCACAGGCAAATGGCAAGCCTTTCCATAAATCAGGCGATAAGGGGACATGCCTATGGGGGATTTATAAGCAGTCCGATATACCCATAGTGCTTCCTCGAGGAGAAGGCTCTAATCCTTCTTTGATGGCTTCACAATTTTCTCCAAAATGTGCTTCACCTCCCTGTTTGAAACTTTAGCTTGTCTATTGGTTTGTGGGTGGTATGCAGTAGAGACTTTGTGAGTGACCCCAAATTTGAAAAACAAGTTATTAATGACTCTATTGCAAAAATGTGTTCCCCTATCACTCACCACAGTTTTGGGTATGCCAAATCGACAAAAAATGTTGGACTTAAGAAATTTAGACACGGCTTGGGCATCATCTTTTCTAGTGGGGATGGCCTCTATCCACTTGGACACATAATCAACAGCTAAAAGGATATACACAAAGCCAAAAGATGGAGGAAATGGGCCCATGAAATCGATTCCCCAAACATCAAAGATTTCACAAAATAAAAGAGGTTGTTGTGGCATTTCATGTCGTTTACCTAATCCTCCAAATCGTTGACATTTATCACATGACCGACAAAAGTTAAATGGATCCTTAAAAAGTGTAGGCCAATAAAAACCAGACTCGAGGATTTTCCTAGATGTTTTCCTTGCAATAAAATGACCACCACAAACCATAGAATGACAAGCTGAAATTATATCATCACACTCTTCTTGAGGTACACATTTTCTGATCACCTGGTCACTGCACATTCTCCACAGATAAGGGGCATCCCAAATGTAATGCCGAGATTCAGTCTTTAGCTTCTGAGTTTGTGCCTAAGACATAAAAGGAGTAGTAAGCCCAGACATTAGGTAATTAACAATATGTGCAAACCAAGGTTCTTTAATAATTGAAGCACACAAAACTGAATCAGGAAATGAATCACAAGTAAGTACAGAAGAATCCAATCCCTGTGTGTCATTCGGTAGCCTGCTCAAATGGTCGGCTACATGGTTTGCCGCTGCCGCTCAATCCTTAATTTTGATATCAAATTATTGGAGTAGCAATGCCCACCGTATCAGCCTAGGCTTCGATTGTGGTTTCTTGAGGAGATACCGAATAGCTGCATGATCAGTAAAAATGGTAACATGTGAATTTAACAGATATTGCCTAAACTTTTCTAAAGCAAAAACTACTGGAAACAACTCTTTTTTAGTTATGGTATAGTTGAGTTGAGCTGGATCCAGTTTTTTCGAGGCATATTCTATAACTCTTGGTAGCTTCTCCTCCCGTTGACCCAACATAGCCCCTACAGCACAATTAGATGCATCATATGAAAGTTTAAAAGGCAAATGCCAATCAGGAGCAACTAAAATAGGTGGAGAGATGAGTTTTGATTTCAGCATATTGAAGGCATTCTTGCCGGAATCATCAAATTCAAAATTTTCATCTTTTTGTAAAAGCTTGGAGAGAGGTAACGTAATTTTGCTGAAATCCTTTATGAAGCGCCTGTAAAATCCTGTATGACGCAAAAATGATCGTATGTCACGAATACAAACAGGGTAAGGCAAAGAAGTTATAACCTCAATTTTAGCTTTATCCACTTCAATCCCCTTGCTAGAAATTAAATGACCAAGCACGATTCCTTCACTGACCATGAAATGACATTTCTCAAAATTCAAAATCAAATTCTTTTCAATGCATCTTTGTAAAACTTTTGCAAGGCTGGATAAACAAGCATCAAAAGAATCATCATAGACTGTGAAATCATCCATAAATACTTCCATACATTCCTCTAAAAATTCACAGAAAACAACCATCACACACCGCTGGAAAGTACCTGGGGCATTACATAAACCAAAAGGCATCCTTTGATATGCAAAGGTGCCAAAAGGGCATGTAAAAGTGGTTTTGTCTTGGTCCTCTGGTGCAATGTGTACTTGAAAGTACCAAGAGAAACCATCCAAATAATAATAATGTGATTTGACCGCAAACCTTTCGAGCATTTGATCAATAAAAAGGAGGGGGAAATGGTATTTTCTTGTGGCGTCATTTAATCGTCTATAATCTATACACACACGCCATGAATTCTGCACTCTGGTAGGAATGAGCTCATCCCTATCATTCTTTACCACAGTTATCCCACTCTTTTTTAGCACTACATGTATTGGACTAACCCACTCACTATCAAATATGGGATATATTATCCCTTCACTCAATAACTTCGTTATTTCCATCTTCATGACATCTAAGATAAGTGGGTTTAGTCTTCTTTGAGGTTGCCTCACCCTTCACTCAATAAGATCCTGTGTGTGAAAATAGCTGGGCAAATGCCTGGTATATCTGCTAAGGTCCACCCTATAGCTCTCTTGTGTTCCCTCAAAACATTCATGAGTCTCTCTTCCTCAGTTTGGGACAAAGTACTAGCAATTATGATAGGTAATCGCTCATCAGACACAAGAAAGGCATACTTTAAAGTAGCAGGTAACGGTTTGAGCTCAAGCACAGGAGGTTGCACAACAGAAGGAATTAATTTATGAAGTTCAATAGAAAAGAGATCACTCCCTCTTTCTTCTCAGATGAAGTCTGTCTCCTGGTGAGTGGTCGTGGCTAATCCTTCCTGCTTCCCTGAAACATGGACAGAAAACCCTTTTCCAAGATCATATGAATGTAATCCAGCATGCAAAGAATCTTTTTGTAACTCATATTTTTGGCAAGCATTTTCCACATCTAAATCAATCATGTTCACACCCAAAAGTGAATAATCCTCATATGGGTGCTTCATTGCCTCGTACATGTTGAAGCTTACCTTATGGTCACTAACCTCCATGGTGATCTTACCTTCCTTCATACTGATCATTGTGCTTGCAGTCCGCAAAAATGGTCGCCCGAGAATTAAGGAAGTATCCTGCACAACTTCAGAAGACATATAAAGCACATAAAAATCAGCAGGAAATACTAAACCCTTAACCTGGACCAAAATGTCCTCAATGATACCCACTGGATGCCTAAAGGATCTATCATCCAATTGCAAAACTACAGATGTAGGTTTTAGACTTTTCACTCCTAGGGCCTCGTAGACAGATTTAGGCATCACATTTATGGAAGCCCCCAGATCTAACAAAGCTCTTCCTATAGTCACTTTCCCTAAGATACAAGGAATGGTGAAAGATCCAGGGTCTTGACATTTCACAGGTATCTGCGGTTTGAACAGGGCTGACACATTAGAGCTCACTTGAGCTCTCTCATTAGGCCTAAACTTTCTCTTGTTAGTGCACAAGTCCTTCAAATATTTAGCATAGGCCGGAACTCTCTTCACCAAATCAAACAAAGGCACATTCGCCTCAACTTTCCCAAACAAATCAATGATTTCCTTTTCATGTTTAATCTCATTCATGCGCTTGCTCATTAAATATGAGTTTGGAAAAGGAAGGTCTTGAATACTTACCTCCTTACCTTTGCCGGCTTGCTTGCTTGATTCTCCATTTTCAGCTTGATCATTGGAACTCTCAAGTAGTTCCTTGTTTACGGAAGCATGCTTTTCTCTTTCAATAGCTCTTCTTCCCTCACACTTTCTGATTTCTTAATCTTTTCCTTAGGTAGGGGCACTTCTGCACTCTCAACATCCTCATCACATGCCTCTTCATCTACTTGAGGATTAAACCTCACTTGCTTACCACTCAGGAGGGCAATTGCATTGAGACTCTTGGATTCATCACAAGATGTTGAAGGAATAGTCCCTTGCTTTTTGCTTGATTCTCACTCATATTGTTGGACAACTGAGTGACATATGAGTTAATGTTCTCCGCCTTCGTCTCCCATTGTTCCATTCTTTTCTCTAAGGCATTGAACCTAGCGGCAGTTTTTGAGGAATCCTGTTGAATAAGAGAAGCAATAGAATTAAACTGGTTAGCATTAGAATCCTTCTCTTCCTTCATCAAAGTCATCATACTGTGAAGCAACTGGTTGGTGTCTTCTTTTGGTGGGACCATTAGGGCTTGCTGTTGATTAGGGAACTGGCTAGTGGAAGTACCAGCTCCTCCTCCTTGTGGAAATATGTTTTGAGCCCTGTTTTCTTCATTCCTCCAACCAAATCTTGGATTGGACTTCCATCCCTCATTGTATGTGTAGGAGTATGGGTCCCACTTCTGATTAGCTCTCCCTGGATATACTACTGACACCTCTTCATATCTTCCAGGGCATACACTTGATATATGCATCACCGACCCATAAGTGTCACAACTGGGTGCAGTAATATCTGTTGAAGATGGTGGGCGATGCACATTCAAGTTCTTCAACTCTGCAGTAATACAAGACAACTGTGATGTTATCCTGTTCTCCAGCGAATCTACCTTTGTTTCCAGACTTTCCATTCTCTTGGCATGAGCTGTTAAAGCTCCCAATTCATTCAATCCTCTGGAATCTCTCACACTGTACTGTTGATGGTTGAGGGCCATCTTCTTGATTAAGTCCCACGCTTCCAATACTGTAAGGTCAATCAGAGATCCTCCAGATGCAGCATCTAACGTACCTTTCTATTGACTCTTCAACCCATTATAGAAATAATACACCAATTGTTCATCAGGAATTTGGTGATGGGGGCATCTGGATAGAAGATCTTGGAAGCGGTTCCAATAGTCATACAGTGATTCATCATACTCCTAGCGAGCTGAGTAAATTTCCTTCCTCATCGAAGATGTCCTGGAGGTTGGAAAATATTTCTCCAAAAAGGCCTTCCTCAGGTTGGCCCAGCTAGCGCCTCATGCCTCGGAAGACTCATGTACCACTCTAGCGCCTTTCCTTCCAAGGACAAATGAAACACCTTCCATAGCACTTAGTCCAAAGTAGCTCCCACTGGCTTCATACTCTGACAGATCATCGTCAAAGCTTGTAGGTGCTGTAGGAAAATCCCGGGGTAGGCATCACATGCCCACAGTGCAGAATTTAAAATTTTGAGTCCCGGGACATTCCCGAAAGCCAGGATCTATGTGTAAGTACAAACAATCAAACCATAACGACCAAAGGAGACCGTCTCTAACGGTATCCACGCAGAGGTCGGAAAACCTAACCGGGACAAACTCTTTTGACCCGGGAATAGCTAGACTAAAGAAAAGAGTGCTAGCTCTTACCTTAGCCTTGGAGAGCAAATGAGATGATCTTGGTGGAGCCTTGGAGAATTAGAAGCAATCCTGAATGGATGATAGGAAGAAGATGAAAAACAAATTTTTTCAAGCTTAACTCTTAAGCTTTCGACTCTTCTCCTTCAACCTACGTACAAAGCTTCTTCCAATGCCTTCTTATATGTCTATTTAACAACTTAAAAGACATATGAAGGCTTGGTAGAATGGCTATCCACGTTGGTAGCTTAATATACATTGAAATGCTAAAATAATGATTAGGTTTGACTTTTCAAACCATTTCATCTCCACCATTTTGGTTCCACGAAAATCATATATAATATATATAATTAATTAATTATTTACTTAATTAATTAATATATATAATTGTCAAGTGGTCCGATTAAGCTGGGTCGATCCTACCGGCATGTCGGGCCCACGGTGAAAAATCACCAAAGCGGTTTTCAAGAATGTCGATGTCGCGATCTCATGGGACATATCCCAATCTCATCGGGATCCATTTAATCCTATTGCTTTCCGGATATCGGATCTACGTCTCAAACTATTTTCTGATTCTCCGAGTCACTCTTATGCGTGTGACCCATTAGGTTCCCTGTTATGTTGGCCACTTAGATTAACACTTAATCTGAGCAAGTCATGTGTAACACCCCAAACCCGTAAGACCCGAACCCGATATAGTTGGTGATATCCGAGTCCGTGTCCCACGAGTGGCGTATTACATCGATCGATTTAAAATTCAGTATACATTTTTTTTCTTTCGAGCCATCAACTCCACGCTCACACGGCAAACACAAGTAAGTAAATAAAATCCGTGTTCAATATAAACCCGCTTCAGATTATTACGGTCATCCAAGAATCATTACAATAAGTCAATGCAATAAACATTAATACCACAATGGCTCAAGAAAATATAAAGCCTTGTTATACGGTGATTGCGGAATACAATTTACTAAAACACTAATGCGCATACCTAACCGATCCCAACCTCTAACCTTTACTCGTCTACAGAGATATACTCCGTGTCAACCGGGTATTCTTCAGACCTGAAAATAGATGCAAATTTTGGGTGAGTTTTGCGAACTCGGTGAGAAACCATCATCAATGGTTCACTCAATTCATGCATGTTCAAACACTTTACCAATTATCACATACGATCACGATTTACAAAAGTAATACCAAATAATACGCATAATCACATTTCACAAATGTAAGGCTAATCGCCTATCATACAATCCACGCTTAATCATACCATATATGCAATGCACATGAGACGCTTTCCATTTTCATTATGTTATTGGATCGTATACTCAAATCGCCCCAAGAACGGGCACATTGCGTTGAGCCGATGGTTTCAAACATTGGGCTTGAAGCCTCGATACATTGAGCCCGAGGCTCTGCACACGTTGGACACGAGGTCCTGTGCGCTGAGTGAAAGCTCACATACGTTAGGCGTGATATGCCCCGACACGATGGTCGCTCCAAATACAATCGCTTTTATCGATCATGTCCTTATGCATGAATGCATATGTTCCAATTTTCATTTACGTTATTTCTATCACTTACATTCAATGCCATTTCCATTTCCTCGGACCTTGGTCCCAGATTTCAATCATATATTTTCCAATTTATTCGTCATACCATATCGCATTTACAATACATCCCATGTATCGAGACAGATAATTAACACTTCGATATCAATTTTATTTCCTCGGACCTTGGTCCGAGATCTCCAATGTAAACATTCATAAACAATACACACAAGTAGCACTTCGTTATCTCATTCCCAATATTTGATACACCTATGGTCCGAAATCAATCAAAGTCAAACACACATATACCCATCCATTATCTCCACATGGCATAATCGCGAAATATTAAACACATAAAAAAAATTGAGAAACCATCTAGGTTACTCACCTATTACTTCCGAGCTAATGCCGAAAGCCTCTCGTGACGTCGGTCAATCGACGCTCCAATTGGACCTCTATATGAATCAGAAAAAGTACGAGTCACTAAATATGAAATTTGTGCTCATAATGATGAGATATGCATGTTCATGAATTCCCGGTCCTAACTCAATATTTTCCCATAATAAAATTCTATGAAAAATTAGAAATTCATAGGCGCTGACGGTGCGCAATTCGGACCTCTATAGGTCCCCAATTAAATAAAACAGTGTTTACAAGTTCCGTCAATAGGGGCTACGTCAAATTCCCGTCTAAAAATTCCCGTTTTCTCAGAAAATGAAATTAAATATTCAACGAATCCGATGCCTCTGGAATCAGGTCAATCGGACGTCGGACGGGAAAGAAATTGACAAAAGAACAATCGGATCAATTTATACCAAATAAAATCAAAAACAATAATATATATATATATATATATTCTGCTCCTCATGGGGCGAGACGCCGCGAGGCTGAGGCTGACCTCGTTTAAATCGTCATGAGGCGAGGCGTCGCCTCGCGATCGCTCGTTAATCTCGCCCTCGCGAGGCGAGATGTCGCCTCATGAGCCGCGAAGTTTCACCCTCTTCTTTGCTTTGCCCTTTTTTTCCAAATTTCAATCCCAATTTCCAACTACTCTAATTCTTAGCACACAAATCAGAAAAATACCCATTATACCTCATTGGAAAGCTTATGAAAAGCTCTACAATTCTCAAGAAGGCCAGAAAAATCAATTCCAACCCTAAGGGTATCAAATAAGCCATCAAACCTTCTTGCCTTCACAATTTCCCTCAACACAGGGCAGTACATTTGCCATTTCATAACTCACTAATTCCTTAGTAATAAATTACCACAAAAATATGGTCGATAAGTTCACAATGTCCTCTACAACTTTCATGAACAATCCAAAATCAAATTCTATTTCTAAACCAGTCAATTAATTCATTCAATGTCACTGTCCCTGAAATCCTTCAATATGGGCAGTACCCTTACAACAAGCATAACTCCCTATATACAAATCAGTAAATTCATAACTTTATATCCCTGAAAAGATAACATCTCAAACTTCAATTTTCATGAAGCACTCAACATCCAATTCGATTTCTAACAATTTCAAATATGTTATGCAAGTTTCTGACCTAATCAGCACTTAACATCACAATGTAGGTTCAGCTTTTGAAATTCCATATCTCCCACATCTGATTTCCAGAAATTATAAGCCATACATCAATTTCAAGATCAGTGTGTCATCTAGAACTCTTCAGTAGATCCCTAAAACCAGTTCAGTCCACAAAATCACTAAAATTACTCCAAAACAGAATGTACACCAAATCTGCTAATCCAGCTAGGTTTCACTCATGCATAAAACAGTCCATAGTTATCAGTCCATAACTCCTACTATCCATATCGGAAAATTGCAAAATTAGTGGCAATGGAAAACTAACGCAATATACTACAACTTTCATGAAGACCATTTTCCTAATTCCATATCAATTAATTTATAAAATCAGCAAAATAATCAGGTCATCAATTTCGGATACTGTTCATACAGCACCTAGCAATTCACTTTCCAAGCCAAAATTAAAATTCTTAAAGTCAGAATTGAACTAAACTCCCTTCATATCAAACTTAGCCATGCTTCTTAAGTTTAATTTAAAACAAACCTCAGCTCAATTGGACAACCCTATCAAAGTTATGAGCACAAATCTGAAACCACACAAAGCCACATTTTCCAGATTTCATACTAACTCTCCCCCCCTTTCATTCAAACATCAATACTACCTCAATAATCATCCCAACTAACCTCAAATTCAGCCCTCGACTCATCAAGACAATTACTTAAGTAATAATTCAAAATTTGGCAGCACAACATACACCATATTCTTACCTAAGTATCCATTCACTTAACATTACAAAACCAATCCAAAATGTTCATAATTCATCTTTACCAAACATACATCAATCAAGGAAGCAAACCACCCATAAAATCAAACCATAAGCTTAATGAAGTTCATGCACCAATAAGCACCATAAATGCTTCTACCTATTTATCAAAGGACACTAAGCAAGATTCTCACCTAAAGGAGTTGTAAGCTCTTCAATTCTCCAATCTTCAAAACACTCCAACTCTTTACCTCTCACCAAAGCCCACGGTCATCACTCCAAGCATACACAAAACATCCTCTTCTCCAAGCTTAAGCTTGATCTTGTAAGAGAAGGAAGAAGGAGCAAGCAGCAAATGAACACAAACAAATTTCTTGTATAAAGAACAAAGCCAACAAAGGATGAAGGAAGGAGGAAAGCACACCAAGGGGAGGAGGAAAGCAATGTTTGGATGAGGCAAGCCATAAACCACTTTCACTTTTTTTATTTAAAAGGAGAGTCGTGGTTAACAAGGAAACTCAAGCATAAATGATAAGTGTCGTAGGTCATAAGCATAAGAGACAAAACTTCATTAATTAAAAAAATGGACACTTGGCTTTTAATGGAATAAAAAGATAAAATGAGTTAATCTCAATTACTTAAGCACTAATCCCACTTAAACTCTAAACATGGCACTAACATAATTCCCAAAATTATTTATTCACCAATCTCATGCCATTAGGCAATCCCTTTTCAGTACAAAAAGGCTCACTCAGCCCGTCAGTTGGAATTTTCCGGTCCGGATAAGAATCCCAAAAAATTCCAGAAAAATTCTCATAAATCCCTAAAAATGTAAAACACTCAATGGCTCACTCAGAATAATTTTTCAAATCCCATAACCCCGTTAATCACAATAAAATACCGTTAGGCCCAATTACCGAGAATGTCATGAATGCATATACCGTAATTCCATATACATAATTGATACTGTGTATCAATCCTATTATGCACGAACAATACTAATTATTCCTTACCAATCTCATCCTATGCCAATTTTACTATTTTACCCTTCTAGGTGGGGGTGGGATGTTACAATTCTCCCCTCCTTATAAGAATTTCGTCCTCGAAATTCTCAGTCAACGGTTCACTATGACAGTAATCATATGAGTCTACATATCCTATACACTTTTCCACTTAATGATTCACTTTTGGAGTGATCACAGTAACCACTCTCAGTCCGTGGTTCAGTTACTATGGCTAACTCTTTATCACTTAGGACAGTAAACGGATTTGACAATACCATTAGTTGACTATCTCATTTTCTTAGCTATCTCACTTACCATTTCTAGAACTGTCACTACCTTTGGTTTCGATATTTAACTCAGTTCAGTATTTTCGAACCTATTCACTTATCACATTTTATCCTTCCAATACTTTTTCCCTAATGCCATATAGTCCAATTTCTGTTCCATTGAGTACGTTTCCATTTCTTTGGTACCTCCTTAATCACGTCGGGGACGATTTACATTCCTTGGTACCAATACTGAAGAATATTTAATTCCACTTCACTATAATCAGTAACAATGTACCTAATGCAGTAATTTTTTTTTTATATGCCATTCACTTTATATTCAAATTCGATTCTCGTAAGACAATTCACTGTTCTATAGTGTTCATTGTCCGATCCGATTCCACTTTAGCTAACCATGCAGTTTTCCTAAGTCACTTTCCTTTGTCTCACTCATTATAGTCTCAAATCCATCATGATCTTTGACTCAAAGAAAGTATGCAAAGGTAATAAAGATATATTCTTGATGAATCGTAATTCTATAACACGACCATAATCAAACCTTTTTCCTATTGGACATTCAATCTATAAACTCTTGAGCCAAGAATTACTTCGTTCTATACCTACAATTACGCAATTTCACTTTTCAAATATGCTGACTAGAATGTCTAACTTTGACTGATCACTTTCTTGTTCTAATACCTTTTTATTGGGTACACTTATTTCTCCTTCGACTTTTGTTCACTATAGTTTTCCAATTCCATTTGTATATTCAAACTCATCATAAAAACTTCCCCCTTTACTTTCTGCACTCTTAACCTTTCTTATCACTATTTTTACAACTTCAATTTTCCAGAAACTCCTCACAATAACCCATAATCTGCTTGACAATCATTGACAACCCCAATATCTGTAATTGATTTGTTCATTGCAGCATTATCTGTTCACTAGTTAAGGGTAGTAGGCAGAATTGTTTGTTCATTCTAGCATTGTCGTATCTTTCCTCAAATTAACCCAGTGTATCCTTATAGGAATCTACAGTCTCCAAGGCTTTCAATAATGAGAATGGCACTAATACCATTTATCACAGTCAGTTCAATTTATTTCATACTTGTTCAACATATTGTCGCAGTTCAATACTCACTGCCCACTCTTCCAGTGTATGTTTATCATCAGTATCAGATTCCTCAATTCATCCTATCGTTCTTTTTAC
Organism: Erythroxylum novogranatense; assembly: GCA_029891385.1. Lineage (NCBI taxonomy): Eukaryota > Viridiplantae > Streptophyta > Magnoliopsida > Malpighiales > Erythroxylaceae > Erythroxylum > Erythroxylum novogranatense. The sequence goes on from CM057228.1 coordinate 15,072,181, forward strand.
TTTTCACTGTTCAACACTTCTAAACACATTCTGTCTCTAATCACAGTTACTACCATTATTTACCTCGCATAATTCCCTATTAGGGTCTTATTGACTTTACCATACATCTTTTACCCTTTTCATTGAGT